>JAQMRL010000001.1:325992157-328492157 GCA_035578175.1 Catonia carolina | reverse complement strand
CCTCTTTGGATATAAGCTACGAAGTGGAATCTTGTTATCATCCATTGATTCCAATCAAAAGTTCTATGAATGCACCATTGTACGTGATAAATGATACATTAAGGTCATACGTATCAATACTGTGAAGGAAAAAATTATGCAGTTAAGTTCAAAATATCAAGTAAAATTAGAAGATCATCCGAATTCTTTAGTACTTAATTTACTTGAAGACTTAACAAGACTAAAAATAATAAAATTATTTGACTGACCTTTAAAATTTACCATATAACTTATACTGTTAATTTTTTTTCTAACATTGAGAATATCTACAATCAGTTTAAAAAACAAAAACTATAAGTAAATAGCATGAACGGATTCACATGACGAAGACAATACCCAATGGTATTGCTTCGGAAACGAAAAAAAAGGTTAAGTATAAGTTTTTAAAATATTAACAAGATAAAAGATGAATAACATTAATAGAAAAGGTAACCAAATTAACAACTGTGTTGGTAGAAGAAGATGATGAAGTGATGAAGATGATGATGATGGCGAGAAGATAGTGATGGGTAGAGAAAGATGAGAAGATCATATTATTAGAGATAATGTTGATGTTGATATGGACTTCAATTATAAAAAAAAAAATTAGGTTAGTCGGTAAATCTAAACGGAAGGTCAAACAATTTTATTCGTTCCAGTCGTGTCACGTCTTCGCTGTTATCAAGTAAATTAAGCGCCAAAGAATTCGGGTGATCTGCTAATTTTTCTTGATATTTTGAACTTAGTTGCGTGATTTCCTCTTTTACGGTGTTGACACATAAGTCCATATGAAATGTATCATTTGTCACGTACCATGGAGCATTTGTTAGAAAGTTTGTCACAAACCATCCTGTACGTCTACACAAACACGAGACACTGCAGCCCATACATCTCGACTACTGCCATCTTCTTCGAGGTCTTCCCACCTCCCTTCTTCCAACTGGACCATCATATTCCGTCACTTTTAAAGGTATTCTCTCCTCTGTCATCCGTTCCAAATGTTGCCTGTATTGATTCCGGTACTTCTCCATTTTTTCAATCAAGCTAAATACACCCAACTCGGATCTAATTTCCTCGTTATGTATTAGATCCAGACTCGAGCACCCCTTCACCCTCCTTAAAAACCTCATTTCAGCTGTTGGATCCTACTGTCTTGGCGTTTTGTGGTAACCCATGACTCACTACCATAAGAAGGACTGAGCTGCCATTACCTTGTAGAACTTACTACTGTCTCTGTTCTAGCTCTGTTACCCAGTGGTTAATGGTACCACAAATAGCTTGAAAGGCAATTTTACTTATTTTAGTTATTTCAGTTTTTAGCTATTACTTTCCTATTTTTATCCTCGAGTTGCTAACGAAGTTTGGGACATGCTGTATAATAATATATAAATTAGGTATATTAAAACTGGATAATAGGTGTATATTAAAATTTATTGTTTCTAAATTAAAATTTAAATCAACTTTGAAAATTTAATCTCGATTAATGTAAAGCAATCAAGAAAATTGTTCTACATTTCATTTGCACATTGCTATTTCCAAAATACCTGAACAAGTGCTATTTTCAAATAGAGTTCTTAGCGACAATAGAGTTCTGAAGAGGCTCTACAAAGTTGGAGTGAAATCAATAATTTAGATGCTCTTGTAAAATACACTGTGATATAGCACACAGATACCAAAGTATTTCAATGGCATTTTGAGTATTTGACAATTTAAACTTTATTCAAACGGGTTGTAATAAATTATATTTACGCAAATTATTCGCTAAGAAACTTATTTTAACATCCGGTCTTTCATCGAAAATTGTCCTTGCAGCGTAATAAAATACTATTTCAATGTTACTTGGCTAAGGGAAATTAAACAATTTTTTTATTTTAAATTTACATTGTTCCTGTTCATTGTTAATTTTACTGTAACATCAATGTTCTTTTATCTTTTAATTGTTCTCTATAGTACAGTTAAAGATTCAAAAAATAGATACAAAAAATTATACTCGTATTTATTAATATTCTTAAATTATAATGGATATAAAAATTTTCAACAGCTGTTAAATTTAGATTAAAGGAATCGCACTTGAAAAAAATTAACAAAACTATGATTCGCAGTTACTGTTCTCACAGATTTTGACAATAAGTTGGTAAATACTCTGTGCATAAAAAATTGAATTGCAATACAATTTTGAAATACAAAAATGCTTAATTACGTACCATAAAAAAGGTTAAATACTACAAAAGCTTTGAACATTAACTTTTTTATTTATTTTATGTAATTTTTCTATTTAATTTTTTATATTATTATTTCATAGAAACTATCTAAAAGTTCGCAAAAAGGATTATACATTTTAGGAATATGGATTAAAAGTAGCCCGACTGCAGCAAAGCTGTTATTCAATTCACAAAATATATGCAAGTGTTTTCAAAATAAACTCTTGCGGATCTTTACCAATTCTCTTAGTTACGTATCCAACAGACCATACACGATGACTTAAGGTTCCTTACGCCAACGATACATCTCAATATTGTACTGTAAGTTCAAAGACATACTTCAAAATTATAATTCTTTCTTAATCAACATAAATTTTACTGATCTAACACGAATCACACAAAGATGACTGAAACGCCGATGGAATAGAGACATGATACATTAACACAATCCCAGTAGAAGCTAAAAATTTAATTTAACGAAATTTTAATTTTATGGAACACTAACACTGGATGTCCTGTCTAAGCCATTAACGCCATTTTTTCTGTTATTTGATTGGACATTCTGATAATTATTGCTAGTTGGCTTTGCACAGTTGCAAAATGAAATAAAAGAAGTAGAAAAAATAAAGCAACTAACAGTCTGGCAGAGAAACGAGATATCATGTAATTTCTCAGTAGTTATTGTATTGAGAACAAATCTTACCAGCAGGAAAAATAATGTTTAGTTTCTTAAGTTTGCCACTGAAGAAAACTATTTCTGATTGGAACAGTAGTTCTTTTCTAAGACAAATAATCCTACTTGCACATAATTACAGATGGACAACACCGTTATTTTTTTTTAATTAGTCAAATTTATTGTTGTATCCAGCAAATTCTGTAATATTTTCAAGAGAATGCGTCCATAAAATACACGTTTATACTTGTTAGTAATTCACTTAAATTATATTATAAATTAAGGAAATACTACCGTTAGGCTATAAACAATAATATAGAGATGTTTTTGTTGTATTTTTTTAATTATCTATAATTTTGTTCTTCCAAAATGGGTGGCCTTCTATCCATTTCAGAATAAACGAGTACATACAAAAAACGCAATTCAACATCAAAAAGCTTCAAGGTATATTAGAAATACCAAATATTTAGCCGTTTGAAAAGATATATGAAAAAATACACAAAAAATATAGTAATAAAATCCAATCTTTACTCCTGAAACGCGCAAAAACACCTTCAAAACGTAGTATATCGGTTTTAAAGAAAGTTTAAATATATTTTTTAAAAACTGATAAAAGTAAACTAAAATAAAGTTTTAGAACGTTTAATTCAACTTATAAATCATTGAAAGAAAATTCAGATTACGTAATTGAATTACTAAGTTTCTAATGAAAAGATTAAACGATCTTTTCAATTCGTTACTAAGTATATTACACTACAAATTTAAATCACGTTTACCTTTTATTACCTTGTAACTTTGTGAGGTTTTTACACTTTCATTTTGACGTTGAATATTATTTGCAACATTTAACTTCAAAAGTTGCAGATCAGACATGATATGAAAATAAAATGAAATTTGTAGAAGGTAAATTCATAAAAGTATTTGTAAAAGTAAAATAATTATATTTACTAAATGCTTTCGACGAGGTGAAGATTTTACTGGATGTAGTTTATTCATCAAATCTAAAATATAAAATTAATAGCTTAAAGGAAAGTAAGTTGTAATAAATGTGTATTACACATTAAATTGAATTTTATTAATTAGTTATTAATAATTATCAAAAGTGGGTATATATAGTGTAACAACATTTTTATTTTAGTTTTTTACTTATTTTACTCAGTTACATATATATTAAAATTTATTTCTAAGTAAGGTGTGTTCTATGTTTTGTAGCGTGCAGTTATTTTGAGCAAATCTTAATTAGGCTAGAGCAAATAAAAACACAACTTCTTCCATCGGTTACCAGCCACCGACTACCTTTCTTTATTTTTTCTTCAACTTTTTATTGTTATAAAAAAATAATTAAATTTATTTAATATATGTTTACATAATATTAGATTTAAATTTGGAATAACATATAATATTTATTTTTAACAATTTAATAACTTAAATTACATTTATTTTGAAAATTTTGAATTATTTTTATTTTTATAATATCATGTGATGCTTTATAATAATGAGCCCTCATAACTGGCTGCTACATTATTCTGCTGGCTTAAAAAAAAATTTTCAAAATCAATTTAATTGTAATAATTATGAAATTAAAATTTATATTATGAATTTGCATATCTCCAAATATTCTAATAAATAAAATCTTAAATATTCTAATAAATAAATAACAAAACTACTAAAAGAAATAATCAATCCTGATCATGAAAATAAAAAGTTCACAACGGAAAATCTAAAACATATAATACAAACATTATTCTAAATCATTAACATACATATAAATCTTAAACACATAATACAAACATTATTCTAAATAATTAACATACATAGGAATTTATTAAACATATGAATTATTAGTAACATTTTTATTTACACATATTTTATGTTAGCCTAAATTATAAATTCTTTTAAATTTGAAACGTGAAATATACCAATTATTTTGCTCTCATCTAATGTACCTATCTGATAAGTTGATTGACCAAAAATTTTAATTACTTTGAATGGACCTCCATAAATACAAAACAATTTACTAATTTTCTTTTTAACAAAATTTGACTGTTTATTTGTTCTTACTAATACTAAATCACCTATCTTAAAAAATTTAAATTTTCTTATTTTGCTATCATAATATCTCTTATTCTGTTCATTTCTTTTATGTATTCTATTTTTTGCTATTTCTAAGTTTTCCTCATAGCTTTTCTTCTGTATACTTTCTTCTTTATCAAAATATTTTTCAAAGAACCTTACATCTTCTTTACCTGTCTGCAAATAATTAGCTGTAAATCCTGTAGTTTCATTATGTGTACTATTCAAAGCATTCACAATATGGTCTAAATATTCTATCCATTTGTCATGTTTCTCATTTACATAAATTCTTAAAACTTCAATAATATTTCGGTTAAATCTCTCAACTAAATTGCTCTGTGCGTGACGTACAGATATCATATAATGTTTTAGGTTATTTTGTTTGATGAATTTTAACCATAACTCTGATTTAAATTGTGTACCTCTATCAGAAATAATCCTCTCTACTGTATTATGATCTTTAAGATATAATTTCAGTTTATTTATCACACTACTTGAATTTGCTTTTCTCAATGGATAAACAGTAACAAATTTAGTAAAACAGTCCACTAAAACAAGAATATAAATACAATTACAACGACCCAGTCCAGTGTACTAGTTAGTAGTAGTACATAATGAAATGTTATTGAGAAGGCTAGTAGCGGGCCGATTCTGCTCCTCTCTGCGGGAGGCCATCAAGTTATAGACAGACATTAGGTTATTTATAAGTTTAATTATATTGTTAGAACGCGTTCTATACTCTATCTTATGAAACCGTGCAGCAAGTCAAAACATAAAATATATTAATATTGTGATTGAACGTAGCGCGATCCATTCGAGTCACAAAATTTGTTCTTTGCTTATCAGACGAAAGTTGCTATATACTAATTGAAACATAATACTATAAAATACAAAATACGACAATAGCAGTAGAAAAAAATTCATAGAGTAGGCTTATTATAAAACAACCGGCGATAGACTGGATGTTTTGACTGAAGGCGTTGGTAGAGTGAAACATGATTACGCATCCTTTTTACTGACTTTCAACCCGTAGTCTATTTATATCTGCTATACGGTTCTGTGGGATACACAGGAACTGCAAGAAATAGATCACGAAACAATTTAGTTTCTTTTTACAGTTTACAGTATATTAGTATCATCAGTTCAGTATTAATTATTAGTATTAGTATCAGTTTGCAGTTTACAGTATTGTTGGTTTCATTCTCTTGAGAACGAAAACGATTTTGAGGTGTTGGATAGTGTTTGTTTTAGTGATGATGCGTGGTTTCACTTGGAAGGCTAAGTTAACAGTTAAAACTACCAAATATGGAGCACTGACAAACCTCACGTGTTTCACAAACAACCATTACACAAACGTAATGTCGGCAGGCAGACACAGACGTAATGACACAGGTAGTTGTGTCTGTCATTTTAGAAAGCCCACAATTAAAAAAAAACTAACTTTTGAAAAAATATAAAAAACTGGTAATTTACTATGTTTCAATAAAATACAATATTAAAAAAAATAATTTTTTCGGAGAACTGTCCCCTTTAATATAAAATGTACACTTTTTACTTTTAAAGATAAGCGACTTGTTTTATTGAAAATTTAGACTAAAGATGTTCATGGTGTAAGTTGGAGCAAAATGCTAATTTGCGTTGTTTTCTGTAAAATACTTTGTTAGACGAGAAGAAAATTGTGTTGTACAATTGTTAGTTGGCCCATTCATTGATTTCACTAATTTACATTATTGACTTAGGTTTTTGCAATAATACAAATTGAAATTCTTAACTTTGAGAAAAAAAACTGGTGTGAAACACTCACACGACTTTCTTTTGACAATGCAAGTAATGAACAATATAACCTAATATTATCAATAAAACATTAGAAATAAACAAAAAACTAACCTAAAAAAACCTAATTTTAATCATGAGTGAGAAACGCAAAATGAAAATTAACCTGATTGGCTTAAAAATACGGAAAATCACTCTTTCACGGTAAACTAGGCTTTGTAGAGAAAAACGCTCTAAAAAAAAGTTGTAGATCTTTTAATTTACTATAAATTGTATTAACTTTTTTTTGTCATAAAATGCATAATAAGGGTGAAACCTTTAAAAAATCAATTTTTTACACGTTTTCGTGAGAAAAAAATACAGAAAATTACTAATGACCGCTAAACTAAGCGTTACACAAAAAATATTTGAAATAAAAATTTTAGGATTTTAAATTCTCTACAACATTTTTTATATACATTTTTGCGTTAAAGTCGCAATCTTAGAGAAACAATATTTTTACGAGAAAACAGCCTCTCCAAGAATTTCAGCAAACATGGCGCCTACCCTATCTTGTAGAGAATAAAAAATGTAGTAAATGACGCGACTTTTAAAAAAATCGTAGGAGCCGTTTTTGAGAAAATCGCAAAAAGTGAAAAAATACACGAATAAACTACTTCCGGTTGACCGATTTTAATGAAAATGTTTGTATCGGGTTCGGTAGTGGTATGTAACTTACGTTTCACGTTTCAAGTTCGTACGATGTTCCGTTCTTGCGATATTCTGTTTACACACACACACACACACACACACACACACACACACACACAGACCAATCGCTAAAAACATGTTTTTTGGGTTCAGGGGGTCTGAAAACGTGTATATCCGGTGAAAACTCGATTTCGAAAAAACGACATGAAAACAATACCTACTTTTCGTCCTATATATTCATAAAGGCAAGAGAAAGTAAAAAGTGGTTTCAGGACTATTCACTTCCCTCGTCGTCGTCGTCACAAACACTATATAGTTATTTCCCTTAAAAAGATTTTTGCATAGGAATTTTGTAAAGCCCACTGATCCACTAGAAAGTAGCGCTCAATCTTCAAAAGATCATCCACTTTCACTCTTTAATTAGAAGGAAGCATTTTATATTCTTAAAGATAAGCTTTTTCTTATTGTTTTATTACTTAAAAAAAGCCAAACTTATGTGATTTTGCAGGGACCCTGAGTTTATATTAAGTTAATCCTAAAATATACTTAAGAAAATAAATGTAAAATTTTGACTTATGGGCTTTCTGAAATTACCGATTCATTACGTGTGCGATCTCTCGGCGTCATGTAATAAAGCCTTTTTTTATGTAGTATATGAGTAAAAAAAGTCAACATTAAAACTAATTAGCATGTGTAAAACTTGCGAGAGAAAAGTTAAACATATCGCTAATTATAGTCACAGTACTGAATATTTTCTAACGTTCATGTTTTTGTAAAAGTCAACACTATTTTATTACAATGGTTTATGTCAGCAGAGATAAAAATATGAACTTCATTTACAGAAAAAAAAACAAAATTTGTAAATGTTGTAGAAAAACTAGAAATTATTATGAGTGCAGTATTACAGTAATTTTCATTACTAAAGGCACTATTTATTTTTACGAAACATCCATGAAAAGTAATAAATACTTTTTAATTAACAAAAAATGAGGTACGAATTACTAAATATGATTTTCTCTTGCCAATAATGAAAACACAAAACCTAATTTTAATCATGATTGAATGACGCTAATAAAAATCAATCTGTGTTGAAATGTGATTTTAATGAGCAAAATATTGAAATTCACTAATTGACACTAAATAAAGCTTTGTAGAAAAGTACGATTGAAATAAAAATTGTCGATTTTTAAATTTTCTATTACTTTAATTACACGTTTATACACTTTTACCCTAAAATACGTGTAAACACCGCAATCTTAAAAAAATACATTTTTAATTATGAGAACACAACCCCTACAAATTTCAGCAGATATGCTGTCTGCTGAATGTTGCACCTTGTAGATAGAGCATACGAATATAGTAAATCAGGTGATTTTAAACAAAATCGTAGGAGCCGTTTTTAAGTGACTAACAAAAATTATAAAAATGACAAGAATAAACTGCTACTTTTAGTTGATAGATTTAAAAGACAATTTTCATGACGAGTCCTCTCATAGTACCTAACTTCCGAGTTCCAACTTTGAAGGGTTTTCCATTTTTGAGATATTTTGTTAGTACACTTAGACGCACAGATCATTGGTAAAAAAATCGTCTTTTAGGTTAAGAGAAACTGAAAACGTGTATTTCCTGCAAAAAATTATTTCAAAAAAGTGAACATGAAATCATATTTTCCTTTTAAAACAACCTTTAGAAGATAATATTAAACCGCAAATGGCAGACGAACCACGGATGAAATTTTTTAATTTTTATATGAACTTACTTTTAATCTATTTTAATAGGAAATTGTACAGAATATGTATTGTTATTATTATCAAGTCTATTACTATTATAATTTTAAAAGCTGCACTACTGGGGTTAGTAAACAAAGTGAATATAACATTATAATAGTAAACGAGTAGCATTAAGTGGCCTTATGTTAAAAGGGCCATTAAGTATTTCAGATAAAAACCCGGTGTAAGCTTTTAGGTAACCTACGATATAACAATGTAAATATTTTAAAAATAAATACTTTTCTGGTTAACAATTAAAAAGTTCTTTTATAACACTGTCATATTACATTTACCTTTTAATTCATATTTAATATAGCCTATCGTCAAATATGTTACAAGAGGATAAAGTAATAAATTGGTTCATTAATATTTTATAACAATGATTAACAGTTTAGGTTGAAATTTTTATATAGTTAATGGCATCCACGTTGAAATTTCACAAGGATCGATAATATATTGTATTTGCTGATGACAGACTTATGCTTGCATCAACCCACTCTCAGCCCAAATGATAGACCATTCGAAATTATCTCTCTTGGAGTGGCAATAACGGTTCAATAATGGATTCACCCGACAGTAAAAGTGAATATAGATTACACTAAACCCCCACAAGGGCCATTTAACTTATGATGGGAAACTTACCTAGTTTCCATGCATGATTACTCAGTGATCTTAAACATTCCTTACTGATCCAGTTTAATCTAGTTAACGATACAATCAAAATACAGAAAGATAATAAAAAAAATACAAATTTAAATGCAGTATTTCGCAGTGAATTCACTGTGTACAGCATTTCAACAATGAAATTCATGTATTTGAAATTTAGTACACAAATTGAAATCAAAAACTTGATGTCAACTCGACGTCAAAGTCAGATCTCGACGTGCAGCGTTGTAACGAATAACGGATAAACCATTATAAAATTTTAGGCAAGCTCTGATAAAATTATTTCATTCTCGCTCATTTATATGCTCGGTTTAATTTTTTTATTAATTCTGATAAAACCTAATTTTATCACCTCGTTCAAAAATTTATCTTCGTTGATTATAATGAGGTCTAATAATTCTCTTCTTTTAGAGGATGAAGAATTATTAAGATTGCTTCATTAGTACATACGATCTTACTTTACTTACGAAGCTTCCATTATGGTCATTTAGTTTCGAATTTTTATGAGTACAAAACTACCTGTCTGAGACTTCAGTGAAGCTTTGTTCCTGTAGGACTTTACAGCACCAAAATGTGGGTTTTTTAATTGCATAAGAGGTGAGGCTATTAAGTGACGAGGTTGACGTTGTAAGAAATGTTATCTTTATTTTATACATACGGTAATCATTTATTGTCACATTCAATATACACTCTTTCTCTATCCTTACAACGCTCCATGCGAATTTCCCATGGTTGGAAACAGCGCTGGAAGTCATCTTCTGTCAGCTCCTTCAGGACACGTGCCGCTTTCTTTTTTACAGCTTCAACAGACTCAAATCTTATCCCTTTTAATGCAGATTTCACCTTAGGGAACAAGTAGAAGATACATGTGATAAAACGTGGTGTTTTACTTATGATCCGGAACGAAGCGCCAAACCATGCTCTGGAAGAGCCGAACTTCTACGAGAGCCAAAAAAGCTCGAATGAGCAAGTCAAAATTTAAAGCAATGATGATTGTTTTTTTATATCCATGGGATTGTGTACCTTCACTGGGTTTCTGAAGGTCAAACAATTAATCAATATTACCTTGAGGTACTTTCTAAACTACGTCAAAGAGTAAGGAAAAAACGCCCCGAAATGTGGAAGGACAAATCATGGGTTCTCCACCAAGACAATGCGCCAGCTCATTCCGTGTTATCTGTCAAGAGGTTCCTAGCCAAGTACAGCATCTCAGTAATAGAACATCCACCTTATTCACCAGATCTTGCACCATGTGACTTCTACCTGTTCCCTAAGTTTAAATCTGTATTAAAAGGGACAAGATTTGAGTCTGTGGAAGCTGTAAAAGAGAAAGTGGTACGTGTCCTGAAGGAGCTGACAGAAGATGACTTCCAGCACTGTTTCCAACAATGGAAAATTTGCATGGAGCGTTTAAGGGACAGAGAAGGAGTGTAAATTGAAGGTGACAATAAGTGATTATGTTTAAAATTAAAATAAATCTTTTTACAACGTCAGTCTCGTTATTTAATAGCCACACCTCGTATATTCGTGAATGTGGTTTTTTGTGATTAACCAGAATGTAAGAACTTGGGGGACCTTAATCTGAAAAGGATTAATTTGAATAATATTTGAGTTACATGATGTGCCACGCAATAGTGTATGGGGAAAATACTAGGTGATATTTTGTTTAAAATATAATCATAGCGTAGGTCCAGACAGGTTTGAGAACAATTTTGTTATTAAAAGTTGGTTATAAAGCAATAATACTGATTGCGGTTCGAGTAGCAAAAGTAAAATTGTTCAAATTTTAAGTCTAAATGTTTCGTTTCAACTGAATGTGTTTTCTACAATGCAGGCAGTTTTCTAGGTTTAATATGAGATTCTTAGCTGTGGCTTTGCGTGAAATTTGTTTGTTATTAAAACAGATGTGTGTGAACAATGCCGATGGCATGAATTTTAATATTTGAATTGTTGAACATGAATTTTAACATTCAAATGTAATAAAGGGCCTATGCAAACAGGAGAAATACGTATTTTACGTACCACCGTTGGTGTTTAAAAAGGTACCATCTGCAAAATGCTTACATAAAACAGGATCGGTAAATGCAATAAAAACTACACATGAAAATTTTTTTCATTTGCCCATGTTTGTAAAAAGAAAGAAGGTCAAATGTCAAGGAGAATAACATCATTACTTTCCTGGTGGTGCCTGTGAGATTGGACGATCATGAATGCGACTGGCTGACCAATTAGAATTTTCAACATGCCTAATACCCTAATGCTTTAAGTACCTACGTATAAGTAAACTACCGTTATCTACACTGAAATACTTTTAATTCGATAATAGGTGTACGTTGCAATCTGTTCAATTGGAACCCCGTAACCTAATGAGATGAGGATGATATTTATGTACGAGTATGACGTGAAAATGAGGTGTACAGACTCCGACCATTATTGAGAATGTATGGTTAATTGAACCCCAACCAACAAGTACAACAGTAACCATTGTTTTTGAGAATGTATGGTTAATTGAACCCCAACCAACAAGTACAACAGTAACCATTGTCTCGTATTCAAACCCATATAAAAGTAACTACCTTCACTAGGTTAAACCACGGAAACTTCGTCTCCGAAAATCAGCTGTTAAACAGCTGACTCGCGACAACGACTTTACCACTAGACCAACCCAGCGGGTTATACTGAAATATAATTTGAGAATTTTTAATTTATCAAAGTATTCTGAGGTTAATTTTTCAGTGTAATTACTTACTGCATCATTTTCAGTTTATTTTCTTACACGAGATATAACTCAGTTCTTTTTTTGTAAAATTTTAAAATAATAAACAGTACGTGAGTTGACTGTGCAGTAAGGGATTATCCGGTGTACATGGAGATGATTTGTTTCATTTTTACCAACACTTTTAAATGTAGCTTTAATAGACGTAGATCATATTACTCTTTATTAGAACAAAACCTTCTACAAAAATACTACATGCTAGTGTAGCTATTATTTTCTTCATGATAACATTACATAACTCATAAGGAGTAATAGTAGAGCAATTGAGAGAAATTACTCGAAATTAGTACACAACACTCATGAAATCAAATACGTATTGTAAAATTACATATCATACTGTGGAGTACTTCGTTGGTATACTATTCTCTATTGCGCTGTCTCTAAATAAAATTTTCTTCACTACATCTTCTTCTTCTTCTTCTTCTTCTTCTTCTTCTTCTTCTTCTTCTTCTTCTTCTTCTTCTTCTTCTTCTTCTTCTTCTTCTTCTTCTTCTTCTTCCAAAAAAGGATGAGGCCGCAGCCTGTTCCAAATCACAATGTATAGCATCTACCTTCATCTCTTCCTAGGTCTACCGACGTGCCTTTTACCTTCTGGAGGATGCCAGTGCGCCTGCTTAGGTATACTTTGATCTTATATCCTTTTCATATGCTGTCTCTAGTTTTGGCGATAGTCCTTTATCCTTTCGTTCAAGTTATAAATACCCAATTCCGATCTTATTTCCTCATTCCTTAACCTGTCCAAGCGTGTACACCCCTTAACCATTTGTATAAATCTCATCTCTGCCGTCGGAAATAGCCTCGGAAAAGGGAAAGGTACTTCACTACATTTAGTATTATTTTTAATAAATATTTTGGATTTCGATGTTATAAAATCAGTTTCCTTTAATTAATTTCTTGGTGTTATATACACGGTAAAAGAAATTATACCGTAATTTAATAGTATTGAATCTTATCAGTTTTATTACAGCATAATCTGAGGGTACAGGTCATTCATGAACAGTGAACTACTCTAAGGCAACATAAAACAACTTAAAAGAAGTATATTGTTGTGTTATAATAATATTTTATACATAATACAACATGAAACATAGTTTCATTTGGATTATGTTACATGAAACATCTTCAAAGATCCATCACTTTAACGGATCATACTATAAAAACTGTATGCACTAATGTCATAAAGAAACTACATTAACACTAAGGATGTCTCTAATAATTACTAATTAAAAAACATTCTCAATATAGTTAAAAATTATGTGGTTATAGTAATAAGTATGCTTTCTTATTTACAATTTGATTTCTTTTCAAGTGTCGTGAAATAATTTTTGTTGTACAAAATCATTGCGAACTTTATTCTGCAGATTGATAAATAAATTTTTAAATAAAGGTTAAAATGATTGTTACTTTCCCTTGCCCTATATGAATATATAGGAAAGGAAAGTATTTGATGTCGAGTTTTCACCGGGAATTCACGTTTTCAGGCCCCCTGAACCCCAAAAAGACAAGTTCTTAGCGATTGGTGTGTGTGTGTGTGTGTGTGTGTGTGTGTGTGTGTGTATGTGCGCGCGCAAATAAAATGTCTCAAGAACGGAATATAGTAGGCCTACGTGTTCAAACTTTCAACTTAAGTTAAATATCACTACGGAGTTTGACACGAAAATTTTCCTAAAAATCGATCATCCGGAAGTAGTAGGTAGTTTATTCGTGCAATTTTGGTTTTTTGTGATTTTCTCAAAAATGGCTCCTACAATTTTTTTTAAATCGTTTCATTAATTACATTTTTTATTCTTTATAAGATAAGGTAAGCGCCATGTCTACTGAAATTTTTGGGAAAGCTGTACTCTCGTGACAATTTTTTTTTAAGATTGTGACCAACATGTTAACCAACATTGTGATGGAACCAAATGTTAACGAAACGCGAAACCCTTTGGATGCTAGACGTAAACAACTGTATTCTTTTATTTTCAGATCTTCTAAACTCCCACTTCATCTAAAACTACTAGTTTATAAGTGTTACCTTAGACCCGTTTGGATAAATAGCGGCCAAATTTACTGTTGTGCCAAACCGTCGGTGATTTTGAAAATACAACGCTTTCAGTCCAAACTGTTGACAGATAACTAGTGCTCCCTTTTACGTAACGAACGATACACTACACACGGACTCAAACGTCCCATACATTAACGATGTGTTTCTACGCGCATACACACGATTTAAAAATAAATTACCCAAAAATCCAAACCAGCTCATTGTTGACCTAGACACATCAGATTTACCAACCTCCCAAAACCACGTAACGTACCACACGCAGTACACGTGTCGTAACGTTCGAGTTTTCATATGAAGAGTTGTCATATGAAGACTGAAACGACTCCGGAGTAGGGATATGATGAGACGACAAAAAAAAATTAATTAAATAATTAACTAACTTAATGATTACGGTGGAGTATTGTCAATGGGCAGCGATCTCCTCAATGTCTTAAAATGTATCAATATTTGTATCCTTTTTTTATCAAATTTGCTTTTTGTTATTATTAATTTTATACAGTTGAAAATAAAAATATCTTGTATAGTCAAAAAAAAAAGATTGTGACTTTAATATTCGTTTTAGGGAAAAAGTGGAAGAAAGGTTGTAGAAAATTAAAGATTCTACAACTTTTTAACGGTTTTTTGTACAACGCTTGTTTAGCGTCAATTAGTTTTTAATGTAAGATCTTTTCACCAAAATCGGCAAAAAACAGATTTTTAATATTGCGACCTTAGTAAGGTTTTTTGACAAAAATGTATAAAATTAAAGTTATAATCAAAGAATCTACAACTTTTGTTTCAAGCATTTTTCTCTGCAGAGCCTAGTTTAGCGTAAGAGTAATTTCCTAAAATTCATAATTCAAAAAAGGGTTGATTTCCATTTTTATTTTCTTTCACTCATGACTAAAATAAGGTTATATTTTCCATTTTACATTTTTTACAAATGATTAAACTAGTGATATAAATGATTAGGTTATGTTTTGTATTTACATTGAGAAGAGAAAGTAGCGTAAGTATTTCATACCAGATTTTTGTGTTTACTTACCATTATGTATCTATACGTACATCGGCCATAAATTAAATTCTAGTATGACGGAACCAATTAAATTACTTACGTTTCTCTGCAGTTCCAGTAAACATTTTCATGCTGATAACTTGCCTGCAAAAAATACAATACATATTTTTAACTGTCAATATCTTCATAAAATAATAAATAATCGGTTAATAGCAGCAGAAACTTATAAATGTAGAAAAAAGTGCAATAAAAATTTCTGAATTTTCAAACAGAGACTTGGTTTATAAAATTAAAAAATATCTTGTGAACGAAACAATACAAAAATTTTTTTCTAAACAGCGAAGATAAATTTTACGTAATTCTTCATTGCCTGAAATTTTGAATGTAATGAAACAAACATTAATAAAAAAGTTAACGAAAATTGATAAATTTTGTTAGTATAGTTTAAGTAATTTTTTACTAATACTGATGTAGGCCTACGTAAGTATGATACGTTAGTTGAACTTATAGGCACCAAACTCCTTAGAGAATTGAATCCATTATTTCCTTATCTATCCAGAGGTGATATTTTAAATTAATAAACCACGCAGTAAGTGTCCAATTACGTTTAATCTAATAACTTTCTGTTTCATGTACGTATCCTTGTGGCCAACTTGCGTTAATCTGTTTCTATTTGAATCGTCTGTATTATACACGCTAGACTCACCATAACTTATCTGTTTACCTGAGACAAATTAGAAATTATTAAATGGGAGGTATGTAGGATGAAACATTGTTGAAGCAGCAAAATAAATTAAAAATTAAAATAAAACTTTCTTGATAAGACCGCGAAGAAAAGCGCATTCAATTAAATAACTCAATAACAGAAATAAAAAGTGTCAAATTTATTCAAACTTTATTGAAATAAACACTGCATTATATTCGTAATAATGTTCAAAAAATGTATAATGTAACAAAAGTAATCAAGATTTTTTTCATTAGACTTATTTTATAATTTAATCAGATTTAAAAAATATTCCATCCTAACTCTTTCATGGCTCGGTGGCATTTTACTTTGTTTCATCTACTCTCACTGAGTTTGAACTAATTTAACTTTCCCGTCTTACCCATTACGTTTGATGTTTTGAAGCGTATGATAATACTGGACAGCCTTTAAAGGGTTTCAGAAATTCATGCGCAAGATATGAGAAGAACGGCTGAGTATTACAAAATAGCAACATAGTTTTCATAGTTGGCTGAAACTGAAGGAAACCTTGAACAATATTCTTACGAACATCGTCGCCTTGATTAAAATCTTACCAGCAAGAAAACGTCCTTTTAAATATTAATATTGTAATTTTTTGTAAGCTTTTGCATAATGTTGTTTTCAGTAAACAGACAGAAATTTCTTTTGTTTAATGCGTTGAACATAGTAAACATAATTATCACATCAACTGATTTTAAATATTAATCAGGCCTTCAGGCCAACCCAGGCAGTCAGCTGTTAGAAAGTCGCTATTATTTGTTAAGTAACATTAATTAGGCAAGCGACTTCGTATGGTAACAGCCATTCCTCAACAAACCCACTGGGGTCCCTTTTCAAAAATTCATGCCAAATCAAGTCAAAAAATACAGCAAAAAGCAGCCATCAAATTGAGTGGTTGTCAATAAAGTGCATTTCCGACAACAAATAAGAAAAAGTTAACAAATTTATAGCTTAACTAGTAGATGTTTAGTGAAA
Organism: Catonia carolina; assembly: GCA_035578175.1. Lineage (NCBI taxonomy): Eukaryota > Metazoa > Arthropoda > Insecta > Hemiptera > Achilidae > Catonia > Catonia carolina. Next base: position 328,474,757 of record JAQMRL010000001.1, on the reverse strand, counting down.
ATGATTTCACATTTTATATTTATCTGCTCCTTCTCCATACTTTTAACTCGGACCGAAGTTAATATTATTGTGAGCCCTTTATTTTATTTGATATTACATAAATGATGATTCAATTAATCCACGCTGATAGTTTGTCAAATATTTTATGAGTACTGAATGTTTATTTCCAAAAGTAATGTTTTAATACCTTATAATTTAATGCAGTAACAAAATATAGTGGTGACCATACAACACCAGTACCAGTAATAATAAACCAAGCTGAAAATAGCTTCCCATCAAAGGAGTAAAACAATTTCATTAGCTTTGATGTGGTGGCATGAATTTAACAATTCTACCCTCACGCCTTCTTTGTTGGTTAATGGTAGACGATAGAAAATTAGATTCACTCTCAGCGGGCCATTAAATAAAGATTTCCAAAATAATTTTAAATAGCAATGAATTAATGTAAAATAAGACCGCCTTTGTGATACAGTGATTAGCTTAAACTGAAAAACGGAAGTTTTCGGGTAGGACTTGAAAATTTTAACGAGTTAAAACCCTTAAATTGCTACTTTACTTTCTTAATTTTCTCTACTCTTCCTTCAAAGTTATCGCTGTAAAAAAACTTTTTCATCACCTCTAGTTTTATGGTTGTCAAATTTTCAATTGGCAAGCCTTCCGTTCTATAAAAGTACAACGTTTCCGTTAAATTTACGTTTCCATTCAAAATTCGGACGGCTTATCGCTAATACCCTGTGATTTGCAATCCTCGTTTTAGCAGCCTTTCTTTATAATGATTTTAACATCTACGTAATTTATTCATCATCTCCACAATGTTTTCAAGTACAAACATGCTACTAACATTAATCTTCTTACAGTAAATCTGTATTTTCAAAACCTACCAGGTAATCCATTACGTCGTCTCGTAAGGCCAAGAAGTTGAAATATGATGTAGGTTTTTACGCACTAAAAATTTCCATTCTTTTTAAAATATTTTTCTGTTATCAGATGTAGCAGAATACCGACTGCTACAAACTGGACGTAAAGCCGCTAATAGTGAGTAATTTTTTTATTTATTTTTAAACAAAAACAATATTACCCACTATTAGCGGCTTTTCGTTCAGTTTGTAGCAGTCAGTATTCAGCTACCAAGGTTTTTATAGAGAAACATTCTGCTACATCTGATTACAAAAAAATATTTCAAAAAGAATGGAAATCTTACCAAATTTATAGTTTAAAAAAATTAATATTTTAATTTCAAATTAAAATCATTTATGTAATTTTATTTAAAAATGATAAAGCTGTTTATAAAATACATTTTTTTAGATTTAAAATTTTGAAATGTTATAAAATTTATAAAATTGTTATAAAATATCATTTAATAATAATAATAAGATAAAATTTTTTAATAGATGTTTGCTTTGGCGGTTGGGAGAGACCGTACAGTTCAGTTAAATGTTTATTTGTACTGCAATCATCATATAACTCCATTTTGAATATAATTTACAGTATGTACAGTGGTAATATTAAAAACTTTTTACTTTTTTTAAATGACTATTCATTATTGATTCTGAATGATAAAATAATAAAGTCTTTTAAATACAACAATTTTTTTTATTTATAAACATACAGATATGATTGCAATATAAACAAAAATTTAAACTGTACGGTCTCTCCCAGCCAACAAAGTAAACAGCTGTTTGAAATTTGTATCTCAATATTTTTCATGTTATTACAATTCAAAATTTTTAATTAAAAAAATTATTTTATAAAATAACTTTATCGGTTTTTTTAAATAAAATTACATAAATTATTTAAATTTGAAATTAAAGTATTAATTTTTTATCTATATATATTTGGAAAAATTTCTATTTTTTTTAAAATATTTTCTATAAATTGTCCTCCGGGGCAGCCTAGTCAGTCAGGTGGTAAAAAGTCACTATATTTGTTAAGTAACACCGATTGGGCAAGTGACTTTGTATGGTGACCAGCTGACAGCCAATAATGAAAAAACTTTCCTGGGGGTCCCTGTTCAAACTCATGCCTAATCCACTTTAAAAATACAGCGAAAAGCAGCGAACAAATTGGGTAGTTGTCAATAGTGTACAGTTCCCGGTAACAAATAAAAGCTAAAAAAAATAAAAAACTTCTATGATCAGATGTAGCCGGCATTTTCTATAATGGCGGCTGCATTTGCCTATCATCATACGGTCTTGGGTTCGAATCCCACTCAGGGACGTCATTTTCATACGTTACAAAAAATAATTTCATCATTCACAGTTGCAACCCAACGTCGTCGCTAATGACCACAGTAGTTGATGCGACGTTAATAAACAAAGAAAAAACAGGTGTAGCAGAATATTGACTGCTACAAGTTAAGAGTCTTACTATCGATTGTTGTTCTTATTTAAGCCATTTTCCGTTCGCGTCAGTCTTTCATTATCATATTTTTTCCTGGTTGTTTGCTTTATTTTGTATTTATTAAATGAACTTAAAACCAACTGTTCTGTAACTAACGGTAGTCGCTAACGACCAAAATTTTGATATAGCTTTTATTTAACTACGAAAAAAGTATATGAATTAAAATTATATTAAGTCAATGACTTCTCATGATTAATAGAGGTATTCTTATACAAACGCTGATATTTAACAAAGTTGTTACTGAAGATTATCGCTGTTAAAAATATGTTAAAACTATATATGAGGGGAAATAATCAACAGCAGCTAACGCAAAATTAAGGAAGGTTTTATCGATAGAAGAACTCTTCCTGAAAGGCACTTTGTTTTAGATTTATTTACTTCCTCTTATCTGTTGCTAACTCTGATTTTATGCAGGTATTAGGGAACTGAAGTGCGGTTGGGTATAAAAAAGTATCGATCATAATTGGTTGAATGTTGACAATGTTGTCGTTATTCATTAGCTGAAACAAAATCCGAGAAGTGAATTTTCAACACACTGTATGTTTGTTTATGATATTGTATCAACGAGAAGTTATAAGTTAACGAGACTATGAGAATAAATTTATCCTGTGATGATCATGGAAGTGGAGAACGAGGGTTGAATAGACATGCGCTCTGAAATTTTGGGCGCTGTGAGACCATCTCAGAACGCGCCTGGTTTGCAACCGATACAGTAGTGCCGTCAATTCATGTGATAAATGACTCGCTACTTAAACTGTATAAAGAACCAAAACTGAAAAAGTGAAATCAGTTCTATAGACTATAATTTCAGGTAAAATTTAAATAATAAAAATATAAGGAAATAAAAAAATTTCAATATAGTAATTATATCAAAAAAAAAGGTTCAAAGTTACAAATTATTTAAACATTTCTTTTTTTCTTAAGAGTACTTTTAACATATTGAAAATATACCAAGAAATATTTTTAAATCGCGGTTACAACTAACTAACGAACTGATTAGAGTTTGTATTTTTTAACAGTACCGTTTTACGTTCTAGAAATAAAACATTAAAAGAAATATAGGAAATCAATAATTAAAACTGTAAAACGTGGTTTAAAAATAATGAAAAATTTAGAATTAAATGAAGAAAATATATTTTTGAAATTTTGATTTTGCACATTGTTTTTTAAAAGTTTTAAAAGATATAAAAGAATAAATAAATTACAATTAATCTTCTGAACCGTCCAAACTGTAAAAACTAATATATTAGAAAACAGATTAAAACAATCCATAAATTATTAAGTTAATGCAATTTCATTCTCCGAATTTACGGGAAGTTATTTAATAACAATAAATATTGAAAATATTAAATAATATTAACGAAACTTTAACGACAAAATAAAGTTTAAATTTAACTAAATAATCAGTTCGATTATTCCGGGTTTGATTCCCGACTAGTCTGAAAACTTTTACACGTTGTACCCACTGTTAAAGGACAAAATTAACAGTGGTCGATAATTACCAAGGTGTCAATACGACTTATCCTCACGCATAATAATAATAGTAATAATAATAATAAATCTACATTAATTATTCGTATTAGGCTAACTAATTTTTAAACCAACTCAGAAAATGTTTCGAAAAATGTCTCAAAGTTTCAACATTTCTGAAAAACAAGTTCTCTAAATTATTTTTAAAACTTATTAAACTCCAGTACTCGTAATTTTATATGTAGGCCTATTATCAATGAAAATTATATCCCGATTATAATCAAACTATAATTACTAATGTACTTAAATGTTTTCATTAACAACAGGACCAATATATAAAAAAACACAAGTGTTGTTAAAACTAGAAGATAGTGGTTAATAAAACTGTTTTCAAAAAGAGTGAATGAAATGTAATGAGATAAACTGTACTAAATAAAGTTCGTGAGTGTTGAATCTAATTTATAACGTGGATGTTGCATTGACTATGTAAGTATGAGTTTTATTACCTAGTAATACTAACACATAACCATTTTATGTAGTTATAATTAATTTTTTTACTTACCACTTTGATCTACTCGAATCATTTATATTAACTTTATAAATATTCGTTTGAGTTATTATCGATAAAATATTTAAGTTAAATAATATTTATAAATATTTGTAAAGAGAATTATGTATGCGTCACAAATAACAAGAATAAAGAAGTTTTACTTATTAAATTATACAATAACGGATATCGTTTTTATTAGTTAGAGCTGTTTCAAATGCGTAGTTTTTTACAATATTCCAATAGTACAAGGCCGTATTACTCATCAAAAACAAAGCCATATTGAAGTACAAACTCCTAATTAAATATCAAAAAATAATTTTCTATTATCAAAATAACTTTAACAACTCCTTAGTTATGAATAAGTTTGAAATTTCAATCTTTTATTACATAGCTTAAGCCAAATATCAATATATCAATTTTGTGTTTAATAGTCAAATTGATGTGAAGTAATATACCGCAATTCATTCATCTAGCAACCAATTCTCGATACATAGTTTATTATGAAAAACAAAATTACTTTCGAAAATTGTTATTATCTACAAATTAATTAATATTAATTTGCCAATCTGGGCGTTCGCCATTGCCTCCAACCTTGTGTTTACTTTGTCCGTGAAGTAATAAGTATTTTTTTCTTGTGAATTGACCAAATCATGATTACCCAGAAAAGAACTTCATTTTTTTTCTTAACTATCTTGAAGCAAAGTTTCTGGTATTTTCCTCCTTCAATCTTTTTTTGCTGCGTCAGAGATTTTCTTCTAAGTTTTCCCTCAGTAGACTTTTTTTGATTGTTTGACTTGCTTGGAAATCACTTAACTCGCGAATTCATTTTTTTGTAGTTTTCTTTAACAAAACAATCAGATTCCGTTATCCCAAAGAAATTAATTTCGACTTGTTTTTTGCGTATCCCCTGATAGCTCGGGGTTTTATATTCACGTTAAACACCTTTTAATTTAACTTTTTTTAGTTAAATATTATTCATTCTTTCTAATCACGCGATTATAAAACTTTAACAGTTTTTTTGTGTATTGATGCATCTATTTTTTGATATTACTGTAAATTTCCTTTTTGGCTTTTTGCAATATTCCCCATTTTCTATCTTTTTTAGACCATAGGTTATTCTCAGAATTCTTCTTGTTATTTTAAACATTTTCTCTATTTTACCTGCTTAGAATCGGATTGTTTCGATCCCACAGAGAACAAAACGTTTCAGAACACTAGAAAAGAAGTTTTATTAATTTCCGATTTAGTAACATTATTAGTGAATTATGTATTTAAACCGGAAAAATATTAATCAATTATATTTTTTAGTTTAAATTGTATCAATATCATGATCGTTAATGACTACCGCAGGTTATAGAATGTTATATCAGCATCAGTTGTATACCGTCCTGCTGGAAAATGTAATCTCCTTACGGAGATTATGATGTAATCTCCTACGGAGCTCCACCCCATTGGCATCACAATGTTCGGCGTTTCCTAAATGAATCCATACGTCAACGATGGATAGGTCGCATGGCGAATGACGACTCTGCACTTCAGTTTTGGCCACCGAGGTCTCCAGATCTCACATCCTGTGACTTTTTCTTGTGGGGGTTCGTGAAAAGTGCAGTTTACATACCACCTCTTCCCACCAATTTGAATGAACTAAGGAATCGTATCACAGCTGCAGTCAACTCAGTGACCCAAGACATGCGTCAGAGAGTTTGGGTAAGTTCAGTTACCGTCTAGATGTTGTACGTGCAGCCGGAGGAGGACACATTGAACATCTATAAACTTTCATGTATGTAAATTAAAATTTAAAACTTTCTCTTTCAAAATGTAATTTACAGAATTAAAATATAACATGTAGTTCAGGAAATACAGCTTATTGAAATTGTTTCCATCTTATTGAATCACTCTGTATATAAATGTGTTAAAATCTTTTAGACCCTAACCAGAATTCGAATCAGGAATCTTCTGATGTGTAGTCTAATGTGCAAATCACTCACCAAGGAAGAGGCCATTAACTGTTTAATGACGAATAACATAACTATCTAAACGATATTTTACTAACGTTTAATTGTACATTCCGAAGATACACTTAAAGCCAAATTTCTCCGTTTTCTAATGTGCATATGGTTTTGTTTTGAACTACCAGGCGCTAATTAGTTGATCAGATTAAAATCCAATAATGAAAGATTACCGACATGTAGTTCAGGCAGCCAACATGACACTTTTCTATTCACAAATGAAAAAGTAACCGCATAACGTCAGGGCTCAAATGAGAAGTTCTTCGATCCAAAGGCACGTGCTCAATTATTGGACTATATCCACACATAATTTTTTTTTATTCTTATATGAATCCTTCCGTAAAATTTTACAGTAAGTGGCAAATATTTATTTTAGTTTAAGTTTTATTTAAATAATTTTGTAGCTATTGTTTTGTTAATGTCATCTAAACGAGCAATTTATATTTCACTGAATATTATTAAATCTCATTGATTACTTTATGATCAGCTAAATAAATTGTCAGTTTCTTCTTTAAATCTAATACATTTCAAACTTGCTAATTATGTTGAAGGTCAGAAATCAATGAAATTTCTCCCATTAAAACTGTTCATTACTATAATGAACATCAGTATACACTAGTATAATAAACAGTATATTATATACAGTTTGATATCTTCCGAATAATAATATTTTCAAGACCTTCAAATGTAATATTTACGTTTATGCAGTTTAAATAATGACAAGCACAATATTTATAGTTGATTGTAACCGGTTGAAAATGTATGTTGAAATACAATTAGACTATATTAATAATTATTATGTTAAATTACGGTATTACGACTCGAGTTTGTACCTTATAGTTTTCATTTCCTAATAATAATATTTGTAAATGTAGTTTATGTACTAACAAGTGTAGGCCCTAATATTTTCAGTTGTTTGTGACTGGCTGAATGTATCCTATATGTTGAAATACTAACATTACATTTAATTGCAATTCCCCCTTCCCACTCACCGCTTACCACGATAAACTAAATTTCAAGCGTTTAATTCTCACATAATCCTACACGTTGAAAGCAAAATAACACTAAAGTACAAATAAAACCAATTAGTACTACAAACAGGATATTTTTAAAATCAATATTGATCACCAGTGAAAGAAGAGCAATAAAATGACCAGAAAATAAGAGAATATGTGTTATAAGAGAAAATACGTAAAATCTATTTCATAAAACAATGGTACGATCTTTTTTATTTTTTAAACGTTTAATTTTTTAAATTTTCTGTGTAGAATTTCGATGTGACGCTATTTTGTTTATATCTATCCCCTAAAACCAAAAACTATTATTTCAAGCATTTTTTCTACAGTGTGTAAATGTGTGATTAGGTAAGTGATTAGAGTGAGTCGATAAGTTGTCCGTATTTCTATTTTTAAGTCAAACAAAGGTCGATTTTCTTTTTGCATCATTCTCTCATGGTTAAAATTATATTATGTTTTTCATGTAATATTGTTTAACAATGATTAAACATAATATATTGCTTATGATTTACATTGGCAAGAGAAAGTCATGTGAGCGTTTCACACCAGATTTATTTTAAATATTAGTATAGATAGATAAATATACAATATTAAAATGCATGAATGTGTTTGAAATACAGTTGTGGTAGTCAATAGTACGCGTGACTATGTTTTTTACTTGTACGACAAAAATGTTAGGTCCATTCGAATATCTCGTGTGTACAGTATCAGTTCGATATTGTTTAGTCACGCGCATTTTTCATTCGTATTCTGTCTAAAACTTACAAAGAACTCGTAATATTAAATCTGTTCACTTTTTGTAGTACGAAATCCCCAAAGAAAAATAAATGAAAAAATTTCTTCAACGATTGAAAAAAATTAATCCTTTTTGATTTACACAATGTATACCACAAGAATAACTGTTTGTTTCTTCATTTATTACTTTAAACTTAAAACTCGAAACTCGAAAATTAAGTTAGTTACTAGGGCCTACTAGAGGACCCGACACGATCATTTTCATCAATATTAGCAAACCGGACGTAATTGTTAATTCGTGTAATTTATTACGTTTTTGCGATTTTCTCAGAAACGGCTCCTACGACTTTTTTAAATCACCTCATTTACTATATATTTTTTATGCTCTGCATGGTACGTTAGGCGCCACGTCTGCTGAAATACGTGGGGAGGCTGTTCTCTAGTAGAAAAAACTGTTTTTTTAAGATTACGGCTTTAATATGCATTTTAAGGCAAAAGAGTATTATAAAATTTGTAGACAACACAAAAATCTACAACTTTTATTTTAAACATTTCTTTGTTTAACGCTTAGTTTGGCGGTAATTAGTGATTTTCTGTTTTTTTTTCATGAAAATCTGTAACAAAATAGATCTTTTAATATTTCGGCCTTAGTATGCATTTTACAACACGGGTGTAATAAGACAATTTAGTATAGAAAATTAAAATATTTACAACTATTGTTAAGGCACATCGCACCCCCGTTAAGTAATTCATATTTCCCCGCTTTTATTATCGTCGTTAAATACACTGATTTTGTACTAATAACCTTGTTCCCGCCTCTTCCTGCATACTTGTCTTGATTTCCGTGGTGATCTCAGTTCATGACGTAATCCTTCTCCCTCTACTCACATTCCTATCTTCCCGGTTAGCACACTCACTGATTGGATTCTGCAGCATGTAGACTGTTCGTGCGACCGCTCCGCCGGCCATCCTATGGCGTCGCTTCTGCAATTGTCGATATCCTTCGTTCGTTTCGGATGTACCATACATCATTTTCAAGTGTGTTTTTACTTATGTGTGTAATTTGTAATCATTTACAATTGTTCTTGTTTTCGTATCAAACATTAAAGTTACAGTGTGAGTCGACCCCGGACACGTGTCGCGTGGACGCCTTTTCTACACTTCTGGCCATTCAACAGGTAAGCGAATTAGTCTATTTTGTTGTACGCTTTCTAATTCTGTGTTTGTGCTAATCAGTGATGTCCTGCTGTTCCTGCAGTTACTTATCGTTTTACCTTTGTCTCCCTCAGTGTATTTTCCATCGTTGTATCTTGCTTATTCAGTCGTTTCGCCGTTGGTTTCTGGCGCCATTAAATGAAACTAGGTCCTCCGGAATTAGTCGTTTATACTTCAGTTTACATTAATCTGCCATGTGTCGTGCATAGTGGGTTGATGTCCTACAGTTACAAGTCGGCTTACCGCATCATTCGTTTAATCCAATTTATTTTGGGTTATTTTCAAATCTCCTGCCATCAAGGCGCTAACATTTTGGTCCGATCCGGGCAGGATATTTATCAGTGCATATTTGGAAATACAATCTATTGTCTTAATTCTTGCAATCGTCAACAATTTCAGTATTTTGTTTAATTCGTTGTTGCATGGTGTTACATACATTCATCGTGTCATTTACTGTGTTTCGTGTCTTACATGTGTTCAATATATTAATAAAAACATTAATAAAAATATTAATATTAAAAACAATTTCATTTATTCAGTTAAAAAATACGGGGTTAAGTTGCATAACAAATGCAATGTATTATCAGTCTTGTGACGCTTTCATTCAATACAACAAGTTCCAACCAACGCTTTGCTGACGTCACAGTAGATCGGTTAGTGCTGTATCTTTCGACACGGCCAGAATTTGGCCAGAGTCGCCATTGTTTCTCCTTCGTTCTTGTTAACTGGTTCGCGCAGCTTACAGCGCATGCCTGCCCTCTCTCTCATTCGCTCTCTCTCGTGCTGTCCATCGATACTGGTAGCGCTGAGAGAGTCACTTCACTCGCATCGTCTGCAGCGTATACATTTCAGTGCAACTAACCTAGATTCAATAAACAGCTGTGTTTTGTTTACATTCTATTATTTGTTTTCACTCGTTGTTTTCGTTCATTATTTTCAACATGGACGATTTACAATCTTTAATCAAAAAACGCAACGTTGTTAATAATCATCTTTCTCGTTTTAATAATTTTCTTCAATCTGACGTTGAAGTTAACCAAGTCAAATTACGACTTGACAAGTTCTTAGATCTCTGGTGTGACTTTGAACAGATACAAACGAACATCGAATTACTTCAGCCCGAAGCTGATTTCGAATCAGAACGCACTGCTTTCGAAACTCAGTATTTCCAGTTAATTGATCGTGCCCAGAAATTAATTGAATCTCTGGACAATACAGTCGTTTTACCAAATCAAGTCAAGTCTTCTAATTCGCAATTAATACAATTACCTCGAATTCGCCTACCTTCATTTGACGGGGATGTTGCGAAATTCCAGAATTTCATCAGTTTGTTCAATGATTTAATTCACTATAATTCTGAGTTATCATTTGTTCAAAAACTTCATTATTTGAGGTGCTCATTAGTCGATGAACCACTCCGTCTAATAGAACACCTGCCTCTCTCGCCTGAAAATTATACGTTAGCGTACAATTTAATTGTTGAGCGCTACTCCAACTCAAGGCGCATAGCAAATGTTCATTTAAATCAGATATTCAATTTCGTTAAATCTGACACTCCGTCCTATCAATCGTTAAAAGGTTTTCTTAATACCCATGAATCATCAATCGGAGCCTTACGTCTGCTAAATATAAACTTACTTGAATATTTACTTTTTGAGATAGCCTATTCTAATTTGGATCCTGTAACAAAGCAAGCGTTCGAGGATTCAAATCCTAATTCTACCGTGCCTACATACGAGGCCTTAATGTCATTCGTTACCGCTAAGATGCATGCTTTCGAGCTCTCGAATTCTTCTCAACCTACAGATAACGCTAGTTCTTCGCACTCCAGCGATTCAAACCTCGATCAACCGGACTCAGCTAACCCGGTAACCGATAATTTCAATTCTGTACACAGTCATCGTAGTCCTATTTTGCCGTCTCCTAATTCTGATAATATACCTTCGTTTTTCGTCAATTCAAATTCACTCAAATGTTTGTCGTGCGAATCTCACTTTCATTCAATTCACAACTGTAGTGAATTTCTCGCGCAAAATGTAGATAATCGCTACAAAATTATTTCTCGTCTTAAACTTTGTTTTGCCTGCTTTGGGCGACACGATCGCCGCAATTGTAGCTCAAATAAACATTGTCGTATCTGCCATTCAAAATCGCACAATACGTTGCTGCATATTGATCGCAGCCCTCAAAAATCTAATTCGTCCACCGCTTCTGTTGTTAATTCGCATAATTCGCCAACTGCTAGTCCGTATCATCCTGCCGTACATCCGGACACCGATTCACCGTCTACTGGATGCCTACTTGTTAATTCTTCGCCGCCGATTCAAGCTAATACTATCGCAACTCCGCCAATTAATTCTTGTACTACCTGCTGTGCTGATAAGCCGGTAGTTACTTCAAATTCGTCGTCCTCGTCCATTATTGTTAACCAACCTGCCGATTATTCACTTTCATGTCGACTTAACGGCCAAACTGCGCTGCTAGGTACTGCTATCGTTCATGCTGTCGATTCATCCGGCAAAATCGTTCCGCTTCGCGCTGTGATCGACAATGGATCTCAGTCCAGCATCTTAACATACAACGCCGCTCGTTCACTGCAACTCGACATCGTTCCTACTTCTAAACGCCTGCAAGGCATTTCAGCCGAAGTCACCTCAGTTAAAGGTATTACAAATTTTACTATTCTGTCGCCGCAAAATTCTAACTTTCGCCTTCCGCTTCAGGCTACTGTTATTAACAAAATATCAGACCGCCTACCTGCTTCTCGAATTCATAAGTCAGTCGGTGAACAGTTTTCACAACATCTGCTAGCTGATTTTCGCTTCCGCAGCCCCAATTCAGTAGATTTACTGCTTGGCGCTGATTGTTTTTCAGAAATTCTCGATTTTAGTAAAACGCCTTTAATTAAAGGTACTCCATCCGCTTTATCAACCGTATTTGGTTATGTAGTATTCGGAAAATTGCCCGAACTACAACCACTTAGTTCTGCTTCAAGTAACGATTCGCTCTTAACATCTGTTTTCGCTAACAACGCTCAAGTCTCGTCGCCTGCTACTGATGTTAATCTCACATCGCCTGCTGTTCAAAATCACTCGTCAAATAAAAATTCATCTTCGCTTCAAATTATCGTCGCTGACCAACAAACTATCGTTCCTGCTAAGTCATCAATCAACCTCGATGTCACCTCAAACCCTGTAATCAGTGAATCTATCGCTTCTATCGTCCAGTCGCCTAGCTGCCTACTCGCTTCGCCTGTATTCAACAATAATTCGAATCACGCCGCTGTTTCAACTAATCGCCCTTCTGCTTCAACTAATCGTCTTCACCATACTTCTGTCTCTTCGCCTTCAAATCGTTTCACCGCTTCGTCCGAGATCATCGCTGTTGATCCTCGTCTCGCTTCGTCTACTGACTCCGCCAGTATCTCGACCGATCTTGCTGCTGGTACTACGCCAATTCGTCGCTTCAACTCTGCGCCTCGCTTCAAGTCAACGCCTCGATTCAAGTCTGTACTGAAGGCCTCCACCGAGTCGTCTTCAGTCAATTCTTCGCCAAACCGCTTCGCATCTCGCTGCATCATCGCTAATTCGCCAATAAAACCTACTACGTTCGCCTCAGTCGATTCTACGGCTAACCAACTCATCTCAAATCATCGCTTCTCGTCGTCTCTCGCAAACACTCTCGATCAACCGCTGCAAATCGCTTCGCCAAAGGGCAACCGGCCCTCCTCAGTCGTTTCATGTTCTGCTAGCTCTCTTCGCACGCCTTTAGCCCCTCTTGGCGGGCGGGGCCCCAATCGTCGTACACATTATTCACTACCGGTGAATAATTGTAATCTCAACTCTCTTCGCTCGTTCAATGCTTGGTGTGATCTTCGCAACTCTCGTTCGTCGTCTCAACCTCAATCACGGATTCACTCACAACTGGTTAGTGAAGTTCGCCGTACCGCAACTCTCGATTCTCGCCAACATTGTTCGCCTGCTCGTCAATTCGTTTCGCAACCCGCTTATCAGTTAGCTCTGCCTTTGGGCAACTAACTTCTCCGCCGTTCTCACCTCGTTTCACGCTCACCTCATCTCCATTCGTTTTGTTCTTCGTTCATTTTCGTTCTTCGTTTGTTTTCTTCGTTCGCCGTCTTCTTTCTTCGTTTCTTCTTCTGCGTCGCTTCTGGTTGTCAACCCTTGTTGGCAATCACCTCAAGATCGTTCCGTTACTCGTTGGCTTCCGCGCAAGCCGTGGAAGATGTTCCGTTCGTCGTTGGCCGGGCAAACCCGTGCGTTTGTCACGCCACCTCAAGATGCTCCGTTCTTCGCTTCATTCGATTCTACTTCGTCGTCTTCTTTGCTTCGTACTCTTCGTTTGCTACGTTTTCCGCTCCCTGGTTGGTTCAGGGCGGGCGGCTTCGTTCTTCGACCTCTTCCTGCGTTTTCCGCTCCCTGTTGTTTCAGGGCGGGCGGCTTCGTTCTTCGATCTTCTCTGCTAGTTTTGTTTCTGTAAATCGCTTTCATCGATTTAGGCGGGCGGTATGTTAAGGCACATCGCACCCCCGTTAAGTAATTCATATTTCCCCGCTTTTATTATCGTCGTTAAATACACTGATTTTGTACTAATAACCTTGTTCCCGCCTCTTCCTGCATACTTGTCTTGATTTCCGTGGTGATCTCAGTTCATGACGTAATCCTTCTCCCTCTACTCACATTCCTATCTTCCCGGTTAGCACACTCACTGATTGGATTCTGCAGCATGTAGACTGTTCGTGCGACCGCTCCGCCGGCCATCCTATGGCGTCGCTTCTGCAATTGTCGATATCCTTCGTTCGTTTCGGATGTACCATACATCATTTTCAAGTGTGTTTTTACTTATGTGTGTAATTTGTAATCATTTACAATTGTTCTTGTTTTCGTATCAAACATTAAAGTTACAGTGTGAGTCGACCCCGGACACGTGTCGCGTGGACGCCTTTTCTACACTTCTGGCCATTCAACAGGTAAGCGAATTAGTCTATTTTGTTGTACGCTTTCTAATTCTGTGTTTGTGCTAATCAGTGATGTCCTGCTGTTCCTGCAGTTACTTATCGTTTTACCTTTGTCTCCCTCAGTGTATTTTCCATCGTTGTATCTTGCTTATTCAGTCGTTTCGCCGTTGGTTTCTGGCGCCATTAAATGAAACTAGGTCCTCCGGAATTAGTCGTTTATACTTCAGTTTACATTAATCTGCCATGTGTCGTGCATAGTGGGTTGATGTCCTACAGTTACAAGTCGGCTTACCGCATCATTCGTTTAATCCAATTTATTTTGGGTTATTTTCAAATCTCCTGCCATCAAGGCGCTAACAACTATTGTTTTAAGCATTTTCTCTAAAGAGCCTAGTTTAGCGTGAAAAAGTAATTTTCCGTATTAATTAGCCAAATTAAGGTTGGTTTTCATTTTGCATCATTCACTCCTGATTAAAATTAGGTTATGTTTTTTGAGATTAATTTTTTTGTTTATTTCTAATGTATTATTACTAATGTTGGGTTGTATTGTTCATTATATTCATTGCCAAGAGAAAAACGTGTGAGTGTTCACACCAGATTTTTTTAAATAAAATTATAAAGTAGCCTACAGCAATTGTAACACAAAAACTTATTATATTTAGAATACTGTTAAAATAAATGTTAGCCATAGTCAATAAATGTTAGTGATAGTAATGTAGCAGTTCGAAATTCAAATACTGTAATAACTTTTCAAGTACTTTCCATCCTTATTCCGACTTCTCGAAGCCGGATTAATTTCTTATCAGGTTTCTCTTTTTACCACCTTTCTTTGAAGAATGATAATTCAATAACAAGTAAACTCACTCTATAATTCTATTTAACAGAATGATCTCTTCTGTTTACAATTCCATAGATTGATTTAAATAACGAATGAATAAAATATTATTTGCTACAATATAATTCAAAGAATAACTCTTCAAATTTAATCTTTATTACGTTTTTTATATGTAAAGTAATTTGTGCAACATAATTTAAAATTTTATTCAAACATTTCTTTGTTAAATACACAAATATTTAAAATATATCTACGCTACATCCACTTTGCTATTCGTTTTTTTTAACTTCGTGCAAAGTTGTTAAATGTCCAGTTCTTAGAAGAATATTACCGAATTTCTGTTCATAACGGTATGGTTTTACTTGGTCGTATTATTGTAAGAACTTGGATAATTTTTACTCTTGAACTTAAATGTTTATTTCCCCACATGAGGAGCCTACATTCTTCTTCTTTTACTCTTCAGCATAATCCATCCAGCCTGTTCCGGCATTAAAATGTTTCATTTCTTATTAATTAAAAGGAGACTGAAGCAACATTTTATCCAAGGCTAAGTTCATCGTCCGTTACTGTTTATTTATAGACGCAAAATCTATTGACTTTATTATCAAGTAATTAAGAACTACTCACGAATCACCACACACTGCATCACATAACTTTCTAGAACAATAAAATGAATATGAAAATTTACAGGAGACATGGTAAATAAAAATTAACGGAGCCAAATGTGCCCAAGTAATAGGTCCTATTTACTTTTCGAAAAGGTGACTGTCTACCAGTATTCATTATAACGTTCCATTCTGATTCTTTAAAGGATCTTGGTACGCATTTAGACACACATAAAGAACAGACACAATAATGCAATTGTATACAAAGTTTAAACAACTGGATGCTGGATAAGAAGTCAAACATTTCACTTTTTAACAAAGTTCTAGAACTAGTTCTTATACTAGAACTAAAATATTTCAATTGAAGAACCTTCTTGATAAATACTTTCTTTGACAATCTTGTTAAGAAGTTACATTTAATTTAAGCCTTAACAATTTATTTAAAATTTTAATTTATCATATAGCCTAAATTGAGTTACTAGATTTTCAAATATTCAGAAAATTCTAAGTTTAAAATAAACTATCATAGAAAAATTAAATAAGTGAAACAACATTTTTTTACGTATAATTAGTAATGTATAACCGATTGTCAAAACAAAGTTTTTAGACACTAAAAAATAGACCTAATAATGTCAGATTAATGGGTTAAAGAAATCAGAAGGGATATTGGGGAATAAACCGAGAAACTTAATGGACCGAAACCAAAATTTAGACAACTAATTACGGATTTTAAGGGCTTCCATGAAGGAACAGAACACCGGGTTGACAGAAGAAAGGAGAAAAGCTTATAATGAGCGAATGCTGAGAATTTTGGCTGCAAAAAGCTTCCGGAAATAACTAAATTCATCTAACGTAGTTTAAAATTTACTCTATGCGAGAAAAAACACAATCAGCAAATAAAATTAACTATGTATAAAAATCTCACAGTTGTAAAACAAATGGTTGCTACATAATCCAGTCGTTGTATCTATTTATTTTCGTATACTAAATAGAGTGTAGATTTTTCTGAAGTAAAAAATGAATGGTAATTGGAATTTAACGTTATCGTGAATGCCATTTGTCTATTTCTTATGAAGAATTACTGGAGAGTCAGTGTCTTAAATAAAGTGGAAAAGAATGTATTCCGTTTTTTTAGCCATTTAATTCCTTTTATTCGTTTATGAAGTAAAAATTTGTATTCTTCTTAGTTTAACGGAGTAGGTTAATAAGCTTGATTACAGGCATGGCGGCCAGGCATGACAATACAATTTAGATTTACTTTTATAACTGCATTTACCTGAGTACAAATTGTCCCTGAATTACTAAGGCAAAATACATTTAACAGATTATCCCTTAAACTCTAAAATGGAGTTAATCTGTACCAATAAAAATGAATTTATTTGAAACGTCATTGTGAATACAGATAACAGAAACGTAACGAATTTAAATTGGTTTTTACTGTATGATTGTACCCCAAGGTATTAAAATATAATTTTTCAGTTCGAAGTATTTAATCTATTAATAATCGCACTGGTACCATTGCAAGTTTTCCAGTTAAGGAATAATTGAATAATTAAATTTTATTTGATGATACCTATTCAAATTGTAGAGCACGTAGTCAGGCTAGCATTTTACTACAAAATTTATTACTTAACCTGTCAGTAATATGATTTTATTTCAACTGTAAATATTAGCTAAGTTTATAGCAAACAGAGTTAGATATCATATGACTGAATAATGGGTAATTTTAACACGTTTTTTGCGACCGTAATTGTAAATATTAAGCATTACTCCTTTTAATTAATTACAGGCTAAAAGGAGAAATTAATTGCAGAAATTAATTGGATTAAGGTCTTGATTATGACATTTTCAAACCCACCGTTTCTTAGACTAAAGTAGTCCCTAATGACCAAGATGTTGATGTGACTTTAAAAAAATGAAATTAACTGCGGCTTGAAGATCATGTGATATTAGGTTCTATCAGGTTCTATCCCAAATCCAACAATTTTTTTTAGGCATCAACATAAACTACAAGCCCATAGACTCAAATTTCGTGAGAAAAATAAAATTTTTGTGAAATCCTTATTATATACAATCGCAAGGACACTGACTGACTGATTGACATAAATTCTAACCTATAACGAGGCCTCGGAGAGTGTTTTTCGTTAGGACCTTTTTTCTCCGTCTTGCGCCGAAACCGGCCAGAAAATTGCCAATTTTCACCTAACCCTCTTAGGGGTTGCAGGGTTTTAGGGGTAGTTTTTAAAAGTTTTTAACGGTGCTTTAAATCGAAAAAAATTATTGATTATTTTTTCTTCGTCTCGTTGAGGTAGGCTGAGTCAATATGTTTAAAAACATTTTCACTCCTACCTGGAGCTTCCACGTCACGGTGAAGGGGAAAATTTTCACATTAAAAAAACGAAAAATTCACAGCCATCTGGGCGCTTTACACGGCTTAACTGGTTATTGTACCGTATCCGCCTGGTGCTAAAACGCCCAGGAAAAATACGAAACCGTAAACTTTTTACCTAATTAATGGTGTTTTGAGGAGGGGAAAAATAAGAGAAAATTTAAAATACAATTTTTACAAAATCTTTTAAATGCAACGTTTTCAGCTTTTAAAAGTACATATGTTTAAGTTTAGCAGGAAATTTCACGGGTACCCATCACTCCATAAATTTGAATAAACTAATTTTCTCTGTATTAAGAATTTTTGTGAAGTTTTCACTATATATTCTCGTTAGTTCTCCATTAAAACTGCACGATTAGCCTGGATTGAACGCCGTGATTTTTTATTTAGAGTGGTGGAGGAGGAGGCGATTTCTTTGGACGCGTTATAGAGGCTTCCCAGCGAAAAAGTCACCGACACCTTTTTTGTCAGGAATAAGCTGAAACGTAACGTCCAATTAACGGATTTCAAAAATATTTAACCATTTTCTGGAAAACCGGGATAAAAACAACGAATTTCGGGATTTTCAAAATTGATTTTTAAAAATTCATGATAAATCGCCGTTAATATGTAGACACTTTTTTATTTTTTTATATTAAGTAGTTTTTAGCGTAGAATCCGGTTTTATTGCCTAAAATCCGGTCGAAAGTGACCCTGATTTTATAAATGGATTTGAAATTTTGAAACGCCATTTTAGTCCCCAGGCACTTCAGCAATCAACTTGGCTATGCGTTTTTTCAATTTTTGAGGTTAAGAAATACTACTATACCGAATTTTAAAGTTCTACTACTTACCTTAGATCTTCTAGACCCGTAAAAATGTTTTTTTACTCCAATTCGTAAACTATTCGATTGTAAAGAAAACGTCCTCTGAGACATTTGTTTTTCTTTACAAGAGGTATTTTACAAAAGAGTTTTTAAAAAAATCCGTCGTTAAACTCTTGGAGTTAAAATTTTTACAATGGTCTAGTGGAGTGTAGAAGCATTTTATTGCTATATATTATGTTTGGGCAGTTTTTGGAGGTGCTTATCGATAGCCCCAGCATGTTTTTACCTTTATACATGCCATAGAAATTACAGGGGAGTGAAAAGTTTAAAAAACGTAATTTTGATGTTACCAATATTAAAATTCGGCATTTAACACATTTTGCACACGGATATTTTGCTGATGGTTCGTTGTGCTTAATTGTACTTTTTTAGCACATTTCTAAATTAATAATAATCAATTAAGAAATACGCAAAAAACGCATATCTGTATCGTCCATTGTTTTCAATTTTGTCCGCGGGGCGGCGGTTTCTATATGTTAAGAAGCGGGAAAAATATTTTGTGTTTATAATTCAATCGACAAAAATGTATTTAAAATGTTTCGGTAGACTTTTTGTTATTACTCATATTAACGATTTTTTAACGGAGATTCTGAAAATAAAATCGCTGAAGCGATACAGGGTACTCCCGAATAATTACGGTGATTTAAATTATCTCCATCAAGTTTTAACTTAAAATTATATTTGAAAACTCATGATAAATCGTGGTTATTATGTAGATACTTTTTTATTTCTTTATATTACGTAGTTTTTTGCGTAGAATTCGATTTTTTTGTCCCGGATACGGACAAAAGTTACCGTGGTTTTGTAAATGGATTTGAAAAATTAAATCGCAGTTTTTGATTCCAAGTACTTCAGCAATCGACGTGGCTATGCAGTTATCCGATGACTTAGCTCAGGAAGTACTATTTTACTGAATTTAAAAATTGTACTAAATACCTATGACTATCTAGACCCAAAAATAGGTTAAAGTCCCATTTGAAAATGTTTGATTTTGAGAAATGATTACCCTGAGACATTTGTTTCTTTTACAGAGGTATTTTTCAAATGAGTTTTAAAACGTTGTTTGTAGCCATTTTGTTATTACTAATATTTAACGTTTTTTTAACGGAGATTCTGAAAATAAAGTCGCCGAACCGATACAGGGTACTCCCGAAAAAATACGGTGTTTTGAATTAATTGCATTGAGTTTTAACTTAAAATTATATTTGAAAACGCATGATAAATCCAGGTTATTATGTAGATACTTTTTTATTTCTTTATATTACGTAGTTTTTTGCGTAGAATTCAATTGCTTTGTCTTAGATACGGTAAAAAGTTACCCTGATTTTATAAATGGATTTGAATTTTTTAAATTCTGTTTTTGACCTCAAGCGCTTCAGCAATCGACTTAGCTATGCGTTACTTCGATTTTTGAGCTCAAAAACTAATATTTTATCGAACTTTATAATTTTAACATTGAACCTCAAACTTTAAAAGCTTCACACTGTGAACTTTGAATCTTAATACTGTTTTCCTTCAAATATATAACGTCCAAACCGTAAACTTTCAAACTTTAAACATGAGAATACTTTACCAAAATAATTGACAATTGCAACTCTCAATCTTTAAACATCAACAAAAGCAACCAGAATTTTTCGAACCTCACTTAAAACAATTTCAAACCTTAAAATTATAAAAGTCAAACATTAAAATTCTTACTTTCTAAACGTAAATCTTTTAAACATGAAACCTAAACCTAAAAAGGAAAATATCTTCTAACTTAACAATATCTTCTGCCTTAACAGACAGGTGTGATGTCAATTTATTTACACTTAATCTGTCCGTTGCAGGGCTAAAATAAATAGTTCTGTTTCTTATCAAATGGTCAGCCAATTAAATGGCTGAATCATTAAAGAACAGAAGAGGTAGAAGTGCAAAAGACACTAATCAGAGTTGTCTCCTCTGAAAGTAATGAATTTCATTATACAGCCAGACCCTGTGGTGAATGAAGTGAAGAAGGCATTTGCAGAGTGGAAAATCTGTGCTGTTTAGAGGGCCAGGCATGCTGATAAGCGTATTTTTTCACTCAGTGAGGAAGGCAGTTGTAAACCACCTCACTCCTTGTTTTACGTAGTAAAACCTCTAGAGGTTCAAACCAGCCTATCGTCTGATGACCTAAACAACAACATCTTAAAACCTCAGACACCAACATTTTAAACTTAAAATATCAATCCATTAAAACGAAAATTTTTAAACGTTTAAAATTTGAAAGCTCAAGAAGCCAACCATTGAAACTAAAACACGTCATATTTCAAAACTTCAAGGCAGTGGTAAACCACGTCATTCCTTGTTTTACTTAGTAAAACCTCTAGAGGTTCAAACCAGCCTTTCGTCTGATGACCTAAACAACAAAATCTTAAAACCTCAGACTTCAACATTTTTAAACTTAAAATATCAATCTATTAAAACGAAAATTTTTAAACGTATAAAATTTGAAACCTCAAAAAGCCAACCATTGAAACTAAAACACGTCATATTTCAAAACTTCAAGGTGTAAACTATAAACATTGACACTCCGACCTCTCAACGCCTTTTGAAACAATTATAATTGATAATTCTTATCCACCTAACCCTTTGACCCAACTTTCCGCTATCCACTTATAAATTCAGATCCACCTAACCCCTTTGGCGGCCCAACTTCACCCTATGACAAAGTGCGGGCGCGCAGCGCCCGTACTTTTATGGTTCTGATCCGCTCATGTATTCTGATCCACCTATCCCTGTGATGCGAGACACGGAAGCGGCGCGCAGCGCCGCTGGAGTGGCGAGTCCTTATTATATACAATCGCAAGGACACTGACTCACTGATTGACATAAATTCTAACCTATAACGAGGCCTCGGAGAGTGTTTTTCGTAGGGACCTTTTTTCTCCGTCTTGCGCTAAAACCGGCCAGGAAATTGCCAATTTTCACCTAACCCTCTTAGGGGTTGCAGGGTTTTAGGGGTAGTTTTTAAAAATTCTTAACGGTGCTTTAAATCGAAAAAAATTATTGATTATTTTTTCTTCGTCTCGTTGAGGTAGGCTGGGTCAATATGTTTAAAAACATTTTCACTTCTACCTGGAGCTTCCACGTCACGGTGAAGGGGAAAATTTTCACATTAAAAAAACGAAAAATTCACAGCCATCTGGGCGCTTTACACGGCTTAACTGGTTATTGTACCGTATCCGCCTGGTGCTAAAACGCCCAGGAAAAATACGAAACCGTAAACTTTTTACCTAATTTATGGCGTTTGGAGGAGGGGAAAAATAAGAGAAAATTTAAAATACAATTTTTACAAAATCTTTTAAATGCAACGTTTTCAGCTTTTAAAAGTACATATGTTTAAGTTTAGCAGGAAATTTCACGGGCACCCATCACTCCATAAAATTGATTAAACTAATTTTCTCTGTATTACGAATTTTTGTGAAGTTTTCACTATATATTCTCGTTAGTTCTCCATTAAAACTGCACGATTAGCCTGGATTGAACGCCGTGATTTTTTATTTAGAGTGGTGGAGGAGGAGGCGATTTCTTTGGACGCGTTATAGAGGCTTCCCAGCGAAAAAGTCACCGACACCTTTTTTGTCAGGAATCAGCTGAAACGTAACGTCCAATTAACGGATTTCAAAAATATTTAACCATTTTCTGGAAAACCGGGATAAAAACAACGAATTTCGGGATTTTCAAAATTGATTTTTAAAAATTCATGATAAATCGCCGTTAATATGTAGACACTTTTTTATTTTTTTATATTAAGTAGTTTTTAGCGTAGAATCCGGTTTTGTTGCCTAAAATCCGGTCGAAAGTGACCCTGATTTTATAAATGGATTTGAAATTTTGAAACGCCATTTTAGACCCCAAGCACTTCAGCAATCAACTTGGCTATGCGTTTTTTCAATTTTTGAGCTAAAGAAATACTACTATACCGAATTTTAAAGTTCTACTACTTACCTAAGGTCTTACAGACCCGTAAACAGGTTTTTTTACTCCAATTTGAAAACCAGTCGATTATAAAGAAAACGTCCTCTGAGACATTTGTTTTTTTTTACAAGAGGTATTTTACAAATTAGTTTTTAAAAAAATCCGTCGTTAAACTCTTGGAGTTAAAATATTTACAATGGCCTCCTGGAGTGTAGAAGCACTTTATTGCAACACATTATGTTTGACCAGTTTAAGGAGGTGCTTATGTAAAGCCCCAGCATGTTTTTAGCTTCATAAATGCCATAGAAATTACAGGGGAGTGAAAAGTTTAAAAATTGTAATTTTGACGTAACCAATATTAAAATTCGGCATTTAACACATTTTGCACATGGATACTTTGCTGATGGTTAGTTGTGCTTAATTGGAATTTTGTAGTATATTTCTAAGTTAATAATAATCAATTAAGAAATACGCAAAAAACGCATATCTGTATCGTCCATTGTTTTCAATTTTGTCCGCGGGGCGGCGGTTTCTATATGTTAAGAAGCGGGAAAAATATTTTGTGTTTATAATTCAATCGACAAAAATGTATTTAAAATGTTTCGGTAGACTTTTTGTTATTACTAATATTAACGATTTTTTAACGGAGATTCTGAAAATAAAATCGCTGAAGCGATACAGGGTACTCCCGAATAATTACGGTGATTTAAATTATTTCCAACAAGTTTTAACTTAAAATTATATTTGAAAACTCATGATAAATCGTGGTTATTATGTAGATACTTTTTTATTTCTTTATATTACGTAGTTTTTTGCGTAGAATTCGATTTTTTTGTCCCGGATACGGACAAAAGTTACCGTGGTTTTGTAAATGGATTTGAAAAATTAAAATTCCGTATTTGATCCCAAGTACTTCAGCAATCGACGTGGCTATGCAGTTATCCGATGACTTAGCTCAGGAAGTACTATTTTACTGAATTTAAAAATTGTACTAAATACCTATGACTATCTAGACCCAAAAATAGGTTAAAGTCCCATTTGAAAATGTTTGATTTTGAGAAAAGATTACCCTGAGACATTTGTTTCTTTAACAGAGGTATTTTTCAAATGAGTTTTAAAACGTTGTTTGTAGCCATTTTGTTATTACTAATATTTAACGTTTATTTAACGGAGATTCTGAAAATAAAGTCGCCGAACCGATACAGGGTACTCCCGAAAAAATACGGTGTTTTGAATTAATTGCATTGAGTTTTAACATAAAATTATATTTGAAAACGCATGATAAATCGTGGTAAATATGTAGATACTTTATTATTTCGTTATATTAAGTAGTTTTTTGCGTAGAATTCGATTGCTTTGTCTTAGATATTGTAAAAAGTTATCCTGATTTTATAAATGGATTTGAATTTTGTAAATGCTGTTTTTGACCTCAAGGGCTTCAGCATTCGACTTGGCTATGCGTTACTTAGATTTTTGAGCTTTGAAACTAATATTTTATCGAACTTTATAATCATAACTTTGAACCTCAAACTTTAAAATCTTTACACTGTGAACTTTGAATCTTAATACTGTTTTCCTTCAAATATATAACGTCCAAACCGTAAACTTTCAAACTTTAAACATGAGAATATTTGAGAATACTTTATCAAAATAGTTGACAATTGCAACTCTCAATCTTTAAACATCAAAAGCAACCCGAAACTTTCGAACCTCACTTTTTACAATTTCAAACCTTAAAATTATAAAAGTCAAACATTAAAATTCTTACATTCTAAACGTAAATCTCTTAAACATGAAACCTAAACCTAAAAAAGGAAAATATCTTCTAACTTAACAATATCTTCTGCCTTAACAGACAGGTGTGGTGTAAATTTATCTACACTTAATCTGTCCGTTGCAGGGCTAAAATAAATACATCTGTTTCTTCTCAAATGGTCAGCCAATTAAATGACTGAATGATTTTAGAACAGAAGAGGTAGAAGTGCAAAAGACACGAATCAGAGTTGTCTCCTCTGAAAGTAATGAATTTCATTATACAGCCAGACCCTGTGGTGAATGAAGTGAAGAAGGCATTTGCAGAGTGGAAAATCTGTGCTGTTTAGAGGGCCAGGCATGCTGATAAGCGTATTTTTTCACTAAACAAACGAAAATTTTTAAACGTATAAATTTTGAAATTTTAAAAAGCCACCCATTAAAACTAAAACACGTCACATTTCAAAACTTCAAGGTGTAAACCTAAAAATTGAAACTCCGACCTCTCAACGCATTTTGAAACATTAACCTCAACTTAAAAACTGATTATTCTTATCCACGCAACCCCTTGACCCAACTTTCCCCTATCCACTTATAAATTCAGATCCACCTAACCCCTTTGGCGGCCGAACTTTCATGGTTCTGATTCGCTTGTAAAATTCAGATCCACCTAACCCCCTTGGCGGCCGAACTTCACCCTATGACAAAGTGCGGGCGCGCAGCGCCCGTACTTTTATTGTTCTGATCCGCTCATGTATTCTGATCCACCTACCCCTGTGATGCGAGACACGGAAGCGGCGCGCAGCGCCGCTGGAGTGGCGAGTGATTATTGTTTATTTTCGCAAGTCAAGTAGAAGAACGTTTTCTGTGATTTAAAAAAAAAGTTTAATATATACTATTTTTTTGTAAAAATAGATTTTGTTATTTCTTTAATGTGTGAATAAAACTTACAATATATCGAAACATACAGCGAAAAGTTTGTTGTAAATGTACTGATAAGTTATTAAAGGTTTTATGCTAAACATGGTATCCAAAACATTTGATACGTAGATGGTAAATTGTTTTTATTGATTTAACTGATTTAACTTAATTTTTTTTTAAACTGATGGGCATTAAATATAGGAGGTCATTGTTGCAAGTACCAAACCAGTCAAATCAATCTTGCGAACAACACCCCCATTTATTGTTAGCACAAAAAGAAATCAATTTAGTTTTGTTTCTAACCTAGTTTCTGTCGTTGCTATGACTACTAAGTATGGTACACAATTACAGCTGCTATATCAATGATCCTATTGTAATTTGAGATCACAATGCTCTAGTCCTGAATGGATTCGAAGAGCAGGCTTGGTTCTTAACCACAAAAATTTCATCGTCATTTGGGATCATCTTACGATCTATGTTACATGATTTTCAACATTCTGCAATAACGCACTCTGATATGTGACAGTGTTTACATACAATACCTCTTACTTATTAATTTATTTAAAAATTCACGGATTCGTATATCTCAATACAATATTTTAACTGAAAACTCTAAAATACAAAATAAGTTTCAAAATCAATATAACGATAAAATAACGATTTAAAGGAAAGAAAACTTCCAAACTTCGAGTTTTCTATCGACTACATTATTGAGCCAAAATTCAAGCTCTTTATGTTATTAAAGACCGCTATTAATGATTTCTAAATGAAAACAGTGAGGGATGAAATGATTTTTGTAACGTATGAAAAAATGCCGTGCCTGAATGGGATTCGAACCCAAGACCGCATGATGAGAGGCGAGCACGTTACCAACTACGCCAATACGGTCGGCGTAAAATAAAGCTGAAATAAAGGAAAGACTAAATTAGTTTTGACATAAAAACACACAATTATTGAACATAATGTGACGTTTACTCCAGGTTCTTTCAGGATTCGGTTAGTTCTAAAGTTATAACAAATATTATTACCAAATTAATTACGTACTTTAGTCTAATTGTTACAATTATAATTACTTCTGCCCATAACAAACAGGCGGAGTGTCAAATTATTTACACTCAATCTGTTCGTTGCTGGGATAAATAAATAGTTCTGTTTCTTACCACATAATCAGTCAATTAAATGACTGAATCATTTAAGAACAGAAGAGGTAGAGATGTAAAAGACACTAATCAGAGTCATCTCCTCTGAAAGCTATGAATTTCATTATACAGCTAGACTCTGTGATGAATGATGTGAAGGTGTCATTTGCAGAGTGAAAAATATGTGCTTTCGAGAGGGTCTGGCATACTGATGCATACTTCTCCACTCAGTGAGGAAGGCAAGGTAAACCACCTCACTCCTCGTTTTACTTAGTAAAACCTCTATAGGTTCAAACTAGCCTTGCGGCTGAACAACAATAAACTAATAAATTATTATAAACGATTTAAGTCAATTGATCGCAAAATATTTTAAAAACTTAGGCTTAAACTAAACTTGAAAGAAAATATGGCCATTTTAATTTCTAATGAATAAATTTACTTAATTACATTCAGTTGTACACAACAACTATTGTTCACTAATTGTAGATAACGGCTTATGAAAAGTGTTCTGCTGTCTCTAACGCGCCGAATACAACCCTCTTTGTGCCCATACGTACTGTGAGTATTCCAAACCTGAAAACATTTGTCATTAAGTTAGAGAGCGTGGGTGAGTTCAATGACCAGTTTTTGTGTCCTTGTACTTTTGATTGTAATTTATTAACTATTGTTATACCATTATTGTACATATTTTATAATAATTTTAAAAATAACAAACATTTAAATGAATATTGTTACTGTTGCGGCTGGAACGATAATCGGTGAACGATCTTTGTAGAGCGTCTGCTTTGCATTGGCTTCAATAGTGTTAATGTAACTGAGGCGGCTGCCGCTAGAGTCGTTGACGACGATCGTACAGGTCTGCTGCTGAAGCAGTCACAGTCGCAGTCATTGGATGAGTTTTGGCGTGGTCATATAATTGTTTCGAAATAGGACGTGTGTGTTTTTGTAATGTCATCCAAGACAACTCAAAAATGATGTTTTACACCCGAGGAAGACGAAAAACTAGTTGAGGCAATATAGTTTGAAGACATCTTCTAAAGGTCCTTATTGATTAAACTACTCACAAACTTAACCTGAAGTTTGGAAGGTCTGAAAAATTCAGAAAACACTCATCACCTTCAAAATGATTGTTGAATAATATTTTGAAGTACCCCTCTTCTGTTTTTATTTTCTCTTGCCTATAATGAATATATGAAGGAAAGTATTGTTTTCATGTAGGCTTTTCGAAATGAGTTTTCACCGGATTTACACGTTTTCAGACCCCCTGAACCTAAAAATCATGTTTTTAGCGATTGGTGTGTGTGTGTGTGTGTGTGTGTGTGTGTGTGTGTGTGTGTGTGCGTGAGAAAAGGATATCTCAAGAACTGAACATCGTACGAACTTGAAACTTGAAAATTAAATTACTTTCCACTAGAGGACCCGACACGAACATTTTCATCAAAATCGCTCAACCGGAAGTAGTAGTTCTTTCGTGTCATTTATCACTTTATTGCGATTTTCTCAAAAAACGGCTCCTATGATTTTTTTAAAAATCGTCTAATTTACTACATTTTTTTTGCTCTACAAGATAGGGTAGGCGCCATGTTTGCCGAAATTCTTGGAGAGGCTGTTTTCTCGTAAAAATATTGTTTATTTAAGATTGCGACTTTAATATGCATTTTAACGCAAAAATGTATAACAAATGTTGTAGAGAATTCAAAATCCTACAATTTTTATTTCAAACATTTTTTTGTGTAACGCTTAGTTTAGCGGTCATTAGCAATTTTCTGTTTTTTCTCATTAAAACGTGTTAAAAATAGATGTTTTTAAGATTTCAGCCTTAGTATGCATTTTACAACAAAAGTGTATATAATCAAATTAATAGAAAATTAAAAGATCTACAACTTTTATTCAGAGAATTTTTTTCTACAGAGCCTAGTTTAGCGTGAACGAGTGATTATCCGTATTTTTAAGCCAAACTGATGTTGATTTTCATTTTGCATCTTCCGCTCATGATTAAAATTTGGTTATGTTTATTGAGGTTAGTTTTTTTATTTCTAATGTTTTATTACTAATGTTGGGTTATATTTTTAATTATTTGCATTGGCAAGAGAAAGTTGTGTGAGTGTTTCACACCAGATTATTTTTTTGTAAATATAGTCTACTAAGTGTGCTAAGCGTGGTACACTAATCATTTCCAAAATTTCTTCATCTTCTATATTTTCAATGAACAAATTACTCGATAATCTTCTCTTTTAATTCATCATTTAATACTTTTCTTGGCAACAGTAAAAAAGCAACTGAACGAATGTATAATAACCACACCAGAGACAATAACCACTGCAACGATTATCTCCGAGGGATTATCGTCCAACGACAACGATTATCGTTGCAGCTGCACCAGTGACAATGCACCTTAAACTGTTGAAAACTCTTCTACAGCACTAACAATCGTCTGTATAATAATAACAATATTTTGTTTCACTAGAAATATTAATCGAAATTATTTATGCGAAAAAGCGAAACATTACATAAAATCCGGCACAGCGGATTTTTCAAACAATGAAAAGTTTCTAGTTTACGCATAGTATATCTCATGTCATCCGCTGTCTACTCCTCGGAAAACTTTTCGTAACCGCTAATGCTACGTATAACTGTTTCAGTACACCACGTGTTATCACGACTTTCAGTAAACACTGGTTTCTGTTAACTCTCACGGTTTAAAGCATCACTTAACCAACTTTACAATCTATTTAATACTAACTTATTAAACAATGGCTGCCTCTATATAACTGACCGAACAGAATAGTAGAAACACTAAGAATAATACAGAGTATTCCAGAAGTAATGGAATAAAATAAAAATAGTGGAACCAAAATCGTACCTTCCACCCTGCACTAAAAAATCAACATGTAAAAAATTGCTAGTGCGTCCGGCAGGTAATAAACTACACCTGTCACGCTAAAGTTATACAACAGCCACCTACTATTGTTCTGCATTGTTCACATGTATGTCCTTGTACATTACTTTAAAACCTTTAAACACACCGATTTCTAGACAAGCTCATTCAAACAAAGCGTGAGATTGGTTATCAGCTTTTATGTGTTATTCATGCTTTCATTACACCTATCAGCAAATTTCTAGTCCTTTGTAACAGGAACCAATAAAAACATATGTGTAAAACATCCAATATGTTAAATATATGCTACAGACAAAATTAAAATAGTACAGCTTAATAACTTAAACAAATGGTCTTCTAAAAGCTCAGAAATAATTTTACAATAATCTTTACTTCACAGTCTTAAAAACGACTACACCATTATTATTTTTAGCAAAACAAAAATTCTATTTCTACGAACTTCTATTAAATAAAAAATAAAAAACAAACCTTGAATTTGAAAATAACAAGTTTAAATTTTAATTAACTTTACAATCTTTGATTGAACCTACACAATTGGTTGAACCTACACGAAGAAATTTATTAGAAAGTCACCTGGATAATGTATTCAGGTCATTTTCATGACTGTTTATTTGTGATGAAAAGAGTATAACGCACTACAAACTTCAAAACAACTTTGAGAAAAGCCTAATTTTGTACCAAACTCCAAATGTTAAAATATACTAAATAATAACCTACGCACCTTGATATTAATTTCTTTAATATATGGTAGGCTAACCATGAACGAAAATTTTAATAAAAAATCTAATTTCATCAAAATATGAGAAATTACTGTAAATTAGGAAGCCAGATAATTTTTGTTAACATATGAAACCAAGAGATTTAGTTTACCCCGTTCTCTATTGTTCCTACGTTGATTTAATTAATACTTGCTTTACACAATAAGTAAACTTTTTGATACAATTATTAAATACTTAGCACAGCGCATTTTACAATTAAAATTCTACGAAGTTTACTCTCTCTTATCATATTGAAGCCAAGTCACCAATGAGTTCTTCCAAAACTTTGAGTTTAAATCATACTTCGTGTGAATAAATAATTATTTGATTCTACATCGTTAGAAAATACATTTTGCTCACTCGTATTTACATCACCGGAATTGGTTTATAATCTTAAGCGTAAATTACTGTAAATATAATAGTTACAGTAACAAGCATATATGTGCCCAAAATCAAAAAAGTAATATTTTGTCATTGATTTAAAACATCTCTGTATACTAATGTTGATTAGGTCATCAGCTAAAAGACTGGTTTGAACCTTTAGAGGCTTTACTAAGTAAAACGAGGAGTGATATGGTTTACCGTTTCCTTCCTCACTGAGACGAAATGGAAGCTTATCAGCATGCCAGGCCCTCTGAACAGCAGATACTTTCCACCCTGTAAATGACACCTTCACTTCATTCACCACAAAGCTTGGGCGTATAATGATGAAATTCATTACTCTCAGATGAGATAACTCTGATTTATGTCTTTTACACCTCTACGTCTTCTGTTTTAAATGCTGTAGTCATAAAATTGGCTGAGACGAAATGGAAGCTTATCAGCATGCCAGGCCCTCTGAACAGCAGATACTTTCCACCCTGTAAATGACACCTTCACTTCATTCACCACAAAGCTTGGGCGTATAATGATGAAATTCATTACTCTCAGATGAGATAACTCTGATTTATGTCTTTTACACCTCTACGTCTTCTGTTTTAAATGCTGTAGTCATAAAATTGGCTGACCATATTATGAGAAAAAACAGAATAATTTTTTGTAGCCCTGGAGCTAGCAGTCGAGTACAATTAACCCCACCTGTCTGTTTTGGGCAATATAAGTCAATACTAACATGAACAACTTTTTTTTTTATACTGTACGAGTATACTAATTAATGAATAATTTTTTTATAGTTCTTTTAAAGTCGCATCGACAGCTTGGTCATTAGCGACTACTGTGGTTTTTGGTACTGTAACGGTGGATTTTAACGTGTTAAAATTTTTAAACCCTAGCTGGGAATCGAACCCGGGACCTTCCGCTTTATTGGCTAGCACGCTAGTCTCATTACGCCACGGAGGTGGTTACACAAAATTTTCGTTTATCATAATATTAATGGTAACTTAATATTACTTTCAATGGCGAACTTCACTGTAAAGAGAAGAGATACCTAGTTCCTGTTTCTCCTTTATACATTGGTTGCTTATTAGATCAAGGTAGATCCTTGATCGATTACCGCCTTCTACGCCTTAGTATTTCTCAATTCTGGCTTAGACTCTTAGATTCTGGCTTAGACCCACCGGGTTGGTCTATAGATAAAGTCAGCTGTTTAACAGCTGATTTTTGGAGACGAAGTTTCCTGGTTCAAATCATAGTAAAGGCCAGGGGCGTTAAATAAGAGATCTTTTATTCAACGGCCCTGAGTAAAGGCTAGTTAAGTCTATACGGATTTGTATCTACACATTGGTTACTGTTGTACTTTGATGGTTGGAGTACAATTAACCACCTACTCTCTCAAAAATGGTCGGTCTGGGTATGTAAAATACTATACCTCATTTACACGTCATACACGTAATTTTTATCTCATTGAGTCATGGGGTAGCTTTTTGTTCCGAACAGATTGCAACATACAGCATTAGAAATTATAAAAAATAAATAAAAAATACCAAAAACAAGTCTTAGATGTAGATTGAAAGAACTCGATTTACTTTAGATTACAATCTGATCTAAAGATTTTATTTTCAGATCAACGTAGGTAGTAAATATGTTTTGTAAACAACCATCTTCGATTCATTTTTACGTCAGGTTGTTTTGCCCATTATTGCTAAAACATAAGATGAAAGGGTGGTAGATAAAAATGAAGGGTGGGATGAAACAATGGCAGAACTAATCGGGAATCGAACCGGAATCCTTGGTGTTAAAGCCAGTACAGCACGGACTTTCCAAATTTTCGAATACACGATTAAATTGATTGTAAAATGTTAATACTTTTATTTTATGACTTTTAATTAATTATCACTTGTTATCTAAATCATCATCTCTACTACACCTATATTTTTAATGTTTATGACATAATCCTTTTAGCAGTTTGCAAGGAAAAAACTTTACAAACATAGGCCTACTCTATAAATATTTTAATACATTTTTTAACTGTCAAGTACTTGATTTTTGAGTGTATAACGGAAAGTGTTCTTATTTCCTACATTTAACGCGTTATTTTTTTAATTAACAATTTTAATATTGGTCTTAACCATTAATTTCCAAAGTGAAAGTAAACTTCTTACTCTAAACATGAAGTAAAAATATTTTTAGAACAGGATAAGTCATTTGAGAAAACTTATCAGCTGCACTACCAACTTGTAAGAAACTTTCCAATTGATCCTGATATATCTCTGCAAATTCTTTAACATCTTTAGTAAATCCTCTTTCTTATAGTTAATTCTAATCCTACTTGCTTTTTTAATCGATATGTGTCATGTTCTATGTCTAAAAGTGTCGGATAATAAGCAGCTTAATGAACTAAATCTCAACTAATATGACTTGCATCCATTTTTTTATTTAATATCATGTAAACATAATAGTTAAATATTTCTAAATTGTAAATCGTCAATTAAGAAACAAAAAATAACAGCAATATGTTCGTGTTTCTACGATCATTGAGAGGTTATTTTTGTAAGTCTTAAATTTTCGGACGTACTCTTTACACACATTTAGTTTTTAATCCAGTCCACTGATGTATTCCAAAATATGTATTCCAAAATAAAGAAATTAACTTTATAAATTTAAACTTATTAATTAATATTTAAATTTATAACGAATATTATGGTGGTAATCATCTGTTACAATTTTTTTCTTACTGAAACAGATGAACGAAGAAGCCAAGAACAGTTGAGTATTGTTACAGAAAAGAAAAAATAATTTTTTTTAACAAACCTTAAATCTATTTCAAATTCTTATTACTCCCGCGGGTTGAGTCAAGAAGTTAAATTGCAGGGTGACTTGACAAAGTAACAGAACAGCCATCCACTAACTCACACTTTTTTGTTCATGTACAAATTCAAGTTACAAAACTGTGAGTGAGTATATAAAACAAAATAAAAAGAACAGCGGATTGGTGGTTGTCAAGAATACAAAGATCGCAATAACAAGAAAAATTTTTAAAACATGCAATTTTAGTTTGTTTTAAGTCGTATCAACATCTTGTTAATTAGCGATTACTTTGGGTTTGAACTTATAATAATTTTCCAAACCCTGGCCGGGAATTGAACCCGGGAACTCTGCTATGTTGCGTAGCATGCTAACCACCGAGCCACGGAGGCAGCCAAAATTTATATGCTGCAGGTTTTTATTAACAAATCTTTAACTTTAATGCAGTAAAAGTCATAATTACTGTTTTATATAACGTTATCTCCAATTATCAAGCAGTTAAAGCAGTATCAAAAATCCTAGAAAAGAAGTGTTTTAACTAATTCAAATTAAAATATTATTTGTCACTGTCATACGTCTACTGAATTAAACTAATTTTATTTAATTTCAATATAATTAAAACTACATATTTTGTACTAATCCTTATTTTTAACACAGCAACGTCATTATTACTGTCTCATATCATTTTCCCACTGGGTTGGTGTCGGCTTAAAGTCATTGTCGCGAGGCATCTGTTTAACAGCTGATTTTCGGAAACGAAGGTTTCGTGGTTCAAATCCTAGAAAAGGTATCTTTTATATGGATTTTAATACTAGACAGTGGTTACCAGTGCACTTTGATGTTAGGGTTCTATTAAAGGAATGTTCGGCCTGAATCTTTACAAGAATACACTTCATTTGCACGTCATACAATATCATCCTCATCTCGTTGGATCATGGGGTTGCTTATTGTTCAACAGATTGTATTGTTATTGAGCAGATCGTAACGTACACATATTATGGATTAAAAAAACTATTATGTTGTCACTAATGACCAAGCAGTTGAAGCTACTTCAATAATTCTAGAAAAAAGTATTTTAATTAAATTAAATTAAAATATCTTTATTTAAATATCAATTACTTGTATACTGAATTGAAATATTTTTATTTTATTTTAATATAATTAAAACTACATAATTTTGTACTCAGTTTTGTTTACTTCAAATAGACTCCCATATTTTAATTGCAGCATAATAATTTAAAAATTAAAATTGATCTGTCTACAACGAATAAAATAATTTTATTTCATAATTCTTTAATGAAACAGATATCTAAAAATTATCAGATAATAAGATGATAATAATATTAGGTAATATCATATCAAATAATTAAATGTCACCAATTTGCTCGGGGTTGTTAGGTTATGCAGTCACAACAAAAGTTCCATAAAATAGTCTACTATAATTATTATACTTATAATATTCCATATAATAATAGTTCCACATAATACTTCTTCATCGTCTGCGTTTTAAGGATTAGGCATCTCTGCCTGTTCCGAACCTGTCAAATCTGCCCATCTCTTTCTCGGGCGTACTCGTTGGCTCCTGCCCTCCGGCTTGTAGCCCAGTGTCTGCTTAGGTATCCTATCCTCCCACATTCGCTTTACATGCTCTAACCACTGCATTCTATTCTGAGATACCTTGTCGTTTATAGAGAAGATGTTGAATTCTTTCCTTATCTCAGTATTCCTGTAACGATCTTCTCTACTACACCCATACGTATGTCGAAGAAATTTCATTTCAGATTCTTGCAATCTACTCTTCTCTCGCTTTGATAGCACCCAAGTTTCACTGCCATAGAATAGGGTCGGCATGCTATTGTTTTATAAAATCTCACCCTAGTGTTTTTGCTGGTGCTATTTTTTAAAGTGCGGTGGATAGTTCCGCATGTTTGCTGAAATCGTTGCATCTTATTGTAAGCACCCTTATCCTGTTGGTATGTTATGTTGCAACTTAGATACTGAAAGTGGGCTATCTGTTCCAAAATATTATTATCTATAACAATTTTGCTTCTGAATGGCTCCTTCCCCCTGAATGTCATTACCTTTGTCTTCTTCGTCGAAACTGTCATCTTATATTCTTTGCAGAGTTTGTTCAGTATGAAAGTGCTCTCTGCAGGTCATTCTCATTCTCCTGTAGCACTATCAGGTCATCGGCAAATAATAGGCAGTTTACAACTCTATCTTCTCCTATGAGAATACCAGTGTGTATTTGAGACTTCCGCCTTCTGATCACGTCATCCAAATAAATATTAAACAAGGTGGGTGATAAACCACACCCTTGTCTTACTTCTCTATTAATAATTACTTCCTCAGAATTGGAGTTCTCCGCTGCAATTACCCTTCTGGTATCTTTGTACAGGTTTTGGACTGCTTTTATAAGATGAGAAGGGTAACTATATAAAAGGATACATATAGGATAACAACCTGTAAGGATACCTATATAAAATCGTTCTTGTTTGAATTCAACAAATCCTGTAGGATCCCGCATAGATCCACATAATACTATAATTATAATAGTTATGATAACACTGGTCTGCAAATAAAAATAAAAATTTTTCCCCTTGGACTTTGATGGGTGATTCTTATTTATCTTGACCCCCTGAATCCAGATCTGACCTCTGTTTCTCTCTATCACCCACCGTTTTTGTGGGGGGGTGCCCCCCCGAAATTTTCAAAAAAACACCTAAAAGCGGTTATTCCTAATAAAGCGAGGGGTGGGTGGATGTTGTAAGTACGCCATCCTCCCCTCCATAGAAAATGTTATCTCAGTGCACACACATTTAGGCATGAAGACCGTAGGGGGAGGGGTGACATCACCGTTAGTTCAGTGGTGAAGCAGGGTGGGAAGCCGGGCCAAGTGATAAGCTTAGCGACGATTAAACGTTTTCAGTACATTTTTTACGCTTAGAGCCTCATCTTGTCACACAAGAGGAGCTTAATGATCTCATCCGGGATTTAAACCTCCCAAAAACTAAAGCCCAACTGCTCGGGTCTCAGCTTCAGCAATGGAACCTCTTGGAAAAAGAAGTGAACATTTCTGTTTCTAGATCCCGGCTAGCTTCGTTTAAATGATTGTTTTCGGGGGATGGTGACTTAGTGTACTGCAAAATGTAAATGGATTAGTGATTGAACCTAACATGCTGATGATCCAGAAAATTGGCTCCTATTCATCGACTCATCTAAAACCAGTTTAAAAGCTGTTTTGTTGGCAAATGGTAATGATTTGCCGTCAGTTCTGCTTGCATACACGGTCAACATGAATGAGACATACAAAAATATCAGCCGTATCCTTGAAAAAATTGGTTATAAAAATCATCCCATGAAGCACTATGCTGATTTTAAGGTTGTGGCTTTACTTACAGGACTTTAATCGGGATACACCAAACACTGTTGGTTTCTGTGTGAGTAGGATAGTCAAGCTCGCGATAAAAATTATACCGTTCGAAATTGACCTTCGTGTGAAAGTTTAGTTCCTGATCAAAGCACTGTTGCCAATGAGCCTTTAGTTCCGAGTGAAAAGATATTTTTGCATCCTTTGCGTATCAAACTCAGTTTGATTAAACAGTTCGTGAAATCTATCGATAAAACAGGAGATGGATTCCAGTATTTGAAGAGCAAATTTCTACGTTTGAGTGAAGCAAAAATTAACGAGGGAATTTTTGTTGGTCCACAAATTAGAGAGCTTTTTAAAGATTCAGTGATCATCAATCACTTAAATTGAAAAGAAAAAAGAGCTTGTGCTGCATTTAAGGACGTGTGTGAAAAATTTTCAGGATTTAACAAAAAAGAAAATTATGTTGAACTTGTCGAAGAATTGCATATGAGAATCTGCATATGAGTTGATGGGTTGCAACATGTTATTAAAATTGCACCTTTTACACGCGCATTTGGACTTTTTCCCAGAAAACTTGGAAGTAGTTTACGATGCACACGGAGAAAGGTTTCATCAAGACATTGCACTCTTCAAAAAACTGTTCTCTGGGAAGTGGAACTTAAGTATGTTAGCAGACTACTGCTGGTTACTCTTGCTTGAAACTCCCAGAGATCAGTACAAGAGAAAAGCTACCTCCAAGTAAAACCACTCTCTTTAAGTATATGTATTCGATGACAAGTATCTTGGACCAGAAAAATTGTACAAGTAAAAATGCACTAAATGTATCAATACATCAATACTCTCTTATTGTACTCTTTCAGTGTTAGGTAGGTCTTGAAGTACCATAAAAACGAGATACAACTGCACAATTTCATTTCATAGTTACACCAGACTGATAAAAAGTTGAAATTTCCCACATAAGGGTGAGTGGCCCAACCCCTAAAAATGGTGGGTTATGGAGCAAAACGGAGGTCAGATTCGGATTCCGGGGGTCAAAATACTTATAGATCACCTATTAAAGATCAAGGGGAATTTTTGATGCAGACCAGTGTAATTAGGCTATTACAAAAACATTCCATATAACACTATATTTGTAATAGTTATAATATTACATACATAAAATAAAGCTCCATGTAATAATAGTTCTTTTCACTTTCAAGTTCAAGTTCACTTGCCGTGAACTTCTACGGCATAAATATTATGTATGCACAGAAATTTCAATACCTTTCTGTTGAGAATTTTCTGTCGTTTCATCTTTTCTTTTCTCTACCGCATTTTGGCACGCTTTTTGTGCAAACCCATCCCAATAACAAATTGTACATTAAGTTAAAATCAACATACGACATTTATTTTTGTTTGTATAGGATGAACCATCCCAAACATGTACGTACGAGTAACAAAACCAGTAAAATTTTGTATTTCTGAATACAATATTTTGTTTCACTGGTAAATATTTATGTTTTGGTTTCCTAACAACTGCAATATAAATCACTATTACTGCCGGAGGGCATAACAAAACACTACCAAGAGTGATGAAATTTATTAACTTGTTGCTCTGGATGTTTTTCCTGCTGTTAAATATTAATTGTCAGTTATGAAAATTAATTTTACATTCATGAAGCAATATTGTTTGTTTAGGTCATGTTCATAATAATGAAATTTGAAAGTTGTAGCGCCATTAAGCGCAAAAATCATAATGTTTAATGTTATTGTAAACAATATTTTTTTTGGTTTAACGTCCGACTGTTCTGCAATTACTGCTAATGCAGACGGTGAAGGATGAAATGATTTTTGTAACGTATGAAAATATGCCGTGCCTGAATGGGATTCGAACCCAAGACCGCATGATGAGAGGCGAGCACGTTACCAACTGCGCCAATGCGGCCGGCTAAACAATTATTATTGTAAACAATAATTCTTAGTTGCATTAAACGAAAATTTATTTTAAATAGCATGAAGAAAATTATTCAGGAAATTGAATTGTAAATGTTGAATAAAATTTGAAGGAATTTTTATAAAATGTGGAAAGAAGAAGTGGATTTAGCGGTTCCATTAAGATTGTTTGAAAACAACTTGAAATGTTATGTTGGTAAGCTTTATTGTAGTACATGAACACAGTTATGCAGAAAATTGAAGCACCTAGAAGTCTGTTGATTCATTCTAACTTGTAATCTTCTGTTATACATAAAACCGGGAAATTTCCCCATTACGGTCGCGTAAAAAGAAAATAAGGATGTAGACTGGAAATGTATGCATTTAACTGGATGGTTAAGCTCTTTTAAGTGACACGTGGTTGCTTACTTAACACTAAAGTATACGATTGAAAAGAAAGATGAAGGTGAATTGTTTTACTCCAGGCAGCAAACATAAAAGATTGATTTCCTCGTCTGCCTTATTTTTTCATTTAGAAAATAAACAGCTATTTCTTGTATAGTGTTTAAAAAATACAATTAACTTGAGAGAAAATATTTCAGTAAAAAATTAAATTGAAATAGGCCTACTTTTATTTTTTATTGTATTGGCTTGTAAAGGCTTTTGGTTTTGCAGTCGTTCTGGAAAACTATTTTCTTTTAGCATATAATTACGTTTTCCTTTCAGCTTCTGTGACACTACTTATTGTTACGTTATATCTATGAACACATTTTTTTCTTGATGGTAGAAGAAAGGAATCTTTATTGTCTTTAAGTTTACATAATTTTGTAAGATAATGACTGTCCCAACTTTAATGTATGGCAATGAGGCCTAGTATGGAAGAAGAACGCTGAACGCTTTGTGAGAAGCGTTAACGTCTATAGAAGACTGCATACAGTGAGAACGGTAAATCTTTTAAGGAGGCGGTTATGGAGTACCGCCGGAAGCGGACCGATTTTTCAAAGAACATCTCCAGGCATAGGATTCCTAGACTGGCCAAAGGTTACAGACAATAGGAAGGTATGATCCGGGTGACCAGTGGATAGGTGGATGCAGGAACTGGTCCTGGGAGCTAATCCTTGAATGGTAAAAAAATAATTAAAAGTTGATTCCTTTCTATTATTTCTCCTTCTTCTTCTTCTTTTTCTGCCTTTCAAGGATTAGGCATCTCTGCCTGTTCCAAACCTCTCAAACTGCCCATCTCTTTCTCGGACGTCCTCGTTCTCTCGTTCCCTTCGGTTTATAGCTTAGTGTTTGCTTAGCTATCCTTCCCTCTCTCTTCACCGTCTGCATTAGCAGTAATTGCAGAACAGTTGGACGTTAAACCAAAAAAAAAAATATCCTCCCTCATTCTGCTCACATGTTTTAACTACTGTATTCTGTTCTGAGATACCCTGTCGTTTATAGAGATTATCGTTTATTAACTGTCGTTTTTGACTGACTGTTACTATTGTCTATAATGCCACATTATAAAACTGACTCAGCAGTTTATGTAATAATTCCTCAATTCTTTCTGCCAGTGTGCATATGTCTGAACTTATGTTTCTATAAATGTTTATTTACATTGCTTAAAAAAAACAATAGCTCTGTGACATCCGCCTCTGGTTCACTTTTCAAACCACTCGCTGCCCCTCGTGTACGATCAGCTTTCTGTAAAAATGAAAACTAATTTATAAACAGAAGTTTTCAATACCAGTATTTACAAACTGAATATAACACGAGCTACACCGAAGTAGTTACAATATTTACTGTCATCTCCCCTTTAATTGACATAACTTTTGCTTTGCCCCAATTTCGAGGATTTGAATTAGCTTCAGTTATTTTCCAAACTTTAGTAATACTATATTAATAGTATTAAACTGTGAGCCTCTTCTGATCTGTGACTTTCTCACAATCTGAATTACTTTACCTTATAAATATGTAGTCAAACAAATCAACTTTAAATTTCAAATTGTTAAACCAAAATCTCGGTAGTTTTCATTCTACCTGCTTGTTAGGAACATCAATTCATCACTTATTAAAACCAATAAGTTTTCTACCTTTAAATAATACCAATAAAACATGGTTC
This sequence comes from Catonia carolina, assembly GCA_035578175.1. Taxonomy (NCBI): domain Eukaryota; kingdom Metazoa; phylum Arthropoda; class Insecta; order Hemiptera; family Achilidae; genus Catonia; species Catonia carolina. The sequence continues at coordinate 328,433,707 of JAQMRL010000001.1, read as the reverse complement.
TTTTTTGTATTTAGTAGTTTTTTATAGTTCTAAACATTGCCTGCACATGTTACGTGTAACCTTGTCAGAATTCTCAAGAGGATGTCGCAACATGAAAACCATTGTACTAATTGGTGTAATATTATTAATGTCTCTAATCATTTATAATTTAATAACTATACAATAAATCACACTAGTACCGTAGTAATTATGTTGTGTTCAAATATTAAACGAACAGTAAAAACTTAACATATAAAATTAGATTTTTTTCATTTATTTAAAGTCGCATCATTGCGATGTTACTTCCCAACAACCAACTTTACAAATAAATATACCTAATAACGCACATGATGAGAAAAAAACGTATTTCCTTTTACGACCATCTTCTAAGGACACTTGAATCAAGAATAACAAGACAAATAATCAAGAAACTAAAACATCTACAAAATTAGATCCAAGAAATCACAAGTGACATGGAACAGCTAGGGATAACGGAACATGACCTAAAAAACAAGACTGAAGAGTTAATGACACTTCAGAACAAAAATTACAAGATTTGAAATAAGGATTATAAAAATAAAAACAGCGTTTATTCAGTAAGAGGCAGAAAGAAAAATAAAATCGGAAAACACAAAAACGTATTGGGCTAAAATAAAAGCGGCCAAAACAGGAAAATCCAAAACTTGATCAAAAGTTCAAACGAAGCCATAAAAGCACAAATCGTATCAACAGCTTGGTTATCAGCAAGTACAGTGGGTGCGTAAAGGTGGGTTTTAACTCGTGAAAATGTCCAGACCCTAGCAGAGAATCGAAAGATCAAACTTATTACTATAAAACGAAACATTTGTGAAACAAATTTCTTTAGTCTTTAATTTTTAATACGGTACTCTAGGCTACATGTACATTGAGCTGCATAATTTCTGTATATCGTATTTAAATGGCGGTGGGGAATTTTTCTTGAAGAAGAAGAAGAGGTACCCAGTGGTACATTCTCCGTTTATAACTATAGGTGTTGTCCGTTATTCAGACCAAGAGGTCCCTACTCCATTTTTGCTTGAGACGTCGCACAGGTGGGAAGTTCCTTGTAGCTAAATCACTAGCTAGTTGGTTTGGATGGTCATCAAGTAGATCGTGAAATTCACTATAGAAGGATGCGGTTAGCTCCTTTCCGGTCGCAATTTTGAAATCGTGGTGGAGGATTTTATTGCTTAAATAAAAAGGAGCGACAGAAGAAACTCTTAAGAATTTTGATTGAAGGCCTAGATAGACTTTTAATTACTCTCTGCCGCTACTCCAAAGAGCTGGACACCATAAGTCCAGATTTGACTAAAAAGGGTTTAGTATAATAACATTTTGGAACAGAGGTTCAATTTTGGTCGAGGGTTAATTAAGCAGAAACGTAGCTTCTGGCGGCGGTTAAGTTCTAAACGTTTTGTACACAGATGATGCTTCCAAGTTAAACAATTAAATTTCAAAACCCACAAGTATCTATATCACAGTCCTATAGTTAGAATATTCACTCCACCAATAACAATATTTTAAGATTCAAAATGATACTTTTTTAATTTCGATAATTTTATTGAAAGATATTTTACTGAAAGTATTTTTCTTATTTCTTGTTGTTGTTTAGGTCATCAGCCAAAAGGCTGGTTTGAACCTGTAGAGGTTTCCAAGTAAATCGAGGAGTGAGGTGGTTTACCAGGCCTTCCTCACTGAGTGGAAAAGTACACTTATCAGCATGCCAGGCCCTCTGAAAAGCATATATTTTCCACTCTGCAAATGACACTTTCACTTCATTCATCACAGGGTCTGGCTGTATAATGAAATCCATTACTTTCAGATGAGATAACTCTGATTAGTGTCTTTTACACCTCTACCTCTTCTGTTCTTAAATGATTCAGTCATTTAATTGGCTGACCATGTGATAAGAAACAGAACTATTTATTTTAGCCCTGCAACTAACAGATTGAGTGTAAATAATTTGACACTCCACCTGTCTGTTATGGGCATCTCTTATTTCTTAACATTTAATATTCATACACATCTACTCATATTCTAAGAGATTTACTGTTAGTAAGGAATTCTCAATAACACCTGATGGGCCGTTGGTGTGGTGGTCAACACAACAGGTTCTATGCCAGAAGTCCCGAGTTCAATTCCCGGTCTGGTATTATTCACTAATTGTTTCACCTATTTGCATTAGCTTCAATGTGCATAACACTAAGCAGAATTTAAAAAATCTTCGATAATTTAAAGAAGTTTTGTTTACTCACAAAAATTCTAGAATTTTTTTAAAAATATTCATCTAATTGTCATACCTGCCAAAAACATTTTCCTTAAATAACTATCTGGTTATCTTATATCAGATGTTTTTAGAAACATTTGGGTACGTAGATAAACTCTCTTGAAGACTATTCATCGGAAGAGCGTAAACATTTTCTAGTGAACTTTCTTCGCCTTTTCGGTCAGCAGGTTCTTAATTTATTTATTAGGAAATAAACATGATTACAAAACATAATTTTATTAAATCAAAATTTGAATAATAAATGAAAAATGTTTCCATTGAACGGTTTCTTGCTGTGTTTTTATTGTCGTCATTGTTTCCAGTGTACATATTTTCTTTAACCTTTAAGTATTATAACTAAAAATTAAAATAACTAATTAAAGAATAATAAATAAATACAGTACAACCTGTCACATCCAGACCTGTGATAACCGGACCCTCTCACATCCGGACGTATCTCCAAACTAATTTTTCAATTTTGGTTAGCGAAATTGTATAATAAAATTACAGACAGTAATCATATAAATGGTGTGCAATAGCGATGAGAAAATCTCTGAACCCGAGGAGGATGACAACAAGCTAATAATGAGTCACTCAAGGCTATCGAATCTCTTATGAGTTATGTTCAACATCAGGAAGAAACAAGTGAAACTGAAGTGATGTGATTAAGAATGTTGAAAGATATGGTTTCCAAAAAAAAACCACGAGTAGTGTGTGAAGAAGATGAAAATCAATAACTTTCAAATGTAGTTTATAATGATGTAGGCGTTCTGTAAGTAAAAATTTTAACTAAAAAATTAAATTAAATAAAATAAAAAAAATTTAAAAAAATTAAATAAATTTTTTTTATTTTTGTTATCTCTTTGTATTTTAAAGGGTACAGTGTACAAATACAAAAGCTTAACCCATAGAAACGTCTCAAATAACATTCAACAACAAACATGTTCATTATATCTGGTCCTCTAGCGATTAATGACCTTGTGATAACCGGATTTTTCCATATCCGGATCGCCATATTAGTCCGGATGTCTGTTGTACCTGGTTGTACTGTAAATAAAAGTAATACATGAAAATATAATAACAGAAATAAATAATTTAAATAAAGTTATCAATAAATATATACTTTCATTTTTATCGCATAGTATTTTTAATATAGAGAACTTTTTTCAATTTTAAACAATATAGAGTAATATTTACTTTGAAATATGATTAATAACAAACAAGAATAAAATATTATTTACTTTACTGAAAAATTTCAAATTGAGAAGTATTCCCAAGAAAATATTGATTTTGTTTTGACATAGCTACTACATGTTGTGTCAGTTACTCAGCTTTTAGAAAATTGAGCGCAGTATTTTTCTAAAGCGTATTAATTAAGAAAATGACAAGCACACCTAGTCTCGGTTAAGAAATTCATTTTATGCTGAAGGAAAAATTATACTTGTTTGGTCAGTGACCTGGTGAATTGTGGCCCAGTTCAAGGAAATTCTATTTTTAATTAAAATTTTTGTTCTGTACGCATCAATAAAGCGGAAGCAACCTCTTCAGCAGTGCTTACATTTAGATGAGCATTTTTATACGAACGGAATTCGCATGGTTTACACTCTTACAATGCTATTTTGACATAATCTCATTTTTTACAGGGTGATTCTAAATTATGGTAAAATAATTTAGTATATGATTGAAGCGCTGAAAATAAAAAAAAATTATATAAACATATATCCGCAAACGCTTCATTACCGAGTTACAGCTAGCGAAACATTTCGCCCTGATTTCAGTTCCCCTGGTGAAATACAATGATCATACATTTTTTGGGTGCTAATTTTGCAAAAAATATGGTGGATTTATATGGGAAATCACATAAAAAACCGAATAAAACCAGCCTGGAAGCTGTAGTGTTTACAGTTTTGAGAAAAAGGATGAAATATGCAAAAACCTTAGTAGAAAAACACAGTATTCTACGTTTGATGCCCAATAACTTTGTTAAATGACCAATAAACAAATTATTTTTCCTAATAAAAATTGTAGAGAATTTAATTCTGAAAGCGATTGTATAAGTAATTTAAACGAAATGTAAATAAAAGATTGATGAAATGGATTCTTATGTAGTACACTATACAGCAATACTTAGCCGTTTTATGAGAAGGGAAAGAATAACTCATTAAAAAAACATAATTTACTTTTGTACGGAAAGTTTTATTTATATATGAAATACATATATAAATGATATTAAAATCATACCAAAAGAATAAAGATAATGTTCAAAATGACCTCCGTCGTTCACAGTGCACTCATTCAGAGTGAGTACATGTTATGAGTACAGAACTGAGTATATGTTATAAATAAATTAGATTAAGTTTTTTATTAATTTTACGATCTCTTTGAACTCTATATGCAAAAATCGGATGTGATTTTTTTATAAATATCCTGAAAATTATTTTCAAAATTTTGGACAAGAATAAAGTATCATGTATAATTTATATTGTCGGATGGTATTCTACCGTACCTGATACCTGACTACGTTATACCTGGCTGCATAATACAATACATTGTACAAAATAAATGGTATAATGTTGATAAATAAAATAAACTAAACTTTCCAAACGACCTTACACTAAAACCAGAAATAATTACTTCGTTTTACTAATCACAATTTCTAAATTTAAAAACGCCAAGTACTCGTAGCCTACGTCACTCAGGAAGTTCTAAGATTGTTGGCAGTAAAAAAACTGAAATCATGTTAGTTAACGAATTTTCTCATCCAAACAAACAAAACTTACTACTTTATAATTGATTAGTAGGCCTATAAAAATATTCTTAATGTACCTAAACCATAGGTTTAGGTTTGGTAAACCATAGGTTTAGGTTTGGTAAACCATAGGTTTAGGTTTATAAATAAACTAAAACGGCTTTTCACAGAAGTTATATTGTAAAAATATAATTTTCATCGATTGATCATATTATTATTCAACTTTTAATTAATAAATCATACGCGATCCTGTAATTAGTCAAGCGGGCGTGTCAAAGTTTTAATGAAAAACGAAAGTAATTTTCTGTATTTTCATTCACTACTTAAAATTTCGAATGAAACATTGCAGTAAACCAAAGGGACGTGGGTCACATTAAAGAGTTCACGCTTCTGTAATTAAGTCAAAAATCAATTCTGTGCCCTAGAAGTAAAGGGTGCTAACTCCAATTTTGGCCAAATTAAGTTTGAAAAACAGCAAGAAAGCTCTATAAAAGTTGCAGTAACCACAATAACTCCACTTTTGTATAATGATGGGAAGATTTTTAAAATGACTACTATTTTTAACTCTAATTGATTGAATGTATACTCGTTATTGACGATAAGTTATTTTATTTTGCTTTTATTGTCTTACAGGTAATCTACAGAATATGCTTGAATTCAGTAATTTTCACAAGCACTGTTGTGAATAAAATGCTGTTTCTTTATCAGAATAGAGTTAACACAATATACTTTGTCTAAGTTTTGTTTTCGTTTGATTAACTCAAGTTACATTGGGGGTTATCACTAATTTAAATAAAACGCAGAAAGACGTAAAGAGTATGAAGACCCGTAGGAGGCCAGGGGTGTAAAAGGTTAGAATGTTGTTTAGTCATATAAATCTCTGTATCAGAAGCTATTTTATTTGGTACTAACTTTAAAAATTCTAACACCTTCAGAAATTTTTTACAAAATAAATAACTTCATGTTTTTTGTTCTTCTGAAAAATTACAAAAATGGAGTTAACTTCCTTTACCTCTTAGGTACTTAAGGTAGGACTGATGTGAAATTTGGTAATTTTGGCTGAAAATTGATTTTTATATTGTATATTTTAACCAAATACCTAATTCCAAATAAATTAATTTATGCCCCTTCAGCCAAAATAGGCTCTGTAGTGACAGTTTTTGTTCAACAACATTACATTTAGTTTTTTTCATTGGAATTTGCATAATTTTTTTTATTTAATTTTTTTGAACTTCGTAAGCAATATTCATGTTCATAATATTTCAAGATACACCTACTTCTATAAAAATTGTTTAAGTAATAGCCTGAAATTTTTCTGGCAGGTTCATTCGTGGTTGTCAAAACTTGGTTTGGAATTGACTTAATGATTGTTATAAAATTAATTTTTCCCAAAATATTATGAAGAAATGAAAATCTTGGACTACACTAATGTTGTTACTTTTAGTTGTTTGTATATTTCAAATTATATACAAAGGAAAGAAAGAGGATAGAAGCTTTTGAAATGTAGTGTTATACGAAAATCTTAAAGATTAGGTGGGTGGACAAAATAAGTAATTTAGAGGTTCTTAGGCGAGTGGATGGAAAAAAGAAGTATATGGAAGCATCTTACCAGAAGAAGGGATTGGCTAGTGGGGCATATCTTAGGACATCCAGGTATTGGTCTATCAATAATTGAGGGTAATATTGAGGAAGTGAATTGTAGGGAAGGCAAAGGTTAGAATGTATAGCCTAAAGCAAATTACAAAAGATGTAGTGTGTTACATGTATATACTCGTAGATATGAAACGACTTGCGCAATATAGAACAGCTTGGAGAATTGCATTAAACCAGTCGAGAGACTGATGACAAAAAAAATACAAAGTAGTGTTTATTGGGAGTAACAAGTAAAAATTTTTATTTGGAAATTACTTAGCAAATGAGAAATTTTTGTTAGAAATTAATGATTATGGTTTAAATTATTGATGTCAGTTGGAATATTCTGAAATGACAAGTCTTAGAAGGTTGCTACTGTTAGCGAAGAATTAGGCCTATAGTTATATGACCATTATATTGAAAGTTCCTAATTTACCTCAGTCTGCCCGTAACTGTAAGTACAATTTATAACTTTTGTTTTAAAGTACCTAGCCTATACGATAAAAATAGTTTCTTTAAACAATGCGATAAAAAATTCAAACAACCTGAAACAGCAAGAGTATAAACAACTGATTCACTCAATATTTTATTAGTAATTCTCTTTGTACTTGCATTTGAATAATATGCATTATTTATAACCAAATTCTATCGAGCAGTCTAATGTAGTTGCACTCACAGATCATAACATATTCTTTACGTAGAGTTAATTTTGTATAGGGTAAGTACAAAAAACGAAAGATTGAAATTTGTGAAGGAGGTACAAATCCATTTTATTCCGCGAAAATAAACGAAAGCGCGAGTTGAATGATTCAGTAACTTCATTATCTTATAGGCATATACAATCTTCAACATCATGTTATAAACATTTCCATTAACGCTTTAATTTATTTAGCACTTATCGCTTTCGGTCTTCCAAGACTTTGTTACATAACTCAAGCACCTTTAGTATTTATTTCCTCGGGTATTAAGCTTACATGATGGGGCGTACAACAAGAATCTTGTCTTTGCATCACAACATCCAAGAACATCCAAAACAAAAAAGATTTTTCAATGACATTTATTAAGTGCTGAGCATGGCTCAATTCGCTGAAAAGCTTCCGTAACCAAGAAAATCAAACCGAGTTTGTAATTCAAGTCCAGTTACAATGAACCAATCGTCATATATGGTTCATAATGAGTTCACTATAACTTGAAATTATCAATTTTTTATCAAGAATCGTGTTACAACGAAAAGTTCAAACTTTAAATTTAATTTATTCCTTATCGATAAGAAAGTGTTTTATAATAAAGCATAAATTTGATTGTTAAAAAATATTTATATAACTTAATTTATTTTGCGCAACCTTTTTTTTTTCAAAAAATCGAGAAAAAAACAATGTGATAAAATATTATTATGTACTTTGTAGTTTAACTGCATCTCATTTAGTTTTTAAGAATCTTAAAAATCTTAGAAATTTACCTTAGAATCTTAGAATTTTATTTGCTGTTTTCTACACACAGCTTTGACAAACATTCTACTGAGTCCTTTTTAAGAACCTGTGTTCTCAACAATGTTATCTACCCTATTAACAGATTTCAAAGACCTTAATGTTTTCTTCACATTTGGCAAATCCTATATAAGTATTTCTTTTGTAAGTATTTTTCCCTCATTCACGTCTTCACTTTCTTTACTGTTGTTTTATTTATTTTATTTTTACTCGAAGTACACTTACATCCACAATTTCTTATTCTACAATTTCATGACGCACGACAACTTTTGTTCATGAAACTCCTCATTTCTCAAACAAAACTTACAAGAAAATAAATTAATAAAGTAAACTTAAACACCATTTTAGACAAGTGAGTTGAAATTTGCTACTAATTTCTTAAATTTGTAAAATTTTTGAACTTGAGTAAAACTGTAGTAAGATTAATTACGATTATAATTTATGAATAATTGCCACGACTTATTAATTTTTAAATTTATCAGTAAATAATAAAATTCGCCAGTAAAAGCATTTACTGACGAATTAAATAATCAAACAACATTATGTAAAAAATACAAACAATTCTGAAACTGAATTATCTTTAAATGAATTAGAGAAAGACATTCTATAGTACCACTTTAAGATGACAATAATATTTTTTATTTTGGTAGTTTAAATATGAAATTACATAGGCCGAACGAAACTGCGGGGTTTCTTGACAGAGTTTCTACAAAAATAAGAACAATAACAGCAGTAAAATAAAACAAAGTGGTTCCTAGAGTCTCGGGCTTAAAGGGAATTTACAAAAACTGGTGATGTAATAAAAAAAACTTGTTTTAAAATAATATATTTTTTACAATAAAATATCTTACATTTTTAAAATATAAATAAATTCATTTTTCAAGGTAATTCTTAAAAAGAACTAAAACACAGTGTTGCCCAGAGCCAAGCAAATCTTAAGACTGCCACTGAATGAGATGTCAAAATATGAAAACATAAAGCATGACAAAATATAGGATGTTTACAATATAACTAAGAATGTGTATTTCTGCCTTTTAGTTTTTAATCCATTGCTTGAGTTATTTCCAAAAAGAATTGCAAGAGGAGAAAGGTCACACAATATTGTATAACATTACCTTTTTATAAAGGTCAATTCACTTTGTCTCTTCGGTTGTTTTAATTTTAATTAGGCTACAAATAATTTAAGTTTTTTAATAAAATATTTGCAGTTAACAATGTTTTGTAAGTGGATTTATCACAAATAAAGGATTACGGAATGAAAATGATAAAAATGTAAGCCTCTTAGTCGAGTACGAGCACAAAAATTATCATGTTACTAATTTCGTAACTAAACATGCCTAAAATTGTTATCGCACATGTTTTGCAGGAAATAATCCCACAAGTTTTTACATTTTTATTGCCTTCTCAAGCGGATATTTTAAAACAATGACTGACAGAACAATATTCTGAAATAGTACTTCTGATTATGAATGGATATATTAGGATTAGAAACTCTTTAGTGTCGCTATTCTAATTAAAAAATAGAATATTGTACTTCTTCCTTCAAAAATTACTAAGGCAGTTAACTAAATTACTTTAATGAAATTTTATTATTTAGTTTGAATTTTTTCAAAAATATACCTGCTTGTAAAACCCATAAATTATTTATTTACTGTTAATTTTGTTTCATAATTACTGTTGTTGTATATTTCTTATTTCCATAGTTAGGAGAAACTGATTCTCTAAAAAGTGATATATTTAAAAAATATATTCCATAAATTCACAAGAAATTCAAAAATAAACTTATGAAACGGTTAGCAAAGTATTCTTGAATTGAAATCAGTTATTTGTTAAACCGTCAGAAATATTTCCAAACCCATTAAAAATGAAATTTTTCATACACGAAATTCACTGTGGTTATGGTCGCTTAGTTGCGGTCACTTAGCAATCCGGTCGCCATAACTGTACAGAAAACTGCACTTAAGGTATAAAGTGCATACAAGTTTATTTATGATATACATTCTCGGTTCAAACCGGGTAATCATGTGAGAAGGTTGAATCTCTTGGGTTCAGTAATCTTCAGAAAGACTAATAAAATAATCTACAGTGTTCAACTTAAAAATTATTTCAAATTTAGTGACATACGGTTTTGTATTTGTAATCTTCATTTATCTGTTAACAAATTTTTAAGTACTATGTTATTATACGTTTACTGTTCGTGTTATTTATTATGACCGATCATAATACCAGAAAAACGTTAGAAAATTGTATAACGTATAATGTTTATAGAAAGGGCTACTACCATTTAGTCACAATCGGCTTGTTGTCTGCTGCATGCTCCTTTGCTGTTTGGTATAACAAAAATTTCTTCTACCGTTTATTGTGTAGAAGAAATTTTTATTGTCAGTTTTAGAAGTACAGTGATAATAAATGAATCATACCCTATCATATTGCACGGTTGCATACATTACATGTCACCGACTTAATAGAACCCTCAAAAGATAGTCTTCCACACTCGAAACGCAGCACTAATAATAATAATAATAATAATAATTTATTTATTAACTTATATAAAATTATTACACGTTACAAAAAAAGAAATTACAATAATACAAATTTCTTACATTCTACTTCTATACTATTACACTTGAAGCGCTGAAAATTATCCCATTCAACTATGGACAAAACCATGTACCAGGATGGTCGAAGCTTTTAAATAAATATCAAAAAATGAAGTATTAAATTATATTAGTAATAGCATTCAATTAAAATATCAATACCTACTATATCTTACAACCGTAAATTAACCAATACACTATGCTATTTACTAAAACTACGAGTACATCAGCCATTTAATTATGATACATCAAATTTTAGTAATTATTAAACTTACACTATTTTTTAATAAATTAAAATTAATTAGATTTCAAAAAAAATTTAAAATTTAATTTAAAAAAAATTACAGTATTATAATAATTGATTAACATTTAATTTTCTCCTGTCTCTTTAATTATACATACATTTGACCATTCTCGCTGTTTTCTCTTTACCTGTTTTTGCTATCCATTTTTGTAGTTCTTTATTAAATTTTTAACCCGTTAGATATTTTAAATGGTTTGAAAGCAGGTTATATATTTTGGGTGCCAAGTAATCAAAATGACGCTGGTAAAGAGCAATTCTCGCTTTCTCCGATAAGAGTAGATCTCTGTTTCGTGTGTAGTATTGATGCCTTCTATTTTGATTGTTATTTATGTTCACTTGAAGTCTAAACTATTCTTTTATGTACAGTTGCCTTATATCCATAACACTGAAAACTTTAAATATCTGCTCCGTAGAATATCTACGCGCTTTATTAAATATCACCTTCAGAATACTTCTTTGTGTTTTTATCAGGGGTTCCATGTAGCAATGAGCAGCTCCACCCCAACCCACGATACCTTAAGCTAAAAGCGACTGCAAAATGGCAAAGTACACCACTTTTAGTGTTTCAATATTAAGTACTGGTCTTAGTTTCTTGAACATATAGATAGCTCGTCTAAGCGTCTTGCATAAAATGTTAATATGCTCATCCCAACGAAGCATAGAATCGTTTACATTCCCAAGTTTTATCAACGACTTATTGTTAACCTGGCACTGGCAAGTGGGTACATCATTGGACTAAATTCAGAGTATAAAGTTGACCTTGTGCGTTTGCAGAAAAAACATATAAAATGGGGTTTCAGTACATTAAGTGAAAGCAAGCTCTTATTTAGCCATCTTTTAACTTTCCTTAGTCCTTCTTCTGCCTTTCTTTGAGTCGTAAGCCAGTCTCGTACCGACTATTATAATCCCAGCTATCAGCCGGCAGAAAGTCACTATGGAGAGTGAAGTTACAAAAAGCTTGGTAAGCAATAACATTCACTGAGTCTCCTTAAAATTTTCATCAAATCACATAATTCAGCAAACAGAAGTAAAGAAATATGGTAGTAAAAATGCAGTTCCCGGTAGTTGATAAAACCGATAACAAAGGTTATCTTTGTGGAATCTAAACATTTCACTGAAATTTTATTTTATTTTAATTTGAACGAGGTAATAATAAGAGGAGAAAGCTCAAGCGTCCGTCGTCAAGAGACCTTAAAGGTACTAGTGTGGTTGCTGCGGCGGTGTCAGCACCAACAAGTCTGTACAAGTGAATTATTTTATACCTTAACTTCACATTAGCTAATTTTTATTCTATTAACAGATAATAATAAACGAAATGAAGGAGATAAAAATTATTATTTTTTGTTCATTATCTTAAAGGCGCATCAACAATAATGCCATTTGCAACCAAATTATTATTATAAAATCGTTATTATTTTATAAAAAGCGATCAATTTTTTTTTAAATAACGAAACTTTAGGAATTATTCTGATGATTGTTTACATTTAGCATCATTGAAACAGCTACAAACTCCTTCACAACTTTCCTTATTAAAACTTTATTTCAAGTAGATTTTTTGGTTTTTATTATTAACGATAAAAACTGAAACAACATTTTTATTCTCGCTGATATTCTTAGTAGCTGAATATATATATTTATAATCATCCTCTACACGATGTTATTGCCTCATTTGTTGGCAAAGTTCTAGTTATTTGCGATCTGTTAGTAGTCATTTGATATTTACACAACCTTATAAAATATTGTCTCATGATCCTACCAAATAAATACATCAATATTCAGTGCTTCTCGTGCATTTTGAAACAAAACGAAAAATATAAATTTAATTGCCACTTGAATTAATAGGCATTATATATGACATGTATCATTTTGAAATAAGAAACCGTCAAGTTAAAATAATTGCACAAAGTGCAAAAATTAAATTGATAAAGAATTCGCTTGGCTGCCTAGAAAAATGACAAAAACCTTAAGCAGTAAGGTGATTTTTTCTGATTAATTTAATGTAATTATTAAGAAATATTCGATTATTTTATGTTCACAAAATTTTCATCTTCACAAGTTATCTCAACTACTGCTTATGAATTATTTTACAATTTCAAAATAACGAAAACAAACAACTAGAATTTCAACTAATTTAAGTTACCGGAAGTATGAAAAAACCTTTTTTTGGTTTTTAACTACAGTATTTTACACTTTGCTTCGAGTAATATGGTGTATTGTTTTATTATCGTACGATTTTGCAATTCTGTTTACTTTTAAAGTAACCGTTGCATAGGTAACATCTGACAAATGTACGGAATTTTCAATTATTACAATATTTGTTTATTATTTTTGTTTTAGAATGCAGAAACTTTGTTTTAATTGCAATTTAAAACAAAATTGAGTTTAACTTAAAATTTTGAAGGACTTCGTATTTAAACGCAAACAGAATTTCTATTTAAAATACATTGGACCAGATTTTTCGTTTTAAATACGAGGCATGTTCAGAAAGTAAGTACCGTTTTTAAAAACAATAAGTAAAACAATGTTTTTCAACACAATTTTATTTCTACATGAAAGCCCAAACCTTAAACTATTTTTCGACATAGTTTCCACCGATGTTCAAACACTTGTCGTAGCGGGTGATCAATTTGTCTATACCCTCTTCGTAGAAGGTTCCCGCCAACGAATGTAGCCACGACTCCACGGCAGTTTTCACTTCATCGTCGGTTTCAAAGCGTTGGCCGCCTAGCTCGCGCTTCATGTGCAGGAACACGTGGTAGTCAGACGGTGCCAAGTCCGGGCTGTAGGGCGGGTGATCGAACTTCTCCCAATGAAATTATCGAACCAATGTTTGAGTGTCACCACTAGCGGTATGGGGCCGAGCATTGTCATGGAGCAACACAATTCCGTTACTGAGCATTTCTCTCCGTTTGTTTTGAATTGCCCGCCTTAGTTTTCTTAAGGTTTCGCAGTACCTTGCCGCATTAACGGTTTCACCTTTTGGGAGAAAATCAATCAGCAAAACACCTTTCCGATCCCAAAAGACAGTGCACATGACTTTTTGTGCAGACATTGTCGACTTGAATTTTTATTATTTCGGGGATTGCGTGTGTCGCCACTCCACTGACTGCTGTTTAGATTCTGGTGTGACATGACGAACCCAAGTTTCATCACCTGTCACAATTTAGTTTAAAAAATCCTCACCATCATCACTGTACCGTGTGAGAAAAGTCAAAGCACTTCCAAGTCTCTTGGTTTCGTGCACGTCAGTGGCGGGTACCTTCTACGAAGAGGGTATAGACAAATTGATCACCCGCTACGACATGTGTTTAAACATCGGTGGAAACTATGTTGAAAAATAGTTTAAGGTTTGGGCTTTCATGTAGAAATAAAATTGTGTTGAAAAAAAATTGTTTTACTCGTTTTTTTTTAAAACGGTACTTACTTTCTGAACACGCCTCGTATATTATGTACCAAATGTAAAAAAAATCAACTAAAGAAAAAATTTGTTCTTAATGATTTTTTATAAAGAATTTCTAACTTGTGAATTTATGATGATGACCGTACGGTTACAATATTTGAAAATGAATTTTTCGTATACTTGCAAGAAATTAGCAGAAATTTTTATAATAATGTAAAAACTGGAAAACAAGCTACAACGCTTTGGTTTTCATAATGATATTGCCTCAGGCATCGTTTGCAACTTAAACGAACTTTTAAATAATTTTAAAATTAACATTCTTTGTATTTGAAAACTACCGTGCCAAACGTATTTATAAAAGAAACAATAAGCTTAAGGAAACTTATGATAAAACATGTATAATTTATCACAAAGCAAACAGAAAACAACTGGAAAAGCTAACATGATCATAGTAATAATAATTTTATGTATTCTCATGTGGGTGGATGAGGGAACTGTTTTCTCACAGTGAGAGGGTTTCTTTGAGTGTTAATTAAGTTCATTAAGGTTAAATACAAATATAATTTGTCTTTCTTCTTTTCAAGATGAAATCATTATTTATTTGATTGTTTGCTCTATTAATGTGCTTCAAATTACGGTTTACGGTCAACGGAAAAGTAATATTGCATTAACTTCTGATCGCTAGAAGTAGACGCTAGTTCCATATGCACCGAAAAATTTGATTTCATAAAGTAAACTATTACAATCCAGTATTTGTGCTGTTCAGTTTTGCTAAAATATTAGAGAAGGTCGTTCACGGCTATTACTATGACATGTTAAAATTTGTTATTACTCCCCGTCAGCACGGACATACAAAAGGGCGTTCAAATTTGAGTGAGCTGTTGACATTCGTGGCTCCTAAGGAGGACCAAGTAGACATTTTTTAATAATTTTTTTTTAAAGCCTTTGACTTAAATTCCATATAGAATCTAAGGAAACTTAAAAATTACGGGATTAATTGAAAAAGTACTGAAATGGATTACCACATACTTACAAGGGAAAAAATCTCGAGTAAAAGTAGAGTGTAGTTCAGGTGAATACGCGGTTACTTCTGGAATGCCACAAGGATCAAACCCAAGACCACTAATTTATTAATGATCTTTAATATCAATAAAAATAATTAATGCTTATGATGATATTGTTTTATAATTATCAATATTTTGCTTTTTGCTGAAGACATAAAAATATACTGGTCCCTAAAAGAGGAAATGATACGGACTACCACCTTATGCTAAGATACTGTGACAATATCGAAGAAGGGTATGGTTCGCGAAATTTCTAGTACCCTCATTCATAAAATGGTAAAGAGTAGATAATAGAGTGAAAAAGTAACAATAGGGCAATAGTAACAATAAAAGTATACCTATTTATAAAAGGTATATGAGAAGGTCGGGTTATTGTTGTACAACTATTTATGAAAAGGCCGGTTGATTACACTTTCTATTTACAATAGATCTATTGTTGACTTGTTTACAATAGGTTTTTCTAGCACTCATTTATAAAGGGTTTTTTATACTTTATTACTTGTATCGAATTTCGGTGTCTTTCGGGAAGATTCTTTGAACCGCTTGTATAAATAGAACCCCGAGCGCGGTCAGTGAGTTAGTATCCGTTTGATCTCTGAACGAGTGTTTATTGCGTGCTATCGGGGCGTTATATCAGGTTAACGGTTCCGAGGTATTGTTATACTATCTTTTTGTGTATGTGCTTTGTGTATAATTATTGTAAGTAGTACTACTAAGTAAATTTTAAGTTATTTATTGTGTTACTCCATTATAATTCGTTTATTATTTATTTTAAGTAAATTATTAAGTTATTTATTGTATTACTTCATTATAATTAGTTTATTATTTATTTTGTAAATCTTTTAGTTGTAATAAATATTTTTAATTGTAAACTTTAGTGTATTAATTATTTAATTACCGAGATCCCGAAACGGACCTTAGCGATAAGTGTCACAATACATTAATTGAACCTCTAAGTCGTCTCTTGGCAACAAAATGACCTTAAATCTGGATGAAACGGTAGTAGTCACCTATTTCAGGAAAACCTTAACCGTTGAACATGATTAAAACATTACTGACACGAGAGTGGTGTTAGAGATTTGGAGTTTTTATAAGAGCTTCAAGAAGGGACACCAATTACCGAGCTTGTATTAAAGGGAAAAACACGCATATTCCATTCCAAGATTGAAAACGCAGGTGATATCGCTAGTGAAGGATGGCTCACATACTGGAAAAACGTCAAGCTCTCACGCTGGGGTTCATTTTCAAATGAATGTGTATATAAAAGTTGTCAGCTGACCATCTACGGTAGACAAATTTCCTAAAAGAAATCTTAACCTTAATAAGAAATATAACATTAAACAGAAAAACGATACAATTTCAACATAACTAGTTTAAATGTTAATAAAACTACTGTTTTCTTGGACTATAATACATGTTGGCTTTAATAATAATAATTTCTAATATGATTTTATATTGTTTTTTATTTATAATATTCTTTATTATACGTGAGAATGAATCCTGAAAGACTCTTAAGAAACGTCAACATTTAACTCTCACATTCATGAACTATTTGTAGTGTAGGCTTACACGTTCTTTAATTTTATTACTAACTTTTAAGAGTAGCTATTTTGCGTTTTTGTAAAGAAAAGTGATACACGTGACTATGAAAGTTGGTCTATGCAGTAAAAGAACGGAAGCAGAAAAGTAAAGTCATAGTTGAATAACTAAATTTAATAAATCAAGATTTAAAAGCGTTTACTCGGTTTTATTTAAACAATGCTACTTTTTAAGAATATTCTTGTGCAAATACTTAAATTCAGTTTATGTCAATCCATTTCCATTAACCATTACATAGGTCAAATTGAAAAATGAACGTTTAAATTGAATAAAGTTATAAAGAATAATCGTCTACAGTGTTGTCTTCATTATGCGATTCAACTTTTTTTTACTTTAATTATTTTGCAACTGTATAAAAACAACCAGCAAAAATGTTCACAGCTAAATTAAAAAAAACCAACCGCAATAATGGCTTTGAGGAGGCACCACCCAGCAATAGCTCTCCAGAGAATGATAAATTGTGTTCATTTTTAAACTGTATTTATGTACACGTAATAAATGCTACAATTCCGTTAATGTACCATGTCACTACTCCATTGGCGTTTTAGTTGTCTTTGTACGATACCTGGTAGGTCTGCAGAATTCAAATTCCATATTAAGAGATTTTTATGATTTTGAAGTTTGTCTCTGAACCAACGGTACAGTTTTAGATATGTGTCGTTGACGTAAGGAACGCTTAAGTCATCGTGTAGAGTTCTATTGAACACGTAATTCGGGCAATTAGTAATCAGTGGTAAGAATTTACTTTGAAAATGTTTATTCGAGAAATTACTGATGGCTTTTCTGAAAAAATAGAGAGGTTTTTTATACAAGTTATAGAATAAGATACTAGTGTAAGTTGATAGTTTAGGCTTTAGTTCTAAGAATTCTTTATTATAATTTTCTTAATGTTAATAGAACAATAGTTTAGTCTTGTACTCAACCGCATACAATGAACATGTATGTTTTCTTTACAGTGTATATGTAAAAGTCTTAGTTCGATTCCCATGTATGTGGAATTAAATAAAATTGTTTTTTTAAAAAGTGTCTTGATTGTTTTCGAGACCTAACTGGCGCAGTCGGTAGGACATCGCTTCGAGAAAGTTAATGCATATAATTTTCGTCGATTTTAATCGTTTACGAAGTATATCCACGCTACAACCAACTTTAGTATGTAAGAAGAAATTTATTAGTTTAACGAATAAAAAGTTTCAGTGAATAAAGTGAAAAAGTTAAGTGAAAATAAGTTAATATAAATCTTGAAGGTGAATAAAATTAAAGTATTTAGTGCAACGATACTATGATGAGCATAGATCTATTCATTTTATTACAGTAAGTAATTTGTTGTTTTGTATTAGTGTAGTTAATAATTTTTGTACTAGTTTTAAGATTCATTTTTATCAAAATACTTAAAGATGGCAACCCCAACTTTAAAAAGGGAGTATTTAGACATGATACCCGAATTTACAGGTGAACCTACGATGTTAAATAGGTTCATATCAATTTGTGATAAATTAGTAGCTAAATTTTTTGTAACTAATAACCCAGAGGATTTCCAAAATGAATATTTATTCTCAACCATTTTAACAAAAATAAAAGGACCAGCTTTAGAATTAGTGACCAGTTCAAACAGCTATGCTTGGGCTGATGTTAGACAAAATTTATTATCTAGCTATGTAGATAAACGTGATTGTTTTACTTTAAATTTAGAAATGGCCGAACTTAAACAAGAAGCCGGTGAAACACCTTTTAAATTTTATGAAAAGATTCAAAAACATTTAAATCTACAGGTAGCCTATTTTATTAACAAAGAACCAACAAACGCTAAAGTATTATGTGCATATGTAAACAAATTAGCTTTAAGAGTATTATTAAGAGGATTACATGAGCCTTTAGGATCATTAATGAGAACTAAAAATCCAAGTACGCTGGCCGAAGCATTGAACATGCTCACCAACGACTTTCAGTTTAAACCAAGTAAACATAACCCACAAAGTAAAAGTCAGTTTGTCCATAAAAATCAGAATAATTTTAGTAATAAGCCGCAACAGTACCGAAACCCAAATTTTAATCAAAATCCAGCTTTCCCAGTACAAAGTTACCAAAAACCATTCTATCAAAATCCTAATCCAAGATTTATACAACCACACCAATTCCGTCAACCGTCATTACCTAATAATTCCAATGCCAATATTCCTAGAACAACACCAATTCAAAATCAACCGTATCGTCCTACTCCTATGAGTACATCGACTAGGCAATCCGATGGAACTCCGAGACCGAAACTCTACCAAATATCCGGACATAATTTAGAACAAGAACAGGAGCCACAAGAAAACTTCGACTCTTTCGAATTTCAAACTTTTGAACCCACGGTTAACAATGATCAAAGTAATTATCAGGATAGCCAAACACTAAATTTTGAACAGAACCCTTTTTTAGAAATAGAGGGCCAAATAGACAGTTCGCCATAATGAACCTCCAAGATGAAAAAAATGAATTACCGTATTTTATAGATCCAGCAACTAATTTTAGGATATTAATTGATACCGGGAGCACTAGATCATTTGTCAAAAAATTAATTGGAACAGAAGTTTATAAGAGTAGTTTAAGAAAAGACCCCTTTCAAGTAACCACTGCACATGGAAACTCAAAAGAAAATTTTAGTTGTAGAATCGCATTATTCGGCAAGTTTAAGAGTAAATTTTACTTGTTCGATTTTCATCAAGATTTTGATTTATTATTAGGATTAGATATTATAAGAAATTTGCAAATTAATTTAGACTTCGTTAATAATAAATTAATCTTTAAAGGTAAAGAAATACCTATCTTTTATTTTAATACAGAATATAAAGAAAACGTACAATTAGATAAGTCACGTAAACAAACAGAGCGCACATCTGTTCGTCAACGTGAAATAGTATCTTTTAATATAGAAGGTAGAACAAAGAGATTTATAAAATTAAATGTAAGGAATATAGTAAATGGAAATGGAGTACTACGCTACAGAAATATATCTGGCCTGGAAATTCCAGAGAGTATAGTACATGTCAGGGATGGTATAGCATTATGTCCCATATTAAATCCTACATTAGATGATAAGAAAGTAACAATAAAAGAATCTATTACGTTAGAAAACTTAAATAATTATTATTGCTTAACGAATGATGATTTAAAATCCGGAAAATATAACGCAAATTTTAATATGATTAATCACCAACCAAAACAGTTAGATTTTTCAAAAATTAGGACAGACCATATGAACCAGGAAGAAAAAATCGCTATAATAAACTTAATTAAAAATTACGAAGATATTTTCCACACTGAAGGTAGTAACTTGACCTTTACAGATAAAACTAAACACATAATTAGAACTACAGACGAAATACCAGTTTACACCAGAAATTATAGATACCCTGAAATTTACAAAGAAGAAGTAAACAGAGAAATTAAAGATATGTTAGACCAAAAAATAATTCAACACTCGCGATCACCCTGGAATTCACCAATTTGGATCGTACCGAAAAAACCCGACGCTTCTGGCAAGAAAAAATTTAGGTTAGTTATAGATTTCAGAGGGCTTAACTCAAAAACAATAGACGATAAGTTTCCATTACCAAACATCAACGATATCTTAGATAAATTAGGAAGAGCGCAATATTTTACTACTTTAGACTTAGCATCTGGTTTTCATCAAGTAGAAATGGACCCCGATAGTGTAGAGAAGACCGCATTTTCAACTGACACAGGACATTATGAATTTTTACGCATGCCGTTCGGTTTGAAAAACAGCCCGCCGACATTCCAACGTATAATGAACAATATTTTAAGAGGCATTCAGAACGAAAAATGTTTAGTCTATTTAGATGATATTATTGTTTATTCAACTAGTCTTGCAGAGCACATCGTTAGATTAAGGGAAGTATTTGAAAGATTAAGAAACGCTAATTTTAAAATACAATTAGACAAAACCGAATTTTTGAGAAAAGAAGTAGCATACTTAGGACACTTAGTTACCGCAGAAGGAGTTAAACCAGACCCAAAAAAGGTAGAAGCAGTTAAACGTTACCCAATTCCAAAAACTACTAAGGAAATCAAAGCATTTTTAGGACTTTTAGGTTATTATCGAAAATTTATAAAAAACTTTGCTAGTATTACTAAACCAATGACAAAATGTTTAAGAAAAGGAGTAAAAATTGATATAAATAATCCACAATATGTAAATTGTTTTGAAATTTGTAAAAACGTTTTATCTAACGAACCGTTACTACAATATCCTGATTTTCAAAAAGAATTTCATTTAACTACGGATGCCAGCAACTTTGCAATTGGTGCCGTACTCAGTCAAATTAAAAACGGTTTAGATTTACCAATAGCTTATGCAAGTCGAACTCTCAACGATAGTGAGACGAGATACTCCACGATCGAGAAGGAACTCCTAGCAATCGTGTGGGCAACCAAATATTTTAGACCTTATTTATACGGAAGGAAATTTAAAATATTTTCAGATCATAAACCGCTTCAATGGTTATTTTCCATTAAAGAACCAAATTCAAAACTTTTGCGATGGCGTTTAAAATTGGAAGAATTCGATTATGAAATTGTATATAAAAAGGGTAAACGGAACTTAAATGCAGATGCGTTGTCCAGAATACAATTGTTAAACATGAATAAAAACAATTCCCAAAATACAGGAGAAAATATTGAAATTTCAAATAATGACGACCTTCAAAATCTTATAGAAGAGTCAGTAAACTTGTATTTTCCCGAATTAGATGATAGCCAATCAATGGTAGCAAATTTAGACATAAACGAAGATTTATCCAGTGAATTAATAGACGCAGCACTTAGGGAAAATTTGGAAAACATTGACGCAGAAGATGAAGAACAAGAAGACAGTAATCAGACAATTCACTCTAACTACGAAGGAAACACTATAACAAAAATACCAATTTTAGAAGAACCTGTTAATTATGGAAAACATCAAGTAATATTATCTTTAGTAAAGTATAACCCACGAAAGCCAAAGATTAAAAAATTATTTAATAATAGTAAAACAAGATTAACTGTAGAAATTTCGGAAAATAATTTGGAAAGTGATGTTATTAGTTTTGTTAAAGAATATTTAGTACCTAATATAAAATACCATCTTTATTTTGAACAAAGTTTTTATGAAAAATTCACAGCAATAGTCGCCAAGTATTTTAAAGCATCTCAGTTAGAATTAGTTAGGTGTACGAATAAAATTTTAGACATAACAGATGAAGAGGAGTTAAAAGAAATTATAAATAATTATCACATAGGAAAAAATAATCACCGAGGTATTCAAGAAACCTACGAACAAATTAAAAGAAAATATTATTGGCCTAATTTAAAATCTCATATTCAAAATTATATTAATAAATGTGAAACGTGTTTAAAAACCAAATACGATAGAACACCATTAAAGTTAGAATTGAACTTGACACCCACAGCATCAAGACCACTTCAAATAATTCATGTAGATAGCGTAACACTAGATAAACAAAAATTTTTGACAATCATTGATAGTTTTTCCAGATACGCTCAAGTATACTCGATAGCCGGTGCACAAGCAATTGAGATCGTAAACAAACTGTTAAATTATTTCACTCACCATGGAATACCTGAAACGATAGTCTCAGATAACGGAACAGAATTTAATAATAGTTAAGTTAAGGAATTCATGCAAATTTATAAGATTAAATTACATTTTACAAGTACACAGCACCCACCATCCAATGGAATAACAGAAAGATTTCATTCTACATTAATAGAACATATTCGACTAATAAACAATCAACCTGAATTTAAAAATCAAACTATCGAAAATAAAGTAAAATTTGCAACGTTAGCGTACAATAACAGTATACATTCTGTAACAAAATTAACACCGTTTGAAGTTTTATATGGACACATTAACACAAATTCACTCTTAGATATAGATATTGATAGGCAAGTAGTAAACGACTTTATTAGTAATCATAGGGAGAAAACACAAAAATTATACGAAATTATTAAGGATGTTAACCACCTGACCAAAGAAAATATCATAAATCAACGAAATACTGGAAGAGAACAATTACCTGAAATCCCAGCCGAGGTTTATGTTAGGAACATGCAAAAACAGAGCAAGACCAAAAATAAATACAACAAGGAAAAGATCACATCGATCAATGAGCGACTAAAAACCGCAAAAATTGAAGAAAGGCACCATAACACCAAAGGAAAGATCCACTTGTCAAAAGTTAAGAGGCCTAGAAAAATTAAGGTAATTAAAGGGAGATCCCAACCCCAAAATACTAATCCTGTTTTTAACCCTGTTCCAGGTCAATCCTATTCCTCAGTGGAGTCACTTGCGGAACTGAACAAATAAAAAATATTACTTTTAATCAAGGAGTAATACCAATAGATTTAGGTTTAGCTAAGTTACAATTTTCATATCATAATTTTATACATTATTATAGTTTAAGTGAAATATTTAATCAAATAGAAAAATTTGATCATTTGTATAAAAATGTAACAGATAGTTTTAATATTAATTATAATGTTAGCGGAAACAATGAACATGTTACCGAAAACAGTAATAAACATAGAGATGTTATTAATTATATGAAATTTATTAATCATACAAACTCAGTTATTAAAGAAAAATTAGAAATAATAAATATTGATAGTAATAACAATAATAATAACAATGCAAGAAAAAAGAGAGGCCTAATAAATGGGCTAGGCTCAGTTATTAAGTTTATTACCGGAAACCTCGATGGATACGATGGTGAAAGGTATGATAAAATGATTAAACATATTAAAAATAATCAACAAAATATTAAAAATCAAATAGAGAACCAATATTCAATGAATATGAATGTTATGTTAGAATTTAATGAAACATTAGGTATAGTAGAAAATAATTTTAATGAATTAAGAGATAAATTAAATATAATAAATAATAATGTTAAGGATTACGTAGAATTAGAAAAGTTTAGAAACTTATTAAATCAGCTAAATATTTTATATAATATTATGTTAAACTTGGTAAATGACATAGAAAATTCATTGACCTTTTGTAAACTAGGTGTAATGCATCCTAGTATTATATCAACAAAAGAATTGTATAACGAGATAAAGAAAATTTCTAAGTATTATAATAATCAACTGCCGTTAGAACCAGATGTTAAAAATATGTGGGAGTTTGAAAAAATAATAGAAGTAAGTTGTAACATTAATAATAATAATATTGTGTATTTTATGAAAATGCCATTAGTAAAAGAAACTGTTTTTAACTTATATATGCTGTATTCAGTGCCATCAAAATATGAAGTAAATTTTGTGACCATCTTACCAAAAATTAGATATTTATTAAAATCAAACTCAGTAGATAGCAAAACAAAAGTTTTAGGTTTAAGCAATTATTGTAAAAATAAAATTAAATCAAAATATCTATGCTCATCAGAAAATTTAGTGAACGACGATTTAAATTGTGAAAGTGCGATTATCAGCTCAGGAACAACCACAAACTGTAAATACACAGCCTTGGAAATAAATGAAAATATAATTAAATGGGTTCCAGAAATTTCTCAATATTTGGCAATACTACCAAACAAAGAAACATTAAAATTTGAAAATTCTAGGGAAACACTGTCCAAAACACTTCAAGGAATTTATTTGTTAAATCCAAATAATAATCAAATTATTTACAAAAACAAAATACTTCAGCATTCATCCGACATAAAAGGACATCCAAAACTCTTGGATACTAGCGAATTAGACCTTCATGTAGAACAAGAACCTGAACTCTCCATAAATATTAAACACTTAGAATTGGACAAAATCAATTTAAATAGAGTTTCTACAATCACACAAAGAACTGTAATTCTTACAGATAAAATTAGTATATGGACAATAGTTTTATATGTTTTATCAATTGTTTTTATTTGTTATTTTGTGTATCACAAATTATTTAGGAAAACTTCACCCGAATTCGGTGGTCCGAATCCCCCGGAAGTTTTATTTAGGGGTGGAGGAGTTATAGAATAAGATACTAGTGTAAGTTGATAGTTTAGGCTTTAGTTCTAAGAATTCTTTATTATAATTTTCTTAATGTTAATAGAACAATAGTTTAGTCTTGTACTCAACCGCATCCAATGAACATGTATGTTTTCTTTACAGTGTATATGTAAAAGTCTTAGTTCGATTCCCATGTATGTGGAATTAAATAAAATCGTTTTTTTAAAAAGTGTCTTGATTGTTTTCGAGACCTAACTTACATTTATATAAATACACACAAATACAAACAGCACCTTCTCTTCCTACGCTTGCGCATCCGCACACATTACGTACGTACACACACTCACATTTATTGGAAGTACATGTTTTGTGGGCTTAGGGGACCTGAAAACTTGTATTTCCGGTGAAAACGATTTTGAAAAATCAGCTTGATAACATTACTTCCTTTTCTTTCATACAAAGCAAACAAATTAAAAATTTACGTTAAATAGCTCTCTTTAGTCCGCACTTCGTTTTATACATTGCTCTTTAAAGACAAATAAACACTGTGAAGGTTTTGAACACAATATAAACACAAATTCCAAAATTATCATTATTCTTCAAATTTTATTATTTTAGTTTTTAATTATAAATCCTTATTTAAAAAAAACACAATTTGTTTTATGGCAGTCCAAAAAATAGTTTAATTAACTCCATTTTGTATAGTTAATCTTGCATATCTTACTCTAATAAATTCGCAAATTGTACAGAGTGATTTTTTTTAGTCCTGCTACCCAATTGTTAATGTCTGGCAATTTTTTTCTAAGAAAGGGAAATTTTGCTTTGCGACACGAAGTTGATAGCCCTTCTCAACTGGTACAGATACGGCAAAGTGAGTTGTTCGTCTTCAGCTTGTAAAATTTTGTGCCATTTCCGGTCGTGTTACGAACAGAATGTATTTTACCCTAAAACAACGGGTTTTCATTCTTGAACAATATTTTGCTACGAAATCGTAAGCGAGTGTAAAAGAATCATTTCATTTAAATTTTTTTTGTCTTCCTCCCCGAAAAAATGTCAATTTCTAGGCTAACAAACCGATTTCGATAGACAGGTAGTGTTTGCGACAGAAAACGTAGTGGTCGACCGACTTTCTTGACAGATGACGTTTTAGAGAATATGAAAATAGTACCTGTCTCTCGAAATCGGTTTGTTAGCCAAGAAATTGACATGTATTCTGGTGGAGGTACACCAAAAAATTTAATTAGAAATGATTCTTTTACACTCGCGTACGATTTCATTTTGTTCGTATTGTTCAAGAATGAAACCCTTTGTTCTAGGGCAAAAAACATTCTGTTCGGAACACAACCGGAATGGCACCAAATTTTACACAGCTCAAGGAGAATCTTCTCACACTGCCGTATCTATACCGGTTGAGTAGGGCTACCAACTTCGTGTCACAAAGTAAAATTTCCCTTTCTTAGAAAAAAATTACCAGACATTAAAAATTGGTGACGACTAAAAAATCACTCTGTATTTTTCAAAACGTAGTCATCTAGGTTGAGTTCTTAAATTAAAAGACTATCTCTAATTGATTTAATATATACGTAAATGTAATTTTTTGATTAGTAAAAAATTAAGACCATAAATTTTGGTGTTTTTAATCGGGAATGACGTAATTGCAACAATAAACCAAATGTAAAAGTATTTAAAAATGTAATTATCACGTCAAATGATCTATAAATAATTAATTTTCGTTCATTTGCAAATTATGACTGAAAGCTAATTTAATTTATCCCAGATATGAGTCATTTTGTTATTACACAATTAAAGAGGTAACTTTATGCTAATACTCACACTATACTACATTTGAAATCCACGCAATATAATATAATTAATGCCATTTACTTTAAATTAGAACAAATTGAAGATTAAATTTCCCAGATTGGAATTAAAATTACATCAAATGTATGTTATATTCTCTACGCCACAATGTTTATCAAAAGCGAGGGTGGAATAATTGTATAGTTAGGTTACTCGGTATCAACATTTACAAAACACTTGTTTAAAATTGCCGTCGGTGAAATCATAACCCTTTTCTAGCCCGTATCATCATTGCAGTGGTCTCTCTTAACTGACCAGCTCAGGTCCAAACTCAAGGTCGGTTTATCTCAAAACTATGGTTGTCTGAAATTGTTTTTGATAACTCAAGATATGTACTGTAAATAAATATGTTTACCGTACTAGAGTAAAATTGTATTTTGTAATAAAATATTAAGGAGGGTTAATTATAGAATTTTTTTAAAAATATTTATTTATTCATAATTCTTACTTTCTCTTGTCCAGTATTATAAGATATAGGCTTGGAAACTTAGATTTCGTGTCAAATTTTCGAAATCAAGTTTTCATAAGAAATACGTCTTCTGGTCCTAGAGCCCAAAAAACATATTACACCGATTGGTATATGTGTGTGTGCGTACACGAACAAAATAACTCAAAAACAGTAAATCGTATGAAGTTGAAATTTGGAATTCAAGTTAAGCCACGAGAAGTCCTGATACGAATATATTCATAAAAATTGGTCAACCGAAAGTCATTATCATCCTGTTAAGGATTAGGCTCAATGGCCTGTTCCGGCATCTATCTCTTTTTAGGTCTTCCCAAGCCTCGCTTCCCTCAAGGTTTATATGTCCATGCTCCCATTTAACCCATAAAATAGTAAGATGGTTAGATAGAGGGTAAGTTTTCTGGGGTGGGTATTTTTTTTTAAGATTGCCGCCATATGCTGATCTTATAATTTGCCTATTGCATGTATCAAGTGAACAACACCAAATTTCCAATCCATAGTTAAACGAAGGGTGGGCTCGATGTAGTAAATTTTTTAATGGTTATTCAACATAATGAAACAACGTTAATAAGGAAACGAAATCTTAAATGTAGATTTGTAATAATCACAGTACCATCACAATATATTTTTTTATTTAAAAAATTATATTTTTAAAATGTTGAATGTAGAATAATATACTTAAATCAAAAATAAATTTGTATAAGGTAATAAACATTTTATTTAAATTTATTTTACAAAAAATTAACCTTTATACACCAACACCTAACTTTTAAAATTCTAGAAAATAATTAACTACCGTTCAGAAGAAAAGAGCCAGACAAAATTCGGAGGGACAGGAAATTCAAAATGATGGTTATTATTATTATTATTATTATTATTATTATTATTATTAAGAACTATTTACAGTATACGATTTCAAGAAATATCAACAACCGGTTAAATCCTTGTGGATAATCCATTAGAGTAGATAATTTTAATTTACGAGATAAAAATCTAAAAGTGTAATAGTAAATTTTTTATAGTTGTGGCATGCATTAGTTCGTTGGAAAAACAAGTTAAACTGAATTTTGTCTGCTACCGTATCACGCAAACACCACTTTACTAAATTCAATGAATTTCAGTATTTACGATTCGGAGCTGATCGGGCTATACTTTTTTTTAATATCATCAAGGGGCGGGTTCTGAAAAGGAAGGGTAAAAACACCTGTCCGTTTTATCTCTGTTATTCTTCGTATCAAAAAATGTCATGTAATGAAAGTTATGAAACGTTCAAAACAAATAAGTTTTGTTTCGTAACATTTTATGTTCCATGCATAACAACGGAGATAATTACAATTTTATATTACGTAAAAGTTAAATGAAATATTTTCTCATAATATTACCTAATTACGCTGTTACAGACAGAGTATTGTGTGTTTAAGGCAGTATAACCGGCCTCCAGCCAGTAATCTTGCCTTACTACCCCTTCTGATCTAAACACCCTATTCGCACATAAAATCGGTAATGATGAAACGTCAGTTGCCGTTTATTGTTCTCGGAAGGTTTTCTTCGTGCCTGGGTTATTACTTTAAAAACATAAAGAGTACAATTTTTATCAATCATCATTGCTTTGTAGTATATAATATGTAAAATTACTACGGTTATATTACACACAGAGAGATCCACAGTGAGACTCAGTTTCGTGTTTTAATGTTTTTACAAATTTATACTGTACGTTATTTAGACGGTTAAAATACGTCTTAATCTTCCGGTCTGCAGTTACATTACAAGAAGAGTTTAATTTTTAAAATTTTAAACATTACAGGAATAGCACATGTGAAAGAAAGCTTATTATCTGCAGGAGATCCGGAGACCATTATATATAGTAGGAGTAGGTACCAGCTTAATTAGGGAAAATGTACCCATTTTACTATTCACTAATTTCTACGTATTATTTGGCCCTATCTTCTACAATTCTTCTCCAATCAATAGAGAAAAACAGACCCAAAAAGTAAATTAACTACTATTACATTATGACTTACTAATATTACTTTTCCAAAAATAATAATACATAATTTAAACGTACTTCAGCATACCAGAACAAAGTCCTCCGGTGCATCACAGAGTTTCACTATCTTATCTCCAATCGCATCGTATACGAACACCTTCTCTTTCTCTCTATGGAGGACTTTATTTACAATACCTCAAAACGGCTACACGACGCCGGGAAAACTGACGGACCCCAGATCATTCAGGACTTGTACCGACGCCCTCATCCACCCGAAGTCTTTATGCCATTACCATTCCACGACTTTATCTAACTTCCAGTATGACCCACTTATCAAAATTTAGAGTTGCTACATTTTTATTCCGCCCTGTATTCCTCTTATGTACCCATGCCCCTTCATCTACTTGTATGACTCACTCCCCCCAGTTGGTAGTTGTCCCCATGTTCCTATGCATAATCACTCCACTACGGTGAAAAGAGCCGCCATTTTAAATTATTAAACACTTAAAAAATAAAAGGCCGGTGATTATGCCAAACTCTACCCTTTCCGTCTCCCCTAAAATCATAAACTAACCCCTACCTTAAATTATACCTTTAGTCCACGTTCAGTAAAATGCATGCCTTCCCCTCCCCAAGACAATAAAACTCCCACATAACTGAAAAAGGTCACTGAAAAACAAAATAAAAGAAAAGAGCCGCTCTTAAACCCACTTGTCCCTTAATATAAATTTTCATCCACGAGTAACTTCTTAAAATACATTACCTCCTTTGAAGTCCCAGTCCCAATCCCGCAAGAGCCAGAATCCTATTTCCTAATTTTAAACTATAAAATTTCCCCTAAATTTCATGAGGTTGCAATTATTCAGTAAAATTGTTCCCCGAGCGACCAGGTGTTTCTTAACACGATGTCGCCATCATAGGGCTTCTCAGCCCTCTCAACCAGGATTCAGGATTCAGGATTCAATACATAATTTATTGAAGTTTTACTATTACTATAATTCGAATACTAGGATCTACATTTTACTTCACAGAAATAAGAAGGAAAACCATAATTTAACAATGGACTATGAACTAGGAAATCAACGTAGTGTCAAAAATCGCTTCCCAGGACGCTGAAGGAACGTAAAAATACTCTGCCTTATGTGGCAAATAAACGACAAAAGATATCATCGCCAATGTAATAAAATGAAATGTGAAGAAATACGTACTCATAACCAGACCTATCATAACTCCAGAGTCTCAAAAACCACACTGCATCAGAAGGAAGATCCAATGTTAAGCCATTCTGTGCAAAAATTGAAAGGAACTAGAATATCATAATGAAACGATTTAGTGCTTATTTAAAAAAATTGGAACCAGAATATAATTGACGGATGAAGTGCGAGTCCGACAGGAAGTGAGTTTGTAAACTTTCCACTTCTAATGGCGTACGATAGAACCCGGATATCGTCAAAGTAGATTTCTCAATAATGCTGGAGTCCGGCTAGAAGAGAGCTCTTTATCACGTAGACTGCAGGAGAGTTAACTCAAGCACCCCAGAGATGAGCGTTTGTTGTTCATCACCATAAATAAATATCCACCATAATCGAATGTGGAGTGACATTACCACAGTGTGGAGGTGACGTGTCATTGGAATTGACAAAATGAGATAATCTTTCATACAAAATGATTTTAAAATGTTATTGTTGATTATACTAAACTTTATAAAAAACTACTTAGCAACAATTTGTACTCTTCTACTTATAACAAAGACGTGTATCATATTAAGCAATTTACTATAGTTTCTCACTACTGAAGGCAGGTCAATTTAATAATTTCTATTCACTTATGAAATGTTTCCTAGAATTAATTCTAACTAGCCTAAATAACGAGAAATCGATTACCTTCATTAATATCTAGATTTTTGTAGAAAACTTCATATTATTTTAATGAACTTAAAAATATAAAATAAATATAGTAAAGTTATATAAATTATGTTTGTAAATTTAATTATGTAAACGTAACTACAAAATTATGAATATAAATCCAGTGTTATCGAAAGTTTTTTCTATTAACTTTATTTATGAAATTCACAACTGTTACAAGATAAATAACCAGTGAATATGTCGGTGGGTGAAAGAATGAATGAAATGACATGAGTGACGTGCATGGAGAGCACCATCCACTGACAGATCTTCGGCATGTTATTAGTTACTTCTTACTAAGTCATCGATTAATTAATTAATTCATTCATTAATAACATTAACCGTTTTTAAAACAGGAGGTCCCTGCTCCAATTCCTCCTTAGTCGTCTTTGAACGTTGTTTGGTAGATGACGGGAGGAAAGTTTACGTATCAGTTCGTTTGGATGAGCGAAAAGTCTGTCGTGGAAGGTTCGACAAAGTTGAATGAAAACATCTGTTACTAGAGAGATGTTTAGGTTGTATGTACGGTAGCGTTAGAAACGTAAGAGGGTGCGTTGAGTAATATCCGTAAGGTCTCCGATTAAAACCTCTGAATCCAATCTATCAATGAGGGTTTAGAACATCCATAAATTTGACCAGCGTACATCCAAATTGGCTTACGAAGGTAATTATGTATTGTTAGTTTCTGTTTAGTTGGAATTACCGAACGTCGAGATATCAATCTGTACATCTTAAATCTATTATCCAAGGTGCGTCTTTTAAGCGAAACATGAGAGTTCCAAGTTAATCACCTATCAAATTATAGGCCCAAATACCTCACAGATGTAGCTGTCGGTATAGGTGAATCAAAGAGGTGAATTGAAAGTTCGAATATAAATTTAGTTACATATAATAAACATACTAATTAATTATATGACATAATAACAAACTTAACTTAGCCTTCACTCATTAATTTAGCATTTTTATTAAGTTTACAGGATGTCGGATGCAGTTGTCTGCATTGATTTCTTATAATTTAATTTTACCTCAATTTTGGGGTCTTTTCTGTTATCAGCATAATTTTTCACATATTATAAATATTTCATATGCAACCTTACAGTATTTTTAACGATAAAAACGGGGAAAATATTTTTAAAAATCCTACACCAATATTCTTCAAGTTAAGGTTAAATTATAGGTAAGGTAAATACATGGCTTTTTCTCAATATTGTTACTGTATGTACTAATGAAATAAAAATACATTGAGTACATGGCATCGTTAAATAAATTAAACACTAAATTAATTTAATATTATTTAATTAAATATTATTAATAATTTAATAATAGTCAATAAATATGCAGTTTAAGGTTAACTTGAAAAAGTAAACAAACTTTAACGTTAACTTGAAAAATATTGATATAGCCTATGATTTTTTTAAATATTTTTCCCGTTAAAAATACTGTGAAAATGAAAATCTACATACAAAATGACCACAAAATGTAAAAATTTATGCTGGGGGGAGGAGTATAACAGAAAAGACCCCAATTTTGAGTATATTAGTCGTTTGATACCCAACTGAAAAATAAGAAATCAATATAAATGCAATGTTATAAATTTGAGCATGAATTTAAACTTATCTAGTTTTTATTAATCCTAGTACAGGAAACTATTTTAATAATTAATAATAATAATTTAGTATGTTATTATGCATAACGTAATTATCGTATTATAAATAAAGTACATATTTATATATGTATTATATAAGTATATGTATTTTATTAATACATATATAAATTAATGTATGATACACTTTAGTAAATGATTTATCAATTTAATTATCATTCCTTGGTTTGGTTGACTAATCGAGACACAAGCTGTTTAGTTAGTTTTAACAACGACTTTTTTAAAAGTACGATCGGGTAACGCGAGAGTCATAATATGAAGAACGACTTATATGAGAGTCTTGCTAACGACTTAATAGAAAAGTCGTTAGCAAGAATAGTAATAGAAAAATAACAATAGTACGGATAATGCAACCTTCTAAAGAATTCATTCAAACAAGTAAATAATAACAGAAATTGTATTACTGTATTATTATTGATTTGGCCAAAGCGTTCAACACGTTCCTTTGCAGCTCTGCTTTAGCCTATAAATTATAAAAATATGGAATAGAGGTGTTACATTAAAACTTTTAATAAATTGCTTTGAAAATAGAAGTTAAATCAAAACAAAATGAGAGTACCTCTGATTTGTTAAATTTGAACGTTTGGGCTGCCTGAAGGGACTGTCTTGCTTCCTGTTCTATTTTCGTTACATGTAAATGATAGCTACAGGTTAAAATTAAAAATAGATAATTTTTTAAAATGATGACCTTTGCCAACGATAGGGTGTTAATTTTTAGAAATGATAATTTGTACATTCTCTTCAGCGGAGAATGGGCTATCAGATATTAAAACAAGGCTCGACCAGAAAATGTCAAGCATGAATGTTATAAAAACTTAAATTTATTTCATTCTTACCTAATAATTTGTGTCAACCGTGTAATCGTTTATGATTGAATTTCCATTTGAGCTATGAGATACCCACTTGCATGACCAATGTCATGAACTGTCACCTATTATTCTATAAAAGAGTCTCTTAAATTAAATATCTTGGAATAACAGCCGATGAAAACCTTAGATGGGACGCTCGCATTCAAATCCTTTGCACGAAACTAAAACTACTTATTACCAGTCAAAATACCCTTCTTCCAACGATCTTATTGACGTTTTGGAGTTCAGATATACCATTTTTGTCATTTTCAGGTACGTAATACTAAATTTTCAATTTCTAAAAAAATTATATTTTATTAGTGTTGTATAATTAGGTTTTCCGTAAAATGATTTTTTACTTTATAAAAAGCGTTTTGTAGTTTGATCAAATATCCGTATTATCTACTTATATATCTCATTAGTAGATATTGACTTATTTTAATAATAGAAAAATTTGAGAATATTTTGTTTAATTTGTTTGATACGCCTACATGCAACCCAGTGGAAAGACATTGCGAAAAGCCATATATTGTTAAGTTCCATCGGTTGTTAATATGGTGACTAACTGAGGGTTATAAATATGAATAAACACCCGTATATATTCATATTCAACTCAAACAAAAAAATATCTATTAAAATCCAGCGCCAATGTTTAAAGGAAATAGATTCTGATAAAAATTATTGCTAAAAAGATATAATAGACGCATAAGGATTATAAATGAAGGTATTGTTATTATCTATTTTAGCAAAAAATCCTATAGAAAATTTAATTATAAAGTTTAGTAATTCCTTGTTTGATTAATATTTTATTTTCTAAATACACCGATGGTAATTTAGTAAGTCTTCCATTTAATCGGAAATACCGATAATTAAATTTCTAAAAATGTAAAAGTTGTTGTTAATTAATTATTAGAAACGTAGTTGTTCACAGGAAGCCGGTTTTATTAATTTTAATTAAAATAAAAATTATTTCAAAATAAGGTCTGCAACATTTTTTATGTTTTTCAATAAGGCCTTCTGTTTAATTAACTAAGAAATAAGCTGATAAAAACCACATATTTCACCCAGTTCTTTTATAATAGCTTATCAGAAGTTGTTTATAAGAATAAAACTGATCTCGTAAATGAAGTACGAATATAAGAAAGCCATAAAAAAATTTACGAGCTCCATTTGATGAAATGCTATAAAAATGTCTGCTGGAGAGAAAAAGTAGGCCAATAATAAGAAAAGGCAATAATCATTGTCTTTACACTGTGCCACAATATCACAAACCATTTTTCTAATGGTTTTTGACTACATCAACGACTGAATCGATAGGATTCTTGACTTGTAAAGAAAAGGTTCCTATTTTTCCATTCCGGGTTATAGTTTGAAATTACACTAAACTTTATTATGATTTGAATGTATTCAAACCTAATATAATTGGTAATAAATAAATAATTTTTCACAGAAAATCACTATACCACCCTGTGGATATTACCAACAAAAGCATAACTTGTAGGAAAAGAAAAAGTAAGTTTGGTGAAAAATGGTGAAATTATTTCACTATCAAATATGTATATACAGAACTGTCCCACAAACCCGACCTATTGTAGACTCGGATCAGGTCGGATTACCGGGTACGTTGAGTTTCACGAATGGATGTCTAGTAAAAGAAAATAAGCTACATACCATACACACCGATTTTTTTGTAAACTTACTTTTTTCTGTAAACTTTTTTGTTCGTTGTAAACAAAAACAAAGAAGATATTTACAATTTTTTGAAAAGAACTTAACTTATTTATAATCATTAAAAACTTAATATTGAATAATGAGTTTACAAAATATTTAAGCGGTAGGCCTATTATATTTACTACATTGTTAATAAAATAGGCGCATAATAGTCTAATCGTAACCGAAAATAAAATATTATTATTAAAAATCTTAAACTGGAAACCTAACCTAGGACGTTTATTTTCCATGAGAAAAAAAAGTTGTTATTTTTCTGTCTTTCACTTTCGTTACGGTTCGCCATTGCTTGTTTTCGAAGCCGACGGACAAACAATACTTTGCTATCCGACGCTGATTTTCCAGTCATTGTTTTTCAAAATATTGCAGAATATGAACAACCGCCTTTAGGCCGTCACTATGACTTATTTCACTGCTTTGCTGTTAAACATGTTTTCCTCTGGTTTATTCTGTTCGGCATTGTTCAAAATCGATACTATCTTGCCGTTGGTCAATTCTTCACTCTTTTCATCTTCTTCCATCTTCTCATTGGTTCGACTAAACTGGAATCGTCTTTTCATCTGTCACCATTCATCGCCTGCAATAGCATAAATGAGAAAAACAATAGGACTTGTGGGACTTTACTGTATGTAATTTAATGTTTAATTTGTATGACAAGTATAAGTATAAGATAGCATAGGCAATTAGATGTAATTTATCATCAAAGGATTTCAAATCAAAAATAAGGAAAAATAATTTTAAAGTATCCACGTTTTTATGAAGTAATACACTACGATAGACGTACTAAAATTAAACACACCGCATTAACACTTCCTGAATCATAACAGTATAGGATAGCGGCGTTTCCGACATGTAAATCAAGTTTGTTGTTGTTTAAGTCATCAGCCGAAAGGTTGGTTTGAACTGTTGAGGTTTTACTAAGTAAAACGAGGAATAGGTGGTTTCCCTTGCCTTCGTCACTGAGTGGAAAAGTACGCTTATCAGCATGCCGGGCCCTCTGAAAAGCACATATTTTCCACTCTGCAAATGACACCTTCACTTTTTTCACCACAGGTCTGGCTGTATCATGAAATTCATTACTTTCAGAGGAGTGTGTCTTTTACACCTCTTCCTCTTCTGTTCTTAAATGATTCAGTCATTTAATTGGCTGACTATGTGATAAGAAATAGAACTATTTATTTTAGCCCTGGAGCAAACCGGTTGTTAGGGGCAAAAAATCAAGTTTAAAATTATTATACATAATTAATAAAAAAATAACAGAAATAATTACTAAGGATATCGTGCTCGTAACATAGTGAATGGATTAACGATAATCTTTTTATTTAGTTGACTGAAGTTATTATGATATTGTATATTTTGCTCGTCAAAATTCGTCAAACTGTTGGTGTACTTTGCAAAACTCACTACAATCCCTGGCAGGAGTGGCAATATGTTATTACCCTTAACTGTCTGCATTATTAGTGACACGCAAATGAAAGTAAAAATTTCCTAGCTCTTTAAACCCAAGAACAATTATTGTTATTCCTAAATTAACTACACTACGGCGTATTCAACAGTTAAAACAATCAATAAAGCTGTAAATACTTTATAAGTTTTTCAAAGTAATTGCATACATTAAGGTTTTATATGTTGGGTATAATGACAATGAATACAATAAAAATTATCACGAACTTTTATCACAAAACCGTTGACAGAACAGCATAAAAGTAATATTTTTGTTTTCGACTGAAAATACAATAGTATTTAGATTCTTCTATCGTTTCTTATAAACTATAAAAAAAGGTTTATATTGCGTAGGAGCAGTATATTTTATTTTCACTGGTATATAAAGAAGTTGAACTTATTTGCTTATGGGAGATGATCGTATGAATAATTTTTTAAGGCTACGATATTCGGTCAAAGGCGTGTAACATAAATTTTATGTCTTTGATATATTTGGCCGTATATTTACCAATTCAATTTAAGTTTTTATTTGTTTGTAATATTAATATATTTCGACGTACTTTAATACTAGAATAAAGAGATAGTATACGTTAAGATAATGAATAGTTTAAATCGCTATAAAGATTTCAGATGAAAGTGTACTGTCTAAAAACAGAAAGATAATATTCTATAATAAATAGCGTACATTTTAAAATAGACGAATGATATACCGCCAACGTAACGAAAATATAGTCTGCATAAGAAATGAATTACAGTAGGTAAGTGGTTTTACATTTGATATCTCAGGGAAATAAAAAATTAAACGAACCGACGCGACGGTCGTAAATGATACATTTGTCCATCCCTAATAAAAAAATTTTAAAGGACCACTACTAAAAATTATTATCAGACTCCTGCATAATTTTAATTTACATCCATATCATTATTTATTGAACATACATTTATACATACGTGAATATTATAATTCCCAGTCCGTGAGACCTTTAAGTCATTCGCTGTTCATGATAACAGAAGAAATAAATAAAGATGGTATCACACTTCAAAACAAATTCGGGTGTATTAAAGAGAATACTTCTTTCACGCTCGAGGGAACATATTGATGTAAAAGAAAATTTATTTCAATGACCATGAAACCTACATTACTTTACAATTTAATCTCCGGCATCATTTAGACACATCATCATTCTAAATAAACGAAATCTAAAACCACGTTACTCCTCTTGAACGTTACTCTTCCAGCGAGCACATTTCAAGTGGAGCTGACATTTTGTTAACCATATAGCTTTCTGATTCCCGCAGCGTAGTAGCCTTACTTTGCTGTTTGAACCAATCGTGTGTACCACTTTGTTTTCGTCGAACTTCCTGCCACGTAAATATTTTTTGAGAAAACTAATGAAATTCGGACGTTGCTGAGTCGGGTTGTAAGGAGAATGAAGCAATGGCTTCCAACCCAACTTTTCGAGTGTTTCTCTCGATCTTGGTGTGGAAGCGTCCTTTAGTTTTCGCCTTCTCCCGGGTTTCACTTTTTACCTTTTTACTCTTTTTTTTAGTAGTACTTACTGTTCACGGTACGTTGGTCTTTCAAATAATCACAAAAAATGGGTCCTTACAAGTCCCAGAAGACCGTCAAAATCAGCTGGAACATAACGTTTGAATTTTTTTCTGGTGGGCGAATCTGGATGTTCCTCTCAAGACACGTTATTGGCGTCTTAAACAATTTTCGCCGCACTGTTTCAACATTGTTGAAACATCTGTTTCACACCTTCGGGAAGCATAAATACTGTCACTGAACGTTACTCTTCCAGCGAGCACATTTCAAGTGGAGCTGACATTTTGAAATTATGAAATAGATTATGTTTTTGTTAAAACTATTAATAGTGTTTTCAAGGTTAGCAATGTGACCCTAAAAGAGTTTCATTATCATTAAATGAAATGTGTTTTGTTTATATTAATTTCTCATTAATTATTTATTGAATTCCCTCATATTATAGGTAGGCTAGCATATCCTCACCATTTTTATGTAGAATTATTCCACACTACTCTCCTCTAATCTGTTGTTCTCTGTGTAGAAACGGTGAAGGTGCAGTACCAAATAAAAAAATAGTTAACCATAAAACATTTTTATTTATTTTGTATCACATTTTCCCAAATAAATAAGTACTATCATTAAAAATAAGAAACATTCATTTGTTTAATGAGTTAATCATAGAAAGTACCCAACTGATGTCAAAAATTCTTTCATTGTTGGAAAGGTTTAAGTAACCTCAGTACCATAAGTATATGACATTAGAGCTATTTTGAAATTATGAAAAAAATTAAAGGCAAGATGAAGTCATCTTTTATGTTTTTTCGGGAAAAGGTGGCTTGGGAAGGTTAGTTATTTTATCTATTAGTAATGTACCACCTATTGTATATTGTAATATTTTGGAACAGATATCCCACGTTCAGTATCTAGGTTCCAACATTACATACCAACAGAATAAAGACGCTTACAATCAGATGCATCGATTTCAGCAAATATGCAAACTATTCACCGAACCTTAAAAGTAACACCAGCAAAAACACGAGGTTGAGATTTTATAAAACAATAGCAGTGCTGACCCTACTCTATGGCAGTAAAACTTAGGTGCTACCAAAGCGAGAGGAGAGTCCATTGCAAGCATCTCAAATGTAATTTTTCGACATACGTATAAATGTAGTAAAGAAAATCGTTACAGGAATACCAAGATATGATAAGAACTCAACCTCTTCTCTATAAACGACAGGGTGTCTCAGAACAGAACGCGTGGTTGGAGCATCTGAGCAGAATGAAGGAGGATAGGATAGCTGCAGAAACTAGGCTATTAACCAGAGGTAAAGAGAAAGCCAGAACGCCCGAGAAAGAGATGGGCAGATTTGAGAGAATCAGAACAGGCAGAGATGCCTAACTCTTGAAAGGCAGAAGAAGAAGAAGAAGACCGTCTATTGTATACGGTAAATTGTATTACATTCAGTCAGGCAGCAGCACTGGCATACATACCGTATAATACCTGTTATTCTATCCTTTTTTCAAAATTTGTAAGGGCCAGATGTCTAAAAAATAAATTCGCATCCAATTTTGCACAGAAAGTTAGATGATCTTTCAAAAATAAAAACGGTTGTACAATTTTCTTTCAGATATAGTACTCGCCTACTTTTTTATAGAACATTTAGTTATTTTTTTCAACTAGCAATTAATTGTAAGTCACATTGTCTAAAGCTGGAAGTGCAGAAAACCAACTGACGATACTGCTACAGGGTAAATATTGTTTATTATCCACAAATATTTTTTATAAAGAAGTTTTAAATAAAATAGTAATTTCTTTAGCAGCTGTGAAGCGCAGCGAGTGGAGGGTTAATAGTCAAATAAAAGCCTCCTCCATATTTCCGAGTTTCTTACGTGCTGATTCAGTCAAACCCCACCATTATCTTGTTGTTATCTCCCCATCGCATCCGTAATCGTCTTCGCCCACTTGTTCCTCTCACTATAGTTTCCATTTTTAATAACACTATTCTACCTCCCATCCGTATGTCTTTCGCTATAACCCTCCCATTTTCATTTTTGATGAAACATTTTATGTACGCCTTGCACTTTGGTAATGTTTTTAATACGTTCGTTTGTTTTTGATGTTTTAATGTTCCATTTAATGAAATCTAATGTTCTATCCTTCCTTGGCGCGTTTTATTTTTGCTAGCATTTAGTATTTCCCTTAACAAACATCCACATTTGTGTAGGTTAATAATTTCATAATAAGAGGATAAAAGAATCAAATATAGTAAGTTGACGCAAAGGTTTGCGGTTATTGTCAGATGTAGCCTACTTGTTCTTCAGAATTCTAGTCAATCTTCCAAATGCTGCCCATCCCAACTGTCCTCTTTTGTCGACTTCCGCCGTTTGATTACGTTTGTCAGTTCTAATTAGTTGACGTACCATTATGTGTCCTCGAGAATATATTCACTCTCCAGTTGCAGTGTTTAGTTATATAAAATAGTCAATACTTTATGCGTTCCTATTTATTTTGTTTTCTCTAAAACTTTTTGTATCATTCCTCAGATGTGACACTATCTGAAAGGCTTATCTCAAAAGGTTTAGTCTTTCAACGTTTGTATTTATTCCCATGTGATTCCAATATATTTCTAAATACTTCTTTTTGGGCGTTTGTTAACGATTTGGGCGATAAGGCGTCTCCTTGTGAAACTCCTTTGTTTATTGGTACTAGTGATTGAGTTTATCTGGAACAACCTTGTTGATTTCTCATAACTACTTTTAATGAGTTAAATACACATATAACTTGTAGCAAATTATAGATTTTGGAGTGCCCTAGTTATTGCTTCGAACTCTATCTTACCTAAAGCTTACTTATAATCAAGAAATTGGTACGTTATAGTCTGTTGTTCTTTCTATTAGAATGCTGAAAGTACGTTGATGATCACATGTTCCAAAGCCTGTTTTAAATGCTGCTTGTATGATGTGCACGAACATTTCGTTGTAATTAATTAAAAAACCCAAACATTGTATTCTACATCCATGAATATTTAGGTTGCCGATACGGTCTACAGAAAATAATATTCTTAGCGTCTCTTGATAAGAGGTTTAGTGGCTGAATAAATAAATAGATTTTGCATATTGAAAAATATCTGAAAATTAACCCAGTCTTAATCTAAAAAACCATTAAAAATTGTTGAATAAAAAGTGACTTTATTAATTGAATTAATAAAAGTAAATCATTTTATCCTGGAAGTGGTGTAAAATATAATTACCTAGTACAAACAGTTACCGTATGAAAAAATTAATTTAGCGAATTCATGCGTGAACGAGATAGATTCGAGGCTTTTGCATCTAACGCTTGGTAAAAATGTACGAGTTATTAAAGTTTAATGGTTTTTTTTTAATTAATGAAAAATAATTTCAGATTAAAGGAAATCCAACACTAATGAAAATTGTTATTTTACACATAGATTTCTACGACTATGATTAATGATATAATAGTTATTTCAGTGTTTTACGTAACCTAACGTTTTAATAAAACAGTTCTTCAAAAGTATCAGTAGTTTTAATAAATTACTAAATTATTTAGGTATTAGCCTATTACTTTTTTAAATTATATTTACAAAGTGTACTATTTTAGTTTTACGTCTGACTGTTTTGCAATTACTGCTAATGCAGATGGTGAGAAGGATGATAAATGAAGATGAGTGATGAAAAAATTCCAGACCTGACCGGGAATCGAACCCGGAACCCCAGCGTAGAAGCCAGTTGCGCTGACCACTACGACAACGGGCCAATACCCCCACTTCCGCACCATAGGTACACACACTCTACAAGATAACATGAAAAATATTAATCTTTGTCTCCTCCCATTTTATCATTTCAAAGGACAGAATTTAACTGCCCTATAACCCTTGCCCTTGCGAAATCTTATATATATATAATCGAGTTTGATCTACAGCTCCAGCCGCTTCTCGCATCCCATCCGCCATCTCTCTCGGTTCATCCAGTCCCCCTCCACAAGATTTCTATTCCTCATATCGGAATACACCTGCTTGTTCCACAGTTCGGGCGGTCTTCCTCTTCTTCTTCTTCCAGGTGGATCCCAATTCAGCATTCTCTTGGGCCACCTTTCATCTCTCATCCTCTGTGTATGTCCCAACCATATAAGGCGCTTCTTCTCAATTTGCTCCACTGTTGTATCCATTTTCCCCATTCTGTTCCTTATCTCCGCATTTCGTACTCGATCCATCCTTGAAACACAACTACTCCGGCGCAAGAAATCCATCTCCACAGCATTTATTCTTTGCCTGTCTCTTTTGGTCAATTCCCACGTTTCAGAGCCATAGAGCAATACACTCTGTACAATGGAATGATAGATTTTAATTTTCGTACATTTTTTTTATATTTGTAGACCAGAGTATGGAGTTTAATGTTTGTGTCGCCTGCCTGGCCTGTCCAATTCTACTTGTGATTTCTCTTTTTGAATTGCTCTCCGATGATATTATGCTGCCCAGGTATTTAAATTCATCACATTTCACCACATTATGACCTCCTACTTGTAGATCCCTTGCTGTACCTCCTGAAACTAGGTATTTGGTCTTTTTGAAATTTATTTTCATTCCATTTTCCCTATAAGAATCAGCAAGTTTCCTGATCATGTAATGAATATCATGCTCATCACCAGCCATTATTACTTGATCATCGGCGAACAAGAGTGAGTATATATATTCGTTATTTATTGGGATACCCATATATTCACACTTTCCTTTCCAGTCCTTTAATATCTCCTCCAGATAGATTTTGAACAGGGTCGGAGAGAGACAACAGCCTTGACGCACGCCCTTATCTGTACCAAATGGCTTTGACACTTTATTTCCTATTTTTATCACGTTTATTTGGTCCTTGTAAATTTCTTTGACAGCAGAAATGTAATGCTTATTAATGATTGATTTATCCAAGATTTCAAAAAGTCTCTGTATTGGTACCGTATCGAAAGCTTTCTCCAGATCGATTAATATCAAATGGGTTTCCAAATTCCTCAGTTTTCTCTTTTCAATTAGCTGCTTTAATGTAAACATATTGTCAGTACAAGAGCGTCCCGCGGTAAATCCACTTTGTTCTTCACCTATATTTATTTCTTTTTCAATTCTCTTCCTTATTATGCGTCCATACAGTCTCCCTATTGTAGCTAATACTGTGATACCCCGGTAATTCGCACAGTCATCACGTGATCCCTTCTTGTGGATCGGTGTCAAGTA
The DNA here is from genome assembly GCA_035578175.1 of Catonia carolina. Classification (NCBI taxonomy): domain Eukaryota; kingdom Metazoa; phylum Arthropoda; class Insecta; order Hemiptera; family Achilidae; genus Catonia; species Catonia carolina. Next base: position 328,389,941 of record JAQMRL010000001.1, on the reverse strand, counting down.
GCCAAGCTTCCAATCTTGGGGAATTTTATCGTGCATGAATAGGCATCTATTAAATATAATATATGCAAGGATTTCAAAAGTTCTAGAAGTTGCAGCTTTCAAGAGCTCAATTGGGATACCTCCAGGACCTGGTGATTTACCATTTTTCATTTCTTTAAGACTCTCTTGCACTTCTCTTTCTGTTATCTCATCTATTTGGGCGACAGGTTCATATTCTCCCCACGGTTTTAGATACACCTCTCTGTTTTCTTTTAACATCTTAGAGAAGTAAATCCTCCATCTGTCAATGCCTATCAGATCTATTGCTATGCCTTTCCTATCCTTCCTCAGGTTCTTAACAACATTCCATGCCTCTTTTGTCCTCGTGCCTCCAATATACTGATCAATTTTTGTGCATGTTTTTTCCCATTCTTCATTCTTGAATTGCTGTATCTTTATTTTGACTTCTTTCCGTTTCTGCTGATACAATTTTCTGTCCTGTTCATTCTTTGTCACGAGCCAATTGTTATACAACCTTTTCTTTTCCAAAACAATTTTCTCTATACTTTCCGTCCACCATGAGTTTCTCTTCTGTTCTATCTGTTTTTCACGTTCACCAAGCGCTTCTCTACTGCGGAATGTAATGCTTCTTTCAATGCATCATACTCTTCTTCTGCCGTACCTGTTGTGTAGGTTGGAAGTTTGGAGGATAGTCTTAATTTATAAAGAAATCTGATTGAGTCATCGTTCAAACTTTCTGTCATATATTTCCTCTGATCCAAACTGCCAGATTCGTCTTGGTTATTATTACCCTCCATATGATTGTTCAATCTTTTGATAGGCAGAAATACTTCCATTTTGAGTAGATGATGATCAGTTCCACACTCCGCACCTCTGTACACCCTTACATCATGAACGTTAAGTGAGGTGTTCTGCCTAGTGATAGCGTAGTCAACGATGGATCTTAGCTGTCTTGTTGGTTGGATCCATGAGAATCTATGAATATCCCTATGTTGGAAGTGACCGTTTTGTATCTTGAGCTCAAAAGTTTGGCATGTCTCTATGAGTCGAGTTCCATTATTGTTTACAACATCTTCTCCAAAGCGTCCTACAACTGGATCATTCATTCTTCTACCTGTTCGAGCATTGAAATCACCTAACAGTATTATTTCTTTCCTCTTATTAATGTTACTTAACAAGTCTGTTAGTTTATTCTCAAAACTATCTTTTATTTCGTTGTTTGAGTCATCTGTGGGAGCATAAACTGCAATTACAACAACATCATGGCCCAACATCTTCAAATTGATTTTCATAAGACGTTCATCAATTTCTTCCCATGATTTTACCAGGGGTTTAAGTTGTTTTCTTATTGCAATAGCAACTCCAGCTCGCGCTCTATTACTTTTTGGGACTCCACTGAAAAAGAGCATATAATCACCCATGTCCTCAAAGCCAAATCCTTTCTTTTTTGTTTCAGTAAGTGCAGCTATATCAATTTTGTAATGCTTCAGCTCTTCCGCCACTTCTCTTTTTTTTGTATTTATTCCTTGTATATTCCAAGCTGCAAAGTTGATTATCCGTTTCCGATTTCTGATTCGTTGTTTGGTATGTCCTTTTTGTTTTTCCGAGATTCCAGTCCTGTTTTTCCGAGGCAAGTTTATGGGATTTTTTGCGTGAGGTAATTTTTACAGATAACGGGGTGCAGGCCCATCGATCGAACCCCCTACCAGGAGGACCGGTCAATTTTCTTTCAGGGTTTTCTTCCCTCAGCCTTTGATAAATCAATACCACATCTACAAGGCAGCAGCATTGCTTAAATCTTGCAGCATTGCAGCATTGCGAAATCTTGCTTTTTACTAAAATATAAATAATTTTTTTATTAATAGGAAATAAAACTTGATGAGGATAGGTGTAACTCCAATTTAAAAGTCAGCTTTAATTATTGTTGGTCAGGTAAATTTTTAATTTTATCTATATAGGTTTAATTTTTTTAAATTTGCCGGCTAATTAAGAAAAAGTAAAAAAATTGTCTGCAATAGTCGTAACTGTTAATTTTTAGTTTTGTTTTGTTTGTTCGGTACGTCTAAAATTTTGAAACGTTGAAGTCTGTAATAACGGTCACCATTGTTCAAAAAGTTAATCGACAAAAAATTTTGATGACGTTTAAATCTATCTTGGTATTTTTTATTTTGTCACATTTCTTCTAGAATAGTATTTATGCGTCAATTTACTAGGTTAATTGTGTTACTTGGTAAGAACCAGGGGGAGTAGGTTACATTATGACTACAAGGATCATGGATTGCACCCGCTGTAGGAAGCAACGCTAGTTGATCTTCCTCATCACCATAGTCCAATTCCGTACGTCCATACTGGGTTTATAACAGTTTTATGAACAAGCCATTTATTAGCCAGGGAAACACATGACTTCCTTTCAAGTACAATTGGTGGAATTAAATTCTCAACTGCGTACGGTACGTCCAGACGTATTTTTTTAAGTTGTCAAAGTCAATACGTAAATATCTAACGTTTTTAAGAACATTAGTTAACTCTACATATGCGGTTCCTTTACAAACTGATGTGAAGAAACAGACGTTGATAACTGACCAAACTTTTTGCCTAGAAGAAAATGTTTAGGTGGTAATTTAGAACGACGAGAAAGTAGAGAGAATATTGTTTATATCATTGAACTAAAGTTTTGCGTTTTATACCTAGTTGGTTTATTGTAATAAAAAGTTTTATTCAATTTTTATGAGGAAATTAAAATCAAGTTTAATCACTGCAGGGAACTGCAGTAGGCTTATACATCGCTTCTCGGTTTAACGGACTAATTGTGGGTTGACGATATCCGTTATTCTGAATCTGTTATAAATATCGAATTTATTTTTGGCCATTTATTTAGTGTATGCGTATTATGTCTAAACACTAGGGTTAGAAAATATAAGCGTAAAAATGGTATCTATCATAAAACTTACCGATTTTTTTTATTACGTACATAAATAAAAAGGACAAGTCCATTTAAATTACGTTATGTCATCTCACTTGCTCATTAGATTAAATTGTTCGTACATTATTTTTCAATAGCATTTATAGGCTAGAGAGTATTAAAAAGCATAATAATACAAAAATCTGATGACGAACTGATGTAACGACGATTGAAGCGGGAGAAAATTTACCTAATAAGGTCCTAAAGCTGCCTAATAATTTTGTAATACGGCTGGACTTCTTGTTCTTATGCTGAATTAATAGCCTCAAATATTGTATACAGACACTGTTACTTTTTTGCCTATACAGGGTGTTTCAGGAGGAATCTGCCATACTGCACAAGCTTATTCCTCTCATTAAAATAATGAAAAAGGTTCATATAAACATGGGTCCGGTAGTTTTGCGTGTCCTTAATAAAATTGAATTTAAAGGAAAAATATTCCGTTTTTATTGACTTCATTTACACTACTTTTTTGAGAATAAAACTCTCTACAAATTTTATTGAAACAATTTTTTTTGTTTATAGGCAATTTAACGGAGTTATTGTAGTCCAAACGCAAAAAAGTGTTTTCGACCCTAACCTTTTTTTGCTTTACCGCGATTTTCTGCTAAACTATTGGAGATAGAGTTCTGGGACAGATTTTATTAGATTTTCAGCTTATTTTATATAAAAATTATCTAATTAACAAACTTAATTAACACCCTAAAAATTTCAGTGTGAGTTAATTTCACTGAGGGAGCTGAATTTCAGGTGAAATCTTTGACCCTGTATAACTCGCCAACGAAGTATTTCCGGACCCACATTTATGTGAACTTTTTTCATTATTATGATGAGAGGAATAAGCTTGTGCAGTATGTCAGATTCCTCCTGAAACACCCTGTATAAATATGTAGGAAGGAAAGTATTGTTTTCATGTCGATTTTCGAAATCGAGTTTCCACTGGATATACACGTGTTCAGACCCCTTGAACCCGAAAAAAAAGTTTTAAGTGATTGGTCTGTGTGTGTGTGTGTGTGAGCAAAATATCTCAAGAAGGAAACATCGTGCAAAGTTGAAACTTAAAACAAAATCATTCAACTGGAAATAGTAGTAGTTTATTCGTGTAATTTTTCACTTTTTTGCGATTTTTTTAAAAATCGCGTCTTTACTACATTTTTATGCTCTACAAGATAGAATAGGCGCCATGTCTGATGAAATTTTTGGGAAGGCTGTGTTCTCGTTGAAATTTTTTTTTTTAAAGATAGCGGCCTCTAAGTGCATTTTACGGCAAAAATGTATATTATAATAAAATTTGTAGAACATTATTTGAAAACCAACAACAGTTATTTGAAATTTTTTTGTACAACGCTTAGTTTTGCGGAATTTAGTGATTTTCTGTTTTTTTTTTTTTATTAAAATCTGTAAAAAATGGATTTTTGAAGATTTTGGCCTTAGTTTAACGACGAAAGTGTCCATAATCAAATTTATAGAAAATTGAAAAATCTACAACTTTTATTTAAGCATTTTTTTTTACAAGGCCTAGTTTAGTGGCAGTGATTTTCCGTATTATTAAGCCAAACTAAGGTTGGTTTTCATTTTGCATCATTCACTCATGATTAAAAGTAGTTTATTTTTGAGGTTAGTTTCTTTGTTTATTTCTATTGTTTTATTAGTATTGTTAGCATTTGTATTGGCAAGAGAAAATTGTGGAGTGTTTCACACCAGATTTTTTTCTTTATAATTTCATTTAATTACCGCTGCAAAATCAGAATCACTGCATGCACTGCCATTTTTTAAAAGAACTTGTATTAATTAATTGGAATTGTATTAATTAATTAATTGGAACCCTAGATCAGAGTCGTCATTTTTTAGGCAATCTTATATGCCATCTGCCGTAAATTATTTGTTGTTTTTGCTTTGCACGAATAGTTAAAATTGACCAGCGTTGCGAAGCACATTAGTACGATTGTTGTACACTACAACGGATTGCACCGCACCATTACCGATGTCTGTGTAATAATTGAAAGTCCGCTGAATCAAAGTCCATTAAACTGAGGAGCGCTTCACACTATTCAACAGTTGTACTTCCAATGTAATGTGATGGATAGCATCCATCGAATTAACGATTACATGGAGTGACAGAAATTTCATATCAACAAAATGATAGATTACTCATTTACATTATCATAAATAATGTTTGACTGAATTTTTACTTTTTCTTGCCTATATGAATAATAGAAGAAATGTATTGTTTTCATGTCGATTTTTTGAAATCGAGTTTTCATCGGATCTAAACGTTTTCAGACCCCCTGAACCCAAAAAACATGTTTTTAGTGATTGGTCAGTGTCTGTGTGAGTGTGAACAAAATATCACAAGAACGGAACATCGTACGAACTTGAAACTTGAAACTTAAGTTAGATACTACTACCGGACCCGACAAGAACATTTTCATCAAAATCGGTCAACTTGAAATAGTAGTTTATTCGTGTCATTTTTCACTTTTTTGCTATTTTCTCAAAAACGGGTCCTACGATTTTTTTTAAAATCGCCTCATTTACTACATTTTTTATGCTTTACAAAATAATGTAGGCGCCATGTCTGCTGAAATTCTTGTGGAGGCTGTTTCTCATAAACATTTGTTTGTTTAAGATTGCTGCTTTAATACACATTTTAGCGCAAAAATGTACGTAATAAAGGGTGTAGAGAATTTAAAATCCTACAACTTTTATTTCAAACATTTTTTGTATAACGCTTAGTTTAGCAGTAATTAGCAATTTTTCGTTTTTTTTTTACGGAAACGTGTATAAAATAGATTTTTTAAGATTTCAGCCTTAGTATGCACTTTAAGACAAAAGGGTATTATAATCAAATTTATAGGAAATTAAAATATCTACAACTTTAATTTAAGCATTTTTCTCTACAGAACCTAGTTAGCGTGAAAGAGTGATTTTCCGTATTTAAAAGCAAAATTGAGGTTGATTTTCATTTTGCATCTTTCGCTCATGATTAAAATTAGGTTATGTTTATTGAGATTATTTTTTTTGTTTAGTTCTAATGTTTTATTATTATCGTTAGGTTATATTGTTAATTATTTGCATTGGCAAGAGAAAGTTGTGTGAGAGTTTCACTAGATTTTTATAATTAGGGCAGAAAATTTTTAAAACGAGCCCTGTGTTAAAACTACAAAAATAGTAAATTATTACATTAACCTCTTGAAATAATCTAAATAATGGCAATATTACTACAACTGCGTTAACAGTGTGTTACCAAAAACGGAACCACAATTATTTACGTGAATTAGAGGTTTATAATTTAATCCCTAGAACAAATATTTGCGTTTAAATTCGTCGAAACCCCTCATTTACATTCATTATTTACCTAATTTAGTAGCAGTTGAACAAATACTATAGACAAATAATTCAGAAGTTTGATTAATTATTCCTTGTCATTAACTTTTTTAAAATAATATTAATTTTGTATGGATCCCATTTTACGGACCAAATTAAAGATAGTATACAACTGAATGTACATATTTTATTACTATGTATATTCAGAAATTTGCGAAAAAAAATTTCATAACTTTTTTTGTTCTTTTGGGAAAGACCTTAGAAGTGATAGCCTACTTTAAAACTAAAATAAGAACTTTGCTTAATAAAACAGTTTATAATTTCAGTAGAAAGTTATGAGCATTCTAAATTAATTCTAACTCTTGATAGATATTGTGACACTTATTGCTGAGGTCCGTTTCGGTATCTAGGTTATTAAATAATTAATACACTAAAGTTTACAATTACAGATATTTATTTCACTAAAAGATTACAAAATAAATGATTAAACTAATTATAACTAAGAAATACAATAAATGATTTAATAATTCACTTAAGATAAATAACAAACAATAAATAACTTAATAACTTACTTAGCGTACTTACAATCACTTTTATAGATTACACTAACATACAAAACGCAAACTGAACTCACAAAATTTACACATTAACTTTACAATACACTTACAAAAGATTTTACACAATACACACACAACAAAGGCAGTATAACAGTCGTTGACCAAACAATGCTCGGAATTGTTAACCTGCTATAACAAACCCGGTAATCACTTGTCGAAGGTCAAACGGATACTGACTGGACCGCGCTCGGGGGTCTCCTTTTATAATAATTCACAAAGATCGTTCCAGAACAAAGTAGAGAAATCATAAAGTACAAAAATAATAACTCTTTATTAATGAATGCTAGAAAAATCCCTTTGTTAAGTCAACTATTGTAAATAGAAAACGTAAACAACCTCATAAACAATTTCATAAAAATAGCTGTACACAATAGTATACCTAAACTTTTATAATAGGCGTACTACACGATAGTTTTTACAACTTTTGTGAATAGACACACCTTTATGGTCATCATTGTAAAACTGTCATTCACTATTGCTATTTTTATTATTTCTTAACTATTTTTATGAATGGAATTCTGGAACATTCGTGATCCGTTTAGTCGATTCTGTTACAATATTATAACCTGATTAACTGGTTTTATTTCATATAATTTTGGAGACTCGCTTTTTACTACAATATTTAGGTACTTGTATGAGAAAATAACAAAATTTGTAAATAAATTCTGGTGTATAAATATTAGTGCATTTAAGATACTGTATTTGAGTGTAAGTGTAACAAAAAATATTTAAAGTATGAACACTGTATCAAATTTGAAAATAATCCGTTATTTTTTTAGCAAAGCGTAAATAATTTTACCTTTCCTATGCATACGTACTGCATTTGAAAGTGAAGTGCCCACTTTTGCCTACTGGTACCAAAGCTGTAAAAATACATGTTTCTTCTCTCATGTTCAGCAAATAAATGATTGAAGATGAAGCCGTAGATAGTCAGTAAAAGCTAGTCCGGTTTAACTCTGCTGAACGTATAATGAATTTCCTGTACAGCCAGATCCTGTGATAAATTAAGTGATGGCGTCATTAACTGGTTAGAAACATTTTTCAGGGTTCTGGCTAATTGAGTCATAATTTTTCCCGGTGAGGACGCTAAGTAAACCGTCTAGATATATATGTATCGTTTAGGGATTCAATTAGCTTTTTTTCTGTTGATCAAACAGCATAATAAATTCTTTATGGAAACTGAAAACAAAAATTTTGCAGACTTCTTTTAATTACACATGAAAAATATTACTAATGCTGAACTAATTTTACTACAATATAAAATAATAATATTGTGCGCTGCTGCAGAATAACAATATTCCTGTTCATAAAGACTTTTCTTAATTAAAGGAGACATTTTAAAAATATTTAAGATTAATATCCCTTCGAGAAGACTGAGTATTTCCTTCGAGTAACTACCTTTGTTATAGTTCATTCTTCTTTAGGAGTCTGATTACAGTACTTATAATCTCTGTACTCCCTTTAGATTTTAATTATTTTCTTGTTTTAGAAAATTATTGTGTTACATTATAATAACTTATAGTATACGTATAACAAAGTTTATGTAGAAAATAAAATTTATTTTCTATATGATTTCTATAATAATTTCATTATTACAGAATATTTAATATTCTGTAACAATGAAATTGAGAACACAAAAATGTACGCGTATAAAAATAAAAATATGATAGAAAGAAAATTACATTTGAATAAATCAGCAACGTAAAGCAACTTGGTTACGATAGATAGATAGATTTGTTAGATAGATAGAAGAAGTCATAAGAAATCTCTGTAAAAATGATTACGCATAAAATTTATTGGCTTTTTGAATCAATATGTATTCAAAGATCCTTAAAAGACAATCAACCGCCTTTAGGCATTTCGATGTAAATTTATTTTTGGATGGAGGAATATGCTTCGCGTCATATTATTGACTTTATTGACAAGAATGTACGAAACAGGAAATTCAGTAAAGTGTATTATCGGTTTTATTCATATTGGGCAATACATTTTTTAGTTTAAAACATTTTGTAGTTTAATTTTTGTAGTCACTAATAAACTTTGATGTCGATGTGACTTTAGAGTAATAAATGTAAACAAAATTTTTTTCGATACTATAATGCAAAACAAACAACGAATTTTATTGTTGGCATTTTACAATGATTTAAAATTATTTGTACATTTATTTATTCCTTCATTAATACGGATAAAATGATAGAATTCAAGAAATTTTCAAATAAAAGCTATTGTGTATTTTCCAATTATATAAAATTAAACAGACACAAGTGCCTAAAGCAAGAACATAATAAGGAAACAGAGAAAGTAAACCCCTGCTTTACGTTCTTTGTAAAGTTGAAAACAATTTCCAGAGGAACGAAATTCTGTTTAATAATATATTATTACGTTATTGAACAAAAATATACATCAAAATTTTAATGAATGAATGAATACAGAAAATTTTGTACAGTACTGCTTTAGTTGTCATTGAATTTCTGAACGAATATAATACTGTAAACTAATATCAAAAATTTCAATCAAATTTTGAACCAATGCATAATAAAATTTTCAAATTGTACTACATATTTAAATAGCTCAAAGAATATAATAGACAGTTTAAAATCTAGAAGAAACTAATCACATATTTTAACATTCATTCCGGTCTGTTTCCAGATCCGGTTTCTTATAAATAACAAAACTTTCTTTTTACAAGTATAACAGAAACTTATTAAGAGTTAAACCACTTATATTCACTATTTCAGTTCAACTAAACAACTACAATAAACTACCTTACTTTTAATACCAGATTTTATTACAAAATGTTTAAAAACTTAATCAAGACTTAAACTAAACTTAAATACAAAGAAATATTGCCCTTAACAATAATTAAGTAATTAGTTACTTCTTACTCACAATTGTACGCAATAGTAATAATAAGACACTATTCTGTCACGAACGAAACTTTTTGATTACGCAATAACCCATTTTTTTAATAACACCCTACACAATTGACAAAACACTAATAATATTGACTCACTACACAAACTGTTAACGCCGCACTTGCCAGGTGTTATAAAATGTTAGAAGATCAAAGAACAGAAGAGAACTCCAGATAATTAAATACACAATAGAATAATTCAATAATCACGCAATAAATAATAAAACCAATATCGTATTTTCGAGCCTATAATAGGAAAACTACACGCAACAGCTATTTGGCACCTAAACGACAATAAAAAATTGCAACAGTCAAAACTATTTGCAAAAGCAATGCGCCGCTGAAACACCATTTTCCAGCCGTTATATTGTCCAGATGTTACAATGCAATAATAATATTTTATTATAATATATAAATATTACTTATTAATATTTATAAATAACAATATACTCCCGGACCTCTATTTATCGAACTTTTATACATCGAAATTCTCTATATATCGAAGTATTTCCTGAGTTCCGTGAAATTTTAATGGAAAAATGTTTCTGTATATCGAAAACAAATTCTATTTATATAGAACTTAATTTTAGTGAAAATATAAATAGAACTCCATATAGCCCTCCCATAACACACTAGTCAATCCGAAAAACATTGAGAGAGAGCAACGTGACAGTACAGTAAGTTGACTATTTTGGTAAACGTGGTCTCTTGAGAACCACAAACTCAAGAGACTTACTTTCAAGAGGCTTCCAAAAGACTTTTTCTTGCGTTGGAAAGTGACAAACCTATTAAAAATGTTATTAACCTCAGGCTGTCTGTATCAGAATGGTCTGGCAAAATTATGTAGAAAATCGACGATAAAAAATTGGTTTTTAAAAGCCGGCTTCTCTGAAAAAACTGTTGTGGAAGAAGTACTACCAGTTGTTTATGTTGTTAATGTACTACAGCAAATTAAGGATTGTTGAGTCCATTTACAGTCGTCAGGCACAATCAACGACGATATTTCTCTCAATGAATGTTTAAGGGTAGATGAAGAAGTTATTGTAGCAGAATATCCAACAGATGCATGTTTTACATTACTGTTTTTATTTCATTATTTTTAACCAAAATACAGTATCATTTAAGTAGGCCTATAGTGCGTAGTAGCCTTATAATACTGAACGATAAAGTAAACTTTCTTGTAAACAAATACTGTTTTTTAGGCAATATGGTTACGGTCGAGTAATCTCACGTAATATAAGTACCTTGTAGTCTAAAAGAGAAAAACACAGCGTTTCTCTTTGTCGAAGTTTTTGTACATATCAAATTTTTTATAAGGAACCTAAAATTTCGATATCTGGAGGTCCGATCGTATATTAATATATATCTTCTTCTTCTTCTTCTTCTTCTTCTTAATATCAAGGCTTTGGCATAAGCCTGTTCCGAACTCACAAACCATCCTGTACGTCTACACAAACACGAGACACTCCAAACCGTACATCTCGACTACTGCCATCTTCTTCGAGGTCTTCCCACCTCCCTTCTTCCAACTGGAACATATTCCGTCACTTTTAAAGGTTGTCTCTCCACTGGTATCCGTTACAAATGTTGCCTCCATTGATTCCGGTATTCCTCCACTTTTTCATTCAAACTAAATACACCCAACTCGGATCTAATTTCCTCGTTATGTATTAGATCCAGCCTCGAGCACCCGTTCACCCTTCTTAAAAACCTCATTTCAGCTGCTTGGATCCTACTTTCTTGGCGTTTTGTGGTAACCCATGACTCACTTCCATAAAGAAGGACTGGGGCTGCGATTACCTTGTATAACTTCACTACTGCCTCTGCTCTAACTCTGTTACCCAATGTCCTGTTAATGGTACCACAAATAGCTTGAAATTTATTTATATAATTTTCGACAACCAAGTCCCTATCAAATTGGCTTTACAGCCAACTGTTTGCACATTGATGTCTAACACAGACGATGAAGGGAGATAGATTAAAATGAGTGATAAAGAAATGCCAGTCCTGACTGAGAATTGCACCCAGCACTCCCGTCGTAGATACCAGTTGCGTTGACTACTACACCATGGGAGGGCCGTGATAATACGTGCTTCAAACTTAATAACCATGTTAACAGATTTTGCTTTATGGGCTATTATTAAGTGATTTCTCCAAAATGACTAAATCTAATTGAACTGAAATAAACAGATTATCTTCATTAACTATGGACCCGTTATTGTCGGACACGTAAATCAGTTTTAAGTTGTTGTTTAGAGATGGTAGAGAATAATGGTGAACATTTTGAACAATTTCGACAAAATTGCATTATATTTTTCACTTTACTACACGGTCGATACCATAAATATATTTTTCTTGCTTGTGAGTTTTTCGTTTGGTTTACTTTCAGAATTTTAATTTCGTAGGAGAGTGACATAATGTGGCACCCTGTATAATAATTTATGAATTGTTTGTGTTCCCTGATACACCAGCATAGAGAGAAATGATAACGCTGAAATGTTGAGACATAAAGAAACTTTTATGAAAAAATTAACCTTACTCAGTTTTTCCTAACGCCAACATAGGAAAAATAATTTAAAGGTACGAAGCAAAAATAGAACTCACCGCAAAAAAAGAACTTACCGCAAAACTTCTCAAGCGTCAGAAACGTACATTACATAAATGACAAAATAAATATCTGAAAATCTCTTAAATTTTTGGAAGATGAGATGCGAATCTTTTGTTATATTTTATTTAAAGTCGCGTCAACAGCTTGGTCATTAGCGACTACAGTGGGTTATCGAACGTTGGGTTGTGACTTGTTATAATTTCTAGATCCTAGCTGGAAATCGAACCTGGGACCTCCGCGTGTTAGGCCAGCGCGCTACCACTACGCTACGGAGGCGGCCAAAATTTTTTTTGTTTATTTACGTTGATTTCATAATATTAGTAATGGAATTAAATTAACATGGAGACCTGGATAAAAGTTAAAAAATGTAGGGAAGTCATTTTACTTTGTCAAAGCAATCAAAATTTAATTATGCAACAGATGATTTCGTGTTTCAGAAGCAGTGAGGATTAAGTACAGAAAGGGAAATCTCCTTTTGGGTAACAAGAACAGATTAACACAGCACAACCATTAAGTCTCGAACAAGCTTCTTATTGTTTAATACGCGACAACAAAACTAACTTTACAATCAAGCAAATTTTAAAAAAAATCCTTATCGTGTTTTGATCTTAGAGAGACAATTTTGAAGGAAACCTTCCAGACTAACGATTTCTTGATTAGAATAGTAGTTCAATCGATAATTATATAGAAGCCCAAAACAATTTTTTGATTTTCCGTACTGTATTACCTTTAGAATACCTCATTGATGTAATACGCAATACGTGACGTCTTCCCCTGAGGCTTTTTAGGGTAGAACACAAACGCATACATAACATAACGTAGGTACATGAGAACTAATGCGTTAACATATATACATTGTAGTAATACATTAACACAGGTCTACATTTAACAGTATCACTTAACGTACCGACACACCGTGCTTTGAATTTCTCATCCCGTAGTTTGCAAGAATTAACATAACTTACTCTTGTTATTAAACCTATATTGTCAGATCACAACCGATTAATATTAATTAGTTTAATATACGTACGGTTTTACATGAAAAAATCTCTTTGATTGTGAAATCGTTCTTTCTTCCAAATGGTAACATTTACTTCAACTTTTCATTTATATGAAGATAAAAAAATATCATTCGACGTAATTTTGGGTTAAGATTAAATATACAAATTGGTTTTTATTAATTTTAATTGCTTTGCGATTTGGCCTTAAACTACCGCCCAGAGTCAAACCATGAACACTTTCATCTCAAGTACTTTCGTCCCTCTTCCTTCATTGTGTGTAGTAGAGATAGAATAAGTGCATATAAAAATAATATAAGTACTGCCTGTAAATTATACGTTGGGATATGCACTTTTAACAAAAGGAAAAACAAAATGTCTCAACTTCATACTATTTTAAAGACGTCCCTACTTCAAACGCACAATTTTAATAATATCACATGTTTTTTTAATAGATCTGTTTTACTCAAATCTAGTAATAGTCGAAAACATGAGCACATGATATTGGAGAACCAAAAACTTCTCGTTTGTTTTTGTTAAAATGTAGGTGTGCAGTACTGTACCAATGAAATGGATCCTTTATAAATCCACGAACTTTTTAGTCATCGTAATTTTACTTCAAGTTTTTGATCTGGTATGTGTCGTTCAGTAATACAATACTGTAGAACTAAATACAAAATGATTACTAAAAATGATAAACTAGAATATCATAATAGAAAATGATGAATATATTCTGTAAATCAACACATATAACTCCTTACGACTTCAAATATAACTATCCCTTCCTATTCTATGACTTCAACTACTATAAATATTATCGTTTAGATAACTTCTTTCATCAGTGGAATAACTTACTGCAAAAATAGTTAAAAAACATGGTCCAAAAGTTATAAGATGCTGAAACCAGAAACTGTTTAAGAAGTCAATATTTTTTAAGCAGTCAAATACACCTATTGTTACAAAATATTGATCAAGAGAAACAAGCAATTTCAAAGTTTTTTAACTTTGAAATCGCTTGTATTTGTTGATTCAACAATTTACATGAAATACTTTTTATAAACGACAGTGTCTGGGTAATGTACACTTCATGAAATTGGTATCAATATTGTTTCACTTGACAGATAAAAATCAACAATATTATATTATACGTGAACTTTTGTACCACCCAATTACATACTTTGGAAAGGTCATTAAAAATATTTCGTTAATTGTGGAGAATTGCTCATTTATTCGATTTCAGATTCCTAACTTTCTTAGGTTTGTGTGAATTGTAAATATAAAGCTCGAAGTTTCGAAACCAATCGACGAACACTTTGTTTGAAAGAAAAATTTACAGTGTGCTCTTTTGCATACAAATATAGTAGAAGTTTGATGATTTAAAATATTTACTTAATATTGATAAAGGCGGTTCTTATTGTATCTCTTCAACACAATATTAGGCCATGTACACTGAAATCCTAAAACCTGTAGAGATATTCAGAAAATCAACCTATGTTTCAATCATTTTTAAAGCAATTTTTCATTCCTGTTTTGTAATATGTATGGCATCATTCAAGATGTAATCATAAAATCGATATAGTCTCAGTTGCAGTTTGGCAATTTTATCTGACAATTTTGTTAAGTTAAAAGATTTATTGACATAACCATCATATTCACTCTAGAAACAGTTGAAGTAATCATTATTTAAATTTAAGAACTCAGAGAAGATGAAATTTTCATTATTCTTTAGTAATATATTTTTTATTGTCACTCAGGTTGAAGTCATCATGATCATAGTACAGTAAGAAATTTTCGAAATAAAATGTTATATATTCTATATTTTATCCTAACCCCTCCTTTTCATTATAACCATGAAAGAATGCACAATAGAGTGAGCCGTAAGATTAAAGACTTAAAACCGAACCAAATAAAAACTGGGAGTCTATTTTTCGCTGAAGATCTGGTTACATTGGGGAAATACAGAGGAGGAGGTGCAGTGGAAATTAGAGTTATGGAATGAAGAGATTGTTAAGTTAAGTACGGTTTTGAGTTCAGTGAAAGACGACGTAATTTAGTATAGCAAGATAGCTGCGAGAACAGGCTAAATAGAAGTGTCCAGGAGAAAGCGAAGGAATTAAAATTTTTGGGGCTGTTTTTTCGTCAGATGAAAAATTACAAAAGGATTTGAGTAAAATGTGCGCGAAAACAAAAGCATAACATCAAATAGTAGAAAGACAGAAAGAAAAAAAAAGAAGTAGGCCTAAAGCTTGCAGTGAAAGAAAGCTAAAAGTGTGGGCTGCAAAAAGAGCTACCTGAAACGTCTAAAGTTACTTTACGGGGTCTGAAATGGCCTTACATGAAAAAGGGTGGAGAAGACAAATGGTTTCTTTCAAAGTGGGGGATGCCTAGTTTTGGATTAAGAAGCTTCTTATATTGCAAAAAAATTATATTATAAATGTGCATTTTCTTCCAATACACTTATGTACCGGAAACATGGACATGTCGAAGGAACGCAGAGAGTAAAATTTAGGTGGAAGAAATGAAATGCAAGAGGAGTATGCTTGAAAAATCAAGAAGATTAATGAGAAATTGTATTATTGGGGAACAAGTGAGGGCGAACAGGCTGACTAAGAGAATACTGTACTTGGATATAGAGAAGATAAAACCTAGGGCAAGTCCAAGAATGAAGTGGATGGGTCCCGTTGCAGATGGATTGGTAAAAATAAGTGAAGCCTACTATAAATTAAAGTAAAATTACATTACATACGTTGGTAAAAGCTTTGAAATACTAGTCTGGAATTTGTACAGATTTGTCAGATCTTTATTTGGTACATTGTGGTGTGATTTGTTAAGGCAGAGCATTTATATTTCTAACCACATCATTTGCCCTAAATGTATTTCTCCTGTAGATTCAAAATGACTTAAATGATTACTGATTGATGAAAAAGGGATTTCCAACGATTTAATGGATTTCTATTTGAAGCAGGATAGATATCAATTAAGACCACTTTGAGAAGTTTGCCTTCCGAAAACGAGAGCGTCTGTCTACTACAATCATTCAAAAAGGTAAAAGAAATGCCTTTAATCGAAAACGATCAATATCAGGTCACGAGCTACAGTTTTCGGTATTCTTTGCATTATGTTTATCAAAATAGCATAAAATATATTTTCTACAAGTGATTTATCTATCATACAGGAGGATGTCACACTTTTAATTTCACTTTACTATTGAAATATTCACAAGTGCACAGGATATCTAGGTATAAGTCACTATACAAAAATGCATTTCGATATGAAATATTTATTTATATTTTTTATTTAATTATAACAAACAGATGCTTATTATTAGGGAATTAGATTATATTAGGTACCTAGGTCTTCCTTCGTTTTCAATATAAGTAGCACACATTTTTAGTACAGAAAAGTAAAATAGAACCTGTAAAGTTGTAAGACGAAAATTTGTGAAACTGAGATAACGCACTGTTTTAAATATTCAAGATCACGAACATTTCTAAGAGAACGTAATATTTTATTGGTAGCCCATTAACAAATTGGTTGAGGACACCATTGACCGAGCCGGCCATTCAGTCAATCTCTCCACCTTTTAATTAATTCACAAACGATAATATAAGAAATCTTCCCCCAAAGAGTCCGTAATATGGAGGACCACCAGCTTGTTACCGTAATATAAGTATTTAACCATTTTATTTTTGGCTTGACATGTTCCATTACGGGGTTGATTTTAACTTCTACCAACGGTAAGTCTAAGTATTTTTGAGCTGTTAGATTGTCATAATGGTTAATCAAATGAAATTTTTAAAAAATATTAGATTAAAATGACTTGTGGAACACTAAAATTTAAGAGTTCTCGCACCTCTTTGACAAATTTGAATGGTCTCTGACGTGAATGATGTTTTTGATCGAATCTTTTGAACAATCTTAAAAGTCCCATCAATCTGATTCTAAATACTGATTGTTTTAGAATTTTCAACTAATTAATAAAAAAATTAAAAAAATTATTACTAATAATAAACTTTTGTGTATTGTATTTTATATTTTTCGCTAGTATGAAGTGTATGTCAACTGACTTGTAACATGGCATTACCGAGTAAGAAATATATATTTTTAACTTCCCTGAATTGAATCTACAATTCTCTTTTCAACAAAAAACTTTATGATCGAAATAATATTATTTTATTTTATACGGGAAACTAGAGAGGTAGAGCCAAACGATCTTGTGAAATTCAAGGTAAAAGTTATAAAATAGTATTGATATCTTTATGAAGAAGGCAATAAAACTGTGACCGTATAGTAAATCCAACTAAAATAATTGACACTCAGCTTTTATAAACTGTAGTCTATTATATCTTTAATTTATCAGACCCTATTCTAGATTGAAAAGCCATTTTGTAGAAAAATAAACAACCACTAAGCGGATTATTTTTACTGTATCATGATTTCAAAACTGTATCTGCTTCATGCATTAAAAACATACTAAAGATAAAATATAATGACTAATTAAGATGATTATCCTGCTTTCATATTAGCAAATTATAATCTTTCTGTGAATTATTTTCAAATTTATAAGTTTCATACGCTTATAAGTTTTGATTTTAATCTTTAATTAAAAGTTTAAAATATGGTTTTAGTGAATAGAGCCGAATAGGTTCTCGAGTAATTATTCATACCAATAAAATCACCCAGGTGGCTCAGTTGGTAGTGAAGCCAACAGCCAACCTGAACGTACAGCTCCCTGTTGAACGACTACCTAGTCTTTAAAAATTTGAATTCAAAATTGAAATCGTGTGCACTCAAAATAATGAAAATATTATTCACAAATTACTCATAAAATTTCGACCTGCTTGTAATTTTCCTTTCTCATCTCATTCTTCCTTGGAAGCTATTTCGTTTACTGACAAGTGTTACCTCAGTCTAATATAATAAAATCCAAATGTTTTTGAAGTTGTAATAACAACAAATTATTCGCAGCGTTGTATAGGTCTTCCTAAGCGTATTCCTCCCTCAGACCTGTGTCCCAAAACCTGTTTTGGAATTTTATCTCCCTTTGTGAAGATGTACCATCAATTTATCATAATAAACGATCGTCTCTCTTTTACTTTAATTGTCTGCAATTCTTTCCTTTAACCACAACTTCGAATGCTTTCTTCCATCGTGCAACCCTTGGCCCTAGGTGTAAAGTGAACTTCCACAGCTTCCAATTTGTGTCTTCTTCTCCCTGTAAAGCCAAAGTCTCGCTGTCTCTTGCAAGAGTATCGGAACTGCTGTTACGATATAAAATATAATCAATGTTTGCTTGTGAGCCTTGTTCTTCCTTGCAGTTGCAATCAATCTGCATATTCTCTGAAAACTACTTCTTTTTTTCAGCATCAAACTGTTTGTCAAAACCAATATGTAAAGCAAAACATGTTAACTGTAAATTTTAGCCGTACAAAAAATAATTAACGCCATTTGTTACAGAGCAAAATGCATTCACTAACGTTTGAAAAACTGTGAATGACATATATGTGATAACATTTTGTTTACATTTTAATAAAAATCAACAGAGTTTGAAAGAATTACAATAAAATAATTATTCATCGTATTACGGGGTTAAGGCATCACTGCTAATACCGTCATAGCACCAGAAGGTGAAGATTGTATCATAAGGATGTGGCATTTCAACATTCAAATCTCTGGAAACCCCTTCTCCCGTCTGTAGCAATCAGTACAATGGTACACAAATTTCAATTCCCTTTTTTCTCAGGGACAGCCACATAATTTACATAAATAAAAATCTCATACCAAAGTTTGCACATTCATCCAATTGATAAAATAAAAAGGTAAAATTTAGATCTTATTTCCTCAATTTTTCAGACTCAACTTAAAAATTTCCTATTCGATTTGAAATAAATCTTTCGCTGATAAGTAATCAAAATCTTTCTGATCAGCACAGATCACTGTTGTAATTTACTATAAACAAAAGTTTTTTTTTGAAACGAAAATTGAAATACACTAATAATAATTGAAGAAAATCATTGACTTTTCAATAGAGGAAACATTTGACCGTCCCAATGAACATGAATTTTGTTCTATTGGTTATTTTATCTTGCAGAGAAAATCATATTTTAGAAAAGACTTTTTAAGAACATATCAGCATACCTACTTAAAACACGGTTTTTAATTAGCAGCAATACAAGTGCAAAATTTTCAAAGGTTTGCAATGTGTTCTTTTCAAGTTGTTGAGATGACATTTTCAGTAAATTTTTCAGTTATAAAATTTATTTCATTAAATTATATTTTTATTGTAACAGAGCGTAAGCTTCAAGCAAGTCATTAAAAATATTAAAAATGAAGTCGCTTCATAAATAAATGTAGCCCAGGGTATTTAACGGTTTCGAGAAGGAACAAATTCACATATTTTTCAAATTTGGCACACACACTCCCAACAGCCATTTAAATAGCATAAAATGGTATGACAGATGAAACTTAAATCTAGATTTGGGCAGGTTTTTTTGTTTTGTTTCTTAGGTAACTGTCTTACATAGCTGCCAAAGTGTGTACCAACTTTGAAAACTTTATGAATAATTTTCAAAAAAAACCTAAGTAAGCTATAAAGACTGCGCTAATACTACACTTTGGATGCTTATTCCAAGCTTTACATTAAAAACTAGTGAATTTATTTAACAATTAAATTTGTTTGGAAAGAACTGATACTGATATGTATAATGAAAAATTTCGACAAACTTTTCAAGCATTAGAATAATTATATTAAAGAATAAATTTTTTTATTGAGAGGATGTACTTTTTACATATTTTTTTTAAAAAACCTTGTAGTGTAACGTTTAGTATTGCCTATTTTATTTTATTTATTTGAAACATTAATAAAATGTTGCGGGGGTTATAAAAAAGGTTTTTAATTTAAAAATAATAATCAACTGTAGTATTAATGTGACTGTAGTATTAATAAACAGATTCATAATAAAAAATAGACATATTAATAAAATCAGTTAAAATTAATTTGTAGTACAAAACATAGGATGTACTAAATTGATCAGTAAAAACAACAGGGTATAAGTCATTAGTTATAAAAATAGTAATGTAACGTACTTTAGAGAGAGAAGGTGATAGAGACGCTTCTAGAAAAGGTTAGCCGTTAAAGACAAATTTTTAAAATTATCTGGAGTGGGAGATTAATCTGATTTTCCAATTAATTGGTTGAAATAATTAAAATGTTGAGGAGAACCGGTGTTCGGTTGTGAGATGATCAAGCCACGCTTAGGGACTTGGTTTCCAACTCTGATGTGTGAAGACGTGTTTCTTTGTTTCTCTTGATTTTGAACTGTATTATGTAAGTAAGTAATAATTAAAGTCGGGTTTATATATTGTAACAGTCAGCCGATGACGGACGACAAAAACAAAAACAATGGAAAGAAATGGACCACAACATAGGACAGAACGAATCAGCCCCACGTTGGGCGCCAATTTAATGTAACAGTCAAATGCCGACACACCAGCCGACTGACACATCAAAAACAGGTGTTGGGGTGTCACCTGAAAAAGAAACTTAAAGTAAACAAAAAACGACCACGGTCAGGATGCCAATATTGACCGAACTTACCTTGGTTATCATCCAAGCAGGGCAACTGGAGACCCATTAAACATCAATCCAAAATATCCAAGTCGAAATTCCAAATTGTATTCCAAATAAAAATAAAAAAAAAAAATAAAAAAAAAAAATAAAAAAAAAATCTTAAACTCGCGATTTTAAAACAAAAACAACATCACAATGAAATAATATAAATACGAAATGTGAATAAAATAAAACAAAATATAAATTAAAAAGCAGAAAACTCAAAACAAATTTAAATTTAGAAAAAGGTAAGCTACATTAAACAAACATACAGTAAAGTTACATTAACCTATATCTGCCTTGTCAGCTGATCATGTAAACAAATCGATCTGACAGAAAACAGCTGATTCGGTAACAGAACAGTTTGACAGACGACAAGCGGTCCATTCAATCAAGATCCATTCTCCTTTACCCCAATGACAGGAACGCTGAAAATAAGCTTAATCTAAATAGATGTAAGGATTGTGATATATAAAAATCAAATAAATAAAAATAAAAAAAAACTTTCTAGACTCAAGTCCTAGAAACAACAACCATTTTGACAGCTCGAAAAACCCTCCGAATACAATTAACTAATTATTATAAAACAAAGTTCATATCACAATGCTTACATACAAGGGATATTGGAATTTCATCAATCAATAAATCAAACTACAATTTTAAAAGGTAACAAATTAATCGAAATTTATTAAAAATATTAATAAAAAAGATAAAACATAAACTTTTTAATTTACATTTTACTACTTCAATAGAGTTAGAAGCTCTATAGTAGTCTATTAATAAAACTACCCTGATAGCCGTTACAACAAAAGAGAATAGAATCATAATACCAAAATCATTTATCATAATGAAACAATAAAAGTAAGCCATGATCAACATTACAAGACAGAACTTGCCTAAAATCATTCAACCAAAAATAAAATAAATAAATAAAAAAAATTCTTTAAAACAGACAGGGATGGGAACTTTGAACTCAGTGAATTAGCTTATAGACAAACAGATCTTTTAAATTATTAACCAATCATATTAAATTTGTTAGTAAATGCTAAATACAAATTAGGCATATAAAATTTTGTTACAAAAATTGCTTAAAATTAGTTACTTATCTTTAATTTGGATATCCATAAAATTAACAGGTGGTTATTATACGCAGATTACCCAAACACATTTATAAAAAAATATTTAGCACAAAACACTATTTGCTTATAAAACATAGAACACCATTGAAACACTTGATGTATTTAATTCCACAATTGACATCACTTCCGTTAATTTGCATTATTAAAATAAATAAATTTTTTTTATAGTTGACACTACTTTAAATAAAATTTAACAATTTATTTCTCTCACATATGGCCTAAACATATCGGCCCTAAATACAGAATACTTGATCCCCTCCATACTACTATATAAAACATTTTACGAGCAATTTTAAAATACGTCTGTAACGCATCGTGTCTAATAGAGGACTCCTTGAATTTATGGTTGAAAATTACATCTACAAAAAGTAAGTGCCAACCTGTGCAGATTAATCATACATTTTTTCCAATGAAAATTGCTAATAACAAACAAATTAAGGTGAAACAAAACAATATAAATAAGTGATAACTTAAAATACACAATATGTAAGTTTTTCTTATTACAATAAAGCTTATAGAACATAACTTAACATCATTTGACATTTATATAGTTTTAATACTCTATGTGATTTATTACTGTGCGTGAGGTTGGCAATTCATCCATGAGAGAAGTCCATCCCCACTCTAATATTATCTATAACAAAAATTTAAATTTACAAGAACAGCATTGAGCCCTACATCAAATTCAAGGGTTTTTTCTGCTGGTTACAAAGGTGTTTTTCTTTTTTATATCGGATCGTTAGTTTTTTAATAATCACATAATTTAATTTTGTCTAAAATTCCATAAAAAAATTGTTTTATGAAACCGTAAAATATTTCAAATAACTTTTTATTATTAACATTTTAACATTTCTAGGTATACGAATCTTAAAGATATCAACAAAATACATCTTTTTATCTAATTACATTTTAAAAATACTCATTAATTAAAGAATAATGACACTAATTAACATTGTCTTTATCATACGATAAAAGCTTACTTTTACGGCTTAATTACAAAGTTACCATACATATTTTTGTATCTTAAAAAATATCAAACTATTCAGCGGATCTTTATACATTAGCATATCCTTTCATTTTTTTAAAATTATTAACCAAACTATTGTAATTAATTAAAATCTGACACACTGTTCTCCTATACTTATACATGTGTTTTTAATTAAAATATCAAATTTGTCGTTCAAATAAATTCTCTAAAATTTTTAATTACATTATAATATTCAAAACCATATATTACATCGAAATAAATCGTTCTATGCTTCAAGAATTATTCCTACTTCGTGTAATTAACGTAATTAGCTTAATAGCCGATATACGCATTTTTATAAGAAATTAACCTAATAATCTTTATACTTTACAGAATTTTATCAAATTTGGATTCAAATTGCTTAGAATTTCATCCAGAGTTCAAATCTTCCATTCAAATTAACATAAAATTAACATAACAAAACTTTTAACTTACTTATAAGGAATAAAATTTAGGCTTAAAAAGGGTCTTTCATTGTTCAATTGGTCATCTAATATTACCGGTAAAAGTTACTTTGACATGAAATATTCTGATCTATTGTACAAATTTTTCACAAAAGCTATAAGTAACATGAGGTATAATTCTTGATTACCTCCTAATATTAAATATTACTCTGAGATAGACCTTAAATAATTTCAAATTAATTAAATTTAAATTTTTTCCAAATTGCACCTTAATTCAAATTTTATATGTTTGTACTAAATAAGTCAATTTCATAACATTTTGAATTTTGTTTCTAGCCAAATTTTTACCTGTCTTAATAAAATAACAAATTTATACATTTACAATTTATTTCAAATACCGGGCGGAATATGAACATCACAATATATATATATATATATATATATATATACATATTGTAACAGTCAGCCATTGACGGACGACAAAAACAAAAACAACGGAAAGAAATGGACCACAACATAGGACAGAACGAGTCAGCCCCACGTTGGGCGCCAATTTAATGTAACAGTCGAATGCCGACACACCAGCCGACTGACACATCAAAAACAGGTGTTGGGGTGTCACCTGAAAAAGAAACTTAAAGTAAACAAAAAACGACCACGGTCAGGATGCCACTATTGACCGAACTTACCTTGGTTATCATCCAAGCAGGGCAACTGGAGACCCATTAAACATCAATCCAAAATATCCAAGTCGAAATTTCAAATAAAAATAAAAATAAAAATAAAAAAAATAAATAAAAAAAAATCTTAAACTCGCGATTTTAAAACAAAAACAACATCACAATGAAATAATATATATACGAAATGTGAATAAAATAAAACAAAATATAAATTAAAAAGCAGAAAACTCAAAACAAATTTAAATTTAGAAAAAGGTAAGCTACATTAAACAAACATACAGTAAGGTTACATTAACCTATATCTGCCTAGTCAGCTGATCATGTAAACAAACTGATCTGACAGAAAACAGCTGATTCGGTAACAGAACAGTCTGACAGACGACAAGCGGTCCATTCAATCAAAATCCATTCTCCTTTACCCCAATGACAGGAACGCTGAAAATAAGCTTAATCTAAATAAATGTAAGGATTGTGATATATAAAAATCAAAAAATAAAAAATAAAAAAAAACTTACTAGACTCAAGTTCTAGAAACAACAACCATTTTGACAGCTCGAAAAACCCTCCGAATACAATTAACTAATTATTATAAAACAAAGTTCATATCACAATGCTTACATACAAGGGATATTGGAATTTCATCAATCAATAAATCAAACTACAATTTTAAAAGGTAACAAATTAATCGAAATTTATTAAAAATATTAATAAAATCATTTATCATAATGAAACAATAAAAGTAAGCCATGATCAACATTACAAGACATAACTTGCCTAAAATCATTCAACCAAAAATAAAACAAATAAATAAAATAAAAAATTTTTTTAAAACTGACAGGGATGGGAACTTTGAACTCAGTGAATTAGATCCTAGACAAACAGATCTTTTAAATTATTAACCAATCATATTAAATTTGTTAGTAAATGCTAAATACAAATTAGGCATATAAAATTTTGTTACAAAATTGTTTAAAATTAGTTACTTATCTTTAATTTGGAAATCCATAAAATTAACAGGTGGTTATTATACGCAGATTACCCGAACACATTTATAAAAAAAATATTTAGCACAAAACACTATTTGCTCACAAAACATAGAACACCATTGAAATACTTGATGTATTTAATTCCACAATTGACATCACTTCCGTTAATTTGCATTATTAAAATAAATAAATTTTTTATAGTTGACACTACTTTAAATAAAATTTAACAATTTATTTCTCTCACATATGGCCTAAACATATCGGCCCTAAATACAGAATACTCGATCCCCTCCATACTACTATATAAAACATTTTACGAGCAATTTTAAAACACGTCAGTTACGCATCGTGTCTAATAGAGGACTCCCTGAATTTTTGGTTGAAAATTACATCTACAAAAAGTAAGTGCCAACTTGTGCAGATTAATTATACATTTTTTCCCAATGAAAATTGCTAATAACAAACAAATTAAGGTGAAACAAAACAATATAAATAAGTGATAACTTAAAATACACAATATGTAAGTTTTTCTTATTACAATAAAGCTTATAGAACATAACTTAACATCATTTGACATTTATATAATTTTAATACTTTATGTGATTTATTACTGTGCGTGAGGTTGGCAATTCAACTATGAGAGAAGTCCATCCCCACTATAACATTATTTACAACAAAATTTTAAATTTACAATAACAGCATTGAGCCCTACATCAAATTCAAGGGTTTTTTCTGCTGATTACAAAGGTGTTTTTCTTTTTTAAATCGGATCGTTAGTTTTTTAATAATCACATAATTTAATTTTGTCTAAATTTCCATAAAATAATTGTTTTATGAAACCGTAAAATATTTCAAATAACTTTTTATTATTAACATTTTAACATTTCTAGGTATACGAATCTTAAAGATATCAACAAAATACATCTTTTTATCTAATTACATTTTAAAAATACTCATTAATTAAAGAATAATGACACTAATTAACATTGTCTTTATCATACGATAAAAGCTTATTTTTACGGCTTAATTACAAAGTTACCATACATATTTTTGTATCTTAAAAAATATCAAACTATTCAGCGGATCTTTATACATTAGCATATCCTTTCATTTTTTTAAAATTATTAATCAAACTCTTGTAATTAATTAAAATCTGACACACTGTTCTCCTATATTTTTACATGTGTTTTTAATTAAAATATCAAATTTGTCGTTCAAATAAATTCTCTAAAATTTTTAATTACATTATAATATTCAAAACCACATATTACATCGAAATAAATCGTTCTATGCTTCAAGAATTATTCCTACTTCGTGTAATTAACGTAATTAGCTTAATAGCTGATATACTCATTTTTATAAGAAATTAACCTAATAATCTTTATACTTTACAGAATTTTATCAAATTTGGATTCAAATTGCTTAGAATTTCATCCAGAGTTCAAATCTTCCATTCAAATTAACATAACAAAATTTTTAACTTACTTATAAGGAATAAAATTTAGGCTCAAAAGGGTCTTTCATTGTTCGATTGGTCATCTAATATTACCGGCAAAAGTTACTTTGACATGAAATATTCTGATCTATTGTACAAATTTTTCACAAAAGCTATAAGTAACATGAGGTATAATTCTTGATTACCTCCTAATATTAAATATTACTCTGAGATAGACCTTAAATAATTTCAAATTAATTAAATTTAATTTTTTTCCAAATTGCATCTTAATTCAAATTTTATATGTTTGTACTAAATAAGTCAATTTCATAACATTTTGAATTTTGCTTCTAGCCAAATTTTTACCTGTCTTAATAAAATAACAAAATTATACATTTACAATTTATTTCAAATACCGGGCGGAATATGAACATCACAATCCCCTCCGATCCACATTATGAATGTCAATCATGAATAATATGGATCCAACAAAGTGATGTGAATTATTATGTCCGGTACTTCTATCTCACAATACCATTCAAACAGACTCCAAGTTATGACTTTTTTCTACACCTTATATCGATTACTACAATTTGTATTTTATTATGTCATTAATACATTGATTTACACTTTCTAAAATTAATTTTACAATTTTTCTGATTCTACCTTTAACCGCAATGGATTGCTCTAGTAGGTCCTAATCTCCCCCTCCACATTCTCTCCGAAGTTTTCCTCTTCTTCTTTTCTTACATGATTATAACGTGATACAAGGTTTTATGTTATACACATTTTGACGACCTATTATTTTATTATTTATATTCATTATTTCAACCACATTATTATTATATATTTTATTGATGATATATGGGCCTTTGAATAAAGCGAAAAATTTCTTAGTTAACTTTTTCTTGGAACTCGGTAAGAAATGTGCTCGGACATATATCTTTTGTCCTACATAATATCGGAATGATTTAAACCGCTTATCATGCGCTTTTTTCCGATGCTTCGCCGATATTTTAAGTTTCCGTAAGGCCTCTTGTTGAATTTCCTCTATTCGGCGATGTTGATATGGTGGAAATTCTACCATGTCTTCCAAAAAAGTCGTGATTCTTTTTCCGTGAACAATTTCGTATGCCGATATGCCTGTTGATTCATGTGAACACATGTTTATACAATGTTCTAAGTACGCTAAATAATAACACCATGAATCGTGTTGCTGCTCACAATATGCCCTAAAGAATCGGGATAATTCTCTCATTATCCTTTCAGAACTATTAGTTCTTGGACAATATACTGATGTGTATGTTGGAACTATATCATTATTCTCCAACGTGGTTCGCCATTTTATCCCAGCGAAATATGAAATGTTGTCCGTTAAAACCCTTTTCGGACGTCCTACATCTCGCGACCATTGTTCAACTATTATATCTGCTAACTTCTGTCCGGTGATATTGGTTATTGCATAGTGTCGAGTATATTTAGTAAAATTATCCACACATACAAAAATAAACCTATGTGAAAACTGTGATGCAGGAAGTGGTCCATAGATGTCTACTGATACTAATTCTCCGGGTCCTTCTGGTATTATAGGAATCATAAGTGCAGCTGTCGAATAATTTCCTACCTTCGTTCGTTGGCATATGTCACATGTGACAATAATTTTGCTTATTAATTTTCGCATGTTTTTAAATTGACATGATCTGCGTAAATAATTGTACACTTTATTTGCACCAAAGTGACCAATAACTTCATGACACTGTAGTATAATTCTCTGTATTAATTCTTGAGGTATTATCATAAGCCATGATAATTGTTCTAGATTTCGTTTATAAAATAATATTCCTTCCTTTATAACGTGTCTGTCTAACACCTCCCATCTTACTCCTGTTAAATTTTTTCTTAATAATCTATTTATTCTGATACATCTAGGGTCATTTCTCTGTCCCTCTTTTATTTCTTCTACATTGATAAAATTTTGAAATTTGATTGCTTGAACATTTTCAAATACGTAATTAACAATTTCTGCTCCTGCTTCTTCGATAGCATAAATAGTATTAACGATATTTGGGTCATATCCTTTTGACATTTCTCTTGTTAAAAAATCAGCTGTGTTATTCTCTCTTCCAGGTATATGACAAATGTTTAAGTTGAATTCTTGTAATGCTAAATACCATCTTGATATACGATTCTGCCCCAATTTTGCCGTTTTGCAAAATATTAAAGACAAATGATCCGAATTCACATTAATTTGAAACCCTAAAATTATTGGGCGATATTTTAGTGTTATTGATAGTACAGCGAATAATTCTTTCTCGGTCGTAGTCCACGCAAGTTGATGTTTATTGAGTGATTTACTATGAAATGCAATTACATATTTTTGACCGTCTTCACCATATTGATACAATATTCCTCCTATTGTATGATGTGAACTATCACAGCTGATCCAGAATGGTAAATCGTAATTAGGGTGTTTAAGTTGTACAATTTCGACGAATTTTTCTTTAATTTTTGCAAATACCTCCTGCTCTTCTTCTGTCCATTTCCATGTTTGGTTTACGGATAATAACTTGTTTAGTTTAAATGTCATTTCGGACAAATTTTTACAATGTCGCCGATAAAATTGTAAAAAACCTAAGAACTTTTGTAATTCTTTCCGGTTTCGCGGTGGCCTACACTGCCTAATTACTTCCATCTTTGCTGGGTCCTGAGAAACTCCTTTCTCTGAAATTTTATGTCCTAAGAATGTAATTTCCTTTTGAAAAAATTCGCATTTTGATATTTTGATTCTTACATTACTTTCTATCAATTTTTTAAATAATTTATCCAAATGCTCACAATGTTGCTCAATATTTTCAGATGCAATCAACGCATCATCAATGTACACTGTGGTAAATTCTCCTATTTCTGGTCCGATAACTTTGGACATTACTTTAATGAAAATAGCTGACGAACAAGATAAACCAAAAGGCAATCTGGCGTATCTGAGATTTCTACCGTCATGTAAAAAACTCAAATAGTCCCTCGATGACTCGCTGATCCCAATCTGCCAAAATCCGCTTGTGAGATCGGTTTTTGAATAAATTTTTGTACGATGAAATTTCGACAAAATTTGATTTATTTGAAGAGGTGATTCTCGGTCACACACTAGTATTTCATTTAATGGGCGTGCATCCAAACAAATTCTTACTCCTCCGTTTGGCTTCTGTACACAGACTACTGGGCATGAGTATTCGCTACTTGATGGTTCGATTACTCCCAGTCTCTCCATAGTTTCAATCTCTCTAGCAGCCGCTTCCCGTTTAGATACCGGAATTGGGTATGATTTTCTTTGATATACCTTATGTGGTTTAACATTCAATTCCACATAAGTATTTGCTGCAAGACCAGGCTTATTTGAAAATACTGCATAATTGTCCTGCAGGGTTCGACACATCAATTCCTTCTGTTCGCTGGTATATTCTTCGTTGTCCATTATTTTCGTAATTACCGCATCGAAACATGCTCGTATTTCTTCCTGATCACCTTCCTCCATCTCATCGTATTCCCATGACATATGTTGATCCATATTATCCTCTTCATATTCCATATAATTGCACTCGATTTTTGCTTCTTCAGAAATCGAATTTACCGATGCATCTTCTTGCCTTTCTTCTCCTACTTCGCGTTGTTTTCCACTCAGATTTATTTGAGCAATGATAATATTATTATTATTAGGTGCAGTTAATTGTATTGTATTCATACCTGCTGAAAATCCTGCGTTGAAGTATGTTAAAAAATCGAAACCGATAATTAATTTTGGTTCGATGTTCTTAACAACTATAAAAGTATGTAAGAATACTTCATTTTTAATTTGAACAGGTATTAGACATTGACGATTCACTCTTAATTTTCTTGAATTTATAACACCACTAACAAATGTGTTACATAATGGTAGTATAGGTAATTCGTGTCTGCTGTTGATTTCTTGAAACACTCCCTCGTCAATCACACAGCATACAGCTCCGGTGTCTATTAAAACACAAAATGGTCTTCCAAATATTTTCACATCCAAATACATAACATTAGGCTGATTATTTATATAATTCCTTTCCGCTTCTTTTTCTCCTAATAAATCTTTAATTAATTGATGTCGAAATATAATATTCAGTGATAATTTCTTCATTGATTCGTTATCATAGTTGATTACTTTATTCCTATAATCTATGTCCTTTATTTTTACTCCAGTATATACTTCAGTTGTAACGAAATGATAACTATCTTCACTCATAATTGTAATTATGTTTTGATCGAAATCCAAAGTCGCTCTATGCGCAGCTAGCCAATCTGCTCCAATTATTGCTTTATAATTGAGCTCGCTCGTTAGATAACAATTTACCTTAAATTCTTCTTCATTTATTTTCATCTTAAGTTCAATATAATCCGTAACCCTAATTATATTTTTATTAATGATGCTAGTAAAATATACCGGTTCTGTTGTACTTATTTTGTTTGTCTGATCCAGTTCATATAATCTCACTATGTCCAGGCTTATTAAACATTTCTGCGATCCTGTATCCAATAAAAATAGCAAAATCTTGTCGTCGATTTGACATTTTAAATATTGCATAAAATTTTTGTCTTGCTTAAACTGTGACAGCATTCCATTTATCCAAATTCTCGGATAATTTGTCGCAGCTACGATTTTCCATGATCGTGTGTCTTTTCCGGGTTGTACTATACCATTCGGCGTTGTCGATAAATTAGCATTTTGGTTATCGTTATTCCAGGGTTTTTCCTTTTCCACTGGCAGGTTATTTATTATTTCTTTACTGGAAGATGCCTTCTTAACTTCATTCTTCTGCTTTTCACTCATTCCATCACTATCTCGAACATAACTGCAGCTCGCTCCATAATTAATCAAACAACTTATATTTTTACTTATCGCTTTATTACAATTTTTATTATTCTTTTCCCCATTACAAATTTGTGTACTTTCGACATCAAATTGCTTATCTCCTTCAATCACTTCTTTAACATTGCCGATTTGTGCTTTACCGCAGTCAAATCGCTTAATTGTATCATCCTTCTTCATAACTCCCTTTTCCTTCTTCTTTAGTTCACTATTTTTACTATTATTACCCCCCTTTTTAAGTTGTTGCTTATGAACGATGCACTGTTCCACTTCTTCCTTCTTCTTCCTCAATTTTTCTTGCTTGATTCTATCAATTACTTCTTTTCTCACGCATACTCTTCCATTTCTTATTTCATAATTATTCGGGTCAGCAGTCAACTTCCCGTCTTTTTCTGTCAATAAATCCAAATATTTTTCTTTAATTTTCTCACAACAATTACCAATTGTTTCATCCTGGTCACCAAATAATGCATTAATTGGCGTTATTTCGTCACTGTTGAAATTAATTCTACTATTAACAACACGTGGTTCATCGAATTTTTTAATAGTTTTCTTCTTTTTATTCAGAGATTCAGTATTTAAATTTCCTTCCCCCTCCAAATCCTGTATCCTTAATTTTTCTTCATCATGCTCTGATCCATTATCTTGCAATTTTTTCTTCTTATTAAAAATCATTGTTTTTATTTTTCTATTATTTTTGTGTTTATTATTATTGTTGATTTTCTTAAAATTTAAATTATTTTTTTCGTAATTATTTCTTCCATCTTTCTCATATTTCTTTTTATACTTATAGTCATTATCTTTATTATAATTGTTTTTATAATAATTATTTCGTATTCTTAATTCTTCTTTGTTGTTCCTATTCCATTTTCGATAATTGTAATTCTTTTCATTTCCACGTGTTGTATTTATTTGTCAATTTTTTTCCGAAGGTCCTGGTCCTTGATTCCGTTCTTCCTTCCGCTTTTCTTCTGTATTTCTTGGTGGCATTTGTCGATTTTCTCTTTCGTTCCAATGTCCATGTTGCTGATATGGCTGTCGGTTTGTCGTAGTATTCGGATTTGGATTCTGATTCCTATTTTGATTATTTCCCTGGTTAGGTGGCCTATATTGTCCTCGATCACCCCTCCAGTTCGGTACAAAATTTTGTTGTGGTCTTGGTTGATTCCCATTTCCGTGGTTCTCATTTAATCTTCCGTAATTACCTCTTCCTCCTCCTTGATTGTTGTTGTTATTAAACGATCTATTCTGATTATATCCGTTATCACCGTTACCACCACTATTATTATTACGATTATTATTATTATAATTATAAGAAATAGTCCTTGGTTCGTTATATCCTCGTAAATAATCTCGTTGCTCGTTTCTGCTCCTTTCGTATGACACTTCCATTCTCCTTACAATTTCCTTGAATTCCACCATCGTTTCCGGTGGTCTAGCCCGTATTACCGTTGCAATTTCTCGTGGTAACTTTTCGATTAAAATCCAAATCAAACCTTTTTCCGATATTTTTTCTGTCAAGTAGCTGTTTTCTTTTTGGATCCGTTCGATGTATGTAGTCATTGTCGTTCGTCCGTCGTATGTACTTGAAGCGTCCACTATCCTGGATAAAGTAGCTCTTTCGTGACTTTCACCCCACACTTCCTTCCGAAATTCGCTTTTAAATTTCCCAAAATCTTCAAACTCCTCGATGTGTTCTCTATACCATGATGCTACATCGGATCTTAATTTTGTAAGTAGTGCAATTTTCGTATCCTCCCATGGCAATTTGCACGTCTGCAATACGATTTCCACAGCTTTTAGAAATTCTAATGCATGTGTTTCACTATTCTGTCCTCCAAAAATCGGTATTGACGCCACAGCACTTTGTATGGTTGTACTTAATTGGCACGGTCCTGCTGTTCCTGCTATTATTGTTTTCGGTTGTTTTCTCAATTCTTCCACTTCTTTACTCAGTTTGTCCACATTATCTTTTACTATAGATACGTTTTCTTTCATTATTCCGGTATCCGCAGTAATTAACGCCACTCTTTCGTTGATTTTACTATTTTCTTCATGCACCACCTTTTCCACTGTATTCGTGTTATATCTGCATGCTTCTTTTGTCTCGTCGACTCGTTGGTTAATTGTATCTGTTACTGCTAATAAGTCCTGTGCAGCTGCTTGTTTGACCTGCTCAATATCGGATTTGACCTCCTTAACTTGTTCTTTGACCTCTTTTTGAACACTATCTATTCTCTTCCCGAGTTTTTCGGAACACTCATTGATTTTTCTTTGCGCGCGCTCCTCTGTTTCTTTAAGTGCCTCTTTTATTTTTGTTAATTCTTCTTGAGTCTTCTGTGTTGATTCCTTTATTTGGGCCTTGAATTGTCGTCGCGTTTCTTCTTGCTCTCTTCTTTGTTCTTGTTTTGCTTCTTCTATATGTTTTTCTATATTTCGTTGTGTTTTTTCGTATGCTTCTTTTGTCTCTCGTCTTGTTTTTTCTTGCTCCGCTTTTGTTTCCTTCAATCTTTCTTCCATATGAGCTTCAAACGTTTGTAAACCCTGATTGAAATTATCATGTATATCTTCAAATCGCTTTCTATTTTCCAATCGAGTATACTCTACGCTCTCTAGAATAGTCCTTAACGCACCAACTAAATCTGTGCTTTCGTCTGCTCTGTTTATATTATCCAGCGATGAAGTACGACCACTCATGTTCCTTGCACCCAACCATGATTGACTATCATACGACTCACCCCAATCTCTTGTTGTTTGAGTTACTTCTGGCGCAAATACAGGCAATTGTGCACTGGTTCCTTCTCCAGTATATTCCGGTCCAGCTGTTGATGTTGCGGTTATGACTTGTGTCGGTACTATTTGCGGAGTTTGAGCCAATGTTTCCTGTTGTTGGTTATCTACACTCTCTTCAATGTTACTAATTATTACACTGTTCTCCATTTCGTTATCTGCTGGTTCGTTGTTGAGGCTAATCGTATCGTTGCTGATTATTTGTTCGGGAGCTTCCGGATTCTCGACGTTTTGTTGCGGTACGTTCTCCATTGCGGTTTACAAAATAAAAAAAATTTTCTATTTTTTTTTATTAAAATACAATTTTCCAAAAAGGGAAAATTGAAAATTTCACGAAAAATAGCAAAAACCGACAAAACAAAATTAAATAAAAAAAAATTTTATCTCAAAATTTAAAGTCCACAAAATTTAACCAAATTGGTTAAAGAATATACAATTAAATTTAAATATAGTATTATAACTATAACTAGTAACTAAATTGTTCATACACAATTGTAAAACTACTGTTATCACAACACAATCAATTACAACTATCCTAATAGGATATTATAACCCTTTATCAGATTATACAATTATCATTAAATAAAGATCTGTTTGCCTATTCACTAATCACTGAGTTACCAGTAGGGCCATAACGTCACTAACGTAAATAAAAAAAAAATTTTACTTAATTATTGAAATTCCAATTTTTTTAAAAACTAAACACCTAATAACATTTAACATACATAATATACATAGGTTAACACATTTCCAGTTTTCCATCTGAAAAAGAGAATTATTCAAAAACAAGGTATTCAAAACTCCTATAATTTAAATTTTTTACAGCTTTACATTGGTCCACCTATAACCTGAAAATGAAATTAAGATAAAAAAAAAAACTTTTTTAAATTTAAAAAAAAATTTTAAATTTATAACAAAAACACCCCAATAGTGCACGTCACAGCCCCACTTGGGCGCCAATTTAATGTAACAGTCAGCCGATGACGGACGACAAAAACAAAAACAACGGAAAGAAATGGACCACAACATAGGACAGAACGAGTCAGCCCCACGTTGGGCGCCAATTTAATGTAACAGTCGAATGCCGACACACCAGCCGACTGACACATCAAAAACAGGTGTTGGGGTGTCACCTGAAAAAGAAACTTAAAGTAAACAAAAAACGACCACGGTCAGGATGCCACTATTGACCGAACTTACCTTGGTTATCATCCAAGCAGGGCAACTGGAGACCCATTAAACATCAATCCAAAATATCCAAGTCGAAATTCCAAATAAAAATAAAAATAAATAAAAAAAAATCTTAAACTCGCGATTTTAAAACAAAAACAACATCACAATGAAATAATATAAATACGAAATGTGAATAAAATAAAACAAAATATAAATTAAAAAGCAGAAAACTCAAAACAAATTTAAATTTAGAAAAAGGTAAGCTACATTAAACAAACATACAGTAAGGTTACATTAACCTATATCTGCCTAGTCAGCCGATCATGTAAACAAACTGATCTGACAGAAAACAGCTGATTCGGTAACAGAACCGTCTGACAGACGACAAGCGGTCCATTCAATCAAAATCCATTCTCCTTTACCCCAATGACAGGAACGCTGAAAATAAGCTTAATCTAAATAAATGTAAGGATTGTGATATATAAAAATCAAAAAATAAAAAATAAAAAAAAACTTACTAGACTCAAGTTCTAGAAACAACAACCATTTTGACAGCTCGAAAAACCCTCCGAATACAATTAACTAAATATTATAAAACAAAGTTCATATCACAATGCTTACATACAAGGGATATTGGAATTTCATCAATCAATAAATCAAACTACAATTTTAAAAGGTAACAAATTAATCGAAATTTATTAAAAATATTAATAAAATCATTTATCATAATGAAACAATAAAAGTAAGCCATGATCAACATTACAAGACATAACTTGCCTAAAATCATTCAACCAAAAATAAAACAAATAAATAAAATAAAAAAATTTTTTAAAACTGACAGGGATGGGAACTTTGAACTCAGTGAATTAGATCCTAGACAAACAGATCTTTTAAATTATTAACCAATCATATTAAATTTGTTAGTAAATGCTAAATACAAATTAGGCATATAAAATTTTGTTACAAAAATTGTTTAAAATTAGTTACTTATCTTTAATTTGGAAATCCATAAAATTAACAGGTGGTTATTATACGCAGATTACCCGAACACATTTATAAAAAAAATATTTAGCACAAAACACTATTTGCTCACAAAACATAGAACACCATTGAAATACTTGATGTATTTAATTCCACAATTGACATCACTTCCGTTAATTTGCATTATTAAAATAAATAAATTTTTTATAGTTGACACTACTTTAAATAAAATTTAACAATTTATTTCTCTCACATATGGCCTAAACATATCGGCCCTAAATACAGAATACTCGATCCCCTCCATACTACTATATAAAACATTTTACGAGCAATTTTAAAACACGTCAGTTACGCATCGTGTCTAATAGAGGACTCCCTGAATTTTTGGTTGAAAATTACATCTACAAAAAGTAAGTGCCAACTTGTGCAGATTAATTATACATTTTTTCCCAATGAAAATTGCTAATAACAAACAAATTAAGGTGAAACAAAACAATATAAATAAGTGATAACTTGAAATACACAATATGTAAGTTTTTCTTATTACAATAAAGCTTATAGAACATAACTTAACATCATTTGACATTTATATAATTTTAATACTTTATGTGATTTATTACTGTGCGTGAGGTTGGCAATTCAACTATGAGAGAAGTCCATCCCCACTATAACATTATTTACAACAAAATTTTAAATTTACAATAACAGCATTGAGCCCTACATCAAATTCAAGGGTTTTTTCTGCTGATTACAAAGGTATTTTTCTTTTTTAAATCGGATCGTTAGTTTTTTAATAATCACATAATTTAATTTTGTCTAAATTTCCATAAAATAATTGTTTTATGAAACCGTAAAATATTTCAAATAACTTTTTATTATTAACATTTTAACATTTCTAGGTATACGAATCTTAAAGATATCAACAAAATACATCTTTTTATCTAATTACATTTTAAAAATACTCATTAATTAAAGAATAATGACACTAATTAACATTGTCTTTATCATACGATAAAAGCTTATTTTTACGGCTTAATTACAAAGTTACCATACATATTTTTGTATCTTAAAAAATATCAAACTATT
This sequence comes from Catonia carolina, assembly GCA_035578175.1. Classification (NCBI taxonomy): domain Eukaryota; kingdom Metazoa; phylum Arthropoda; class Insecta; order Hemiptera; family Achilidae; genus Catonia; species Catonia carolina. Next base: position 328,352,314 of record JAQMRL010000001.1, on the reverse strand, counting down.
CAGCGGATCTTTATACATTAGCATATCCTTTCATTTTTTTAAAATTATTAATCAAACTCTTGTAATTAATTAAAATCTGACACACTGTTCTCCTATATTTTTACATGTGTTTTTAATTAAAATATCAAATTTGTCGTTCAAATAAATTCTCTAAAATTTTTAATTACATTATAATATTCAAAACCACATATTACATCGAAATAAATCGTTCTATGCTTCAAGAATTATTCCTACTTCGTGTAATTAACGTAATTAGCTTAATAGCTGATATACTCATTTTTATAAGAAATTAACCTAATAATCTTTATACTTTACAGAATTTCATCAAATTTGGATTCAAATTGCTTAGAATTTCATCCAGAGTTCAAATCTTCCATTCAAATTAACATAAAATTAACATAACAAAATTTTTAACTTACTTATAAGGAATAAAATTTAGGCTCAAAAGGGTCTTTCATTGTTCGATTGGTCATCTAATATTACCGGCAAAAGTTACTTTGACATGAAATATTCTGATCTATTGTACAAATTTTTCACAAAAGCTATAAGTAACATGAGGTATAATTCTTGATTACCTCCTAATATTAAATATTACTCTGAGATAGACCTTAAATAATTTCAAATTAATTAAATTTAATTTTTTTCCAAATTGCATCTTAATTCAAATTTTATATGTTTGTACTAAATAAGTCAATTTCATAACATTTTGAATTTTGCTTCTAGCCAAATTTTTACCTGTCTTAATAAAATAACAAAATTATACATTTACAATTTATTTCAAATACCGGGCGGAATATGAACATCACAATATATATATATATATATATATATTGACAACTAATAATGTTATAATGTAATAAGTTCGGTAATATTGAAATTTAAATATTATGCAATTCATTCAATTAAATTTAAAATAATTTTGTTTTTATCAAATATTCATCGTAAATTTAACTGGTGATCACTGGTATTCTCGCTATAAATAAGTAAGTGTTAATTGATTTTCAGTAATTTATTTATATATTATTATAATCTAATTTTATAATGTCCTGTATAATTATTCATTAATTATGTAGTTTGATTTATAATTAAATACTGTAAATATCATATGAATCTGTTGTTCTCAGTTTATTTCTCTGTTGCCTATTCACTGCATGATGCGAGTACTTTCGAATTCCTAAATACATTTTTTAATAATAAACGTATAATATATAAATATAACCATAACAATTAAAAATTTATATTACAACCTGAAAAATTTAATTACTCTGATTCGATTTAAATTTAAATATAAACTTATTGATTTGACCATGTTTCAGAAATTTCGAGAGAGAATTTAATTAACATTTCTTTAAACAGAAGACTTTCAATTATCTATGTACTGAACATTTCATTGAAGAAATATATCAATCTGTTTATAAGATAAAACCTTTTGCCATTTTCATGCCTGAGCAAAAATAAATAGCAACTGTAACAAAAATATGACTGTGCATCATGAATTAATGTAACATATATACCTAATAATAAAGACGCTTTTGTACACTTGTTCGTCAATGTACTTAAAGTACGCACGATTCACGTTACTGAAATAAAAATATTAGGCTGACAGGCTTTATAATATCCAAACAAAACTTAATTCAAACATTCAACAAAGCTTAGAGGTACGTATAGTAAAGGCGTCAATAAAGGCTAAGGCACGTATCTAGGCCATTGACAAAAAGAGATAGCCGGAACACTAAACAGAGAGAACTGCAACATAAATGTAAAGTTCCAATAATATGCGTAAAGTAATATTATAACCTTATTACAAAATGATTATGTTGTAGTCACTAGCCGCTCAGCCGCATATCTTTGACACATCACTTGCAGAAATTAGTCGGTACCAACTTAGCAGCTTGCCCACTATATTTTTAAGGCATTCTAAAAACATCTTCTGATATTTCGGACACAAGTTTTGAATTTGTATAGTTAAAAACTACTATAGTCTCGACTGGTTGACTCTTGACTTCCTAGTTACTGTCTTCTTTATCTTCAGCTGTCCTATTCAGTCCGGAAGTTTATCATCGTGGTAACGCAGACTTCATGTACTGCTGCTGCTCAAAAGAGTTCCATCGAAATATCTCTAAACCACATCCTCAGATTAGTGAGTCAGGATATCTAAGTCTTTCACGCCCTCCACCAAAATCTCCACTCATCTACTTGTATTAAACACTAACCTGTTTCCATAAGATTAATCTAAAATCAATTATGATATTTTACCATTTTGAAAATAATTTATATTGTTTGTTTCAGGATATCTAAAACTCCATGATGAAAAACGGAAATAAGATTCAGTATGAAGGAAGATTGCGGTCTTAAATGTAAGGAAGTTTTCATTATTTATTTTGTTCACTTCACTCATTCGTATTCTAAGAGCATCACTTTGTCCCTGCAACCACACGTTCCATTGAACAAGAACGAACTGCTGATAAACTAACAACTAATCTTGTTACTAACAGAACAACATAAGCAACTCATTCAAAAACAAAATTTTAAATAATGGATTGTTTAAGTATTTTACAATAATAATCAGAAGTATGTTTTACTTTTTATCATTCTAGATTTGAGATACACTATTATATTACGTGTTATAGAAACGCTTCGCAGTAATCTGTATTATCTTGTTTGTTTATGTATCGGCAGGTTTCGTAATGAAATCCATTAATTTCACAGATGACAACTCTAACAAGTGTTCAATAAACATTTACCTCAATTGTTTCATTGAACACGAGAGATAAAACAAGTATATACACCCCGTGTGGCAACAGCCAGGTGCTGCAATAATGTGCAAGTAAACTTTAGCGTGTAATTTACTTTATGCCACTGTTCCTCTAGCTAACATTTACAAGGTCCAGTGCAAATGCTCAATACCAAAATGATATAACTTAATTTTCTGTGCTGTAATAAAACTGTCAGTAAATATTTTTTGCATTCCTTAGAGTTACTGTGTTAATATTATGTTTATTCAAGCGACTACTTACTACTATTCAGGTAAAATAATTTAGCATCGATGAAGAAAGTAACAATTTCGACAGTAATTCATATCGTGCACGTAAAAAATTTAATGCAAAGATAAAATCTTAGATATTTCTAAAAAACCCCTATTATTGAAATCCATTGTTGGTTAATTTCAGATTAAAGTTAAACTGGAATTAAAACGAGAATCTTCAGGATAGGAATACTGGTTGGTTTACCAAGAGCATCGTAAATAGTGCTTGTTTTATTTAGAACTATTGAGAATTATCTTACCAAAACATGATAACAATTATGAAAAACTCAAGTGAATAAGAATGATCAAAATATAGTATGAATTATATTGTTTTAAAAATGTCTCATATTCACAAGTATGACTCTAATGTCACGATTTTAACATTTTTGTTTTTCTTGCAGTTATTTTTTTAAAACCTCTGGTATTTTGTGAACATGGATGTTTGTCTTAAACGTTCGTTATGGTTTTATACTGTTTTATATTTACATTTAGTACTAAGTCATTAGATTAGTTTAAACATTAATAAATTATTTTGAAGTTATTAAATATTCTAACTCGATAAACATAAGGCGAGAATGAAATAATATTTCAGTTGGTTCAATAATCTATAGTAAGGTTTATTTTGAAACAAGATGGAACTCTATGTTGAATGGTTGTTGGGTAATATTAAGATGATCGATTTTTCACCAACACGTTTGATTTGTCTAAATCTTTTAAGTTTTTCAGTCGATGTCTAATTACTGTGATATATTATTTTGTTGATTATTTCAAAACTAATTGTTTATGAACTTGCGACTTTTAATTGTCTCTACAAACGCTCATATTATTTTGTGTTTATTATATTTTATCTAATATGACTGGCATAGTATAATAACTGCAGACTTTGTACGTTAAAGCTTTACTGTTGATTTTAAAAAAACTAATATTTAATTCCATTATTATTTTGTAATTATACAGAAACAACGTTTTTAATTTACAAAACATAAAAACTTAATCTGAATTTTACGACAATTATATAAAAACATTTTTAATTTAATAAAGAAAATAATAAAATAGATTAATTAAAAATTAGGTACCCTTGAGTGCAACAAGAAAATTAAAAGCAGAATATTAACTTACCAGGTTGTGAACTAAAGTGGTCCAAAGAAGCCTTAAAAGTAAAACAAAAAGTTCGTACAAAAAGTAAATAACGTAACCGTATAAAATGGGAAAAGAACCACATGAATGTACGTACTGACTGACACGTAGATCATATACACCACATATTTACAAATTTCTTCGGCATAGCTTGTAAAATTGCATAAACTTTTGTAAACAAATTGCATAAACGCAACCCCCCTCGATAATAATAGTAAGCCTTACTATTAATAATTGAATTTTGACTGTAATTATAAATTTAAAATGTTTTTTTAATATTATATAATCAAACTGCACTTATTTTATGAATTTAAAGAAAATGCAGACAGTAAAAAATGGAATATAACTAATGCTATTATTTTATACTGCTGCGTTTATACTTTTATAGTAGCAACCTGTATGAACATGCATGTATGAAGTGCACATACATGCAATTTACAAGTTCCGACTTGATGTGTACGTGCTCTTTGTTTATAATAAATGATTTTTTCTCATAAAATGGTTAAATGATTTCATTATTGTTTCGCGACCCCCCTATAATATCACCACGACCCCCATGGGGGTCGCGACCCCTAGGTTGAAAATCAATGTTATAGAATAATTAACGGTGTATGGAAGAATTTCCCATTATTTATTTATTTATTACCTTACCATCTATCCAATGGCAAGAGGCTTGTACAAACAAGGGCACTTTCTGATATCATAGCTTAGCTACTACCTGCAAATGAGCGCAAGTTAGTTGCTCAATCCTACTGTGGCTTGGTAGTATGCCCAAAATTTAGGATTTATAACAAAAAGATGGTACAAAATCTTTTACCCTGTACTAGGTCCAGTCAATGTACAACCATTGGTTATTAATAAGTGCCTTTCTGATTTTACGTTTGCATACAACCACCCAATGAACAGTATCCCTGTCCTAAGGACCTACTTTAAACGCTGGTTTGAAACATTTTAAAAACTCCTTTTCATTAACATTTAAATTTCCTGAATGTATATTGTCTGTTGTTTAGGTCAACAGCCGAAAGGCTGGTTTGAACCTCTAGATGTTTTATTAAGTAAAAACAAGAAGTGAGGTGGTTTACTATGCCTTCCTCACTTACTTGAAAGTGTATGCCTATAAGCATGTCAGGATCTCCGAAAAGCACCCACTTTCCACCCTACAAATTACACCTTAACTTCATTCACCACAGGGTCTGGCTGTATAGCAAAATTCATTACCCTCGGAGGAGATAACTCTGACTAGTGTCTTTTACCTAACCTCTACCTCTTCTGTTCTTAAATAGTTCAGTCATATAATTGGCTGACTATATGATAATAAATAGAACTATAGCTTGTAGCCCTGGAACCAACAGATCGAGTGCAATTAATATAACACTCCACCTGCTCGTTATGGGCATGTATATTGTCTATTACACTACAAATACTTCATTTTCAGCAGGTACATAAAAAAAATGATCAATTTTGGTGACTTATCATAGCCTAAGGCTCACAAACACTACAATTACCTGACTGAACTAAATTATATATTACAATTTAGGATCTGCTCTTATCTTCCACTGAATTAAGCTACTGTTGCTCTACCGCCCCTTAATATTGTTCATCTTTTTCACTGTTATATTTTGTTGCCTGGGAATATTTTCCAAAATTGTTGATCTGATCTGTTTGCTAACATCCTTCTCATTTCCTTCCTGTATTTAAGGTTTTACTATGACAACCTTTTCCCTTGGTTGCATTTTCTTAAAGTTATCGGGTTTTGGATATGACTGAATTTTTTTAGGAATCTACAGTATTTCAGCATACCTCTTGAACACCCTTTGTCAGTATTTTAATAGAATCGTTCAGCTTATTGTTGCTGCGTAGCCTATTCCCGGTGCCAAATGATGTAATATCATTCTCGTTTCAATCTTCGTGATGGCCTTGGACAAACGATTAGTTAGGTGTAAACAAATTATCATATTCCGCTCTAGATATCCTTCTTTTATCAAACTCTTGATTTCCCGAGTTTTTAAAATACGGTAATTGCAATTTTTTTAAGTTATTAAATATATTTCATAAACATACCCAACACCCCCTTTCATTATATCTTCCAACTGCTAATTGCTATCCAAAAGGATCGACTATGATTATGTATTTCTTTCTGTTTTAACAACATTCAGTTTAGTAATATAACGTTATTTTTGAGTTTTATTGAGCTTAATGTACTATTTATTTAGAAATTTTCATTATAAATAACGTAAAAGCAGTAACAGAACGACAGTTTTCGGCTACATATTTCTCAAGAATGTTGAGTTGAAAAGAGGAATTATTAACCCCATCACGCTATTCAAAATAATACTGGTTGAAATAAGACGGTGAATACGAGATTTCTAACCGAAATTAATGAATAACCAAACATGGGAATGATAAAAAGAACCGAGAAGACAAGATTGTTTGAAGATAATGAGCATCTCACACAAAGAAGTATATTGAATAGGTACTCAATTTACATGCATATGAGATTTACAACTGATCTCAGTGGAAATCTAAAGGGGAATGTGATGTTCAAGAGGTAAAGAGTCATTTTATTACGGAGAAGTATAGTTGGAATAGAAATACTAAATTGTGCTACCAACAAAAGTGAATTATTTGTTGCAATCAAGTGTGCACTTGATGTTTGCTCTGTGTGTACACCCGCGCGCATGTGTGTATTTACGTGCCTTGTGAGAGAAAGAGAGTGTGAGAAATCAAGTGTTACCTATTTAACACATGATTAGAATAATTAAAAATAGAATAATTGATTATTTTAAGACATCGTCAAATAGGAATTTTCACACTCAGTGTTCTAGGGAAAAAATACAGAAATTATACCACGATGATTTAAAGTCTTTATTACACTTAATTAATAGTTGTAAATTGCTGGAAAAATAAAATTTTTATTATTTCTACCTTGTACGTGCTGACAAAATTTATTGTACAGTCTGTCATAGTTTATAAAAACATTATCAAAGACACTTCAGTAGCAATAGGTAGTAGCAAACGGACTGTGTTTAATACGAAGCTAATAATTCTGATTATAAATAAACATAAAAACAATCTCCAGTGCTTCTGTTTAATGAAAGCCATTAAAAAGGCTTAAAATATAATGTTCTGGGTAAATTTGGGTCATTAATGTTTCTATAAATTTTATAATTAAATGACATAAAAATAGAGATAGTACACTTCCGTAACAACTAAGTAATTGAGTAGGTTGACAGAAAGTCTAAAGTTGTCACATGACGTAAAGCATAGAACCGCCAACTTCTCTAGCTCTAAATCTTCCAAGCGATTTTCTATCATTTTATTATTTATTATTATACACTTTAAGGTAACCTTAATACTTTTCGCTAGTTTTATATCGCATCAACATCTTGGTCATTAGCGACTACTTTGAGGTACGTTAACGATGAGCTCAGACGCGTAATTACTTCTAGACCCTGGCCAATAATCGAACCCGGGACTTTCCGCTTTATAAGCTAACGCGCTAACCACTACGCCGCGTAGGCGGTCTCAATATTTACGAGGGTCATCTCGAAATTAAAGACCGTTGATAAATTTCTCGCCTTGAGGTTGGCTAACCTGTGTGGTGGAAGCCAGTCCCGTAATACACACATTGTATTGTTGTTTGAAAGTTGTCGCATTGTTGTATCTTTATTTACGTTTGGTGTTATTGCGTTTTAAAATTAATCAGATGATTGATGTTGCCGCCGATTGTGAAATACGTGGAGTGATACGGTTTTAACCATCAAAACTTTAAACCGGTCGAAATTCATAGGCAGTTGGTTGCTGTGTACGGTGATAATGTAGGCCTAATGAATTAAAGAAACGTTCGAAAATGGTGTGAAAGGTTTAGAATATGAGTTATGATGAGGCATGATGAAGAACGTTTTGGGAGAACCTCAATAATCAACGAGGACTTGTTGAAAAAAGTCGATGAAGAAATCAACAACAACCGTCGCGTGACACTAACTGAATTGAGGCTTAGTTTCGCTGATATTTCAAGAGCTGTTATTGGTCGCATTGTGCGTGTCCATTTAGGCTTCAGAAAGGTTTGTGCGCGTTGCGATTTTCTGTTTTTTTCTCACGAAATGTGTGAAAAATTGTTTTTTTAAGATTTCGGCCTTAGTATGCATTTTACGACAAAAGTGTATATAATTAAATTTATAGAAAATTTAAAGATCTACAACTTTTATTTAGAGCATTTTTCTCTACAGAGCCTAGTTTAGAGAGAAAGAGTGATTTTCCGTATTTCTAAGCCAAACTGAGGTTGATTTTCATTTTGCGTCTTTCACTCATGATTAAAATTAGGTTATGTTTATTGAGGTTAGTTTTTTGTTTATTTCTAATGTTTTATTACTAATTTTAGGTTTATTGTTTATTATTTGCATTGGCAAGAGAAAGTTGTGTGAGTGTTTCACACCAGATTTTTCTAAATAAATTTATTCTACAAAACAGTCTTTACTTTAGAGATGACCCTCATAGTTATAAGGAAAACAAACTCTGTTGCAAAATTTAATAAGAAAAAATATCCCTAACTATGATAAAAATTCTGTTCACAAAATAACAAAAGTGTTATTGTAAAAATCTTTTCGAACATTTTAGTGTAACGTTAATTTTAACGAACTAATATAACGTTAACTTAAAAAAACTTATAAAATAATTATTAACAACTGTACAAGAATAACAATGCGCCACTTTAGAAAATAGGAAGTGTAGAATATTTCAAGTTAAAAAACAACAAACAATTATTTATTTTCAAATTTCCGGTTATACTACAAGTTCCCATTAAAAGTACGGTGCTATTTCATTCAAATTGGATTGTTTCAAAATTCACTAAATGGAAGACAATCTCAAGTTAACCGGTTTGGAAATATAAATAATAGCCAACTCCAAAGTCACCTTTTCAAAATGTAAAAGTATAGCATATACTGTATTTACTTGCCATAAAATGCATGCTAACTTGCTTATACTGAATTTTATTAAAAATTTCTATAGATGTACGTGCCTAAGGTTAAATTTTTTATTTACAGAACGACATAATCTGAAATTTTGTCGCAGAGCAATTTTTTGTTCCTTTGATCTTTAGAATCAGAATATGAAAAACCACTCAACCATTATTTTGATACACGTGTGTATTAAAATTGTACAGCGCACTAATACAAAACATTAAAACTTAAAAAAATAATAATTTAATTGTTAAACCATCCGTAAAGTAGTAATAACAGAGCACTTTAAACTATTTGATATTTTAAACTAAGCATTCCTTATCATCCAACTACAATTACATTCTTGATTAAAGTTTAAAACTACTTCAGTAATTACAATGCAAATTAAATACAATCAAAGAAATCGGCTATTATCTCATCAACTCTTCATTCCAACGTTTCTTTTACTTATAATATACATTTTACAAATGTAAAATTTTAAAATTTCATATCAGTTTTCATGTGAATCCTACGTACAGATAGTACTTTTCATTTAACATAATTTTCAGTTTAAAAGTGGTCGGATAGGACACTAGATATTTTAAAATATTCAGTTTAAAGTAATTAAAACATAAATTAGTTATTTTTTTTTAAGTTTTAATATTGTTTAAACAGTGAGCTCTAAATATCGTAATACACATGTCACTTAAACAATATGAATTCACTGTTTGTTAAATCTTTTTACCTGAAATTAATTTTACGGGATTTTATTTTTCGTAAATACTGTATATTCTGTAAAAGAAATATATACAGAATAAACGAACGAAAATAATTATTTACAGGAAGTGTATGTAATTGTTAATAAAAAAAAGTTACTTTATATCATTACTACAGCAAAGTGCAATAGAAAATTATACAACATATAAACATTAATTTTACAATAAATTTATTTTAACATACATTTTCTGACAGAGGTCTTAATCGATTATACAAGAAGTTTTACAAGACGCACATGACAAAAAAAATCACCTGCAATACTAACTCGTTTATCCGCTCTCGTTGATTTGGATTTCCGGTTTATCCAGCCCAATGTGGATTTGATTTTTTTCTTTTTCATAAAAATGTAATATCACACATACAGTATTTTTAACAACACTGCAATTCACATCCGGTATACTTTAAACTATGTAATCCGTACAGTTTTGCAAACTGATAAAAATTTATAGTTACAGAATGCACTGTATCCTACTGTTAGAGCATTAGTGCTTCGAGCTAAAGATCGCACATACACTACTAACTATATTTGCTTCATTAGCCATTGCTGAACATCATCGTAGCGTCCTTCGAGCAGTAGCTTGACCCAATACTAGCTGAACTATAATCGTAGTGCGATCGTCCTACATTGAAATGCCATATAAAAGTAAAGCAAAGAGGAATAAAATCATTTCTTTGTTAAGAAAAATTAAACACTTGTAAATGTTATTAAACATATTGTAGTGTCTTTTTGTTCGAAGAAGTATAAATAAAGGGTAATTTTTCCCATTCTTTTTTGTTTATATTGATTTCCTTTTGTTTCGTTCTCAATTACTCCAGTTAAACGAGGTAGAATAAGTTTTCTGCGTTTTGAAAAAACGGTATTCAGAATAATGCAGTTATATTAAAAGTTTGCTCTTGAGTTACAACAAAAACCACTTTTCTGTAACTTTTTTTATTTAATTTTGCAATATTACAATTACAACTAGAAAGGAAGAGCGCAATATGTAAAAAAAGGTTTGTATATAAAACTTAGAGGAAGACACACCTTCAGAAAATAAAACTTTTTTAACCTCGAATTTTACTTTATTTTAATATTAATATAATATTAATCTGTACCCCATCTTCTTCTTTGTGAAAATGCTAAAAAATTGGAAGAATATAATTTGGGTTAACAACGATACTGAATTATATTTATGAATATATAGTAAAATTGCATAAGTGTATCTTGGACGTAAGAAAAACGTAAACACAATTATTTGAAAATGATATTTACAAAGAGATTTTTGTAATAAGTTACTGATGGCAAAGATTTGATTGCCCCTTGCAAACAGGAGCAGAATCGGCCCGCTACTAGCCTTCTCAGTAACATTTCATTAAAAAAAATAAAAAATTTTTATATCACTGTAAAATCTCATATAAAACCATGATACGCATCTATTTTGTTCTCTTACTTATTAATGATACTAATACTATTATTATTATTATTATTATTATTATTGTTGTTGTTATTGTTGTTGTTGTTGTTGTTGTTGTTGTTGTTGTTGTTGTTGTTGTTGTTGTTGTTGTTGTTGTTGTTGTTGTTGTTGTTGTTGTTGTTGTTGTTGTTGTTGTTGTTGTTGTTGTTGTTGTTGTTGTTGTTGTTGTTGTTGTTGTTGTTGTTGTTGTTGTTGTTGTTGTTGTTGTTGTTGTTGTTGTTGTTGTTGTTGTTGTTCTTATTATTATTATTATTATTATTATTATTATTATTATTATTATTATTATTATTATTATTATTATTATTATTATTATTATTATTATTATTATTATTATTATTATTATTATTATTATTATTATTATTATTATTATTATTATTGTTAAGAAAAATTAAACACAAAGTATACTCTGCAAAAGAAGTATCTATAGGATAAATAAATGAATTCTTTTTTTACAGGAAATGTATGTATTTTTAATACAAAAGTTACATTATTTTATCACTACAGCAAAGTACAAAATAAAGGTTTGCTCAATCATTTTATTAAGCAAGTTTCTACCAGCTAATTGACTTGTTGACCTGCAGAACTATAAGTAACTGCTGTAAATCGTTTCAGACGTAAATAGATTTAATGAAATTTTTGTCTCGTACACTTCTCACCCGTGATTAACTTGTATTTGACTTATACCACACTTCCTTGCATGATATCTATCTTTTCTTGCATGATCTTCTGCAGCATTCTGCATTTTTCGGCGTTCGTCGCATAACCATGTACTCTAGTTTTCGACGATTGACAGCTAGGTTTTGTCATGTTAAAATTAGCGGAAACCGAACCCAGAAACTTCCATTGATATATAAAACTGTAACAATAACCAATATGCAACAGAAGCGGCCATCAAAATACTTTGTTGCTGATATTTTAAAGACGAGTTAATTAAAAGAAATTGATAAAAATTGTAATAGAGACAGGTTCAGACCTCAAAATTTGTTTTTCTGCCTTTCAAGGATTGGGCATCTCTGCCTGTTCCGAACCTCTCAAATCTGCCCATCTCTTTCTCGGGCGTCCTCGTTCTCTCATGGCCTCCGGCTTGTAGCCCATTGTCTGCTTAGGTATCCTATCCTCCTTCGTTGTGTTTACATGCTCTAATCACTACATTCTGTTCTGAAATACCTTGTCTTTATAGAGGAGATGTTGAGTTCTTTCCTTATCTCGGTATTCCTGTAACAATCTTTTCTACTACACCCATACGTATGTCGAAAAAATTTCATTTCAGATGCTTGCAATCTACTCTCCTCTCGCTTTGATAGCACCCAAATTTCACTGCCATAGAGTAGGGTCGGCACTGCTAATGTTTTATAAAATCTCATCCTCGTCTTTTTGCTGGTACTACTATTTTTCAAAGTGCGGTGGATAGTTCCGCAAATTTGCTGAAATCGGTGTATCTTATCGTAAGCATCTTTATCCTGTTGGTATGTACTGTTGTAATCTAGATACTAAAAGTGGGATATCTGTTCCAAAATATTATTATCTATAACAATTTTTCTTCTGACTGGCTCCTTCCCCCTGAATGCCATTACCTTTGTCTTCTTCGTCGAAACTGTCAAAAGTTGACCTCAAAAGTTATGCTTTGAAATTATCATTATTTCCTACACGCCTTTTAATAGTGATTAAAATTATTGGTATCAACTGATTCAGTGATTTTTTTATTTTAATAAATTTTAAAGTAAATGCGGTGGAAGGATTTTTAATTCACTAAAATACTTTTTTGAAGGATTCACCTTTATTTTTAGTTTTTTAAATGTTAGAACTCGTAATTTTTTCAGCTTATATCTAAAACTTGTATCTCAAAATGAATTACCAGCTTACACTAAGCAAAGAGAAAGTTTATGAGTTTCAACAAAATTGTTCTTATAAATTGTTACTCAATTTTATAAATCGAAAACAAAACAATTAAATTGTCGTTACAGGGAGTACCATTGTGGTAAACAAAATACTATTGTGCAGACTCAAGCCTAAACATAACAGACTATTTTTAAATAGACACTATGGTTCAGTAAAGATAAACTCTTTGTAAAGATTACACTTAGTTAACTTAATTCAAACTTACTGTAATAAAGTTTGCCTTAGCGTGGAGCTTTTAACTCTTCCCTGAAAATAGTTAATTATCAGCAGATAGAACTCTCTTTGTATTTCAGAAATAATAAACAAGGAAACGTCCAATTAGTACTGGCAACATAGATGCGAATTAACGATTTAATATTAATATTCCTTCAAAATTTACAATTTGGTAGTTAAAATTATTTTCAATATCAGTGGAATAACAAGTTATCGTAGTCGACTACATTTTAGATAATTTAATATTAATAAGTTTTTATAAATCATTAGTTAATTTTTAAATACCGTACAATCTTATATTATAAGGCAGTTACATTTGTATAATATTTTGTAAACGGATAACGTTCTTTAGCTTTTTAAAACCTTAAACAATTTGTACAATACAAAATCGCTCTTTATATTTTTATTTTAGGCGAAATGGCTTTAATATTTCTTTATTTCTAGATATCAGCTTCTCACTACAAAAAACTGTTTGCTCAATTGTTTTACTAAGCAGGTTTCTCCCAGCTAATTGTTGACTTGCAGAACCATAATTAGCTACTATGAATCGATTTAGAGGTAAATAGATTTATTTAAATAGATGCATCACGTCAGTTTGGGGAGTAAGGGGTAGGATGCGTCTCAAATAGCCTCTCCTACTCAAATGTCAGCCTCACCTTCACGAGTGGTATTTCGGTACCCGGTGCTCCCTGTTAGATAACTGACGAGGCGCTGACGACCGAGTGATTGCCGGTATAAGCAATCCTCCATTTACTGGCCAACAGCTTCGGGTGGAGGAGCTAGTAAGTGGAAGGGAACTCTTTGTCCTGGAACTGAGAAATTGGTTCTGAAGGCGGAGGAACCGCAGAAGGCGGTCAACGGCATAAGAATGTGGAAGGCAACGGGAGACCACCACATTAAAGATCCATACGGATATCCCTAGTACGTTCATCATGGCTACATTTGAGGTTAAATATTCCGGAGTTAATAGTTCCCCAATCGGTTCTCCGGGGGGGACGGTTTTGAATGACGCCATGCGCAGGAGAGTGGTGAAGGTAGGAATACGAATCGGCACTTGGAACGTGCAGAGCATGTACAGGGCTGGAGCACTGGCCAACATCATCAGAGAAATGCAACGACTGGATGTGAACATTCTTGGAGTTAGTGAGACTTGGTGGCCGGGCAGTGGAAGAATGACTTCATCGGATCAGGTGGTGTATCATAGTGGCAACAGTGATAGCGGGCACAGACAGGGGGTAGGCTTTATAGTGAACAAGAGGATCAGCCAAAGTGTTGAAAGTTTTATTCCTTTTTCCGACCGAATAATCATGCTCAGAATAAAGTCACGACCGGTTAATATTAATTTGATTCAGGTGTATGCACCAACGGCGGATAAAAGTGAGGACATTATAGAGGATTTCTACAGGGAGTTAGAATCCGCCCTTGGATACACAAAACCACACGAAGTCAATATTGTGATGGGAGACTGTAATGCGAAAGTTGGATCCCAGAAAGTAAAGGACATAGTTGGGCGCTATGGCTTGGGAGATAGAAATGAAAGGGGTGACAGACTCATACAATTCTGTCAGGAAAACAACCTGACAATATTAAACACATACTTCAAACTTCCACCTAGGAGGCTGTATACTTGGAAATCGCCTCAGGATAACAAGGAAGGAAACATCATCATCAGGAATCAGATAGATTATATCATGGTCAATAAAAGGTTCAGAAATAGTTTCACAGAAGTTAAGACATACCCAAGCGCTGATGCCTGCACCGATCATAATCTCCTCATGGGGTCAATGAAAATCCGACTCAAGAAAGTGAAAAAAGCGAAGATTCAGCCTAGACTTGACGTCAGAAGACTGAAGAGTTCGGGAACTAAGGAGGTTATGACGAAGGATATCAATGAAAGGCTACATAATGTCAATAAAAATACTGATGCAGAGACCTTATGGAGAGAATTGAAAAACCAAGTAGTGGAATCTTCAAACGGTCATCTGAGGGTGACAGGAAGAGAGAGAAGAGTGGAATGGATGAATGATGAGATACTGGGCCTGATGGATGAGAGACGAGAATGGAAGGGCAGAGACATGGCAGAATATAAAAGGCATAAGGAAATACAAAGGAAGATAAAGACTGCAAAAGAGAAATGGCTGAGAGGGAAATGTGAGGAGATTGAGGAACTGGATAGAAGATATGATTTGTTCAATATGCACAAGAAGATAAGGGAAATGACTGGAACAGCATATAAATCTCATCCTAATGTATTATCGGATGGAAATAAGATAATTTTTGAGACAAAAGATAAAGTAAAGCTTTGGGAAGAATATGTCAAACAGCTTTTTGAAGATGAAGAAAGGCCATCACACGAGGAACAAACAGCGGCTGACTCAGGACCTGAAATATTGAAGGAGGAGGTTCTTAAAGTGGTACAAGAGGCGAAGGTGGGAAAGGCACCTGGACCAGATGATATTCACACCGAAGTTTTGAAGCTCATAGATGAGGAAAAACTAGGTGTAATAACCGCACTGTTCAATATTATATATTCCACTGGACATATACCGAAGGAATGGTTGAAGTCAACATTTGTGACTATTCCAAAAAAGCTAAATGCAAGATTATGTAGAGATCACCGCACAATAAGTCTAATGAGCAATGTATTGAAACTATTCCTAAAAATTATTCATAAACGGGTGTATGGAAAATGTGAGGAGTATATCAGTGAAACACAGTTCGGATTCAGAAATGGTCTGGGCACTAGAGACGCCCTATTCTGTTTACAAGTTCTTGTGCAAAGATGTATGGACATGGGCAAAGATGTATATATAGCATTCATCGACTATGAAAAAGCGTTCGATCGAATAAAGCATCACAAACTTATACATGTCCTGAGGAAAGTAGGACTGGATGACAAGGACATAAGGATTATTGCAAACCTGTATTGGCATCAAACGGCCAACGTCAGAGTAGATGGTGAAATCACAGAAGACATGGAGATAAAAAGAGGTGTGAGACAGGGTTGTGTGCTATCACCAACACTTTTTAACATCTGCTCGGAGGAAATTTTAGCGGAAGCTCTGAGTGAAAGTCAGGAAGGCATTGTAATTAATGGGGAGGTAATAAATAATATACGCTATGCAGATGATACCGCCTTGCTGGCCGACTCGATGGAAGGTTTGCAAATCCTTTTGTCCAAAGTATACACCGCCAGTAAGGATATGGGTCTGAGTATGAACGTTTCAAAGACCAAATATATGGTAATTTCGAAAGCGCCGCTGATAAACAACATACAAATTAACCTTAACAATGCGGCTATAGAAAGGGTATTGCAATATAAATATCTGGGGTGTTGGATGAATGATAAATGGGATTTGTCTCAGGAGATCAGGGTGAGGATAGAGACCGCTCGTAGCGCATTCTGCAGAATGAGACCAGTGCTGAGCAACCGTAACATCAACCTTAAAATTAGAATTCGAATGGCGCAGTGTTATGTGTTCTCTGTTCTCCTTTATGGTTTGGAGGGATGGACGTTGACAAAGGTCCTGAGTAACAAGCTGGAAGCCTTCGAATTATGGGTATATAGACGGATATTGCGGATCTCATGGAGAGAAAGAGTAAGAAATACGGAAGTGTTGGAAAGAATTGGTAAACAGACGGAGATCTTACACAAGATTAAGGTCCGCAAATTACAATACTTTGCTCATGTGATGAGGAATGAGAAGTATAGAATCCTCCAACTGGTGATGCAAGGAAAAATCGAGGGAAGGAGACAACCCGGCCGTAGGAAGACGTCTTGGATCAAGAACCTCAGAGAGTGGTATGGGAGTAGTACAAGTGAACTATTTAGAGCGGCCGTCTCCAAGGTGCAGATAGCCATGATGATTGCTAATCTTCGTTAGAAGAATGCAACTACAAGAAGAAGATCACGTCAGGTTTTGACGAATGTGAAAATTATGGCCTTGTCCAATTTATGAAGACCACTTCATTTACTGGCCTAAAAAGAGAAGATGGGTTCAAAGGAACAAAAAAGAATAACGATGCATATAAGTCGGCTTGTGAACCGACATCTGTTACACAGATTTTTTATTTCACGTCAGAAGTTTTGCGCAGAATACAAAGATTTTATATAGGCGAAAACCGAGAAGGGAATCTTCACCTGATACCCCGAGTTTGGTTTATAGAGCCTTAATACAGATGAAGGGTTGTAGATAAAAATTATCGATGAAAGAACCAGGCCTAACCGGAATTCGAACCCTGGAACTCCGCTATAAAAAAGGCTGTTGCGTAGACTAGTGCATTAACTGGCCAGCCTAGAAATACTACTTAAGGGTCTATATAGGATATTAAAAAAGTCTTATCCTCAAACAAAACAAACCCAAATTAATTTGTAACGGATAATTCTAAGAAAAACAATCACATTGTAAAAAATGTTCATCTTCAAGAACTGTACTTTTTCGTCGATCACCAACGTCAAGGAGAGGAATCTAACTTACTAAGCTGTGAAAACCTATCCTAATATTTGAGTCCTGCGCCTTTTTTCATCTTCAGTTTGTTAATGTTACGGGTGACTTGAAAAAAGCGGGAGCCTATCGGAGAACAATTTCGACAACAATCGTCATTTTGTTTTACTCGTAGAATATTATCTTATTTCTTGTTAATTGTTTCATGAAACATGTCACAAAAAAATTTAACGAATTATACTGAGAAGGGGAATTTATCCTCAGAAGCTGTAACAGATTAGGCTTATCTCAGTTTTATTCTCCTTATCACTACAGAGATAGGGTTACATTTGAAATAACGTTTTAATATCTGTAAAAACTGTATATTCAACTTGAAAAGTAGCCTTCAGGGAACACGAAAATTCTCCTTTGTTATTTGGTCTTTCTAGCTTTGAGAATTGTGTATCATGAAGTACTTGTTAAATATAACTTTCCATTAAAAATTTATATGAAACAGACATCATTATACATGACTCAGGGCTGTAAATATTCACGAATGAACATTACCCTTCTTCTTCGAATATGCAATCACATAAATCTATATTGACGTTGTAGATCCGACCAAAATGAAAATATTGCACTTTGTCAAACTGAAAATACTACAGAAATGTACGTATCTGGCGACTAATGTAATTGGGTGCGCTGTTTCAAACGAATAAAAAAATATTTATTTGACACGAGCTTGAAATAAATTATCGTGTACCATACTAAAAAAGTGGACAGTAAAAGAACCTTTGAAATCCCCGAAGCATAAAAGAACTACATACATGGTTGGCAGAGAAATTACCGAAAAACTCCGCACTTAAAATAAAAATATCAAATAATACTGTTTATATAATTTTAAATATATTTATAAATATTAATAAACGAGTTTATTGGTCACTAAATGATTCTAAAAGTCTAAATAAGTCTAAAAATAAGTCTAAATAAGAAGTCTAAAATATTTTAAAATTTCTCATTACAAATAAAATATTTACATAACCAAGTTAGAAATACAATATGAAGCATTTAATAGAAAAAAACTTATTATCTACTGGACTAATTGGAAAACAAAATAGTCGTGTACAAAGCTATCTTCAGCCCTGTCTGGAAGTACCGCCTTCAACTATGAGTTCGTAGTAGCACTATAGGTAGTTTGTTCGCCCTTCAGAAGGGCGATATTATACAGAATCGATATTATATTATAATATTTTACAGAATCTGTAAAATAGTGTTTTTGTAGTTCCGCTAGTCTGGTTCGCTCGATATTATACGTATATTATTTTTTTGTCTCTTTGCGTAATGGAAATAACTAATTTAACATCTATTTAACATGTAACATGTACATTACACATTAAATTCTGTGAACAGTTTTCAAAATGAATGAGATATAAACATTAAACGAACTACTCTAAAACGTTAGCCGATTTATTGATTAAAGTTTTTCCTGTAGCTGTAGGTGCAGGAACGTAAGTGTTCCTTGAAAAGCCGTTAATTTCAAAAAAATTATGTGTTTAATTTTTTGTGAAATGTAATACCTCTCACCCTGTCCACAATTACGTATAGGGTACGGTATATGTAAATATTCAACGATGTTAATAATTAAAGAGTGATGAGATGAGATAATTATTTGTAGGTAGAAATAAGTTCATATGTGTAATTCATTTTTACTTTTTTGCAAATGATATGTATAAAATGTGAGTGGACTACACCCTCCAGCGTTTCTCTCCTAACCTCCATTTAACCCTGTCCTGTCGTCATCCTAATTCAATTCTCTGAGCCTCATCACCCGACAAACTCTCTCCTTCAATGACAACCTTGATCTATCTCTCCCACGCCTTGAACCTCGGCATCTGTCCCCATATCACCCGAAGCCATATACCTTCAGGCAACCTTCTCATGTGCCCATACAGTTCAAACTTTTCAACTCCGCTGTTCCTACGGTAGTGGCATCATCTCAATCTGTAGCCCTGACAACTTCATCACTAAGTCTGTCAAATCCTGTGACTCAATAAATCCACCGCCAATAGTCCATTAACATAGCTCCCAGGCATTTTCCGATTCCATTTTCCACATCTCTGCTCTACAGATAACGACACTTTAAACTGCTGCAGTATACAACCGCCTTGTAGTTTCCATGGTCACATTCTGGCTCCAAATTGTGGGATGCAATAATTTTACAGAGCTCTTCTTCCAATCCTGACTGAAATTTCTTCGTGTTTCCCCGATACGCCGACACCCACGTACCTACATAAGTGAACTCGTGGCAAGGTTTTATGATGTAAATAATATACCTGTAGGTAAATGTCATTAACTTCTAAAAAATACGCATTAAGTGCTAGGTCATTAGTGGCTAAATTTACATTCTGAATACACAACCTGCCTCGTTGAGAACACAACCTGACAATTACCGCAGGATTAGTCTTTTGAACAATGCTTACAAATTATATGCTAGCATACTGAACAGACGGTTCGGTTAATTGTGGATGATTTAATAGGGGAAGAACAAATTGGCTTTCGTAGAGGACGTTCATGTACTGATGCATTATTCACATTAAAGAAAATAATAGAGAAACACCATGAGTACAATTTATGAAACACATTTATCGATTGAGAGAAAGCTTTTGATAATATTCTTAGAGGCCGTCTTTGGAACATAATGCTGAAGAACGGCTATCCAAAACACCTTGTTGTTGCTACTACGTGTACGTGCATAAAAATAGATATAGTTTTTTTCTGACAATGACAAGAAAGCAGAGAAAATGAAAATAAATAAAAGTGTACGAAAAGGCTGTCCAATATCTCCGACGCTATTTAATATTTACGTTGATAAGATTTTAACAATTTGGAATCAATTAGTTGACCACGCATTCAGCTTTGAAATTATGTATTCCTAAATTCATTACTGTACGCAAATGACACTGTTATTATTTTTGACACAGAAGACAGGCTCCAATATGCCATTTATAAGTTGTACAACATTAGCGCAGAGTTCGGCATGAGAATATTGGCGGAGAGTCAAAGGTTGTACCCGGTTAGATGGTGTGCATAACGAAGCTATCCGCGCTGAGTTAAATGTTCAGTCACTGCTGGAAACGTTAAGAATATATGCGAGAAACTGATCCAACTATATACTTCGTATGCCAGCTCACAGACTTTCTCTGCGAGCATGGAAATATAAACCTAGACGGAAGCGTGGCTCGGGAAGACCTAAAAATAGATGATGCCGGAACAGGCCATTGAGCCTATTCCTTGACAAATGATGATGAAAATACGCATTAATGCGTTCGGTCATTAGTGACTAAAGTGACATTCTCTTTATAGTCTACCGTAATACTACTGTGCGACAGAAGATGCCCTTCTTCATTTTTCAGCTTATTTAATGGCGCATCAGCGGCTCAGTTGTTAACATTAGGCTACAGTCCGTTAGCTTCCTTGGTCACATTCCGGCTCCAATTTATGGGATACAATCATTTTTCAGGGCTCGTTTTGCAATCCTGACTGAAATTCCTTTGGTCTTCGGTTTAACTTGTTAGTTTTTATAAATTTCTAGCTGGTAATAAAATCCGGTATCTTCTGTTTTCTGGTCTACCACGCTAACCGCTATTCTGTAAAAGAAATTTCTTTTATTTATTAAAATTTATTTTATTTTAATTTTTCTGTTATTTCGGCAAAAAGTATTATATAGTTTTCTTACTTTATTATTATTATTATCACTATTTTTAATTATTTGAGGTATCTAGCCAATTCAGTATTCTAACTGAAATATTTGTAACGTGGCCATTCGTTTAAAAGTTAAGTGTATACTAAATGAACCAGTCAGATTGAGTGACGCACCACTTACTTTAGTACCTATAAAATAGTATGTTGTATTTAAAATGTGCACATTATTTCTTTACTGCGTCCAAAGAGCACTTCACTAATTGATAGTACACCAATAATTAAACCGTAGAATTTAGATTAAAACAGAATTATTCAAAATTATTACGTGGTTAATCATATAATTTGAATTTTGATGCAGAAATTTCATTACAAATAACACGAACAAACCAACACAATCATAAGCAAGAGCATGGGTTAATGAGGACCTACGGAAAATATTCATAATACAGCTCCTGTGGAGTAATAATATTAATTAAAATATGAAATTAATAACTTGATTAATTTAATCACACAAAGTAACAAAGAAAGGTACAGTGCCAACAGTTATCTTTCATATTGTAATTAAATAAATTACTTAACTTAAACAGAGCATTTCTGTTTACTAGTAACTTTAGAAACCTATTTGGCCATACGCTTGTCAAAAATTTGGTTTACTGCTAGCAGCGATTCGTCTCGTATACAAACAGCTCAATCTTAAGTACTCAGAATATTATCATCAACTCTTCTTGATACGTGAGTGATGAAACATTACACAAATACTTACGAATCCCTTGCCGTTTTAATATAATCAAAAAGTACCACAGAGGATTTATAAAAAACTGACAAACATTAAAACGACTTTATCAAAAATGCATACACCACACCTACTTGATGTTCCGCAGAGAATATAGAAGAAAAAGTGGAGCAGAGATTTACTACAGGATTGAAATTTAATTAGATGTATTTTAAAAATAACAGTCAGATAATTTTGGAATAAACTATACTACAGACACACGTAAAAATATGAAGTGCCTCGTGGGTGAACATCGTTTTCTTGTCACTCATGCCACAGTCATCTCATTTGTAGTTGTTTTAAGAACAGGAACAAGTAAAAAAATATGTTAAAAAAGTTTGAAATAACAAGAATATATCCAAACTGAGCCAACAATAATCATTTTTTTACAACAAACGGTAATTAAAGAGCTTTTCTGAGAGTTTATTTCTGCAATATAATATTTTATTATTAATAAAATAATAAATACAAAATTATTGTATTAATAATATTATTATTTCTATATTGTAATATTACTATTATTATATTAATAATATTATTCATGGATTTTTCCGTATAGACCACGTAAAATAACTTTAAACGTTTCTAAAAGCTTTTTTGTAGCCTAATATACGTTCTGGATAAGTTAAACTACAGTTTTAAACACAGTGACATTATTGCAGTTCGGAAGACACTTGGAATTTTTAAACGGTATCATCCACTTTTTATTTTTTTATTGGTATCAAACTCATTTGGTTATATTTACCTCATACATTCGTTGCATATTCGTTAGCGGATATTGGAACCAATATGATACTTTTGATCTCATCAACTCAGCGTAAAATAGATCCATAGACCAAAAAGTAAATTCATCATTGTCTATAATACTGAATAGATATGCCAAAATATACATGACATAACACTATAAAATTTCACTTCTATTCTGCCAATTTCAATTGCTACAACTCACTCCAAGTGAAACACTTTTCAAAGTTAACTTTTTTTTAAATCTCCAAGCTGCCCTAACTGCACTCATTCAAAAATGGACGAAATATCATTTTTAAGTAAAATTTAATTTACATTACCTTGAATGGACGAAATATCATTTTTAAGTAAAAATTTAATTCACATTACCGTGAATGGATACTAAAGTTATAAGTATTTATAACCAACGGGTTCTGTAAATACCGATCTTCCATTTTATCAAACCAATAATTAATTAGATTAAAATGCATTTATTAATATCAATACATTTTGGTAAAATTAGATTTTTAAAAAATTACATTTTACTTAAAATTTATTAAAATTAATACAAAATTATTACTTTTCTTTTATTCATTTCCCTTGAGGCTTATTAATTTTATATAAATTCATCTACACAATACATCATTAAATTTTAATTATAATATTTTTTACACAAAAAGAAAAGTTATACAAAAGAACTTTCTATTGTCTGTGAATTAATCAGTGAACTCAATTAAATGATACTAACGGGCGTTTCAAAAGGGATTCAACTCGTATGTAGTTAAAAAATATTAAACCGATGAAATATTTATTATAATTTTGTTCAAAAATATTCACATTACAATGAAACTTACCTAACTATATAATTGATGTTGTAAATATTTTCCTGTGACCCGAATGCAGGTTCGTACACGTTTCATAACATTTATATCCACTTTCCGTAATTTTGCTCATCAATGTTAGAAATATTACGTTCAATTTTTGCCTTCAATTCTCAAATATATGAGGATTGTTTTTAAAAACAACACTTCTTAAATATCCCCATAAAAAAAAGTCTGGTGTTGTAAGATCTGCGGATCTTGGAGACCACAAGCCTCTCAATATCAAATAATGGCCAAAAAATCCCATAACATGTCTAGCGTGTCTCAACAGTATCATAAGCTGCGTTATCCTGTTGGAACGTTTGCAATCGTGTAAATCTAGCATTGCAATAAACTGATGGATTAAGTCGCGATAAACCACACAATCAATATAATTGTCAAAAAAGGCCCTATTACACGGGACGCCAAAAGATCGCACACCAAATACCAAATTTACTAAATGTATTTATTTATTACTTATTAAATAAATTTACTAAACGTCTAATGGTCATTAATGAAACACATGAGGATTTTCAGTGCTCTTAATTATTAAGCATAACACCTTTTACCATTTTCATTGACAAAAAATTAAACTAACTTTTGGCTTTGAAAAACGACATCATTGACATAACAGACATGAATGGATACTAGAATAGCATTGGTGCACAAGAACAACATCTCATTTGTTACAAGCTGTTAACCTTGAAAACGGTGTTGCTAACTGCCATGTAAGGTGACATGAAATTTATCTACGTGTTTTTCTATCATTTTAATAAAATTTTACGGTTGCGATCTTTTCGAAACGCCTTTATAGTTATAATTATAAAAGTAAGCAGAAGTGGTTTTCTTTAATACACTATCGAACTTATAGACTATTTATATTATATTAATTTACGAGGTGTGGCTAGTAAATAACGAGACTGACATTGTAAAAAAATTATTTTAATTTTATACATAATCACTCATAGTCACCTTCAATATACACTCCTTCTCTATTCCTACAACGCTCCATACAAATTTTCCATTGTAGGAAACAGTCCTGGAAGTAATCTTCTGTCAACTCCTTCAGGACACGTGCCGCTTTCTCTATTACAGTTTCCGCAGACTCAAATCTTGTCCCTTTTAATGCAGATTTCACCTTAGGGAAAAGGTAGAAGATAATAGCATGTGATGAAACGTGGTTTTTTACTTATGATCCGGAATCGAAGCGCCGATCCATGCACTGGAAGAGCCGAACTTCACCAAGAGCCAAAAAAAGCTCGAATGTGCAAGTCACAATAATAAAGCAGTGATGATTGTTTTTTTTTTATATCCATGGGATTGCGTACCTTTACTGGTTTCCTGAAGATCAAACAATTAATCAATATTACTACCTTGAGGTACTTTCTAAACTACGTCAAAGAGTAAGGAAAAAACGCCCCGAAATGTGGAAGGACAAATCATGGGTTCTCCACCAAGACAATGCGCCAGCTCATTCCGCGTTATCTGTCAAGAGGTTCCTAGCCAAGTACAGCACCTCAGTTATAGAACATCCACCTTATTCACCAGATCTTGCACCATGTGACTTCTACCTGTTTTTTAAGTTTAAATCTGCATTAAAAGGGACAAGATTTGAGTCTGTGGAAGCTGTAAAAGAGAAAGCGGCACGTGTCCTGAAGGAGCTGACAGAAGATGACTTCCAGCCCTGTTTCCAACCATGGGAAATTTGCATGGAGCCTTGTAAGGATAGAGAAAGAGGGTATTTTGAAGGTGACAATAAATTTTTATGTATAAAATAAAAATAAAACTTTTTACAACGTCAGTCTCATTATTTAATAGCCACACCTCGTATATAATAATTTTTGTTGATGGCTACTACCTTTATCTACCAAAACAGCTTCAATTCGTATTAGCTCAAAAAGTAATTTTTCATTTTTTAGACTACTTGTCTGGTGTTAATGATGTATTCGCAGGAGAATCTATTTGTTTTGCGTTTTTTCCAAAAGTCCATTAAGACAGAAATGACAGATTAATTACCGCTATTAATCTAAGAAGTAATAATGACTTTTATCAATATTTTGCATTGTCTGCCTTATTTATTTGTAATTTTCATAATTTTAACTAAAATTATCAAATGCACCAGATAAGTTTTTTTATTTTCCAATGCATTGAAAATAGTACGTAGGCCTACATGGTTTTGACTGGTGATAATAAAAATCGAGTTTTTTGCCAAATCATTGTTGCAAAGAAAAGATTTTATGAAGTTAAGGAATTCCTATACTTGCTGAATACCTTGTAGCAGTCAGTATTCTGCTACATCTGATTATGAATAATTACTGAAGAATTAAAATTTTCAAAATTTAGTTAAAAAAATTTTAATACTGTAATTTCAATTTAAAATTAATTTATGTAAACTTATTTTTACATTAGGATAAAACAATTTATAAAATAATTTTTCATTTAAGAAATTTGAATTGTAAAATAAATAATATTAAGATTAAAAACATTTAAAACAGCTTTGGCTGAAGTCGGTTGGGAGAGACCGAGCAGTTGAGTTGATTAATTTTTGTACTGTGAATCTAATATAATAAAAATTTTTATAATATAATTTTTTTTTTCTAATAACTATTAATTTTTAATCTGGTTCATAAAGGGATTAAAAGTTTCTTTTAGATACAAAGTATTTATTTGTCAACATACCACTACAACCTCAAACCACAAAAATGTTATGGGTTTAAAACCATATGAGAACAAATTCAACTGGGTAATAGAATTACCCTATTGTGTTTGTAAATTGTCTATTCTACTAATGTAAAATTATTTAAGAAGAACTCATGAGTAGGAAGAAAAAATGAAAATATATTTGTGTTTGGTGGGCCCAGTTGTCACCTATTTCCATGAAAAGTGAACTTTCTCAGAAACAGATTGCAACATACTAAAACATTTTGAAATATTTTAAGTACAATTTTTGAACCGGTATGGGAAGGATATGACGGGAGATTAACTAAAAAGAGAGACTGAATACTCTCATAGAAGGCAGAGACATAGCCCTTTTCATTAAAGTCCAAAGATTGGATAATTGTAGCACATTGCGAGATCAAAGTAAATGCGAATGGTTAAGGTGATATGGAAGGAAGACTACACAAGAAAAGAAGGAAGGGTTGTCCTATGACGATATACATGGATGATTTCATAAATAATTTGATGAATGCGAGAGGAAGTGAGACGCTAGCAACTAACAAAGAGAATTAAAAGAGGATTGTGAAGGAAGCAAAAGCCCTCTAGGGGCTGTAGAGCTACAAGATAATGACACATTGAAAAACAAATAATAAAGCGCAAGGAACTTGAAAAACATTAAGAATTTTGTATTGACTATTAAGAAATTTAACAGTGACTTTAAGTGCAGACTGAAAGTTAAAAACCCCTGAAAATTCAGTTCAACACCATTCACACCTACAATTATTTAGGTAAAATTGTTCTGAAATTATAATTTATAATTCATAGATTTCCATGAACCCAATACATTTGTCTAGATTTGTTGATAAGCGCATTAAAATCTTGAAAATAATAGTGGTATTTAATCTTCGTTGGAATAGAAAAAGAAGCGTACAGTAATGATTTTAAAGAGAAATGGTGGATTTATCCATTTATCCATGGACTAGCAATGTAATTTTTGCAGGTACCTTAATAGCGACTGATTTTTCCTTAACTTGATATTTTTAAGGTTAATAAGGACACATTTGCTTCCGGTAGAATATAATTCCATGGAATTTAGAGATCCTGATGATTACTTTGAACGATATTAAATTGAAGGTACCATTACGCAAATTATATGATTACCTCTGATTTTTCTTTCGTTGATTCAGGTAGGCTGCCGCAACGTACGAGAAATCATTTACCAGGGGCCGCAAGAGAAAGACACGAAATAATTTTAGATTGATACAGTAGTAATTAATTTTTTCGCACCAGATGGTGCGTGCCAGTGCAGATGTTTTAACAGTACAGATGTTTTATTTCTAATCCTTGTAGACCTACAATTACAATGCGTTGCTAGTAGGCCTACAAAAATTATGATGAAATCGCTAAGGTTTGTGAGGAGTTGTAGGTATCGAATAACCTACGAAGACTGCAATGGATTCTCACGCCTTGCATCGAATAAACACCTGAGGAATTTTTCGGGAGCCAATCTTTTAAAGTTACATTAACTGCTAAGTCATCAGCAATTATTGTGAAATTTGGAACAATATCGGTGAGTTTTGGCGTGATCAAACTCTTTAAACACTGGGCAGTTTAAATTAAATATTTCTCTACGAAGAGTTCATCGTAAACTAGCACCCTAAATTACTGCATTAAGGGCTCGGTCACGTTAATTATTATATTAATCATCTTCAAGGAATCAACACTTTACAGGTATACCCTGTAGTACACCGTCTTTCTTGTTAATAACAATTTATTTCAAACAAGCTAATTTTGTCACCCAAACCACATTGCAACTATATAACAATAATTAAAATTAGCCCCAACATATTGTCGAAATGTGTGAATGAATATGGAAACGCATTAAAATGATTGAAAACCAATATGCTGTAGGCCTTAATTGTATGTTACAATAATTGCAAAGTTGATTTTTACCCAATAATTCATGAAATAATTTTGGACCTTGCTGTTAATAAATGATATTTGAGTTACCTTTAAAGATGACTACTAAATAATAAAATGAACTATTGAAGTAAAACAGTTATTCAATAGCCACGAAGTATAATTGAATTGGTCATTTCAGGAAGCCCATACGTCAAAAAAAAATAGCTTTTGGAATAATTAAAAAACTTGTAATTTATTATGTTTCAATTAAAAAAATATTAAAAAATATAAATTGTTCAGAGGGCTGTCCCCTTTAACATAGAATATACTTTTGTCTTTTTAAAGACAAGCCAATTGTTAAAAAAAATTGATACTTAGTGTTTCTGAAATAAATTGGAGTAAAATGTTAACTTAGGTTGTTTTCTGTAAAATACGTTGTTGGACCAGAAGAAAATTGTGCTGTATAATGTACTCATTTATTTATTTCACTAGTGTACAGTGTGACTTAAAATAGCTATCTGCAATAATAAAAATTGACTTTAAGAAAGACACTTTAACTTTAAGAAAGAAAATGTTGATTTTCAGGGCTATTCTTGTTCTTCATCGTTGTCATAACAGTAGTTACAGTAGTTATAAACAGTACATTAAAAAGATTTTTGCATAGAATCTTTGTATGGCCTCTTCCACTAGAAAGTAGAGCTTAAGCTTCAAAAGAACATCCACTTTCATTTTTTAATTAGAAGAAAACACTTTATATCCTTCAAGATAGGCCTTTTCTTAATGTTATTTATATTACTTAAGGAAACCCAGACTTATGTGATTTTTGTAGGGATGTTGTGTTTACATTCAGTTAGTTCTAAAATACACTAAAGAAAAAATATGTAAAATTTTGACTTATGGGCTTTCTGAAATGACTGATTCAATTATAACAGTAAAATCTGATGCAAAATGAAAACCAACCTTAGTAATATCTAAATGATACGGAAAATCACCCTCTGACGCTGAACTAGGCTCTGTAGAGAAAAATGATTAAACAAACGTTGTAGATCTTTTCCTATAAATTTTATTATACACTTTTGTCGTAAAATGCACAATACGGCCGAAATTTTTAAAAATCCATTTTTTACAGAATTTTATGAAAATATCTAGAAAACCACTAATAACCGCTAAACTAAGCGTTAAACAAAAGAAATATTTGATATAAAAGTTTTAGGTTTTTAAATTTTCTTTAACTTTAATTATACACAGTTTTGCCCTAAAATGCATATTAAGGCCGCGATCTTAAAAAAATATTTTTTCTACGAGAGCACAGCCTTCTCAAGAATTTCAGCAGACATGGCGCTTACCCTATCTTGTAAAGCATAAAAAATGTAGAAAATGAGGCAATTGAAAAAAATCATATGAGCCATTTTTGAGAAAATCGCAGAAAAGTGAAAAATTACACGAATAAACTACTACTCCCAATTGACCGATTTTGATGAAAATGTTCGCGTCAGGTTCTTTAGTAGTACTTAACGTAAGTTTCAAGTTTCAACTTCGTACAATGTTCCGTTCTTGAAATATTTTGTTCGCGCGCACGCACACACACGCACACGCACGCATGCAGACCAATCACTAAAAACATGTTTCTTGGGGTTCAGGGGTCTGAAAACGTGCATATCCGGTGAAAAATCGACATGAAATAATACTTCCCTTCCTAGATATTCATATAGGCAAGAGAAAGTAAAAATATGAGCTTTGTATTGACTTTCAGGAAGAAATCACTGTAAATATAAAATATTTGTGTTATATTAATCCTTTATAGCAAAAAAATACAGTACATCTACCCGATATAAATTTAATATAAACTAAAAACTGAAAGAAAACTTGTTCTAGCTAAACATACGTAGCATTCCATGAACTTCTGAATACCGAATTGAAACTATGAATGAGTTCCTTCCTTTTGACAATACCTTCATTTTCTCCCAATACTTCTTTCTCCCAGAGGAGTTTTCTCTGTTCTTCAAAAATTTCATTCTTTTAGTTTTTTATTTTAAATTTCCTGGTGTGTAATTCTTTCCGTTGGGTTTTTCAATTTATTTATTGTTCCGTTAACTATAACGGTAACTTTATACAATCGATCTAATCTTGCACCTCAAAGGTGAGGTTCTTGCACCTAAAATTGTTGGTTTTCCTAAAACTTCCACATACTTGAAGAAGTTCTTTGGTCAATGTACACTCATTCATTTTTTTATCTTGTGATGATTCTTCACAATTCTTAGCTTGTGCGTAGGTAATGATCTGATTTGATATTCAGATGAAGAAATGCCAAACCTGACCGGGAATCGAACCCGGATTCCAGATAACAAGTCTGTTGTTATTTTATTTAAATAGATCACTAATGATTTTAGTTTGCTATAATTTGCTCTTCTTATCAAGTAATCATCATATTTTAAGTCCTTAGTTACTGTAGATGCACTGGGTAGATGGTTATTAGAAATTCGAAAAAATAACTGCAACCAAAACTAGTCATTGAGTTTAGAATCACTTGTATGACCTGTGCGCCATCAAACATCACATTTTTAATAAAACAGGAGCACAGTTTTTTTTCACAATAAAATTTTAAAGCAGGTGAACATAACTTAATTTCAGGACCTACAAAAAGAACACCGATCAAATGTAGGCGTTTAACATGAACATTGCTAGATCGGATAGACTTATGTGAACAATTTATCTTTAATTTTCTATAGAGTTCTTCAATGTTTTATTGTTGTAGAGTTGGCTCCGGAAGTATTTAGTAATGGGTTAGTGTTAACCAAAATCCCACCTTCCTTTTAAATCCGTTGCGTTTAGATCACGTAGAAGTAAGTTTTCATTACATTAAAGTTAACTCTTAAAACGACTAAACAGCTTCAGAAGTACAACATGTGAACAAAAACAATCTATTTGTATGTGTAAGTTTGCGTGTGAAGTTCTATTTGATATATAAAAGGGTATCTCAGTAATCGTTTAGATTATTTCGGACTGAAACCTTTCTTTTTCAAGATATCATTTTTTTTAAATTAATAGTAGGTACTAGTTATTCATATTTAAGTTAAGATAAACTAGAATTATTATTCGGTAAAAATATGCAATTATCCCCCTAATAGTTATGATTTAAGCATAGGCCTACGTAAAGTATTTTTCTTTTTATTAACCTTTAACAACTCCGAGTACAGGTCCAAGTATCGGCCTACAGACTTGTTTATATAAAACAAAATTCTTAAGAACTTCAGTAAATGTTTCCAACAAAATATTAAACATCTTATTATCTCACCAAAACATTCTTCAAAAAAAAGTATTGCTTGATTAAACTTTGCTTAATGAATATTTCCAAATATTTTGTATCAGATGTGGGCTATAGATATTTTCCGAAGTAAAAATGAGGGATGTAAAACGTTATTGATTAAAAAGTATCTTTTTGGCAAAAGAAAACACCTAGGAATAAATGTTTAGCTCTCAATCTAGTGAGCTTGAAAGTCTACATTGGCTCTATAGCTATTACTTGCGAACCTTATTCAGCTGCCTTCGAAATAGATTACCGTCAACATTTTGATAAAAAGAAACGAACATTTTTAAAATAAGGAAAACTTATTTTTTAAAAATCTTAAATAAACATAAAAGTTAATCAAAGAAAACTTAATTAATCAGTTACTTTTTTAAACGAAAGAAAATTTATTTAAAAAAATTTAAGTAAACATAAACAAGTCTTGAAAACCGTGTGCTTTTTTAGTAACAAATTAATATTGAAAACATGTAAAAAAATGTAAGAAATATTAAATTTTAAATTGAAGTTATTAATAATCGGCTGAGTAAACAAATCAGCTACAAGTTAAAGAAATTCTATTAAGTTGAATACTAAGAGAAAAATTCGATAAATCTTTTTACATCCGCTCCTTAAAAACCGTAAATTATGAGACAATTTTTATTAATATTGTTCCAGCTAGAGAGTTATTGGATTATACTACTTTTTTCGGGTTTTGAGTGACAGTGTTATTTATTATTGCCTGGTTACCGACTAGTCTATATTCTCATGTTGATTTTTTGTGTAGAATGGAATGTTCCTACAAACCCTATTATTTTCTTTCTATTGTTATTTATTTCCCAATTATTCCATTGGGGTTATTGTTTATTTATTTATTTATTTAGCTGGAATTCCCTTAAAGTTTTTGTCCTTCTAAAGTGGAAATAAACACGGGTCCTTCCGCTTTACATTATGCAGTGGAGACTCACGCTCTACTTACCACGGGGGCGGCCGATAAACAAATGCGACGGATTTAAAATAAATAACAAAAAATAAAATATAATATATATTACTAATAATAAAATATAATAACAAAATAATGCAAGAATATCCCATGCAGCTGGATTTTTTTTGCAGACCTGTGTATTTGTTTCGATTTGAATGTATTAAAGTTCTTGATGTAAGATTGTTGTTGGTACATTGTGTAATACATGTGCAGTTCCTTGATTATTTCAGTGCGTTTGTAGTATTAAATGTCCATTTGATACCATATTATTAGATTGGTTGTTAATTATGTTGTGTTTGCTCCGGAAATTATTTAGACTTTGACAGCCGATCAACACACGTCTGATTGTTAGAGGTGAGTTACAATGTTCGCAATGTTGTTATGGATTGTTTGTGTTAGTGTGATTGTGCGTTTAATTCTCTCTTGTAATTATATTCTAAGTTATTACACATTTTATTTATTTATTTAACAGTACGCGAGAGAAGAAACGGAACTTGTTTTATAACCCCGGAAACAGAAGGACAGATTAAAATACTAACAAAGCCAGAACTATTGCTCCACCTCCATGAGGAAAGCTAAATAGTTTTTTTTATTTTTTATAAAAATAATAAAGTAGCCTACCATGAATAAAATTTATAAAACGATTCTTTTGATTATTATTATTCCAAAATTAAACAAAACATTTTTATGTATATAACGAGAGATCTAAAAAAGTTACCCTTCATTTTGCTTAATGAATGTTATAATTTCAGGCAAACACGTTCATTAAAAAGTATGAAATGAATTGTATGTTTGAAAACAGAGAATATTATATTGTTTGTTTTGCCACTGATGCAATAATTGGCTTTCATCAGTCATATTTCAACCTTGTTCTAAGGAAGCAAATCAAAAATAGAAACTCCTCATGCTTACTCCCTGGTTTATACTATTAGCCTAATCGTTTGATAGAACTCTTCATAGCTATATCGTAAAATTTATATTTAACATATCCCAATTTAATAACAGAAGATTTTATATACAAGTTTTACGTCAGTAAGATAATATTCGGAAATATCTGTTACACATTATGTAGTAACAGTACATACTGTTTAGTCATTTACTCATTGTTAGTACTAAACAAGCCACAAGTATTGCGTACAAATTTACTCTGCAATTACGGTAGGTTAATTTATAATCCCCTAGATTTATTGACTTGGTGACGCAAGTAAATAAATAATGTTGAACATTCTTCTATACTGAAAACTATGTTTCTTGAAGATTATTTATTTATTAATGTACATTTTACGATTAAGTAAACTTAACTAAATAAAATATTTAAAGACAGTTGTTATTGAAAGATTAGTAGAGAGGATCAAATTAGATAAATAAATAACAATCAGTAGGCTACTATAGATAATGAAGTCACGAGATTGCCTTTTGCGTATGGATGGGCTGTGAGGAAAGGAAGTGAAAATTTGCAAGTGCTGCCAACCTCAACAGTGAGACACTTCTCGTATATTTCACTATCGCGCAGTTTCTACATACATTTTGTA
The DNA here is from genome assembly GCA_035578175.1 of Catonia carolina. NCBI lineage: Eukaryota > Metazoa > Arthropoda > Insecta > Hemiptera > Achilidae > Catonia > Catonia carolina. The sequence continues at coordinate 328,318,028 of JAQMRL010000001.1, read as the reverse complement.
AGCTGTGGTTTATTCCGAGAAAATATTTTCTTCATAATCCTTATAAGAAATAAATGTGACCTGTAATATTCCCTATAGCTTAATTACATGACTAAAAGTCTTTGATTTACTGTAATTACCAGCTACTTTATTCCATTGGAACAAAATTTTCTACGAACGAATCGCCTTCTTTACTATCGCTGTCACTGGCGTCTTCCCTATCAGTTTCACTCGTATCTACGTAACCGTTTCCTTTTTTTACCAGGTGTCAACAAAACTGTTGAAGAATAGCTTCTTCACGTCTTTAATTTCCTTCTTTATTTTTCGAAATGTGGAAAGAGAAACATCACAGTAGTTAGCCACTTGCTCATTGCTTTTGTTAAGAGGCAGGGAAAGCCTTTTTCAGTTAGTTCCAACTTCACAGCATTATTACACTGCATGTTACATTTCGTTCAGTACTGTAAATAGCCTGCCCACGTTTTCGAGAAAATAACATTTCTGTTTACGGTAACAAACAGTCATTAAAAGGTTTTGCGATATGGAGATTACGAAGTACAGTGAACAGATATTAAGGATACATTTTTATGCACTGGTTCACTGTACTTCGTAAAATCTTAGTATTTCTGGCTCGCATATCTCCCGTACGAACACGTAAAGAAGAAAAAAGTACAAATAAAGCATAGAAAAATATGCTGGTTACTAGGTCACACCTCCCAACTGTCGATCTTCAATAAATTGCTTCATTACAAGCAAGTACTAAAGCCGGTATGAACATATATATCTCAAAGATCTGAGACTGCCCTAAAGGAAGCAACCTAAATGTCAACCAAAGGTTCAAGAACAAGGTGCTCAGGAACAATGTAAACGACCTATGTTATGTTTGCTGTTATCTTATGTTAACATGTTATGTTTTATGTTGGTATTGATATTCACCCTAATTTGCAAGTAACTTAAATAAATAAATAAATAAATAAATAAATAATAGCTGAAAGTGTGTAAACATGTGCCAAGGAGCATGAGGATAGTCTTCACCACGATGTCACATTAAAGCGGTTCAACTGTTGGACACCAGTATAAATATTAAAAAGCTGGAACGGACTTATTCTGCTAAAATTAGTGTATTAAAAGAAGGACTAAAATTTAAAATAAGATATAAGTCATAATTAAATTTTAATTATAGATAAGATTTAAATTATAGATAAATTTAAATTACAGATTAATTTAAATTATAATATATTTATACTATAAATATAAGTTATTAAAAATACTCGTTAAGCTACAAATAAAATTAAGTTACATTTAAGTTATACGAGGTTTGGTCAAAAAAATAACTGAAATTTCTTAATTTCGCGGATTTTGTAAATCCTATTTCAAATGTTTTTAACTTGTTGGTGCACTTGTGTCTAACATAAGTTTTAAATTGCAGCCATTTTGAATGTACAGTTTGCTGTTAGTAGTTGAAAAGAGTATTCGTGGTTTCATTCACTCGGCGATTTGTTACTTCCGAAAAAATGGATCAAAGAGTTTCCGTTAAATTTTGTGTGAAAAATTATATCAAGTGTAGTACCACAATCGAAATGTTGACAGTGGCTTTTGGTGAATCTACTATGAGTAAAACAAGAGTTTACGAGTGGTACGAACGGTTGAAAAATGGCCGTGAAAATGTTGAAAATGACGACCGCCCTGAACGCCCTAGCACATCAATAAGCGACGACAGTGTCGTAGAAGTGAGGAAAATGATTCTGAAAGATCGCAGAATTTATATCAGAGAGGTTGCTGATGAGGTCAGTATATCATTTGGATCACATTAATCAATTTTTCAGCTGTTTTAGGTATGAAACACGTGGCAGCAAATTTCGTTCCGAAATTAGTGAATTTCGAACAAAAAGAACGTCGAGTGGATACAGCCCAAGAATTGGTGAATGAAGTCTACAATGATCCAGAATTTCTACAAACGGTAATAACAGGTTATAAAACATGGGTATATGGGTAAGACGTCGAAACCTGGTTTCGACGTTTCAAGAGAACCACGAAAATACGACGTTTTGCCACCATTGATGGCATGAAAACAAAAGCACTGAAGGAGCTATACCAAAACGTTCCAGAAAGTAATTCAAAGATTGGAAAAATCCGTTGGCACAAGTGTATTGTATCTGAGGAGGATTACTTTGAAGGGGACAAAATTAATATAGATGAGTAAATACATTTTTTTTAAAGAAAAACTAAAATTTCCGTTATTTTTTTATCAAACCTCGTATACGTATGTGTATAGCTTAAATGTAACTTACATTGTATAAGTTACTAAATGAGTGAAGTGGTAAATATGTTGCTAAACCACTGTGTAAGTGAAATTATAAAAGATTAAATACTAACCTGTCAATTAATAGTAGTTATGTTTATTAATTCACAATCGGTTCAGCATTGGATGACTGATAAATATTTGGGAGGGAGGATTATAACACTTAAAGAATACTGTTCGTTAATTTTAAATATGTCTTAGTAAATTTGACATAAAATAAAAAATATCTCCTGCTATTCTCCACTTTGTCTAAAAATTTTAGGAATAATTTCCCCAAGTTTTCATGTAGGCACATATTGCAAATAATATTCATTCATTGGGTCAAGGAAACATTTTAAGACAGATGTATTATACTACTGTATTCAGGTAGTAATAACTCTGCAGATTTAAGAATAAACCTTTACTAAAATTAATTCCAGTGTAATATGATAGGTACTTTAACCCATTCAGTCACGAATTTTTATCTTAGAATTTAAAAAAAATTATTATATTCTTACCCATCGGGTTGGTCTAGAGGTAAAGTTGTCGCCAAAATCAGCTGTTTAACAGCTGATTTTCGGAGACGAAGGTTCCTGGTTCAAATCCTAGTAAAGGTAGTTACTTTTATACGGATTTGAATGCTAGACAGTGGTTACCGGTGTACTTTGATGGTTGGGGTTCAATTTACCATACTCTCTCAGGAATGGTCGGCCTGGTTCTGTACAAGACTACATCTCATTTACACGTCATACATATCATCCTCATCTGATTGGGTCATGGGATTGCTTATCGTTCTGAATTGAACAGATTGCAACGTACACATACTAGGAATTAAAAAAAAATATATACGTATATATATATATATATATATATATATATATATATATATATATATTCTTAAATTACTATTTTTTTTATTATTAAAACTTTTCAAAAGTCCCAATAGATTGCAGCACTTGCTGGACTCTTAAAGAATTTGTTCATGTATGTGGCCAATTTAACTCAAAGTGATATGTGCGCAGTTTAGTGCATAAGAATAGGTAAAATTTTATGTACATGTATATGGCCAAGGTGAATGAATGGGTTAACGTGTGATAATAATATATTGTATTTATCTTGTGAAAAATACGTGTGATATTTTAATACCATTTTGTTGTGTATTTATTAAGAACTGTACTCGTACAGTTTCTCAATCCGATTAGATAAAATTAATAGAACAAATTATGTTAGTCTTCAAATAAGGAGAAATAATTAGTATAATAAAATTAACGTTGTACTTGTGGGTGGGTATAAGTAGAATATTTGACAATGGTGGAGTTAAGAGAAGTTTGTACAAGAAACTTGTTTAACAAATCTTAATATTTAAGCTGACGTTAAAGCAATTAAGGACTGTAATTGTGTCCTTTGTTTTACATTTAAGTTATTTTATCCGACAAATTAAGTAGTTACAGTCGGAGCCACAAGAATTACAAGTAAACTGGCTTTGTATAATGAATGAAGAAACAGAATATTTATATGTATGATTAACATAGAGGCTTTCTTCTTTGTTTGCAGATTTGATTCGATTTTTTTAATTATCAAGTTCATAAGTATTTTTAATAGATGAATTCATATTCGTTCTGCAATTTCCTCCTGAGAACCTACACCAAAAATTAAAAACAGATTTGCTTCATTTAGTAGATCTTTCGCCGATATTTGGACTGTATTGAGACGACCTCATCTGCCATTTAGTCGGTTAATATAAGTTTTGTGCGTTTCCATTTGTGATATTGTTTATTACCCGAGTATGTATTGAATACCTTGTGACTAAAAGAAAAATTTAATTTTTTAATATTTTGCATCAATGAAATTCTCAGCACACTGTCTTCACCGTCCGACTCTGTTTAACTGTCTTAAGAATTTGACGGGTCATAGGGAATGATGATTAGATTTCAAATAACATATTTTTTTTAGAAATCAAAGAAGTTATTCCGAGTCATGCTGGAATTTATGTTGAATTTACACTTTTCTTACCAGGTGAATCCAATTACAAATTGTTGCCAAATATAATCTTTGTTTCCAATAAATAGTAGATTTTTATATACAGTATTATAATATCATTTAGTTATCTTAAATTTCTGTCCATGTGCTAGATTGTAAATCACAGCACAATTTTAATTAAAATCATGAGGAAATCTTCATAGAAACCTATCTACCTAAGTCAATTCATAATAGAATCGCAAATAGTTTCTTAACAGACTAGTGTGAATAAATAGTGTTTCAATAGGTAAGGTGCGCAACTCAGCCGATTCTCAACAACTGGTATTATTATGACAGCCGTGGACTCTGATCGTTTTGGTAAATTTGTAGTGTTGTGATCATTATTTCCCTTCACGGCATAGCTTTATAGCCGTTTTTGTTTGGACCATGAATGATATAAACCAAATTCCGTAAAACAGGGGTTTTCAATAACATAGACAATCTGCAAGCAATTGTATTATGTTTATTTAACTTTAGTAATTTAGTAGATGATTTATTCTATATTGTCTTTTGAATGAAGTAATCCCCGTGCGGAGACACTTTTTAATTTTTTTTATTTTGTTATAACTTTATTATATATTTTGAATTGTTGATAATTAGTGCCCTATCAAATATTAAGTTACGTGAAAGTGTAGTTTGGTGTACGTTTGCCTAATACAAGTCACGTGAATGTTTTCTCGTCTTGTTGTTTCTGAGTTGTCTAGTACATTTTTGACAAGGTTGTTGGATTATGATTCTAATCTTCGTTGATATTCAGTACCGTATCTGGAAATTTTTTCAGAGGCAATGTTTAAGTCTCTATGTAATTTTCTGTTAAGTATATTAAGATTCACGTGTGATTGAAAGTTAGCTACACCTTCTTCTGAAACCGCTGCAACATGTCAACATTGGAATCTTTGGTAGTCCCTCCACAACTGTATTCCTGCAGTCTTTACTGATATATATATATAGTTTTACAGACAGAAGTTTGTTGTTAAGTGAAAATTTTGAATTTCGTCCAATTAATTAATAGTGCCGTTTAAATGTTACGTCTAGTGTTTTCTTTTAGATTGTATATGGGATTTACATGTTAAATGTTTGTGAAGGTGCAACCCAATATATTTAGCATTGTCTTATTGAGAGATTTGCCTGCCGTTCAAAAGAACTGGAGAGCAAGTATTTCTTGTTAACGTGAATGTTACATGAGGCTTAGTTTTGTTCGTCTTCATCCTCCACTGTCACTCCCAGTCGTGTATTTTGTTGAGTTGGTCTTGTAATATAAATGTCGTTTTTTCTGAACGTTCGTGTGTCGCTTTTACTACTACATCGTCAGCAAAAGTTGCTAATAAGGTGTTAACAGTTACTGGTAAGTTAGATGTGTACAATAAGTGCAGAACAGGTGCAAGTATACTGCCTTTGAAGCACACTTACTAGAATTAGATGTCTACTGTTCTAAGTTTAACTGTTAAGTGACTGTTGGTCAAATACGATTTGAATCCCAGATAAATTGGGCGGATGGAATTGCATTATCGTTCCAAGTGAATGCCTAGTCAGCCCCGATTTTGCGTTCCGTGCAGCAGAACTTTGTTTTTTCTGAAATTTGATATCTCGTACTATACAATGTAACTTTTTTGATGTAATAATTAAAGATTTTATTTATTTAAAGACTTGATTGTCTAGTTCGAATCATGAGTTAGGTACTAGATCTAGTTTGTGTTTAAACATGTTTTATTTATTACATTACACTTTAATCATCAAAGTGCTCAAGTAATATCATAATTCAGACGTTATTAAATCTCAGAACACTAGACTAATCTAATAAATAATTATGTAGGTTAAACTTTAAGCTGAAGTGACTTAATTTAGTCACTACATCATTAAGTAAGTAATAAGAATAATAAGTTATGGTAAAAATTTCCTGTTTTACGTAATATCATATTTTTAAATTTAAGAAACAACATTACTCTGATTATCTTTACTCCAACTGTTCTTTTTCTTAGATAATAAACTCTCAAGTATCGAAAACCTGTCATTAGTTTGATAAATAATATAGTGCATGAAAATAAATCTCTTCTCTTTTCCAACGTAACATAGTGTTTTTAACGTCGCTAAGGAATATCTGATGAAATATTCTAATATCCAGCTCAAATAATTTACATATTCCAACTATGATTATTTCTCTTTAATATTTAATTCAATTCCAAATCACTCTTCATTAGTACAATTTTTTTATACATTTTTTGATTATATGGCGTTTTCTCTAAGCTTAAGATACCTTGTGTGAGGGAGTTACACTTTGCAATGATTCATTTACATGTTCCTAAACTATGGTGGTTGCAACGATGCAAAGTGGAACAGTAAAACTTCAATAGGATTACCTTGAAATCCAGCACCATTTTATTTTTATTTTCCATTCTCATTTTTGTATCATCCTCTTCCTCAAATTCCTGGATAAATAATGTTGATGGCCTGAAGACGGACATGCACGTGCTTGTAAAAGCGAAAGAACAGTAAAAGAAAGAGCAGATGTGTTGTTTAAATAATGATTTAAATAATGAAAGAATGTGTACTCACATATAATGTTTATAATATATAATAAAATGCTGACATCAGCTTTTAATGAAACTTATAAATTCACTAACACTATGTTCGACTACTAAATATTTTCTGACACTACACTAATACTACATTTTAAACTACAATGACACCACATGTTCACTCTACGGTGGACTCAAAGATAATGACAATCTTTTAATTGTTCGAAGGGTCTAGATTTTTTGTTAACTATCATCAGTATAAAAATAGTTAGCGCCTTTGTAGTGAGGCAAGTCAATACCTGAATCATTAGTGGAAAGTGTCAGGCTGTTCCAAAATAAAGTCGTTACGGGATTGGTTTCGAAGTACGTTAATAGTGTGCGTACGGGTGGTAACAAGTGGTTGTGAATAGGCAAATAGATTTTTTTTATTGCATATATTGTTTTGAGTTTTGTAAGATTTATGTAAACTAACTGTATTTGTTGTTAGACTACGTTAAATCATTAATCGTAATTATTAATTGTGTATAGATACAATTAATTAAACTTATAACTATAAGTTTAAAGTTAGTCTGTTTACTATTTATGTTACACAGATCCCGAACGAACCTAGGCTTAGGTGTTACAATATTATAATGCAATAATATTTAAATTCTTCTTTTGTTTATTTTGTTAATTAATCAAAGGGTCGATTAAATAGCGCGGCGCAAATCCGTTAATAGTTTTTCCGTAACGTACTATCGATTCGGCAAGTGTAAAGTGTAGAATTCGTCTTACAGACGGGAAGGGTATTGTATTGTAAAATAAGTGGTAAAATTTATAGCTCAACCAGCCCGCCTCTTAAAGTTAGCGCAACTGGCTTCTACGCTGGAGTCCCAGGTTGAGTCTCAGTCAAGTCTGGCATTTTTTCATCTATCATCCTTCTCATCGTCTGCATTAGCTGTAATTGCAAAACAGTCGGACGTAAAGAAAAATCAGTACTGATAATATTTTACACGGATTTTAATGTGTGAATTTCATTTCATATTCGAACGAAAATATAAACGGAGGTATTTTATTGCGTTATCGTACACCATTGGAAGTACAAACGTTTTTTTCCGTGATGAAATATTTATAATAGTGACATACCATTCTGTCTATGGGACCAATTACAACTACTATCATTTTTTAATTTCGGAATGTAATGCTTTTAGTTTTCAGATTATTTACGAGAATGGAGTTGTGAAAATATTTTATTTCATTGTTAAGCTCGAATTGAATTGAATCTATTCGGAGCCAGTTCAAGACGTTTATGATGATTATTAATAAGATAAAATTAATGAATTTAAGATAATTAATGTAAAATATTAAAGAGCAGTGGTGAGAGGCGGGAGCCTTAGATAACTCCATACTTCTTCAGTGGCGGAAAGCTCGTAATTTTGATATTTTTACAGGAATCTCTACTGCTTAAGTAATTTTTTAATTTGAATAATTTTCCGTTAATACCATATCTGAACCAGTTTTACAAGAAACATTTCTTGGCTGGTGGTATCGAAAGCTTTAATTAGGTCTAACAGTGCTAATATAATATTTCTTGTATTGATTGATTTTTTTTTACTAATGTTGTATGATATAATTTCTAAAAGTTGTGTCGTTGATTTTTCCGGTATAAAGCCAAATATGATGTATTTACTATTTCATATTGTTGACAATGAGAAATGATCGGGTTTCGCACATGTATTTCAATTATTTTAATAAAGCTCGAGATAATTCCGATAGGGTTATAATTTTGTGTGTTGTTTCTTTTAGATGATTTGTAAATGGGTTTTATATGTAAGTTTCAGTAACTAAGAGCATAATAATAATAATGAGCCAGTCCATTTCATTTCATCAGCACTAGCTGCTTAATCGTTTTTTTACATGATATTTTTTTAAAAGTTGCTGATCGTTTTTGTTGTAGCACCCTTACCTATTGGAAGTTCAAGCCATTCAACTTTTTTTTTAACTTTCCTTGGTATTCTTCGGCGGTCATTTTATTTTTGCCAAACGCTCAAATGGTAAGGTTTACGCAAACACAGTTATCATAAAATTTATTAATGCAATTGACGAGGGGTAAAAAAAACGTGTACAAAATACAAAATAGCTTTTTAATTTTTTAACTTACAGGTAGGCCCGTACCTTTAAAAAAAATTTAAAATTTTAAAATTTGTTAAAATAAAACGAATTTTTTGATTTTTTTGGGGAAAAAATAATTTTAAAAAAATGTTTGTCTTGTAGTTTCAATTCTTTTTTTTCAAAATCGCCCTTCAAAAGTGGGGAGAATATACGTTTGGAATTGTCTTTCCTGAATTTCCACCTTTAACACTAAACTTTTCATAAAATGTGAAAATAGGCTTTATTTAAACTTAACTCTTAAATGTTTCAACAGGTTCTTTTTACAACCTTTTCAATAGAATTAATAGATTTTGTGATAACTGTGTTTGCGTGAACCGTTGTATTTTAGCTTTAAAGAAAACAAAATTGATCACTACATGAAAACCAAGGAAAGTGAAAAACATGAATTTTGATATTTCCAATTGGTAGGAGTGATACTACAAAATTTATTTGATTTTTTAACAATGTTCAAGTATGGCAATAAACATTTTCTTGTGCTCTAATATGAATTGATCTTATTTAAAAAGATATTTCTATTTTAGTGAAAATACTAATAACTTATAGTGTCATTTATAAAAATTAATCACATCGTCTTTTCATAACAAGGTGGATCAAACGTTTCCTTTAATTAATTTTTTTGTCAATATGTTACCTAACCCACTGGGTTGGTCTAGGGTAACTTCGCCGCCGCTAGTCAGCTGTTTAACAACTGATTTTTGGTGACGAAGGTTGCTGGTTCAAATTCTAGTAAAGGTAGTTTCTTTTATACGGATTTAAATACTAGACAGCCGTTACCGATGTAATTTGATGGTTGAGTTTCAATTAACCGTACTCTCTCAGGAATGGTCGGCCTGAGCCTGTACAAGGCTACACCTAATTTACATGTCATACATATCATCCTCATCTCATTGGGTCATGGGGTTGCTAATTGATCTAAATTGAACAGCGTGCAACGTACACATATTAGGAATAAAAATATAAAAATAATATGTTACTTTACGACTGATTTTTTTATGTAAACCATGATATTTACTTTAATTCGTAACGTAAAAAAATCAAACCCACAGGAATTAAAAATGCATGGATTCCCTACCACTCCAAGCGTGAATATTGAATTTTATCAGATATGTAGGTAATAGTAAACTTCGTTAGAAATGCACCACTACGGGTAACTGCTGGGTTAGAATTTTTTTTATAACAAATCTAACATATAATTTAGTAGTCTAATAATACAGTTTTGAATGTTTGAAATTTTTTTTATGCTACACAGATTTTGGTTATGCTTACATTAAGCTGCAAATTATATTCTAAGTATGTCCAGAGGAGATAGATCCTGTTTACCTTTAACAGTATAACTTGTCTTCACAAACATAGTTAATGTATTTTGTGACACATTACACCAAACCTAAGGTAGCTATATCCATGTGTCAATAACACGGGATTGCTTGTTTTGTCTTCAGCCTAATCAGACTATTCAATCAGATACCTGCCTTACGCAAAATTTTCTATTGTATCTTGGTCTAGTAATTATTACACAAATAAAAAATTATATCGTGAGAACGGAATTAATTATACGAAATACTCTGTACAAAGCCATTACCATATTTTACTTTCTCTTGCCTACATGAATAATTATATAAGAAGAAAAATATTGTTTCATGTAGATTTTTCGAAAATCGAGTTTTCACCAGATCTACACGTTGTGTGTGTGTGTGTGTGTGTGCGCGCGCGCGTGCGTGTGTGTGTGTGACGGAACATCTTACAACGTTGGAAATAAAAACTTAAGTTAGGCACTATTAGAGGACCCGACACAAACATTTTCATCAAAATCGGTCAACAAAAGTAGTAGTTTGTTCGTGTAATTTTTCACTTTTTTGCAATTTTTTCAAAAACGGCTCCTTCGGTTTTTTTAAAAAATCGCCTTATTTACTAAATTTTTTATGCTCTACAAGATAGGGTAAGCGCCTTGTCTGCTAAAATTCTTGGGGAGGCTGTTCTTCCGTAGAACAAAACGATTGTTTTAAGATTTCAGTCTTAATATCCATTTTACTGCAAAACTGTATATAATAGACTTGTAGACAATTTAAAAATCTACAGCTTTTATTTGAAACAAGTTTTTTTAAACGCTTAGTTTAGCGGTAATTAGTGATTTTTTTATTTTTTTCCGTGAAAATTGTAAAAAATTTAATTTTTAAGATTTCAGCCGTAGTATCCATTTTACAACAAAAATGTGTAGTTAAATTAATAGAAAATGAAAAGATCTACAACTTTCATTTCTAACATTTTTCTCTACAGAGCCTTTCAAGTTTAGCTTGAAAGAGTGGTTTTCTGTATTAATAAACCAAAGTTAAGGTTGGGTTTCATTTTGCACCATTCACTCACGATTAAAATTAGGTTATTTTTTGAGGTTGGTTAGTTATTTCGTTTCTTTTTCTAATGTTTTATTACTAATATTAGGTTATATTGTTATTATTGGCATTGGCAAGAGAAAGTCATGTGAATATTACACACTAGATATTTATGAATTTAGCAGAATAGTTTATAAGTTAAAATTTATACAAAAGCACTAGCTCTCTAACACTCAGATGCTCGGGTTTAATTGACTTCTCTAAAATACATTAATTCAGGTCTTGTCCCCGTCTATTCCATTACAAACTTTATCCGAAGTTATTCTATTTCTACGAAAAAAATTGCAGAAAAAATAATTAAAAAATAAATTGAACAAGAAACCTCCCAGAATAAGGAAAATGAGCAAACAGAAACCTTAAATGATACTACGTATGCCTAGTGAGTATAAATTTTTTTATTAGTTGAAAAAGTCTGCTACATTAAAAAGTGTCATTTAAATGTAATGTAATAGTAATAATAATAATAATATTGATTTAACTTCGTCTGTGGCTCAGTGATGAGCGTGCTATGCTGAAAAGTGAAGATCCCGGGTTAGATTCTCGGCTTGGCCTGAAAAATTATTACAAGTTCAAACCCACCGTTCCTCTACCTACGTAGTCATTAATAACCAAGATACGATGCAAATAATATAAAATAAAAATCTGGTGTGAAACACTCACACGACTTTCTCTTGCCAATGCAAATAATTAACAATGAACCTAAAATTAATAATAAAACATTTGAAATAGACAAAAAACTAATCTCAATAAACATAACCTAATTAATTTTAATCATGAGTGAAAGACGCAAAATCAAAATCAACCTGTTTGGGTTAAAAATACGGAAAATCGCTCTTTCACGCTAAACTCTTTCTCTGTAGAGAAAAATGTTTTAAATAACACTTGTAGATCTTTTAATTTCCTACAAATTTGATTGTACACTTTTATCGTAAAATGCATACTAAGGCCGAAATCTTTAAAAAATCGATTTTTCACGTTTTCATGAGAAAAAAACAGAAAATCGCTAATTACCGCTAAACTAAGGGTTATACAAAAAAACCGTGGGAAATGAAAGTTGTAGGATTTTAAATTCTCTACAATATTTATTACATACGTTTTTGCGCTAAAAGGCATATTAAAGCCGCAATCTTAAAAAACAATTTTTTACGTGAAAACAGCCTCACCAAGAATTTTAGCAAACATGGCGCCTACCCTATCTTGTAAAGAATAAAAATTTAAGTAAACCAGGCGATTTGAAAATAATCGTAGGAGCAGTTTTTAAGAAAATCGCAAAAAAGTGAAAAATTACACGATTAAACTACTACTTTCGGTTGACCGATTTTGATGAAAATGTTCGTGTTGGGTCCGGTAGTGGTATGTAAGTTTCAAGTTTCAAGTTCGTACGATGTTCCGTTCTTAAGATATTCTGTATACACACACACGCACTTCTGTATACGTGCGCGCGCGCGCGCATACACACACACACACACACAGACCAATCGCTAAAAACATGTTTTTTCGGGTTCATGGGACTGAAAACGTGTAGATCCGGTGAAAACTCGATTTCGAATAATCGACATGAAAACAATACTTTCTCTCCTATATATTCATATAGGCAAGAGAAAGTACGTAAAAACACACTAATAATAATTATAATGTTTATTTATTTTCCAAAAAAATACATCATATTATGTATAATGAATTGAATAACCTTACAATACATTACATTTATCTTTTATTTTAGATTTATTCACGAGGTGAAAAATTTACCTATCGACTACGGTTTCCTGTAGATCTATTTAGATCTATTAGTGCATATTTTTCAATCTAAAATGTTGTCTAGAATCAAAACATTAGGCTGTGTGCTCAAAGATTTTTATGTGGAATCGTTTCCGAGCGTATTACTGAAATTTAACTTTTAAGTAGAGTTTATACTTTATACTTAGGCTATATAATTTTTGGGTAGGAGGTTGTACAGTTTGTGGGCCAAGTAGTGAAAATGTCAATGAAGTAGTGTTTTTGTAGCTCTGTTCAAAGAAATCGAATGCTTGTTTCTTTTATTTTATTTGTGAATTCGTTTTCAGAAGTTTCCTGTTTTTCAGTGCCCGTATAATTAGTGTCCGGGAACTAGGTAACGAACATCTTGTACTACTTGAAAATCCTCAAACAATTGCTCAAAAGTATAGAGGGATTTAAGATACAATCTAAGTGTGAACTAAATATTTAATGTCCATTGGTAAAATTGTGTGAAATCACGGACACATGCTGGCAAGCATATAGGCTTAAGTTATTATTTTTATGATACACAATTAAATTTACCATCTGACCGCGTAGGGACAATGAGCAAATAGTTTAACAAATGGAAATAACTTGTCAGAAGAGCATGCGGAGATATATCTTCTTTACAAAATAATAAATATTTAAAACAAAATAGAAAATTGAAAAGTCTGATAAAATTATTGAAACAAGTTATAAATACTCCGTCTACATGTACGTTGTTGTTGTTTAAGTCAACAGCCGAAAGGCTGGTTTGAACCTCTAGAGGTTTTATTAAGTAAAACGAGGAGTGAGGTAGTTTACCTTTGCCTTCCTCACTGAGTGGAAAAGTACGCTTATCAGCATGCCGGGTCCTCTGAAAAGCACATATTTTCCACTCTGTAAATGACACCTTCACTTCATTCACCACAGGGTCTGGTTGTACAATGAAATTCATTACTTTCAGAGAAGATAACTCTGATTAGTGTCTTTTACACCTCTACCTCTTCTGTTCTTAAATGATTCAGTCATTTAATTGACTGACCATGTGATAAGAAACAGAACTATTTATTTTAGCCCTGCAACGAACAGATTGAGAGTAAATAATTTGACACTCCACCTGTCTGCTATGGGCAGACATGTACGTATAAAAAACACTATATTTTTAGTGACAACAATGTTATCGCACTTATCGTTTCTATAAAATATAATTTTGAATTTTTAAAATACACGTATTAATTTAAATTTATTAACTTTTAAAATATTTATAAAGTTATAAATATTTATAACTATTGTTATTGATTTATTATATTGTATTGTTTTGCTAAAAAATAAATTCAAGTTATGAGTGTCATTTATCTTTCATTTTTGTAACAGATTGTTACTCTTAACAACAATTTGTATTGTTAAAGTAGTTTACTAGAATTATCATTGTTTTACCCTACAAAAGGTTTACAAAATGTATGAGTTAATAAAATATTGTAACATTGTACAGTGATACTCTAGAGATAGCTAAGGGAATAATAGCTAAGGAAAGTTATTCATAGTAATAAACTGTGTAATGTATGAAGTGGTGGGTATTGAACAAAGTTAATAGATTACGATGACTGTAATGTTTTGAATACGAATTCTTAGAAATCGAAATTTGTAGAAATGTTTGTTTTATCTTTTACTTTCGTTTTGTTTTATTTTTGTTTTACTTTTATTATTCTCGCTCTCTATTGTTTGGAGAACTATCAGATCGTAGATCTAAAAATCTGGTGTGAAACACTCACACAACTTTCTCTTGCCAGTGCAAATAATTAACAATAAACCTAACATTAGTAATAAAACATTAGAAATCAACAAAAAACTAACCTCAATAAACATAACCTAATTTTAATCATGAATGAAAGACGCAAAATGAAAATCAACCTCCGTTTGGCTTAGAAATACGGAAAATCACTCTTTCTCTCTAAACTAGGCTCTGTAGAGAAAAATTTTATAAATAAAAGTTGTAGATCTTTTAATTTTCCATAAATTTAATTATATACACTTTTGTCGTAAAATGCATACTAAGGCCGAAATCTTAAAAAAATCAATTTTTCACACATTTTCGTGAGAAAAAAAAAGAAAATCGCAAATTACCGCTAAACTAAGCATTATACAAAAATTGTTTGAAATAAAAGTTGTAGGATTTTAAATTCTCTACAATTTTTATTATATAAAGGTTTGCGCTAAAATGCATATTAAAGCCGTAATCTTAAAAAAACAACGTTTTTACGAGAAAACACCCTCACCAAGAATTTCAGCACACATGACGCCTACCCTATCTTGTAGAGAATAAAAAATTGAATAAACCAGGCGATTTTTAAAAAAATCGTAGGACCAGTTTTTGAGAAAATCACAAAAAAGTGAAAAATTACACGAATAAACTACTACTTCCGGTTGACCGATTTTAATGAAAATGTTCGTGTCGGGTCCGGTAGTGGTATGTAACTTAAGTTTCAAGTTCGTACGACGTTCCGTTCTTGAGATGTTCTGTTCACACACACACACACACACTCACACACACACACACATACACAGACCAATCGCTAAAAACATGTTTTTCGGGTTCATGGGGTCTGAAAACGTGTAAATCCGGTGAAAACTCGATTTCGAAAAATCGACATGAAAACAATACTTTCCTTCCTATATATTCATATAGGCAAGAGAAAGTAAAAACAGTTAGCGCCTTTGAAGTGGGCCAGTAATTAAATTGTAAATGGAAAGTGTTGTTGGGCCTTTCAAAAAATTATCGTTACGGGACCGGTTTTTAATGACTTTAATAGTGCTTCCGCGTATGGGTGCTTAAAGTGGTTGTGAACAGGTAAATTTGTTTTTGTCGTTGAGGGACAGGATCTAATTTATAGTCGATTTTAAGCGTTGCAATTTATTAAATTGAGGTAAACTAATTGTAATTTGTTAGTAGTCTTAAGTTTAATAACTAAATGTAATTATTAATTGTTTCAATAAATTATTGTTATAAGTTTATTTATTATTTATCATTTTTAAATTCCAAACAAACTTTGGCTTAGGTGTTACAATTTTTTATTAATAAGGAAACATTATTATTTATCAAAACCTTCAGGTATTTAGCTTGCCCTAACATAATACATCAACCAGCTGTATAATAACTGGTAATTTAATTTTTGTATTTTTCAATATTTTTTTTAATTAACTAAAACAATGATTATAATTCTTCAAATTAAAAAGAGATGTAATGTTATATTTAATATAACCAAGTAGAAAAATGGTTAAGACATGCTTTAATTAATATAAAATCAAATTATAAATTTCATGGATATATTTTTTTAGTATAATTATTAATAATTTTGATATTGTTTGTAATACGAGGGTTAATAAACTATTATTATATTAATAAAAAAATCTTAATCGCTTCTTAAGTGCAGTGATTAGTGTACTAAACTACAAATTGGAAGATCCTAGCGTTGATTACCGGCGGCTAAAGTTTGTAAAAAATCACGTTAAAACAATCATTCTACTCTCAGTGTTCACTCTTCACCAAGTTACTCAAGTGACATTAAGTAAACTTGAAACCAAATGTCTAATTTATTTGTTTTAAGAAACTATTATGTTTTTATTTAATTTATTGTCAATAATCTATAATTAATACAATATGTGTGTAATATTTTGTTATTTTCAACGCTAGGCTGCAATTTTTCATGCGTTCTTCAAACTGATATGCCACATTTATTATTTTATAACAAACAGATTATGTTTAAAGAAACGTTATACGAGTAAAAAAATTATTATTAACTTTCAAAACATATTTTGTTCCGTTTACTACTTTAACTTCGTCTTTATTCACAGTAGTAAAATAAGAATATATCTGTATAAAAATCTAGAAACAAAGATGTGCTTCTGAAATGAATACGAGGAAAATAGATAACCACTCTGGAGAACAAAACAATTAATTTTATTTATAATTTAGCCTACTTAAATGAAGTAATAATAAGGATTTAATATTTGAATCAGTCATTTCAAAAAGCCCATAAGTCAAAATTTTACATTTTTTCTTTTGTGCATTTTAAGAATAACTGAATGAAAACACACCGTCCCTACAAAAATAAAAAAAGTCTGGCTTTCCTGAAGAAATATACACTAAGAAAATCTTATCCTTAAAGATATAAATGCTTCCTTCTAATTAACAAATGAAAGTGGATGATCTTTTGAAGCTAAGCTCTACTTTCTAGTGAAAGTGGCTATTCAAAATTCTTTTAAGAGAGATAAATACTGTTTGTGATGACAATGATGAACATGAATAGTCCTGAGATCCAACATTTTTCTTTTTTAAAGTTAAGAATTTCAATTTGTATTACTGTAAAAACCATTTAAGTCACTATTATAAACAAGTGAAATAAATAAATGAATACTTCAGTACAACACAATATTTTTTGTCTGGAATGTATTTTACAGAAAACAACGTAAGTTAGCATTATACTCCAATTTATTTCAGAATCACTTTTAGATTAAATTTACAATTTTTTTTTAAACCAGTGACTAACATTCAAAGACAAACGTATACATTTTATATTAAAGGGAACAGCTTTATAAACAAATTATATAATTTTTAATATTGTTTTTTACTGAAACGTATTAAATTACTATTTTTTTTATTTTTCCAAAAGTTACTTTTTTGACTGATCTTCGGCTTTCTGAAATGATCGATTCACTTGTTGGTCAGTATTAAGAACAAGGATAACTCGTACATTAGACTAGAAAATCGTACTTTAAACAGAATTTAAGACTTTCAGTTTTGATCCAACAGATCGAACTGAAAATTTAACTGCGGTGCCAGTTTCGTAGTTAACGGAACAATTCCTTCAGTTACTTTGTTAATTGTTTATTAATTTAGATGTTGGTCAATTTATTTAATATAATTATTATATTACTGTAGATAGAAGAAAACTTATAAGAAAAAATTATTGAACTTGTTTATTTGTAGGAAGGGACGACTGTGCACTATGGCCCTCCTCCCCCAGGATCATAGCCCATCAAATTCAATGTATTTTTCCCAATACACCAAAATATATAACGAAAAAAAATTTACGAGTTGTAGGCCTACACCATTGGGATAATAAGCTAACATTAACGAGCAATGAAGGGCTTTCGATCTAGGGCTTTCGAATAGGCAAAACTAATACAGTGTATTACGATTGTAAATCGTCGACAATCATTAACTATCATTAGTGTACACGACAGTTAAATTTCTTTATGTAAACGATTCCTGTAGCATAGTGACAGTTAGAACCCAATTGGAGCAGCTGGAGTCGGTTTGAGCGCACAATTTCAGTGTAAACAATATTAATTAAAACCAACTGTGATGCGTTGATTTCCGCTTTGGTGACGAATAAATGCTTTTCCAATGCATTAATGAAGAAAATACTTACAGAATGTTTTATACATCATTTAAAATTATATAAAACATTTCCCTTTAAAATTATTTTTAGAATAACCGTTTAATCGCTGTACATAAAAACGTAAACACGCATTTTCCACCATTTTTTAATAAGGTCGACGAAGCTGAAGTCCTAGGGGCGGGGACTTTTAATAAATGTTATTAAGGTTACCGTGAGGAATGTATGTGCCAAATTTTAAACCAATAACTATACTCTTTGTTCCAAAAAGTCCTATAAATTAAATAAGAACAACTACAGCCAAATTAGGAAAAAAGAATCTCTAATATATGAATATTTGTAACTAACTTAATATACGAGTTAAAAATACAAAATGGTACAATTATTTTTATGCTGCAGTGAAAGAAAAGTAAACAACGCAGATGTAGGTTATTGAAACAAACAAGAAGTTCAAAAATAAAGAAAGCAGCTTTTTTAGAAGATTTCAGAGGATGATGCCTTTTTCCAACTCTGTATGAATGTTACGAGAAAGGTTTGTTTTTACCATCTATTGACTTCCCATTACATTTGAAAGAACCACCTGTATGTGAAAAACCAAATAAACTACTAAATTTATCGGTATACATAAAAGCGGAAATACAACTCGCTCACTATACTATATTTATGTTCACTAGCCTTTACTATCCTACTATCTGTACTATATTTATTTATAATATACTAGCCTATCTCCTAAAGTTGAACCAAAAAATAAATGAAAGTAGCCCACTGTATCTTATTTCACAGTGCTTGTAAAGAAATAATTGGGTTATTTAGTTCAACATGGCGGCGACCCGGAGAAACCTGAGACGAATGTTCTCAGTTTTAGTACTTCCTTAACTGAGACCATTTTTAAAGGTTCCCCGACACCAACATAATTAAAGCTACCGTTATTTATTTCATAATATGAAGCGATGATATAAAAAATTTTCTGATCCATAAAAGTGAAATATACTGAGTTTGTAGGTTTTTTATACGCTAATATTACACACTACCATGCTGGCTCGTTATTGTTGTGTTGTAGTGGTCATCACAGCTGCCTTTTATACCAGGGGTCCTGGCTTCGAGTCTCAGTCAAATCTGGCATTTTATCATTACTCATTTTCATTACCACTCTTCACCGTCTGCATTATCATTAATGTGCATAACAGTCGAGCTTAAAACAAAAATAACCTAACATTACTACATTTCTACTGTAGAGTATTTTATTAGAAATAAATCAATTTTCAAATTCATTGAATAACTGTTTTGCACTTTCTTAAGGTGGTCTGTAGTAGAATATGGCAATATAAAACTAAGTACTCAGATGAGATTTCTCCGTAAATTTGTAAGGCTTCACGCTATAAATATAACGGGTGTTTCAAAAAGGACGCACTTCGAAGTTTGAGAACGCTAATTTATTACATTAAGTAATTACAAATTATACGGTATGAAATTATTACCTTTATAACATTCAGATTACCTTTAAAACTTCACAGTAAATGTTCAAAATGACTTCCTCCGCTTGTAATGCAAGTTCGGAAACGTTTCATAACATTTGCAGCCACTTTTCGTAGTGTTTGCTCATTAATGTTTGTAATCTCACTTTCAATATTAGCCTTCAATTCTTCAATTGTATGAGGATTGTTTTTAAAAACCTTACTCTTTAAATTCCCCCAAAGAAAAAAATCCGCAGGAGTAAGATCTGGGGATCTTGGTGGCCACAATCCTTTTGATATCACACGATGGCCAAAAAATTCTCGTAACATATTCAGCGTTTCAGTAGAAGTATGGCACGTTGTGTTATCTTGCTGAAACCAACAATCTCGATCGTGTAATTCTAACAACGCTATAAATTGTTCAATTAAGTTGCGGTACACCACACCATCTACAGATGTGTCAAAAAATAAAGGCCCAACAATACGACGCCGGGAGATCGCACACCAAACACCAATTTTACGTGCGTTTAGTGGACGCTCATGAAATGTGTGAGGATTATGAGCGCTCCATATTCGGCAGTTTTGGCTGTTGATGTAACCATCCAAGTGGAACCATGCTTCGTCACTGAAATAAACACGATCCAATATTTCAACACCATTGTCATTAGCAAGAGAACGTATCCAACGACAATACTGTATACGTTTCCCATGGTCAACTTCTTTCAGTTCATGAACGACACCGATGCAGTAAGGATGCAGATTTAATTGTTTTGCAGCCCTTAAAGCGGAAGATAGTGATAATCCAGCCTGTGAAGATAGCTTTCCAAGTGATTTGCCGGGTGAGGTAGTCAAACGTTGTTTCACATCGTCCAAAACTTGTTCTGTTAACACTGATAGTCGACCTGTGCTTTTCCGATCCTGTACACTGCCAGTCTCACGAAATTTATTAATCAGACGCGATATTGTGGTGTTATTAGGTACTTCAGAATTGGGAAATTTTAACTGGAACTCGTCTTTCACTCGTTCGTAAGATTTATATGCGCAATAACTTTCAATAATAAAAACACGTTCATCCTTTGAAAAAACCCATGTTTGAACTTATACAGACACTAGAGACACAAATGAATACTGGTATAGCACTAGTACATGTCAGTAATACACAATGGGTCAACAATGAGTACGGTAGTGCCAACTGTTATTTGGATGAAAAAAATATTCCCTGTGCAGAAAATATTAACCCTTAAACTTCGAAGTGCGTCCTTTTTGAAACACCCGTTACTTAACTTATAGTTTAAATTGTATTTAACTTAATTTTTTTAATTTAAAATTTACTGGAACTAATTCTTTAAAACTAACAAACAGATTTTCTTTGTATGTATACCCATTCCATGATACTCCGCTAGCATTTATTTTATGATTTCACTTAAAACAGTTTTAGCAACGTGTTTATGACTTAAATCCAACTTAACTTTATTATTACACTTAAACTATATTTACGTAACTAATACAGTATTTATGTTCAAATCATATCTATAACTTAAATTTTATTTATAACATGTAATATTTTAGTAGTA
Source organism: Catonia carolina (assembly GCA_035578175.1). Lineage (NCBI taxonomy): Eukaryota > Metazoa > Arthropoda > Insecta > Hemiptera > Achilidae > Catonia > Catonia carolina. The sequence continues at coordinate 328,296,534 of JAQMRL010000001.1, read as the reverse complement.
TTTTTTTTCTTCTAATACACTGAATCCACGGCTGTGTTCGGTTCAGCCTCCTATCTATCAGACAAGTGTCCAATAGAAGTGCTACAGTGTTGACATGGTTGTGAAGCCGATCAACGTGCTACTTGGCTCAATTACACACTTCAGCTACTGAAGTCGCATACAAATCTCGGCGAATGTCACTGTTGCGAGCTTAACATGGAGCATTTATAATATTCCTGAGCACCTTGCTTTGGAACTTTCGGCCGTTTAGATTGATTGTTTTCGTGCAGTTATAAATATAGGGTGATTCAAAAAGAGCGCCGGTTTTTAAACGGCTGGTAAATTTTTGTTTATCGGTTGGCATCATTGTTAGACCTCATTTCTATTTCGGAGAACATTCCGATTGACGATTCAGTTGTAGTTTCTCTTGTTCGCAGTGTAGTACTCTCGCAGTCTGTGTCTAACCATGGAGAAGTTTACTATTGCACAACGAGTGTTAATCGTCAAAACATTTTACCAGAGTGGAGAGAGTTATGCGGCTACTGTCAGGCGACTTCGCGGTACTCTACAACGTAATGAAGCACCGAATGAATCAACAGTTCGCAGGCTCATGAAAAAGTTTTTTGAGACGGGTTCAACAGTCGACCTTAAAAGTTCTGGACGTCGTCGTTCTGGCCGAACTGAGCAGAACGTTGCGTTGGTTCGTGACAGTGTGGCTGTTAGCCCAGCAAAATCAATACGTCGCCGTTCTTAACAATTGGGTTTAAGATGTTCTTCTGTACGGAGAATTCTTCGGTACGATCTCCAATATCACCCGTATAAAATTCAGTTGACGCAACATCTGAAAGTGGCAGACCACCAGAAGAGACGACAGTTTGTTGACTGGGTATTGAGAAAACGGCAGGATGATGACACCTTCGCAAACAAAATCATTTTCAGTGATGAGGCGCACTTCCACTTAAACGGTTTTGTTAATAAACAGAACTGCCGTATGTGGGGCTTAGAAAACCCTCGCGTGGTTAATGAAAGGGAAATGTATGCACAGCGAGTGACAGTTTGGTGCGGCTTTTGGTCGGACGTTGTCATCGGCCCTTACTTTTTTGAAAATCAAGAAGGACAAGCCGTGACAGTAAATGGAGACCGATACCGTACGATGATTAGGGAGTTTTTGTGGCGTCATTTGGATGGAATGGACATTGACGAGTTGTGGTTTCAGCAGGATGGTGCCACCTGTCACGCTGCACGAGAAACAATGTTGTTGCTCCGTGAACGGTTCCAGGATCGCACCATTTCTCGTAATTCCGACCATCAATGGCTACCAAGGTCGTGTGACTTGATGCCTTGTGACTTTCCTCTTTGGGGTCATCTGAAGTCATTGGTGTGTGCCAATAAACCCCTAAACATCAATGACTTGGAGGAGGAAATTCGACGGGTTATCGGGCAAATGGAAGTCGAAACTTGTCGTGCAGTAATATCCAATTTCATGGACAGAGTTGATGCGTGCCAGCGCAGTAGAGGAGGACACATGCATGACATCATTTTTCATACATAAAATTGGAAGGAAAGATGAACTTGTTGATGTATTTATTTTCAGTTTTTCAATAAAATAAATTTCTTAATTTGATATATCAAAACCGGCGCTCTTTTTGAATCACCCTATATTTAGGTTGTGTCCATACCGGTACTTGCTGGTAAAGAAGTAATTTATTGAAGGTTGACAGTTCGGAAGTCCGATAAGGAGCCAATACATATTTCAATACTTTATTTTTAGTTCTTCCTTTTTCTTCTTTACGTGTTTCTTCCGACTTATCTTGGAGTCTAGGGTCATATCCAGATACTTGCCTGTGTTGGAGAAAGGTTCTCCATTACAGTTAACCGTTATAGGGATGTGATTGCTTCTTTTATTAGTAAAGTTCACATGCAACGACTTATCATTAAGTCTAAAATACCATTTTTTGTTCAGGTATAGAATGTGGTTACAGCTTTCTGTAGTTTTTCGGTCGATCCCTTCTCTGAATTTCCTATCTTAAAACTCACTTAAATCTTTAAAATTATTATTTTTTGGCCTTAAATTGACTGGTAAGCTATTATAAAGAAGGTTCAAGGCTTTCCAGGCGTTGTCAGTCTCATTTTAGAAACTTCTTCGTTTACAGTCTAGAAAAACAAATTCAATTCGGATATACTGTAGGCTACTACGAATTGTTAAATACGGCTCATTCAACCTTATTTTGATATCATTCTATAGTAGGAATGTTTTATAGGGTAAGACTAAAATAAAATCATTACGCGCAAAGTACATATGAATTTAGTAAAAAAAATTGATTGTAAACTGATTTAAAAAAAGCGTGTCATGCGCCTTCTCAGGAAAATATCCTTTCATTACTAAGCCGTTTAATGTGTCGGCTACTGAAAGGGTTGTGAAAGATTTTTCAAGATATTCTCCTAAGAATTAAATGTTCTTAAACCTCATGTGCTGAATTTGTTTAAAGGATATCGGGTACAATATTAGCGCTCGACTTATAAAATTTTAGATATCTTCCTGCCTTATATGTTGACGTCAAGAAATAACTTTGCGCGAACGATATGACACCCCAGCATTTGCTAATACTGCATAATAGAATATATCCATTACCGCCCTTTTATAAAGAACGCCTGTGGATTTCTAACTTAACATTGAAAGAAATTGATTTATACTGTGCAATTTACCCAGTTCTTTATCTAGTTTTCATGTAACGAGTGACACACTTAAGGATTTTGTCTGTAACATGTAATAAAAATTTAATGACTTAGATAGACTACAAAAAACGCTGAGTAATTATTTAATAACCAAGTGAGATATAGTCTTTCCCACTTTATCTTACATAAAATGAAAATAATTTAAAAACTGTCAATTGAAGGTTACTGTTGTTAAGTGTAGGATTGCAGATTGTAAGACTTTAGATTGAGGAAAAGATTGTTTAGAAAAATTATTAAAAAATAAATCGTACAAAGACGAAAGTCTTATCGTTATAGAAAATAGTTAAACTTGGAAATCATTTAGGTATAACCTGTCATACACATCCTCTTGCTTTGAAACATTAATCCCCCATAGAAAACTCATTTCCTGACTTCTGTTAAGCCGCGCTTCCTCATTTATTACGATTTTTCCGAAGATATAGAGGTTTATTGGAAATGATTTAATCGAAGTCAAGTTTTGTCTTTAAGTATTAAACCGCACTAAACAAGATTAGGTTGTATTCATAAAAACTCATCCATGTTGTAGTATCATTTTATTTTAGTATTAAAAGCTGTATTTCTTACTAAAAGACTTTTTTGCGAAAAAATCACCTCCGTTCATGAATTAAAAATCAAATCAATTGTTTGATCTATTTAATTTTGATTATTTTCTAGCAAATTGCATTCTTTCAGTGACTTAGTGGTTCAGTCCGCTTTCATTGCTTTTTTTCATTTTATGACCACAAAGGATCACTTCCATTGCTTCAATATTGCTTCCTTTCGTTGCTTTAATATAATTAGTTGTCATTACGTAAGAAACTCTTATTGTTTTTTCTTAAAACCGTATATCCTCGATTATAAGACGCAGCTTATTTTGGCAGAACAAATTTTGGAAAAAATAAAGTCTAGAAAAAAATCATCAAAATCTTATTTCTAATATTAAGTAAAATTTTATTACCTGAAATGGGCAATGAAACAGAATTAAATGTAACCAGATATTGATAGAAATAACTACTTTCTTGAATTCACTTTTTTGGTCGAGTATCAAATAAGGAGGAAGTTTGTTTCCTTCGGCTGTTATACAAACTGTTATTCGCAGTTTCTCGAACCTGCGAGAGTCCTAAGTAGTTTCCTAAGAATTGAGGAAATACGTTAATAACACTTCATGACCCACCGGGTTGGTCTAAAGTTAAAGCGTCGCCGCGAGTCAGCTGTTTAACAGCTGATTTTTGGAGATGAAGGTCCTAGTTCAAATTCTAGTAAATATAGTTATTTTTATACGGATCTGAATACTAGGCATTGGTTCAGGTGTACTTTGATGGGGTTTAATTAACCTTACTCTCTCAGAAATCATCGGCCTGGGTCTGTGCAAGACTACACCTCATTTATACGTCATACACATTAGCCTCATCTCATTGGGTCATGGGGTTGCTCATTGTTCTGAATTAAACAGATTGCAACGTAATACACATATTATGGATTAAAATATGGATAACACTTTATTGCACTTTATTGGTCTTTATTAGGCTTACGACTGCCCGCAATAAAAGGCTCAGGTTGTCTGGGACTCTACCATCCGAATTTTTTATTAACCAAAGTATCGTTCTTGAATGGCTCTTACAACTCCACAACTCCAAGTTGAGACTAGCATTGCAACTGGTAGCTTGAAATTTTCGATATAAATTTAAACAGATGGTATAGCAGAATTTATCTACTGGCATCATTTATCTTTTTTATTTTTACTTTAATTAAGAGTAAGAAGACTTTAGACGTGTGTTGCAAACACCAATGCCCGTGGGTACTCGTGTTGAAGAAACAACCACTGGCACCAGGATATTAACCTCAAATAATTTGAGGTTATTGTAATCATGTCTGTTCGGGCAAGCTTTAACCATCGCACTAATTATTATTTTATTTACATTTTGCAACCCACAAGTTCTTGTTTACTACACACATGTTCCAGCTGGTCTAAATTTAATTTAAAACGCGTGTAAAACAGAACAGTATTTTTCATTCGCCATGACAACGCTATTTGCATTATTATCGGAAAAACTTTTATTTAACACTCCACTCACCTACAAATTTGAAGGATAAAACCATATTGAAATTATCTATTTACGTAAGCGTAATATATTGTTAACTGTATTCTAATATTGATACCTATTGAATTAGACATTATTCTGTCATCAACACTTGGAGCAATTTATTTTGAACAAAAATCAATGCAAAACAAAGTCTGTTTCGTAAATTCTGTATTTTAGGTTATTCAAACCAAATTCTTTCCTAGACCCGATGTGGTATTTTAGGCTCTGTTCATAATCGCTTACATGACTGCAATCCTAATGTAAGTTGGATTATCAAACGGTTTAGTGTCTCAGTCTGCTCACAAGACTAATGACACCTTTATAATCACAATACTCATATTGACACCTTTAAAAAAATCTGGTATGAAAAACTCACAACTTTCTCTTGCCAATGCAAATATTGAACAATGCAATTTATCATTAGTTATAAAAAATTAGAAATAAAAAACTAACCTCAAAAAACAAAACCTAATTTCAATCATGAGTGAACGATGAAAAATGAAAACCAACCTTAGTTTGGCTTAATAATACGAAAAATCACTCTTCCACGCTAAGGTAGGCTCTGTAGAGAAGAATGCTTTAAATAAAAGTTGTGCATTGTTTAATTTCCAATTAATTTTATGACACACTTTTGTCTTAAAATGCATACTAAGGCCGAAATCTTAAAAAATTCATTTATTTTACAGATTTTAATTTTAAAAACACAGAAAATCACTAATTGTCGCTAAACTAAGCGTTATACAAAGAAATGTTTGAAATAAAAGTTGTAGGTTTTTTAATTTTCTGCAAATTTTATTCTATACTTTTTCCTCAAAAATGCATATTAAGGCCGCAATCTTAAAAAAAAGTTACGAGAGAACAGCCCCCTCAAGAATTTGATCAGAGATGCCGCCTACCCTATCTTGTAGAGCATAAAAATTGTAGTAAATAAGGCGATTTAAAAAAAAATTGTATTAGCCATTTTTGAGAAAATCGCTAAAACGTGAAAAATGACACGAATATATACTACTTTCAGTTGACCGACTGTAATGAAAATGTTCGTGTCGGGTCCTTTAGTGGTATCTAACTTAAGTTTCAAGTTTCAACTTTGTACAATGTTCCGTTCTTGATATGTTCTGTTCACACACAGACCAATCGCTAAAACACATCTGTTTAGGTTCAGGGGTTGAACACGTGTATATCCGGTGAAAACTCGATTTCGAAAAATTGACATAAAAACAATATTTTTCTTCCTACATATTCATATACACAAGAGAAAGTAAAAATGCAATAATACTATCGTATAAAACAATAGTAATTAATGAAAACGGTAGTTACAGGACTACTCGCATGCATAAATGGGCAGTGATTAGTATTCAAAGCTTATCTAATTGTCGTCCAGTTTACTTAGTTAAAGTCCAATATCAAGTAGTAATAGCGCGCTAGTTTACAACGTGGAGGTCCCGGGTTCGATTTTTCGGCCAGGGTCTGGTTATTTTCACAAGTTGAAACCCACTGTAGTCGCTAATAACCGAGCTGTTGATGCGACTTTAAATAAACTAAAAGAAAATAATAAAATACTAATGAGGCTAATTAAACCTTACTTTCAATAAAAAACAGTGATTCTAAATTAAAAGATATTTTTATTTTCATTCGATATAGAGGCTGTTTTAGGAAAAAATTATAGCTAGGAAGCCTATTAGTACTGAAGATCGTTAAGAACTTAAACAATAAATGAAGACTATTTTCATAACAGTACATCTTGATTCTAAAACAAGATTCTGTTAGGTCAAATTTTTTTCCAAAGTATAAACGGTGCCATACAAAGTACGTATACAGTATTCTTACACACGAAAGATCTCATATTGACACCTTTTAATAAAATGTAATATTACTATCGCTGTGGCCTACAAACTAGAATTTTCCGAATATCTTCCCCGATTTGATTCTCTGATTTTGATTGATGGTAATTACATTGGCATAAAACAATGGTAGTTATTGAAAACGGTAGATACAGTATTACTTGCATGTATAAATGAGTAGGGATTGGTTTATCTAGCTGTCGTCCAGTTCACTTGGTTAAAGTCCAATATCGTTAACTTTATTTATTTTACGTTAACCAGCTATATGTAAAAAGCTTCATTCCTGTTGATGTAATGTTAAACCATCTGTTTCTACTTACGGAAAAGATTTTTATATGTTCAATTTGTAGTTTTCCAAATGTCTAGGTGTTTTTTCTTAAGTGAGATGAATTGTCGGTATCAAAAATCAGCTACTCAAGGGATCCAAGTGATCTGAAATGGACCACAAATCATACCTAAAAATATAGGCATAACGTAACACTGCCGTTTATAATTATTTACTCGCCCAGAAATTCATTAGGTAGTATGATCTGGTAAACAGATGTGGACCACTTTTCATTGGATGTGATTTTTTCTGTTACGAAAGGTGATCGGGGGCATGTGGAAAGAGGCCAGTGCTAATACTGCACTAAACCGTCAAGTTAGAAGAGCATAGGCTTTGCGCATGATCGCGACCTAAGACCAACTTTGAAATCATAGATGCAAGTACATGGCAGAAGCCAGCGTACGTTAGGCTTGGTTTTGCATTGCATGTTGTTTGTGTGTACGTGTTTTGGGGCGTTCCTTTTCGATTCTTTTTTCATTCACTTTCGTGTTTTATTCACTTTCTTATAACAAAAGATATATTTGGGAGGAAACTAGCATAGGTTTAGTATAAATTAAATTAATTTTAAATTTATCATGAACTTTAATATTTTACTTATTTAATTACAATAATCATTTAGTATAACATTTGACACTTTGAACCGGGGGTTATGGCTCATGGTTTAAGCTTGTAAAAGGAATGAGAAGGTTATATTATGAGAGATGGTGGATGCACCATTCCACAATCTGTCGTTCTCAATATTTTAAATCAATGTACCGGAATGATGGGATTAGAACTCGGTGAACCCAGAATGACAGCTTAGTCTTAGTGTTTGACTTTCTTACTTCCATACTGGAAATCCTGACAAAAATATAATTGATAATAAATAACAAAAATAAAATATTAGTCAATATTAGTATCAAAAAGTTTGATGGTTTCATGATTCGTGGTTTTACAACTTAATGAGATTCTGTAGATTAGTTTCGTCTTTTTATCAAATGGTCAAAAATTTAGTTTTAGACAGAGCAGTGAGTTCAGCTGTACTTGTTCTTCACTACAGAACCCCATCGGTAATTCAAATCAGTTTACTTATTACAAAACTCCTCTTAGTTTCTAATCCTATTTGCTGAGCACGGTATCTTACCTAGGACGAAGGGTGGGCTTGCGTTTACGCTTCAATTTATTTTTGCAAACTACCCCTATCTGCTTTTCCTTTCTGCCTGCTTTTCATCAAACATTTTTCCGTTCAAATTGAGAACTCTCTTCCAATTACTTTCTCATTTTATACCTTCTAATAAAAGAAAGCTTGAATATCCAATAGAAATAAGAGAATTTTGTTTAAGAATATTAATGTTTTTTCAATACATCAACACAGAGAGAGAAAAAATAAAATAAATTAATATCGAACAATAAACAAAAAACTTATATACAGATATCACTCAATTCTACTACTATTCTCATCTGAAATTTAATGTTCACAGTCTCTCAAAAATAATCAATTTTTAAAAATTACAAAGTTTGCTAATTTTGATAAGTTCTAAGATGTTCAGAAAGTTCAATTTTAATTTACAAGTTCTAACATTATTTTCGTACTAATATTGTTTTATGTGCAACCAAAATTGTTATACAACAGCCCTTGCTCTAATCGCACTAACATAATCCTTCCACGATTCAATTTATGCAGTCTGTCTTCGAAATTTGTAAAGAAACTTCAGATATAATCCCTGATTGATACGGAGAACTCCACTGGTCTCAATAATCTCTTGAAGTCAGAAGTCCATTAGAACTCATTGTTATACTCAAATCCTGTAGAAAGCTCTACGTTTACGAATAATTTAGACCGTTCAGGTCATCCATAATCAGTCAGGAATATTAAAACCTATGTTGTTGATTCAATATACGCGTTCGTGCCTTCATTACTTCATATGGTGAACATAATGAGCATCTATTGCATATTCATTTCGTAACCAGATATTTTATTGTTAATTGTTGTATGTGGTAGATAATTTTTAATCAATGACAAGTGGTTTTTCTGTATTATTGATTTTTAATTGTGAAAATGAAAACTTATCCAAAGGTAATGTAAGAAAATTTACTACCAATAATACATCTTGAAAATCAAACGCACTTCACCTAAATGACCTTGGTATGATGCCAATATATGGCATCAAGTATGAGAGGCAAGCACGTTACCAACTACGCCAATGCGAAACCTTTTTTATTTGTATAGGTGTTGTTAATCACCTACTTGCTAAGTTTTATAAAGGTGTCTCTGACCTTAGTTGAGACATTAATTTATTTTTAATATCATAAAATGGTGCCAAGACAGCTTATTTTTGTTTACCTTTTGACCGTTTTGAAGTTACTGCTAATACAAACGATGAGAAGGGTGGTAAATGAAAATGAGAGATGAAAAACTGCCAGATCTGACCGGATATCGAACCCGGGACACATGCGTAGAAGAACGTTGTGCTGACCACTGTATCATGGGTCGGCTGAAGCAGATACAAAGTGAGGAGTTTACGGACCTATGTACAATGAAACTCTATCCTTAATTCTATGTAAGGGAAAGCACCCGAAAATTTTCTGTGCATTTCAGACAGCCGAGAGTATTGACGATAACGAATAAATCTAAGTTAAGTCTTTTATTGTAGTAACTATATTATGGAAAAATACAGAAGATTTTGTTGGAGCGAATCTAACTGCCGTCAAAAAGGCAATGAAAGAAGTATAAATTCATTTTATACCAGTCAGGAAAAGTGTTTGTGGTAGGTTATGCTACATCTACTTCAACTCAAATGACGGCGAGTTGTCTGAACCGGATAATCTAAATAACATTAAATTAATTCTTTTGAATGATGTTTTTATAAAAATGTAAATTAAATCCCTTCATTATACAATACTGAAATCAACCAATAATAATAATAGTACTTGATTCCTCATCTTTTACAGTATCGAATTTATTCACATCTTCCGATTTTCAAACGTACTTTCAGAAAATAATAAAACTGCTAAAAATAAAATAAAAATGAAAACTTACCAATTTATCTGTACACATTGAAAAGTCTTTATAACTTTGAATAATACACTAGCGAGAATAGGTACATTCTCATTGAACATATCACAATAAACTAAAAAACTACTGAACTATAAAAAGTTACTCTCTATTGTCGCTGTCAGAACCCGCGTCTGGATTTTCGTCCTGGAGTGTGCCGTCTTCTGAACTATCGAGCGCATTAGAAAATGTTCCATTTTTGAAACTAGCTTACTAGAATTTTAAATTCTATTTTAAATTCATTTTTGAAACTAACTCTGATGAAATCCGTGCCCATGTAGTTTAAGTTCACTCGCAGATCTTTCATATTTCGGCCTTTTAATTTTTCCCGAAGGTGTATATGTGTATGCTCAGTATTTCCCATCCATTGAGATAGTTCCTTCATAGCAACCCTTTATGCAAACGTCTAAAGGTTGAAGAACAGATGTTAACCCTCCCGGTATGATCACCAAATCCGTTTTCCGATGTTGTAGAGATTTTTTCGCATCATCCGTAATGCGTTCGTGAAAACTGTCAAGGACGAGCATGCCTCTTTTTGCCGGGAATTCACCATTTCGATTACCCCACACTCTTGATATCTAATCCAGAACAAGACAGTCATCCACCAGCCTTTTTCATTAGCTCTAACAATTATTCCAGACACTGTAATATTTGAAATAGTTTTTCTTTTGAATATCACGTAAGGTGGTAATTTATTACCGTCTGCTTTGATACACAACCTTACCGTCAGTTCAGTAATTACTGCTAAAAAGCCATTTATTTATTTATTTATTTATTTAGAATATAACACGCACACTATTTTATCGGGTAGATTTCCATCGAAAAAGGTGCGTAGTATATTCGAGTAAGTACGGTAAATCACATTGTATGCGGGGAAAGTTGGTCTACCCAATTATATTTAAATTCCATCCTTGCGTAGAAGATAACTTCTTTTATTTATTATTACAGTACAATTAAGATTACAATACAAGAATTTTCAAAGACTAGTGCTTCAAAACCATGCAATTATTAAAATAACAAATATAAAATAAACTAAAGCCCAAAATTATAATAAGTTCAATTAACTAAGCAATATAAATGATTGAGCTAATATATATTAATAATTTCGTAAGCATCATTCATATGTTTCTCTTTCCAGATTTTTCATCCACTCCTCGATATTAATTTTTAACTGATTATTGTTTAAGTTTATCTTGCGTAAAGAAAGCAAATTATACATTTTGAGCAAATAGTCGTGGTGACACTAGTAGAGAGCCTTTTTACCCAATTGTGAAAATGTTAAATATACTATATCTCTGCTGTTGTAATGATGGTCTTAACTCCCTATAATCTATTTTCACGCCTCCTAATTAGAATTTGTTTAGACATAAGTTGCCTCAAATCAATCCCTGGAAAATCTGATCAATCGATTTCATCGGTTTTTATCGCTTTTATTATATTAATTTTAAACTTTCACGAGGAGTATCTGTTGACATAAGGTCCCACCTCAATCTATGATTACGTAGATACAGAATAGCTGAAAAGTCGAGTTCTTTTGAAAATTGTGTTATCTATAAGCCTATATATTTATATGCACTAAGAGTATACACCATGTGAATTTTATACATAAAGTAATTTAATTATAATTTTACTAGGTATGGTAAAACACATTACATCTGCCACAGTGTTTTACATAAAGAAACTAACAACAAAGCACCTTGTTTGTCAACAAGTGGTTAAATTGCACATTTCATGTAGAATGTTGCACATCAAGCATAATATCACAGTAAATGAGATATACAATACGGGTGTTTGTTAAGTAAATACTCGTACCTTAGTGCTCTTGAATAATGTTAAAGGAAAATGAGGACCAACGGATTTAAAATAAATATATTCACGTTTTATGTTTAATAAGACAGAATGTTACACATAAACAAAAGAATACATTTATGCTTTAAATGATACGATCCGTCTGTTACATCTGAGCAACAAAAGTCTTCTGTTTCATTTCAATCAAGACTCTTTCAAGATCTTCGTATATATATACGTATTATGAAATAATACGTGAACTTTATTTTTACGACCCGACCTGAATAAATGTTTTTCAAAATTTTTGAAGTAAAGTAAAACATCGCTTATACGCTCCCGATTAATACAAGTTCCTGCTTAGTACGCGATTTTTATGAAGTCCTTAAAGAAAGTATGAAAAACTATCTAGATATACCCATCTAATGTGCACCGAATGCCCCTTATTAAGCTCAATCTCTGCTCAATAAATAAAAATTCTAACGAATAATATTGTACTACTCTAAATTTATTTTTATTTTCAGTATAAAACTTAAACTGTCTCGATAGAAAAATGGTTACTCCATATCTCTTGACAATTAAAACATACTACACTCTACTTTCTACCCCTAAAGAGAAAAAAAACAACTAGATATCATCAAAATCAAGCAACAGCAGTATAGTAACTTTGACAATCCAGTTGTATATTAGTGTGAGTTGTGCGTTTGTTTAATCAGAAAAACCACTGACTTCATTGGTTCCAGCGGTTGAATCTACCAATTTAGAATAAGCTAAAAAAATTTTTATCGTTAGGTATGTAGAAAAGTAGGGTCTTAATGAAGCTAACATAAATTTAAATGTTTTACTCCTGCTGCTAAAGAACGACCAAGGATTGATTTTAAATGCAGATGAGTTTGGTAGAGTTTTATTTCAATTGGTGCTGAATAAAAGAATATTTTAAAATTGAAAAATGTCATGATGGCTAAAAAATAACGCACGTCACTTAGAAACAGCGTACTTACTTATACGATCAGTACGATACATCGGCAAAGATCACTTCTCCTTATACCTATTCTACGGCCAAATCTACTTGTATTCCAGCTATGACGATTTTCCATCTCATACACCACCATGGACAGACCCTTAAAAATTATACAATTAAGGCCGTTGAAGGCAGATCCTCTGTACCTCTAACTTAAAGACTTATGTTCGTTTCGTAAAACTTTGATTTTTGTTTTGTTTTGTATGAATTTCAATTTATTTTCATCCTTTTAGAAAAGGTTTCTTATGAAAATATAGATTCCAATGTTCATAATGGTGAACTTGTTTCAAATATTTCTTTGTGCATCACGTACTAATGAATATAGTACAGTATAGTATATATATAGTATAGTATAGTATATATACACTGTTCTACCCTTCTAACATCATTTTAGCGCCAACTGACAGAGGATGTTGGTTGAAGTGTCGAGGATAATGTGGAGAATGACACTAATATTTAATATATAATTAATTGGAATTTAAAAGCACTGATATATGTTATATAATTAATCGGATCCAAATTCTAAGGCGGATTTTGTGCAGTGGGCTTGATTTGGAATTGCGGAAGATATTGGCGTAATACTTTGTTTAGAGTGTGGCCACGTATGGAGCGGAGACGTGGACTTTGGGGAGGGAAGATGAGTGGGGGTTGGAGGCTCTGAAAATGTGGATTTGGAGAAGAGTGAAGATTAGCTGGATGGAAAGATGTAGTAATGAGCTTCGGTGAAAGGTGGAGAAGAAGGGGATGCTGGAGATGGTGAGACGTAGAAAACACAGGTGGCCGGATCACTGGTTGAGAAGGAAGTTTCTGATTGCAGACGTGCTGGAGAGTCCAGTTAATGGAAGGAGGTAGGCAAGAGGGCGCGAAGGTACAAGATACTTGATGTTGTGAAACAGGAAAAAGTACAAGGAGACGAAAAGTTTGGCGCGAGATAGGGAAAGATAGAGAACTGATGTAGAGACCTGCTGTGAAGCAGAACACGAATGAAGATGAACTCTAGGTAGATATTTTATAAGTTATTAATTTCTTCTCCTATTAGTCAATCCAATTTAGCCAAGGGCGTTGCGGATAAATTCTGGAGAAAGACTCATATTAGAAAATTTCATATTAGTAGTCCAGCTTAAGCCCAATAGTAGGGTCATGCCGTGTTGTTGCACTGTACGTGATGTGTAGTGTAATTGCAAAGGTCTTTCACAAAAAGTATTGTTAATACGATTATTAAACGACAAAAATACAATAAATCTTATCAGGAACTTGTTTGTTACAAAACTAAGAAATAATAATATCGAATTAATGACGGCATTAAATTGTGTCTAGAACACCTTTTTAAAAAGTTTGATTTAAAAATAACAGTAATGTAATACACAGCTTTCTTTGATATTAGAACATTTTTCAATCGTTCTAAGACACTGACTTTATGATTTTATTATTTTTACAATAAGTAACCGGTCCTTTATTGTTGCGGTCAGCACAACAAACTACAATTCAACGAGTCCCTGATTCGATTCTCGGTCAGGTTTGATATTTTTCACCTTTATATTATATTATACGCATTACCTATGCAGAAATCAAGGCATAGGCTTTATCTCCCAATAACAAAGAAACCAAACACCAAAGAAACATAAATGTTTATTAATATACGAATCACGATTAAGTCCTTGTAAAAAATTCACTAAAATTTCAGTTGTGTCAAATCATAAGCTTGTGGGAAATTATCTAATTAAATAAAAATTTGAAAGGGAAACTAAATTACCAATAAAATTTGTAGTTTTGCCAAAAAGCAGTTTCAGGTCCAGTGATAACATACAGAGTGTTTTATTAAGAACGCAGCCCTATGTTAAAAGCCACAATCTACGGCATATTTTTATTTTCCGTACTTTACAAATTATTAATTAATCTAAATTATTATTTTACAAATGAATAGCAAACTGCAATGAATTTAACCTTTTATGTTTACAGTAGATGTTCGAAGTGATTTCCTGAAATTTCAATACAGATACGAATTCGTTTAATGACATTTGCAGCAACTTTTCTTAAAGTCTGTTCACTAATGCTTGAAATCGCACTTGCAATGTTAGTTTTTAATTCATCGATCGTATGAGGATTGCTTTTGTAAACTTCACCTTTTAAAGAACCCCATAGGAAAAAGTCTGCTGGTGTAAGATCTGGGGATCTCGAAGGCCACAAATCTTTCGTACTAAGCGGTGATTAAAAAATTCCCGTAGCATTGCTAGCGTTTCATTTGCAGTACGACATGTAGCGTTGTCCTGTTGAAACCAACAATTTCGGTCGTCCAAATTCAACAATGAAATGAACTGTTGGATTAAATCACTATAAACTACACTGTCTACAGTACTGTCAAAAAATAACGGCCCTATTATACGGCGGCGGGAAATTGCACACTAAACACCAATTTTACGTGAGTGCAATGCTTTTTTCATGGAAAGCATGAGGATCTGTTGCACTCTATATTCTACAGTTCTGACTATTCACATAGTGAATAGTCAGTCTAAATGAAACCAAGTCTCATCACTAAAATAAAAATGATCCAACAATTGAATACCATTTTCTTCGCCAACGCGATAAGGATGCAAATGTAACTTTTTCGTAGCTCTGAAAGCAGTAGTTAATGTTAGCCCAGCTTGCGATGATAATCTTCTAAGCGATTTTTTAGGTGATTGAGTCAAACGATTTTTCAAATCTTTGAGAACTTCCGCGGTTAACTTTGTTGGCTGGCGAGGTGGTTTCTCATCGAGTACACTCCCAGTTCTACGGAGTTTATTTATCAAACGCAATATTGACGATTTATTCGGAACGGCAGAACGGGGAAATTTCAACTGAAACTTATCTTGCACACATTTGTAAGATTTACTCGCTATGTAAGTCTCTACAATAAACACGCGTTCTTCTTTGGAAAAAACCATTGCTGACACAATATAACGAAACGACTGCTGTCATCACCCTAATGCTTGACTGGAACATTTTAACTGTCTTAGGTAGTTGGCCTTGAGTATATTTTTGCCAACATACCGATTGGGGGACAGAAAATTTACCGATGTATTACTTCTATCTTCTTATAATTAGGATTGCGTCCTTAATAAAACACCCGTTATTATGACCTATTATATTATTATAACATATACTCGTATTGTATAAAATATATACTTAGAGTTTTTTTGAGAAAACTAAAAAAACACGGCTATTCGAGTGCACAAACAGACAGATTAGTTTAAAATACCAACTTGTTTTCAAGGCAAGGAGTTTAAAAACGCACGGATTCACTATAATATCAAAGTAAATTTGGTATGAATAAAGCATTACCAAAGTTCTTTTTTAGAACTTTATGCATTACAATAGAGTATTTTGCAGGTTGTACTTTGTTATGCATTCTATGCCATAATAATAATAATTAGTTTTCTTATTATTATTATTATTATTATTATTATTATTATTATTATTATTATTATTATTATTATTATTGCCATAAATATTTAATAATGTAGCACTATAGTAACTATGATAGTAAAACATTATCATTCAATGAAAATTCAATCAGTTTTAACGTTCACACTAAATTACATTATTTTATGTTTTGTTACAGGTTGGCATAATGTGAAGCCGTAAAGTGTCATGGAAGAGATTGAGGTGATATCGGAGTACAATGGAACTGACGAGGCGTACATGCCCTTCCCGAAAAGAGATCCGTTATATATTGTCATTCCGATCACCATACTTTATTCTCTAATACTGTTCACCGGCGTAATCGGTAATGTTATTACTTGCGTTGTAATAGCTCGCAACAGGCATATGCACACTGCTACCAACTATTATCTCTTCAGTTTAGCTGTATCAGATTTGCTGCTGCTTGTTTCTGGATTACCGCAGGAGATGTACTATGTGTGGTCAAGGTAATACAAATACTTTACTTTATTTTCTCTACAAAAGTTTTATTATAATACAGAAAAGTCTACAATCTATTCTTAAATAGAATTATGAGTAGATGAGTTATCTTTTTTATGTATCATGATTGAAGAAAAATCCCAATTGAGGAACTTCGTCGAGGTAAGTCTTGTGTTGTCTTGTCGCTATAAAATAAGTCCGTAGAATGCTTTATTTCAGTCGGCGAGTGTCGTTTGAGTTTTCTGAGAGTGAGATGACGAAGTGATCTTCTTTGGTGTTTTGTACTGTCCAATTGTTAATTTATTGTTGAACTGTAGGAATGTGTAAATCTCTGTGTAATACTTTAACAGTTCGTTATGTATAAAGATGCTGTGATGCTGTAACTGTTAAAAATGTTATGAAAATGCTGCAAAAATTTATAAGAAAATATTAATCCGGTTTTGTTAATAATAAAACTACACAAAGGTTGTTGTAGTTCTCAGGCTACAGAAGTTAATTGTTTTAAAATTGTTTACAGATTTTTGTGGTTAATTTGTAACTAGTTAAAGAGATTCTTCTACAGACTTATTTAAAAGTGACTTTCCAAATCATAAATTACATCCACAAAGTTTCCCCATTGGGGGGTTTTCTTTGATTATGAAGTAACAAAGAAAACTCATCTCATTGTACTACTGCTTAAGATTAGATTGTAGATTTTGCTGTAATATAAAAAAGTATTAAATCCGCAATTTGGTTATGAACGCAAAATTTGAAAACCACTGAAATAATTTTGATCCGGTTTTATAAATCTACACAACATTTCTCGCGTAATTTTTTGGCGTAAAAATATTACACAATTAAAAGATATAAATTTTAACTACTTGACCATTATACAGTGTAACTTGTTTGAACATTGAATTGATTAACCATTAGGACCAAATTGACCTTTTTTGACCATTAGGACGAATTTGTCCTATTTTATTCGATTTCCTACCCATTTTAAAATACTTTTAGTATCAATACTGTTATTCTGTTAATTTGTTTCGGCAACTGATTTTTTGAACATTAAAATGAGAAACGACCCTTTGCATGAAGAACCACTGAATTACTGATCTTAATTATTTTACTTTAACTTAAATTTATTTAGGTCTTTATTCCTTTATTTTTTTCTTCATCATCTTCTTCTTTTTCTTATTCCCGTCATGGATTAGGCTTTCTGACCTATTCCGACTTCTCTGCCCATCTTTTTCGCGGCCTACTTACATCTCTTTGTCCATCATGAATGTAGCTTAATGCCCTTTTTGCCCATCTATCTTCACTCATTCGTATTAAACGTTGGACCGTATTTTTTTCTTTATTCTTAAATTATTCTTGTTTTTACATAGGTATTTGTCCTTTATCTACAAGACTAAAATCGTAGAGCAGGCTCATTATAGCTGGTCATAAATTTCCGGGCACGTTACAGAAAAATATACGAACTAGACCTTGACCCTGGATTGCAAATATTAGTTTGATATATTACATTGAACGTATTAACTAAACTTAATTGTTTTTATGACATAATGTGTATTTATATTTTCATTATATTTGGCAGTAAGTTGACAGTTTCGACGAGAAAGACAAAGGTAATGGCATTTAGGGAGAAGGAGCCAGTCAGAAGTAAAATTGTTATAGATAATAATATTTTGGAACAGATCTCCCACTTTCAGTATCTAGGTTACAACATTACATACCAACAGGATACAGATGTTTACAATAAGATGCACCGATTTCAGCAAATATGCGGAACTATCCACAGCACTTTAAAAAATAGCACCAGCAAAAACACGAGGCTGAGATTTTATAAAACATTACCAGTGCCGACTCTACTCTATGGCAGTAAAACTTGGGTGCTATCAAAGCGAGAGGAGAGTAGATTGCAAGCATCTGAAATGAAATTTCTTCGACATACATATGGGTGTAGTAGAGAAGATCGTTACAGGAATACTGAGATAAGGAAGGAACTCAACATCTTCTCTATAAACAACAAGGTATCCCAGAACAGAATGCAGTGGTTAGAGCATGTAAACAGAATGCGAGAGGATAGGATACCAAAGCAGACACTGGGCTATAAGCATGAGGGCAGAAGAGAACGAGGACGCCCGAGAAAGAGATGGGCAGATTTGAGAGGTTCGGAACAGGCAGAGATGCCTAATCCTTGAAAGGCAGAAGAAGAAGAAGATTATATTTGGCAATGTGGGTGTTAGGTAATATTCTATACCGGTCGATTCCTAAATTGGCTTGAATTTTTGCTAAGGGTAGAATTCTAACCGTCATTAAATGTACGTCAGCAACTATGTAAATGTGTTTTAACCATACAAAATTCAATTTATTTTGTACATACTTGAACGACTTCTTCTATCTGGTATTAGATTTAAAGTCTACTACTATGATTACTGTCAGAGCAGCAAAATTGCAAATATGGTAAACTATAATAGAAACTAAGATTAAACTGCTTGGTTGGGTACATTCACTTCCTTTACTATTTTCCAGTTTGAATCGAGCATACAAAATTATTCACCAGGCTTTGAGTATACTGACCCTTTCTTACACATAATACAAATAAAATAGGGACACCAAGGCTTTTCCTACTTTCTTTTCCTTCTTTCCGGCACATTTTGTTGTTGGCAACACGGGAGTGGTACGCTGTAAAAACGAGATAAATACTAGAAGTATTAAAGTGTCTTAATTTGTTCTTAGGAAACTTTTTGAGTAATTAAAATAAGCACCAATTGTTCAACTTTTTTTTTTTATTTTTACTTTTCGATTTTAGATTTTAAACTCTTTTAAAACAAAATTATTTTCAAAAGACAAATTGCCGAAGGTGTAAATTTAAAACGGCTTCAAAGTTTAAATAAACTGTTTATTTAGTAATAATTTATACAGTCATCACTAAGACGTAAGTTAAATAAAACTGAACAAAACGAGAAGTAATTAATTGCAGAAAAATGTGATAAAATAATTTAAACAGAAAATAAAATAATTTCTTATTTAAAAAGTTGTAGGGCCCATTATGTTTTAAAGAGACTATACCAATTATTATTATTAGGTATTATTAAGTGCACGAAAGTTTTACAAAATTTCTTTAACTTTTGAAGAACTGTCTGAACAAATAATTATTTTATTATATTACATATATTTAATACATTAAAGTACGTATTAACAGAATATAAAACTTAACTGTAATCTTATAAATACTACAGATGTAATAGAAAAAGATGATGATGGTTTACATAATATTTCAAATTACAAGAGGAACTTAAATTGCATTGTACTACAAATAAATTATATCAAATTCTACGCAGAGTATTAAAAATCTACATAATAACAATAAAGCAATATACTTTTTATTAATAATTTTGTATTAATTTACAAATTTTAATTAATAGATAACAGAATAAATACAAAAGGACAATAATCAGTTTATCGTAAAAATGTTATTAATTAGTCAATTTTAATTATATAACAACAAATATTAAACGTCAATCCATGATACGGCTTACATACAACACATTGCCGTTAGACATTAAATTATAGTAATCATTTTGTATATAACATTGAAAACTCTACGTTTTAACGAATTAGACAAAAAAATTATAAATTATTGTAACGTTTTCTCTAAGTTCTGGTTAAATTTAAATAATAAATCTTTCTTTTATAAATATTTAATCATTTGTTTTTTACTACAGCAATCTAGTCTGATGAGACTTGTGAGCAATATTTTTCTAACCTAAAGTATCTACTAAAACAAAGATCTTTAAAGTTAATTACACACTACATTATAGATATACATAATATTTTACACTATGGTTTACTCTACACTAACTCAAAGGGTTTCTTTCTCTTGAGGTGGCGCACTGCATCCGAGTTGTCCAAAATTTGTATAGCTTCGATGTTCACATGTTGATAGAGCCTTGTGCTTCATATTTCTGTGCAGATATCCTTATTTCATTTGAGAAAATTCTACCATCAGCTCTTTATGAATGTCTGCATTTCTGACCACTGATGGAGCGCTGACAATGTCTCTCAATACTTTATTGTGGAACCTTTGGATTGCTTCGATATTACTCTGCCTGGCGAAACCCCAAAGCTGTATGTCATACATCCATACTGGCTTTAGAATCTGTTTATAGATTAGGAACTTACTATTATGAGTAGAGTTTTCTTCTAATCAACCCATAAATTTTACTGTATTTCAAGCCAAGTTCTTCTCTCTTTTTCTTTACGTGCTGCTTCCATCGCAGCTTTGCATCTATAATGCTTTTCACGGTTGATAAGATCTACTGTTCCACGCGTTTAGACCAATCAGAACGTTTGCCAGCGTTGTCAGATTGTACGAATGTATCAACTTGACAAACATTACGCGCTAATGTTTATAAGAGCCGCAGTAGTTCACTCGTGTCTTGCATCTCGTACTGAACATATCGATTATAGAGCGTGTTGACATGCAATACTTTATAATAAAATCAGCTGGTTGTATGTTCATAGGTTATAATAATTGTTAATGAAAGACCAAAAACTGGCTGACGAAATATATAACAGAGCTACGAGAGCAAGTATTGGGAACGTTGCTAGCAAGAAATTGGCTAGCTATGAAGTGGGTAGGGGGCAATGCGTACGTTCAGAGCTCATCAGCTTTGAAAAATAGTAGTATAATGTCATCCCTAGGTATTTGGCTTCATTTCCGTAAGTTACTACTCCCCCATTGATGGAGACTGTTTCACACTCACATTTCCTGTTCGTAAAATTAACGCGAACAGATTTGTGTTCATTTATTCTGACGTTTTATAATTGATAACAAAGATTTATTATTCATTTATTACTTACATAAAAATTATTACAGTTATCACTACTAGCAAATTAAAGGGTGATTCAAAAAGAGCGCCGGTTTTTAAACGGCTGGTAAATTTTTGTTTATCGGTTGGCAACATTGTTTGACCACATTTCTATTTTGGAGAACATTCCGATTGACGATTCAGTTGTAGTTTCTCTTGTTCGCAGTGTAGTACTCTCGCAGTCTGTGTCTAACCATGGAGAAGTTTACTATTGCGCAACGAGTGTTAATCGTCAAAACATTTTACCGGAGTGGAGAGAGTTATGCGGCTACTGTCAGGCGACTTCGCGGTACTCTAGGACGTAATGAAGCACCGAATGAATCAACAGTTCGCAGGCTCATGAAAAAGTTTTTTGAGACGGGTTCAACAGTCGACCTTAAAAGTTCTGGACGTCGTCGTTCTGGCCAAACTGAGCAGAACGTTGCGTTGGTTCGTGACAGTGTGGCTGTTAACCCAGCAAATTAGGGAGTTTTTGTGGCGTCATTTGGATGGAATTGACATTGACGAGTTGTGGTTTCAGCAGGATGGTGCCACCTGTCACGCTGCACGAGAAACAATGTTGTTGCTCCGTGAACGGTTCCAGGATCGCATCATTTCTCGTAATTCAGACCATCAATGGCCACCAAGGTCGTGTGACTTGACGCCTTGTGACTTTCCTCTTTGGGGTCATCTGAAGTCATTGGTGTATGCCAATAGACCCCGAAACATCAATGACTTGAAGGAGGAAATTCGACGGGTTATCGGGCAAATGGAAGTCGAAACTTGTCGTGCAGTAATATCCAATTTCATGGACAGTGTTGATGCGTGCCAGCGCAGTAGAGGAGGACACATGCATGACATCATTTTTCATACATAAAATCGGAAGGAAAGATGAACTTGTTGATGTATTTATTTTCAGTTTTTCAATAAAATAAATCTCTTAATTTGATAAATCAAAACCGGCGCTCTTTTTGAATCACCCTGTACATAAATTATTTGGGCCTAACTTTATAATAGACTAAATTGATTATGAAATGTTTAACTCTTAGTCAAACTTACACTAAATTTAACTAAAATGAAAATATGGCTATTTACAAAAAAATAAATAATCGCTTACTTTACAAGTTTCTTACTTACAGGTTGCATTCTACATATTACAACAACATTACCATTTTCCTGTCACAGAAGGAAATTACTATTTCATTTGTAACAAACAAACCCTGGGTCATAATTTTC
This sequence comes from Catonia carolina, assembly GCA_035578175.1. Lineage (NCBI taxonomy): Eukaryota > Metazoa > Arthropoda > Insecta > Hemiptera > Achilidae > Catonia > Catonia carolina. Next base: position 328,273,782 of record JAQMRL010000001.1, on the reverse strand, counting down.
AATTTTGTCTGTATCTTAAGTACAGATTTTTAAAATCATTTTTTTTCTAATTTGTAGTACTGAAAAGTTTTACTATGACTAAACAAAGTTTTAACAATTTATGAAAAGCAAAAAAAACCGACATGATAACTTGCAAAAAAATGAACTCAGCGGTTTTCTTTTGAAATTTATTTTGATTGAAAAGCTTGTAGTTTTTGAAGGTTACTTTTCTTGGAACTTCCGAATAGCTGAATTCCATAAGCCCATATTAGATGGACTTCGTAAATTACAATAGTTTAACAGAGAGGTAGAGAGGATTTGGAACTGACCAAGTAGTAAACAAGTATCAACCGTTTGTTTAAAGTTTGCCGTTCAGTTTTGATATGTTTCTGCCAATTAAGTTGTCGGTCAAGAACATTAACTCGTTAACTTAACTCGTACGAAATTAATGATCTTTTAGAATTTTAATGTTGTTAAGAAACACTGCTGGTTAAGACGATCGTCAAAATATGAATGAATGTAATTTGGATAGATTTAGTAAGATTTACTTTTATTTTCCACTTTCTTCTTCTTGTCAGGGTGCCTCTCCGTTCCGAAGGTTGGCGACCATCATGGCGATGCTTACTTTATTGGTAGCTATCCGAAACAGTTCTTCTCAGCTTTTGTTAAACCATACTCTTAGTTTGGCCATCCATGAAATACTTCTTCGTCCTGTTCCCCTTCTTCTGTCGATTTTGCCTTGCAGAAAGCGTCGGAGCAATTCATACCTGCGCTCATACCGCATGATATGACCGAGATATTGCAGCTTTCGCGCCTTCCCTATGCTGATCAATTCCGATGCCTTATTCAGCACAAAGCATCAGTCATTTTCTTCCGTAGCACTTCCGCATTAGTAATTTTCTGCAACCACCGTATTTGCAGCATTCTCCTATAAAGCCAAAATTCGATCGCTTTCAATTTGTTGTTTGTTGCTTCTGTTAGAGTAGGCCTACAGGCCTCAATTCCGTACAATAGGACTGAGAACACACAATAATTCATGAGTCTCGTATTAGTGTCAAGGGTTAAATTTTGGGTTTTAAAGACAGAATTCATGGTGTTGAAGATATTTCTGGCCTTGGCAATACGAGTTGTTATCTCTTGTAAATTATCCCACCTCTCATTAAAACAGGTACCAATTTTCCACTTATGCAGCAAATTTACTAACAGCCGTTAGAAAATGAAGGTCAAAGATATTTTGTGTGAAGAGTTAGCTGTTGCCATAATCCCTTAATCATCCGCGCATGTTCCAATCGTGGTATGTGGTGTTTATGGTATGTCTGATGTGTTAATAATGTAGAGGATTGGAGAAAGTACAGACCCTTGAGGTCGAACTTATATAGGACTAACTGATATGTTTGCTATACGTAAATACCAATTTCCCTGTCTGATACGAAAGAATCTATAAAGAAAATAAGAGCGAAGGATTAGGTAGTATGTAGATGGAGGGATTCGTTTTAATTTAAATTATGAGTCTTGCAGCCAAACACGATCAAACGTTGCACTGACATCAAGAAATGTTGCAACAGTGATCACTTTCTTTTCTAACCCATTAGATATGAAATGTACCACTCGGTTAAGTTGTATGGTGAAGTGAAATGAATAGAAGCCAAATTGATGATCATATTATTATTTTAGATATCTGTATAAGCGGAAGGAGACGGGTATGAAGTATCTTTTTAAAGTGCTAATGTACCTAAGAAAAACAGATCTGATCGCCTCCGTAGCGGTGGTTTGTGCGCTAGCCTACATCGTGGAGGTATCGGATTCAATGTCTGGGCAGGGTCTGGAAACGTTCACAAGTCAAAACCCACTGTTCTAAATACATGTAATCCAACTTAGTCGCTGATAACCAAGCAGTTGATGTGTGATGCAACTTTGAATAAACTATGTCACCGCCACCCCTTCTAATAAATCATTTACTGTACTGCCGGCCTTCAATACTGCTTCCGGCCTTTGTCGGTGCGGTAGGCTCTTTGACGGCATAGCGACAAACTTTTCGGCTCCCCACCGACAGAGGCCTTTGTCATCAAGGCCAAGCCAGTAGCCGCTCTCTACCACAGCGCACTCGGCGACTACATAAAGAGCGCGGCACTGAGCCGAGCGATTCAATACCGATCCAGACTCAGAGGGATTCAATTCCAATCAAGACACCGAGGGATTCACTTCCACCAGACAGCATCGACAAGACGTCCACCACGGTACACGGCTGCCGGACTCCAGCGTGGACTAATCGACGACCCCGCTAGAGAGAAGATGATGCTTCCGCTCGCGGACCCGTCACCGTAAGCCGTCGATCGGACCGTCATCGCCCGCTGACGCGAGCAATGCCCACAGCGGTCCCTCGACCGAGCCTTATGCCCACCGGACCCGACGAAGCAGCCATCGACGCACTACTGCGGTGGAAGAAGATGAAATCCCCGCTGGACGTCGAAACGCCGTGTCTCCCAGCTCCTCGACCGCCACGACGACTACGACCGATGCCTCTCCAAGACGACCACCGCTTAAACGGCCCTTTTCAGGGCCACCAAAATTATAAGGTTTGCCACTTTCGCCATCCGGTGACAACTAAAAAAAATCAGACCTTATTAAATTTGATCAATCATCTTTCCTCTCAAGTACAAAATTTATAATTTATTGTCGTGTTTGTAAAAAAATTTTCGTTAGTCATCGTCGTTAATTTTTTTATTTTGTCTGTGCCGTAAGTTTTAAATTTTAAATCGTTTAAATCGGAGTTAGTGGCCGCTATTATTCTAAACTAATCGTTGGACTTAAGCTATATTGTTTAAAGTAGTTCTTTAAAATATATATCAGCTTATCATTCACTACTAGACGGTAAAATAATGAATAATAATTTTACTTGGTAAGTCACGCGTAAATAAATTAGTTAAAAAGATAGTAAGACAATGCAATATTAAACTGCCTCTGTATATTGTAATAATGTGGTACGGGTCTCTTTCTTCTTCCTTTGACATCGCCTTATTGCAATAATCTCACAAGCAAGCGCTTGCTAGTAACGTTTCGTAACGACTGCCTTTAAAAGCCGTCCCTTTGCTTAATGCTAAACTAGAGAGAATATACGAATTTTCAATACATACTAATCAGAATCTCTTTTGTGAAGTAGCAGCGGTACTCCTTTCTGTATTTGTACCGAGATCGATGAATTTTGGTTGGATCAAAGTTCACCGTTACACAGACTTTAACTAAAGGTTCTTCAATACTGAATTCAAATATATTATTATGCTAAACCCGATCAGTCAAGTAACTGACATTTTCATATTTTTATTTCATAATGTAAAAATTATTTTAGGAATATTTTTATGTTAACGTGCTTCGTATCCTTGTTAATTTCCTACAAATGTATCTCCTGAAATAAATTATTCATCGATAATGCGTATTTTGTAAAACTTAGCTGAATTGAAATCTGTTGAAAGGTATGCCTATAAATGAAATTCATATTTTTAACTTGACAAAAATTTTCTAGCTGTATTAGGCTTTTAAAATTCTGAAAAAAGTCAAGTAAGTTTTAAAATGTTTTCATTACTTTCGAAATACTGAAAGACCTTCCACGATATATCATCTTATTCTTAACTAATTTATTTCATAATATTTTAAGAATAACAATCCATCCCTCGCTGAGAAATTGTTTGTTTTAGCCACACAAACCCCTCATTGAGTTTATTCATACAGATTCATTTCCCTTCTACCCACATGTCCAAAACTATTCGAAAAACTGTTACTTCGTAGTATAACTCCAATTATTGAAGGTAATTCTTACCCATTCTCATCTGTTTGGCTTTAGGTCTGAAGATTCCACAATTCACCACCTTTATCGAGTATTTGATTAGACAACGTCAGGTTTACAGCGTATTTACTCATTACCCTTCCAATGTTTCCTTAGCATCAATCAAGCTTTCGATCGGATTTGACATTTAAGCTTACTGTACAAATTACAACATCTTCTTCCTTCAACATACTAATTTTTAATACTTTCTTACTTCCAGATTCATTGATGTAAACTTAAAAAATACCTTCACTCAAATGTAGTCTGTTAAAGAGGGAGTACCACAGGAATTCGTCCCAAATAACGTCCCTCAGTTTACACGAAAAATTCACCCATTTCACAGACTGACCCAGTTAGATATTTAGGAATCACTCTTGATAAAAGGTTCATATGGAAACCTCAGATTTTACTAAAATGACAAACACTGAAAGGCAGAACAAAATATTTATAATTTAATTGGCAGACATTCTTCTCTTACTTTACCAAAGAAAATACTATCACTTTAATTACTATCTGAAACTGATCAGGACATGTGTTCCCCACATTACGGATCCGATAAACCGAGTAAAATAGCTCATTTACCTAGTCCACGGTCCAAAGGGGTTGAGTATGCAATTGAACTCTAACGCAGTTTGACTTTTGATTCTTGTTGGAAGCACCTAGTAAATGAAAAAATTTGTGCCGTCGCCAGCCCATGTGGTGGAGTACTTACGATGAAGAGGAAAACAAGCAAAGGGGCGCTTTTCGATTACCGCCTCTGACTCAGGAACAGTCAATGGAGTAATGATTCAAATGCTAATTAACTCAAATATTTATTCCCTACAAAAATATTTTGTAGCCAAAATTCATATTTCTAACTGTTGTCGCACAATTAAATTTTTTGTGATAGAATAACAAATATTTATATAAAAGAAATATCAGATGTGAAACACTCACACGACTTTCTCTTTCCAATGTAAATAATGGCCAATATAACCTATTTTGAATCATGAGTAAACAGTGTAAAATGAAAAATATAACCTAATTTTCATCATGAGTGAATGACGCAAAATAAAAAACTACTACTGTTCGACTTAAAAATACGGAAAATTACTCATTTATGAAATGTAGAAAAAATGCTTGAAATAAAAGTTGCATATTGTTAATTTTCTGTAACTTTAATCAAATACACATTTGTCTTAAAATTCACATTAAGGCTACAATCTTAAAAATAACATTTTACCACAAGAGCACAGCCCCGAGAATTTCAGCAACTACGGCGCTTACCCTATCTTGTAGAGCATAAGAAATGTAGTTAATGAGGCGATTCTTTAAAAAACCATTACAAACGTTTTTGACAAAGTCGTAAATATGTGAAAAATTTCACGAATAAGCTTCTACTTCCAGTTGATCGATTTTTATGTAAATGTTTGTGTCAAGTCCGCTAGTGATGCCTATCCTTAGTTCCAAGGTTTATTTCCGTACTGTATTCGATTCTTGAAATATTTTGTTCACTCACAGATATACAGACCAATCAACAAAAAATATGTTTTTGGGTTCCGGTGACCTGAAAACGTGCATTCTTGGTGAGAAATCGACATGAAAACAATACTTTCATTCCCTGTATATTTAAACACGGCAAGAAAAGTAAAAATAAAGAAAAGAAGAGAATTTGATAATTCTATTAAAATTATCTGTTGCTATATTTCTTAACAGCTTCATAAATATACTTTATTACCATATATTTTGCAGGGAGATATTAGTCAAATTTCATTTGATAATGTTATACTTTCTGAATCGATTAGAATTCTGAAATGTGATTCGTTTATGTAGGCCTAAAGATAAGCGGTGGTCGTATAATTGCTCAATTTCACCCGATAACACACAATTTTTATTAGTATTATTATGAAATTTATGACAAAGTTAAAAATGTTACAGCAGATTAAAAAGCAGCATAAAATTGCTAATGTTTATATAATAGATGCTCTAAAAACTTTAAATAAATAAAAAAACATAACGTCTAAGTCATCAGAACAGTACAAAAAGAATCGTCAAACAGGAAGTATTAAATAACAACATTTCTGTTACGTGTTCGTTTGTAATAAAAGTTTATAGTACCTACCTAACGTATAATAAAGGATGTTATGTGAGGTAATCCTAAACTTCAGAAACTGGTTCAATATATTATAATAAAAATCTATTGAAACGAACTCACTACTTTGCTTCGTAACTGTCTAGCTCGTTTAATCTCGTCTTAATGTGTGAGTTAGTGGTTGAAAATGTGTGCACCCGTATGTCAATTTCTACTACTGTATCTTCGGAATTAAATCAAAGCATCACTACTCTTGTATATGTCAAACATAAATCAAACATTCATAGTTTAACTTTACAGTGATTATAGTTTGTAAAATAACATAAATGTAACATCTTTACGGTTGTCAACGTGATCAAAGGTTATAAATATTGTAAGTTAGGTAAATTTTAAACTTAGCTACATTTCCTGTTCGGTTCATCTCAAGAGCTAATTTTGATCTTTATTATATTTCATAGTATTTTGTTTGAACACACATTTAATTATTTACAATACTTATTCTTGCATATTTCCTTTACTAATTGTCAGAAAATTTGCTACATAACACTGAAATTCATTTTATTTTTAATATCAGAGAGCTTGTTTTCTTCGATTTACTTTTTTAAAATTCGGCTGTTGCGCACTAATGCAGACGGTGAATGACGGTGATAGATGAAAATGAGTAATTCAAATGTCAGACCATGACTGGAAATCAAATCTGGGACCCCTGACATAGATTCCCAGTTTCGTAGACTACTGGTACAACCGACTGGTCTACGTTTTATGCTCATGCAATTCTATCGACAGCATACTTTTTTTGGTATTGTGTCCGACTGTTTTGTAATTATTGCTTATGCAAACGATATGAAGAGTGATAAATAAATACGTGTTTATGTTAGAGAGATCGAATAAGTCCATTGTGTCCGTTGATTTAGATCCCCTATTCTTATGTTAAAGTCCTTTCCTACTAAAACAGGACTATTCCTAAATATTTCCTCATATTTCCGGAAACACTGAATAAGATCCGCCACACCTCTCTCCTTCTCATGGGATTTGAAATACACGGTCCCTACAACAAACTCAGCATTACTTAATGTTATTCTAACAAATAAATAATTATAGCTATCTGCAATTAACCTTGGACATAATTTACTTCGAACAAACATGCATATTCCCCCACTTGCTCTCCCATAAGTTTGGCACTTGATAGCTGGAACAGAGAACGACTTGTATCCCTTCAAAACCCAGCATTATTATCGTAAACGTGGGATTGCCACCAAGTCTCATTTTAAAAAAATTACTGAAAAGGTGCTACATACCAACTGCTGTTTTACATCACAACCCGAAAAATTTGCCATGCCGTGCGAATTCCAGAACATCAGACCAAAACAATTGCCTACGTTTTTGTTTTCCCATTTATTCCTAATTGACACATTTTTTCTCCCTCCAACTGAACTCAGCTCACTTAAAAAACAGCCAGTGCTACCGTCCCGCTATATTTTAACCACCGTATCCTTTTCGCTGGCATCGGATTTAACCCTTATTTGGCTTCTCGTTACGACTCCCTGGTTTAGCCACCTCCTCATACCACCAACCCTTCCAATCAAGGACCCTTCCAAGTTCTCCACCAACAACATTTTTCCGCACTTCTATAACGCTGCCTTCCCGGGTCAATACGATTCTATTTACATGGGAATACACCCGAATACAAATTATTGTAAATAAATGAACATGTGATGAAAAGATTTTAGACTAGGCCAGGAATCAAACTCGGGATCCTTCGCACGATAGCATAAAATGAGAAAGTATTGCAAACATGCAAAAGATTCTACAACTGCATTTTAAACTGATATTCACGTAACCAAGAAGCAAAAATAAAACATTTTGGAAGGATATCAGTCGGTAAGTTTGTGCACTGTGCTTCATATAGCCTAAAACAAAACCTCCGCACTAATTGAAATAAAAAGTAAGCTTACTTCATTACTATTTACGTTACATCATGGCAAGTCAAAATTGGGATTATTGATTACAATTTAATTTCTAATGTTTTAGAGTGTTCATGTTACATGCCAATTTATTAATTATTCATTAAACAGTTCACGCTTTCAATAACATAATTAAAACACATATGAAAAATAAATACATGATATTGGCTAAAATATGAAGTATTCATACACATTAATAACACAACAAATAATTTGATACTCATTTAAAAATAAATTTTAATCAGTTTAAACATGCGTTTATGCTTGATAATAATAAATTGTTTGATAATAAATTTTAAATAAAAAATACGTAAGAACAAAAATAACTTATAATATTTTAGAAAATATATGCAAAGATTTTTTTTACTTTTATTCCTTATTTATATAAAACTATACAATATACTATATCCATCCAAAAGTTTAACTAGTTTTTGAGTAAACAAAAGACGTAAAAATTAAAAATTTCTATAAAGAATACATCCCAGAGTTTAGCAACAAAAATAATATAACCAAATTATTAAAATAATATAGAAAAACAAAATTTAAATTTAAATTAAACAAAATTTGATATTATTAAAATAATATAAAAACAAAATAATATAGAACACATAGAACACAAATAATACTGTATGATAAAACAAAATTAAATACTTCAAAAAACTATTTACGTGTGTAATAATAATGTGAACAGTACAAAATAAAACAAGATTGAGATAGGATTGAAAAGCCTGAATTTCAGAAATATTACTTATTGCAGCTGCACCGAAGAATTTAATTCATTAACAGCCAAATAGGTTTCATAACTTTCTGTTTCTGTTTCAGCTTCAGGTTCAAATTTAAAGAACAAAGATAAGTAGACTCTTTCATTGCATTAGAAGAAAAATATTTCATTACCACAAACTTATTATGAGAACGAGATAGTTTTACCCAGTTTTTGTAGATTAATTTCAGTGAGTATTAAAAAAATAGTAATATTATAAAACTGTTTGTATGAAAGAAACTCTTTGATTTTATAAATGATTTCTTAAATGATTTGGTAGGTTTTTAAAAATAATTTTTTCATTCATGGTATCAGAAAAGTTTCAAGGGGTTTTGCCCCCTTTTATTAGTCATATATAAAACGTTTATTTGTAATAATTTATTACTCTTCACAAAGCACGTTGTTTATACAAATTATAGATAGACTTATAAATTACTAAAGTGGATAATGCTGAATTTATACGAAAAAGTTAATTGGGTTTACCACCACCAATTTATTGTTTAAAGATAGAGACGAAACGTTGATTTTTCATTGGATATGTCAGAATAGTTAAATTAAACGAGAAATAAAACTGAATTAAAAATCAATAACAATTCAAATTTTATTTGATAGACGGAGTTACGTACCACGACTAAAACGTTGATTGCATTTAACTTAGTTATCCCTTCGTTCTAAAGGGATAACTACATCATTTATAGCACTCCAACTTAAATAAAACTAAATTTCACATGATTGCATGAAACTAAAAGCACCATTTCCTGTCCTAATACAAATAAAGACGATTTAATGGATAACTTGTTTAATTTAGATATTTGGTATTCCCTAATGTTACCTAACCACAAATCAAATTTCTGCTGAATTTGCTTAATTTGAAATCTTCTATTGATTTGCATTGCAGGTTACTTTATTTCTCCATCTTGAGCATTTTAATTTACTTTCTTTCCTTAATCTATCTTGAAAATTGTGTATTCGAGAATATGTTTTTTAATATAATCTTCAATAAACGCAAAACCTTTTGCTCATTCATTCACTCACTGATATCTTCTTCTTCTTCCCCTCCTCCTTCTCCTGCTTCTCCTTGTCGTCTTTCTCTTATCGTTCTTCTTTTTATGTTACATCCACTCGGGACATTGACTAACATCATAGCGATGAATTCCCTTTCTGCTACCACTCGTAATTTTCCAGACCCTAGCCAGGAACCGTACCCGGAACCTCCTTCTATGCAGGGTAGTGCAAACCACTACAACGCAGAAGCATTCTTTATTAGAAATTTTACCATAAATATTATTTTACAACAGTATTTTTATTAAGATGTTGATCTTAATATCCCATTTATTAATGATCCTGATGCAACGAATTTACCAGGTACTCTACTAAGAAATCCAGGCAATCTGCTTCTACTCTGAAGAAGATGGAGATTTATTACAAATATTAAAGACCTAGTAAAAATACTTCTAATTTATTTTATATTCAGTTTCAAATACACGTAAATTCGTACATACAGCAGATGAATTTGCGACTTATACTTGGTAATCCGCGGGGTCAAGCACATACGATTAGGAGACCTTCTCCAACGAAACAAGTGTGAGTACAGCTTGGTGTCTACACCAAAAATATAAACAAGTAAATAAATTTACAATTTGAAAATTGTTATTTCATTAACAGTTTGTAAATTAACTGCATGAATTTAGACAAACAAATTTTTGTCATATGTATTTATTGGAGCACAAGGTTATTTAATTTTTCTCAACGCAAAAATAGTTAAATTAAAATTTATAGAACAGAATTATTTCCTTACAAAACAGCATGTAGAAAGCAAAGGTTTAGTTTAAAAATTCCTGCTGAACTTAAGGTGGAATTCAATTAACTGGTAAAATACGGTTAACATCTTAAAAATCTATTTGTATTACTTATCTATATAGGCCTTTTATCTAAAGCAGCACTAGAGATTTGGAAAAGTAAAAAGAACAAAATGAAATAGCAGAAAATGAGGCCAGTGGGAATGATAAGAAAAAATCTGCTGTGAAACACTCACACGACTTTCTCCAATTTAAATAATGACCAATATAACTAACATTAGTAAACAACGTAAAATGAAAAATGGCCCCCTCCGTGACGTAGTGGATAGCGCGCTAGCCTACTAAGCGGAGGTCCCGGGTTCGATTCCCGGCTAGAGTCTAGAAATGATTACGTGCCAAAACCCATTATTAAAGTTTCTTTACCCACCGTAGTCAGGAAAAATCAGGAAATCTCCAATTAGGCCTATTGCTAAACTAAGTGTTATACCAAAAAATAATATAAATAAAAGTTGTAGGTTTTTAAGTGTTCTACAACTTTGATTATATACACTTTTTCCCTATAATGCAATCTTAAAGACCGTTATCTTAAAAACCCATTTTTTCTACGAGTGCACAGCCTCCCCAAAAATTTCAGCCGACATTTAACGCTTACCCTATTTTGTAGAGAATAAAAAATGTAGTTAATGAGGTGATTTCAAAAAAATCGTAGGGGCCATTTTTGACGAAATGCAAAAAAATGGAAAATTACACGAATAAACTACTACTTCCGGTTGACCGATTTTGATGAAAATATTCATGTCGAGTCTTCTAGTGGTACCTAACTTAAGTTTTAAGTTTCAACTTCGTACAATATTCCATTCTTGAGATATTTTGATCTCACACACACACGCACACACACACACACACACACACACACACAAGCGCGCACAGACCAATCTCTAAGAACATGTTCTTTGAGTTCAGGGGGTCTGAAATCGTGTATACCCGGTGAAAACTCAATTTCGAAAAATCGACATGACACAATACTTTCCTTACCTATAGGCTACATATATTCATACAGGGCAAGAGGAAGTAAAAATTATCAAATTTTATATTAGTTTTCGAGTAATTCTGTGTTTGAATTCTTTTTGCAAAACAGCTCCTGACTGTTTTGCGATAACAATAGTACTGAACCGCTCATTTGTTGTAGGTACTGAAATTCAGTACCTACAACAAATGAGCGCTTTACCTATTATGAATATTACAAAAGTATATATTGAACAAATTATTACTATAATTAAACAATAAATTACTTACGAATATATAAACAGTAAAAAACAGGGTAATAATCAGTTTGTCAATAATGTTTAATTAAAAAGCAGAGCGTTTCATACAAAATCATGAAACTCTATTCAGATTATTATTAAAGAGCTCAACCAAGGGTGAAATAAAGTGGTCCTGAATCGCTTTCTATCGTTTCCCGTTTTATTTTGCAATTACGGTTTGCGCTACTAAATATTTCCATGTTTAATAGTAAAATAAAATTTTATTACTATAATAAATACCATTTCTACATGTATTTTTAGTATATACCAGGTGTGCCAAAAGTCTGAGCACGGCAAAATATGTCGCAAAATAGTGATGTTGTTCTTCAAAACATAATATAATCTTATGAATGTGAATAAAAACTACTGAAAATCATGTTTGTACATTTTTCCCGTCATCTTGGATCCGCCATCTTCAATGCAACGTTTTTTTAAATACGAAGGTGGTTATGTAGCACATCATTTCCTTGTAGAATTTTGCGAAAAATTCACTGGTGAAAACCGTTTTCAAATATCTCTTTTCGTTTTGAAGTTACAGCCCGTCAAACTCGGGAACACATTGAAAATGACCTGTCTTTGATGTTAGTATTATCTTCCTTATTTCACTGATCAATTTGATTTAATTTGAGTTTAATTTTAACAAATCAGTGCAAATCTTTCAATAATTCATCAAAAATTACTTAAAGTCAGCTGTAACATAGTCAACAATAAGAAATGGCTTGTTGAGTTTTTTACCTTATTTAAATTTTGCATTGTACAAGCATTAAAAAGAAAGGTTTAATAAAGATTTGTCAAAATTAAACTCAAATTATGTCAAATTGATCAGTGAATTAACTCTTAGTGACGGTTAAGGAAGATAATACTAACATTCAAGACAGGCCATTTTCACTGTGTTCCCGAGTTTGACGGGCTGTAACTTCAAAACGATAAGAGATATTTGAAATCGATTTTCACCAGTGGATTTTTCGCAAAATTCTACATGGAAATGATGTGCTACATAACCACCTTCGTATTTAAAAAAATCGTTGCATTCAAGATGGCTAATCCAAGATGGCAGAAAAAATGTACGAACATGATTTTCAGTAGTTTTTATTCACATTCATAAGATTATATTGTGTTTTGAAGAATAACATCACTAGTTTGCGACATATTTTGCCGTGTTCCGACTTTTGGGACACCCGGTATATATATTAACGAGCATTTAGAAAATATAAATTAAAAGAGTTTGTAGAGTGAAAAATTGTTGCTATTGAAATTGGATGTAGGCGTATTGTGTTATTGAAGTCTACACATCACAATAATTTTGAGTGAACTTAACATAATTATAATCGTCACTCTGCTCGTAAATACGATAAAAGTTGCTATAAATGTCATAATAAACTGAGCTCAATAACAACAGTTTATTAAAATACAAAAAGAAAATATATGCAGGCTGATTTTAAACTATTGAAAAATAATTTTGTACTTCATTGTAAAGCTAAAAAAAAGAAAAAAATTCATATAAACATATGTCCGCAAACGCTTCATTAGCGAGTTACAACTAGCGTAACATTTCGCTTTGATTTCAATTCCCCTGGTGAAATACAGTGATACTGAAATTTGGGGGCTACTTTTTGCAACAAATATGGAGGACTTATGTAGAAAAATTTCATAAAACCAATCTGAAAGCTATAGTATCAGCAGATTTTGAAAAAAAGGATGAAAAATATATGAAAAAATCTATGTCTTAATAGAAAAACACAGTCTTCTACGTTTGATGTTCAATAATTTTCTTAAATGGCCAATAAATAAATTATTTTCCCAATAAAAATTGTAGATAATTATTCTAAAATCAATTATGTAAGCAATGTAAACTAAATATAAATAAAAGTTTAATAAAATGGACTTTTCTGTAGTATACACTACACAGCAATACTTTACCGTGAAATATTTCTTGTCTTTTTTTCAAAACTGCAGTCTTAAAAATGTTAAGAATTAAATATTAAGTAGTACTAACAAATAGTTATCCTCAAAGGGATTCATTAAATATACTGGCTCATTGCACTTCCCGTATTTCACAGTTTAGCTCCACACTTGACTTCTTCTAGATACCACTTTATGAGTACTAATGTCGATTTGCAGAATCCAGCTCTTTGTGAAAGTACAGAAAAAATATTTATTTCTTTAGGGTAGTAACTCTCTTTCCCCATAAAAAAGAATGGTTAAAATTCCAGTATTTTACTTTTCTTGTGTATCACTCATATAAGAAGAATGCCGAATCATAGACCTACAGATTTTTGGAAAGGTATATAAATATTATGTATATCTTTAGGATAGTAAATCCTTTTTTAATTTTAGACGCAATTGATCGAATACAATTGCTTTATTTTTTTTCTTTAACACCTAAGAAAGAGATGTGCCAAATTTCAGCTATGTAGGTGATTGATTGATCTCGGACTGTACACGGACACAAAAGATTTGAAACGATCATGGAACTACTGGGCAGGTTTCCATGGTAACACGTTATCTTTTATCGGCGTTAATTTTGTTTTGAAACATAAAGCTTTATATTTGGTACAAACAGCTGAGCAGCCTTATTTCCCGATGGTCTTATAAATCTTATGAATATGGGTAATTCTTTAATAATCTTTATTTAAACCAAAGTACGAACGGATGTACGGATGCAAGATCTAAGACTCAGCTAAACCCTTGGTTAAAGGCTAAAAATTGTATTTTTTGTTTGAAGCTAAACGTTTTCAATTAATATTACTAATGAAAGTTTTTAACTCTCATACGTTCCCAATCAAGCACATTGAGATCTCAATATCCCTTACATCTGCATAGCAACCAGCAAAACTTACAAGTGATTTAAAATTTTAAAACAATAACTTACTAATTCCTGATCTGGACTGTACATATTTTCTAGGCAACCTTTATCGGCTCCGCAGATGGTGAAGCAGAAATTTGGGACAAATTTAGTAGTCGTCTGATTTGTTCTCAGTGAACATAAATTGTTGAAAAACTAATTTAGTCTTGAAACATTTAAATAGTTTTATTACATTCATAATCATAAACAACCAATCTTTAACATTTAAATATTCAGTCATAACAGTCATGTGGCATTCATTGTTATAACATTTGAACGTGAGGCTTCTGCTAGTGATGGTTTCTCAAAAATGTTAAAATAAGCCGACAACTACAAAAATATTAACTAATTGTGCAGAACTGCATAGATCTAAATTTAAATAAATAAAGTGAAACAATGTGTTTAAAATATATACAAGCACTCATAACATTAATAATTAAGTAGTTGCAGTTAATATAACAAAATTATGTGTATTAATAAATTATAAAATTTCAGACTTGCATGTTAATATAAAAGCAACTACATTAACTTTATAATCAACATGAACTGCAAACTGTGATACTTAAATAACATTAATTACATTTGCTACGATTACACGAGTATTACTTAATATATTAATTAATTCTTAATAATGAAGCAATTTGAGCATTAAACAGCATTAAAACGAATTAATTATAACAGTTTAAAATTAATTGATTATTTTTGTAAATTTTATCTTACACGACTATTATGCGTACAACAGTAATGAAATTATGAATAAAAAAATAAGTTCTAAAGAAGTTTGTGGAAAATCTTAAAACACACCAATTACTATTTTCCAAAAATGTGGTCAGATTAACCAAAAATTATCAGATGAATTGACGTGTTTCATAAAAGTTATTGGAGATAACTGCTCTGTAAAACTAAGAAAACTCAAGTTAAATAGCAAAATAATATAAGGAGAAATCAATTTAAATACCTAATTTCTGCAGCCCAAGAGAATTTTAATTTAAGACAAGAAAATAACAAATAAAATATAGAAAACGGAAACGTTTATCGACCGACAAATAATATTAACAATAAAAAATCGGTATCCTTAAACTGTATAAAGTAAGACAATACAATATAGTTATAAAAACTGATGCAATAAAATAATCAGATCGTAATATACATATATTAACAAATGGAGAGTTTTAAGAAGAAAGTAGATATGAAAGGGAGATATGTCCTATGAAAAATATATGGTCCGAAAAAAAATTTAAATAGAGAATATAGGTTAAGAAGTAATAAAGAGTTATATGGGAATGAAAAATTAGAAAAGATAACAGAGTAGGAGGGAAATAAAAATTCAGTTTTATGGATATATTTATAAACTGGACCAGAAAATATTTACAAAAAAGTTATTCGATCTATCCAAAAATCACAAAATACTGAATTTATTGTTCATTAAAATTGTAAAAGGCATGAAGACGTTTGATAGGAAAAAATTGAAGTAAATTTTTAAAAAAATAAAGGAATTTGAAAGATTTCAAAATAAAGAAAAACCGATAAATGACAATAAAAAGAATTGTTCGGAAGAAAAGTAGAAAGTATTCGGTGAAAAAGTGAAAAAGGCCCGGGAAAGACGAAAAATAGCACCAAACAGTAGATATGAGAAAACATAATTTTACATGGTCTTAAGTTGGCCGAAACGATAATAAAAAATAACTTTAATAAAATTAAACAATCAAAAAAATTAAAAACAATTAATTAAAATATAAATTAAACATCCGTGGGATCGAAGGTATTTTGGGTGAAATGAAAAAAGAAAAGACCAAAAATAAAAGCAAATTTCCGTAACTACCCATTGGGATACCGAGCTTGATCACACAAAAAGTCGTAATATCACAAATCTACGGCTGTCTCCACGGCAAAGAGGTTTATAGTGATTAACTGCAAAGCTGAAGGTATCGGGAAAGACTCTCGGTCAGGATCTGAAAAATTGTATCACGTTACAACTCACCGATACTGCTCCGTAAGTGATTGCAGTAATAGCTAATGACCAAGGTATCGATGCGATATCAAAAGAACTAAAAATAAACTCTAAATAACATTGAACTTAAAATCTAAGATGGCCAACTGAGATTTTTTAAATCAGTAAGAAAAGAGACTTGAAAATAATTCAAATTTTTTGTTCAGTGTTCCGTACCAACCGATCTTTTAAACAATTAACGTTATTCTAAGTAATGCTTAAAATACAAACCTAAATATTACGCTACAACCTAAATGTTTCACATGTTGAAGGCAACAATAATTATACAATACACTGGATTTTATGACAATACAGATGATGCAATGAATAATTCACTGACACCAACTACTGACAATAAATTATTCAGGTCCTAAACTCAAGCCATCTAAAAGTAATACAATGATACATTATAAATAAGTAATTTGTGATATCTTTCGGTACTTGCTTTCTTTTATCAATATTCACAACATAAAATGTAAGCTCGAAAATAGAATATGTGCTACCGGGCAAAAATTCTTAAATAATATCTACATATTCATTTATAGTGCATAGAAATAACATTTCCATTACAATGCTTAGCTTCTAATGCATATGTAATTTAAGAAAAAAGATGAAAAATTGTAGTCGGCAACGTTGTTTTCTTCTAAATCGATTCAGTTTTTTAAAATTCACATACGCAAAAGAAGTCTTATACATTTATATAAGTTACGTTTAGAATATTTTAAATTCTATTTTGATAAATTATTTCACTGATTTTATTAAATTTTGCATCTGTACGAAGACAACAGCTATCAAAAAAAACATGATAAGAAATGTATTAAAAAACTCTGGTGTGAGACACTCACACCACTTTCTCTTACCCATGCAAATAATGAACAATATAACCTAACATTAGTAATAAAACATTAGAAATAGACAAAAAACTAACCTCTAAAACATAATCTTATTTTAATCATGAGTAGTGAATGATGCAAAATGAAAACCAACCTGTTTGGCTAAAAAAAACGGTAAATCTCCCTTCACTCTAAACTAGGCTTTGTATAGAAAAATACTGTAAATAAAAGTTTTAGATCTTTTAATTTCTTATAAATTTGATTACATACACTTTTGTCGTCAAATGCATACTAAGGCTGAAATTTTAAAAAAATTGATTTTTCACACGTTTTCATGAGAAAAAAACAGAAAATTGCTAATCACAGCTAAACTAAGCGTTTCACAAAAAGATGTTTTAAATAAAAGTTGTAGATTATTAAATTGTCTACAACTTTTATTTAGTACATGTTTACGCTAAAGCTTAAAAAAGTATTAAAGTAATAAGTATTAAAGTCGCAATCCCAAAACAACAATTTTTTTACAAGAAAGCAGCGTCTCCAAGAATTTCAGCAGACATGGCGTTTACCCTATCCTGTAAAACATAAACAATTTAGTAAATGAGGCGATTTTTAAAAAAGTCGCAGGAGCCGTTTTTGAGAAAATCGCAAAAAAGTGAAAAATGATACGAATCTACTACTTCTGGTTGACCGATTTTAATAAAAATGTTCGTGTCTGGTCCTCTAGTGGTACCTAACTTAAGTTTCAAATTTCAAGTCCGTACAATGTTCCGTTCTTGAGATATTCTATTCACACACAGACCAATCACTAAAAACACGTTTTTTGGGTTCAGGGTGTCTGAAAACGTTTAGATCGATTTCGGAAAATCGAGATGAAAACAATAGACTACTTTCCTTCCTATATATTCATGTGGGCAAGAGAAAGTAAAAATATAAAAGGAGGAAAATTACTTCATAAAATTAAAATTATATTAGATTTCAATTAGATTGTTACTACTACGTTGTAGTACTCGTAATATACATGTATATACATGTATATCTGCTTGATCGGTGCATCAGTTGTCTTTGTGCGATACTTGAAAACTTAAGAGAATTATGCTATGTATTAAGGGATTTTTATGATTTTGAAGTATATGCATTGTTGATGTAAGGGACGGGTGAGTAATAGGGAACTGTTTTATTGGATTCGTTATTTTGGGAATGGATCATGAGACGCAAAAATTTACTTTGGAAACGTAGTCGTGAAATAACTGACAGCTTTGCTGCTCTATACATCTGCCTACCCTACAATCAGTTTGGTTGGTTACCTTGTACGTTAAGAAGTTCGAAGTCAAACTTAATTTTAATTTCTTGGCAAAAAGTCCATACTGTTTTAATCATTCATCTCGTAATAATTGTCATTTATAGTCCATCTGAATGTTCCACTAAATACAGCCCGAAGTAGCCTACCAAAAATAATTGTTTGCTAACGGAAGAGGTTGGTTACTTAAATTTGTAAATAGTTGAAAATTTGCAGAAATGGGTAATTTTATTAAATGATGTCATTTATATCAACGACAATTACGTGAAAAGCCTCCGTGGCCCTGTAGTACCAAGCTGCAGAAAAGAGGTCCCGAGTTCAACTCCCGGCTAAGATTTGGAAAGTTATTAGACGCTCAAGCCCACTTAACCCAAAGTATTCGCTAATGACCAAGATGGTGATGCGACTTTATGTAAACTAAAAAAAATAATTACGTGAAGAAATAGTACAAGACATATCTTTTTTTTTAGTTTTATATCTACCTTCATCGTTAAATTCTAATCGAACCCATACAAATTTCACTCGTTCAACTCAAATCGCTTCAGACCCGCACGACTGCATGCATTGTTTTCAGTCCGTTAGCAATAAAATTATAATTATATTTGTAGATTTTTCAGTGAAATTGCCAGGTAGATTACAACAATAGTTAAAGTTTCGTTATTGTACTGCTTTTAGCCACGTTCGCCTAGGTTAGTTAACACTTGGAGTATGATAATCAACTTATTGTCACCTTAGTGAAAATTATTTATGTATTTTAGTAATAAATACCTACTTAATATTTTATTTTCGAACTAAAATGAAAAAAATTGTTTTTCCATGACAGAAAAATAAATTTTAACAAAGGAGAATCACGTTTAAGTGAAAATTTACAAAATATTTACAATGTAATCGGTCATTTTGAATCCTCTTCCTCTTAATGAAATTCTAACCCATTCCTTACAAATATGTTCGTTTGATATTTTTATAATTTATTTTGAAACATCCACAATTTACTAAAACAAGTTTTAGTAATGTTCTTGAAATTTTTCGCAAAGTAATATGTACTTGTAAACCCAAAAACACACATCACCGCAACAGTAACACCACCAGTTAGACGATTAAAAACAAAATGGCCACGAGAACTTCCCCTGTAAATATTTGAATCTCTCTCAAAACAACTAGTAATTACATTTGAAATTCCAAATTTAAAACCACTTAAAATTTGAACAATTTATTTCATTATTCATTATACTTAATTATTATTTTCATTATGAAAATTTATATAAGAGAAACATTACTGCATTTTCCTCCTCGTTGTTGGATAATTTCATGATGCATTTATTTTAACCGTCCTCTCAGTTATTAAACGGTTTTTATTAATTTAAATTTAAAAAATGTTCTTTAATTTAGAACTCATTACCCAATGATTGAATAAAGTTTTCAATATCCTTTTGACTTTATCCAACAGATTTACCTCAAGAAAATAGACATGTCCGTTTGTTATAAATTATAGAAACTAACGTACTAATATTTATATCTCAAAGACACTTTACGTACATCAATTCTTAACTTAAAAAATTTGTGAATCTTAGAGTTCTAAACAAAATTTATTCAAAAAGAAGATTACTACTTTAGTAATTATACTATACTATAATAATGGCTAAAATAAAATTACACGAAAATATTATTAGATATTATAACAAAACTATTATTATTATTATTATTATTATTATTATTAATAATAATAATAATATTTTTATTAATATTAATTTTATTTTTTATTTTTTATTAATATTATTAATAATATTATTATTAATAATAACGCCGGTTTCATTAGAAGTTGCCATATAAAAATCTTTCAGAAAGCACCAAACAGACATACAACTAGATAAAGTACAAACGATTAATGATTATTAACGATGATGGTTATACAATGAGTATTATTATTAGTATTGTTATTATATTAGATAATAAGATAGAAGAAAGTATTATGCAAGACAACTTTTGTTTACAATAAAACGCCGGTTTCATTAGAAGTTGCCATATAAAAATCTTTCAGAAAGCACCAAACAGACATACAACTAGATAAAGTACAAACGATAATTTCATAGTTTGAAATTCCTCAATTAAATTACTAATTAAACCGTTATTATGTATTTTTTTATATTCTGAAATTTTTTTAGAAAAAACAAACGTTTCTGATTGTTTTTCTATATAAGTTTTATATCGTTTTTATGAAAAGGTTGATTTTTTTATATTGAGAATTTTATTTTTATTATCGCTTAACAAATAGAAAACTTTTATAAATTATGGGATTCTCTTTACAGGTTTAGTTAGTTTTACACTGAAGAAGACCAAATATCAAGCGGATTACATTTTTATAAAATTCTCCATGTATGTTTGCATGTGAATAGGCTGGTCAATTCTCCAAAATTCAATTGAAGAAGAGAGGTCAAAAGGCGAGCTTAAAATATATTCAACAGATTCTTCTTCAATCGTTATATTTATCGAAAAAGTATGTAGGCTATAGGGATAATGTTGTTAGAAATTTTATTTGAAGCCCTTTACGTCACTGTAGGTTATACATATATGTTTTGATAGAAAAAGCTTTGTCGGAGATAAACGGATGAAACTTTTACGTAAATGCTTGTGAAGGTAAACTTATTTTGTATTCTCACACTTTGTCAAAAACAGAAAAAATATATAAAAAAATCTGGTGTGAAACACTCACACACTTTCTCTTACCAATGCAAATAAAACCTAACATTAGTAATAAAACAATAGAAATAAATAAAAAAACTAACCTCAAAAAACATAGGTAATCTTATTTTAATCGTGGTGAAAGACGTAAA
Organism: Catonia carolina; assembly: GCA_035578175.1. Taxonomy (NCBI): domain Eukaryota; kingdom Metazoa; phylum Arthropoda; class Insecta; order Hemiptera; family Achilidae; genus Catonia; species Catonia carolina. The sequence goes on along the minus strand of JAQMRL010000001.1, from coordinate 328,252,289 downwards.
GTAAAAATCAACCTCAGTTTTGCTTAAAAATACGGAAAATCACTCTTTCACGCTAAACTAGGCTCTGTAGAGAAAAATGCTCTAAGTAAATGTTATAGATCTTTCAATTTCGTAAAAAGTTAATTATACTTTTATGCCGTAAAATGCATAATAAGGGTGAAATCTTTAAAAAATCGATTTTTACACGATTTCGTGAGAAAAAATCGCTAAATACCGCTAAACTAAGCGTTATACAAAAAAATGTTTGAAATAAAAGTTGTAGCATTTTAAATTCTCTACAACTTTTATCATAATACATTTTGCGCTAAAATGCATAATAAAGTCGCAATTAAAAAAACAAATCTGTTTACGTAAAAACAGGCTCTCCAAGAATTTCAGCAGACATGACGCCTACCCTACCTTATAAAGCATAAAGAATTTAGTAAACCAGACGATTTTTTAAAAAATCGTAGCCGTTTTTGAGAAAATCGCAAAAAAGTCAAAAATTACACGAATAAACTACTACTTCCGGTTGACAGATTTTGATGAAAATGTTCGTGTCACGTCCGGTAGTGGTATCTAACTTTTTTAAGTTTAAAGTTTGTACAATGTACCGTTCTTGAGATATTCTGTTCACACACCCACAGACACAGTGACATACACACACAGAGAGAGAGAGAGAGAGAGAGAGAGAGAGAGAGAGAGACCCACACACAGACCAATCGCTAAAAACATGTGTTTTGGTTTCAGGAGGTCTGAAAACGTGTAGATCCGGTGAAAACTCGATTTCGCAAAATCGACATGAAAACAATACTTTCCTTCCTACTATATGCATATATAGGCAAGAGAAAGTAAAAAGCCATTTATCATAATATAGCAAAGTATAATATCAAATAGACTATGTATTGCAACTTTCTTTGTTGGACATACAAATTTCATAATGGCTGCTGATTATAAACTTCTGCATATAGGTATTTTAGTGCAAACAATTTTATAGAGCAACGTAAAGATATATGAAAAAGAAAAGCTGTTAGATTAGATATGTCGTATTGTGAAGTTTATTCAGAGTTCTTTTCAGGATCTGGTAAATAATAAAACTTTCTTGTAAACTTAAAACAAATATTTATTTCCAAATTAAGTACGCGTATTTACATTACTTATTACAATTACTACGACTAGAAAATTACAATAAATATTAAATTAATAGCAGACCAAATTGATTATAAAATGTTCGTGTAAAACTTACACGACTTAAACTAAACGTAACTGAATAGAAATTTAATCATTTACAATCAAATATTTAATTAATTCTTACTTAAAGTGTTACTGTTTTGTAATTCTATCTCCTTTTATCCTTATATAATGATCCACCCATTTGTTAGGTTAATAACTGAGTCTCTCATTTACACTTGTCTACAAATCTTTCCTGATATCGCAATCCCTTTTTTTGAATATTATCTTCCCTGGTACTACTATTGACTCCTTGCAGAAACATATCTCTGAAGCTTCCAATGTCTGGTTTCTTCTTCCTGTAAAAGCCTAAGTTTCACTGTCATACAAAACCAAACTGCTAATACGTTATAAAATCTCATCAATATATGTTTTTCAGTGTCGTTAATATTTATTGTTTTAGCTTTTTATTTGATGGTACCAATAAACGTTCTTAACGAAATTGAAATATTAATTAATTTGTTCATTATCCATTCACCTCAGTATGTCTACATCGTTCAATTAGGTCCATAGTACATAAGGTAGATCTATTATATGTACGATGACATAACCATAACAACATACCTTATCTAATGCAGGTTGATTCAGCCCTTCAATAAAATCAATGAATAATATTATCTTTGACCGAGCCACAGATAAATCTCTTCTCATACTCTTCTGGAGCAAACGGAATAAAAAACACAGACAAGAACTTGACCTACTTTTACACAATAAATGAGTGAACATAACACAAATAATTGGAAACTGTTTGATACCTAATAAATATTTTTCTTGGCCCGGTATACGTAGGTCTACATGTTTAATCATCCAGTCGGTAGAAGCCATGGGGAGACATTCATGTTCATTAAAATACATTCCATTTTCCTTAACCACCCTATCAAAAAATCGAATGTAAATATACATCATATTACTAAGGTGCTTTTCAACTGTACAACAACTTATGTAACACTTTTATGAATAAGAATAAAACAAGTTACGTGTCATAAATTATGTAACTTCTGCTTTATTGTATAGTTAAAAGCACACTTCAAAATGTAATATAATAAGTTGTATAAGCTCTCATCAGATACAAGTTTGTAATTGATAAAGCTTTTCACAAAGAGGTTCTTTAATCAGCCGCATTGATTAATAATAACGTTCCGTATGAAGAAGAAAACGTTTCACTTGGTTTAAATTTTCTTGGTTTTAAATTTTAAGTACTCCGATTTTTACCTTATTAATTATTTATAATGATACTCAATATGTCATATTCTTTATTAAGATCAGTTAACAACACAATTTTAAAAGAATCTAATACCTGATATCTTTTATCAATATATTTTTATCCCATTTAAACGATTCAATATTTAAACTAGCCTTAAAGGAGATCTGTAATCGTTACTTAAGAAAGTGTTCAAATGAAACCTAGTCATTACCAGTTTTTTCAATAACCGTTGCAGGTAGTCAACGAAAACTTCGCGTGGTCAACACTTTATAATTTATAATATAGTAGCAAAGTTACTCATTTTTGTTGAATAATGTCTGAAATAAAAAAGAAGTTAAAAATATTTGCATAATAATATCTCAGTTTTATCAATATTATATTTAAAAACCAAGTTAATCCATAATTTTTTTTAACTATTTTACTAGGTAGAAGTTTAAAATGGATGTAAATAATATTATACTCCTAAAATTTCAGCTTGATACTTTCAACAGTTTCTGATGTAATTGGAATTTGTATGAGAAAAGTGAATTTCTGAGAATAAAAGTTTTATACTACAAAACAAATTCTTCAAAACTTTACGGTAATTTCAATGTATCTTGTTACAGCCAGAAAAAACACCGTTGTAAAACATAATACAGTAATAACGAAATATTACTTTCTAAGATAAGAATTTCTTTTAAAAATAACAAAACCATACAGTAAACATTGAATTAATACATAAAATGTAAAATATTTTAGGTTAAAATAATTATATGAACTGATTCTCCCGGTTATAGGTTCCCTTACAAAAATTGTTTATTTCCAGTGTAGCCGACATAAAATTATATCTGAAGAACCTATGCACTTCTATTTTCAGTTGCTACACTTCGTTATCCTAAGGAAGGATTTATGACAGGATTATAACTAAGAGATAAGTCCTTTCAAGATTGTAGCGGTCTCGAAAATTAATTTTCCTCTGTTACACCGTTCAAAACTAAAGAAGTTTAAACCTTTTTAGAACGTGTTAAACTTGTTTGAATTACATTATTGTAAAATAAAAATACTAGCCTACAAGAAAATCCCTTTTTACATGAGCTTAGATTTTTATACCTAAGTACTGCAAGAAATCGATTAAAGATTTTTCGGCCTTTAAAACTGTAAATATTCTTTAAAATTCTTTACGTTTTTTAACAGTATTTGAATAATACTTACGCGGAGGTCTCGGTTTCGATTCCGGCCAGGGTCCAGAAATTTTCACGAATCAAAAACCCAGTTACACTCACATAATCCACCGCAGTCGCTAATAACCGAGCAGTTGATGCGACTTTAAATGAATAAATTTTAAAAAAATAATAAGCATTTCAATACACAATATGACTAAAGTAAACAATTTTCGTATAGTGGCGAGCTAATATCTAACTAGATATAGTTAATTTTGCCGTAATTTTATTTTTACGAAATTTTAGAGCTATAAACAGAATTTGTCTATTTCAGAATCAGTCAGTCAGTATTCGAATCACAACCGAAGGTTTGGAAGTAACCTAACGTTTCTATTCTATAGAGCTGCTCCTATTCCAAAGTAGAAACTAATAAGAAGAAACGAAAAACTCCAAGCCCTTACAAAATAGTTAACGTCAATAATATTATCACACAATCACAAAACTTAGTTTAAAAAACGGATATTTGTATCTAAACCATTTTGAAATAATTTAATCAACTATAGAAAAATGTCTTAAGATTTATACATTTTTATAAACAATATAGATTTTTAATAATAATAATTTGTATAATTATTATTATTAGATATGTAACCTTGGTAATTGCACCAGAAGATGTAATCGATGCAAGGAAAATTTTTCTTTCGGCAAGGCAGAAGGGAAAGATTATTCGATTAACGAGGAACATTTGTTTAAGTATTAGGAAACAACTAACTAAGAAAATTTAAAAAAACATTTTAGAGGGGGAATACATTTTCCATTGCAATGACGTAATGAATTAAATAGACAAAATTCAAATAATAGAGAAAAAATCCAAGCGATAAGGTCCTAAAAGAAATGTGAATTTCGTGAAACGAATAAAAACGGAAAAAGTGTACGGAAACATATTTTAGAAGAGGTAAGTAAGTGGGTAGATTTAAGGCGTTTGTGTTGTTACATCAGTAATGGTAGGTCAAAAATAGGAGCAGAATGCTGAGAGATAGAAAGAGAAAAAGTGAGCAAGAGACAAAGATTTGAATACTGAAACAAATATTATAAGAACCGTAGAAGCAGGATTTGAGTGGGTATGAAGCGATTTGCTCAGACAGGACAACTTGGGCTTCGTCATGCCATTCGCGACTCGTAAGTAGGTAGTATAGGCCTACCAAACAAAAAAAATATTTCTTTCCCATCGCAAAGCTGCCTTTTACTTTTCTTTTAGTATGGTGACAGGAAATTCAAACTTGTAACACCAGTAGTCTATTTGTAAAATTAAGATTTCTGTCCGTAATTTTAGATTTTCAATCGTATTTTTTATTTCCTCCTTGTTTTCAGTAACGGAATGCAACAATAAAAGTCGATTATCTGTTATTTATTTTTTGTCAGCTCAAAGACCTATTTCAACGAAACTTAAGGATAGATTTAGTTTTATTAGATTAAGTGCTCAAAGAAAACCAGATTGCCAATGCTCTCCTAAAAGTTTATCAACGTAACGGTTTCTGACCTGCCTCTGATATTTGTATACAACGTTGAAAAGTACAGTCGAACTTATAGCTATTCGGAAAATAATAGTATTCTGGAATTCTCTGAAGAAGCGTTGTTTCTGAGTGGGTTTTTTGTTTTTATTTAGTAACAACTAAAACTGTATATTTTTACAACCAACAGTGTTTATTGTCCTGTTTTCGTTTTGATTGAAGAAACCACCCAGTGGCAAACCCTTGTCGCTGTTTTATTTATAAGATCCCTATTCCAGCATATTTTCAATCTCCTTTATGGATTTTGTGGTAGGTGTGGGAGTGACAGTGTTTGTATCTATGGATTCGAGTGATTTATTAATTTCGAATGAAAATGAGTGTATAATTTGTTAATGGTCGTGTATAATGTGTCTACGTTGATATCTCATTATAAGACAGATGTATGTATGTATGTACGTAAACAAGATACAAACTTTTCAAAAAAGATTTATGTTTAATAACATGTAGTCCCTACTACGTACTAAACTGAATGTTTGGCGGTATTTCAGTTGTGACTTAATATTCAAAAAAAGACAATCCATTGACATTTCGCGACAACTACGCGCGTTCACTATCACAAAAACATAGCGCAACAAAAATACTAAACGTATAATATTAGAAAATAAGGGAAACATACAAAATTATGTGCATTTAGTGATAACTTGCTGGCATGACAAAATAATGATTCTATTTATCTACCGCGCGAGACGTGTTGCCTAGTTCATGAGACAATGTGGTCCGGTTCCTCTTCAAAAGATGACGAATTTTAAATAACAAAAACATAAAAATAAAAATATTCAGTTTATAAAGTTTTTAATGAAGATAGAAATAAACACACTCCTGAACAGTTTATTGTAGGCTTAATTTAAAAGTTGTCTTCGTTTTGAATTTTAAATGCTACGAACAATCGTGGTAAAATTTTGGTTTTTTGATATTTATTTGTTTAAGAAACTATTGGAAACCATACAAAATTAGATTAGCAACTGTAAAGTATTTTACGTTTTTAATATGACAGTTTCTGATTCTTTGAATTGTTAAGTCGGGATTGTCTTCAATGCCAAAACGACGTACAGTTTGCCCCAGATAAACTATTACAATCAATAACTACATAAACATTGAATACATAAATACTGCCAAATATTGTACTTCGAATTGAGAATTTCTCTTATTTTTGCTCAGGCATCGAAAATATGTGCTTTATTTCAATATCTAGTTTTCCGACATAGCGTCATACTTCATTTATCTTTGTAGCAAACCTTATTTTTTTGTCGTTTTATATAAAGAAAACTTTATTTAAAAGTTGTTAGTTCTCAAATATTTTCCCTAAATGCAACCGTTCAGGAGCAATCGAATGTCAAAATTTCAAAACGTAATATTTTCACTTTCCAGAACCTGCTGATCCAGAAATACTGCACTTACAGAACTAAATGCTTTTGTGAATAATGAAACCAGTAAATTGTGTTTAAACCACCGGGTTGGTCTAGTGGTATAGTCGACGCCAAAGTCAGCTGTTAAATAGCTGATTTTCGGAGACCAAGGTTCCGTGGTTCAGATCAGGGCCGTTGAATAAGAGAATTCAACAGCCCTGGGTTCAGATCCTAGTAAATGTAGCTGTAAACGATATTTTTAAAAATTCATTAACGGTAATTACCGGTGTGCTTCGATGATTGGGGTTCAATTAACCATACTTTCTTAAGAATGATCGGCCTGAATCTGTACAAGACTATACGTCATACATATCATTCTCATCGCATTGGGTCATGGGGTTGCTTATCGCTCTTAAATTGAAGAGATTGCAATCTACACAACATATTAAGGATTAAAAAATATTGTGGTAGAAATTTACATAATACTCGTATTATGAATTACTCGTAGCTATGTTGTAGTTTAGGTCATCAGCCGAAAGGCTGGTTTCAACCTGTAGAGGTTTTTTTAAGTAAAACAAGGTTGGTTTATAATTGCCTTCTCACTGAATAGAAAAGTACGCTTATCAGCATGCCGGGCTCTCTGAAAAGCACAAATTTTCCTCTCTGCATATGACACCTGCACTTCATTCAATACAGGGTCTGGCTGTATAATAAAATTCATTACTTTCAGAGGAGACAACTCTGATTAGTGTTTTTTACACCTCTACCTCTTCTGTTCTTAAATTATTCAGTCATTTAACTGGCTGACCATGTGATAAGAAACAGAACTATTTATTTTAGCCCTGCAACGAACAGATTGAGTGTAAATAATTTTACACTCCTGTCTGTTATGGGCTCTCGTAGCTATACAAAAGATATACGTTAATCACTCATTGTTTTCCACGTCTGGAAGACATACTTCTCATGTAGTGTTGGGTTAAAATACACATAAGTGTTTTCTGTTAGTAAATTTTTAAAAACACGCCATTCAAGGTAAAATAAACTGAATTAATTTTGATATTAGATCGTGTAATCTTTTTTGCATAAATTTATATTTTTTTAAGTACATATTTATGTACTAAAATTGTCTGACAAAGTTGGGGTTATTACTGAAAAGAAACTAAGTTGACCACCATAAAGGAAAAACCAATGTAATTCAATAATGCTGAATACTGTATGTTTAATACCTGAAAAAACATGCTTTCCACCGAAATATTAAATACAAGTATTTTTTCCCGCTTGTAGAGGTAAAAATTTCAAAACAGACACCTGTTTGAGAATATCAACTCCCAACCGGCGCGACATGTTTACTCCCCACAGTCGATCTAAAGTGTCCTTCAAGTGACGACTTGAGTGTTAGATTTGAATAAAAAAAGGGATTTTTAAATGAAACTACACTTAAAGAACGTTTCAATGTTAGTTGAACTTTTTAGAACTAACTTCAAAAAAATATTTTTCCTAAAGCCATTAAATTAAATTTGTGGTGCAATCCAATTCTCGTAATATATTAAATCTTTCGTGTATTTTTGTTTTTTTAGAAGGCCTCCTGAAATCAAGAAATAATTAATGATGGTTTTCACTGAAAATTTAGATTTTTTGTTTTTTATGGTTATCAATAATTTAGACGTATATCTACCAGAAAACCATTAAATTACGTCAAAAAAGTTATTGTAATGAAACAAATTAAGTTTTTATTAGGTTTACCCAGAAAAATTATCATGTCACCAGGAACGAAAATTTTTCATAATTTTATACTGCTCGTTTTAGTGAAAAGGGGATTTCAGTTTTTAAAAATCTCCATCACTGTTTTTAAGATATTCTCAGCTGTTGGTTCAGCTTTGTAACCAACTGTTGACGGGAAATTTACTTGTGTACATTTTGTTTTTGATTTATGTCTTTTTGTTTTTTGCCTTTCCCTGTAAATTTAGATTTCTAACACTTAAGTACATTTTTCTCAGAAACCACCAAACCTACCAGGCTGAAATTTTTACCAGTGATTCATCTTGTACATGTAGGTATACTGACATTTTTATTATTTCCTTTGATGCACCAAATATTAGTAATATGCAAAAAACGCAGAAAAAAATGATAAAAAGTTTGTTATTCGGTAGTGTTTTTTAAATTTTATGATCCAACAGATTAAATCAAATATAATTCAGTAGCTAGAGAAACCTGACAATTATAAATGGGTAAAGTTTTATTTCCTTATCGTTTACCAGTCCTATGAAAAATGTAACAAAAAAAGCAAATTTAACACTGGCGGGATACAAAGTACAATCTCCCCTTAAGGCAAACCTATTAGCACGAGAAACCTACCTTCAAAGAAAGATTGTTTTCTGTGACTTTGTACAGCTATTAATTATCGTTTTTCGCATCCCATACACCAGGGCTGTCTATCCATTCAATCACACTTTTTCAGGCTTCTACTGGTCAGCGCCTTCATTACTCCATTTACCCATTGTTTTGCTGTTCATCCTCTTTTCCTTCTCACCCTTGAGGTCCAGTTTCATATTCGCTGAGTCACTTGTCTGCATTTATCTAACGCCGATGTCCACATCACAACAGTGTTTTTTTCTATTTCAACACAAAGTCTGGCTTTTTTTACTTTTCCCCGATAGAATATAGGATTCAAAATAGAGCGAATATCGTCAGCTAAATAAAGTTCGGTACCGATTACGTAAAGTAAAAAAAATTTAACACATTAATAAAAATATTATTTTTTGGCTAGGAATTTGTGTTCTAAAATCTTCGTTTATCAAAACGTAAGCCGAATGTATCATTAAAAACTTCTGTCAAATCAAATCATAGCTCTGTCTCCCATTAAAGACACGCAGCATGTATTTTTCATTGTCTTTTCGTTAAAAAAATAATAAATGAAAACATTAAAAAACCAACTGAAATCATTGGGGTAAAACGAAATTGCATAAAGTTTTTTCTTTGTTAGATGATGGAGTTCTTAATACCTAATAAATTGACAGCATTTTGTCAACTCACAGAAACGAAAACAGCGAGAGGAGTATAGTCGTTTTATTTGTCTTCCTAATCTTGATTGTTAGTGCAAAAAACAGACTATTTCAGGCGATTCCATTTACGATTCCCTTAGTATTATAACAAAAGTTTTTATAAGGAAGCAGATACATTTTATGGACTGGTAGTATAGTCTCTAAAATATTAAAAACTGTTATAAAATTGTCATATTTCAACATCATTAAATAATATTAATGGTACTTGCTATCCGTTATTACTGACTCAAACTAACAACACCACCAATAAAAATAACGGAACGTGACAAAATTATACGTATCTGAGATTGTGAAAACATCAACATTTTTATGGCACGTTTTTTTTCTTTTATATGTCCGTACCTTTTCAATATCACTGTTACATTTAAAAATACATAGGTTGATTTATATCAACTTTATCTACCAATAAAACCATTGCATCAAATAAAACGACATAGACTCTTCCTGTCGCCTGATCACACGTGACCGTATACAAAAATGAATTGAATCCGTTTAATACATTATAATTTAATACATTATTTGTACATCCGTATAAATAATGAAACACCATAATAAAAGAAAAAAAACCTACTAGTGTACCCCCGTATAGCAGCTTTTGTTAACTTACAAAATGTATAAATTATTATTGGTTTTGTTTGAAAACGTAAGCTTTATTTAATTCTTAAAAGAACAAACGTAAAAACCAGAAACAGAAAATGTGCATTTGATAAAATGCACATCAGGCTATTCAGTCACTCTAATGCAAATAAAAAAAACAAATAATGAATGAACAAATTAACTAAATAAAATAAAATGGGCAACTTCAATTAAAAAAATCACATGGCATTTATGAATGCGAAAGTTTATTAATCCACTGGGAAAAAACCAAATTCACGCTGTCAACAATCGAAGGCAGATTTTAAAAAAAGTATTTAAATATTTTTGGCGCTGAAACAAGTATTAAAGCATCTTTTTGGGTCTAAGAAGTGTACAAATTTTATAAAAATTACTCTGATTGTCTCTTTTAAATACCTTACTTAAAATAGAGTTGAACGTATCCATTAAGTCCATATACCTATCGACTACGTGTTTTGTCCAAATAAATTGATGTTAACAGCACTCTACACAGTGACTTAGTTTTATTATAGGTCAAAAATCTAGGAAAATACCTTTATCACTCTTCCCACATATAGTGGCAAACACATAAATTTGTAAACTCACCAGATGCTTTCACCTGGTAATCCGTTGAAAACCTCAAGCGCCAATAGCCAAGAGACCTTCTCCAAAGGAACTATTGTGAATGCGGCAGCGGTGTCAACACCAACTAGTCAATACAAGTAAATAATTTAGCAATTTACGACTTCAAATTTTCTGATCGATATTTTATGACCAGATTGTAAATTAGCTAAAGTAAAAAAATCAACAGCTTGTAAGTATTATATTTGTCTATGTTACAGGTACCCTTATGTTTTCGGGGAAGCATTCTGTCTCTTACGAGGTTTAGCAGCAGAGACTTCTGCGAACGCTACCGTCCTCACTATAACTGCTTTTACTGTGGAGCGTTATGTAGCTATTTGTCATCCATTTTTAGCTCATACAATGTCAAAACTATCAAGAGCATTTCGACTTATAATTTTCATATGGATCATAGCTCTAGCATTTGCAATACCTCAGGTAAATAAAAGAGATACTTATAATATTTTTGTACTTTTAAAATTTATAATTAATTTAGACTTTAGTCAAATGTGTATTTAAAAACTTTATGCAGAAAAATTATTTATAAATTTGTTATTTACTATTAATTTAAAAATTAATTTAATTATTCTGATGCGTGTTCATACATTCGGAATAACAACCTCCATCAGAATCTGAATATTGAAACAGTGGAAGAGGAAAATAAAAGATTCGCAAGGGTTTATGAAGACCATTTTCTACGCTATCTGGGTCTGTACAAGACTACACCTCATTTACACGTCACACACTTCATCCTCATTTCATCTGGTCATGGGGTTGAATACTGCTCTAAAATTGAACAGATTGCAACGGACATGCTTTAAGGATTAAAAATAACTTTCTACGACATCCAAATAAAGAGGCTCTGCAACTCCTCAATAACTTAAACCTCAAGAAAAGACTGAAGTGCCAAAATAAACCTTCGACTTTCTTTTATTTAGAACATACGAGTATTTTATTTTGAAAAATAAGATGATTAATTGTATTTAAAAAATAAGATTACCCGTAAGGTTGTCACTTAAGTATATTGTATATATTTCTTATAGATTTCATCAATCAGTTTTCTATATACGTATTTTATAAATTTCTTGAGTGTATTGTGTTCATACGTATGGTAAGTAAGAGTAGCAACAGAGCTGCGTTTACATAAATTTAACATAGATGATACCAATAGTAATAGACAAATACAAATCTTTAAAATAAGAATAGCTTTAGAGTTATATCTTAGCATAATTGTAATAACTAATTAGAAAATGAAATTAGATTTTGTTTTTTTATAATAACCATAAACATAGGCCTAGTAGTTAGTTAGGATGGAATGAAATTGTACAATAATTTAAAAAATCTTATTCAAAGGTTGTGATATGTGGCATTTAACCAACTATAATTTACAAATCCTTAAAAATTAGCATGAACTGCGAATTTGTTTACAAATGAATGCTTTAAAATGATCGGAAAGCCTGGTCTAAGAGAACTAAAGAAATTGGAGAGAAAGGGTTTCTGCAAGTAATGGATTCGAATATAATAGACAGACAGTACAGGTTACAAGAAGGAAGAGAACTGTACAAGAAAAACGAACGATTAATGGAAACAATTAGAAAACGGAGACGTTCTACGGACACCTGTGTAGAATTTAAAACCAATTTTTTCAATACTCTAAATAATAGACCAAAGTTTTTAGAAAAGCATTTTATAGACGTCAAAAAGGATATTAAGAAAACTAGAATCAATCAAGAAAACATAAAAGACCTAATTGAATTCATTTATCTAATAACTGACATAAAGTGCTGCAACGAAGAACAATTTTGAGAACCGGATGGTCAGAAGAAAAGAGCAAAACGTACAGTGAAAATATTCTCAAAGTGTGGGGTGAAAAATCCAGAAATTAAGTTATTTTATGAGTTTAAAATGGCTCTGTCTGAAAAAAATTAGTAAATATTCAACTTTGGGTCATTATCTAAGTAATTATCTAAGTAGGCTAATAACTACATTATTATTTATAACAACTAGGCCTATTTATTTAAAAATTGACTACTTTAATTAAAACAATTTTAACTAGTAAATTACAATAGGCTTAATAACAGATAAACTTTATTACAAACTGTTTTAAAAACTTAAGACATAAACGAAATTTGACTAAAACGAAATACGGCCATTTAAATCAAGTAAATAAAAGTTATTCTTACTCACTACTTCATAATAATTAAACACTATTTGCCCATCACGGAGAAACTACTTCAATACGTGACGCATAAACCGGTTTAACAACCTCACTTGACAATGTTCGTACATTACTAACTGTCTAAGAATTGGATGATGGCATTTACAACAATGACTGTAAAACTCTTTTGAAGGTTAAACAACGCAAAAAATATTCCAAATAAATAAATACTCTGAGACACAATAGAATAATAGAACCTTCTATCCTGTTCTAGAAAAATAACAAGTAAAGGTAGGCTAGCTGCTATTTCGGAACAATAAATTACACTGTCACAACACGCAAAACTTGGAAAGATGAAACCACCAACCACCGAGCGTATGTCACAGTATATTATACTTTTTAATACCTTGATACGAAACATCAAATTTTATATAAACAAATTGTTACTATATACCACATTATATGAAAACAACAATAATAAATTTAACTCACACAGAACCACTTAATAAATGCACATTCGGAAAATAAATAAAAAAAAGAATTCATCTCTTAGCTATTTCATTATAATTATTTTGATTCTTTATTACATCAGATGATAGAAAGAACAGCATAAATTCAACTCAGTTCTGAATTAAATGAGAGTAAATTTAGACAGCAAGAGCATGAACAGACGTGGGTGAGAGCTTAACAAATTTTTGTTGTGTACTAGGGAAAGAGGTCGTGATAAAAATAAGCTTCTTAATATTATTTTTAAATTTTTGTTGCAATATACATGTATTATTCCTGATGGAATGAAAACAACATACAATATTGTATAAGGCTGTTGATAAATCTGTTTATGAAAAACACAAGCAAATTAATAGGCAATTTATAGCAGCTTACAGCCAATATTATTAATTAATTATTGCTAATGAAAACCTTAGAATTCTACGAAATTAATTTCAAATACCAATTCCTATAAGTCTGCTTTATTAGGTAAATTCAGTTTTTTTAAAAAAAGAAAGAATATACCTTAAAAAAATACAAGTAAAAAAAATAAAAATAATACAATTTAGTACCTAAAATTACTAACCGATTTAAATCTCAGATGAGTGATCTACGCAATATTTCTGCAATAGGCTAAGAGGAATGGTGTACCATTTCTACCAATTTTTTTTTGTACTTAAATGTAGTTAAATCATTCCTTAGAGGATTCTCTGGTTATACACGAGAAATTGAAATTTATGGTCACGCTTCGAAATGCAAAATTAAGCCTTTAAAACTCCTCTTCATGAATCAGACTCTTATTCCAAGACGAATTTGCTCTATTTTCAATCAGATTGATCTCGTAAATTACTTTATGATAACATTTCGAATAATAAAAAGTACTTTTAAAAATTACAGAACATTTATTGAAATATATGTATTGTACCATTACAAAAATTAGATGTAATTTATGTTTTATTCAGATATAAATTTTACATACATCGTAATTCGGCTTTAAGTTAATCGATTTCAGTGTGGAATTTATTATGAGATTGACCTCCGACAGTAAATTTTTTCTAACCTTGTTTATCGGGAATTTTGTCCAAAAGTGAATCCACAACAATAATATTACTTTAGTAACAATGAAAAAAAAATAATATTATGATTCTAATAAATTTTAACTACATTCCATTGGTACAGTTTTACTATTCAAAAACCGAAAGAAAATAAAAATATTATTAAAAAAATTTTTTAAATTAATATTTTCATATTATTTTAACTAAAATTTAAACATATTATGTCATAGGTCCCTACTCCAGCTCTTTAATTTGATTTAATAAATATGGACGAATTAAGAAATGAAAGGTATATTATTTATTAAGAAAATCGGTTTTATAATTAAGAAAACTATCTAAGAATTTAATAATTTTAACTGAAATACAATACCATACTTTTTTCTTTTTTTTTGTCATCAGTCTCTCGACTGGTTTAGCACAGTTCTACCAACTGTTATATCTTGCGCAAGTCGTTTCATATCTACATACCTGTAACACCCTACATCTTTTGTAATTTGATTTATATTTTCTAACCTTTGCCTCCCGTTATAATTCACTCCCTCAATGTTAACCTTCATAATTGATAGACCAATACCTGGATGTCTTAAGATATGGCCCACTAGGCTATCCCTTCTTCTGATAAGATGCTTCCATATATTTTTTTTCATCCATTCGCCTAAGAACCTCTAAATTACTTATTTTGTTCACCCACCTAATCTTTAAAAATTTCCTATAACACCACTTTTTAAAAGCTTCTGTCTTCTTCCTTTCTACAGCCCCTATCACCCACGTTTCACTCCTGTATAATGCTACACTCCAAACATAGTGTTTTAAGAAATTTTACCTTATCTGTAAGTCAATGTTTGTAGTCAGTAAGCTGTTTTTCATTTCAAAGGCTTTTCTAGCTTGAGCGATTCTACTTTTGATATCACTTGTGCTTCTACCATCCTTTGTTATTTTTCTCCCTTGATAGCACAATTCCCCAACTTCCTGAATGTTTTCGTTGCCTACTTTTAAATTTCCCATCTCTTCTAAACCACTCTTGCTACTCCACAACACTTTCGTTTTGTTCTTATTAATTTTCATGAAGTAATTATTTCTCATAATCTCATCCATTCCATTTAAGATATCCTCTAGTTCTTTTTTTGTCTCGACTAATACTAATATATCATTGGCGAACCTCAGAATTTTTATTGTTTTTCATATATTACACCATATCACACTAAATATAAATTAAACCTAATTATTTTTACTGTACTTTTAAAAAATCAAATATTTTCTTCTGAACTTTAAGTTTTTCTTATTTGGACGGTTTCATTGTTTTTCTGTTTAATATTTTAGCTCTATGTTTTCCTCTTTTTTATTTGTTTTTGTCCTATCCGACACCGATAAAACACCAATCTCAAGAACCGCGGCAACAGCGCCCGACAATTCTCCCTTTTCTATCCTATCTGTCTACGGCCTTAAGTTTTCCATCAATAACCAGAACAATTTGTTTACGTTTACACGACGTTCTGCTTATAAATAAACCAAACACACACTATTTAGGTCAAGTAATTGTGCACTATAAAAGAAGCACCTAGCGAAGAGTAAATAATTCTGCAACTATTGATATGAACACATTAGAGGTGAAGTTAATTTTCATTTTGTTCATGTGTATACTTCATATATCGAAAATTTATTGATTTTCTACCGTTTCGCGTAACTCAAATTTGGGATAACCCGTATTCGGTTAACCTGGATTTTACTGTATCAATCTTTCCGCATATATCAATAATAGGGCAAACGAATCATGTAAACTAATACATTATAGAGTAAACTACGTTTAATACAACAATTACTCATTTTTTTGATAATTTTAATTCCACAAAAATTTGTTCTGATTGAATGTTGTACCTGTAATGTTGTAAAAACAGAAAGGTTTTGTTTCTTAAATCGCAGCGCTTTAATGTATTTAATGTATTTAAAATTTAAATATTGTGAGTTTTGACTAGTTAAATTGAAATTTTAAATAAAATATAATATAAATTAAATATTATTACAAGCACTAATAAAATATATAAATCAGCTGTTCTAAATAATTGTAAACTGACACAATAACTGATTGCTACATGAGGGAGTAATTGAACTAGCAAAAGAGATAGCAAAAATAAAAAATACAAATAAAACATAAATGATAGAATTAATGTTACGTCAAAGCCATTAAAAGAAGAAATGGGTAAAATAAAATGGAAGGAATTGGAATTGTTTTGTGTAAATCAGAAAATGGACCAGTAATGTTCAAGAATAAAAATATATTACAAGAACAAGACTTTAGAAGAAATTTCATAAAATTGTAAACGACGCAATACCAGTAAATGTTACAAAACTTTAAAGAGCTCGAATCCCACTCAAGCACGACATATTTTCATACGTTACAAAAAATCATTTCATCCTTCATTGCATAAAGTTTTACCCCAACGTCGTCGCTAATGACCGTGGCAGTTGATGCGACGTTAAATAAATAAATAAAAAACACTTAAACATAAATAAACAAAAAACAATATTTAAACATGAATTGTTATAATTTGAGTGACTGTTTAAAAGATTAAAAAAACAAATAGGAGTAACGAAGGATACAAATTGGGAAATCCTTGCAGGTTGTCTTGAAAAGTTGTATAATTGCCCAAAATCTGATGATTAATTTGATTTTAACATAGATCAATCAGAAGAAAGAGGAAACGACAAAAACCCTTATGCGTGTGAAATAAAAATACTTGAAAAGAAATAATAATTATTTTGGAAAAAATGGCTGATTTGTTAAAATTATTGAAAGATCAGATAGAAAGAATGCTAGTGGATAAAATAAATAATATTTGGAAAAAAGAGAACATACATGATGTATGAGAATAGGCTTAAACAAATATTTAAGATAGGCGATCGGCAGTAAGTAAATTTATAAAAAAAGGTTGAAGAATTTGCAGGGTTCCAAAAGAAAGGCGATGGGTGACAACGAGAAAGGGTCAGAAGAACCGAAGAAAGAGTTTAGTATGAAAATGAAAAAGGCTTGGAAAAAAGAAAACACCAAGCGTGAGAAAAATAATTTAACGTGGCCCGAAGTAAGCTAAAACGATAAAAGAGTAACAATAGCAATACTACTTCAAAACACAACACTAAAAAAATCTCCTAAACCATTTTGTGTTATATAGTTGACACAAAATGTTTAAAGTGTATTGATTGAATGGAACTGTAAATATAGACCTGAAGAGAAATAAAAGAACAAATTGAATTACGCTACCACAAATTTATATCGAAATGAATTAAGAAGCTTTTAAAACGTACTACGAACCATAAATAAGAATATACAGAAACATATAAAACTACGTAGATATACAGTAAATTGAATCAACGAAATAAGGTTTTAATGACCATAAAACTACATTTAAAAATACCATTTTGATGTTTCGTTAAATTTTAAGTCCGTTCTGAGAAAATTTTATTTTTACATTGCTGGCCAGAGTACATTAATTTTAGGGTTATCTGTACAAGCAATGTAAAAAACAATAGTTCTTATTTTTAGGGGTCATAAAGCATGAAGTTCTATGCAGATAAAATCACTTCTTTTTCCAGAACCGTACGACTGTTTTAGTTCACTTAATAAACTGCAAAAGCATCTTTTGGATACGTTCTCTTCAAATTTTGTTGAATCGGACGTTGTAAAAAGAGTATATATGATGCTAAAAAGATAGTTAATTACGAATATTGTATTGTAAAACAAAAAGCCTCAAATTGTGTAAATATGAGACATCTATTACACATATCACATTTCCAAAACTTCTGAAAGATTCCATCTGAGGTATATGACAAAGTATTCACTCCCCATACTCAAGCTGATGGAAAGTGCTATTAAAACAAAATAAAATCACTGTTAAGGAAATACCAAAGACCTTGTAAAAGACTTCAAACTGTAGTGACCAAAATATTTAAAAAAACAATGTATTTCCAATTAAACCAGGAGGAAGCAAAAACCGAATGTGAAGTAAGTTTTAAAATATCTTTCTTGAGGTTCCATTCAATCAAGTAAATTATTAAGTTAAAAGTATCTCGGTATGTAAATAATAGATCTGCCCTTTCCATTGTGAAACTGAAGTGAAAAAACTCAAGTGAACATTGACAGAAAAATGAAATAGGTACATTGAAAATTACACTTATAATGTATAGGCTTACGTGTCACTAAAACAAAACTATATTTTTCAAATATGTTTTTTTCATGGGAATTACTGTTTAAGTAGTTTTATATTCCTCGTGTAAAGTTCAATTTTTAACGTAGACATGTTTCTTCAAAGTCCAGTTCATTTTTGTCTAAATGGGAAATTAAAGAACTTTGTATTACTCCGAAAATTGCATTGTAATACAAAATAATTACATTAATCAATGTGGAACTGATAAACGGCAGTTTAAAGCAACATGCTGTTACTAACGAGTTAATATCGCCCAAAGAACTTTCGGGTTGGTGAGGGCCTTAACTGAACTTGATTAAATTGATCCTTGCTGTCGACAGCGTTGGTTTCAGTCTCACTGCTGAATTATAACTAATTATAGCCTTTTTGTATTTGTATTACCACTTTGATACAACATTTAACATTCACAGCACGCCCTAACAGAGCAACTCGCCAATAAACTGGCCTTTCTTTTGTAACTCAGTGAATATTACCCTCACCTTAATGAACTAATTAATAATTAATAATAATAATTCAGTAAGAAGAACTAATTAAGAAATAATTAATAAATTAACATAATTTTTCTGAGTAAATTTCTCATAATTATAATAAATTTATTTATCACTTTTATTCTAATAATGCTTATTTGTTTGTTTTGTTACTTTTCTGTTTACTTTTATTCCATATTACTTAATTCTATTCTATTATTACTTTTATTTGTATTACCATAAATTTATTTATATTCAGAAGACTCGCCTAATTTAAACGCTATTATACTAAAGTGAATGACAATTTTTTTATTTACATTTAAGATAACAGTCTGTGACAAATAAGTTTTTTAATCTAACCGAAATGTGAAATGAACATGAAATGTGAATGTGTACACGATTCAGAGGTTAAGCCCATTGGCTTAATCAATAATATATCTTAATTTTCACCGTTTTTATTGGTGATAGCCCTACAAAGCTATCACTTTACAAGCAAACAAAATTAAATGAGGAACGACCAAAGCAGTTACGATTTCCAACTTTTAGTATAATGACGTAATTATACTATAACAGAAAAACGTAGTAAAAAATTACCTATGCACATGCGCCAATTAAAGAGACTGGGAAAGAATTCTCCCTCTAATCCCTTTGTGATGTGAGAGCAGATGTATTGAGAGAGCAATTGTATTTACAACATTTTAATTTAACTAATTTAAATACTAGCATATTTAAAAACTAACGTCCTTAAGTATTATCAAATAATTTAAAATATTCAATAATAATTTACATCAATATTCAACAATTATTAATTAAATTATAATTTAAAACACTCAGTTTTAGCTCTTTTCCACATTTTCTATTTACATTTGAACTTGTTCGTGCGGCTTCCTACGCTGTAGTCGCCTCTACAGCCAATGGTAGTCTAGCAGCCGGATTGTCTCTATGGAATCACGTCGGTAGAGTCTTTCATCGTTTCTTTTTGTAAATCTTCCCACAAAATCATGACATTAACCCACCGGATTTGTCTAGTGGTAAAGTCGTCGCCGCAAATCAGCTGCTTTTTTGGAAACGAAGGTTCCATGGTTTAAATCCTACGGATTTGAATACTAGACAGAGTATACCGGTGTATTTTGATGGTTGCGGTTCAATTAACCATACTCTCTCAGGAATGCTTGGTCTGAGCCTGTACAAGACTACACCTGATTTACACTTCAAACGCATCATCCTCACCTGGGTCATGATCCGGTCCCAGACATTGTCATTCTTATTGTTCTTAAATTTAACAGATTGTAACATGCACACATTAAGGATTAGAAAAAAGTCCCGATAAAGATCAACGTACCTGACGTACCAAGGTGCATCTAGAAATTTCTGTAGTATCTACTTTATTTTGGAAGCACTGTATAATGTTCACATTTGTTGTTTAGTAAAACCCCACTGTGGGACCCGTAGGCTGATACTGGTTTCAGGGTCTGCCTATATAGGATCAGTTTATTTCACAACAAAAAATTTCTAAGGTGTGGCTAATAACGAGACTGACGTTGTAAAAATTTTATTTTTATTTTATACATAATCACTTATTGTCACCTTCAATATACACTCCTCCTCTATCCTTCAACGCTCCATGCGAATTTTCCATTGTTGGAAACAGTGCTGGAAGTCATCTTCTGTCAGCTCCTTCAGGACACGTGCCGCTTTCTCTTTTACAGCTTCCACAGACTCAAATCTTGTCCCTTTTAATGCAGATTTCACCTTAGGGAACAGGTACAAGAAAATAACATGTGATAAAACGTGGTTTTTTACTTATAATCCGGAAACGATGAGCTAATCCATGCACTGGAAGAGCCGAACATCACCGAGAGCCAAAAAAGGTCGAAAGAGCAAGTTAAAATTTAAAGCAATAATGATTGTTTTTTATATCCATGAGATTGTGTACCTCACTGGGTTCCTGAAGGTCAAACAATTAATCAATATCACTACTTTGAGGTACTTTCTTAACTACGTCAAAGAGAAAGGAAAAACCGCCCCGAAATGTGGAAGGACAAATCATGGGTTCTCCACCAAGACAATGCGTCGGCTTATTCCGCGTTATCTGTCAAAAGGTTCCTAGCCAAGTACAGCATGTCAGTGTTAGAATATCCACCTTATTCACCAGACCTTGTACCATGTGACTTCTACCTGTTCCCTAAGGTGAAATCTGCATTGAAAGGGACAAGATTTGGGTCTATGGAAACTGTAAAAGAGAAAGCGGCACGTGTCCTGAAGGAGCTGACTTCCAGCACTGTTTCTAACAATAGAAAATTCGTATGGAGCGTTGTAGGGATAGAGAAGGAGTGTATATTGAAGGTGACAATTAGTGATTATGTACAAAATTAAAATAATTTTTTTTTGCAAAGTCAGTCTCGTTATTTAATACATACACCTGGTATAAAATAACACGAGCAGCTGATTTTATTCAAAATCTACCTCCACTATAAATTTACTTCTAAACTATGCATAATAATGTTTAGGTAACTCAGTACATTTTAATACAGACCTGTTAAAACAGACGTAAATGGAATATACGTCCTTTCAATAGCTACGAGTATGTAAATTCATAACTCTACAAGTAAAAGGAAATTAAGTTTCAACTACTGAAATAGTAGATTTAAAAACGTAGACTCTCCTAAGTTAGTTCTTTGCCAATTATATTAAAAGTTTATCGGGTCAATGGCCTTCTCTTCTTATCTGGTAAACTAATAGGAACTAACTTTATAAGTGAACTTCTTTCAAGCCAGTTTTACAACGTTAGAAAATGCTTTAACGTGTAAATTTTATAAATATGTCAAGTAACTGCAGTATTGCAATAAAATAAGTTGCTCATTTCATCATTATTGCAACAATACATAATTGCATGTCATTTCAGAAAGGCCACGAGTACAAAAAAATAAAAATTAAAAATTAATTAATGAGAAACAGGTAAACATTTTTCTAAAATAAATTAAGTTTAAACTGAATAAGAATCTCTATAAGAAGAATGAAGAATGTCTTTCAGTTATAAGATAGATAAAAAATCGATAAACAGTAATATTTTGAAAAATCATATTTTGACAAATTTGGACACATTACAGTTTAATCATTTTTAAATTAATCAAAAGTTTATTGCTTTTTCGTTTTTATGTAAAGGGCTGTCAATTATTTTTTTGTTATTGTTCTTTAACAGAACTTTAACCAAGTATCAGAACAAAATCACTTACCAGATTCTAGGAAATTACCCGAATACAGATTTGTATTAATAAATTTAAAATAAAAGGTCTAAAACAATCGGTAAAGTAAACTAGTGTGTTAAAATATCGAGATACAATTCCGTCGAACCTTTACTGCTCTTTCTTAGTGTTTCAATTATGTTGAAGAAGCAGGAATCATTAACAATCTAATCTCACATTTTATATTTTTTTTAATGTGTCTTCCTAGGAGATACGAATAGAAGATACGAATATCAATAGTTTGTCCATTTCTAGTTTCACAATAGTACGTGTATTATTTACGATACTACGTAAAGATTAATGGTTTGTAGATCAAAACTGAGAATTCACAGACCACTAAAAACTTGAAAAATTTATTTGTGAAACTGAAACAAATAATCATAAATATGAATCTAGAAATGATCGTTTGTTTTGGAAACGCAGTTTTTATAAAAGAAAAAGTAAAGCAAACTTTAGCACCTGACAGAATGTTGTGTATAAACTTTATACGTACGTCTGCCACTTGGCCTATAAAGTTGTTTACCAACAGTAAAAATAAAAATATTCTAACATTTCTAACTGTCTACATTTTACGTATCTTAGATGTTTTTTTAATGATTTCACACCCCCCCCCCTAAAACCGTATAATACATTTCCTTTACTTAAGAAAGCATAAAACAAAATTATTTTTTATGGTATGCTTATGATAATTCAGTTATTTTATTTAACAGTAATCCTTATATTTCGTACTTAAACAAGTCTTTTTTATTCATTTTTTTTTAATTGGCATTGAAGATTTCTAATTATTTTTCTGTTTTCGATATATATAGTAACCTATTTAAAACACCCATTAAAATATCATCCTTAATTTGTTCTTACAATATTTTTATAGCCAATTTAGGTGAGTTATTAAAGATTTTAAAAATAAGTTAAATATGTTAAAAAATAGAGGGACAAAATCAAGTATTTTCAAATTTATTATTACGTCCAAAATGTTTTTAGTTAGATGTATAAATTATTTCCCCATGTTGTAGTACATTTTTTCTAACGACATTTTAAAATCTTTAAGAGGTATAATTTATATTTTTTATTAGTGTTAAAACTATCTGGGCTCTATAAATAACTTAATACTGAATAAAAATAATAAAACTGAATGCGTAGGATTAACAACGCATAAAATATTATGCATTTCAGTTTCTCTTTCGTTTTACTAAACTGACTGAATGTACGTGCTGGCACTGATAATATTAGTAGGCTTACACTAAAACACATAGAGAACTCTTCAAGTGAACAACAGCTGTCAAGTGTTAACCGTACGAGATGTTTAATACATATCTGTAAGCCGGCTACAAAGTTGTAAACACTGGAGACGATGGTTACAATTAATGGAGTATCTCCTTCTTATAACAAGGGATTAAGTATCATAGTACAGTAACAATAGTCTATTATTTGTGGTAATCCTCAACAGCATCTACATTACAACTTCTTTAGAATAAATAGATATCCACATTATTATTCTACGTCATGCATAAAAGTTGATAAACAAAATGAAAGTTTTCCCATCAAAACTACAGATTAGAAATTAGAAAAAGTGAAGGATAGAGGTTTATTTTTTATAAACTCTGTTTTTACTGTGTATTGACTGCTTCTTGTTCAAAAATTGTTTCCATAGCCGCAGTTTTTTCTCGATGTACAAAATAGAAATAGAGGACGTAAAATTTTTATCTATTGCGTTTTTATTTAAGATCGTACTGTTTTTAACTTTTTTAATCTTTATTCGCAATCTAAAAAATAGAGAAAATGAAGAAATATAAAACTTATCTTTACTTAGGGCCTTTGAGAAGAATACCACACAGCGGTTTCAATAGAATTATTTTTAGACCAGATTTAAATTTAATTAATTAAGGTTGGCTTAAAAATTCTACAGTTATATGTCAGTGTTAAGTCAAACCATGTCTGTGTTCTTCTGCATCTTCTTCTGAACCTTCTTTGCGGGTTTTCCAGTAAAATTGGAGCATCTAAATTACGTAGTCTTTAACGTGGAGTTTTTTAATTAACATGAAGTTTTCTATTAAAACTATGATGTTGTTTAGGTCATCAGCCGAAAGGCTGGTTTGACCTCCAGAGGCTTTACTAAGTAAAACGAGGAGGCAAGTTGTTTACTTTGCCTTCCTCACTGAATGGAAAAGTATGCTTATCAGCATGCCAGGTATTCTGAAAAGCATCTACTTTCCACCCTGCAATTGACACCTTCACTTCATTCACTAAAGGGTATGGCTGTATGATAATGAAATTCATTACTCTCAGAGGAGATCAGAGTTATCTCCTCTATAGCTTCAAAATACATCATTCACGTAATGAGTGTGTAAAGTAGTTCTGTCGTGGGCTAAGTATGATTTGATACGTGTTTCTAATCGTCCTGAGTACTTAAGATTAAATTTTTTGTATTTTGATGAGTTTGTTTTGTGGAACAATATATTTTTATATTCAAATTGGTTTCAAAAATATCCGATAAACGGTTAATTATAAATAATAATTTAGAACGTCGAGAAAATAGAGAGAAGGGCCTAAGTGAAGTAAACCTTAAAAAAAATTGTAACGTATGATACGATTTCAATCGGATAAAGACGTTATAAGTTTATTTTGCAATGATAAATGAAGTATGCATATTTGGTCGTATAATTTGTACGTAAACAGCAAAAGTAATTCAAAATTCTGACTAACATAGCTTCTGCTTTGAGTACGAAATAAATTTTGAGTCTCATATTAATTTATTAATGAAAGTGTTCTTAACTTTCAAATTTTCAATTAGTGATTTACTAAACCAAGCCGCACAATATATACCTTGTAAAATTCGAATGCAACCTAAATTTATCAGCATTTCCACTTGTAGGAAAAGCTGACAATTCATCATGTAATATTTTAACCGAGAGCTTCTTAAGCAATCAAACTTTAATCCTTCTCCTTCAATTAATTAAAGAACATTTCCTTTGAACATTTTAATTAATACGAAAGGTTAAAATACGTCTGTAATTTAATGCTTTCAAAATTTCTAATGTAAATATACGTTAAACATTTAAAATAAAATTAAACTAGTATCAAATTAACAACTTTGCGTTGTTCTTTTACAATTCCTTGGTTTTCTATACAGATAGTGTTTCCATAAAATTTGAGACAACTTTTCTTGAAAAATAAGAATTACGGTATTCGAAAAATTTGTACAAAAATTTGGCTATAAGGTTTTGACCACTGTTACTGGTAAAAAATAAACTATTAATTCAGAAATTAATTTTTAAATCACTATGGAGCAGTGGGATTTAACTTGTAGCGAATACCAATAAAAACGGTTTAAAGATTATTAAGAGATTTCGAAATAATGTTTGCGAAATATTAACAGAAATTGGCGTGTAACAAATAAAGAATTTCATTAACTTTTTTAAAATATCAATTATCTTTGAAGAAATCACCAGTATAATCAACATAATTTAAATAGACTCCACTGATACAATAAATCAACAAAAGTTGAATAATAAGCCTATAAAACTATATGATGATTTAAATAGATTTAGCTGAAAAACACCAAACTCTTCCAAAGTAGTGTTTATAACATACTAGCAACAACTTCCGCTCTTTTTGCATTCACAAATATTTCATTTTATTTACTGATTTTCGCAATCATGTAAACCATATGGCTTTGAATTTATTGAACATTGTAGTGATGTAAGATATTTAAAAGATCACATATTATGGATTTTACTTTTGATAGACTTTAATTTTATTTATGTTTCTTTAGATTGTTCTATTTTCCTTTGTTTCATTCTATTTTGTGTTAATAACATAATACTTTTGTGTTGTGCGTTAGATAGTTCAGATACCTTGAAGAACTTGATTATTCCACCCTTCTAAGTTTTCGTAAAATTTAATATTTTAGCTGTTTATAAACAGAAAGATTTCTCTCGTGTATTTTACACTTTTAAGTTACCAGAGTAAGTACTTGTACGTATTTATGTTTCTTTGGATCATTTTTTGATTTTGTTTTGTTTGCGTTTTTCAATCTACTCGCATTCGCATGTTATTAATACAATTATGTAATAAATTTTATTTAACTAATTTAGTTAAATATTTTTCTGTAAAACTTCAACTGCTTAATGCTGTCACATTATTTAATTTTCATTTTAAAATAGTTTCATGTTTTTTCCATCATCAATAGGTTTTCTAGTATCTTAAATATATTATTTACTAAAATAAATTGATTTCTTTATTATAAAAATGAAAGATAAAAAATAGATTTTTTTCACGTTTCTTAACAGATATTCTCCAAATAGTATCTTCCTTATGACCATTTTTGTACATAATTATTTATTTAGTTAGAGTCTAAGAGACTGATAAATTAGTAAGAAGTTATAAGTTTAAAAAATCTGTTGTTGAATCTCACTCTCTTGCCAATGTAAATAATGAAAAATACAACCTAGGTTTAGTCATTAGTAAACAATGTGTTGTTGTTTAGGTCAACAGCCAAAAGGCTGGTTTGAACCTCTAGAGGTTTTACTAAGTAAAACGAGGAGTGAGATGGTTTACCATTGCCTTCCTCACTGAGTGGAAAAGTACGCTTATCAGCATGCCGGGCCCTCCGAAAAGCACATGTTTTCCACTCTGTAAATGACACCTTCACTTCAATCACCACAGGGTCTGGCTGTATAATGAAATTCATTACTTTCAGAAGAGATAACTCTGATTAGTGTCTTTTACACCTCTACCTCTTCTGTTCTTAAATGATTCAGTCATTTAATTGGCTGACCATGTGATAAGATACAGAACTATTTATTTTAGCCCTGCAATGAACAAATTGAGTGTAAATAATTTGGCACTCCACCTGTCTGTTATGGGCAGTAGTAAACAATGTAAAATGAAAAACATAACCTAATTTTAATCGTGAGTGAATGGCGCAAATGAAAATCAACCTCTGTAGAACGTAAAATACGGAAAATCACTAATTGACTAGGCTATGATGTAAAGACAATACTTGAAATAAAAGCGGGTTTTTTAATTTTCTACATCTTAAACTCAGATTATATACGCTTTAGTAGTCTATTAAAATCCATATTAAGGCTCCAATCTTAAAAAACCATTTTTTACCACAAAAGCATAGTTCCAAGAATTTTACCTGAAATTGAGCCTAATTTACCTCGT
Organism: Catonia carolina; assembly: GCA_035578175.1. Lineage (NCBI taxonomy): Eukaryota > Metazoa > Arthropoda > Insecta > Hemiptera > Achilidae > Catonia > Catonia carolina. The sequence goes on along the minus strand of JAQMRL010000001.1, from coordinate 328,224,764 downwards.
TGAGTGTAAATAATGTAGTAAATGCGGCGTTTTTTAAAATCCTAGGAGCCTAGGAGCTAGAATAAAACGTGAAAAATTGCACGATACTACTTCCGGTTGATCTGGTTAAAATGTTCACGTCCGGATTTCCGTGTGATATGTTATTTAAGTTCCAAGTTTCAACTTTGTACGGTATTTCGTTCTTGAGATATTTTTTCACATTCAGATACATGTTTTTTGGGTTCAGGGTTCAGGGGCCCTGACACGTGTGCTTCCAGTGAAAACTCGGTTTCGAAAATTCGAAATGAAAACAATACTTTTCTTATCTATAAATATTCATTTAGGGCTAGAGAAAGTAAAACGAATGACTTATCTAACAATATTTTGTACTAAAATATTTTAGGGTAGCTCACTTACTATAACTAACATATAAAATTTTCAAAAAGAAATCAAAAATTTATCTTACAAACTTAAGTAAGTTATGAATAAATGTAATTTTACAATTTTTTTATTCTCTTCTTTTTGTCGTTTGTCGCTGGCCTTTATACTGAAACCACTTTACTCTAGAACCACAAAAGATGAATAATTCTTCTATCTTTTCTGGATCTTAAACTTTTTTGTTCTTTTGTAGATTTTAATTTTTCTGCTTTTCTTTTTCTTTTTTGTACGTTCCGGCTATTTTGTTTCGTTTATCGGACCACTTTAAAATTGGTATTTATTTTCTTTTACTTGCGAGTTCTCAAACTCACCTTTTTTTTCTAAGAAGTCCTCACTCTTCTATGACCATTTTTTAATGTTCATTTCTTCTAGGGTTTTCTCAGTTTCTATGTACAAAATGACTTCCTTTTTTATACGGTTAAGTCTGTTCAAAATAATTTTTTTAAAACCTACTTTGATATTATATTCGTCCTAAATAAAATGCGTCCGTAATTTTTTGTTTACTTTTATTTGACATTTAAAACTATACATAGCCTACAATTTAATACCGCAAAGTAGGATAAGAGAGAAACAAAAGTAACATAATAATTTTTTAAAAAGAAGGTACATTAAAACTTTCAATCCAAGCTGGAAATGTTGATTTATCTCTTCTCTTTCTCTGTATCTGTATTCTTTTTAGTTCCGTGTCCTTGTACTTCAGGTTCCTTTGTCTTTTTCAATTTGTATTCACATTTTTCTGTATTTCCTGGCTCTAATACTTTTCTTAATACTCTTCGTTCTTATAATTCAATTTAATCGGTTTTCCCAAATAGAGTTTAAAAATACATCATGAACCACGCAATACCTTGGGTTTAACCTACTTCATTTTAAATTACATTTCCTACATACAATAAACTGATCTATTATCTTAACTATAATGAACCTATTTACTTATTTAATTCGGGTTTCTGATAATAATAAAAATATCTTGGTTCTTTTTTGTATTTATGCATTTATAATACTGTCATGTGATTGTGAGGAAGGCACGGTAAACCACCTCACCCTCGTTTTACCTAGTAAAGCCTCTAGAGGTTCAAACTAGCCTTTTGGATGATGACCTAAAAACAACAACGTGTAAGTTAATTGTGTATTTTCTTCTTTCATAAACAAAATCTTTCAAATTCTTATCTTAGAAAGTGCCTACTACTCAAAGTAAAACTACGTAAAAAATTTAGTTTATACTGGGTTGTATTGCTGGAGACTTCATGATATGAGTCAGAATGCCTGACTGATTAACTAACTCACATTTTAGTCAGTGAACCACTGACTGTCAGTGATTTACATCCAGAGAACATACATAAATTTTTAAATTATTTTCAATTTTTTTTCTCATGCCACTGACATTTTTTCCAATTAAATTAATTTTTTTGGTTTTTATCATCATTACTAACGTTTTCAATATTATTTATTGTATCGTTGTTTTTTATTATTATAGTGTGTATTATTTATTTATTTTTATAAATTTATTTAATTAAAATAAACTGCGAGTGATTGCAGATCTTCTTTCCATAAAAATTGTACTGAAATTTGTCAGTAATATATTTTAATATAAACGTGCATTTGATTATCAGCTGAAAACGTAACAGAGATTTATAGAAAATTTTATAAATCATTTTGTCCATTATTCAAATATATTTATTTATATATTTATCTTACATCTGTTGCATGTCGTTTACTTTAATAAGTTAATTTTGAGATAATTACTCGTGCACAATGTAAACAGATTTGTGGATTGATAAGCTTATTGGCAGAAATGCAGTAAATTAAATGATAACTTTAAGTCAATTTAAAGTTTACGTTTATAATAATTCACTTTTGAATCAGGAAGGTAGCCAGAGAGGCTTTCCGTTATTTTATTAAAGCAAGGTGAATAAAGGACAGCGTCTGCTTAATTCGGTTGCATCACCTTAACATGCAAATTTTGAACTCAAAGTACCTGTTAATTTACCAAGGATGTACTTGTTCCTACTAGAATGTTCGCGTACTTTTGCGGAAAAAAACATCTTGCTTCTCTGCTCAGTAACCAAATCTATTTACAGTAGCCTACAACCTCTAGTTAGCGGATTTGAGGTGATAAAAAATTGTATCTATACGAAGTAGTTCTTTTCAAAAAAAAGAAACAATATACTTTTTTAACTAACTACATTACTCTACTATTAGTTTTTATTTATTTATTTATTTAAATTTAATTGTCTGTAACTGGCTTTCAACCAATTATGCCAGACAATACAAACACATAAAACAAATAGAATGTAAATTATGAATAATAATAATAATTATAATGCAATATAGCCTTTAGTAAAATTAAGTAAAAATAAGTATAGCCTACACTAAATAAAGTAAAAATGAAGTAGTAATAGTAACAAAAGTAATAATGAAACTAATGATATAATGTGAAATTAAAATCACATAAAGACTACCAAACATATAAACAATACTATAAATGAAAATTACAGTGTTTACACTAAATTATGAAGCACAAAGGGATAATAATGAAACTATAGTATACCCCCCACAGCAGCAGATATAAACAGACTAAGGGTTGAAAGTCAGTAAAAAGGATACGTAATCATGCTTCACTCTACCAAAGCCTTCAGTCAAAACAACCAGCGACAGACCGGATGTTTTATAATAGGCCTAATGTATGAATTCTTTCTACTGGTACTGTCGTATTTTTTATTTAGTATACGTTTCAATTAGTATATAGCCAGTTTCATTTGATAAACGAAAAACATTTTTTATAACTCGAATGGATCGCGCTAAGTTCAATCACAATTTCAATACATTTATGTTTTGACGTGCTGCACGGTTCCATGGGATAGAGTATAACAAAGAAAAAACAAAGAATACAAAGAATAAACAATCATGATCAGAGAAAGGTATCTGAATCAATATACTGTGCTTCCCAACAAATCTGACGTATAGGGAAATTAACATTGGACAATGTACTATCAACATTAATCTTATTACAAGGGGGTAATCTTACTTTTATTACTCCCGTTGTTAGAAAACAGAATAAAAATGAGTCTTCAAACGACTTTAATAGCTAATAATTTAATTATTATTTATAAATAAACACATAAATGTAATTCAATACCGATATACCGCGGTACTTACAAAAGAAAAACAATTCCGCACCCATTGTTCTATAAACGTTATCCGAGTGCGTAAAGGCGAAACCTCTTTCTTATTTTTGATATACCGTACGAGAGGACGTGAGTTCGAGACCAACATATTTAAATTTTTATTTGTTAATTGATACTTGATTATTATTAATTAAATAATGAAAAACATTTAAAATTATAATTGTAATTTTTAATTCAATAGAATATAACTAACTAGTAAAGGTTTTTCAAAATTTAATTTAATAACAAATTATTAAGTTTAAGTAAGGTTAAGAAATTATTTAATAATAATTTTAATAAAATTATTTAGTAAAAAATTAGATAAAAAATTTTAAATAGTGTGTGGGTTTCGAACTCACGGCCTTTTAACCATTTTATGTATTGGGAATAAAAGTTGAACTTTTACCAAATGTCACTCACAAAAGACTTAGTTAAAATGTCTATTCCATATAAAGGAATCATATTCAATGCTATTGATTCTACCTGAGAAAGTCATTATAAAATATTTTATCTAAATTAAAGTGCAGTTTGTTCTCTAGACTGCATATTTAAAGATTCCATTCAAATCAGTTTTCAGGTGGATAGACATACTACGGATTACTTCGCAGCCTACAGATTTAGTTATGTGGATTATACAACGTACATGCTGTGTTCAAAATAAAATAATTTATCGAACAGTCTTAATTATATTGATGATGGTTAGAATTGTTTGATAAGTCTAAAATTTTGTTGGAAACTTTACAAATATAACGGTCTTCATTTGAACAAGAACGTAAAAGGCAATACAAGTATATTTCATGTATTCTTATAACTAATTCCACCACCTAAATTTAGACTACCTGATCACCTGAACCTTGCCTATTTCTATTGATACTTTATTACTTTCTCTTGCCTAAATGAATATATAGGAACGGAAGTATTGTTTTTAAGTCGATTTTTCGAAATCGAATTCTCACCTGATATGCACGTTTTCAGATCCCCTGAATCTAAAAACCATGTTTGTTTTTAGCGATTGAAGGATTGGTTAGTGTGTGTGTGTAAGTGTGTGTGTGTGCGTGTGTGTGTGTGTGTGTGTGTGTGTGTGTGTGTGTGTGTGTACAGAATATCTCAAGAACGGAACATCGTACGAAGTTTGTAACCCCAGGAAACAGTCCAAAGGAACAGTAGAAGCCAACAGACCAATTTTAGTATTGCGGGACGGTTTACTAACAGCACATATGGTGCAGGACCTTATACGGTGTTCAATATCCTTGGACATGGAAGGCCAATAAAAATATTGAGAAATCTTCTCACGGGTTTTAACGAAACCTAAGTGCCCACCCAACAGGGAATTGTGAAAATACGAAAATACCATGTCCACCAAAACAGACGGAAGAACAACACGGGAAGGGAAACGACCTAAGGGTTTAATATCAAAACGCCCTTAGAAAGGAAATATTTAGATGAGGGATCACCGTCCTTTAAAGAGGAACAAATAGCTAGCAACTCGGGATCCTTACTTTGATGAGACGAGATATCAGAAAAAGCTAAGGGGAAATTATTAAGAATAGGGAAACATTCGATATCATTCTCGACATCAACGACTTCATTTTCTTCAAACATTCTGGAGAGAGTGTCGGCGATAACGTTCTGGGTGCCTTTGATATGAGTGACGGTAAACTTCATAGACATGATCTTCGCTATCCAACGCCCCAACTTTCCCAAAGATCTAGGGCGTGCCAATAACCAGGACAAAGCCTGATTATCAGTTTCTAAGGCGAATTCACGATGTTCGAGGTACGGCCTAAACTTCTCCATACCATACACAACGGCGAGACATTCTAATTCATAGGCGGAACCTTTTCTTTCCTGAAGAGTCAGACTCCTAGAGGCATAAGCCACAGGTTGGCGAGAACCGTCAATCTCTTGTAGCAAGACAGCGCCCAGAGCACAAGAACTGGCATCGGTTTGCAGAATAAAACCTTTTTCAAAGTCCGGGATACGCAGTACAGGCGGATTGCTTATGGCATTCTTCAGAGTATCAAAAGCCTTCTGTGCATCATCACTCCAACGGAAAGATTTCCTTTTCCCACGGAGAACATTCAACGGAGCGGCAATTTCGGAGAATTTAGGGATGAATTTACGAAAGATATTCACCATACCAACAAATCTAGATACAGCCTTGACGTTTTTAGGGGTAGGGAAATTTAGAATAGCGACAGTGCGCTCAGGATTAACCTTTATGCCACCCGAAGAAATGAGGTGCCCAAGAAAACCTACTTGATTAACCGCGAATTTAACCTTATCAGGGTTCACGGTCAGGCCAGCTTTAGACAAGCGAAGAAGAATATCGTTAACATGTTCGACATGAGTATCGAAATCATCAGAAAATATTAAGACGTCGTCAAGGAAATTAAAGACGTATTTAAACTTTACATCGTGGAATATTTTGTCCAAAAGACGGGACAGCACTTGGCCTCCAGTGGCTAAACCGAAAGGGATGCGTGTAAACTGGTACAACATCCAAGGTGTGCAAAAACTCGTCACATGTTTGGATTCCTTGGAGAGAGGAATCTGATGATAAGCAGAGTTGAGATCAAGAACCGTGAAATATTTAGCCTTTCCGAACCAATCAAAGCAAGAATGTAAATTGGGAAGAGGGACAGCTTCAATGTCAACATGCTTGTTCAATTTGCGGTAATCTATCACCATACGTGGCTTGCGATCGTCGCGGGCGACAACAAAAGCGGGACTAGCATAAGAAGAATTGCTAGGTTCGATAATCCCTTGCTCGAGCAATTTATCAACTAACTATCTCAAAAGCAACATTTTGGGAGGAGCTAATACATAGGGATTAGACTTAACCGGAACATTATTATCCAATTTGATGTTATACTCGACAAGATGGGTAAGGCCAAGCCTACTAGTTAAGACATTAGGAAATTTACTGAATAAATCAACAGCACGTTTACATTGCTCAGAGTTCAAATGAGAAACCAATTTTTTCCAATCGAAGTTATCAGAATCAAAAGTTTCAGCAGGATGGCTGGGGGAAATGGCTGGGGCAAGAAGAAACAGAATACAGACCTAATTTATATTTCGGGCGAAATTTAAAGTGCAAGGACGATGCAGACAAGTCGAGTACAAGCCCGGTATGAATAAAAAAATCAGAACCCAGAATAAATGGACAGGCTAAGTTACTAGCGACCAGAACAGGAAAATTCCAAGTAAAATTGTCAATTTTTATTTTACAAACAACTTCATGCGTGATATTCAATTTAGAACTAGTAGCAGAATAACACACAATATCGGATTCTCTAATGCATTTTATATTGCGACGATCATTAATAGAATTAAAAGTTTTTAAACTCATAAATGACCTGACGGATCCAGAATCCAAAAGAGCAAGAACATCATGAGAATGGAAGATAAGGTTGACACGAGGACGGCTCCTAACCGGACAGACGTTAATTATATTGCTACGATTAGGTAACAATACACCATCGACAGACTTGGGCCAACGGATCAATCGACAATAATTATTGCCGAAACGAGACGCAGAAAAATTATTATGCACATCATCACATGACTTAAGTTTAACACTAGTAGTACGGTTCGACCTATATTTAAATCGAGGACAATTCCATATATAATGACCTATGGCATGACACAGGTTTTTGTCTTTTAATTCAGATTTAATTCTTTTAATTATATATTAGGTCTATAATTATAAATTATATGATATATTATTATATCATCTTCTAGTTTTCTATATAATCTTCCATGAATTACCTTCAGAAATATTTTAAGGGTATGGCTTATTAGTGATATTGTCTTATAGTCTGAACAATCTTTGGCATATATTGTCTTTGGTATTGCTACAAAGGTAGACACCAACCATTCCTGTGGTATTTGTCCGGTTTTATAGACTTCATTAAACAGATCCAGTAGTATATGTAGAGTTTCATCATCCAGGCATTTCAATAATTCCGCAGGTATTTCGTCTGGACCTACAGCTTTTCCGTTTTTTGCATTTCGTATTGCCTGTTTGATTTCCTCCATCATGATCTCCGGTCCCGTTTCACTGTCAATTTCTTCCGGTTCTTGACGATTATCCTCAAACAGGTCTGCTATGTATGTCTTCCACTTATTCAATTTCTGTTTGACTTCAATAATAATTTTTCCATTATTGTCTTTAAGAAGACCATCTTTCCTTTTTCTCTGTGTATTTGTCATTTCCTTTATTTTCTTATGCATGTTGAAGCTATCATACTTTTTAGCATATTCCTCTATTTCACTGCACTGACTTGTAAGCCAAGTGGATTTTGCCTCTTTTATTTTCTCTCGTATCAATCTCTGTGTTTCCTTGATATAAATATAACATATACAACCATAAAAGTTAACCTTATAAATGTCGTAATATGCGGTGATTTACAATTTACATATTTATAAAGCTAATTAATAAAGCAAGACTAATCAAATTACCAAAAACATTAATATTTTAAATTATTTTATAACTTCGCGTAAATATTTTCTTCTATTCAACAAGTTTACTTACAAAACAAATTAATTTAGCTACTTTCAAGAAAACCTTTACCTCTAGTGCATTAATACATTACATACTCTAAAATTATTTATTCGAAACAAAATATTATTAGTTGAAGATTTACAGACGAGAGTCAACATCATTACTGAGACAACATTTTGAAATTTATAAATAATATAAACTCTATACCATTTCCAGTTTTTCAACTGCCATATTTCGTCTATAACTGTATTAAAACTTTCTAGATATTAATTTCACATTTAATTCCCCATATTTATTCATATAACTTCTTTTAAAAATTCCTTTTATTAACTTTTCAACAGTATTTATTTTATTTACTAAAGTATACTGAAAAACTTAAAAGTCCATTACTTGGATAGAAAGTTGAAACTGAAACTAGGTTACCTCCCTCAGAATATGCAGACTGAAATGTTTCCTAAAAGGAACAATTTAATATTAATAATCTCTTAATTAAAGTGTTTAAATTAAATTCCCTAATGAAAGTACATAATTTACAAATGTAACTTCTATTTATATACATAAGTTTGAAAATCAATCTTATTGTTTATTACAAAGTTCTGGAAAATTATGAGTCAAAACCCACTTTAACAGTTACATAACTCACCGTGGTTGCTAATAAGTAAGGTGTTGATGCGAATTTAAATAAATATACTAAAAAGAAACTTAAATAAAACAAAACATTTCTAAATTTTTGTTTTCTTGCTTTTTAAGTTAACTGTAACTTACTAATAATTTTATATATTTTTAAACAATTTACCTTTATAAATAAGAGGGTTTAAATAATGATAACCAAAACTTTTTGGTACGAGTATATAATTCATCAAATTTTACTTGCATAGTATACACTTTTGTTAATTGTTTTTAGACTTTAAATCTTGAATTAATACTGTAATTATTTTAAATTTAAACACCACATATTTATTTAGTAAATCACCTCTAAACGCTTTCTTCTATTCGCCAGTGCACAATTTTGGGTCAACATCATTAATTGACCAAAAAATGTGACCTGAAACTCAAATACTGTAATCTCAAACAAAGGACCCATAATATTTTTGATCGCACAACATTACACAATAATATTATCTTGCACCTTTTTGTAATAATAAATTTAAAAAATTTAATTGGTTACCTAAACGAGAGAAAAACAAATTTAGAACCCGTTGATAAAATAACGTTACTTGCAAAATATATATAATTTTATTTATCAAACCAAAGTACATAAATAGTCCTAAAAATAATAAACCAATATTTTTGACACAATACACCTCATATTCTGCTACTCCAGCTACATTTAAATTTCGATTCTTAAATGTCACGAGCGAAATTTAATTAAATTTAACCTCGTCGCCCCATTATAAAATGTCATATGTCCTCCATTATGGTTGGGTTGTTACAAAACCCAACCATTATGGTTGGGTCATTGAAGAGAAGAAGTACATTTGTTATTAATGAACGGTCAGTCAAAAATTTATTAGTCAGAAAACTACAAACTTCCTAAAATGCGAGCCCTCCCTAGTTTACAAAATATCCCGTTTCAGCAAAGATTCTACACTTTAATTTTTTTTTCATATAACTTTTTTTAAATGCATAATCTGTTACAAATAACAATAAATGCAACTTATCAAATATATAAAACTCGTGAAAAAATTACAACCCACTGGTGTAATTAACAAATTATAACATGAAAACATATTATAGTGTTCTAATTAACATTAATAATCAAAATTATATAGTGATTTTTAAAATAAATTAATAAAAAAAAACAAGAAAAATAGAAAAACAAATAAAAAATAACAAAAACCTCCTTTAAAACGAAAAAACAAATAAGAAATAATAAATAATAAGCACATGATTCCGAAATATATGTACACCTAACTTTTCTGGAGATAATTTAAAACGTTCATTCAGCTATTTACAACATACACACTCAAACACGACTGTCATCTACAGAATACTAACATTATAATATTTACAACTTTAAAATCACACTATTAGAATCGCCCTGGGAGATCCAGTACTGTAGCACGTTTTAGCCTATTGACATCATTACTGTTGTCTAAGAGATTTAGTGCCAAGTGATTTACGTGATTGTTTAGACGTTCGATGTATTTACAACTGAAACTTCGTATTTCTTCTCGTACCATCTGCACATCCATATCGCGATGTATATCGGCATTGGTAATATACCACGGTGCATTCAGTATGGTCTGCAGAACTTTTGATTGAAACCGTTGCAGAATCTCGATGTTTGAAATTGATGCTGTCCCCCATAACTGAATTCCGTAGGTCCAAATCGGCTTCAGCAGAGATTTGTACAAAAGTAGTTTGTTGTCAATCGAAAGCTGAGAACGCCTACCAACGAGCCAATACATCTTCCTAAATGTTAAATCCAGCTGTTTCCTTTTCATCTGAATGTGTTTGCGCCAAGTCAGACCTCTGTCTAAGTACATTCCTAAATATTTTACATCTTTTGCCTGTGGAATATTCTTGCCATTCAGTTGGACAGGAGGACAAGTTGCTCTTCTGGTAGTAAACGTTACATGCGTAGATTTGCCCTCGTTCACCTTGATCTTCCACTTTGTCAGCCAGATTTCCAGCTCACTTAGATACATCTACACTCTGCGTGTTGCAATAGTTGGGTCTACATCACATGACATTATCGCTGTATCGTCAGCAAAGGTGGCAATGATTACATTTTCAAGAACAGGCAAATCAGCTGTGAACAGAACATATAAAATTGGTCCCAGAACGCTTCCTTGCGGAACACCAGCCTTGATCTCTTTCAAACCCGTTAAGTGATTTCCAACCCGGACTTAAAATAACCGTTTGTTAAGATACGAAACCAGAACATTGTACAGATTCTCCGGAAACACAGCTTTTAATTTATGGAGTAGACCAGGATGCCAAACTCTACCAAATGCTTTAACAACGTCTAACAGCACAGCCGAACAGTACTTCTTTTCCTCTAAACATTCACGGATGACGCTTGCCAATCGATGCACTTGCTCTATGGTACTATGCTGCTGCCGAAACCCAAACTGATGATCCAGTATAAGATGACGATCTTCTATAACTAGTTTCAACCGCTTCAGACATATTCTTTCAAAAACCTTTGACATCACCGGGAGTAGACTAATAGGACGATACGAGGAGACCTCATTTTCCGATTTACCTGGCTTCAATATCATAATAATCTTTGCTACTTTCCACTTTTTTTTTTTTTTTTTTTTTTTTTTTTTGTTTAACGTCCGACTGTTTTGCAATTACTGTTAATGCAGACGGTGAATAATGAAATGATTTTTTGTAACGTATGAAAAAATGCCGTGCCTGAATGGGATTCGAACCCAAGACCGCATGATGAGAGGCGAGCACGTTACCAACTTCGCTAGGAAAATACCCTAAGCGGAACACAGCATTAATTATCATAGTAAGCATTACTAGGGGTTTTCTCGGTAATTCCTGCAACATCCTCCCTGTAATGAGATCGTACCCTGGGGCTTTCTGAGGATGCAATTCAGAAATCGCACGCTTAACATCACGAACTGTAATCCGTTCCAAATGGTGCTGTCGCTGCTGCGGATCCATAACTACCGACCTTAAAATTTCTGCTTCCTGTACCGGATCACATTGTACATCATGGGGCTGAAAACGCAGCTCCAAGTGATCAGCAAATAGAAGCGCCTTGTCACCATCACTTCTAGCCCAATCATTGTTCTCCATCTTCAACGACGGAATAGGCCGGCAAGGCTGTTTAAATCTTTTAGTCGCCTTCCACAGGGAGTAATCTGTATCAGCCGTGGGACTTAGATTCTGAATATAATCATTAAACGTTTCTTCTTTTACTCTTAGGATCATCTCCTTTAGTTCACGTGCAGCTCTGTTGAAGTTGGTTCTATCCTGTGGGTGACGAGAATACTGCCATAAACGTCTCAATCGGCGTTTCTCCACAATCATCTCCTTAATCGCTGTAGGATAACCCAAGTACTTGGTCGTAGCTTTTTCTTCAGGTGTTGACTTCCAAGAAGCGGTCTGGATGGCCTCATTAAGGATTTCTACAGAATTTTCAATATCATCTGACGTTTGTAGAGGAATATTAAGTTGAATGCCTAATTGTAATAAGTTACGAAAATTACACCAGTCAGTTCTCCTACTACAAATTTTAAAAGGTTTTTCAGAACACAGTACTGTTGTGCTGACTGAAACTAATATAGGCGTATGATCTGAAGACAGGTCCTGACTGGACCGTACCGCAAGGTAATTGTGAGAAATACCTTTTGTAACTACAAAGTCTAATAAATCTGGTAATTTACGTCTATCAGTCGGCCAATATGTAGGCTCACCAGAGGATAAAGTGTTAAGGTTATTAATTTGAATTGTTTTGTACAATTCCCTGCCTCTTGGATTGATAAGTCTCGAGCCCCAAAACGTATGCTTAGAATTATAATCACCTCCAGCTAAAAATCTTGCACCTAATGTGTTGAAAAATTCTTGAAATTGATCTTTGCTAATGTTATGCCGAGGCGGGCAGTAAACAGATGTTAAAGTTAAATCTCCAGCCCAGTCTGTAATACAAACGCTTGTTGCCTGAATATGATCTGTTCTATATTTAGGAAGCTCAAAGTGTTTAATCGAATTTCGTATAATTACAGCCGTTCCTGCATGCGCCCTATTATCGGGATGAGTGGTGACATATATGTTGTAATTTAAAAGTCGCATATAGTGCCGTTCAGTAAAATGGGTTTCTGATACAAGCAACACATCTATTTTATTTTCATTTAAAAATACTTCTATTTCGTGACGGCGTTGTATCAAACCGTTTGCATTCCACACTGCTATAGTATAAAAATATTTTATTTTAATTTATTTATAACGGCAGTTAATAAGTTAATCAATGTTGTTATTTGTTCCGCCTGCTTTGACAAAATTAATTCAAACCGTGTAAACGCACCTTGCATAACGGATGCTATATCAGGACCCTGCTGATTGTCATGAGCACAATTGTCGACAGAATGATTTTTCCTGACCGCTTGAGAATAACTCATACCTGAAACTACTGAACGTGTTCTGGTATCCTTATTGCCGACCTCATTAACGGGAGTTTTGACGGCATTAGACCGTTTGGCAAGTACCGCGGAAGATCTGGACTTAATAATCTCCTGAAAAACCCGGCAGCCCTTATAACTTGCAGGATGATTATTTCCACAATGAATACATATAGCTGGTTCATTTTTCGAAATAGTACAGCAAATTGTACTGTGGTTGTCTCCACACTTAACGCACCTCGGTTCACGCTGACAATACTTTTCAGTATGGAAAAAGCGTTGACAACGCTTGCACTGTGGAATATCGTTTCGCTTTTTGTAAGGTGGTTCGAACTTAACTTTCATATTAAGCAAAAATTCTATTTCAAAAATGTCTTTATTATTATATTTAGGTTCAAGTTCCACATAAAACAAAGAAAGCGGTTGTCTTGTTTCCCTGTGTTTAATGGGGGAAATATTTCTAACGGTGTGCCCGTACTGAGTAACCGCATCGGCAATCTCATCAGTTGCTACCGAATGATGCACATTGCGTAAGACGACCCGATACGCCCTTTTCTGACGTGGTTGATAAGTGTGAAACTGTATTTGGCGCTGCTTAAACATGTAAACAACATTCTCATGAGCTGTTAAAGTCTTTGTATTTACTTTTATACTATCACGATTTACTATTTTCAAAAAGAAATCATCTTTTGTAATAATATTTTCAAGTTCTCTAATTAAATCATTAATATTTTCTACACCTGGCACAAAAATTGGAGGCGGATTAGGTTCACTTTTCTTTGAGTCAGATACATTGTTTACGTTATCAATGTTTAATTCAGTTAAGACACTGAATTTATTTCGACTTAAAATAGGGCTACCACTATTTTCGTCTAATTTCGTTACTTTATTTTTTTCATTAATTTTATCAGAACTAACTCTCTTTCTATTATGAAATTTATTTTTACCAACTTGTTACCAAGTAGCAATTTCAGTCTGAGAATTTATTAAATCACAGCTGTTAACATCAAGTTGCATATTGAGAGAAGAAGCGCGAAATCTAGGATCTCTAACAGCTGATTTCTTTTGAATTTGATCAGCTGACAGGGCCGACTCAATTTCAACGTCAAACATGTCTTTTTCGCCATTTTGTCCATCTTCCATATTGGAAGGTTATGTTAAAACTAAACCAATTTAAAAAAAAACCTATTAGTAATTGCTTACCCTCCCGGTAAACATTCCAAAATACAGTTCACCTACATATTAAAGTTACTTTGCACAAACAATTAACAGCAACAAAATCAAAATTAAATTATAATTGAACAATCAGTAGCGCAAAAAAACAAACGTGTTGTCAGTGCTGAAACTAAACCGGAACTCACACTTTAATTTGAGTAGGTTTTTTTGACCATTGAGTTTTTGGTCAGTAAAATTAAAACTGTCCCAAATTTATATTCACAGAAAAGATAAGAAGACCACAATAAATTTTTTACAACCCTTACCCGTAATTCATATTTCTGTGTTGTTTCATAATAACTAAATATAATATTAAGACTTTGTACAGTATTCAGATGAACTACAGTCCCCTAGCTGTGGGAGTGAGATAATGCATAACGCTCTCACTCGCACAAGCCATACGCGCCATTCAAATAATATTGCATAATTTTACTCATTGTTGTGAGCAAGCGTTTATGCACGCAGTAAACTAACAAGCAAGATAACGACTGCAGTATGTTTTCAGATTTGGATAATAACGGTAAAGACTTTTGGGTGCATGCGTAGTTATGCCACATATCTCCCTCTCACTCGCTCGGCTATGGGACATTAATTCAGCTGATATCTGTATCTAAACGATTTTCATGTTGCTACGTATTGTGTATTCCATTAGGTGAATAGTACGTAGCCTAAGGTTTTCTTTGTTAAAAGGAAAAATAAAAGAATATGGGTATGAAAAGAAACTTAATATTTCGAAACATAAAAACGTACATGTTTGAGTTTTTATCTAAATATCACATGTAGATATATTAATATACTTTTGCAAAGTTCAAACCAAATAACTTTTTTTAATTTTATCTTCTGAAAAGTAACATTAAATAAAAGTAACTTTTGCCGGAACGAAATTCGCAAAGTATCTAATTTTAAAATACGTTCTTGTATAAGGTTTCAGCTTATTATCTTCTATATATTTTTTCAACTGGTTCTCATGTTACTGTAATTCAATCAAATATAAAGACGTGACATTTTGTGAAACAAGCAGTTTATCTCGTCATTAAAGTAAAGTACAAAGATATTTAAGGTTTCACTAAATCTCTGTCGTATAAACTCCACAGTTGCCATCAGTGGATAAGCCGGAAATGTTAATGGTTACTTGTCATAATCAATCAAAAGTCCTACATAGATATTTACTCAGTTTAACTGAGAGTTTAACAATGGTTAACAGCAATTTACGTACCAGAATTCCTAACTAAATGACGAAAGGCTTCTGAAATCACCCTGAAATAAAATCTCAATTTTTTATATATATTATCATTTACTAATTGCGTTAACGCCAATAACAAGCAGATGGAGTGTTAAATTATATTCACTCGATCTGCTAGTTCCAGGGCTACAAAAAATAATTCTTTTTCTTATCACGTAGTCAGCCAATTAAATGAAAGAACCGTTTAAGAACAGAAGAGGTAGAGGTGTAAAAGTCACTAGCCAGAGTTATCTCCTCTGAATTTATTAATTAACATTTATTATTGTTTATTTATTAATTATAGTTATGAATTTAATTAATAATGAATTTCATTATACAGCCAGACCCTGTGGTGAATAAAGAGAACGTTTCATTTGCAGGGTGCAGAGTAAATGGTTTTTGGAGGGCTTGGCATGCTGATAAGCATAGGCAACTGTTGTACTCAGTGAGGAAGGCAATAATAAACCACCTCACTCCTTGTTTTACTTAGTAAAACCTCTAGAGGTTCAAATCAGCTTTCGGCTGTTGACCTAAACAACAACAAATTGCGGTGATTAATAACATTTTTCTACTAAACACAATTTCAAATTACTTGATTTTTCAGCTGTCACAAGTATTCCACTTGCTATAATTTTTTATCCTTCCACAATTTTCGTACTCCTAATAGAGATTTTTATCTAGAAACATTAATACCAGATACACTATAGTAAAGGTTTTTTACTGCAATAACATAGAAAATGGATGACAATTTACACAAGTTAAGTCGTGAAATTAATCAACATATAATTATACAAAAAAAATTATTTTACTTAATTATACTACATGAAAATTGAATCTAAGGCTATTTACTTTCTCTTGCCTTTGTGAATACAGGCTTATAGGAAGGAAAGTATTGTTTTCATGTCAATTTTTCAAAATCGCGTTTTCACCGGATCTACACGTTTTCAGACCCCCTGATCCCAAAAACCATGTTTTTAGATTGGTCTGTTTGTGTGAGTGTGTGTGTGTATGTATGTCTGAACAAAATATCTCAAGAACGGAAAATTGTACGAAGTTGAAACTTAAAACTTAAGTTAGGTACGACTAGAGGACCCGACACGAACATTTTCATCAAAATTGATCAACCGGAAGTACATAGTAGTATATTTGTATTATTTTTCACTTTTTTACGATTTTCTCAAAAACGGCTCCTACGATTTTTTTTAATAATCACCTCATTCATATCATTTACTACATTTTGCGTGCTCTACAAGGTAGGGTAGGCGCCATGTTTGTTGAAATTCTTGGAAAGGCTGTTCTCGTAGAAAATATTTTTTTTAAGATTGCGGCCTTAAAATGTATTTTAAAGCAATAAACGTACCATAATAAAAGTTGTAGACAAATTAAAAATCTACAACTTTATTTTAAACATTTTTTGTATAACGCTTAGTTTACCGGTTATTTGTGATTTTCTGTTGTTTTTTCATGAAAATCTGTAAAAAATGGATTTTTTAGATTTCGCCTTAGTAAGCATTTTACGACCATAGTGTATAATCAGATTTATAGAAAATTAAAAGATCTACAGCTATTGTTTTAAGCATTTTTCTCTACAGAGCCTAGTTCAGCGTGAATGAGTGATATTCCGCATTATTTTGCCTAACTAAGGTTGATTTTCATATTGCATCATTCACTAATGATTAAAATGAGGTTGTTTTTTGGGGTTAGTTTTTTGTTTATTTCTAATGTTTTATTACTATATTGATAGGTTATATTGGTCATAACTTTCATTGGCAAGAGAAAGTCGTGTGAGTGTTCCACCAGATTTTTTATAAAAGAAATAATACAGATTATTAATGGAAATGTTGTTCTTCATAAAAACTTGCCGCCTGCTGTGATTTGACCTTTGGCTTTGACCTTTACGGGAGAGTGCGTGTGTCTCCAATCCATGCTTTGTTGTTTCGATTCGGGAGTGAAATGCGAAATCCACGTTTCGTCTCCAGTTACGATCCGACTCAGCATATCGTCACCGTTTTCGTCATAACGTGTCAGAAAATTCAAGGAACTGTCGAGTCTTTTGAACTCTCTCGAGCGGCCTCACACTGCCGCTCAGACCCGAGCTGCATTAGACTCTTTTGGCTGGGAAGTTTTGGACCACCCACCCTACAGCCCTGACCTTGCGCCGAGCGACTTTCATCTCTTCCGTCATCTGAAACATCACTTGGGCGGCAGCCGTTATGACGATGACGACGAATTGAAAACGGCCGTGAATTTTTGGTTATCACAGCAGGCGGCAAGTTTTTATGAAGAAGGTTTCCAAAATTTAGTTGTGCGATATGATAAGTGTTTACAAAAACTTGGAAACTATGTAGAAAAATAGATAAAAGTATGTAGATTCCGAAAATAAAATTAGTTTTTGCAAATGTCCTTTTATTTTTTTTTTATTTTCAAACGGTACTTACTTTAAAAATACGCCTCGTAATAGAGATTGAACACTTGAGAAAATTAAGGTTTAACAGATAGTAAATTCAATCATCCAATACGAATTAATTGAAACTTTTAAACATTTAAACTAAAAGTAATTGAACAATTCTTATACCTATGTCATATTTTATTACATTCGAAGAATTTTCATGATAAAAGTAAGCTATTCAAACATTCTTTAAAGTGTTTGCTAGAAGTCCATCATTATTAAATTTTCACATAAACCCCAAAACTAAAAGAATTTCTCTAATTGACAGACCTTTTTACGATAAAAATTATTCCAAGTAATTTTATTTAGGAACGATTGTTGAGAATCGTACATTGTTCCATTGATTTGAATTGATTGTTCAAGTTTAAAAGATTCTTGATTTAATGGATTTACTTGTGTAATAGAACGATTTAATCCCCACAAGGGTATGACAAATTTGCTATGAAATAAATAGACGTATGATAATTTTAATGAAATAGTTATTGTTTTATTTAAATTTCGAAGTTTTTCATAGCCTAGGTTAATTTGTTTTATTATATGTATAACGTTTTTGTTTTTTTTTCTTACATTCTATTTTCAATCAATTTGTTTTTTCTTCATAAACTTTTAAACTTTAGAGTTCTTTTCACTGTTGATTTTATACATGTTGTAAAATATTCCTTATACAAGTGCAATTTTTTATAACTCAGAAATAAATGTGAGGACCTTCCATCTTGGTTGATTTTCAGCCTCTCTCTCTCTCTCATAAAATTTCACAAATCTTTAGTTTATTTATGCATGTTCACATATCATTTATATTATTGTAGTATTATTATAGCATTGTAATATTATTTATATATTTTTCTAAATAATTATGAATAAATGAATAAATGAATAGGACGTTTCAATCAAACATGTTGTTGGCTTGAGGTTTTACGCCCCATTAAATTAATTTATAATTTTTTTATTTTCTTCTTCTTAGTTGCTTAGTAACCATATTTTGTTTATGAAAATTAAATAATTTTTAAATATTTTATTTTAATCAGCTGGATTTATTTATATTTACTTCAATAGACTCAAATATAAACAAATCCAGATGTCAGTTAAATTTGTCTCATTACACTTGTTATAAAAACAGATCTAATGTAAAAAATGAACTATAAAGGATTAACAAATTACAAAATGTATTTACAAATACAAAATATAATTTGTATTTTGTTTCAAAGCCATTGGCAAACATTTTGAAACTTGTAACTCAGAGAAACAATCCTATGTTCGACAGCACCAGGATAATTCTGTAGGACTAATTCGATAATCAATAATTATTTATAGTTAATTATTCTTTTAATTAATTGATTATTACTAATTAGCGGACCCACGTTAATTATTCCTATTCCGTTAACTCTCCTCAACTAATACTGTGGTATCCTTCTACCGACATCAAACCACGAGGTAAATTTCAAATACTCGAAACAATAGATTGTGTATAAATTACTCAACGCTACTGATACTAAATTCCAGTCTGTTGCCACTAAGAATTCCTTTTCAGCATTTGCGACCACTAAACATTACGTAACTTCTAAATCAATTCTTAGATATTATACAGTTTCATTGGATTTTAGTTAAAACAACTTTCTATAGTAGGTAAAAGATTTTGTATCTTGCAAGTGTCTGCTTCATTTCTATAAAGTTATGAAGTACATAACTAGAATTTTAACAAATAAAACCAAAATTTATCTCATCAAACATATAAACCAAAAGTTAACACCACAGCAGTATGATTCGTTACTAATAACAAAAGAAAGATATTGAACTCTCTGAACGACAAAGGACTTCATTTAATTTTAACAATTCTTTTTTTTTGGTTTAACGTCTGACTGTTCTGCAATTACTGCTAATGCAGACGGTAAAGGATGAAATGATTTTTGTAACGTATGAAAATACGCCGTGCCTGAATGGGATTCGAACCCAAGACCTCATGATGAGAGGCGAGCACGTTACCAACTACGCCAATGCTCTTCATACTTGATTAGTCCACATCTATTTTACAGGTTGCTTCTAATATGTTCTAAATCGTTAACACAGTACAAACAAAATGAACATTAAATTGTGAGTGCGGTTGTATAAAAAAAAATGGCTTACGCCAAAGTAGTCCAACATAAAGAACTTATTAACATAGCTTACCATAAAAGTCTTAATGAAAGTTAAATCATCAAAATTAATGTAGTTAATAGAATGTTTGGCCTTTTGATATATTTTTAATGACTGTATCTTCGAATATTATAAAACTACTTATACGTACTATCATTAGTATGCGTAATTAATATACACAGTAACCTCCAACACAGTAACTGTAAAGGAATCCGAAAAATATACATTATTTTGGTTTAACGAAAAGACAAATCCTTTGGTTGTTGAAAAATCAAAAGATTTTGTCACATCAGTCCTGACATGAAAAATTACTATAACATTGTTAGAATAAAGCCAGGCACGTAACACATCTATTAAAAAATGATAATTTACTTCATTAAATTTTAAATAACTGGAAAAGTTTTGCTTCAAACAGTAGAGAGAATGAATGGTAAAATTACCAACATTTAGATCATTGCAAAACAAACCATTTCAGCGCAATACTCTGAAGATAATGGAAAAATATCATATTATTAATGGCATGTACTTCAAATAATCTCGTCTAATGACAAACAGGTTGAACGTCAAATTATATGAAGTGAAAATATACGCCATGACAATGTGTGTGTGTGTGTGTGTGTGTGTGTGTGTGTGCATGAGAGAGAGAAACTATTAATAATTGCATAAAAAAAATCTAAAATTATTTTAGTTCGTCCATATTATAATTATTTTAGAAATACAACTTTCATGACGAGAATTAATTTTAGAATACAAGATTTACCCAGTCTTTCAGCTGGTTGAAAGTTACTGATAATTGTTGAGTAACCAGTTGGAGCAGTAATTTTGTATAGTGACCAGCTCATGAAAAAAATACCCACTCATGAAAAAACATTTTGGAGGTCCCTGTTTTAAATCATTTCTATTCCAAGCCAATATTCATACACGAAAAATAGTGATAAAATATGTTTGGTGTCAAAAGTGTACAGTTCCCGAAAATATATAAAATGTAGGCTATTAAAAGAATACAAATGAACACATACTCAATATATGGTAAAAAAACCAAAAACATTGTTTATATTTCTCAGTAAATTTTACGATTAAATTTTTACATAAATGTATCAAAGCATAATTTTTTAATGGCGGTATGATTTTTATCGATTTAGATGACTTTAAAATATGGTACTGTATAAGTTTTCAATAGTGACTCATACATTCGAACCTTCAAAATACAGTAATTATATTAAAAATTTTTAAGTTCATAAACTCGTAAACCATTTTGTTTATATTTTAAAACAAGTATTTAATTTTATACCGCATTTTTGCTGTATTCCTGAGTTGATTAAATGTGAATTTCGAACGTAGACACCAGTGGTATTTCAGTGCTTGTTTTATTGCCGTCAGCTAATCAGCTTACTAAGGTGCATTTTCATAATTTAATTTAACAGTTCAAAGCGATTTTGTACTTGCGGAAAGCCTAACTTGCCTGGAGGCCAAATTCTAAAATGGTAAGAATTCCTTAAAATTTATAATAGCTATATAATAATACTTCTAAGGGGAGTCGTAATTGAGCAATTTTCCTATATTTTAAGTGTAAATACCTGAAACTTCCTTTTTCTCACCTTTTCTAATTACTTTTTTAAATAATCCGTATTGACAGATGACTGACTTGGAACAGTCATATTGACTTGAAGAGAAAGTTACTGGAAGGTAGACAAAAACAACACTCTTCACATTGGAGGTCAAAACTCCCTCTTTTCTGAAAACTACTATTGTAATCTTTGCACCGATGCAGCAACGGCCTAGCCAAAAAAAACCGTGAAAAAGACCTAGATTACAGGATAAAGACTAATTAAATAAATATGTAAAGAAAACTTATAACGAAATAACTGGCACTGCCAAACAGTTACTAGGAACAGAATTTTAGACTTACAGGAACAAGATGTTGGTAAATGAATTTATTTTATCAAATGATGTAAGTAAAGAAGAGGAAATTTTGATCAAAAATAATTAATTGACTTCAACGATTTTTAAAAAATCTGTGGAAATGATAGAGAAATTTAGAGAATTTATTATTATCGAAGTTCTAGCGAAGAAACGCTGTTTGTAAATTCAACAGGTATTAAAAAATTCAGCTGAACCATAAAGTGAAGAATAAAGGTTATTACTTCACAAATCCAAAACAATCTTCAGCCACTTGTTTTTTTTAATATTATGTAACTATAAAACTTATATAAAATTAGCTATGAACATTTTTTCTTTGTGTTATGTCGTTTAAATAACAGTGACTGCTATAGTAAAATAAAGTAGGCTACATATGTTTTAATTAGTATTTAAGACTTCATAAGAACGTAAATTGCCCATAACGGGCAGTAGAGTATTGCAATAATTGCACTCTATCTGTTGGTTCGAGGGCTACAAAAATAGTATTGTTTCTTATCATATAGTCATACAATTATGTCTGAATTATTTAAAAACATAAGAGGGATAGGTGTAAAAGACATTACTCAGAGTTATATCCACTGAGAGTAATGAAATTCACTATACAGCCAGACCCTGTGGTGAATGAAGTGAAGGTGTCATTTGCAGGGTGGAAAGTGGGTGCTTTTCGGAGAGCCTGGCATGCTGATAAGCGTACTCTTTCAACTCAGTGAGGAAGGCAATAGTAAACCACCTCATTATTCGTTTTTACTTAGCAAAACCTCTAGAGGTTCAAACCAGCCTTTCGGCTGTTGACCTAAACAACAGCAACAAGAACGTAAACTGTAATTTTATATTATTACTAAATAAATGTGAGAATCAAATTACACAACTCCATTATACGAGGAAATTCTCCAAAACACAACCCTCACGCAAATT
Organism: Catonia carolina; assembly: GCA_035578175.1. Lineage (NCBI taxonomy): Eukaryota > Metazoa > Arthropoda > Insecta > Hemiptera > Achilidae > Catonia > Catonia carolina. The sequence continues at coordinate 328,201,744 of JAQMRL010000001.1, read as the reverse complement.
GGAGGTTTGTAATGTATTACAAACAATACACAACAAACAATTACAACATTGTAATTATATTACAATGTGTTACACATATTGTACTAACATTTTATTGTAGACAAGTTTGTCCCCTTTCCAGAAATTGAATTTTCAAAACCATACAACATAACTGCCTGCGTCCGTTATATGGAGGGTCTGTTATTAGGAAATATTTAAGTATTGTGTTTTATGGGAAAATTCCGGGTTTTTAAAATTGTCCGCTATTAGGAAATGTCCGCAAATCAGAAGTGTCCGTCAGTGGAGGTTTGACTGTATATTATGTACAGTTCATATAATAACTTTGTTTTTTTTTTTGTCTATAGGTTTCTTATTCCATTAACCTTTCTTCCGATTTCCGTAAATATTGGGGATCGACATATGGGCCACTCTGTATGAAAATGAATTCCTTTGTTTCTATTACTATTAGTTGCTATAGTCTATTAGTTGCTGATTATGCTTATCCTGGAAAATCTATAATGTAGTTATATTAATTTTACATCACCTGAAAATGGAAATTTAGCCTGAATCAAAGAAAGTAATGATACGCCTGTTTAATGGCTCACCTACTAATAATACTAATTAATACTCAGGTATCCGGAGTATTGTTACATTGTTCACAGTTTCGGTACCTCCCGTAACGCATCTCATAAATTAACTGAATACATCCTTTATTAGCTATGTAAAGTCTGGCTCTAATCAGCAGTGTTCACAACCCTCATATTCAGACCCACCTCGTTTAATACACATAGATAAAAAATTTACCTCAAATTTTAAAATAAAATACATTTTCATACCTGTTTGTTTTATAGTTGGATGAAATAAAATTTATTTACTTTTAAATACTTAGCATAAATGCATAAATACACGTAGGCCTACCTAGTTTTAAAAGTTTAAATTTTATGCTATTTGGAATTAATAAATTAACTAAATATTTGGAAATAATACCTGCAAAGGAGGCCGGTGCTCAAGTAACTTATTGTTATTGTTTAGGTCAACAGCCGAAAAGCTGGTTTGAACCTCTAGAGGTTTTCCTAAGTAAAAACGAGGAGTGAGGTGGTTTACTATTGCCTTCCTCACCGAGTTGAAAGAATATGCTTATCAGCATGACAGACCCTCCGAAAAGAACCCACTTTCCACCCTGCAAATGACACCTTCACTTCATTCACCACAGGGTCTGGCTGTATAGTGAAATTCTTTACTCTCAGAGGATATAATTCTGAGTAGTGTCTTTTACACCTCTACCTCTTCTGTTCTTAAATAGTTCAGTCATAATTGGCTGACTGTGTGATAAGAAACAGAAATATTTTTTGTAGACCTGGAACCAGCAGATTGAGTGCAATTAATGAAACAATCCACCTGCCCGTTATGGGCATAAGTAACCTATAAGTCTTATATATTTGTCAAGTCTACACGCTTCATATTTCACATTTTAATGTTGTTTCACGTTCTAAAGATAATGACGTAAGAAATCATCGTGAGTATCCATCGCGATTCTATGTTATTGTTGTTGTTGTTTAGGTCAACAGCCGAAAGGCTGGTTTGAACCTCTAGAGGTTTTACTAAATAAAAACGAGGAACGAGGTGGTTTACTATTGCCTTCTTCACCGAGTTGAAAAAGTATGCTTATCAGCATGACGGACCCTCCAAAAAGCACTCACCTTGCAAATGACGCCTTCACTTCATTCACCACAGGGTTTGGCTGTATAGTGAAATTCATTACTCTCAGAGGAGATAACTCTGACTAGTGTCTTTTACACCTATTCCTCTTCTGTTCTTAAATAGTTCAGTCATATAATTGGCTGACTATGTGATAAGAAACAGAACTATTTTTGTAGCCCTGGAACTAACAGATCGAGTGCAATTAATTTAACGCTTCACCTGCCTGTAATGGGCACTCTATTTTATTACTGACAAATAATGACTAATTTTTTTTTTTAATTAAACATAATATTGATAGGTTAGTTAATTTATTTATGTATTTAAAATAATAATGATTCCTAAATTTTATTTTTAATATTAGCGGAACGGATCCATTTATCAAGTCCTTAAGAATCATTTTACTAAAAATAATAGTATAAATAAATTTTCTAGGGACAAAATTAATTAAATTAGGAGAGATATACATGAACTGCCTTCTACACATTTAAATCTTTATGTTGTGAATTAGATGTTAGTTGAAAAAAGGAAAATATTTAATTTATTTTTTCATTCTTCCTTTCTCCTTTAAAAGAGTTCATATTTATTGATGAACCGTCCTAATTTCTTTAGAGAAGACAAATGTGTTGGGTTTTTTAAATACTGATCACTGCAAAAGTAAGGAAGTTTTGAATAACACCTTTGAACTGATAAACCTACACCTTTGACTCATTTACTTACTTGCGACTTGATGTCCTTTTTGTCAAATCATAAAATGCAGAAATTCAGTTGAAAACTTTCAAAGACTTATGATCTTCGAGGAACGAGGCAATTTGAAAGTTTCATTATCAAGTTGGTTCCGCTATTTTAAATATATTGTTCACAATGTTGGAACCCGACTGTTTAGTAGATATCAAGAATAGAGGCTGCTCAGTTAAGATTAAGATCTTTAACTGAGTATCGATTGCTGGACATTAAATAAATGAAAATATTGGGCAGGAACTTCATGTGCCAGGGGTGATATCAACTATTGGGAAATACAGGCAAGAGTGGTGCTATCATTTGTTGCACATGACAGATGATCGAATGCTCAAACAATTGATCGTCTTAAGAAAGCAAACCGGTCAACGTTATATTGGACGACTTCTGAAGAGGTGTTCATACTAACTTCTTTAAGAAATAGCAGATTATTAAGTTTGAAATTGGATGCCAGGTGGCCTAATTCATATTTCTCATGATCATGACTTTTGTACCACTTATTCTTTTTTTTTTCAGGCACTTCAGTTCGGAGTCGTAGTCGGTCAACAGCCAGATATGACCCAATGTGCCCTAAAAAGAATTTTACTTGAACATTCCTTCGCCTTTTCCACGATATTATTTTTCTTAGCTCCAATGACCATAATTACAGTTTTGTATGCTCTTATTGGATTGAGGTTAAGACGGTCTGCACTTCTCAAAAAATCATCAGGATCATTTAGTAAACACCAAGAAAATCGGAAAGCCAGTTGTAGACACCATTCCTCACAGCGTGTTCTAAAGATGCTTGGTAAGTTTACATATTTTATTTGTGATTTTAATATTGTCTTGAAGTATGTTTCTGTTATAATCTGAATGCATCATTCGACTAATTGTTTCATTTGATCAGCTCAATTAATGCGGTATTGATCAAATGCTACAGATTTAATGATATATTATACCTTTCAAACAAATTAACTTTTATGTAAAACGTAATTCAAAATTTGGGATGAAAAATATAGAGGTATTGCTACTGTGGAGTATTTTAAAATGAATTGCTCTTGTATTCCTTGGAGTGGTCAAAGGAAACCACAAAAACTTTGATTATCATAGCACATTCTTCCATCCAAAAATGTTGAAACAACTATGATAGTTTTATAAAACATTTATAAATTTAATTATTAAGTAAAGTGGGATAACGCAATATCTTTTACTTTTGTAAGAATGCTTTGATGTTTCCATTTGATTATGTAAGTCGTAACAGCAGCTTAGTGACTATTGCAAGTTATGTAGTGAGGGTTTTAACGTGTTAAAATGTTCAGCTCCGAGACGAAACCGAATCTGGGACTTGTCGCATTGAGTTATAGTATCTGAGGTATAAGACATCTGGTTGGAGTTTTTTTTTTATGTATCAAAGATATGTTTTGTTAATATGTTTTCATTTAAATTTGGAATTTTAAAAAGATATTCTCCTTCTTCTTCTTACACTCAAGGATTAGGCTTTTGCCTGTTCCGACTCACATCAGCTTATTAACATTTATATCATTTAAATTACTATATTGTATCATTCAACTTGCATTGAGTCTTATTTTATTTCCCTTTATTACTGCCATCTTTTCCGCGGTCTACCAACATCCCTTTTACCTACGGGGTGGTAATTTAAGATATTTAGAGGGAATCTTTCTGCTGGCATCCGTTTAACATGCTCCTTCCACTGATTGCGGTATTGTAACACTCTTTCATTCAGGCTGTACACATTCAGCTCTTTCCGAATATCATCGTTCCTTATGTGGTCCCGTCTGTCACAGCCTATCAGAAAAAGATATTGTCACTTAAAACAAGGTTTTGACGATAAATTTAGTTTATGTTCTTACCGAAAATTAGGTGAATTTTGAAAAATTAAACTTTACTCGAGGCACGTGAACTGCTCTTGAATGACCTTTGCTCTTAAAAATTATAAAATACAAGTGACTACGCATTTTTTTGTTTTATTGCGTTTCATATTGTTGTCCTCTTAAACTGTTATATTATATCTTATTATCACAAAATTCGAATTAAATTTAAACATTTCGATACTACTGAAAAAAGTAACATTTCATAAATTCAAGCTTTTAAGTTTAAATTCTTAGGAACAATTACAAGTGCCCCTTACCACATTTTAAATTTAACGCTTCACAAAGATCTAAGCCTTCCCTTTGTGAATAAAGTTGCTCAATCGAGTTATTCAACATTTCATAGCCGATTAAACCCTAATCCAGATTCCTTAGTACAACAGCTAAGAAGAAAAAACATACCACAAATAAAAAGACTAAAATGGAGTTGAAATCGTAATCTAGTATATTAGATATAAAAAACTCCCTGATCTGAAAGTATTAATATCAATGGCAATTTCATTTTCTTTCAAAACATTATTATGCTTTTTTTATTTGTCTCTGATACTATTTTTACTTTCTCTTGCCTATAAAAATATATATAGGAAGGAAAGTATTGTTTTCATGTCGATTTTTCGAAATTGAGTTTTCACCGGATCTACACGTTTTCAGACCCCCTGAACGCAAAAACAAATGTTTTTAGCGATGGATGTGTGTGTGTGTGCGCGCGCGTGCGTGTGTGTGTGTGTGTGTGAACAGAATATTTCCAGAACGGAACTTCGTACGGACTTAAAACTTGGAACTTAAGTTAGATACTACTGCCGAATCCGACACAAATATTTTCATCAAAATCGGTCAACCGAAAGTAGTAGTTTATTCGTGCCATTTTTCACTTTTTTGCGATTTTCTCAAAAACGGCTTCTACGATTTTTTTTAAATCACCTCGTTTACTACATTATTTATGCCCTGCAAGATAGGGTAGGCGCCATGTCTGCTGAAATTCTTGGGGAAGCTGTTCCCTCGTAGAAAAAAATGTTTTTTTAAGATTCCAGCCTTATTATGCATTTTACCGCAAAAGTGTATGCATAAAAGTTGTAGAGAATATAAAAATATACAACCTTTATTTCAAACATTTTTTTATATAACGCTTAGTTTAGCGATAATTTGTTATTTTCTATTTTTTTTCATGAAAATCTGTAAAAAACGTTTAAGATTTCAGTCTTAGTATGTATTTTACGACAAAAGTGTATGATCAAATTTATAGGAAATTAAATGATCTACTACTTTTATTTAGAGCATTTTTCTCTACAGAGCCTAGTTTAGCGTGAAAGAGTGATTTTCCGTATTTTTAAGCCAAACTGAGGTGATTTTCATTTTGCATCATTAACTCATGATTAAAATAAGTTTATGTTTTTTGAGGTTAGTTTTTTGTTTATTTCTAATGTTTTATTACTAATGTTAGGTTATATTGTTCATTATTTGCATTGACAAGAGAAAGTTGTATGAGTGTTCTACGGCGGTTTTTTATCCTACTAATGGTTATATATTAAAATCATACTGTATCGTCTTAACTATATAGTTTTAAAGTCCCAAAAAAGTGTAAAGAATTGCTATCCATGTAGCTGTGTGGTTTTCAGAAGAAATATGAATTTACAGACCTATTTTTAGGCAGAATATTGGCGTAACAATAAAAAATAAAAGTTCCCTTTAAATTGCTTCCCACAACGCCTTCTAATTTCTTTTCAACATTCGATAAATACAAGAGAAATAACAAAAAAGATACGTGTTTAGACCACTACGGACGGCTATTTTATAAAAATTACAGCGTACACCATTCGTCGTAAAGCCAAAAAGCGATAGTCACAAAAGATCTCAGTCTCACCAAATCGAATAAAATACCTTTCAATTTTCCGGCTGAAATAAATGGTTGGAACGAATCGGTGCGTTCAATCTATTAACATTAACGTTAAGTCTTTTCTCTTTAAAACAAGTACACAGCTCATACAATGTATTTCAATACAGAGTAATTTGAGTGGCGGACTATTTAAAATGGCGCTTCTTCGGCGCATACTTACGTAGTAGTTTAGTTTATCTTATCTTATTTAATGACTTACAAAAAACTAAAATTAAAAATTGGTTCGTAAACAGTGCATTAACTGAAACTAAACGTGAAAAAACAATTCACTTGACAGTCTGTTATGTTTTTATCTTAGTAAACGAGAAATTCGTTTTAACTTGCCCTATAAAATATATTTAAATGGAAACTTTTTCATATATTATAAAGAAATTGCTACCTTTACTGAGATAAATTTTGTTTTTTAATGTAACAAATTATTTACTTGCAATGTGATTCCCGTTTCCAAAGAGTATAACTCTATTTTCCTCTTAAGAAACGAGAAATAGACAGGAATGCATATTACCTGTGTTAGAATGTCGTTGATAGATAAAAGGACCTAGTATGAAGTCTTATATCAGATACATAATAAAGTAGCATTATTCAACGTGATAAAGTGACGTAAACTGGAGTATTCGGGAGTGTTATACATGGAGAGAAGCACACTATTTCCAGTAGTTACACAGGAAAAAATAGCGTGAGAGAGGAGAGTAGGTAGACAAACAGCTTGGTTAAAAAAAGCTACGAGACGTATAAGCAACGATTCTTGCTTAGGTGAAACTCTAGCAGTGTCTAAAGTAATATTTGCTGTTATGATCCACCTGCGACAGGAAAAGCCACCTAACGAAGAAGATTGTGATTCCATATTTACGAGCCTTAAGCTCATCTAATACAAAATAATAAATATCAATTGAAATTTAATTGTACGTATGGGATTTTTTTCTCCAACCTAGCTGATTACGATACAGCCAACAAATGTCTTTAAAATACACAGAATAAAGAATAGTTATAGATACTGAAGTCACGAGATTGCCTTTTGCGTGTGGATGGGCTGTGTGGAAGGGACGTGAAAATTTGACGGTGCTGTCAACCTCAACTGTGAAACACTACTCGTACATTTCACTACCGCGCAGTTTCTACATACATTTTGTAAGCTGTGGTTTGTTCCGAGAGAAAATGTTTTCTTCATAAACTTTATAAGAACAGAACAAAATATGACCTGTAATTATATTACAGGTCATATTTTGTTCTGTTCTATTTTAAGACGTATTATTCTATTTTGTTCTGTTGCCTATAGCTTAATTACATGACTAGAAATGTTTGATTTACTGTAATTACCAGCTACCTTATTCCATTGGAACAAAATTTCATACGAATGAATCGTCTTCTTTACTATCGCTTTCACCGGCGTCTTCACTATCAATCTCACTAGTATCTACCTAACCGTTTCCTTTTTTTACCATGTGTCAACAAAACTGTTGAAGAAAAGCTTCTTCACGTCTTTAAGTTCCTTCTTTATTTTTTGAATTGTGAAAAGAGAAACATCACAGTAGTTAGCCAATCGCTCATGGCTTTTGTTAAGAGGCAGGAAAAGGTATTTTTTGTTCAGCTTCAACTTCACAGCATTATTATATTGTATATTAGATTTCGTTCAGCAACATTTCTGTTTACGGTAACAAACAATTATATTAGTAGGCTACAGTTAACCTACAAAAGATTCCGCGAAATACTGTATATGCTCTCGGTATAGTATAAGTCATTGTGTTTGTTGTACTGAAATTAAAACAGTCGCGCATGCGCACTGATGCTTTTCCCCCTTTACCCCTCGTTACATACAAGGCAAACTCATGACTCAAGAACTATACATCGTATTTTTTTATAAATTGTCGCATTGACAAAAAGTACCATTAGAAAATGTTTCAAAATCATGTACTAAGCCTATAAGTTTCAACTTCAAAGAAACTGAATGCCTCCGTGGCGTATTGTTTAGCATCCTAGTCCTTAAAGTGGAATGTGCCGGGTTTAATTCTCGATTAGGGTCTAACAATTTTACTGCGTCCATTCTGTTAATGCAACTTTATTTTCAAAAACATTAATGAAATAATACTTCATTCAAAATTCTATTCGCAAGTCACACTTTATTGGTGGCAATTTTTAAACTTGTCATCTATCATTTTCCTTTGTCCGTCCGTCCGTTCCACCCAGATATCAGAACCTAAAAAAGATAGCAACAAACGATTTTGGATTCGTATTAACTCAAACAGTTAGTAAGTCTAAATTTGGTTTGAAGTTCCGGTTTCGATTGGACGTGGTCCAGAACCGGAAGTCAATACATCAAAGCCAAAATATACAAGAGATAGCAACGACGGTTTTTGGATTCGTATTCTACACAAAAAGTTAATGGGCCTGGATTGGGTTTGAAGTTCTGGTTTCAACCGGAAGTAACCCAATATCGGAAGTTGAGAAATCGTAGTCGGAATTTAGAAACAAAAATAAAGTCATTCGATTCCTCTTAAAGAGTATATACAGAAATCACTAATGGTTTTTGGAATATGTCACAGGGAAGCCTTTTTAAAAATTACCACCATCCATGATACGCGTCGTCTCATGAAAAGGATTTTGTTTAATTAAATATGGTGCCACCACCTAACAATAAATTTGATTATCTGCAGTTACTAAACAATTAAGTTGAAAATTTTAGGCTATTTAAGAAATTCTATAAATTATTCGTAAAAGTAAAATAGGAAGTGAGGAACATGTACTGAAACAAACCCAAAAATTATTTTTTTTCATATTTATTTGTTTTTTTTCAAAATTTGTGATATAATACTAATATAAAATAACCAGAGAGTTTCTCAATAAAATTGTTTAAATTTGTGACTGTAAAATCTAAACCTACAAAAAAAAATCTAAAAAACCTACTGTAAAATCTAAACCAGACCAACTTAATACAAAAGTGCTTTCAAAAACAGCTTCTAAATAAGTTTTATAAATATTACAAAACTGCAACTCATAGAGTTTTGTAATCTTCTATTCATACGTGCATAACAAGTAGTATTCGACGTTTATTCAATAGACTTGATGTTAAAAGTTCTTCAATTATATCGTCTCAATTACCCACTGTAATAAATCTATTTGTTTAATTTCCTCTTTATAGTTGTATCAATAGCTTGGTTATTAACGTCTACAATAGTTCATGGAATAGTAATAGTAACCAAAGTTTTCAATGTCTCCAGATTTTCTTGAATCTAGAAATTTAACCCAGGCAAAGTTCCGGTTGGTTATCTGGTAATCTTTATGTAGCCTACGCAGCCAGCAAGCTACAACTACTCTGCGAAAGAGTCCCTTAAAATTTAGTGAACACTTCAAGATAAATTTACGGCTTCACTTTTATAATATAAATATACATTTTGTTCGGATCCCATGAAATGTAAATATTTACCGTACATACAAATACACAGATATAGCATTAAAATTTATGTAATCGTAAAGAGTTATGGTTTCGCAGTAAAATAAATCTTTACGATTGTTGCATAACGTACCGTTTATTATAATTATTATTGGCAACGGGTGAGGCGCAGTGTTACTGTTCACGTTTCAAATTTATATCAGCCATACAGTGAACAGTAATTAACTAAATGTTATGATCAAACCAAAAGATAACAAACCTGTCAACAATTTTATGAGAATACCTTATTCTCTCAAAAACAAAGATAAATTTTGTAATTTGTCACCTTATAATATAACTTCAAATAAAATCGTTGGATTTTGGGTTTTAAAACACATTTCTTTATGTAACCAATTGCAAGGATATAATTTTTTTACACAAATACGAGAAAACGGTTTAATTACAAACTTCCTATGCGAATTAAGGAAAAATTATTCGCAGTTCCATGAAAGTAGACCTTCAACGGAGATTAGCGTGCGCTTTATTATTCTTAGCACACCCTACGAAGTACGAAATAACTTGGTAATCGGTAATCCCGTGTGATTTTGGGTAATTAAAATGTATTACGCACCAACCGGAATCTCACCAAAGGTACTATTTTACTAAAACAGTTTAACTGACATTAACATTTTGATACCATTTGTTTAATATTGTAATCATGTCAGTAATTCGAGAATATATTAAGCAGAAATTATTTAATCAGAAAGATTTCCTTCCGCTACAGAAAGTAATGTTTTCTTGTAAATTATAATAATATAAATTAAATATCTCTTCCCTTTCTTTTTGGTTGCACTTTACTTTTAAAAAAACTTACGACTGGTAGGGCCTACCACCTTCTTCAGAGTACTCTGAAGAAGGTGGTACCAACGAAACAATCGTAGGTTTTTAAAAAAATTACATTGCAATCAAACAGAAAGTAAGAGATTTTTAATTTATAAATTAAATGGCTGGGAGGATAGATTACAAGAATTTGTTTATTTTCTTGTAAAGATTAAGTTACCTTACTTTTTACAGTCATAAGTATCCACTAACCCATAACGATTTTCATTAAATGCTTTATGAAAAAATTTAATTCGTTATTATTGCAAGGATATTTAATTTAGTTGGGTCCTGTCAACCGATTTTTCTTTAACCGAAACCTTCTCTTAAATCGATCGACCGAAAATAGCAATAAACTGCATAAACAGAATTGTCGATACATAGATGAACTTAAATATAACATTAAATATACCTAATTTAAAATTGAATTAAATCCGGGTAAAACTTTATGGTTTGTGTTATTTTTTTCATTTATGCTAATAATACGGTATTGGTGAGTAAATACGGTATTGGTGATGCTAATAATACGGTATTTGGTGAGTATTGATATATGGATACTAAATATGGACAATCAGGGGCTAAGACAGTTCAAATTTCTTACTTTTTGTGATATTTCCAATTCTTTAACAATTCCGATCCGACTATTTTGTAGTTGGTTGAAATTAGATACTACCAGTAGTAGAAATCACCAGAAAATGTCACTAACCTAGTCAGTGCTAAGTTACTTCCCGGTTCATTTACTCAGGAAGCCATCGGGAAACTTCCTGTTATGCCTTGCTGACCGTTAACCAGTTTTCACCCTATACCTCCTAGCTGAGATCCTTACTGGTTGCTTCCATCCGAGCCAGATTAACCTAGTTTTTTAACGATTTTGTTACTCCTCATTCTTCTCTTTCCCTTTCACTTGCAAGAAGGGAATACGGGCTTGCATCCGGCGATATTAAAAAACACACATTGGCGGAGTTCAATTTTTAAACTCAATTGAAAATGGTTGAAGGTTACAACTATAAGAGGAGACGAAGCTTGGTAATTCTCAGATAAAAATAGATGGAACAATGGTCTTAGCATCTGGATGGTGTAACCGGCCGTACTTAAGAGAGCTTACTTACATACTTGACGAGAAGAAGACTTAAGGGAAAAAAGGGCAAAGAAAGGCTTTTGAGATAAGGTTATTGAGACGATTAGATAAATCAAATATAACAATGGAGTAAGGATAAAACCGTATTACGAAGAGTAAAAGGGTAGAGAAAATTGACGTAAACAATTTTAGGATAATAGCTAATTGGCTAGATAATGTAATTAAAGGAGATTTAATTAAAACTATCTTAGAAAGCTCAACTGAAGGCTAAAGAATAGATAACGTCAAAGAATAAGGGCAAATAAGGGTAAACAAAAATAAACAGGGTATGAGGTATCGCGAAATTAAAACTCTGTCAGAAAGCAGGACTTGCAAACATTGTACACTAGACCTACCTCAGGAAAGATATTCTGAAGATCACAAAACAGATGGCGATCCGGGTAAAAGATATGACAGAAAATATCAGCTGATAGGAAACATTAATTAGACTAATATATAATTTAATATGGTACAAACCTTGAAAAAATATTAACTTTCAACTTGAGCAGTATAATTTAACTAAAACAGATTTGAAAATTAAGCATACCTATATGTTAAAGTTTAGTTCATTTATAATAATGAATGTGTTTCAGTAATTATAATTAATATGGCAAGTCGTGAATCGAATCATACTTGTAAATTTGTTAAAGAACCTTGAGAAAGTATCAAATTAACTAAATTGTAACCAGAAGTATCGAATATCTTAGTAGGGTTTTCACTAGACATCAAAGTTAATGTCGGTGAGAGTTACTTAACACAAAGTAAAATAAGTACTTAAGAATACTTTAGTTTGTAAACGTTTCATAAAAATTATAACTCTCCGTAACGGACTTTTCTGCTTAATCGATTATCTTCGGTAGCGAATAAGTCAAGAATACTACAAAAGTGTTAAAATACTAATTAGGGAAAGATTTCTTAACAGCATATATCGTCAGCCATATCTTTTCCCAGGACGCTATTTGTTTTATGATCAGGAAAGCTTGGCGGCTATCTTTAATCGCCATTTTGGTCGATTTCGCCGGAGTATTTTTTTCTTTTTTGGAACATTGGATATTCTTGATCAGGAGGTTAAAACGAACACATTGGTGTACAAAAAGTTGGATTTGGCGGGGGGGGTGCACGGTAACTATCTGGCCCACGGACTACAAGAGAAACTCTGCCTAATCCCATGACTTGCATGTCAGAAAAGTTTTAATTCTTCAAAACTGAAAGCTACCGATTCGTTATCATTGGGATAAAACTACATTTACAGAACAAATACTAAGTTAATTAAGTAAACATAAATAATCTCGTTTATAGTGTGCTATCGATGGAGCAAACTCAAAGAATAAACATTTCTTAAATGAAACACGTAATACGTTACGTGTCTCGTAAAACACCTGATAAAACTGAAAAAAAATTAATTAAAAAAACCGAAAAGCGTTGTTTATAATGGATGTATTGGCTTAAATTAACTAATAAAACGAATAAGAAATAACATGAAATAGATGAACGAAAACAAAACACAGTACTTTTCTAAATAAAAAGCATTATGTATTGTTTTCTGTTTGTTTATTTGTTGTAAATGATTTATTTAAGCATCAACAATTAGGTTGCTAGAGACCACAATACAAATAAACGTAAATAATTATATTAGTTGTATAAATATTACAACAAGAAATTATACAAATAAAAAGAAGTAGTATGAAAATGAGAGTACTGAGAAGACCTTGACCTTTGACCCGCCGGTTCTAGCACAACCTTGAACTTTGACCTCAAAAAAATTCCCGCCAAAAAAAAATCCCGCCAAAAAAACGGGAAATTTACAAAAGTTCCAAAACCGATTTTCTCCACAACCGCTGGGCCGATTTTGATGGTTTTGGTGTCCACGTGACCGGGAGATCGAGATCTACAAGATAAGCCACAAGCCATAACCGTATCACCGATGGAACCGGAGATCGGTTATAACTTCACAACGGACGATCGGATTAACGAGATTTAGGTACTCGCAGGATCGAGGCGTTCTGTAGAACGTATCGCATAGGGTTTCGGGTCTTAGGTGCTTTAAGGATCTGAAATGTTTGCAATTTAGGGAATTTAGTTTTGGAACACCTTATGCTTTAGTTTATTTGCATTGACGTAATTTGTTTTTGCACTTACACGTGCCGTCAGATAATTGAGATGATGAAATCTGTTTATTTGCGACTCTATTCTTTTTAATTTTTTAGAATGACGCATGTTGTTTGTTACGAGTCACGTTGCATGCGCGTGCCTTTCATTGACGTCATAAATAAATAAACTGCAGATTCAGCGTTCCCATTGTATTTGAATAGGCCACATTTATTAGCATAGGGAAATTATCTGAATAAAAGCCCGTGATTTTTCCCATCGAATCATACCATCAGTAGCAACTGCGCCTGATATTTCAGAACAGTCAGACGTTAAAAAAAAAGAAAAAAAGTCTGATATTTCCCGTCAACTCTACTTATCAATCCTCTAGTTTTATTTAAAGGTGAGTCTTCTCTTACTTTAATAAATTTTATAAATATAAACTTAGAATATTTTCATTATATATAAACATAGAATTTTTTTAATAAAATATAAACTTAGTGATGAGCATACAGTCGAACCGCTGAGGGGGACCTCCAGACTGCTCGATGAGCTGCTGGGAGCACCCAAAATATGCCGGTGATAGACCTAGCGGACGATGACCGGGCAGAAGTACCGGTCCAGCGGTCATCAGCTCAGCCAGCGGTACAACCAACGGTACAACCAACGGCACAACCAGCGATGCAACCGGCGCTGCTAGCGATGCAAGCGGAAGTAAAAAATCATACATCAAATCGCGGCGGCGAATCCGCTAACAAAATGACGGATGCACATTCCGTCGTATTATTAGTATCAGTATTAGTATTAAATTTATATATTAATAATAGAATAAATGTATTAAACTGTTTATCATTGTTTTCATTTCAAAGTACCATACTTTCCCCGTTAAACTAAAACATATGGTTTTGCAGGAAATATGGAAAGGTAAGCCAAGCGAATCAGGTTGGAACAAGCTGCAGAGTCTAGCAGTTTTCATGTATTGGAAAATGCGTTCAGATGCAATCTCCGAACGTATTACTACAAGAATGACAACAGCATCTTCAAGGACGTGACGGTGCTCCTGACACACCTGAGGGAAGAAATGAAGTCGTTGCTCAGCGAGATGGTGCGCTCCTTAGATTCGTTCAAGTTCAACATCCTAGTGGAGTGTACTTACGACAAGGCGATGACAGGAGAGGTGCAAGACGTAGGGTTCAAGACTGCCAACACCTGCGTCTTTCCCGGGTCGGATATGGGAGTGCTCGTAGACATGTGCGTCCAAAAACTTGTAGATGAGGAAGCAGAGTTTTTAGGGAAGGGTAGTGGATGGTCTTTGATGTCGGTTGATGACGTCCTCCTCAGGATCAACCGGTATAGACCGCTCCGAGGCTCGTCTTACCTACCTCTTCCGCCGTTCGTAAAGAACCGCAAAGCGGTTATCAACGTCCAGAATCGAGACGAAAGGTGCTTCAAGTGGGCTATCCTGAGCAAACATGTGACAGGTCCTAACAGGGACAGAATCGATAGACGTTACGACGCACTGCTTAGCAAGTACGATTTCAGCATGGTAGATTCCCCACACCTATCAACCAAGTAAAGGCCTTCGCCAAGGCCAACGGAGTGTCTGTAAACGTGTACGGGATAGCCGACAAAGAGGTAATAGAACCTCTAGTCGTCGCTGATGTCAAAAAGGACGTTCACTTCGATCTCCTCCTGGTCGCAGAGGGTGACGCTCAGCTTTATTGCCTCATCAACAATTTTAATCGACTCATCAGTTCACAGCTGATGAAACATGAACACAAAATCGATGTATGCAAGCGGTGTTTCACCTTCTATAACGACGACCCTAAGGGTAGGGAGAAGATGGCGACCCACCGCGAATACTGTATAGAAAACTCCCCGTGCAGGTTCACGATGTCCAAACCTAATGATGACACTCTTCCGATGATAAGATTTAAAAACTACAATCACGTATTCCCCGTCCCAATGTACAAACCGCTCCGAGGCTCATCGTACCTACCTCTTCCGCCGTTCGTAAAGAACCGCAAAGCGGTTATCAACGTCCAGAACCGAGACGAAAGGTGCTTCAAGTGGGCTATCCTGAGCAAACATGTGACGGGTCCTCACAGGGAAAAAATCGATAGACGTTACGACGCCCTGCTTAGCAAGTACGATTTCAGTATGGTAGAGTTCCCCACACCTATCAACCAAGTAAAGGCCTTCGCCAAGGCCAACGGGGTGTCTGTAAACGTGTACGGGATAGCCGACAAAGAGGTAATAGAACCTCTAGTCGTCGCTGATGTCGAAAAGGACGTTCACTTCGATCTCCTCCTGGTCACAAATGCCGATGTTCAGCACTATTGTTTCATCAATAATTTTAGTCGGTTCATCAGTCCACAGCTGACAAAACATAATGGCCAAATCGATGTATGCAAGAGGTGTTTCACCTTCTACAACGACGACCCTAAGGGTCATGAGAAGATGGCGACCCACCGCGAGTACTGCGTAGAGAACCCGTCATGCAGGATCACCCTGCCCAAATCTGACGCTGATGGAACTCCCCCAGTGATGAAATTTAAAAATTACCATCACATATTCCCCGTCCCAATAGTTGCGTATGCCGATTTCGAGTGCATACTCAAACCCGCTGGAGGTTACCTCCCCAAACCGACATCTTCTTTCACTATAGCCACGGAACGCCACGTTCCCATAAGCTATGGTATGTTTTTTGTAGTTGACCCGTCGCTTTCCGACGACATCGCCCAGTTAGTGCCGAAAACACCATTGCTCTATAGAGGTCCTGACGCGACCGATCATTTTATGCAGACCCTGAAAGAAATAGTCGAACGGGTAGCCGCTGCGACGGACCGAAACGTTCCTATGGTCTTTACGGCTCAGGACGAGCTTTCGTTCAAAGCTGCCACGAGATGTCAGATGTGCGATGTAGCGTTCGAGCCTGAGGTGAGACCCAACAGGGATCACTGCCGTCTGACAGGCAGGTACAGAACCGTCCTTTGCTCAAAATGCAACCTGATGAGACAGAACCAGAAGTTCATACCCGTCTTCATCCACAACTCGTCCAATTACGACTCTCATTTCATAGTCAGACAGTTGGGATGCGATGAGAAGAGGATATCAGTCATCCCCAATTCCACCGAGAAGTACGTATCCTTCTCCAAAAACATCACAAAGACGCTAGCCGTGAGGTTCGTAGACACCTTCAGGTTTATGGCAAGCAGCCTGAGCGCCTTGGTGGATAACCTCCCTCCGGAAGGCTTTACCCATACCGAGTCTTTCTTTGACGGAACGCAGCTGTCCCTGGTGAAGAGGAAAGGCGTATACACTTACGAGTACACCGACTCTTGGGAGAGACTTGAGGAGACGGAATTACCTCCTCAGGAAGCATTCTACAGCAGCCTGACCGGGGAGCACATTTCAGACGACGATTACCGTCATGCCCTGAAGGTCTGGGACAGTTTTAACATCCGCACGCTGGGGGAGTACTCTGGCTTGTACCTCAAGTGCGATGTCCTCCTGTTAGCCGACGTCTTTGAGAACTTTAGGTCGCTGTGCAGAAAGGAATATGGGCTCGATTGCGCCCATTACTTCACTGTCCCAGGCTTCTCTTTCGACGCCATGCTGTATAAGACACGAGTAGAACTGGAGCTCATAACCGATTATGATATGTACATGTTTCTGGAGAGAGGAATCCGAGGAGGAATCTCTGTATGCGTCAAGAAACATGCTAAGGCCAACAACCCATACGTAGAAGGTTAAGACCCCGAGCTGTCCTCCAACTATCTCATGTATGTGGACGCGAACAATTTCTACGGCTGGGCGATGAGCGGGAACCTCCCCTACAAGGACTTTTCCTGGGTCGAAGACGAGGAGAGAAAGATCGCGATAGGATCGAATGTAGGTGCCATCCCCATCGACTCCCCGCTGGGCTTCATCCTCGAGGTGGACGTGGAGTACCCTGCAGACGCGGAGACGCAGGACTCGCACAACGACCTTCCGTTCATGGCGGACAACGCGATCCCTCCCGATAAGGTAAGACGAGCCTCGGAGCGGTCTATACCGGTTGATCCTGAGGAGGACGTCATCAACCGACATCAAAGACCATCCACTACCCTTCCCTAAAAACTCTGCTTCCTCATCTACAAGTTTTTGGACGCACATGTCTACGAGCACTCCCATATCCGACCCGGGAAAGACGCAGGTGTTGGCAGTCTTGAACCCTACGTCTTGCACCTCTCCTGTCATCGCCTTGTCGTAAGTACACTCCACTAGGATGTTGAACTTGAACGAATCTAAGGAGCGCACCATCTCGCTGAGCAACGACTTCATTTCTTCCCTCAGGTGTGTCAGGAGCACCGTCACGTCCTTGAAGATGCTGTTGTCATTCTTGTAGTAATACGTTCGGAGATTGCATCTGAACGCATTTTCCAATACATGAAAACTGCTAGACTCTGCAGCTTGTTCCAACCTGATTCGCTTGGCTTACCTTTCCATATTTCCTGCAAAACCATATGTTTTAGTTTAACGGGGAAAGTATGGTACTTTGAAATGAAAACAATGATAAACAGTTTAATACATTTATTCTATTATTAATATATAAATTTAATACTAATACTGATACTAATAATACGACGGAATGTGCATCCGTCATTTTGTTAGCGGATTCGCCGCCGCGATTTGATGTATGATTTTTTACTTCCGCTTGCATCGCTAGCAGCGCCGGTTGCATCGCTGGTTGTGCCGTTGGTTGTACCGTTGGTTGTACCGCTGGCTGAGCTGATGACCGCTGGACCGGTACTTCTGCCCGGTCATCGTCCGCTAGGTCTATCACCGGCATATTTTGGGTGCTCCCAGCAGCTCATCGAGCAGTCTGGAGGTCCCCCTCAGCGGTTCGACTGTATGCTCATCACTAAGTTTATATTTTATTAAAAAAATTCTATGTTTATATATAATGAAAATATTCTAAGTTTATATTTATAAAATTTATTAAAGTAAGAGAAGACTCACCTTTAAATAAAACTAGAGGATTGATAAGTAGAGTTGACGGGAAATATCAGACTTTTTTTCTTTTTTTTTAACGTCTGACTGTTCTGAAATATCAGGCGCAGTTGCTACTGATGGTATGATTCGATGGGAAAAATCACGGGCTTTTATTCAGATAATTTCCCTATGCTAATAAATGTGGCCTATTCAAATACAATGGGAACGCTGAATCTGCAGTTTATTTATTTATGACGTCAATGAAAGGCACGCGCATGCAACGTGACTCGTAACAAACAACATGCGTCATTCTAAAAAATTAAAAAGAATAGAGTCGCAAATAAACAGATTTCATCATCTCAATTATCTGACGGCACGTGTAAGTGCAAAAACAAATTACGTCAATGCAAATAAACTAAAGCATAAGGTGTTCCAAAACTAAATTCCCTAAATTGCAAACATTTCAGATCCTTAAAGCACCTAAGACCCGAAACCCTATGCGATACGTTCTACAGAACGCCTCGATCCTGCGAGTACCTAAATCTCGTTAATCCGATCGTCCGTTGTGAAGTTATAACCGATCTCCGGTTCCATCGGTGATACGGTTATGGCTTGTGGCTTATCTTGTAGATCTCGATCTCCCGGTCACGTGGACACCAAAACCATCAAAATCGGTCCAGCGGAACTTTGCCAAATTTCCCGTTTTTTTTTGGCGGGATTTTTTTTTTGAGGTCAAAGGGCAACTTTTTTTTTTGGCGGGATTTTTTGAGATCAAAGGTCAAGGTCAAAGTTCAAGGTTGTGCTAGAACCGGCGGGTCAGAGGTCAAGGTCTTCCCAGTACTCTTTTTTTCTTACTACTGAAAGGAATGGAATGAAGATAAAATTTTATGCTTAAATAAACTGTAAAGTATCATGGAAACAGAAACTTTTAAAAAAATAAGGATTGTTCATACAATTTCATATTATTTTAAAATATTAGTATCTTTAATATGAAAAAAATGAAAAAAAAACATTATTTAAATGTAACCGAAAACGGGAGTTCTAACAGAAAAGTATAAAAGAAATATTAATATAAATTAAAACAACAATACAATGAATGTTACCTTATAATCAAAATAATAATACTGCGACACTTAACGCTAAAGTCCATTTTGGGTTCTGGGTAAAATAAATAACACACTTTAGTTTAAAATTACAATTGTACGAGGTGTTGCTAATCAATAACGAGGCTGACGTTGTAAGAAATTTTATTTTTATTTCATACACAATCATTTATTGTCACCTTCAATATACACTCTTTCTCTATCCTTACAACGCTCCATGCGAATTTCCCATTGTTGGAAACAGTGCTGGAAGTGATCTTCAGGACACGTTCCGCTTTCTCTTTTACAGCTTCCACAGACTCAAATCTTGTCCCTTTTAATGCAGATTTCACCTTAGGGAACAGATAGAAGAAAATAACATGTAATGAAGCGTGGTTTTTTACTTATAATCTGAAAACGAAGCGCCAATCCGTGCACTGGAAGAGCCAAACTTCACCGAGAGCCAAAAAAAGCCCGAATGAGCAAGTCAAACTTTAAATCAATGATGATTGTTTTTTTTTTATATCCATGGGATTGTGTACCTTCACTGGGTTCCTGAAGGTAAAACAATTAATCAATATTGCTACCTTGAGGTACTTTCTAAACTACGTCAAAGAGTAAGAAAATGTGGAAGGACAAATCATGGGTTCTCCACCAAGACAATGCGCCAGCTCATTCCGCGTTATCTGCCAAGAGGTTCCTAGCCAAGTACATCATCTCAGTGTTAAAACATCCACCTTATTTACCAGATCTTTCACCATGTGACTTCTACCTGTTCCCTAAGGTGAATCTGCATTAAAAGGAACAAGATTTGAGTCTGTGGAAGCTGTAAAAGAGAAAGCGGCACGTGTCTTGAAGGAGCTGACAGAAGATGACTTCCAGCACTGTTTCCAACAATGGGAAATTCGCATGGAGCGTAGTAAGGATAGAAGGAGTGTATATTGAAGGTGACAATAAGTGATTATATATAAAATTAATTTTTTTTTTTTACGTCAGTCTCTTTATTTAATAGCCACACCTCGTATATTACACTATAAATTACAATAAACGATGTTTCTTAAATCTACAAATTAATTAAAACTACTACAATTAATTAATAACTACGATAAATAATAAACTAATTAGATAGTGTCGCAATTAATTAAACTAAATAATTACTTACAACCAATTAATTACATGATACACAATAAACACAGAAGACGTTACACAGTATAAAAGTTGCACAGTAAAACATTACGATACGCAAAAGACGTTAGACCTCACTGAATGGCAGATCAAAAACTAACTACCGACCAGACCTGCTTATATACACGAGGACAGAGATTTTCAATATACTAATAATAAAATATAAAATCTTTCTGTCGGTTTTTGGATAAATCTTATCAAATTAGGATTGATTAAAAGAGGTTGCAAAAGGGCCAGTTATCTAAATAGATATACCGGCCATTCCCAGGCAGCCATTACACAATAGCCTATTCACACCTAACCATTCATACATAATATTTTTGACTATATCTTGGAAACCCTATTTATCACTCTTTCTTTTGTAGTAAACGTTTTTAAAACCTCTGTCCTCCTAGAGAATTCTCAAACACACTTTCCCTTTAGATATTGTCACAATACTAATAATTATTATAACTAGTTAGTACTAAAATTATAATACGAATGTATTTAGTCAAATAATAATAAATTAAATAAATAAAACAGTATAGGAAAAAGACCTACTAAATAATAGAGAATACAAATTATAATATAAATTATATAAAATTAATATTAATTAATTAATATAAATTACAGAGACCTAGAATTATAGTATTAGTAAAACAGTTTTAAGTAATAAACGAAATCAGATTAATGACGCTTGCAAATTTAAAAAATGTTAATATTGTTTTATAATTTTTAATTCCCTGCTTTTGTTTTCAAATATTTTTAATATTTTACAATGGTTACAAGTGTTTGAAGGTGTTTCGATTCTGAAATTATTTGTAAGTTGGTGTTGCTGGTGAATTGCATTGTTGGTGTTGGTTTTGTAAATAGTTGGTGATGTGATATTACTGGGATCAATCCATTGCCCTGTTCTGATGACTTGATCCCTTCGATTTTCTACTGGTCTGTCCTCAGATATAGACTGTCGAACCTGGAAGAGCGTTGTTGGTGGTTTTTGTGTCCACATGATGTTCCATAAGCCAATTAATTTCTGAGTTAGGTATTTCCTAACATGGGTGTTTTAGGTTAATGTTTCCTTAGATGTAGAATCAGCCTATCGTTCCCTGGGGTTCTCACATGAGATGAAATCCACATAAATATGAATTGGGAATTGCCATTTTCAATTTTTGGGATCACTTGTAGAATCTATTGTAGTACATGATCGTTATTTACGTTTTCTACATCATTCAGAACTTAAAAAATTTATCAGAACGGTATACAGAGAAATCACAGCGGAATTTGTTTTTTTCAAATGTTCTGTATATTGAATATGCTTCGTAGAAGAATGAAAAACAAGGATCAAGAAGTTTAAATTGTATTGTTTATGTGGGAAGATAGCTGCACAACTACATCTTTCATTTGATCGGGAACCATCTGCATAGATTTTAGTGTAATCAGAATATTTCGATATTAGTTCACTAAGATGTGATAAAATAATTGGCTTCTTTTATTTGAAACCATAAATTAAAATGGATAAACTCCGAAAAATGTAATGATCAGCAAGAATATATTATTACATCAAACGAAATGTTACTTAATTAAGGATGTAAGAATTTATTCATCGGAGTTCAAACCTAACAATAAGTCAAGTTACCAGAAATTAACCTATTTTATAAACTGTATGCCTTTCTACGTCTTTCATGAACAGATGAATTAGCAAAAGCGGGAGCAGGACGTTGGGTATGCGCGTCATTCGGTCTGCAGATTAGGTCTATAACACCATCTTTGTTTGTTAATGATGTTTTGACATCGTCTTTTGTGACATGACAACGCCATACACCCGGCGGTCACTCATTCTCTCTCTTTCTACCTACCGACAAACTGCTTTTTCTTCGACTACCTGCTCAAGCCATCAACCCTTTACACATTTTCTGTATTCAAACTACATTTGTGAGTTGCTGTTCGTTCATACATTAAATAACATGATATTACGAACCTTTTTAATGTATATTTTTGTTATTGAAGCCTATATAAGACCGCAGAAATTGACTACCAAACAGTTTTATTTTTCAAATAAATGTCGTAAAACTTCAAGATATTAGTGGCTACAAATATTGAACTTAAATATTGAATAAATATCTATATTATTAAATATATATATATATATATATATATATATATATATATATATATATATATATATGGTAGTAAATAGTAGCCTACAAGTCAAAATTCTAGAAATATGAAGGTTGAAAAAGCAGTCTATATTTTATAGGATTTTATTTCAATGGATCGTCACTGTTAACAGTGCATCCCATAAATATAATCTTTCACAAACCAATGTGCACTTAATTTCATAACGATTTGAAAAATATGGGAAATATGTCTGGTTTTTAACTTTTCTGTTCTGATTTTTATTTGTGGGTGGATGATGTTGCTCTGGATTACAAAACATCGATTAATATAAGTATTGTGACACCTAACCCTATGTTCGTTCTGGGTCTAGGTGCGAGTACAATAAAAATATTCAGACTTTCTTAGACGTATAACAGTTAGTTATTGGCAAAATAATAGTTACAATTAATTATTAAACTTTGATTATTAACAAATTACAATCAAGTTACCTAAATTAAATTAATTACAAAAACCTAAAGATCAAACTAGCAATAGCAAATAATTTTATATTTGATAATTACCTTTTACCTACAAAGAAATACAATATATATATATATATATATATATATATTTAATATTTAATCTTAAATAAGTTATTAAATAATTAAATATTAAATTAACACTTACACGCGGCGTACACATAACCTCATCTCATTGGGCCATACGATTACTTATTGTTTTCGAGTTGAACAGATTGTAACGTACACATTCACGATATAGAAAAAAAATAATGTAAAAACTAATATTCCTTGCTTTTTCTCCCTAAAAAACAGTACGTGTAAACTGTAGTAATCGTGTATTGTGAAGAACATTAATGTATCTTAACAATCAGTATATTTGTTTTTGAAGTGTGAATATTTCAGCCTTATAATGATACATCCTAATTTAAAACAACTGTGGATAAAATTTTCATTGATGGTATCATGGGTTTTGTTTTTAATAAGCTTAGCGTAGTTAAGAGCAGTATTTTGCGCATAAATTTATTTAAGTAATATTTGATTAGTATTTTACCTTAACTTCTAGTTTTTTATATTCATCACTTTAAGAAAAGTATTTACTTCTAAAAAAACTATTTTGAATTGTCACAGTGATTCCCAAGTTTTAAGCAAAATAATACCGCGTTGGCCAAGATACACTTAATTTCAGCTATATTTTTTTATCAGACATGTTCAACAGTAATCAAAATTTGAAAAATATACAAATGTCCTTCTTCCTAAAATATTGTCTAGACAAAATGCTGCAAATAAAAGAAAAACATTTCGCTTGCCTTTCTAGTTCTTGTGATGTTATTAGGGTCAACAGCCGAAAGGTTCGTTTGAACCTCTAGAGGTTTTACTAAGTAAAATGAGGAGTGAGGTGGTTTACAATTGCCTTCCTCACCGAGTAAACAAGTAGCCCTATGCTTATCAGCATGCCAGGCACTCCGAAAAGCATCTACTCTGTACCCTGAAAATGACACTTTCATTTCATTCACCACAGGGTCTGGCTGTATAATGAAATTCATTACTTTCAGAAGAGATAACTGTGACTAGTGTCTTTTACACCTCTACTTCTTCTGTTCTTGAATAGTTGTCATATAATTGGGTGACCAAGTGATCAGAAACAGAACTATATTTGTAGCCCTGGAACTAGCAGATCGAATGGAAATAATTTAACACCCCACTTCCCTGTCATGGACGTAATTCATATGTATCGCCAATGAAACGTGTTCTATTCGATGACGCCATGAAATATGTTAATTTTACTAAAATTGGTTTCACAATCCGGCTAATTTTTTTTGTGTTTTTCTTGTAAGGCCCATTGGACCACTTTAATCAAATAATATCAGTTCCTCAATTTCCTCCTAATCCTCTCCCAGTAGTTCTTAATTATCTGGGATCTAGCAGCCCGTTTAGCATCTGAAAAAATTCTAGGGTTCTGTATTTTTCTAACCGTTTTTTTGAACTTGATATTTATGTGTTTGATTGCTTTCAGGTTATCGGATTTTTTTCAAGGTCCTCCAATAATAGGTTCAGCTCCACTAAAACCTTCTTCACTTCACGAATCCAAGCCGGCCCCGACTTAAGGTCCCACATATATTCTATTAGTTGTCTGAGGATTCTTGTTTGAGGAGTTCTTATGATGTGTCCAAGAAAAAAGATCCGTGTTTTGCGCATTGTGTCTGGTACAGGTTCAATGTTTCTGTAAACTTCTCTGAAGTTGTACCAGCCAAAAAAAGTGGGTGTTGGATGCCAGAAAAAGTGTGAAGTTTTTGGATGGTACCATCCAGATACCATCTCTGAACATTCGTTTTCCAATGCAGGTTCTTAGCATCCTTTTTTCCAGCATCTGAACTTTTCGAATCCTGTTTCTCTTAGTCAGTCCCGTCAGGGTTTCGCTGCAATAAGTGACCTCTGGTTGAACAACAGTTCTGTAATGCTGTATTTTAGTGCCGGTGGACAAAGACCTTTTGTTGTAGGTATTTTGGGTGCATTTCTGAGCTTTAAGGAACGTGTTGATACGTTCCCTCCATGCAGAACTTTCGTTTCCGTTATGGTTTCTCCAAGATACTTAAAGTTTTTACGATTTCTATCCAGTTGTCATTCACTTGTACTTTGCTGACTACCAGAGGGTCGATAGCCATGATTTTGGTTATTTCATATGAGATCTTTAAACCAAGTTTTGCAGCCAAATTCTCTAGCGATACAATTTGTTTCCGTAGCTCTGCCATGCTTCCTCCCAGCAGTGCCAGATCGTCCGCAAAACCTAGGCAATTCACTTTGATGTGGCTCTTCTGTTTTCTTCCGCATTTAATATTTTCCGGATTTTCCAGTTTCCATTTTCTGATGATGTATTCTAAGGCGCAGTTGAACAATAGCGGTGACAGACCGTCTCCCTTTCTGAGTCCTGTTTTAATCTGAAAATCCTCTGAATACTCCACAAAATTTTACCCTAGATCTTGTGCCCGATAGAGTCAGCTCAATCAATCGGACTAACTTCGGATCCAGTCCCATATTTCTCAAGATTTTGAGCACCGATGTTCGGTGTATACAATCATACGCCATTTTTGAAGTCTATTAAAGCGATCATCAGTTGTTTGTTTCTTCCTTTGTAATAGTCCATTATTAATTTTAACGTTAGAACCTGGTCTGCACAGCTTCTACAAGGTCTAAAACCTCCCGGATACTCACCTCATTCCGCATCTAGTTGACCCTTAATTCTGTTGTAAATTATCCTCGAAAATATTTTATAGGTGCAATCTAGTAAAGAGATTCCCCTGTAATTGTCGGCATTTGACCTCTCCCCCTTTTTGTGTAATGGGCAGATTGCAGCATTCGTCCATTGCTCTGGTAGTTCCTCTTTTTCCCAGATTGTTACAAGGTTTTGGTGTAGAGCCTCATGTATGTTTTCAGAAGCGTATTTCCAAATTTCTGTTGTTGTACCGTCTTCGCCACTGCTTTTGTTGTTTCTCATTTCTTTAATTGCTGCTTGAACTTCTGCTAGGGTCGGTGTTAAAATGTTGTAGTTTGTAATAATAATATGCACTTAGAAGAACTATGGTTATTTCTAGCTCAACGACGGAGCAGAAATAAAATATTGAGAGCGTTTCGTGTTAGGGTGTACGCTAAAACTGATAATTTTATTTAGCAAACTAATAGAATAATAGATTTATTATTAGTTAATTAATTGATTAATCGATTAGACTAAAAACTAATAGATATAAGATAATTATATTTTGTTTGTAGGAGAGTGTTAGCAAATGAGAAAATTGTTAACCATTCAATAATTTTATTGTTCGAAGACGTTTGTTACAGTAAGCCTATGTCTTTTTTATTAATAAAATAATACAAAAACTATATTGAAGTGCATAAAATACGGGAAAATGAATATTTTCTAATAAATTAGACAAACTTTCCTTCATTATTTGAAAATTTAACTAGACCTGCAATCATAGATGCTAATAAATAGTATTGTGCTGACGAAGGGACAGTAATAATAAAATACATAAGTAGTAATCGGTGATTGCAGAAACAACATAAGTCACAATTCTTAAATTTTACAGGAATGAGAAAAAACTGTTTTCAAAAAAACTAAATATCATTTACATTTCGGGTTTGGTGTAGTTAACACTACTATTCTTTCTTGTCAATTCAAGCATAAAAACGTTTTTGTAAATATATATGGTGGGTTGAGAATTTTCAAAATAATTTATTTTAATGACTTACGTAGTTTCTACACTCAATGACCTTAATTTTCAAAAAATGATTATTATTATTATATTGATTAAAAAGTATTTTATTAATACAATCAATGTAGATAATATAATCCAATTTATCTAAAATTGAAAAAATATTCAAATCACACATACCATAATAATCACACAATAATAGCAGTAAAAAATAAAAATCAGCTGATCATTTACTGTTGTCATGAAAGATTGAAATATCACTGCTAGTTCATACACTGTCACAAAAAAATAAAATGCCCTATAATATACATTATCATAATAAAAATTACTGTCTCAAAATAACTCATCTTCGTTATCGTCTCGGTGATCCTCCTGTGTTGATAGCCAATTATCACTATTTTCGTAAAATTTTAGGAACTCTTGCAGAATGTACGGTTTCAACTTTGCAATATCGTCAAGTTTGTTTGTAATAAAGGTCTTTATTTTATTTTTGTTCAGTTACAATTGAGCTATTACAATATTTTCCCTTAAATTCTAAAAGACAATACTCATGGCCGTAGCCGTCTGAGAGGTTGGATCACACTTTTTCTTTTTTTTCCTTTTAAATAATAACCATTTAATAAACTACTATTTAAAATAATAATCAAAATAAAATATAGAAAAATAAAAAAAAATGAATAAAAATAAATAAAAATTATATTAACTAATGTATTGCTGTATCAGAAATTACATACACTAAATTAATAATTAAACTCTTGAACCAATTCATATCTGTATTTCCAGGCATATTTCCAAAAGTAAGCTATTTTTTCCAGTTTTCGCCATTCAAACACCTCACAACTTCATCCACTTGCAGCTCTAACTTTCCGAATCGTTTCTTCCTAAATTCCTTCAAAACCGGGCATCTAGCAACGAAATGCATTACGTCCTCTTCCTCGTTTTTGCTACACAGGGAGCATAATTTAATATCTTTCTTAAAGTCGTATTTATTTAACTTTATAAGCTCCATTCTCGCTTTGAAAAACCATCTTATCAGAATAAAATCGCCTTCTCCGTACACGTAATCCAAATCAAACCTCAATTGGCTGGTCAGTACTCGCGTGCTACTATTATGCCAGCCCGTTTTGATAGCATCGTTCCAGCTGGACTAAATTCCTCTCAAAATATCATCCACCCTCAGCCCATCTATTGAAAAGAAAGAGACATCGATACTGTAACGATCACTTACTCGTTTCCATTCCTTTTGCCAAGCTATATTTCTCTCGATGATTGACTAATGATGGAGTCAAGTTTGTTTATATTAATTGGTATCTTCTCACCAAATGCTTTCTGTGTTGGAGTGCAAGCATGTTGGCAGTATCCTCCTGCTTTTCGTACATCAAAAACAGTGTTTTCAACGCACAATCAATAAACTCTTGCGTAATGATTTTTCCCTTACAAGGCGAAGAATATTCATATTTCAGATACTCTGAGGGAGCTAATGCCTGTTTCAAATGTTTAGGGACCTGTTTACCATATGAGTCAGTAGAAAGACAAACACGTTTATAATTTGCTGGCCACCACTTCTTGAACTCTAAAGCGTCATAAGTGTTGAGAGTTTCTACATTGAATTTATCACTACTGGCTTTTATTATGTTAATGTACTGTTGTGTTAAGTAATTTTGGTCAAACTTCTTCAATTTCTTCTTTATTATAACAAAATTTCTGTCATTGGGCAATTAGGAATGGCCTCTAATGGGAAAGATATGGATAATTTTATCAAAACGCACAGTGTCAACTAGGCCAAGACATAAACGCATCACAGTGTGATTTTTGTTTTGCCCTGGGCATCCGTCAGAAACCAAGTACAATGTTTTTGTTGTTGCTGGAATGTTGTTATTTACATATTTTAGTAGCATTAGACAAATTTCGTTAGTCCTTTTTTGCATCCTCCTTATGGTAAATTAAAAATTAAAAAATTTGATAAAATACGTCTTGAACTGGCAGGTGTGGGAGTGGCAAATTTTTGATAAAATCAAAACTGATCCGGACCAAATCATCTTTTTCTTCGCATAATTTAACTATTTCATCTATTTTTGAATGAAATTTCCTAGCGCGCCGTTTGTAAACAATACTTTCGGCTACAGCAGATCGACTGATGAGTAAACAGCGCTCCACTACTCCGTGGTGATTGCAGAAACTACACAAGTCACTGACTTATGCAGAACTTTACGACTTTGAGTGACTTGCGTTGTTTTTACACTCAACGTATATGAAAACGCATATGAAAAATCATTCTAAATGAATACGAATTGTGTTGTTTATACACACAATGTATCGACATGTAATTTAGCAGATGTGAATGAAAACTCATTTTGAAAAAAATTACTTACGTCGTTTCTGCAGTCACTGATTCTGCGCTGACGCAGGGAAAGCAATAATAAAATACATAAGCAACTATAAAGAACACTAATTTTTTCTCGTAAAGGGCCAATTTTAAACCACGTGAGGTGATGTAAGCCTCTGGAACCTGTTTTCGCAGCCCACATTCTCAGCATTTGCTCACTGTAGGCTTTTCTTCTTTCTTCTGTCTACGCGGTGTTCTATTTTTGCTCTTCATGGAAGCCCTTAAAGTCCTTAATTACGTAGTTGCCTGAATTTGGTTTGGTTAACTAAATTTTCTCGGTTTATTCCGGTTACCCCAATATCCTTTTTGACTTCTCTAAACCATTTATCCGACACCTTAGGTCTAGTTATTTTTAAGTGCCTTAAATAATTGTTTTGTCAACCGGTTGTCATCCATTCTGTATCTACAGGTGTCCGTAAAATTTTGGCTTCCTTTCTCTAAACGTTATCATTATTCGGTCGTTTCCTTTGTACACTTCTTCTCGACCTTTTAACCTTTATTGTCCGTCTACTATCTTCTCGAACCCATTATCTTGCGGACGATCTATCTCTCAAATTTCTCTGCTCCTCTTAGACCAGGCTTCCCGGTCATTTTAATACACTCACTTGCGTACAGACCCACAGGTTTTATCGCTGTATTATGTCTAATCCTGGCTTGTCTGGAGAGTGCGTTCTTCTTATAAAAGTGGCGAGTTCCTCGAAGTAAACCGGCCATTTTTCCTCGTCTGTAGTTGTTCGCTTCCTTCTCCCTTATCTTTGGTTATCTTCACTAGGTACTTAAAGCTATCAACTTTCCTAATTTTCCGTATTGTGTCAGGTGATGCGGGGCTGTTTTGATGTTTTATATGTATTTAGTTTTTCGAAGGAAATTTGTATTTCAGCTTTAACTGGTTGTATTCTGTACTTGGTGTTTATCTATATTGGCTTTATCTGTTCTTGGTGTTTCCGTGTTTCTAGAAACGATTGCTAGGTTGTCTGTAAAAGCAAGATAGTTTATTTTTATACCGTTCTTTGGTCTTCCGTAATGTTAATGTAAGGAACATTTTCTCAAAAACTGTTCGAGTTATCCTGTCCAATTTTTTTGTGGTTACTTTTCAGGCTATTCTACACCCACTGAGTTAGTAGCATCTTGATAATGTATTGTTACGAAGATAAGACATTGTTTTTGAAATTACCTTTTTTGAAAATCATTACTTTTGCCTATTGAAGTGGAAAATAAATATTTAAATACATTATTTTACTGTAATATTAACTCAATACATTGAAATTATTATATGAAAGGCTGTGCAAAAATTGCATTGAAATCCATTCGCAGTTGGCTTAGAAAATGTTCCTTATGCTTCAAAAATTGCTATTTACGGGAAACAAGAAAAAACTAAAAGAGAACACATTATACGTTAAATAATTCGATGTGTTATTTTGTACAGTTCAGAGGTTAATATAACTTGTTATATTCACAAGTGGTCTGGTGCTACATTAAAGTCTTAAAACAAAAAATATCGCACAAAATAAAAAAAAAATGTAATTATGTTGTGTTTATCTGTTGCCATTAAAAAATAGAGATTTTATGCAAATGGTAACGTTTAAAAAATAACGTGAGGATTCAGTATATTTGTAATTACAAAAACAAAACTGCAAAACCCCCGACAATTAGACCCGTATCGTTGGATGCAGGGTACTCTAAATTTTAATAGTTTGAAAAAACCGAAAATGTGAAAATTTTCCAATTTCTTTCGTTCCGGGTACCCTTAATAATCCTTTATTGGCAAGTTCCATTTATTATTTCTAAATAACTTTCTCCAGCACACGGGTGAAAATCTCGGTGACAGTCCATCACCCGGCCTAACGCCTGTTGTAATTTCAAACTCTCCGAAGATTTCTCCTAGAAATTTTACTTTTTACTTTTTTGTGGCGGTCTTAAGGTTTCTTTAATGATTGTCGTTATTTTAATATCCATTCCAAATTCTTTTAAAATATTCAGTAGTGTTTGTTGGTCTACTGAATCATAAGCTTTCTTAAAATCAGCGAACACTACCACTATATCTCTTGGAATATAACTTTCCGTACTAAAATTAGGTGGTTTATCTACTCTCCGTAGGATCTTCCTTTTTTGAACGCGGCTTGATGTTCACTCAGTTTCTGATCTACTTGCTCGTCTAGTCTAGTCAAACATTTTTTGGAGTGTAGGCCTACTTTATCTGTCACGGGTAAAACGAAAATTCCGCGGTAATTGTTTACATCCGTTCAGTGGGTGTATCAGTGACGTTTTCTATTCACATGGAATCTTCTCAGTTACCCAGATCTTTTCAGTTTCTTTTCCAAGTGCTCTGATGGTTACTTCTCCACCATGTTTCAACATTTCTGCACAGATTGAGTCTTCTCCAGCAGCTTCGTTGTTTTTCAGTTCTGTGGCAATCCTCAAAAGTTCTCTTGTCTTTGGTTGAGATGAAGTTTTGTTTCTACCCCTCGAATCTTTTTTTGATATTTCTCTTCGGGCTCTTCACCTTTCCGCATTTGTTCGTTCATGATTTTCTTAATGTTTTCTTTCCAGATTGTAACATGATCTCTTTGGAATTTACCAAATTTTTATTCCGGAGTTCGCCATGTTTTCGGTTTCCTAGGGAGTTTCATGAAATTAGTGGACATCTGTTTAAGATTAAATGTTTCACACAATTCAATAAATATTACCATTCCTGTTTGTTTTCTTGTGGGCTGGATAGTCGCTGACAATCTTCCAGAACTGTTGTTTACCGATTTCTGCGTTGAATTCACCAACTAAAAATCGGACCCTCTTCTCTGGTGCTTTATTGTTTATCTGTTCCCAGATTGCTCCACCTCTTCTAAATTTCTCCGATTGTCCACGTTGATAGTTGTGTGTATGCATCACATATATTGAGCATCTCATATTTCCGCATTTTATAGTTAAAGTACAGGTCCTTCAGAAGGTGAGTGAAATTTTGTTGTTGAGTCTATGATCCGTTAGTTCCGCAGAATGTTGTTCCGAGTTGCTGTAGGTCAGCTCCTATTCTTGGTTCAAGTTGTCCTGTAAACATCCTAAAGTTTCCAGAATCAAAAGTTTTTGCGGCAGTAAAACGCGTTTCTTGTAAAGCGAGTATTAGAATATGTTGTTTCGCCATCTAACCCAGTGTTTGCTTTAATTTACCTGTCTGCAGAAGTGTCCGTATGTTGATTGTTCCAAAATAATGCCACTCTTTAGTTCGCAAGTTGTTTTTCTTCATTCTCGTTAAGTTTTTCATAGTTATTCCAGCAAACTCCAACTCCTTCGTGCATGTTGACCGAAAGCCTTATTAAAATTTATGAAAAAGGAATATTTAAAGTAAATTTGAAAGTGAAGTTTATCATATGTTTCATTTAAGTGCTACGTTGTTTTCAGATTACAATAGAATTAGTTACTTACAAAAATGTAGGCTAATAAAACTGATGAATCGTACATTTGTTGTTTGTTCAAACCTTTTGAAAACTTCTGTTAAAATGTAAAAAAAAAAATTAATATACAGTTTAGAAGTTTTATTTAAACAAACATTTAAATTGGGATTTACGAGGTAAAAGTTGTATGATATAAAATAAATATTCATTTTAATAAATTTCAAACAGAATTTTACCGGTATTTCTTTTGTATTTACGTTCATATTTATTTCTTTAAAACTTTTGATCTGTGATCGCTTATAAAATAATCAATTAACGGTCTTCTATGATAGTTTGTACCCTACATAGTGTAAACTTAATAGTGTTAAATGAGCTCAGGGGATTTTTTGTAGAATATGTTATTAATAGTTTAATTTTTCTTTAATAAAGTAGGAATATTCTTGTGGAATATTGTCGTGGTTTTAAGAAATCTTATTTGGTTGAAAATAAATTTTTATAATATTTCAGATTTTTAATTATTTAGAAGTGTAAATTTTATGACTAAATTTTTAAGTTTCAGTAAGCTACGTGATAAAATTATTAAACAATATTTAGTAGTTAACCATATTTTCCGGACTATAAGACGCACCTTTATTTTTCAAGGCAAAAAACAAACCTAATTTTTATCAACAGTGAATGATGTACGGGTAAAATGAAAACCAAACCCAGTTTGGCTTTATAATACGGAAAATCACTGTTTGACGCTAAAGTAGGCTCTGTTAAAAAAAATTCTTTAAACAAAAGTTGTAGGTTTTTTAATTTTCTATAATTCTGATTATATGTAGCTACACTTTTGACGTAAAATGGCATAGGCCTACTAAGGCCGAAATCTTTAAAAATATTGAATTTTTCTTTTAGATTTTGATGAAAGAACAAAAAATCACTAATTGCCGCTAAAGTAAGCGTTAAATACTACAAAAAAACAATACAAATAAAAGTTGTAGGTTTATAAAACATTTTTATTTCTAGGAGAACTTCAGCAGACATGGCGCTTACTCACTATTGTTCAGTATAAAAGATTTAGTAAAAGAAGTGATTTAAAAATAAATCGTCGGATCCGTTTTTGAGGAAATTGCAAGAAAGTGAAAAATTACATGCACAAACTACTACTTCCGGTTGACCGATTTTAATGAAAATGGTCGTGTCGGGTCCTCTAGCGGTACTTAACATAACTTCCAAGTTTCAATTTCGTACAATACTCCGTTCTTGAGATTTATAATATTCACGTGCGCGCGCGCGCGTACACACACACACACACACACACACACACACACACACACCAATCGCTAAAAATATGTTTAGTTGGGTTCAGCGGGTCTGAAAACGTGTATATCCGGTAAAAACTCGATTTCAAAATATCGTCATGAAAACAATGGGCGAAGAGAATAAAAAGTAGTTGGTGCTAGTACTACGCATTTTTTAAGTAGTTACTATGATATTTTAAGAGAATAAAAAATGTTAGTTTTTGTTCGACTAACCTCCGCTAAGTAGTTACTGGCCAACTTAGTTGTTACTATAATTTTCTGGGTTTTGTAGTATTTCGTTTGTAAGTACAGTACTAAGAACGAAGAGAATAAAAAGAATTAACTAACTTCAAAATCTAGTAACAACTAAGAAATTCGTTACGTAGCTCACCTTCGATCATGCTCACCTTGGTGCTTACGAATTTAACCATTGCAGAGAGATATCTTATTTTATAAATTTACATCATGTTAAATACTACCGTGAGAGAAAAGATGCAAGTTCAAGTAAATATAAACGTTGGTACATTTTATAAGCGAAAGCATTGGTTTCTTATGGGACCGTTATCTTAAAAATACTGAAAAACTTAAGAGGGTGCTGTAACTTCCAGAAAGAGAATGGAAAATTTTTAAAGATACATCAGGGATCCAGGGTCCAAAGCCGCATAGCAGAAGACTTTGAAATTCATTGTACTACTCTACGAAGAAAATATTACATATGTAATTGACAATATTTTCGCGAAAACTCAAGATTGGATTAGATTTCCTACTTCAGCAGAATGAATGATTGAAGCTAAGTTATTATGGCAAAAACGATTTCAAATATAAACAGTGGTTGGTGCAGTAGACTACACACGTCTAAAAATACTAAAACCACAACGATATGGTGACGAGTACATAAATAGGAAGTATCTGCAAGTTGAAATGCTCAGGTTCCTAGTGACTGTGCTGAATGAATTACTAGTGTGAATGCACAGTGGCCCGGTAGTGTACATGATAGTAGAATTTGGAAACGTAGTTCAAGATACCAAATAATTTTGCAGTTTCATGGGTCTGCTTAGAGACAGTGGGTACTGGATACCACCTTGGTTGATTACCAGTTTAAAAATCATGCTTGGAGTCCGGAACAGAAATTTAATAACTTGCATTTCACAGAAAGAGTTGTAATAGAACGCATATTTGGGCAGCTGAAAAAATATTTCTAATTCTTGGAAATACTGTGGAATGTCTCTGGAAAAATATTCCAAAATTAATTTTGTGTTGCACGATATTCCATAATGTTGCAAAATATTCAAATGATAATTCTGATTATCAATTTCCTGTAACAAAGAATTTCAACCCTGATGTTTTAGAACCTGAGGGACAGGACGTTAGGATCAAATAGAGAGGTGAACTGAAACGTTTACAACTTTCTCCCTCCACTGCTTTGCTTAATACTAACTAAACACTTAGTAACTACTACTTAGGTACCTACTACTAATGTTTTTTACCGGTTACAACTACTCATGGCTTAGTTTCTACTAACAAGTACTACGTAGTAGATGTTTATTCTCACCAATTTAAGTAACTACTATTCTAACGTAGTTGCTACTTTTTGTACTTAGTTGGAACTACTTAATACCAACTACTTTTATGCACTTCACCCAGTACTTTCCATCTTACATATGCATATAGAGCTAGAGACAATAAAAAACTAAATCGAAATGGTTCATCCGTACAGGAGCTATGGTGTCACAGACAGACACACACATACACCACGCGACGATCGAATTTTGGTAATTCAGTTTTTTTTTAAACGCCTACACTTGTTTTATTGAA
Organism: Catonia carolina; assembly: GCA_035578175.1. Classification (NCBI taxonomy): domain Eukaryota; kingdom Metazoa; phylum Arthropoda; class Insecta; order Hemiptera; family Achilidae; genus Catonia; species Catonia carolina. The sequence continues at coordinate 328,165,698 of JAQMRL010000001.1, read as the reverse complement.
TCGTAGCTAAGTACACTTTCAATCAAGTCACCTTTCAAAAAAAAAACTAAATCAAAATCGGTTCATCCTATCGGGAGCTATGGTGTCACAGATAGACACACACGTTACAGTTAAAAGGGTCGAATATAAAGATTTCTTTCTAACTTTTTATAATTTTTTGTGTAGGGGCTTTTTTATTTTTTTATTTAAATTTTATTTGTTAAATATATAGCCTAGGCCACCGCGGTTTTTTATTTTTAATGAATCAAGCTGAGAACACTCTCGATCAAGTTATCTTTAAAAAAAAAAATCTGGTGTGAAACTCACACAACTTTCTCTTGCCAATGCAAATAATTAACAATATAACCTAACATTAGTAATAAAACATTAGAAATAAACAAAAAACTAACCCCAATAAATATAACCTAATTTTAATCATGAGTGAAAGACGCAAAATGAAAATCAACTTCAGTTTGTCTTAAAAATGCAGAAAATCACTCTTTCACGCTAAACTCGGCTCAGTAGAGAAAAATGTTCTGAATAAAAGTTGTAGATATTTTAATTTCCTATAAATTTAATTATATACACTTTTGTCGTAAAATGCATACTAAGGCCGAAATCTTAAATTAATTGATTTTTTACACGTTTTCGTAAGAAAAAAATACAGAAAATCGCTAATGACCACTAAACTAAGCGTTATACAAAAAAGTTTGAAATAAAAGTTGTAGGATTTTTAGTTCTCTATAACTTTTATTATACATTTTTGCGCTAAATTGCATATTAAAGCCACAATCTTATAAAAACAATTTTTTACGTGAAAACAGCCTCTCCAAGAATTTCAGCAGACATGACGCCTACCCTATCTTGTTAAGCATGAAAAATATACTAAACGAGGCGATTTAAAAAAAAAATCGTGGGAGCCGTTCTTGAGAAAATCGCAGTAAAGTGAAAAATTACACGAATAAGCTAGCTACTACTACTTCCACTTGTGGTGCCTAACTTAAGTTTCAAGTTCGTACGACGTTCCGTTCTTGAGATATTCTATTCACGACACACACACACACACGCACACACACGCACGCACACACACACACACACCATTCGCTAAAAACGTGTTTTTTTTGGATTCAGGGGTCTGAAAACGTGTAGAACCGGTAAAAACTCAATTTCGAAAAATCGACATGAAAACAATACTTTCCTTCCTATATATTCATATAGGCAAGAGAAAGTAAACAAAACCGAAATCGGTAATATTGTTAGTAGGGACGAGAAAACCACTTTTTTGTTGTAGGCCTACAATAGTACTTTAATTCAATAATGATTTAATTTGATATAATTACAGTAGTTTAAAAATTCTATTTTAATGATACGACATTAACATTGACTGAAATGTATGGAGTATAAAAACTACACTAAGTCTAACATCGGTTCTAATACAGTCGAACTTCTATAACCTGAATCCTCAAGGGATGAGAAAAAAAATTCAGAAAAAATACAGAAATTTTGAGTTATGGAAAAATAACAATAAATCAGTTATTACAAAATAAAAAAACACAGAACATTCCACATAGGCTAATACAGTAGCCTACAATTATGTGAAATATGTAGGCCTACTTAGGACATGCGTAATTTTGCAAAACAGTACTATACGGCGCGTTGCATTTAACTTAGCTATAAGCTACAGTGTTAAGTAATGTATACATATTTTATACACTATAGACTACAGTATTCCAAAATTACGCTATTATAATTACAGTAGACTACATGCTGAATATGGTACATTGTACCGACAGGCTATGGATCTATTGTTCTGCGGTCCACCAAAGATTCGTCGATTCAAAGAAATTCATTGTTTTGGTTTACGCTTGTTAGGCCTGCAAAGGCAACCAGATGACTTTGAGGGTCTGTAACCTTTTTTCGTCGAACATTTTCTCTTAAAATGAAAGAAACAGTACTGTACCTACAGTTTTCAAAAGACCAAAAATGCTATTTTGAGAACTATGTACATAATTTCGTTAAAAGAAACTAAATGAAAAGTTCGACTTGGAGAAATGACGGAATTCGAGTTATAGATGGATTTTTACACAGTAAATGCATGGAAGGTTGAATGAAGGGAACTGAAATTCAATTCGAGATATAGAAAATTCGAGTTTTAGGAATGTTGGTTTCATTATCAGAAATTCTATTGAATGACATGTTTTACCTGATGTACGTAAGGCTAGTTTCCTTTGTAGTTTAGTTATTCTCTCTACCCTTTCTTCAGGAAGGAGATAGAGGGTACTTTTATTGCTTCCCTGTCATAAATTACTCAAGTATCGGTGACTTATCAAAGGGTAGTTGTAGAAAATTTTATGACCGCTCACCTCCTTATTATCATTATCGTCCATTGTGCTTAATTTGCAGACCGAATGACGTGCATACCCAACCCGCAAAAGCAGGAACTGAAAATGACTAAGAGAAACACAGCGGGACGTGAATGAACCGAACAAATGGACTGGTGTTAAACCTATTCAAAGAGTAGTTAATTACAGGTTGTTTTCGACTATCTATTGTAACGTATACTCGAATACTGAGCAAAATAAGATCTTATATATAGTCATACCAAATTTAGTAGGTCTACTGACAGCTTGTACTTTCTTTCTGTATTGTTAACCACTAAGAACGTAGAAACTAATTCATGCATATAAAATGAGTTTCATGAAAGCTAACAAATGAAAAAAATGGCCTAGCTAATACAAGTATCGTGTTTTATTGCGTTAACAAATAATTCAAGAAATTGTCATTAATTAAAAAACCAATCAGGCTGAATATTTATAAAATATTAAAACGTCGAAGGCATTTTTGCATCAATAAGTTTTGGGTTTCATTTTAATTACTTCCATTTATCAATCACTGAGATAGATCTTTCAATATCAAAATATTTTAGGTTCAGTATTTAATTTTTTCTCTCAATTGAATGTTTATTAGCAACTGTAATTGACAACTGACAACAAAATAATAATAATAATCAGTGAATGATGTAGAATGAATGATTTAGGCCAACAAGAATATTGTTACTCAGAGTTGTGTGTTTGCTGAGGGTATTTTAATAGCGTTAATTAAATGTCTAAATTTTTATCTACTCGTATTTGTATCGCAACACCTAAGCGTAGGTTCGTTAGGGATGTAGGTGTCATAAACAATAAACAGATTTGCTTTAAACTCGTCCGTGTTGTTTAGGTCATCAGCCGAAAGGCTGGTTTGAGCCTCTAGAGGCTTTACTAAACAAAACGAAAAGTGAGGTGGTTACCATTGCCTTCCTCACTGAGTATAAAATTATGCCTAACTCCAAGCCAGATCCTCCATAAAGCAACTACTTTCCACCCAACAAATGACACCTTCACTTCATTCACCCAAGGTCTGGCTGTACATGAAATGTATTACTCTCAGAGGAGATAACTCTAACTAGTGAATCCTACACATTTACTTCTTTTGTTCTTAATTGGTTCAGTATTATAATTGGCTAACCTGGTGATAAGAAACAGAACTATTTTTTGTAGCCCTGGAACTAGCAGGTCGAGTGCAAATAATATAACACTTCAAGTGCCTGTAATGGGCAAAATTTATACTTATAACAGCTATTTATTGTTTATTGACACAATTAACTATTAAACTTAGCCTCCTAATACAATTAGATTAATTACAAAACTTAAAATCGACTATAAATAAGATCGCACCACTCAACAGTAAAAACAATGACTTACCCGTCCACCACCACTTGTTACTACCCGTGCACGCACGTAATTAACGTAATTCAGAACCGGCCCCGTAACGACACTATTTCGAAACGGTCCGACAACACTTAATACATAGTTAAAGTATTGACTGCCTCACTAAAAAAGCGTGCAAGTTTTTTACAAACAGATCCTACGATTATTTTTAAATCAATTCATTTACAACATTATTATCCTCTACAAGAAAGGGTAAGCGCCATGTTGGCTGAAATTCGAGAGGGCTGTACTCTCGTTGTATTTTTTTATTAGATTGCTGACTTAATATGCATTTTACGGCAAATGCGTATATAATCACAGATTTAGGAAATTTAAAAAAATTTACAACCTTAATTTTATGTACAACATGTTTTCTATGATGCTTATTTTAGCGTCAATACGTAATTTTCTGTATTTTGCTCTTCGAAATTGGTAAAATACTAAATTGTTAAGATTGTGGCCTTAATATGCGTTTTACGAAAAAAGTTGTAAAATTATCAAAGTTATAGAAAATTAAACCTACAAATTTATTTCAAGCATTTTTCTCTACGGATCCTAGTTTACCGTCAATTAGTGATTTTCCGTATGTTTAAGTCCAACGGAGGTTGATTTTCATTTAGCGTCATTCACTCATGTTTAAAATTAGGTTATGTTTTTCATTTTACATTGTTTACTCATGATTAGGGTATATGTTACATTATTTACATTGGCAAGAGAAAGACGCGTGTGTTTCACACAAGATTTTTTTAATTAAGAGTAAACAAGTTAGTTAAATACAAAACAACCGAAGTTTTTGAATTCAGGAGGCGATATACATAAATAATATTTTATTTACTTTTTTATAACAAATTTGTTTTTTGTTAATTTAGGATACTTTTAACTCCGTGTACACAAGTTAGCCTACGATTTTTTTTCTACAGAACGGTTTTACTTTCAGTTATTATTTCGTTCATTACTTCGCAAATAAATATTTTTTTTACACTCTCGCATCATAGATATAGTAGTAAGTTTTCTTTGCGCCTTTAATCCTTCCAGCCAGCCCGTTTATGACGGATAATCAGGGTTTTACTTTAAGGGAAGACTGTACCTTGTATCCCGCCAGTGTTAAACTTGCTCTTTTCAGGTAAATTTTTCAAAGGATTGGTAAAATATAGGGAAATGAAACTTTACACTCTAAATCGTTGGCGATTTTCTCTAGCTACTGACATTTTAAAATTTAATCTGCTGGAGCAGAAAATAAAAAACAAAATAATAAACATAAATTTTTTACAAATTTTTTTCTACAATTTATGTCTTCTTCTTCTTCTTCTCTTCCAAGGATTAGGTTTCTTGAACCTGTTCCGGTACCCATCTGTTCCTCGGTCGTCCTATATCTCTTCTTCCTGTAGGTTTGTAGTTTCTGGCGGCTTTTGGTATTCTCTCGCCTGGCATGCGATTCAAATGGCTGCACCATCTGCTCCTGTTCTGCTTGATTTTGTCTAGCAACGGTAAAGCATTCAGTGTTTTTCTAATTTTTTCATTTCGTAGCCTATCTCTTCGGCTGCATCCATATACACTTCGTAAGAATCTCATTTCTGCAGCCTGGATTTTGCTGTCTACCTTTTTTGTATGTATCTAGGACTCACTGCCATACATCAAAGTAGGGACAGCAATTGTATCGTAAAACTTAAGTCTCGTATCTTTTCTTGTTTTCCGTTTCAGATGTTTATGTATATTGCCACAAATGCTTTGAAATTTAGATAGTTTGTAAAGCACATCTTTGTCAAAGTCATACGAAATTACCAAGATATTTGAAATGAGAGACTTGTTCAAGCACTCTTCCTCCTAATTCTATTTTAGTTCTTACGGTGTATTTTCCTTTAAATGCCATAGTTTTAGTTTTTGTCTGCGATATTTTCAAATTATATTTCTCAGACATTTTGTCTAACATAAAAACCGCTTTCTGTAACTCGTCTTCGCTTTGTTGTATTAATACCAAGTCATCTGCAGAGATCATGTGATTGAGCTTCATCTGTTCTGAGAGTTTTATTCCTGAATTAATGCCTATTTTCCATGTTTGCAACATGTCGTCTATATATATGTTAAATAAAGTCGGCGACATACTGCAGCCCTGTCGAACTCCCTTATTTACCAAGATGGCTTCTGTTACCTTATCATTTACTTGCAGACGGATTGTTGTCCCCTCATATAATCCCTTCATAACTTGAATAATATGCTTTGGGTATCCTTTAGATTCAAGTATAGACCATAAGAGATTACGATTGACAGAGTCGAACGCCTTCATAAAGTCTATAAACGCTAGATGAGTTTCAAGGTTAAACTCTCGTTTGTAACAATTTATGTATTTTCGAGCATCTGAGGAAGTCATAAAAATTCGGGTATGTGTGCATGTACAAGATGAATAGCTGGTAAAAATTTCAGCCAGGTAGGTTTAATGGTTTCTGAGAAAAATGTACCTAAATTTTAAAATCTAAATTTACGAGAACAGGCAAAAACAAAAAGGCACAAATCAAAAACAAGGTTTACACAAACAAGTAAATTTCCTATCAACAGTTGGTTAGATAGCTGAACCAAAAGCTGAGAATATTTAAAAAATAACGCAGATATTTTAAAAAACTAAAATTCCCTTTGCTCTAAAACGCTCAGTAAAAAATTATTAAAAATATTCGTTCTTGGTGGCATAAGTTTTCTGGGTAAATCTGCTAAAAACTTAATTTTTCATTAAAATAATTTTTGACGTAATTAATGGTTTTCTGGTAGATCTAGGTCTGAACTATTGAAAAATAGAAAAAACCAAAAATCTAAATTTTCAGTAAACTCATCATACAGTCCGCCTTAATTACCATAAACACTTGCACTGGTCTACAAGAAAATTCTGCCGATGAATACTAGGTTTTCGTAATAGTTCTCATTATAATAAAATAGTTCCTGTGCCGTCTTGGCCAAAATGAAACAATGGATAAGTGAATGACGTAAATCGTGATTTTGTTGTAGCTACTAAGTGATTTTGACTGGTCGTGTCGTCCTACGCCCGGAAAATTTTCAAGAGAATACAATAAATGCAAACTTATAAATTAGGCCTACTGATTATGATATAAGTTTCCAAGAAAATGTTAAGAAGAGGCTTCTGAAAAAAACAATTTTCAAAATGACAAGGAAGAATGAGTGAAATGTATAACAATAAAATTAACAAATGCTGCGTGAGAGAGGTAGACACAATAAAAGTAAAAGTAGGCATTTTGAAAATAGATTATTATTAAAGAAGTGGATGAGCGAAGAAATGACAAAAACGTAAGATAAAAGAAAATGCTATACTTGGAATTTATAAGACCGAATGAGCAGAAAAAACAATAATATTAATCAGCTGCCTTAGCGGGAATAAAGACAACGACTTTTTCATCATTAGACAGTGAAATATGTAGGCCTACACAGGCTTTCCACCTACTTCAATATACTGCATTAACTGATACGAAAGACGTTCGCTTAATTTGTTACAAATTAATAATCGCGCTTGTACCAACTCTACCAACTCACAAAGGAATTTATAAAAGAGAGCAGCCAAGGGTTCCTAACAAGCTGTTATTTTTTACATCTGCTCCTTACAAAGTAACTTGCAACTTTTAAAAGAACACCTAGTCGAGAAAATAAAAAACAACTACAAAAAAACAATAAACTGAAGAAAGAAAATGCAATACCAAGAGGAAACTGAATTTTTCTGATACGCCTAATATAGTTGTGAGAATGAACAAAAATGAATGGTTTTCTTTTATCTCGTGTGTACTGAAGCTTTTATCGAGAACATGGTCTTGCGTAAAAATTGGATTTTTTGTGATTTCTACTTAGAGGATGAACTGGAATTGATTTTTTTATTTTCACTTTTAATTTTATAACCAATCTTACATTTAGTTATACTTTTTGTTTGATTTTGTTATCACAATCTAATTTATTATAATTTAAACTTAATTTTTATATTAAAAAAATTAGCTTATTCCAGACAAAAATTCTTTTTGTTTTTGTTTATATTACAAGTATACTGGCAGACGGCTAAGGCTATTGCCATTTAAGTGTATATATAAATGTTATTATATTGAAAATATATTTTCTTGTTTATTTTTCCTTATTTTTGATTTCAGTTGAAATTGTATTATTTATGGTTTTTTTTAATAAAATAAATCACACATTATTATTATTATTATTATTATTATTATTATATTACAAGTACACCCTTTAGGCTCATTTAAAATTAGTTTAAAGTTTATTATAACTTTTAAAAAATTACGATTAATAAATCGATGTACACTGAGCCTTAAACTAAAGAAAAGGATTTTGGTTTTTTCACTTTCTCTTGCCCTATATGAAATACAGGGAACGTGATATGAAGGAACAGATTTCGAACAGGGAAGAAAAAGATACTCGTAACAGTAAAACAAATTTTAAAATCAAAACTCCGAAGTAGAGGAAATTACAAAATTAGGTACAGGCGAATAGCTTTTTCAAAAAACAGAAAAAATAAGAGAATATTGGGCGAGGAAAAAGATTTCCCAGAGATAATCTCCCCGACTTTGACTAGATTTTTTCCATGAGGAAAAAGAAGAAAAAAGTTAAAATTTTAAACAATCTTCATTCAGCTTAAAATAGTGTAATTCACAAACGTTGTTATTCATAACATTATCAGTTATTTTTAAAGTATATTGCGTTTTTGAAATAATGAAACTAATTAATTTTTTATACGCAAATTTCTGTCATTTACCAGACCGCAGTGTTTATTTTCAGCACACTGATAGTGTAAAACCATAAGATAATCATTACAAACTGTTTGCTAAGTTTATCTTCACCAAATGTTCCATTAGCTAAAACTACATTACACTGGGCATTATCTTTTAGTGGTGGAGAGAGTGCATAGTTCTAAAACGCTTATGATGACTTATAAAACACCGAAGGAATAGCATGACGCTGTCTGTTTTGCTTGGTTGATTATCGCACATGTGCTCTAATAAAATTTCCAAATAAAATAAATCGTTTTTCTTCATCAATCAGCATATTTTTTTATATAAAATATCGAGCAAATAAAAAAATAATTAGCTCCTCGTTTGTAACATTAAACATTTTTTAAGAAAAATAATGAAAAACTTTTTAGGTAGAAAAGTTTTTAATTCATGTGCCATTTAATTCGTGTGCCATAAGTTTAAATGTGTTGATTGAGTTGGAAATAAAAAAAATCTGGTGGAACACTCACACGACTTTCTCTTCCCAATGCAAATAACGAACAATATAACCTAACATTAGACATAAACAAAAAAACTAACCTCAAAAATATAATCTTGTTTTAATCATGAGTGAAGTGAATGATGCAAAATTAAAACCAACCTTAGTTTGGCTTAATAATACGGAAAATCACTTTTTCACGCTAAACTAGGCTCTGTAGAGAAAAATACTTTAAAAAGTCGCAGATCTTTTAATTTCCTGTAAATTTATTATATACATATTTGTCGTTAAATGCGTACTAAGGACGTAGTCTTAAAAAATTCATTTTTTACAGATTTTAATGAAAAAAAAAACAGAAAATCATTAATTACCGCTAACTAAGCGTTATACAAAGAAATGTTTGGAATAAAATTTGTAGGATTTTAAATTTTCTACAACTGATTATACATTTTTGCCTTAAAATGCAAATTAAGGCCGTATTCTTAAAACCCCCATTTTTTTCTCTAAGAGCACAGCCTTCCCTGGTAGAGCATAAAATATTTAGTAAATGAGGCGATTTTTAAAAAAATCGTAGGAGCCGTTTTTGAGAAAATCGCAAAAAGTAAAAAATAACTCGAATAAACTACTACTTCCGGTTAACCGATTTTGATGAAAATTTCGTTTTGAATCCTCTAGTGATATCTAACTTAAGTTTCAACTTCGTACGATGTTCATTTCCTGAGATATATTGTTCACACACACACACACACACACATATATACACAAACACACCCACAGACACACAGACCAATCGCTTAAAACATGTTTTCTGTGTTCAGGGGGTCTGAAAACGTGTATATCCGGTGAAAACTTGATTTCGAAAATCTACATGAAAACAATACTTTCCTTCCTAAATAATAATACAGGCAAGAGAAAGTTAAAATAATTAACTGCTCGTTTGTAACATTATACTTTTTTTAAGAAAAAATAATGAGAAACTTTTTAGGGAGAAATGTAAATTTATAGAATTTTAATTTGTGTGGAATAAGTTTAAAATTTTTTAATTGGTTTGGAAACGAATTGAAAATAACTACAATTTTATGTTTGAAAAATAAATTTTTCGTAATATTTACATAATGAAAACAAGCGGTTAATACGGTGTGAATAATTGATGCAAGCAATACAGTGTATTGTTAAATGTAAAAGAGAGTATTTTTTGGTGGTATATCAAAGGAGAAAAGAATATTATTTTTCCTGTTGCCCTCTCATGTGGTAAAGCTGATTTGTATTTTTTTATTCTAAATTCAAATGAAGGAAAATGATAAAAAAATTTGGTTTTTCTGCACGAAAGATTCGGTTTACTGTAGATTCAATGAAACAGTAACTATTAAAGAGCACTGTTGTGCAATAAAACGTTTAAAAGCATTCATATTGAATAAAAGTACTGTATTCTAAAAAAAGCTATCAAATTTTGAGTTTTGAATTGAATAATATCACCCCAACAAGTTAAAAGAAATTTATTCCTTTCTAACTCTAGGTAAACTACTTTTCTTTGTAAATATTGACTACAAAGAAAAGGCAAAGAACTTTGGAAAATTTCAGACAGATTTATGGTATCACAAACAAATAGCTAACAACTTTCAGGTAAAAAACTTTCCAAATCTCGATTTTTTTTTTAGGACCAAAGAAAACTGAAGGGGTTTCTTTTAACTTTATGCAGCTTTGAAATTTTAGCTTGTTTTGGGCTTAATAATACATTAACCCTTAATAAACTTATGGAATTTGAACTTTTGAAAATTTTTAAACAACACGCCGTGGATTGTTTTAACGATTAAAATGTATAAACTTTAAGGAAAATACTGTATTAGAAAAATTATTTGCTAATAATTTATATTTTATTTATTTAGCTAATGTTTTGCTTATAGTTATAATTTCCAGAATTTCAAAAACAAGAAAAACGTTGAATTAAAAGAACGAAACGATGCAAAAATTGTTACAATAATTTAAATAATTATGAAAATTAACTTCCTTGCTTTTGCAAATGGTGTGACAATACGAACACCGAAACGGAAATTGACGAATCAACGTGTTAAATGAACAGGAATAAAAAAGGAACTACAGATTTCCTTTCAGAAAAATAAGAACATAACAAACATAAAAATAGTATCACTTGAAGACACAATACGGAAAAATTGATTGCTTCAAGTAGGTATTTTATTTGTAGAGGTACCTTGGTGAGTTAATACAACAGAAAAAATAAATAATACCAACGAAAAGAAAGCCAAAAACAATAAGCGAGAAAAGATGGTCGCTGTACTCCGAAAAACTCACAACTTATATAAGACGAACGCACTCTCAAGAAAAGCCAAGATCTGTCATTATAATACTGTTTAAAAACCTGCACGTATATACCCGTTAACGTCTTTAAATGACCGGGAAGGATAGTCTGAGAGAGGCAAAGAAATTTAAATGATCCTCCTTAAGAAAATGAGTCCGAAAATATTAGACGGACAGTACAGGTTTTGAAGAAGAGAAGAACTGTACCAGAAAAAAACAAACGATTGATGGAAACTATCAGAAATCTAAGACTAAAATTTTGCAAGGTGTATAATGGATGACAAAGATTGCAAAATAGTTTTTTAATATACTAAACATAAACCTCAGGTCTCGGATAAGCGGTTAAAAAAATCAGAAAGGATACTGAGTAAACTGGTATTAGCCGAAACAACATAATGAACTAAATTTATTTAGGAAACTGACTACTGACTTTAAGGGTCTTCACGGAGAAGAAAAGTGGAACACCAAATTGATGGAAAAAGCCTTCAGGGAAATAATGCTGAGTAGGGTGCAAAGAGAGCATTTAAATACCATAAGGTACTATATACGCGGTCTAAAATGGCCTTCTATAGAAAAGAAACATTAGACTACTTAATAATTATAATAGAGATACACGATTTAAATAATTTGACTAATACAGATTAAACTTAGTCTGTCAAATACAATAATAATTATAAATAATAAAAATAATAATAGTTTATAATGCCATGAAATTGAAACGGGTTTTATGAATAACCAACTCCATCTAGTTTATTTGTCAACTCCATCTAGTTGACAAAATAAGCTTACTTTACTTGACCAATTCTAAGGAAACTTTCATTAGTTTCAAATAGCTTTCCTGTTCATTGAACTGGTAGTTTTCGTGAGTGAGGTACGAATGGAATTTGAACAAATTCTTGGGTAGTAGAAGTGTAAAAAAGCTGCAAAAATATTTTCGTGAACACATTATTAATGTGATATTTACAATTTTTTTTTATTTGCTATCAGTCTCTCGACTGGTTAGATGCAGTTCTTCAAGCTGTTCGATCTGGCGCAAGTCGATTCATATTATCTACATACCTGTAAAACCCAACATCTTTTATAATTTGCTTTACATATTCTAACCTTTGCCTCCCACTACAATTCAATTACCCTCCATTATTGATAGAGCAATACCGGAATGTCTTAAGAAATGCCCCACTAGCCTATCCCTTCTGATTTTATATATATACCTATATATATAAATTTATTTTATATTATTCATTTATATTTTTAGTTATATTAATTTAATATAAGAAAGTAAAATTTACTTTGTTCTCTTTTAGATTTCTGTATGACTAATACGTTATTATACGTAATATTTTTCTATTGTACATTGGTTTACTGAAGGGGGTTGTTAACTACAACATATCGAGTGCTACTTCAGTTGCTACAAAAAACAAAATATGTTGCTTCAAATCAGATAAAACTTTACTCAAAACATTTATAATTTGATTTTTATATTAGTTTATTTGAATTAATTTTCCGTATTCTGAAATAGTTTTTTATATCCATCTAACACATTAGATTTTACAGCTCCACTTAAATTCTCCTTCCAGATTTAAACACCACTGCCATTATTTAAAACAAAACTTTTAGGAATCTTAAAAACGATTTAGTGTTTAATTATGTTAGAAATTACCTAGTTGTCCGTGAAAACATTTCAGAATGAAAAACACTAAATTATTAGGAATTCAAAAAGTTTATTAACTCATTCGGTTAAAAATTTTCGAACATTTAATTCGAAATGTTTACATTGAAGTTAAAAATTTCGAAGATTTTTAAAAAGTTCGTGTTTGTGAAGAAACTTTCTTTCTCTTAGTTCCTAAGTTTACTTAAGTGTATGCCTTAAATTATTATTATTTAATCTACGCTTTCTTTTCTTGAAACAGTTTTTCATTCTTAAACAACTCAAAATTATAGCGCCAAAATAGATCAAGTTACAAATGAAACACATTATGACCGCCTCCGTGGCCAAGTGAATTGCTCTAGCCTACAAAGCGGAAGGTCCCAGATTCAATTTCTGGCTGGATTCTGGAGAATTTAAATGGTTAAAACCCACAAGTACAGTTCAAAAATTCACACTAGTCACTAAAGATATAGCTGTTTCTGAAACTAAATTAAAAATAAAAACACTTTATTTATTCAGAGAATGACGAATAATGAAAAATATAACCTGTTTTTGATCAAGAGGGCAACAAATAATAAAACCATGGCTTTCTTTTAATTTTAGTTTTTATTGATCTTAGAAAGAAATAGTGAATTAAATTTGATATTATAGTCCTGATTACCAATAATTTTTATTTTCCATTTTAGGTATAAAGTTTTGTTTAAGATTTCATCTGGGTAATTAGTGTAAATGACTTGTAAATATTAAATTGTTTCTGCTTTCTGATTCTCTCAGCTTTCAATCTTAATAGACCGACAAATGCTGAAGGAAATTATAATAATTGGTGGAAATGTTTTTGCTAACATTATTTTTCGATGTCCGTCGGTCGGTTACATCCAGATGTCAGAAACTGCAAGAGATAATAACAAACGGTTTTCAGATTCGTAATCTGCACAAAACGTTAGTGGGCCTAGATTTGGTTTGAAGTTCCGGTTTCGACCGGAAGAATCCCAAAACCGGAAGTCAAGAAATCAAAGTCGGAATTTGGAAGCAAAAATAGTGTCATTCGATTCCTCTTTAAAGGCATATTTCCACGACGCTAGTTTACTAGCAGTTAGTACTAGCGTCGTGGGAACGAACAACTAGCAGCTAGTTTATTTAAAGCGCTAGTAGTCACTAGCGCGCTAGTGACTTTGAATAGGTTTGATTTTACTAGCCCTTGTAGGGGAGAAAAGATCACGTGATTGACTAGCGCTAGTAAACTAGCTCGGTGTAAACGTTTGGAAACGTTGCTAGATACTAATAAGGTGCTAGTACTAGCAGCTTGTAAACTAGCTTCATGGAAGCAGACACCGATGCGGTAGTAGGTCCTGCTATGCGACTAGTGGCTAGTTAGTACTACCGTCGTTGGGATAGGCCTAAAGAGTAGATACAGAAATCACTAATGGTTTTTGCCATAGGTCAAAGGTAAGCTTTTTTCTTTCTCACAAAAGCTAAGTGAGCTTGATCTCTTACAATATATTTTCTTTAGAAAAAATTGTTACCAACCATGAGAGGTCTCATAAAAGGTATATTTTAATAACTAATTATCTAAAAAATACATAAAATTGACAAAGCACATTTCACTGTTTTTTTTATCGTAAAACTTCAGAATGTGTTAATTTTGTGCGATTCTACTAAATGAAAGAAACCGTAGTCTAGACAATCTGGTATAATAACAACATTGAAAACATTTTTTTGTTCTGAATTTAAAATTTGAGACTTCCCATATGCACAAGAAATCCATTTATTCTTGCATTTTCAAGAATCTTCCGTTTGTTTTATTCACATAACATTACATATTGTTCTACAAACATAACACATTATGAATCTGATATTTATAAAGCTATATAAATAAAATTGTGATTTTGTCTGTACAATTTTTCAAAATGCCCCAAATTTTGTTTCTACGCCAGATGTACCACGTAAACACCGAAAATAAGTTCAGCTGAATTTTTGTATATTTGTCTGTTTGTATGTTACGGCATCACGCAAGAACCGCTGAACCAAATTCAATGAATTTCGGAATCTAGTTTCTGGACATAATCGAAATGAAAAAAGGCTATAAATTTTTTTAATATCACAAATGGATGGGGGAGTTCAGATGGAGGGGTAAACAAAAAACTGCGAATATCTCCATTAAAAATCAATGTACCAAAAAAGTTATATAATCGAAATTATGAAACGTTTAAAGACAAATAAGTATGATTACATAAAGTTTTTCATTTTCATGCATAATAACGGAGATATTACCAATTAAAAAAAATAAACCAATATTTTTAGAATATTAACATACGAAATAAACAGAACAATAAACACAGGCCTACGCGCCGGTAAAACCCGTATGCATTGAGTCAGTTACCTACCTACCCATTCCACCAGCACCCTATACACTTTTCTCGGTCACATTGTCAAAAATGAATCAGTCGTCGTAATAACGGTCACCATCGTGGTGTTCCTATTGTGATTTACCTTCCATTTATTATGAAAATAATAAAACGCTGTATATCTTAATTTAAAAAACACCAAGATCTCGCTTTTGTTTGACGGTTAACTATTTTTTTTTCATAAATAATAATGCTGACGTTGAAAGGAGGTAGATAACAATGATAGTTAAAGAATATCAGACCTGACAGGAATCAAACACGGTACCCCAACCGACCGTCTACGGTACCAAGGAAACCGTTCGAAGAACGGACACTTAAGCAAGTTTAATATAAAAGAGTAAAATTTTACTTTGTAAAATTACAAAACTAATTTTATTGGTGTTATTTTATTGGTGTTTTTTGGTTTTATTGGGTAATTTTATTGGTGTTATTTATGTTTTAATGTTTTTTTTTATTTCCACTTTAGTCTAAGGGACAGTGACTGCCTATCATTAAAGTACAATGAAAAACTTATATAAGGATGTGAAGGTAATGTGTATAGCATAATCTTATTGAGCACTTAAAGAGATGTTATTAATTTGTTTTTAATGCTTTTCTTTTTTCAGTTGCTGTGGTAGTAGCATTTTTCATTTGCTGGGCGCCTTTTCACGCCCAGCGGTTAATAGCCATGTACAGTGGTACAGGAGGTACAGAAGATGCTTCCGCATTTGCACTGAAGTTATACGCTGTGGTGACGTATTCATCTGGAATTCTTTACTATGTATCCACGACTGTAAATCCGATTCTTTACCATATTATGTCTCTCAAATTTAGAGAGGCTTTCAAGGTAAACTTTTCTTCAGCAGATTTGGTTTCTAAGTATATTTAACGCATGAATACTTCAACACTATCAATTTAGTATGATTTAAATTTAGTATAAATTCCTTTCTCAGTAATAATGGATTTATTTCATTTATAGTTACGTTACATAGAAATACACTGATATAGTGCCCCATTTCAATTCAATAACAGCTAATGAAATTTATAGAATTATTCATCACAGTTTGAAAACTTAATTTAGCTGTTTAAGTTTTACAATTTCTCAAGAAGAACATTTTCAAATATTGAACTCCACTTACACTAAACATCCCGAGATAAGTACAATGTATTATGCCAACAGTGAACACAAAGTTTGTGTTTACAAGTACGAAATAACTAAATACGAAAGTACGAGTATATTTCTACTCGTATACACGTATTAGGTAATTTTTTGTGATATTTCTTACACAAACATTGTGCGTTGGTAATAGATATGAGGTGATATCTAGAGTGTTCAGTAAATAGAACTTAAGTGAAAAAATAGAATACTCAGGAGACATTAACTGGTTCTATTTTTTCAAACTACACTTTAATTTAATGTTTATTAAAAGATCCTTTTCTTAAAACATTTAGTTGAAATAAAAAATGAAAGTGTTGTTTGAAAAATTAGAATCAATAAAAGTCTCTTGGAAATTTTGTTTTTCTTTAATCGCATTTTTTTATCAAACACTACAATACATTGATGAAATATACCAAAACTGACCGGGAATTGAATTCAGATAATGAGTGAAAAAATGAAAATTAATAAAGTTAAAAATTCCTTAATCGTTAGAAAGCCGTTAAAATTCTTAGAATATTTATATTAATCTGCTACACAATAGTGAAGATGGGAGCGTTTAAAGAGAAGATATTATTTTACGTTTTGCAAATTAATCGAAATTTTTTACCGATAATATATTTAAATTAAAGACGCCCTTATTGTGAAGTAAAATATCATTGTACATGACAGTCTGACACTAAAGCAAAAAAAAAATTCTATCGCTATTTATTTAACCGTACGATCTGCTATAATTATCAGAAATGAGAGGATTCAACAATTATTTCAACTTCATAATCTATGATCGGCTACTATTGATTTTTACTAGAATTTGCTGTTCCGTGCTTTCTTTGCCAACTTGATTTCATTAAAACGTTCTTCAGTATACTACTTAAAAGTTGATTGTAATGAAACTAATGTTTTTAAAAATTCAGTAAAGAAAAACGTTGTGAAAATTTTTATTACCTTACAGGAAAATGTAAACGAACAAATTAGGTAGAAATGAAAGGTTCCCTGAACAAAGAGTTACTAACACGTCACGTTTCAGGGAAATTGTATTTATTCCTCCGACATTACAAAAAGAAAAAGGTTTTCAATTTTTTTTCCTTTTGAAAGACATTAATGAGAACAACTTTTAGAGTGAGAAATTTTCTCTTTTCTTTCTTTTAAAGAGTACGCATATTAAAAAAATTTACTGGTGATTCGACTATTACAAAATAATTACATTATGAATTTTTGGCAGACCAGTAATTTATCTTCTATTTCTAAGTACTTTACACCAATTGAGTAAAAGATTTATCAACAAAATGCGAGATAAATTAATGGTTGCTATCCGTACAATAAAAATGGGAAAATGAACATAATCTAAAAGCAAAATAAAATGTTCTGCTTCTTTTATGCCGGTTAAATTGCTCCAAAACTAATCAGAAACGATTCGGAATTGCTCTTAATTTTTCCAATTTACAGAAATTTTGTGCACGTCATTCTTTAATATATTTCAGTTTCCTTCTCCTCGTTGAAACTGAATAATTACTATTCATTGAAAAATCTTTACACTATAATACCTCGTACTATAATACACAATGTTCGTCCTATTTATAAAAAAGTTAGGTCTATTACAATAAAAATACAGTCGGACCTCTCTAATTCGAACCTTCATAATTCCAAATACTCTTTATATCGAATATTTACTTTATCCCCTTAAAAAATTCTCTTTAATTCGAATTAAATTTATCAACAAAATGCGAGATAAATTAATGGTTGCTATCCGTACAATAAAAATGGGAAAATGAACATAATCTAAAAGCAAAATAAAATGTTCTGCTTCTTTTATGCCGGTTAAATTGCTCCAAAACTAAAATTAATAAATAAATTAATTAATAAATAAATTAATAAATTAATAAATTAATAAATTAATAAATTAATAAATTAATAAATTAATTAATAAATTAATAAATTAATTAATAAATTAATTTAATTCGTTTATTCGAAGAATTTCGAGAGTTTTGTAGTCATGTATATTGTATGAAAACATTTTTTAAGCATTATTAATAAAGAATTACATAGCTTACACGATTTCTGATGCTGATGATTTTTACGGCTACTACAATAAAACACAGAAAATACTGACTTTCCAATTAAAAAAAGTTAAAGGTAAGTAGTAACCAAAAAGTCACCTTGTCTGCTTTGGTGTATCATTTTCTTTAGAAATTATTTAAAACGTACATTGTATATTCAAATGAATTATGTAATTTTCTACCTCTACTTCGTTATAATTTCTATAATTTTCGGTAATTTATTTTTTATTTTCTTTACCGTATTACTTTATGTACGAGCATGTATGTACTGATTACGTTTTTGTTTTTACGTTTAACCGAACAGGTTTCATATTGTTTTTATGTCATTTTTTATACTTTATCATATCTTTCATGCATTTGGAAATTTAGAAAAAAGTAGAAACTTTTTTTACTAATACAGCATGTCAACAAACAAATTTACGTTTTTACTCACATCATTCGGTAAAAAATATTTGTAGAAATCGTTTTTCAATGAAATTGGTAGTCTAATATTTCTTTTTTGACTTTTTTACTTTAATAACGTGCTGTTTTATGGAATAATATAAATGTTTATTACAACGTGAAATTTTGAAGAACATTTTTTCAGATTTAATATTTCACCTCTGTAAATCGAAACCTTCCTAAATCAAACAAAAATATCTGCGCTTTCAAAGTTTACAGAGATCCGACTTTATTTATATAAATATAGCCTATAGATTATTCATACCGATTCTCTACTCATTGGTTACAATATAACTGTTATATGATAAGTAACTGATAGGAAATAGAAATGGAAGCTAACGGTAGCACCTTAAGTTTAGACAATTTTAGACCAGTTGAAGTGACTTTAGACATTTCTGCAAGCTCTCTTTGCAGCCCACATTCTCAGCAATCGTTTACTGTTGGTTTTTTTCCTTTTTCCAGTCTACGCGGTTTTGTCTTTGCTCTTCATGAAAGCTTTTAAAGCTATTGATCAGTTTTCTAAATTTCGTTCGTTCCATTAAGTTTTCTCGGTTTATTCCAGCTTCCTCGATATCCTATTTGACTTCTTTAAACCAATTATCCGAATACTTAGGTTTATTGTTTACAGTCTTATATATTTGGTTTGTCATCTATTCTATGCAGGTGTCCATAGAATTTTAGTTTTCCTTTTCTAGAAAGCAAGTTCAGTAGATTATGTTACGAATACTTTTTTCCGTTTTTTAACCTTTAATGATAACTCTCAAGAATTAAATACTGTGCCAAATTATTTTAACATTGTGGTATTGAATATCATTTTAGTAACTTAAAACCTGTAAATTTTTAAACAAATTAGAAGCGCTTTTTAGATTTTTCTGTTTAAATAATTTTTGAGTTTTATTTCTTTATGGGTTATTGTTACGATTGTTTCGAACAACTGTTGAAATTTACGTTATAATTAATTAACATAGGATATACTGCATGTATATTTATCTCAACTCTGAATGTCTGTACAAGGAGGGATATATAACTTATCCAATTTTGGTTTCCCACATCCTGAGACAGGTCAATTTAATGACTTTACTTCCAACCGCAACTTGGTAAAGTGATCAGCACAACTAGCTTTAGGGATCCCAGATTAGATTTCCGGTATGGTTTGGTATTTTTATTTATTACCCTTTATCGTCTCATGCCATAATGTGCATAACCACCGTAAAAAGGAAAAAATTTAAACATCAAAAACTAGGTTTCCTAACCAAGATACTAGCTTGTGATCTCTCATATTTAAAGGAGTAATCATTTTTTCAGTTTTGCTAATCGACTTGAAAGAACCATTTCAAATACTGAAATTGAAAATATCTGTAACAAATCACGTAAAATGCTGGTTTAAACGAGCAGAAAGAAAATTTACATAATAAAACGAGGAATGAAATGGTTTACTTTTGCCTTTTTCACTAGGTTTAAAAGTATACATTAATTTTTTAATAGGCACACCAAACCTCGAGAACCTCGAGAAGGGTTGAAAATAATATAATTTTCCAACCTACTAAAGACACCTTCACTCGTCTGGTTATGTGTTAATATCGATGACTTTCAAAGGATATAAGATAACTTAATTAGTACATTATTTAAATCTCTACCTTTTATGTTCTTAAATTATTTAATAATTTATTTGAGTGAGAACGTAAGAAGAACAAATTTAATTTTTAGTCCTATGGCATTTATTCCAAAGCTCTTTCGGAATCTGGTTATTTATATATAAAACTTCCCTTTAAAGATATAATAAATGTTATTTATTAACACATTAATCACTTACATCAATTATTACAGCTGTTATAAGTAGCAAATTACGTACAATAAACTACTTAACTTACGATTAGCGGACTAAATTTATTAAAAAACGCGTTGAAGTTTAGAAAGAAATATGGTAATTTACAATCAAAGAGAGAATTAATCCTTACTTGCTACCTGATAACAATTGCACACCTGTTACGCAATTGTTATTTATTGAAACCTGTTACCTGTTACGGAAAATATATTTCAGTACGCAACTTACAAACTGGATTTTAGCTAATACACTTAACAACTGTTGACAAAAATACACTAATCGACCAATAAGAGGGTCAGCGCTATTTATAATAATTTATCCATAGAATTTTTTTTTTTTTTTTTGGTTTAACGTCCGACTGTTATGCAATTACTGCTAATGCAGACGGTGAAGGATGAAATGAATTTTTGTAACGTATGAAAATATGCCGTGCCTGAATGGGATTCGAACCCAAGACCGCATGATGAAAGGCGAGCACGTTACCAACTACTATTTATCCATAGAATTTATAAAAGGAATCAGAACAAAAGGAGTACTTATAGCAACACTACGGTTGTACAACTTAAAAATAAAATAAATAGACACAAGATTTAAATTTTAAGACTTTTAATTTAATAAATAAATAGATAATTAATAATTTTACAAAATGATGACTCTAATTTAAATAATCTCAGGGTTTTTTAATACGATAATTGTTTATTGTTCTATTTTGATAAATCTTAAACTAGACAACAATGAAAAATTTTAAGTTTAACAAATGACAATCGGAATTTTAGTTATTTAATCGTAATACTGGTCTTTTAAATTAAATTTGGAATATTATTAAAAACATTTTGAATAAGTTAAGTAATTGAATAAATTTTAAAAAGAATATCAGTTAATTATGTACTTAAAATGTTATTTTTATTTTACCGGTTGAATTTAAGAAAATTATGAATTAATGAAGCGAAACTTTGTTCATTTAGATGGCGTCTATGGATAGCTTTGTAATCTTGATTTTAAAATATGAATTTTCTTGATATATTTGATAATTAATGTTTGTAAATTTTATAATAAAATGTTGCTTACGTTTTTGTCTTCTTATTAATACATATTATACTATACTTCCATAGGTTTTTATTTAATATTTTAATACTTAACTGGAGCACTTTCATACATGATGCACACACCAAGCTTGTCTCTGGCATAAAGCTCAACGAATTCATGGTTCAAGTTACCATATTAAATTTTAAATTTTGATTACATATTTTAAAAATGTTCGTAAAATTCAAATCACTGTTTTAAAAGATATAATATATATTATTTTAGTTATTCATGTATTTATTTTAATTGTTTATCTTCATTTCGATTTTTAATTCACTTTTTATTAATTATAGTTTAGTTGCACTTTTGAATCACGTAGTATTTCATTTTAATCTCGTTGTTGCTCGTAGATTATTATACATTTTTTTAAACTATTGAAGATTAACTGATATTGAATATTAATTAAAAAAATAACTATTTATATTATGCCAGTATTTATATTTTATAAATTTATTTATACTGTTTAAAAATTATAATAATAATATACACCTAGTATTACTGGAGTTATAATTTTTAATTTAAAAAAAATGTAGTGTATAACCTGACTCTGTAACCTTGCCCACTACTTGGAATATAGGTCAAGTTCACGCTACATACTATAGAGTAATTTAGAAAATAGCAGTAGACATAAAAGAACCAACAGAATAGGCTAGAATAGAAATTTGTACCATGTACTAGAAAGGTAACAAGTGAGGTTAGACGCTAGTCGGGAAAGTAATAAATTACACTTATCAAAAATGTATAAGAAAACACCATTGTCCATATGTCACAGTTCTATAGTAGATCTATAATTATTTTTATAGTACTGTAATTAGCAGGCCATGACAGAATAGATTACAACATTTGTAATTTCTCATGAAATATCGAATGTGTGACGTACGTACTTACTTGCAGTCATCAAATTCATAGTAGCCAAATCAATCAACTTCATCATTCAAAAGGTTGACAAACATTTCTTTCCAAACAATTTCCAACACAGCTGTAGTTTCAAAAGATTAAAGTTGCCTGCATCCTTTTAAACAAGATGGAATTTTTAAAAATGTATAAATTTATATATAAATTTATCATTCTAATATATTGCATTCAGGAATAACAAGCTATTTCCTGATGATGCTAGTTGATGGCAAACTAAAAAATATTCCATTACAAACATTCTTATTATTCAAACCGCTTTCCATCATGTACGTAATTAATTCGGCATTTTTTAAAGATAATTAGCTAATTAACATAATTTTTATACCGCAGTTATACAGGCCTGGAAGATATTTCTCCTGGCATATTTTTATGTTTTTACATTCATTATTTTTTTAGGCTGCAAATTATGGTAATAAATTCACCAGGTCATCTGTTATTAATTAATTTACGTCCTCTGTTACTTAAAATAAATATGTAGGTCTAATTTAAATTGTTAAAAATATTCCAAATATTTCAAATTCTCTTAAAACATTTAAAAAAATATTCCAATAATTTCAAATTCTCTTAAAACATTTCGGTATGGCTATTTCAAAATCAAGGCATGGAAATTTTTTTATTTTTATTTTAGATTTACTGCAACTAGTTATTTAAAACTGACGAGCAGTTTTTCTTTGCCGATATTATACCCCACCCCTATATATAACTATGCAGTCACCCACGGGTGCTAGAAGTTATTTTCTAATGACGAAACTTGCAGTGTATAAACATTAATTTTTTAAATCTCTAACTTAATCCTATTGTTAATTTAACCATTAATTTAATAACTTGCATAACTATATGACTTAAAAAAGTAGCTTAATATTACTTATAGCTAACCGTTAGTTTTAGTAATTACATTATGTACATGATTTAAATGTAATTTACTCTTATTTATATTTTAACAGTACTTTTTTTAGTCTTTACTTAACACACTAAATCTACCGGCTTAGTTTTTTTTCAGTTCGCCTAACTATTACACTTTTAGTAATCTTTTTTTAACACACTAGGCATGCAAATATGCAACTAACTTATAGCCCTGTCAGTTACAAATCTCTACAACGATAGAGAAGAGTAATACGACGACAGCCTAATAAATTTTCCAGCTTAAAATCTCCGAGATTTATTTTACTTATACAGTTACAATTTTAATCGCAAACTAAATCTACAATGGAAGATTTTAAATTTTCTCGTAAAATAAATTTTTCGATGAGTTGTATTGTAAAATTTGGTTATTAGTTTCATGCTCACGAAGTTATTGTCAGTAGTAGCCTACGCACACGCATAGGCATACACATACAAACTTTGAAAGCCATTAGACTGAAAAAAGCACCAGTGTTTAATGAACAGAAACGATTGTATTCAACTCTTCTTTCTGCTAGCGTAAGCTCTACATCGCTAAGTCTTAATTACTAATTGCCCATTGCGACACAGATATCAGCAACAAAAAAATATTGTCGTTCTGAAATATCAAATTAAAAAATTTTTCATCTGTATTAAAAAAATGTCCAATCGCTATATTTATTCAGACTTTCATTCTAATTGTTCGACAATCTGATTTTTAGAACCTCTGTTAAAAATGAGGTCAAAATAGTCTTCATTTTTTTAACTGTTATACCTAATAAACTGACCATAACAGACAGGTGGAGTGTCAGATTATTTACACTCAGTCTGTTCGTTACAGGGCTAAAATAAATAGTTCTGTTTCTTATCACATGGTCAACCAATTAAATGACTGAATCATTTAAGAACAGAAGAGGTAGAGGTGCAAAAGACACTAATCAGAGTTATCTCCTCTGAAAGTAATTAATTTCATTATACAGCCAGACCCTGTGGTGAATAAAGTGAAGGTGTCACTTGCAGAGTGGAAAATATGTGCTTTTCAGAGGGCCCGGCATGCTGATAAGCGTACTTTTCCACTCAGAGAGGAAGGCATGGTAAACCACCTCACTCCTCGAATACTTGGTAAAACTTCTTCAGATTTCGGCTGATGACCTAAACAACAACACCTAATAAGAAGTTATAACATCTAACTATATTTTTATATTTAAATTTGTTACTATTAGTTATTAATTTTTTTAATATACCGTTCAGATGTTCATTGTTTTTTCCGTTTTATTTTTTTGTACTTTTTTTATTAACGCATAATTTATATTTTATTTACAATATTCAGTTTTTTACACCATATAATCCCAACCGCTTTTGAATTCCTGAGAATCTTCCTTTTGATTACAGAGGAAGCCTTCGTAATTGAATGGTATCTAAAGTTCGTTAAATGTTACTGTGATAGTTTGGGTCACAGCAGACTAACCTATAAGAACATTTTTATGTAGTTTTTTAGCCAACCCCTTTGATATTTCAATCCAAACTTTATTCCGGCCAGTTTAAATCTAGCAATAATCCTGCACGCAGTGCGAGCGAAATTTCAAGTAAAACTAGTATCATTTTGTATTATCTATTACCTTTTTACAGAATTGAAATGTCCATTACCACTACACAAGAAACAGAATTGATTACTATGTTGCTAATCACAACACTAAATTGTTTGAACAAAGACCTTCTTCAATTGTCATTAGTTATAAACTTCCCTAAATAACACTACTGGCTTATTTCTTAAATGTATCATTTTTCTGTTTAGTATTCACTTTATCATTGGGTCGGCCGCTCTTTTTAGTGACGACCATTATCCTTTTTTCCTATAGTTAGTTTTTTTTGTTTCTCCTCCAAAACCTCTGCTAGATAATACAGTATAATATCATGTAGATAATAACACATGTATATATTCAAAATTGAAGAAACTTTCAAAAATACTCATGAACATCAACAGATTAATGAATTATGTACTGACTGATATTTAACACTTTGAAAGGAGAATTAATTTAGGCGTGTTAAAGCAGAGAATTTAGTTTAATTCGATATTATGAACCTGACGCGATATGCAAACTGTGTGACCAAATCAACCCTGAACAAGTGTACCTACCACTTGTAGTATCTTTCCTCGCCCCCCCCCCCCCCACAACCTTCAGCAGTTTGTATCCCACATCTTAGCATCGTTCCATTGTCAGCTAATACTAATTAAAGTAATCAGAAACAGTTGAAAATTATGTTATTAATTAGTATATTAATTTAGAAATGACATGAGTAACCATCAACAGATGATTCGGGTTAGGCCTCCCGGTCTGTTCCAACTTCAATTTTACAATCTACTTTTTTTAAAGAAGTTGCGATACTCGCCTCTTCCGAGATCATCCTCTACCACGTTCTCCGGTCGGCTTCTAAGTAAACACTTGTTTGGGCGTTCAATCATCTGACATCCATTTTTTAAATTGGTTTTAACAACATTAACTTCCTGTCTAATATTTTCATTTCTTTTATAATGAAACAATCTAGTCCAGATGGTGGACTATAAAAGAAATGAAAATATTAGACATGAAGTTAATATGCCCAAGGGATTTACTGTTATATTCATTTTCTGCGAATCCCAGACGATCTAACACCCAAATAAGACCTTTCCGAAGGTCTTAAAATTATCTCAGCAGCATCTATTCTTGAAATCTTCTGAGCAGTCAGGGTTCGACACTCTGAAATATTCATTAGAACTGCCAAAACCTTAATGTGACAAAATTTAAAATGCCCTCTCCGCACTTTACCGACCAGCGTTTTCTTCAAAGTACATAAAAAAGCCTTTGAAACCTTTCCAGATTTTAGTTTTTGCCTCTCGTGATTGCATGTAGTCCCAAGTAAATAAAATAAATGTTTAATGTAACTGTTCGAAAGTTTCATTATTCAAAACCAAAAACCAAAATTAGCTTTTGAGATGATCACTACCCTTGTAACTCATCACCTTTGCCTTCTCTAAAGAAATCAGGAGGTTACATCGTTCAGTAACTAAACTAAGTAGTTCATACAAATGCCTCTGCATTCTCATACTCCTCCCTCCCAATAGCACCAAAACATCAGCGAATACAAAATAGTTCAAAGTAGTTGAACTTACATTATTTTGTTGCGTATAGTTATCCCATTTTTACAATGATGACATCAATATACAAATTGAACAGAATTGGTGGCAAAGGGCGTCCTTGTTGAAAACCTTGCTAGACACCTCATTCACTGTTATCGCTTACCATTTTCCTAACAGTGAAAGAATACATAGGTTGCACTGTATTACTCTAATTCAATGATTCTAAATTTTTTTCGCCCACCGCCCACATTGAGAATCGAAAATTTTCTAATGCCCCCAAAATTGTTAACTCGCAATCTGCTAAAAATAATAATTGCGATTGCTGGTTTTAAGCTACGCTCTGAAAACAGCTATTAGAATTACTGTTTTTAAACGTGGCATCCTATTTCTGAGTTGAAACTGGCATATTAACCTAGGAGTAATTAAAATGCATATTTAATTATTTCTGGAAGTATAAGTATTTTTATTAAAAATTAATTTAAAGGATATTTATTTGTTATAAATGAATTTTATTTTATTTTATTTCATACTACTGCTACAATAGTAGGTATTTAGTTTTAGTTTGGTATATCCGAAAAACATAATTCTTTGCTTTTCTTTTTAATCAGCTATCAGGAACGAAGGTTCCTCAGCTATCGTTCCTCTGCTATTTAATCAGCTATCGAACCAGGAACGAAGGTTCCTGGTTCGAATTCTAGCAGAGGAACTTAATTTTTACGGATTTGCATACTAGACAGTGGTAACCGGTTTACTTTGATGGGTGGTGTTTAATTAACCATACTCTCTCAGGAATGGTCAGCCTAAGTCTGTACAAGGCTGCACCTCATTTACACATCATCCTTATCTCATTAGGTTATGGCGTTGCTTATTGCTCTTAAATTGAACAGATTGCAACGACACACATTAGGGATTAAAAATGTAAATACGGAGGTATTTCCACACTGTCCACACTGACCACAGCCGGCCATGTTGTACTCCAAGACTTACTTACATAAACCAGATAGGCCTACCTGTTATACTAGATTATAGTACAGAATGTTATTGTTTCGGAATGTAAGAGAAACACGAATCAAAAGCGGTCAATACTGTTTCATTACTATGCTTGATTCACCGTTACTGTTTATAGAAGCAGACCAATACTATTTGTGATAATATTGGTAAACATATAGGCCTATTGTGCAGCACGACAAAGCGTATAATTACAGAATGTTTTGTATAATATTAACATCAACTGTTAATTAAGAGAAAAAAAGAGAAAATGAGTATTAATCCATAGAATTTCCCTAAAGCTTGTTCGATTTAAATTATTTGGACGTTAAATTCTCGGTTAAAAAAATAATTGTTTTACTGAAATTAATGACTTTAAAATTTTTTTGAATTGGATGTCAAAAAAAGTTTAATGAAAAGCAATTTTAAATGTATACGACATGACATTTACGTAATAACTTTTTGTTTATTTAAAGGAAAGGTACGTTCAGTGCACTAGCCGCAAAACAAACCAAATTGACTTTATAATTAAAATCTCTTACGTTCTTTCTCGCTGAGTACGTATGTATTAAGTTTTTGTTATATCAATGGACAAAAAATAACAATTGATAAACTGTTAGAGAGATTTGTTAACGAGCTGGCTAACATCATGTAAGTAAAGCATTATTTTTATAACAAAAATGACGTGGCCTATAGATACTCTAAGCAAGGCTCAAATTGGAATGATAGTGTCTCAGATGGAGGTAGCCGAAATCTGTAACCAAACCTTATTACAACCTACATGGACTAATAGTACATTCTCACAGTTGTTAATTTTTAAATTTTTAGTATATTATTTAATATTAGTATGTTAATTGTAATTTATTCGTGTTTTATTTAGCCTATCTTTAATCAAACAATCTGTACACTACTACTTCGATAATTCCTCATTATTTCTGATTTATGTCGGATACATGAGAGTACCATAAATAAAAGTTCATGGTCAATTTCAGTCATACAAAATATAGTTAATTTATTAATTTATGGTAGATTTTGTTTGATATTATTTTTAATCGGAAACTGCTATCACTCGAGTAATAACTAACTACGATAAGGGGTTTCTGGTGGTTTGTTAGGGTTGGTATGTATGTAGTAGAACCAAAACAAACAGGGGTGATTTTTGTTATTAGCCATCACATCGTCCCTTCAATGGTTAACTTGCGAATGTGCAAATTTTGCGAGTACGAGTTTGTTAGTGCATGCTGATGTATACAACCCAACGCATGCTGTAGTAAACTCGCGAATATGTACCTTGTTCGGTTAGGGAGATACAGCCTTTGCAAAGTTACGAAAATACACGAAGTGTGTTAAAGAAGAAAGCATTGAATTTGTTTTTTGTTCTCCTGTAAAACTGAGAATTCGCACATTCGCGAGTTTACCATTGGATGGACGATATAGGTTTTTTCTACGGCTTTGTATTTCCGTTTTCCACATCCCAAATACCAAGTTTTTCTAACCATCCAATCACCTTCCTACAGGCTTATATTTGTTATACGTTCTTAACAACTAGCACCTTTGCCACTCCATTCATTCATTTTTCCTGGGTATCTCCTTGCTTTCTCTTTCTTGAGGTCCAATCATAATCTGCCGGGCCAGCTGTATTAATTCGTCCAACGTAGGTGTCAGTATCACAACAGTATATATTTATCTACTTTGTGTACTATTTTACTTTCCAATCTTTTCTTAGATTTTACGTATTCCTCTTCTGATCAACCTCGAAATCCGCTTCTTCTCCAGAATTCCATCTGCACAGCTGCAATCATGAGGTAGTCACCATTAAAGAAAATCGCTCACCCAACCGGTGTTAGGTCACTAAACAATTTTTTTATGCAAATCACGTGGCTGTGTCCTAGCTGCATCCGGGTTGTGTGGTGCGGTGTGGCGAATGCGTTAATCGTACAGAATAAAACATGTAGGTACAAGTGATGGTATCCTAGCTGGAAACGAGCGTGCGGATGCCCGTACCATCACTTGTACCTACAAAAATAACTCAATGACATGTTTAGTTAAGACTGCTGTTCGAATGGACATAAGTAGAATTACTAACTGTTCTGAAGACATCACAGTGAAATTTTCAGGACAATTCTCTTCTTCCTCACTCTCTTTCCTTATCTTTACTTTTATACTATTTCTATTGATATTATAACTTTTATCGCTAGGTATAAAAACAGTATGACATAATGTTCTAAATTTAGACATACTCTATTATTAATTGAATTTATTGTTATAATTAATTATACTTAAACTAATCTGTTTAATAATATTCGTAATAACATTTACCGGTTAGTTTCTGATGATGTATTATACAATACATAGATTGTATAATTTACTGTTATACAATAGTATAGATTATGATATAACAATAACAATCACGATATGAATATAGTATAATAAATATGTATAAATAAAATATACACAATATACTTGCGTTAGCAAAGGCTACGATGGCTAAATGTTTTCATCATGAACAGTAGTTCCAAACTCCCATAAGAAATACATGGCCAATACTACTCAATAATCTCAACTAACTATGCAACAATCATGTTTTATTCTGTACGATTAACGCATTGGCCACACCGCACCGCAAAGCCCGGATGAACTAGGACACGGCCTAAGGCCTGTTATTTTCTCTAACTTTTATTTATTTTAGGGAACTGTATACTATTAAAGATGATCTGATTTGATCGCTGTTTTTACTGTATTTTTTTACAAAGCTTAGACACGAATTTGAATAGGGACCCCCCCCGTGGAATTTATCCACGTGAAGACAATCACCGAATTTACGTGACTGAGTTAACTGGCTCGGAGGTTTCCTATAACAGTATAAATTATTATAGGAGATTTCCTGAATTGTTATTATTATTAACAATGTAAATTGTTTACAATAACCTATCTAGCGTTCAAAATTCAAAATTAAATACCATAAAGTAAGTAGTACACGACAAATAATGGTTTTAGCGTGACAACCTTCCTCGTGTTTGCTTTATTAATAATAATATATGTAAATGCTCGACTTTACTTCAAAAACCAATACAGGGTGATTATAAATGAAGTAGACAGTTTCGATAGCTTATAGAAAATTTATTTTTGAAAAGTTAAGGTAATTACTTACATGATTATATAGAAGAATTCATTAAGTTTTTATTGAAAATATTTACAGATGTTCAATGTGTGCACCATTTGTAACACGACAGATATCAACACGGTAGTCAAATTCTTCCCACACACGATTAAGCATATGACGGTTAACTGTGGCAAGAGCATTTGCGATACGTTGTTTTAGATCATCGATATCTACAGGAAGCGGTGGTACAAAAACTTTGTCTTTTACATAACCCCATAATAAAAAGACGCAGGGCGTTAAGTCTGGACTACGAGGTGGCCACGGCGTAAACACAATGTTTTCCTCACTTGCACGGCCGATCCATCGTCTAGGAAGACGTTCATCAAGATAATTTCTGACCTGTAAGTGCCAGTGAGGTGGGGCTCCATCTTGTACAAAAATGAACTTATCACTATCTTCCTGGAGTTTAGGCATTAACCATTCGTTTAACATGTCCAGATAAATTACTCCGGTTACTGACACTTCGTGAAAGAAGAACGGCCCGTAAACCTTTTCACGAGATAATGCGCAAAAGACGTTTACTTTAGGGGAATTGCGTGTATGCTGTAAAGTTATTTTTGGGTTTTCTGTGCCCCATATTCTAACATTATGTCTATTAACTTTTCCACTAATGTGAAAATTACATTCATCACTGAAAATTAGGAGATTAAAGAATGCGTAGCCATTTTCAACACAATGATGCATCTCCAGACAAAAATTTTTACGTACGACTTTATCACTGGTATTTAAACTTTGTACTAACTGCAATTTATAAGGTGTCATTTTCAAACTTTTCCGCAGAATTTTCCACACAGTTGGTTGAGGAATTTTCAATTCTAAACTTGCTGATCTAGTTGATTTTCCTGGACTTCGTACATAAACATCACGAACACTATCAATTTGTTCTTTTGTAACTGGTCTTCCAGTACTCTTCCTTTTACACAGACATCCACTGTTTTCAAAATTTTTATACCAGTCATAGATTGATTGCCTTGTTGGTGGTGGTTTACCGTATCTTGTTCGGAAATGACGTTGCACAACCGTAACCGAGTTTGTTTTGGCTAATTCAAGAACACAATAAGCTTTCTCCTCTTAAGTAGCGGCTATTTTGCTAAACTGGTCGTTGTAACAGCAGCCAACAACAAAATACTAGCAACAGTTGTACCAACATAAACTTTAAAAAATTCCCAACAAACCTGTATCATTTACTACATTCAAATACACCAGTTTGATGTTTAAGAAGCTGTCGAAAGTGTCTATTTCATTTATAATCACCCGTATAATTAGATTACTAAAAATTATTTACTTATTGTTTTGATAATAATTACAATACCTCTCAGCCATTAATAATATGAATAGATGTTGTTGTGTCCTAGGACACGTTGGCGTCCTGTTGCTGCATCAAGAGTAGAAGGCGGTCGTATGCGATGTTGTCAAGGCGACAGCGGGTGCTGGAAGGGAGAATCCCAAAGGAGGCGGTGGCCGAAAGTGTCACGGATTCGGGCAACAGCGGTGCTCGCGACGACCACACCGGAAAATACCGGCACACCTCTCAGAGCAGTTACGTCTTGAACGATTCTGAAATTCGGCCGAATGTCATGCTGGATCTGACTGAGAAAATGTCTCCAAAAGGGCGTCTGTCTTGGGTACCTTGCATTGCTCCCAACAAGAAGGATTTCGAAGATACTCGTTTGGGAAACGAGTTATCCCGAAACCGCCGACCAAGCTTGGCGAGCAACATAAGCAACAGTAGCTTGAAGGACGTGGATCGAAGTGCTCTGGAAGACGAATTGACTTCGTACATGAAAGAATTAGCTCGTCGTGAACAGAAACAGGAATATGTACAAAGAATAACATTCAAGTGAACATCACAGGAGTAGGACAATGTTCATTAAAAAATAAACAAATCGAGCTTATTTATAAAATATATATTTCAATGTGATACATGGGCCTACGCAAATTATTAATTGTAATTTGTAACTTAAGTTCCTTTTCTAATTGTGTATTTTTTAAAAATAAATAAATAGTTTATGTGATATGTAGCTTGTAAACCGTATTATTTTCACTACACCATTACGTTTACAAAACCGTTTAACTAAATGTCAGACACTCTTTTATTAATTCTGTTTACGCAAACATAAATATACTTATGTAGAAACCTATGCTATATTGTATAATGACGCATTCACATTGAAAAATAAAGTTAAACAATACACGAACATTTTTTACCCAGAAAATTTCTGCGTGACTTGTTTTATTTCGACACTATTACATTCATCTTTTAGAAAGTTTTCTTGGTTTTTACCAAAGTAGTATCTACACAACGTTTGAGAAATTAGTGATAGACTTTTAAATACATTGCATTTGGGATATTACGTAGATTAAGTTATATGTGTACACAAAGAGATTGTAGATCTAACCTACAGTAGCCTACATGCAAGATGCAGATCAAATCTACTAAGCATAAGTAGATTTGATTTACGGGTGATATGTTGACACATACTATGTGATATGTTACCATTCATGTTAATGACATTATATTAAAGGGATTAAATAGCATTAAGCTGATCCCGTTATGATTGTTAGCCATTAAGTTTCGGACATGTTTTATTATATCATTATAAAATATACTGATCCAGTTATGTTTATTTTACATCAAAATTATAGCAACATTGGATCATTTTATCCCCAAATCATGTAGTACTTGGTTCATTCTGTACAAACACGTTTCCCTACCTTAAATTTAAAATTAGTAGGAACAACTAACTGAATGTAGATGCCTCAGATTGACTGAACTAAACCGTTTCTTAGTTAGAAATACATAAAAAATATTGATAAGAATAGATGCTGCAAAAGTCACTTTTTTACAGTTTTTACAAAATGCAATGGCGGTTGTCATTTCTCGTTGTTTACTGTAAACATTCGACTATTTATATTTATACATGAAGACGTCAAAAAATGAAGACCAACGTATTAACACAAAATTGGTGAAGTACTCCAAAAATACTTGGGAGTTCCGGTATTGATTTCCGGTTGTTAGTAGAACATTTTTCCTACATTCTTCATAAGTCCAGAAATTAAATGATTTGGCTCATTTGCAATTTCCAAAAAGGTCTATTGTTGGATTTCCTGGTAAATTCATCAGCGACTATTTCGGTTTTGAAATATTTTACCAGTGTAATGGCGTTAGGTTCGAAACACAAATCATCTGGGAGTCGATGTGGAGCAAAAAACTGGGACATTCTTGTTAAATGATAATTTTATATTTCAATAAACCCAAACGACTTCCAAAACTTAAGAAAACTCTTGATTACTCAGTCCAGTATCAGAAGCGTATAGATACTGAAGTCTCGAGATTGCCTTTTGCGTATTGAGAGGCTGTGAGGAGAGAAGTGAAATATTTGCAGTGCTGCCAACCTCAACAGTCAGACACTATATTTTACTTTTGTCACACATCTAAACTTCAACACAGACCCAGTATATACAGCCATTAAAGGTTTATAAATCAATTTTTATTCAAAATGAATTAATCACACAAATCCAGAAATATGAACACTGTCACAAACACACCTACTACAAAATCTGCAATTAAGATTAATGAGATAGTCCTGTATAAGATGAGATGGTCTTGAGTAAAGAAAGGGTCGTGTATAAAACACAAACGAGGGATTGCCACTGGGTTACCCCCTCAATCAGAACACAAACAGTGCATTACACCCTTACATTTACATAAATACTGCTGGCTGTATTAACTTACACTAAGTGTAAGTTAATAAACTACAAGTCTTGTAGTTACTTCTATTAAAGATAAAAATCGATTACCTCACAAAGAATCTTAGACAACTTGGGCATTATCGCTCCCGTATAATTCAAGGTACTACTTGTCGAACAAAACGAACAACCTAATGCTACAAATAAATTAATTTAAATTTTATAAGTTGTAACATTTATTTTATATTAATTTTTCTCCGTATAAGAAAGTAACAAAATTAAATACCAGTAGTATTTGTGAACAAAA
Source organism: Catonia carolina (assembly GCA_035578175.1). Taxonomy (NCBI): domain Eukaryota; kingdom Metazoa; phylum Arthropoda; class Insecta; order Hemiptera; family Achilidae; genus Catonia; species Catonia carolina. The sequence goes on along the minus strand of JAQMRL010000001.1, from coordinate 328,130,796 downwards.
CAAGCAAAATTATAGCTTAAAAAATGTTGTAGGTTTTCTATAAGGAATAAAGTAAATTTTATTAAAAAATCTATTATTTTACATTTAACATTCATGAGGTTTGCCAGTAGTTAAGAAAATCCTCTGGCCGCGTTACGAGCGCTGCGCAGATTAAGCTCATTAGTGGGGTTGCCACTTTATTGCATATGAGCCTGCAGGACAGTTCCTTCGAGATGCCACCCTAGGCTCTTCCGCCTCCTCGAAATGTCTTCCATATCCGCCTTTGGAGCTGTTGACCATCTTCACTGGCTTTTGTCCACCCTGAGTATTTTATTTCCTCAGCACTCTTCAACATAGTTGACGAGTGCCCACATTGCCAAGGGCGGCCTCCGATAGCAGACCCAGCGACATCCACGAGCAGGAGAGAAAAGCCGGAGGGCAGAAGAGAACGAGGACGCCCGAGAAAGAGATGGGCAGATTTGAGAGGTTCGGAACAGGCAGAGATGCCTAATTCTTGAAAGGCAGAAGAAGAAGATTAACATTCATTAAAATTCAATAAAGTCTACATTCTTCATCAGGTTTCTGTCTGTTCCAAATGTTAGTGACCATCATAGCAATGTTTACGTTGTTTATTGTACTGCAGAGTAGCTCTTCGGAGCTTCTTCCAACCAAATTCTAAAATTTCGAACCTGGGACACCCTTCTTCTGCCAGGTTCTCTTCTTCCCATATATTTCCTGCCATTCTACAGGGTAAAATATCCGAGAATATGTGGTAAAAGTGAATATTGAGTAGCCTAAATATTTTTATAAAGTGTGAAAAAGAGCTACAATATTTTTTTACTTACGTTTGTAATTTTGTTAATACCAGAAGGAATGTAGTCCAACCAAAATTATGTTTTGAGTTCAACATAATTTCATAGCAGCGGTTATATTTTTTAAAAAATCAGTAGGTTAATAGTTGTAATAGTAATTTAAAATAGTGTTAATATATTAATTAAAATTATTAACACTTAATTTAATTGCTTCTCTTGAAAACTTATGAGTGTGTATTTATGTACGTAGTAAATAAATTAAATTTTGTCCCTCTATTAGCAACTAAATTATAGATGCTCAATTTATTTAAATTGACTCCATCGTAATTAAAAACTAACTGAGTCTAATTAAACCAATTAATTAGACCCAACCGCAAAACAAACTAATAAGAGTGGGGGGGTTTACAGCAACCAACGTTCAATTTTGCAATACAGTATTTTCCTTTCATACAAGACTAACTTTCTAGGAAATAAGAATTTTAGGATTTGTACCACAAACCGAACATTTTATTTTCAAAATATTCATTCCCCAAATCTAACTGAAATGAAACCTATAATATGACAATTGGTTTGCCGGGAAAGAAACTACGTAAAAAAATATTTTCTTACGAAGGAAAATGTAATAATACAAACCTTTATCTCAGGGATTGTGCGAGCTGAATCAGCGATTCAAAAATAAGAGACGAAGAAAACAACTGATGCAAACGTAAACTTCTACTGCAAAATGTAGGTTACAACTTATGATTTTTGCGTAGTAACGTTGGAAATTAATCCTATACTAAGAACGAAAGATTTAGGCGGGTCAAGTTCTCGCTCTTGTATCCCTTCCACAACCTCCTATGTACTCATAGTACTCCCCTTACGCTCTTTGCAGTGTTACAAGAAGTATACTGTTTTTTACGAGTTAGATTAAATAATAGTAGTTTATTCACTGTATTTTTTTATTTACTATATTTGTTATTTATCGTATTTATTTACTGCAGTTGGATAATAATATTATTAATATATATATATATATATATATAGAACTGTAATGTATTTACAAATAAATTGTAATGTAATTTACATTTTGTTTAAAATATATGTGCAGAAGTCCTATGCAATCAAATACGATAAGCTAATTTTTAAACACGAAAATAGAACAGTTTGAATTTATTTTTTAATTTGATTTTTTTTTTTTTTTGAACGCATACGTCGCAAATATAGTAAATTTATTACTTGATGTGTATTAGATATTATAGGCGGAGTACATTTTTTGAGCGTAATTGGTGAAGTAAACTTGAAAATGAGGCATTTTTTCAAGTCAATAGGAGCAGTATGAGAGGAAAAATTGCTCGACTGGCGGGAGTGGTGAGGTGAGGAAGTGGAGAAGTACACAGCAAACTCCCACCAGCCTAAATTTATCGTGCTTATTATAGCCAGAGGAACAATTCAGTGGACAATACGATTCAGTCATCCTTAGTACCCAATACGCACAACCTAAAAGCTGTTGAATGCTGAAGTTCAGATAAATCATAATTTTCATTTACCAATCTAACTTAAAGTTGTAACAGTTAAAACCTTTATTGAACTTACACCCACACCACTAATAAACAGATTGTGATATTGAAGAACAGAGAGATTTCCAAAAGTCTATGAATTCAATAGGCCGTACTAATTGCATTGAAATATAATTATACTAAAGGGAATAGCAAAATAACATCATCACTCAATAACAAATAACAAAAAATTATTCCTTCTCTCTCTCTTTCCCCCCTCTTTTTATAACGCCGGCCGCGTTGGCGATGTTGGTAACGTGCTCGCCTCTCATCACGCGGTCTTGGGTTCGAATCCCACTCGGGCATGGCATTTTTTCATACGTTACAAAAAATTCATTTCATCCTTCACCGTCTGCATTAGCAGCAATTTGCAAAACAGTCGGACGTTAAACCAAAAAAAAAAAAAAAAAAAAAAAAAAAAATCTTTTTATAACATCTTTTCGTTGTTAAAATGAAAGATCGAATTTTGTTCCTATCGTTTTGTCTGAAATAATTACAGATGCATTATCTGAATTATTCAGATAATAATTTCATCATAATATAACAGTAATAATAATTAAATCATCTATAATAATAATTATCATAATATAACAGTTATATAATTACAGAATATTAATAACAGTTTAGTATTCGTACAGTTAACCTACAAAAGGTTCCACGATTAACTATACATGCTCTGGGTATAGTATAAGTTTGTTATGTTTGTTGTACTGAAATTAAAGCAGTCACGCATGCGCACTGATGCTTTTCCCCCTGTACCCCTCGTTGAAAACTAGGGCAAACTCGTGACTCAAGTAACTATAGCTACTAACGTTTTATGTTTTTCATTATAAAAGTTAATACTTTTTAATGGTAATATATTTTCACGATAATTTTTTTTGATCTTTAGTTTAAAAACAGATCATTTTTAATAAAATAAAGCAGAAAAAGAATACTTATTATTACCCTAAAAAAATACACTTGTAAAGTACGTATCGTAAACAATATTTCTATTTTAAGAAGCTAGCGAACTTTTACTTCAGTAAAACTCATGACAACCTTTAAGTTCACTAAGTCCCCCTACAAAGAACCCCCATCACCGGAAAATACTCCCACATTCCTAAACAATGACGTAATAAAGGTAATGGGATCTTTGTACGAATGATTCTTTCGAACAATAAGCCGTGATGAGAAAATCATCATCTCTGAACTCCACCTAAGCAAAAATGTATTCAAACATCAAGAACAATCGATATTAATGAAATTAGAAAATATAAAAGAATCTAACTGCAGGTTTGTATTATATTTTAATAATTAAGTAAAATATCTAATTAGCCAGGTAACGGATGAGGGAAAGTCGATTTAAAACTTCAACTTTGAGTTTGGTATGTATGTACAAAACATGTTTCAAAATGTCCGCTATAAACTCGAAAGTCCTTCAGACAACTTTAAAAAGGTCACACCAAATTAATCCCTTGGAACTCAAGAAATAATTAAGACATAGACTTTAGAAATTTACGAGAAAGTTTTCAAATTAAACTTTCAGGTAGATTGATTTAGCCATTATACATAAAAAGTAATAGTATATAAATAGTACATAAAAACCTTTTAGTTTTTCTTTGTATTCGTAGAGTTAACTGCTATTCGCTTATTACCGCAACATTACAAAAAGTTGTGTTCTTTATCACATTATCAGCCAATTATATAACATTTGAGAACTGAAGAGATGAGGTGTAAAAGACACTAGTCAGAGTTATCTCCTCTGAGAGTAATAAATTCATAATACAGCCAGACCCTGTGGTGAATAAAGTGAAGGTGTTATTTGCAGGGTGGATCGTAGATGCTTTTCAGAGGGCATGGTGATAAGCGTACTGCTCCACTCAGTGAGGAAGGCAATGGTAAACCACCTCAATCCTCATTTTACGTAGTAAAGTCTCTAGAGGTTCAAACCAGCCTTTCAGCTGATGACCTGACAACCAGAAGTTTAGTTAAGTCGCCCAATTTTTCATTTTTTGCGATTTTCTCAATAATGGCTTCAATGACGTTCAGTATTAACAATCGTCTCATTTACTACAATACGTCTTGTGCTCTACAAGATATTTATTTATTATTATTTTTTTTTTTTTTGTTTAACGTTGTACTGTTCTGCACTTACTGCTAATGCAGACGGTGAAGGTTGAAATGATTTTTTGTAACGTATGAAAATATGCCGGGCCTGAAGTATTCGAACCCAAGACCGCATGATGAGAGGCGGGCACGTTACCAACTACGCCAATGCTGCCTATCTACAAGATAAGTAAGTGCCACGTCTGCTAAAATTCGTAGGGGGTTGTGCTCTCGTTGTAAAATTTTAGTAATTTTTTTAAAGATTGCAGCCTTAATGTGCATTTCAGGGAAAACCTGTAAGTTTAATTAAAGTTGTAGAAAATTAAAAACCTTCAACTTTCATTCCGGATATTTTTTCGACACGCTTCGGTATCGTCAATTAGAAATTTTCCGAATTTTCTCATTGAAATCGGTGAAAAATTGAGTTTTTTAATATTGTGACCTTAGTGTACATTAAAAAAAATTAGTGTGAAAATTTAAAAAACCGACAACTTTCAATTCAAGCACTTTTTCTACAGAGGTTAGTTTAGGTCAATTTAGTGATTTGCCGTATTTTTTAAGTCAAACAGATCTTCTTTTGAACTTATCCTAACAACTTTTTTTATTTATTTAATTTAAACTTTTATCAACAGCTGGGTCAATAGCAACTACTGTCAGTTTTGGTGCTGTAACGGTGGATTTTGTGTTAACATTTCTAGAACCCCAGCCGGAAATCGAACCCAGGATCGTTCGGTTTGTAGGATAGCGCGTAAGTCACTACGCCACGGAGACAGTCAAAACCTAATTTTAATCATGACTAAATGCCGCTAAATCAAAACCAACTCTGTAAGACTTAAAAATAAGGAAAATCAATAATTGAAGCTAAACTACGCTCTGTAAAATATACTGTAAAATATACTTTTTTAGTTATAAAAAAACACACTAAGACGGCGATCGTTAAAAAACCAATGTTTTAACAATTTTTAATGAGTAAAATACAGAAAATTACTAAACTAAGCTAACCTAATCGTTGTAGAGAAAAATGTTTACAGTAAAAGTTGTAGGTTTAAATTTCCTACAACTTTGATATACGCTTTTGCTCCTAAATGGATATCATAGCCGCAATACTCAAAAAAGAATTTACCACGAGACCACAGACCTCTCAAGAATTTCAGCAGACATGGCACTTAGGTATACCCTGTCTTGTGGAGCATAAAAAATGTAGTAAATGAGGCGATTTACCAATATCGTAAATAAACTACTACTTTCGGTTGATCGATTTTGATAAGATTGTTCGTGTCGGGTTTTCTTGTGGTAGGCTACTCAACTTAAGTTCCAAATTTTAACTTTATTCTCTACTCCGTTATTCAGACATCTCATTCACACACAGAACAATCGCTAAAAACATGTATTTTCAGGAGGCCTGAAAACGTGTATTTCCGGTGAAAACTCGATTTCGGAAAATCAACATGAAAATACGTAATATACTTTCCTTCCCTATATATTCATATAGGGCAAGCGAAAGTAAAAATCTCCATACATCAATAATTCAAAAAAGTTTTGCCGTTGTGTGGAGCAAACAAAGTCTGCTGTGAAGCACTCACGTGACTTACTCTTGCCTATGAAAATTTAACCTGTGTTTAATAATGAGTAAACATTGTAAAATGAAAAACAACCTAATTTAAATCTTGAAGTGATTGACACTAAATGAAAATTAACCACTGTTCAACTTAAAATTACAGAAAATCACTAATTGACGCTAAATTAAGCGCTAGAAATATACTACCCCTAAGTCCAACCTCAGCTATCACTTAGGGACAACCGCCTTGCCGCTGCTCCGTTCGATGGGAGTTGCTCAAGCTCTGACCAAATCAACACACTCATTTTCCCAAAAGGTTACACATTTATTCAGTCAACAGAAACAATTTAAATAAATTACTCATCCAAAAATGTAATGATATTGTACAATACACAAAAAACAATAATTTGTTTTCTTTTTATATATCGAATTAGGACACATTTTACCAGCTGCCCAAGAAAAAAAATTTTCAAAGGTAAAAGTAAATAAATGTTATAAAAAATATAAGGAAAAAATATTTTTACAAGAATACAGAAAAAATTATTTTGAGGTTAGGTACATCTTGCTGGTAGGCGCATCGTAGTCAGCCGGAACAAAATTTGATTAAAAAAAGTTATTTACATAACCGGTTAGTTTCAATTGCATGAGTACCTTCTGGCAATTACATAACTTTTTATACCACACTTGGACTGGTTTCCTTTTGTTGTGAATGGTCTTATTTCATATTTGAATCTTATTAATACTGGGTATGATATTGTTTTTAAAAAAAGCATCTTTCAAGTCATCAAACGAACCCTGACACGAGAAAAGAGTAAAAACCCCAATAGAAAACAATTATAACTCGAAAAACATACTAAGAAATAATACAAATGGATAGCACAATGAAGCGAAACGAAGTCATTTCAGTAATATTAAATACGCAATTAACAAACAGCAAGAGTAACAAGATCATGTTTTACGCTTCATGGACGGAAGACAAGCCGGCTAGGAAAGTAATATTTTCCTCGTATAGTTTGTTCGCGCTAAGAGCCTGCCTGAAGTAAACAAACTGCTCTGATACCCTACAGGTTGCCCCGAAAAGTTTTCCATTCAATCAATAATAACCAGTAAAATGTTATGCAATTTACTTATTTTAATTATTTCATTATGACATGTAGTCCTCTTTTCAAATACTCAAATCTAATTGACTTCAGTAAATGATAGAGCGACGTTCTTTTAAAATGTGGTATATCCAAATCCTTGTTTAAGACAGATAAAAGTTTATTAAGCGTAAAAGCTTCCTTATTTTGGAAAAAACTGTGAACTTTTAGTCGAACTGCAGTTTTAATAACTTCGTCGCACTGTTCAAAAACTGGTTTGCTTCGTTTCCTTTTCTTGCTAGGTGTCTGCAACTTGCCACTTTCTTTCATCTCTTTTCTTATACCGTGTACACTAAATGTAGACACGCCCGTCAATTCTGATCCCATTTTTCTACGTCTTTTAAGGCCATAGTAGGATACTTTACGCATAAAGAATTAAAACATTGTAAATTATAATTTTTTGCCCACTTTATAGAAGTTGTCCTCGTTTATGTTTTATAACTGAAGTTGAAGCGCCGTCATTCATCATTACTTACTAGTGTAACAAAACAAAAAGATATACTCACACATAATAACAACGAAGTTGAGGAAAAAGTCACACAGATTTAAACAATATTAATAAAAGAAGGAAGAAAATATTTTAAACTGATAAATTACAAATAGAACTAAGTACAAACTGCAAACACATGAAGTAGGATGTTTATGTAACAACAACGAAGTTGAGACTGATGGGATGTGTAATACAATACACGATCATGGTGGAATTGTTTCATTATTTTAACTGAAAACAATAATTTTTAAATAAACTGTTTTCAATTTTATTTAGGCTACGCGGAGTTATATTAATATCCATAAAATGCCATTATTATGTCTTAGTCATCCTATACCAACTGTGTACTAACACACACGACCCCAACAGCAATACACGGACACATGTACACTGTTACTCACTACTACAAAGGAAGAGGTTTGTTTACTTCAGGCAAGCTCTAAGAGCGAACGGACTATAGACCGACAGGCAAAGAAAAGAGGCGCTCGCGCTACCTGGCGGCGCAAAAAGAAAAACAAAACCAACCCGGCTAAATGCAGAAACACCGGCCATAACAGAAAACAATGCTTGAAAATAGTGTAATTTTTTTAAATTTTCTATTACTGTTGTTATGCAGGGTTATTCACGAAGAAACGAAAATACTTCGGGAGATGACCCTACATCGAAAAAATAGTTTACCTGTAAACAAAGGTTCGGAAATGCTTCAGTCAGTGTGTTACGGCTAGCGAAAGATTCTCGAATTTCGGCTGACCCCATGAAAAAAGTTTGTAATTATATTCTTAAGGCGTAAATTAGAATAAAAAATGGTGGTTTCTTATGGTTTTTGATCAGGAAAGTGAATAAAGTAGGTCCCAGAGCCACATCGTCAATAGCTTTTGAGAAATCTGGGGTAAAACAGAAATAAATAGGGGGAAAACCAAGCTTTTTAAAGTTCATCGTACAATAACTTCCTCAAATGGGCAATTAACACATAATGGTTTTAAATAAAAGTTGTAAAAATTTTAATTCTGAAAAAATTGATGTAAAGTCAACTACATAACAGAAATAAGTAGCAAAAAATGAATTGTTTTAACATCAAAATTTCCCCATAACAGGCAGATGGAGTGATAAATTATTTTCTGTTGATCTGCTAGTTCCAGGGCTACAAAAATAGTTCTGTTTCTCATCACACGGTCAGCCAATTATACACTTTTTTTTTAAGAACATAAGAACGAGGTGTAAAAGACACTAGTCAAAGTTATCTCCTCTAAAAGTAATGAATTTCACTACATATTGCCAGCCCTGTGGTGAATGAAGTGAAGGTGTCTTTTTTTTGCAGGGTGAAAAGTAGGTGTTTTTCAGAGGGCCTAGCATGTCGATAAGAATACTTTTCAACTAAGTGAGGAAGGCATGGTAAACCACCTCACTCCTTGTTTTACTTAGTAAAACCTCTAGAGGTTCAAACCAGCCTTTTGGCTGCTGACCTATACAATACAGTATTCACTTGTACCAAGTCCAAAGTACTGATTGGTCTCATACTTTACCTCATCACCTCATCACTAGTACCTACCAGCAGAACAAAGTGCAACAAGAATTCACGGAAAAATAGAAAGTAAAGACTACAGACAGCAAAAATATAAGACAAGAAATTTAATCACAAAACATGCGTAAGTATAAAGGTGGCTGATAATCTTTCTTTGCTCAGTTGGTGTTATTGTATCGGCGCTAAGTAAAAGAAATATCAGGTTATTTGTACCAGTTACCATTCAGTACTCATCTGGAGCTATACTAGGAATAGAAAAGTCCTGTTCGGACTGAAGACAAGTTTATACAGATTTAACAAACATCAGAATAATTTTAAAACCTTGCCTATTTAGAGTACTTATAACACAAAATTTTCGAAGATCTTATTGGGATAAAACTTGCCATTACCTTTTTGTTCATAATTATTTGCAAACTTCTGAATTAATTATCTCACATAATTTCATAAATTTTGGTTAATTTTCAAACTTTTAGTTAATACAGTACTGAAAAATACCACTGAATAAAAAATCTGCCCATTAACAATGGGATCAAGTGGCAAGAAAATGAGTATTATTTGAACAATGTAATGAAAAGAAATGTAATGGGTTTTTTTAATATTTGTACAACTCTAATTCAAAACTGACTTTACTGTAATAACATTGTGAGTACAGGCTACCTCATTATTTATAAGTTTATTTCAATTGTTGACATCTTGAAATAAAAGTGACACTATGAGATGTGTGCTTTTTTATCCCAAAAATCTGTACTTAATTCATCCAGATTACATCTAGGCAAACAGGACTGAACTGTTTACAAAATTGACTAGTTAATTTTAAGATGTTAAATAATTTAAATAATGCACTGCACAGATCAGGATTAATGACAGAATAATCATTAACTGCTGTAATAATACCCACAACATATTATACTATCAAAAGAGAAACTTATAAATTAAGTTTCAAGGAGAAATTAGTGAACCTTTTGAGATAGTAACTTGGTTAAGACATGGAGATCATCTGTCCCCAATACTGGTTAATGCCGTGTTGGATAACTTTATGAAGGAGTTTTGTAAGATTAAGGAATCCAAAATTGCAATTGAACGGAAAAAAGAAATTGGAAGTTAGGTGTCTGGCCTTTACAAACGATCTAGCGTTTAAAGAAGAGGCAAGAATCCAGGTAGAGCAGCTAAAGGAAGTGACAAAAAAGACTAGTTAAAAAAATTTGTAAACTCAAAGGAGATTTAATCTCCTTTGAAAACACAAAAATAAAGACTACAGACAGCAAAAATATAAGATAAGAAATTTAATCATAAAACACACCTAAGTATAAAGGTGGTTGATAAATTTAAGTATTCAGGAGAAATAATCCAGAGCAATCTCTTAAAGACAGCCGCGGAAACACGAGCAAACAAACTTCAAAAAGAATTCAACCTAACTAAGCTACACAAAGACAAACATCTCACTAAACACAAAAATCAGACATCTAATATTACCTGAAACCTGAAATTACCGATATTACCTGAAATCTAAAGTAGTGTATAGAAAAGTAACTATTTATTACAGAAACGGGGAAATTGACCTGAGAAGATTGGAACATAACATTCTCAGGAAAATACATGGCCCACCCATGGAAGATGGAGCACCTTCGGCACCCATCAGGAATATGGAGTCACCTTAGAGAAGTCAAGAAATAAATAAGTTAAGAATGGGAATTGATAGTTAAAAAAGCTAAATTTTATGGACACATGATGAGAATAAACAAATCAAGGCTGAAAACACACAGATACTTGAAATCTACGAATGCAGAAAGATACAGAATTCTAATGAAGATAAAATAAAAAAGGAGAAATTCCAGATATGGGAATCTGATTCTTACAATAAAACTGCTTACATATTATATTAAGTTTTCAGTTTGCAATTAGAAGACACACTTGAAAGAGACAGAACTATAATCAATCTGTCTGAAGAGACAAGATCAAGAAGATTGACCAGAATGAAGGAGAATTGGAAGAACTTGAAAGAGAACGGTAAATCAATGAGGAAAAAGAACAGTGCATTTTACTCAATGTGCGGCCATTACAAACTACCCGCAATAAAATATATTGAAACAGTCACACCCATAGGCCTGTCTGTATCACATCAAAGAAACATCAGTGTACTTTACCTCCATAAATAAACCTAGGTGTTATTAAAGAATAAACCCCATTAAAAAGTTTCTCATGTAAAAAAGTTACATGGAAAAGTAATATGAGATTGTATATTGTTTGCATAGAACAAAAAGTCTTACCAATCTCAAGAATGATTGAGGTAAATTAGTTTCTGTAATAATATTCAAATCACATCAGTACCAAAAGTCACTAGTACTACTTGGTTTGATAGACCATAATTTTAAGACTACACAAGAATCCTGTAATCTAATCATATGGGATCGCATCTAGATTACTCAGGAAGAACAATAAATTCAAAATTATTATCAGGTTGGCTGCCAGAACCTAAATAAATAAGTTTACCAACATCGTAAATGAAAGATAAATAAATCTCAACAAAAATTGCCCGATGTATTACAGGGAGACAAATGTCTCTCACTATGCATTGTTTTCCTGGCTTAATCTCTCACTTAAAAAGAACTTTTTAAGACTTTATATAAGCAAAAATTGCATAGTTTTTGGTAATTGTTTTAGAATTTACATACCGTTAAAAATAAAAAAAGTTAGACAAAACCTGTGCAATACACTTTGTGCACATTTAATTCGTATTGTGTTTTATATATTTATAGTTACTTGAGTCACGAATTTGCCTTTGGTTTTAACGAGTGGTAAAGGGAGGAAAGCATCAGTGCGCATGCATGACTGCTTTGGTAACAGTTGACCACATCGTGAACTAATTTAAGAGGATGTTCAGTATATCGCAGAACCTTTTGTATGTTAACTGTACAAATATAAATGTTTTTACCGTTAATGGATAAGTCTGTTTCCCGAAAACACAGTTCATCTGTTCACAGTACTGAATGAAATCTAATATGCAATGTAATAATAAGATGCTGTGAAGTGAAGCTAAACAAAAATATCTTTCTGTGCCTCTGAACAAAAGACGTGAGCAAGGGGCTAACTACTGTGATGTTTCTCTTTCAACAATTCTAAATATAAAGAAGGAAGTTAAAAGCCAGTGAAGAAGATAAATCTTCATCAACAGTTTTTTTGACACCTGGTAAACAAAGGAAACGGTTACATCAATAAGAAAGTAATGCCGACGTGTGAAACGTTATTACCAGTTTTGAAAGAAAGGCTTAATTTTAGTTAGAAACTTTGTACGTTAAGAAAAATTTTAAAAGAACTGGGGTTTCCATTAAAGGAAATTGGAAAAAGTGTCAGTCACAATTAAGTATACTAATTGAAAGGCAATATGTGGTTAACTAACAATGCAATAGGCTATTTGACAGGTTTTTAAAATCCATTTTATATGATGTAGTAGAGTTTAAGGAACCCAGTAAAAGTTGTATTTTTTAAATCTGGTACATATTTGCTGAAAAATATCAAATTAAAAATTCAATATTTAAATAGCGCGCCAAAACACTACTTTGACAATATGGCGCTGCAAACGGGTCGGTGACGTCACTTGCCTGTATTTGGTCTGTGGCACATATCATCCACATACATTTTGTTGTAAACAAAAAACGAAAGTGCGATTGGATTTACATTTTATCAGTGATTTATGTAACAAAATGAGTTACAAATGGTGTGCAGTTCCAAAATGTACAAATACGTCGTTAACAACTCCGGAAAAACTATTTGTAAGTGTTCCAAAGAATGTCGAAGTGCGCCGAAAGTGGTTACAACTTTCTCGGAGAGATCCTAATGACATAGCGAATAGTACAAATATTTTCTTCTGTGAAGACAATTTCGATGTAAGTAAACATAATATTTATATTTTGTAATAATTAATTACATTCAGAATGTAAATATTTTCGTTATTGATTGGAGGTTATAATACCTCTTATGTTTTTAACAGAATGTCTCTTGCAACTCACTTCGAATATTTCTGCTGTTTTCCATAATATTAGTTAAAAATTGTAGCTACAGAGACTTATGATTTCAATAAGCATTACACTAAAAGATTCCGACTAACTTGTTTGGTCGGAAGGTCTTGAAGGTCGTAACTACTCTGGAAAGCCTTGGTTTTTTCCAGAAACATTCCACCTCGGTGCAAGAAGGTTCCTCTGTGCGACGATGGGTCCACATGAGAAATGCGACTGCATGTTTACAGCCACCAGCTGAAGCTGCACAGTCTAAGCACTGACAGCTAACAATTTCACCCTTATTCTCGTCTATCACCATCGTGACGTTGTAAGAGCTGCTCCTCACCTTGTGCTCAGGACAAATCTTACACTTTATTGTACAAAGATCCGACTCGCGACGCAGTTGCACATATCCAATGGCATCATCCCCATACGATTCCTTTGCAGACCTACAAAAGTAGGTAAACAAATTATCGTTTATGTTCACGAAACTGTACCAAACTAACCTAACATTTATCACCTATAAAAGTTCTTGCTTGCTGTGGAAGTTCATCATTATTTCACTTTCTCATGACATAATTTAAGTTACCACTAAAGTGTTATTATACTTACTTTGCTGTTTTCATATTTTTTAGCTCCGAAGCATAAAAGTCGGAATTATTTTTGAAAAATAATCCGACCATGATTGCGTCGACTTGGGGCAGGTTTCTGCTGTCTGCTTTTACAAAATCGTTGTCCATGGTAAAAGTAGGTACTTGACAGAATTTCTAAAATATTGCAAATAAATCACACAAAAACAAAGGAAAATCTTAATAACAGTTTCGAAAGCTAATATAACAAGTAGGCAAACGAGCCACGAGGTTTGTTTACAAGCATGTGACGTCATCATAAACTCGACCAATCAAGAGCGTTTTGTGTCACGTGACAAACGTTTAAAAATTTGCATTTTTATTTATGGATTTTTAAATAAATCAATTATTATTTTCAACTTACGTTAATAAATAACCATTTTTAAACTCTTAATTTATACTGATGACAGCAATTGACACTTTATTTTTCGCATTCTCAAATAGCCTATTGCAGGGTAGTAAAATAAAAGTGTCTGACCATTGAGAGGTTGGCAGCTGTCAGATTTCTCTTCCCTTCCTCACAGCCCATCCATATATAAAAGGCATTCTCATGACACACTGCCTATAGATTTAACAGGTATGCCATTAGAGATATTATATTAATATCTCAGTAAAAAAAATCATGACCAAAGCTGGAAAAATGTTTTAAAAAAGGGTAAAAATTTATACAATTCTTTTAAAAATCAGGTAGATAGGTATAAAATGGCTAATAGTCGATTTAACACGTTCAGCATGGATGCCGCCTTAAGGCGGCAAATTGAGGTTCATTCCAGAGACGAATGCGGCCTTAAGGCGTCATATACAATACCACATTTCTATAGCTTTTTATAAATCGCCGGTGTACTGGCAGTGTTAGTAAAGGTTGTTCAGGGGTTCAGATCTATTCTACGAGCGCCACTGTGAAGATCGTCTTTCGTTACCAACTGCCGGGAATTTTTGACGAATTTTTAAAACTGTAGTCTATTCGAACGTCCTAGTGCTGTGTAATTTTATTGTTTTATTTAATTATATCAATTATTCTACGAATTTCTTAGTTTCCAGTGACTTCTTTTTACAAATAAAAGGTAGAATAATACATTTTTACGTAAAAATAGTTTAATTATTACTCAAATGAAAAATTTCTGATACTTTCTGAACTCGTGATTTCTATGCAATGTGTTTCTTTTGCAGGCCTCCTGTACGTTATATAATAAACTGTACTATTATAATTACGGTCACAAAATAATTTTGTACGAGTAAAAGTACTTTTATTACTAATTTTTCCATATTGCCATGGTCTCACTAAAAATTATTTTTGTGTTTATTTAATTTTTATAATAATTAAATGGAGTTATTTATTTATTTAATTAATTTTTTTATTTGCGTTTTTTATATTTGTATTTTTATATTTGTGTTTTTATAAAGTAATAAGCTTTATTACTACTGTATTACTTAATTATTTAATGTATTTTATTTATTTAAATTTTTTGAATTAAATATTATTCATTATCAAACATAATTGTATTTTTCTATTTTACACACAACAATAATTTTCATTTATTTAATAATTTATATGTATTAATTTTTCTAATAACTAAAAAATGAATTTCAAATATAAATTTCGTAGAAACAACAAACGTGTATAATACCGTACTATATTTAGCCGGTGAGTAGATGAGCAAATAAGATCGTTCCGGGGACGAATGACGCCTTAAGGCGGATGGTATTTTTTCACTGCAATGGCGGGTCGGCACAGCGAAGCATCCGTGATTCCAGCCGCCGTACTGAACGTGTTAACATCATGTAAACAGAAATACAAATAAGGCAACAGAGTAAAGCTTTGTTAGTCACCAGCATCAACTCACTATTTTACAGTTGTAAATGTAACGAGTTTAAAAATTAAGTCTTACATAACTGCTTACTACTTTCACTAACTTTTGAGTGGGATGCTACTACTGTGCTGATGGAAAAAAAACAGTTATGAGTCGTTGCCTTTATACATGCAACAGTTGCGTGATTAGCACTGTGCGAAGAACAACCTGCACGCAACTATTGCCAATTCAGCAGCAAAGTTGTTAATTAACAAATAATACCAGACAGTATATTACTTACCTATGTCCCATACACAATGACAGCATCAATAAAAAATCTGGTGTGAAACACTCACACAACTTTCTCTTGCCAATACAAATAATTAACAATAAACCTAACAATAGTAATAAAACATTAGAAATCAACAAAAAACTAACCTCAATAAACATAACCTAATTTTAATCATGAGTGAAAGACGCAAATGAAAATAAACTTCAGTTTGGCTTAAAAATACGGAAAATCACTCTTTCACACTGAACTACTGTCTATAGAGAAAAATTCTCTAAATAAAAGTTGTAGATCTTTTAATTTTCTATAAATTTGATTATATACACTTTTGTCATAAAATGCATATACTAAGGCCGAAATCTTAAAAAAATCGATTTTTCACACGTTTTCATGAGAAAAACAGAAAATTGCTAATTACCACTAAACTGACCGTTATACAAAAAAATGTTTGAAATAAAAGTTGTAGCATTTTAAATTCTCTAATTTTTTTATTATATAAATTTTTGCGCTATAATACATATTAAAGCCGTTATCTTAAAAAAACACTTTTTTACGTGAAAACAGCCTCACCAAGAATTTCAGCAAACATGGCGCCTACCCTATCTTGTAGAGAATAAAAAATTGAGTAAACCAGGCGATTTTAAAAAAAATTGTAGAACCAGTTTTTGAGAAAATCGCAAAAAAGTGAAAAATTACACAAATAAACTACTTACACGTGCGCACACACGCATGCACGCACACACACACACACACACACACAAACACACACACAGGTTTTCCCCGGGTACGTTCAGAGGTCAAAAGTCCGAACCACACGTTCCGAGGACATCATTAATTAATCAGTTTTTCTGGAAAATATATGCATCACTGTGTTGTAAAAATTTTTTTATGCGTCCCGAATAGTCAAATTTTGAGCTATCGCAACTTTTTAAGTTTTTTGAAACTACCATACCATCTGAGGACCATAACATTTAGTCATCGAAGTGAGGACACACAAAAAACCGTTAAAAATGATTTTCATTCACTATTTGAGGACCATAGTATTTAGCCATCGAAGTGAGGACACACACCAAAAACCGTTAAAAATGATTTTCATTCACTATCTGAGGACCATAGTATTTGGCCATCGAAGTGAGGACACACACCAAAAACCGTTAAAAATGATTTTCATTCACTATCTGAGGACCATAGTATTTAGCCATCGCAGTGAGGACACACACCAAAAAACCGTTAAAAATGATTTTCATTCACTATCTGAGGACCATAGTATTTAGCCATTGAAGTGAGGACACACACCAAAAACCCGTTAAAATGATTTTCATTCACTGTTAGAGGACCTTGTACTTCTTCCATCTCACCGAGGACACACACGAATTGCATTCCCGGCTACAAACCGAGGACCATAGTATTTAGCCATCGAAGTGAAGACACACACCGAAAATCTGTTAAAAATAATTTCTATCTACTATTAGAAGACCTTGTATTTCTTCCATCTCACCGAGGACACACGCAAATTGCCATTATAAAATTGCCTCCAGGCTACAAACCGTGGATCATAGTTCTACACCATTGTTTTGAGTAGGCCTACTTTAATTGTAGCAACCCACACATCGGCATTTGGTAGCGATCAGAGAAAGAAGATGAACGTGTCATCTTTCCTCGAAATTTAATTGTAATTTTTCAATACAAGCACTCCCGACTGTGTTTCATCCAACGTACATAAGTCTACTACATTCGGTGTATAGCCCTCTGATGTTTGCCCTTCGTTACAGAATTTTATTTTCATTTCATGTTACATCTTTTAAAGGACATAAAACTAGGAACCACAAGATTTAAAAGACAAAATCTGTTAAACTATTAACTTAATTAATGTACTTAAAAGAAAATACATGTATTAAAATAAATTAATTAGTAACTTACTGTTTATTTTTATCAAGTAAACATTTTTAACAACCATAAATTTTCATACATCAAAAAAGTAACAGTTGCTATAAAAAATAACCACGTCACAATAGATGTTCAAAATACAAGCATCCAGCCGTTTTCTCATGGACTGGTAAACTCTTTCTAAGATCCCAGGTGTCTCACGTATCCTCTGAATCCCATTAATAATCCTTGTGAGCAACTCTTCTTTGGTATCCACAGGCGAGTCGTAGACAAGCGACTTTAAATGTCCCCATGAGAAAAGTCTAGAGGATTGAGGTCAGGTGACCTTTGCAGGCCATGCTACTAGGGCTCCTCGTCCAATCCATCTGTTAGGGTATGCTTCATTTAGAAATTCTTTAACTCGTAATATGTAATGAGCCGGAGCCCCATCCTGTATAAACCTCATTTTGTTGCGTGTGTTTAGAGGCACATCTTCGAGTAACTCGTGCAGATTATTAATCAATAAATGTAAATAATTTTCGCCATTGAGCGTAGCAGGTAAAAAATGGATAAAAATTTTGTCACCCAGAATAGCAGCCCATACGTTTACAGAAAACTGATATTGGTGACGGTTCTCTGAAATAGCACGTGAGTTTTCAATTGGCCACATGTGAGTATTGTGGATGTTAACAATAGCCAATCTTGAAAATTTTGCTTAATCAGTAAAAAAAATGTTGCTTAAGAAATTTGGACTGGTGCACCTTTCGATAAGCCCCCCCCCATACATCAAAAAAGCCAGTACGTTATATCATATGTTTTTGTATCATATGATGGTACATTTTGCATAGCTGAACACGGGGAAAGTAATCTTTAGGCATAAGAGCCTGAACCTTTTGATAGTGACAGGAATGCAACTGCTGCTCATGCAAAACCTTTCAGACAATTGAATGACTAACACCGAAATCCATATCTAGCTCTCTTACTTCTTCCAGGATGATTCTCTATTTCATCCAATTCGGCTGTACACGTTGTACGTGGCCATCCTGATCTACCAACTTTTTTTGGTTGTAAGGTTCCTGTCTCTCTTAACCTTCTATGAATGGAAGAAAACATGTGAGACGGTAACTGTCTATTAAGAAAATGTTCCTGATAGAGGCGTCTAGCCTCTAGACTGTTGGAACGTGCGGGACCATACATTAAATGCATATCTGCCATCTCACTTTTAGTGTAAATAATATTCATATTACCCGCCATGGTGAATGAGATGTTTTCTGCATCAAAAATTAACTGCAACAGCACACTAACTTGTATTACAGTACAGATATTTACTTAATGAGGAATGGAAAACTAACTGCTTGTAATATTTATTTAGATTATTTACAACAATGTATTTTTTGTTATATCATATGTTTTAAATAAAACATATGATTTATTTTCTTAAATCATGTTTTAATACAAGTGTTTTCTTTTAAGTATTACGTTAATTTTTTTTTGACTTTAAACTTTATTTTTATTCACACTGTACAGAACTTAACAACTAGTGAATGAGATGAAAGGTTTATGATAGTGAAGCCAGCCCAATGGCCAATTTCGACAACATTAATTAAGTTAGTAGAGAGTTCAACAGATTTTGTCTATTTATCACGCGTTTTTTTTATTTAATTAAAAAATAATTTTTTTAAAATAACGTTTGTCTATTATTGACTTATTTACATCATTCTCTTCGGATTTAAATTCTCTACAAGTTTTGTATAAGAATTTCTTGAGTTTATTATCCATTTAACAAAGTTCATCTGCTTCAAACCTAAAAGAAACTTCTTTTTCGGGACCAAGTTTTGCGTATTTCATCAGATATCTTAAAAATTACTGCAGCTACAGGTCTGAAACCTGTTCTGTTCAATTTTTCTGTTCATTTTACATACGATACGGTAAAATTTATGCCTAATTTAACGCCCAACAAATATCTATAGGGCTTCGTTTCAACGGGGTAACTGAAATTCTGACGAAATCTTTCACCCTGTATAACTCGGTAACTGATGATTTTTGGACCTACGTTAATTTGAACTTTTTTTCTTCTTTTGTTGTGGTGAATCACGCCTTGAATTCTTGGACTTTTTCAGAACGCCCTGTATATGTGTGTGTGTGCGCGCGCGCGCGCGCGCGTTTTTGGAGTATACAGTCGACTAGCAGCTAATTTTTGTTACAATTTGTTATTTACATTATTGCTATTTTATTTACAGTTATATTTTGTTATTGTACATTAGGCCTAAACATGTTTCCCGTGCGAAGCCGCGCGGGGTATGTATGCTAGTTAATAATATTAATATTTAATAATTTGTAGGGTTCTTAATAATAATTTTATTATACCTATTGAACTGGTATAGAAATTATGTAACTTTTACGTTTCACTTCAAAATAAGTCTTTGTACCATAATTCATATTAAACTTTACGTACTATTATTTAGTTTATTTCAATTCACAATAAACTTTGTAGTTTGGCAAAACAGAATGTCTCTAATCATTTAAGAATGTGGGTTGCAGAAGGAAAATAAGCTGATCTTACACAATGGGACAACTGTAAATATCCGCTAAACTCTAAACGAACCGTATATTTTACTTCCTTTCTGTAGAAGCTAAATTACATTATGTTTTATTAATTATAAATTAAAACCAAATAAGGCAACAATGTTTTAGTAAGTACTAATCAAAGCGATTTAGGGTGCTACAATTAATTAAAACACTTTAAAATCCGTACTATGTACGCTTTGATTAGTACTTATACGCCGTAGAATAGTTTAATCACAAATTTAGGAATCGTTTGAATCACAAAAAAAAAACAATAGGTAGAGCAATAAACAATATGGTAAGTTTACAATTATAATACCGATAAAACAAAAGGGAAATGCAAATGCACCAACAGTTCCCACTATTCTGAATGAAGTGATTTGCAAAGACAGAACATTATGCTTCTCCTGTATACATTACAGACTAACAGTGTTGTACGAAACTTGGCATCAGTGTACTGCTAATACACACAAGGCTACATTGTACGGTTGTAACAGACGGTTCAACTGAGGACTTATTTTGAATTTTTTGTTAACTATGAGAATGGCTCGAGAGTCCTCACTTATACGACTTAAGGCAATACAATGTGTGTATGAAACTTGGCATCAGTGTACTGCTAATACACACAAGGCTACATTGTACGGTTGTAACAGACGGTTCAACTGAGGACTTATTTTGAATTTTTTGTTAACTTTGAGAATGGCTCGAGAGTCCTCGGTTATGCGGTTTAGAACAAGAACTTGTGTGTTTGGTGTGTATGACTCTCGAGTGTCAGCGCTACGTGGGAGACACACTTGGAACTAACTGTCCCTGCACACCATACTAACAGGGGACATTTTTTTTTTCTTAAAAATATATACTTTTCTGAATCGTAGGAGGCCGTAGAAGCTGAATTTCAACGTTTTACGTTCCGAGGACCATGTGTGTGTCCTCAGTCCGTTTTTAGTCCTCAGTACGTCAATGAAAATCAATACCAATGTCCCCCAATAGCCCTATTGCCAAACACACACACACACACACACACACACACACACACACACACACAGACAGACCAATCGCTAAAAACATGTTTTTTGGGTTCAGGGTGTCTGAAAACATGTATTCGGTGAAAACTCAATTTCGAAAAATCGACATGAAAACAATACTTTCCTTCCTATACATTCATATAGGCAAGAGAAAGTAAAAATTAACTTTGACAATAGATTGAAAATTCAAGTTTACTGTAAACACTAGACAACAGGGAGACTTAACTGTACTCATCAAGCCAATTCATATAAATATCATGAAAAATTATGCCACCTTTTTTAATAACATTTTCAATCCTAAGTGCAAAAATATTTGTACCAGACAGGCACGATTCCCAAGTCAGTCACTAAGTTGCAAACAGCATTTATGTATTAACCACATAATTATTGAATCGTACATAATCTTCGGCCTTAATATGGGCATGAGCACTTGTCTAAACTGTCTCTTCCTGGCTCATCTAATACTGTTTACATAGATTACTATGAAAGATGGATTTGTTTAGTAACAATACTTTTGGTGTATACGAGGTTTGATCAAAAAATAATGAGAATTTTTAATTTTGCGAGCTTCGTAACTTCGACTTCCAAAATTTTTTTTATGTTGGTACATATATTTGCGTTTGCAGCGATTTTGAATGTAGTTTATTGATAGTAGTTGAAAAGAGTACACATATTTACATTCGCTCAACGATTTGTTACTTCCAAAAAAATGGATCAAACAGTTAGCATTAAATTTTGTGTGAAAAATGATATTAAGTGTAGTACCACATTCGAAATGTTGACAGTGGCATTTTGTGAACCTACTATGATTAAAACAAGAGTTTACGAGTCGTACAAACGGTTTAAAAATTGCCGTGAAAGCATTGAAGATGATGACTGCCCTGGATTGCCCTAGCAAATTAATAACCAATGACAGCGCTGTAGAAGAAAGGAAAATGATTCTAAAAGATCACAGAATCACCATCAGGGCGGTTGGTATATTATTTGGATCATATTAAGTAATTTTTTCGGATGTTTTGGGCATAAAACATGAGGCAGCAAAGTTTGTTCCAAAATTATCGAATTTTGAACAATAAGAACATAGAGTGGATATCGGCCACAAATTGCTGAATGAAGTTAACAATAATCCAGAATTTCTGCAAACGGTCAGTGATAAAACATGGGTATACGGGTATGATGTCGAAACTAAGGCCCAGTCATCCCATTGGAAGCTGCCTAAAGAGCGAAGACCAAAAAAAATTCAACAATCTGATTAAATGTGAAGGTTCTTTGTTTTATTCCAATGGTGTAGTGAATCACAGTGGTTGTTCGATCAATAAGGAATACTACTTGGGAGTTAGGCGTAGTTTGCATGAAGCAATCCGCTGAAAACACTCAGAATTGTGGCAAAACCACTAGTGGAAACTGCAACACGATAATGCTCTCGCTCACACTTCACTGCTTGTCCGTAATTTTTTTTGGCAAACACCATTATGTTACCTCAGCCACCATATTCACTGGACATAGCCCCCTACGACTTCTTCTATTCCCAGAGCTGAAGAGAACCATGAAAGGACGACGTTTTCCACCGTTGATGACATAGAAACAGAACCACTAAAGGAACTGAAAGCTATACCAAAAAGTGAGCTCCAGAAGTACTTCCAAGATTGGAAAAAGCGCTAGCACAAGTGTATTATATCTAAGGTAAAATACTTTGAAGGGGACAAAATTGATATAGATAAATAAAATTTTTTTAAGAAAAACTTAAATTCCCGTTATTTTTTTTTATCAAACCACGTATACTATAGTTGAACAGGATTAAAAAAAATAAATAGGTAATTTTAAAAAATTTTATTTAAACCAAAGTAACACAAACATATTTTACTTCAGAGGAATAAAACGTGAACTGTGAGTGGCACCAATACCTGGTCTTCCGTGTTTTACAGGTTTGTATGTAACACTAAATTCACCCAAATAATGACCAATCATTTCAGGCTGAAAAAGAAAAGCAAACAATTATTAAATTAAACTAAATTGAATCCCTGAATACTGTGCGTATATGTACAGTACATGCAAACGTGGTGAAGCTTATACAGGAATGGTACAGCTGACCCAGCACTGCAGTCAGCAGCCGGAGCGGATACATCACTAATAAAAGTCAAACACTTAATTCTAACTTGCCTTTTACACTTTACGCTCCACGGTTTATTACGGTGTAGAAAAAACTGACCTACACAGTCCTGAATTACTACCCCAAAACATGCATGTGGCTACCAGATCTATCAATTCAAGGCAATTCCTGCAAAAATCAATTCTTTTGTAGCGGTTGTGCAAGCACAGTATAGTTTTGTTATTTTAACAGCTGAAGATAAATTGTAACTAATAACTTAGCCATAAAAAAATTATCAGTTTTTAAAAATAACTGTTTCAATTTCACACAATAATATTTTAAAAATCATTGAATTTATTTTTTTAAATTTATATACAGTAAAATCTCTCTATAGCAGAATTGAAGGGACCATGAGGTTCCGCCGCTATAAAGAGAGTTCCGTTATAGAGAGAGCGAGTAATTAATGGTGGGAGGGAAGTTGTACTCATTTTTCTGTATTCAAAACTTATATGCATATGTGAATGGTGCATACAATAAGTTTACTTTGAAAAACTACCGAATAGATTACTTCAATACAGTGAGATATTTACATAACTTAGGTACCTAAAATGTAGGTTATTAAGTTAACAAGAAATTTGGATACTAACAGTTGGTTTTATTAGATGTTGTTTCACTAATTTTGAACAATAGAATTTCACTTTTCATATTGAACTTTTTTTTAATAATCATTCACGCAGTACATACCGTAATAAATAGCCTAAAATTAATTAGCACTGAAACGTTTTTTAACGTTTTTCACTGAACAGTAATAGAACAAAAATCTCATAAAACATAGGCTAAACAAACATAAAAATACACAATACAGTATATATTTATTTTTTCGTTATTAAGGAAACAATGACTGTAAAGTACATTTCATTTCGTAAAATAAGTTGTAATTTTTGTTTGTTTGGTTTTCAATTCGTAAAACATGTCTTCAATCTTATTTTAAATGTTTAAAACTTGTAAATTTTCATCTACATTGTGACTATGACAGTACAAGGAAACAATACGAATAGCGTCTAGTGCCTGTTTACTTGAAGGGGGCACTATTTCTGTTTCCATTTCATTGTCACCTTCACTTTCTTCCTCGTTG
This sequence comes from Catonia carolina, assembly GCA_035578175.1. Taxonomy (NCBI): domain Eukaryota; kingdom Metazoa; phylum Arthropoda; class Insecta; order Hemiptera; family Achilidae; genus Catonia; species Catonia carolina. Next base: position 328,106,290 of record JAQMRL010000001.1, on the reverse strand, counting down.
TTTTGGGCGAAAACATTTTTGAATGTTGCATCATCGCCAACATCTGCAGAAGTGGCAAAGTCATGGTCAGCCCCAACATAGGCGTCTAAATCCATATCCTGAAGATATTGTTTAGCCGCTATAGAGAGATTTTTGTGCCGCTATAAAGAGAGTTAAATACATTACCGTAATATACGAAAGGGTCGGGGTCGGCTAATAATGCCGCTAAAAAGAAATTTCCGCAACAAAGAGATCCGCAATAGAGATTTTACAGTATTAAATACTGTACCTACAGCCATACTTCACTATTTTTATATCAAAATAGGTAAGTATAAACATAAAAAAGTACAAAAAAAAATGTTTAAATCTGGGCAGTAACAATTCAGAATTACTATTTCTTTTAAATGTTTTTCAAGTTTTGGTTAAAAACCTACACTATTTAGCAAGAATAGAAACATTGCATAGGCCTGATACAATTAACATGTTACATTTGTTTAATCAGTCCACTAGGTTGTCACTCTATGAACACAAGAATCACTTTTCTGAGGTCAGGTATGTGGTTGTAGGGCATTGAGGTAAATATAACTGGAGAAACTACTTCCACTTGAAACCTAGTAGTTGAACTGGTCAGAAGTCATACTTGTTCATTCCCACTCCATTCGGGCAAGAAAAACATTGAAAGCTTAGCCGATTACGTGTATTGTCTTCTTCATTTTGGTACCATCCTCCGGTCTTAATCTAAGTGTTTATTATTATTTCAAATGAATTTTAAATTATATAGATTTAAATTTACTGATTTTCACAAGATCATGTAGAACTAATAATTCTTCCCATGTACAAGGTCAAGGGGAGGACGGAATAATAATCCTAATACAATTCAGATTTTTTTTTTTTTTTTTGGGCGAAAAACCAGGACGGTTATTAACGCCCGTAATACAATTCAGATGGGCTATGCAAAAATTGTTGTTTCGAAATAGTATCAAGGTAAATTGGAAACTGTCAGTTTTTGGAAGAACCATGTTCGCTTTTAGAATTACGATCACAAAAAAGATCCATCAACGACAACATTGATGATGCTGATGGAGATTATGATAACGATTTAATTAATATATATTCTAGTTACATGCCCAAGCTAGAAAAGCCTTTGAAATGAAAAACAGCTTACCAACTACAAACATTGATTTACAGATTAGGAAAAATTTCTTAAAACGTTATGTTTGGATTGTAGCATTTTACGGGAGAGAAACGTGGGTAATAGGGGCTGTAGAAAAGAAGAGGATAGAAGCTTTTGAAATGTGGTTATAGGAAAATGTTAAAGATTAGGTGGGTGGACAAAAGAAGTAATTTAGAGGTTCTTAGTTGAGTGGATGAAAAAAGAAGTATATGGAAGCATCTTTCCAGAAGAAGGGTTAGGCTAGTGGGGCATATCTTAAGACATCCAGGTATTGGGCTATAAATAATGGAGGGAGTAAATTGTAGCGGTAAGCAAAGATTAGAATATATGAAGCAAATTACAAAAGATGTAGGGTGTTACAGGTCAAACCAGTAGAGACTGATGATAAAAAAAAAATATTCTAGTAAACTAGATAATGGTATTACTCGATTCACTGATAACATATTGTACTACATTGCCGAATTTATATTAAATGCTAAAAATTTTATTTTTTGAAGAAACAGAGCAGAGTGCTTTCAAGTGATTATAGCTATTCATCATTCACAAAATTTGTTTTGAAAGGTGGGATAATATTCACATCAAATGAATATTTAGAATAATTAAAACATGTGAAAGGTCTTTTAATTATTTATTTATCCAAAATGACTAAATTAAAAAAAGTGACCTTAAAAGTATTTTATAAAACATGACAAAACGGGAACTGCAGTAATAAGTCTGGTACACCTTTCAACATTATAATCATTCGTTATTTTTCAAGTATGGAAGAACACCTCATGAATGGGAGCTAACCAATTTAATTTGTAATATGTATTGTAATTTACAACTCCATACCTATTGACAATATTACAATGTAACTTGAGATTTTGAACAGTAGTTCTGTAAGAGGCAAATTAACAAAATTATTTGAAAATGTATGAAGCCAACATAAATACTGTACATTCATAAGAACAAATTAGTTTTTAATATCATGTATTAACATTAGTTCAGAAGTAAACATAATTAAAATTATAGATACAGGCAGAAAATTAAAAATATTATTTTATAATTGTACGTTGAAAATAATTAATTGTATTTCTGTAGTGTATTTTTATTTCTAAATCCTATGTAATGAGGTATTAATAATGTGTGTGTTTCTTGGGACGACAGTAGCTCAGTCGGAGTGGGGGTAACAACAGAATGAGTCGACTCGTTTCTGTGCCTCAGGTAGTTTCTCCAGTAGTTGTAAAATGTACCTCATTGTTGTATGGACAACAAAAATCAAAACAAACTTTACATAAAATTATGTAAAATTATGTATTATGCACAGTAAAAACAAGTGAAAGTAAAATCATATTCGATAATACCTAAGTTAATAAAAATTAATGTACAAATATTTTAGTGTATCTCTGACACAACATGGCAATTGATATAGATGCACTTCATTCAGAAAATTGGCTTTAATTTTTAAATATTACTAAAATTTTAATGATCATTATTTAGTAACCACATTAAATAAAAATTTTCTTACCTTAACTTCAACGTGATTGAAAGCTTTGCCATTGTACACACCTACAATGCTACCAACCATTTCTGGAACAATGATCATGTTACGGAGATGTGTTTTAACAACTTCTGGTTTTTCATTTGGTGGAGCTTCTTTCTTAGCTTTCCTCAATTTTTTAACTAAGGCCATTGGTTTCCTCTTCAAACCACGAGAAAACCTCCGCCTTGCACGAGCATGCATAAGTTCCATCAACTGTTCACTATAAACAAAAAGCAAATAATTATATGAAGCTTTTAACCTTATCCCATTTCTAACTATTAACCTACTTGTTATACGAGTAAGTATACAGTTATGCGACACCACTCTGATTTAAAAATTTTTTCATACAATTGATACATTAAAGTGCACAATATTCGATTCTGAAGCTTTCTTTTGCGTGCAAATCACTTGAAGTCCAAATATAACCAGTTTTTATTATCAACTAATATAACCAACTCTATTGTAAATATTTTAAAAGAATCTATATAATTGAGTTTATTTAAATTTATAGTGATTTTGACTAATAATAATAATGGTAAATTAACAAATTGAACATATTTTTTAATGAATCATCCAAAGAAGAAGAATGGGAATCTAGTGTGAGTTCAAGCAACTCTGAACCACAGCCACTGGCGGAAGACCATACCATCAATATTGGAGATTGGATGCTTGTAGATTACAGATCAAAAAGAAGTTATTCATGGAAGTTGTTGAAGACAAAAATAGTTGATGACTGGATTGTTACATTTGCTCATCATGTAAATAGCAGCAAGTTTAAAATCTCAGATTGTGTGAAGACCTTTACATAAAAGTAGCGGAAAATACTTTAAATCTCATTTAAAACACATTCTTTCTATATTGTAGCACAAGTGATTTTCTACATTGCACTTATTAAAAATTTGTGACAAATGACATTGTATAAGATTGCGACCATCATATGCATTTCAGGACATAAGTGTGTATTATTACGTTAATAAAAAATTAAAAACCTGTAACTTTTATTTCATGTATTTCTTTCTACAAAGCCTTGTTTAGCGTCAATTATTGATTTACCCTGCTTTTAAGTCCTATAAATTGATTTTTATTTAGCATCTCACAATTAAATTAAGTTAATATTTTTCATTTTACATTGTTTACTAATGTTTAAACGCTGGTTATATGTGCCATTAATTAATAATTACAGAATCAAGGCTCCTCAGAAATTTTGATGTTTATATATTTATGAAAGCTAAATCAGAAACTGAGGTTAATTTTGCGTGCAAATCACAGTTAAATTATTTATGAGAGTTTCTTTATCATCGGCTGACATAACCTCAGTTTCCCGCAACTATTTAATTTACACCATAATGTTTAAGTTTACTGACAGATTTTTTATTGAAAATTAAGAAATATAGATCAATAAACAGAAATCAATTACATTCTTGGACATCCTAACCAATAATCTGATTACCATATTAAATATATATTGACCTACATAATTACACCCCACCACAATATGGTGAAGAGGTTATCGATTAGAATGTGCAAATATCTCTTTAATTTCTCTTTAATGATCAATATTTGTTTATTTTCAATCAATATTAATTAATTTGCATCATAATATTTGTAAGTATAGTCTACTGTATGTAACGGCGCGAATTAAAAAGTAGTGGAAAAATGAGTATCAGTCGACAATAATAAAACCGCTTATAAATTTTAGTGCTTTGCACGCAAAATTAACCTCAGATTCGAATTTAGCACACATAAATGTATAATAAACATTAAAATTGTTATGGAGCCCTGATTCTATGCAATTACTCATTATTTACATTGACACAAAAAAATTGTGTGTGTGTTTCACACCAGATTTTTTTTTTCTTTTTCTTGTGAAGTAATGAGTGGATGAATTTCCTACAATTTTAATCCACAAGCTAATAACTTAAAAGCCTGGTTACTTTACTCCCATTGCATTAAAACTTTAACCAAACTGGGATATAAAAACCTGTCTGTAATGGATGATGAAAGAGCTAACATTATAGTCAGAATTACACATTATACAAGCTTCCTGCAATTATGAGGCTTTCAGATTTGTCACTTTACCCAATTTATTACATTAGTCAAAGTATTTACCCTGGCTGAATAACAATTTAGCTCAATCATTGTAGCTGCTTCACAAAATTATCAACCATTATTACAAGTTCAGTTTTATAAATTTCCTTTCGTTGATAATTTATCCATCAGAGCTACCACAAGTATTTCAGAATTTTATACACAAGCAATAATTCGGCTTTGTTTATTAATAGCTCAATGTAATACTAGTCATACTTTTAAAAAGCATTATATTAATAAAAATAATAATTCTACGTACACAGGCATGTCTAAAAGTTGATCCAAATCAACACCTCGGAAGGTGAACTTCCTAAAGGTCCTTTTCTTCTTCTGGGTTTCTTCTTGCTGAAAATATTAAAAATTGATAATCAGCGTGTTTTATTTTCTTTACATAGAATACAAAATAAATCCTGTAAAATATTTAAAAGGCTTCAGATGACACATTACTAATCAACAACGCCACCTCTAATTGACTGAATATAACGAAACTTTCTGGTACAGGGCGAAGAAAAATTGAAACTACTTACATAAAAATAAAAATTTACATGTTACATTGGTTTAAGTCTCTTCAACTAAATTACTGAATTTGGCTCTAATTTTTGGTACCTGACCACCAATACCTACATATTACAAACACAGCCCATTACAGGTATAGAAAAATCTTCTTTGAACATATCATCTTAGATGAAAATATTAAAACAATATAAAAACACTAATTTCCTGTTGGAATAATTTATCAGCTAACTTAGCAAGAGAAGTGGGATTAACTTAAATCTCCACAGCATGTACGCAATACTTCAGACAATTACTTTTCATCGGCGTTATTTAAATTTATGTTATCATTTCTAGATGTAGAGTATGTATCTAGTGTACGTTACAAAAAGTTCAACAGAAAGACATAAGACAGGATACTCTGTTCCGTCCCTCATACAATCGGCCCATATTAAAAACTATTTTATATTTCTCGTCGACAAACAAAACATTTGGGAGTGAAACTAATGGAGATTGGAAAACATAAATCAATAAATTAATGATCACAAGGCTAATGATGTTTAATTATTTTCAAAAAGTAACAAAATAGAATGAAATAAAACATAACCAAACATAATACTAGTTACACGAAAAACTTATCAAAATACTACCACTAATGATCAAGTTGCGTACAATAAAATTAATAAGTTCATGGTTAACAATAGAAACAATTGTTTTTTAGTACAGATGGTAAATTTATAAGTGGATAGAAATATTATAACATTTCCCTTACCTCAGCCATGATTACGCGTGTGCCAGAACTACAGGAAACAAAGAGAACACTTACGGAATTTTCATCCGGTCTCCAGTTGCTACAGCTGAGAGAATCATTGCTAAATACTACTGGATATTCCCCTAACAAAATTACCGTCAGAAAAATTTAATTATAATTATATAAAAATCTGAGAATATATTAAAAATTATTTTATATATATATATATATATATATATATATATATATATAAGTTTTTCCTTCCAAATCACCATATCACACAACGATTATCTGTTAAACATACCATTGCGATTATTAAAACTAAATCAGTCTAAACTACGTAGCAGTTGTATTGTTAGGGTATTTAATTTATTAATGTTACCTAGGCACTTGAATAAGTACTTTACACTAAATAAAAATGTAATTTTAGAAATACGCTGCGATACTGATACCCGAGCCTAAGTAATTTCCGGTCCGCCATTTGAGAACTAAATTCAAATTTACATTACAGTGAATATCTTTGACAGGTTTGTGTAATAAATGATGGCATAAAAGCACTTATTTCGCAAAGATATATCTTAAGCTGTGATTTACTTTTTTTGTTTACATAAGACTGTTTTGTCCAATAACTTAAATGCAGATGGACTCATCTAAAGTTACTTCTAACAGTAACTACTTAATAATAGATTTCTGCAGCACAGCTTGGTAACGGGACGAAGCACTCAACATTAGTAGAACACTATTTATCGTAGAAAATTCGTTACTTAATGTTTTCACATTAGATTTGTTGTATGGCAGTGAAACTTGGGCTTATACAGGGAGAAAGGAACAAAAATTGAAAGCTGGGATTGCATTTTCTACGAAGAGTCAAGGGTTGTATAAGGAAGGACAGAATTCGTAATTGCAATGTAAGGAAAGACCTCCAGACTGTAAATGTAAATGGGAGAATTTTCTATTATTGCAATAAATGGATGAAGCATTTTCAAAGAATGACGAGGGATAGGTTTTCAAAACAGGTTCTAGAATATAGGCCTTAAGGAAAGAGAAGCTTGGGAAGCCCTCTATGCTAGGAATAATTTATTTTATTTATGCAGTTTCCCATTAAAAAGCCATTGTGATGGCAGAACAGGGTAAGAAGCCTATACCATGAACAGAAGAAGAGATTAGGGGGCTCATCAGTGTGTTTGCCTGTGTGGCTAAAAATTAAATAATAGTTTTCTTATTTTAATTTATGCATCAACAAATAGGAAATTCTTTATCTAAATATCATTATTCATCGACTTTGTTCAGGAATAAAAATTTAAAATGCTTAGTTGGTACAGAACGCTACATGATAACTTGCAGCAAACAACTCACTCCAATGGCTGACACAAGGACAACTGATATTAACCATTTGAGTGCTCACGGGTGACAGCTTGACAATCATATCAAGACATAGGCCATACTGCACAGTTTAAACCAATATTCTTTTTGCACTAAAAATTCAGTAGGAAAGTTAACAAAATTATGATTCTTAATCTTAGTTTTTGTGAGCTGGGAAGTGTCTAACAAAAAGATCCCAATTCAACAATTTTTAGTCGTTAAATTTTATATTTCTTCACCCAAAAACCCTCCTTGAGAAATGCTCCTTGATCTACACTGTTAGTAGTAATTTCTATTTCGACCCATGGGCTGGTTTTTTTTTTTTATATAGAATCTGGTAATCTTGATGTTTTAGAAACATTAAAAATTTGCTGTTTTGAAATCTTGTTACAACCCAGGATTGTAAATTAATAACCACTTTCTTCATAGGGCTTTAACACATTGATGATGGATGACTTCTCTGTGGTATCAAATGAACTTTGCTGCAACAGATGACAACTTTAAAGTCATACAAATTGTTCTTTTTTTCAATAAATGTTAATACTTTTCCATCAGCTACGCAGTGTTTCCTTTTGCAGTGCAATACATCAGAACTGTTCACATTGAACATCATCAGATATGCTGTCTTTTTGAAATTTTGAATACATCAGTTAGTTTTGAATTGCTACCAGTTTTATTTTCTAATAAGGTTTCTTACAATAACATATTATCTTAAGCATTTGATTTTGCAAAAAAATGAAAGCACATTGAAATATTCTTAATTACAGTATTTTCCATTTAACACACAAGTGTTGGGTGGTAAAACACCACCAACACGACTTCAATGATATTTGGCTGTGGTCTGGCATCAATTACAATACAAATATGGCCAGACACACTGCCTCAGTTCTGGCTAATTGTATATGCCTCCACAATCCTCTAAGTGCTCTTCATGAGTAGTTTGACAAAATAACATTTTACATATTTCTTTATTACACTGGATTATGTAAATTTTGCCTTATGTTAAATGTAGATCTGAAAGTGCACAATAAGCAGAGAAAATACTGTAAAAATATTCCAATTGAATTATTTTGTTTTTAATTTTACTAAGGCACAAGTACAACTAAGATTATTTTGTACGTTTCAACACAAAAAACTTCTCTACATTAGTACTTTAAACAATAAAATTCTTATCTCTCTGATTATTTTCTCAGTGAAAACTCACTGGAAGTAACTTAAAAGATTTACCAAATACTAGCTAAAAGTTTTCTAGTTGATGTCAGATCACGAACCAAAATTAGCACTTACCTAAAATTCCACAAAAAAATTATGTGCCGTGTTACTGCAGGACTATCTTATTCATCACTTAGAAAAGCCTACTGATAAACTGCAAGTGGAACAGTGAGCAATTCAAGCTGCCTGGAACATAAGTCATCAAAATAATATCTGAGTAGGACACATATGTGTCCGTAGTTCTGTGAAAATATTTTTGGTTGGACACATAGGCCCCACACATTCTCAGCACTTAACCCTTTAACACGTTCACTGCGGGCCGGGTGAAGCGAGGTTATTCGCTGTGGCTGAACCGTCGCCTGCCACATTTATAAGTTTCCCGCACACAGAAAGTGTACAAGTCCGCGGCGCTTTATATCCTCATATTCTCTCTGCAATTACAATTTCTTGTGTGTATTTTCTTTCAATACTTTTATTTTACATTTATACGTGTATGTTTATGTATTTTAATATAGATAAATGTATTTGTTTGCGGTTTTAAAAATACACTCATAAAAGTATAAATACAAAACCAATGTAAAAGTCTGAATGTACTTTGCTTTTATCACATAAACCTATGAGAAAAAATTAAAAACTTATAGGAATAATAGGATAAAAATTGTTCATTACGGCACTCTTAGCTGAATAACTTCGGTGTGACCAAAGGTTTTTGAAAAGTTGAAAGTAAGTGTTATTACGGTACAGATGGCAGACAGATATCTGTACCTGTTTACGATTTTCTCTTTTTTTTCAATAATATTTTATTACCCTTTCTGTTCCCACAGCACGCAGTAAGTCTTTCCATGGACAGGTAAAAATGCAATTCCAAAAATGGGGTCACCTAAGAAAAGAATTGAATAAGCCTACTAGTATACTATTATAAGTAAATGACCCTGCCGCTTTGTGTGACTGTGCACGCCTCGTAGGCCCTAAAATTATGTACTAATAAAATATTTCTATAACCAATTTTTAAATGAGGCAAACATTTAAAAAAAAGTTAATTTTAGGTCTGTATGTACGAAAAAGTAGGCCTACTTAAATTTAAAGCATTTAGGCACACATTCGTATACACATTTATTTATTTAGTTGCATTTTTGCCACACTTAATATTTACTAGGTATAGTAAATGTTGCGTAATTGTAACAAAAGTAATGTAATGAAATAACATTTTATAGCATTATTACTACGACTAGAAAAAGAAAATTCATCCAAAAAATTAAGTTTTCTCGTCAGATTATAAGAGTATAGATGAAATAATCACTAAAACTGAATAATAAAAATATTATAATAAAAAAATACAGAACAATAATAAATAAAAATACTTTATTTAAAACTGATATGTCACTAATAACAAATAAAACAGCTCGTAAAACTCTAAACTTACAAGAAAATATATCAGTTTTTAAAACTCTGCTAAAGAAAACCTGTGACATTTCTTCAAAAGCTGAAGGTATACTGGCATAGAATGAACCTTTTTCTATGGCTGATTAATAAAAAAAATACAATTTACCCTAGCTGAAGGCAGAAGGAAGAGATTATAAAACCGTATAGACGGACCACATTTTTGCGGCAGCCCACACCCTGGGACTGTTCAATACGCTACATAAATGTGGCAGCCGCACTGAACGTGTTAATCGGTATATGCATCAAATCATGTTGTCAGTACAATTTCACATTTTCAGTATGTGCACCATATGAGTTTTTGTCTATATCTTCTATTCCAGAGAACGCATCAAATGATGGTTAGTATAGTTTAACTTGGGCTACTATCTGTCAGTATGTGGAATTTTTTTCTTTCTTAAACTCTCCCAGCAGATGTGGTTACCCAATTTGTTTATACATCACATAATGTGCATACTTTTTGATGGTGATAAGTTTTAGGTTATTGTTATACACCATAAGTCACCATCTTTTACCAAGCCGTATTGTATTTTGTTTTACAACATTGTTTTAAGTGCATTTGCAAGAAAGTCAAGCATGGTGATTTACGAAAACTTTGAATTGTGTTCTTCGAAAACTTTTGTTACTTTGAATTGTGTGAAATATTGTTTTCACATCATATGTATGGCTTTCTAAAAAAAACTAAAAACATTAGTTTTCTAATATAATAATCTAAGAAAAACTCTCATTTGAATTTTTTTTTAAATCTAAAAAACTCACTCCATGGGGTAAAAATACCATGAAGATACTAACATAAAAGGCCACATTTAGATTTACTTACCAAACTGAAGACAAATAACTTTATACTGGAATAATACAATATTTGATTGCCAGAAACAACAAAAGTTAACTGAAGAAGAATCATCAACTCACCACCAATTTCTAAATAGTAAAATTGTCACAAATTTCATGATCCTAAATTCCCACCAACATTGAAATTACAAACCTGTCAATCCTTAGAGATAAGTAATGTTAGGTAGCAACCATCTGCAGTCAAAAGTAATACTAAATTGTTTACTATCACTCTTAGGTTAAGTGACCCTGAGTAGAATATAGGATAACAGACACAACAGCTTGCTTTCATCTATTATATAAAAGGACAACCATGTCCTGGGTGATTCATTTATAGATCAACGCACAGCCGAAACTACTGACGCTACAGACTTGAAATTTGGAAGTTAGCTTTCTTATGTTGTGTAAGCGCGCACTAAGAAAGGATTTTGCAAAATTTTGATTTTAAAGGGAAGAAATAGCAAAAATTCCCCCCCACTGATGCGAGGATGAGGAATAAACGCGAAGCGCAACACTTATGAAGTGGCTGGTTCTCTGTCCGACACACATTTACCCCCTTCATAGGCATATTCCATAGCATACCAGTACTGCATCTCTAGGCTTGCGGCACGTCGTAGCCTCTTTTTCTCTTTACAAAAATTACAAATTAAAATTTACATTTTATTGATTATCATCAATTTTATTACGAATAGTAGGCAACCACCAAAACAAAAAATTACACATTTACATATTCAGAATTAAATGATTTGAACGGCCTTTTTATAAAAATTTTCAATTATTTCAGTTTTATTGATTAAATAAATTTGATTGCAAATCTATTATGTAAAATCCTAATAAAGGATTTTGCAAAATTTTGATTTTGAGTAGAAATCGCAAAAATTTCGTCCCATAAGAAATACATATAGGTAGCCTATACTTATAAGATTCGTTTAAAACAGTAACAGTCGGCCTACACCGGATGTTAAAACTCGCATTTTATTCTTAATCGCATTCTTATCGTACGTAAATAGTAGATAAATTACAAAACTATAGCTATTTTCCCAGAAGTTGAATTGACTTAAACAACGATTTTAATCTATGTTTTACTTTTGTCACTCCGGATGTTGTACTGTGCGTAGTGTTTGATCTTTTGACCTAACACTGGATTTACATTTTAACCAGAATTTATGTAATTAGTATAATAAGTGATATATGTTTTTTATGCTTTATAATATTATTACTTATTATGCCAAGATACGAATCTCATTGCTTAGATCACATAATGTATTTGACTGACATTGTAAAAATGATTTTTGCAACCGAACAATTAAAATTTAATTTAAAAAAAAATGTGTCTCAACCAATGCAGTAAAATGCATACGGTAAAGTTATTTTCTTAAATATAACTTAAATTAAAATAAAACAACAGGTATTTATGTAAACTCAGGCAGTATACTATTATATAATCCTTCTCTTTTTCATTTTTTCACCATAAGGGTCGATTCACACACATCCGTCCACGCGACGTCTTAGTTCCGTCATTCCGAGAAGTGTCGGTCACAGAAAAATATTTTTTCTTGAAAATTAATGACATTGTCTACACTGAGCATCGGCACCGTCCCAAATTCGGCGCATCAGTCTTGTCGCCGTCACCGAACCATCAAAACGATATTTTGTTTTTTACGGATGAGTTTGTCTCTATGTAAAATGACAATGGAGTTTGACGGAAGGAAAACTGACGTACGTGTGTGAATACTGTCATCATTTTTGACTTCGAGTGGCCGTGCCGGTTCCTTTTCGGAACGGTGACGTGACTGATGTGTGTGAATTGTTCTTTATACGTAATTCCAAAAAAAAATTATATTTGTGACTTAAGTTATTAGCAAATTAAAATACAGAATCATAGACTTAAAGTTGCATGGGCGAAACCACAACGAGTCGCTATCTATTATATAAAAAGAGATGTCCTGATTTATAGATCAACTTAAGTTTTCTAAGAAAGGAAAGCTGTCGCTAAGAAAGGATTTTGCAAAATTTTTATTTTAAATGGTAGAATTCGCAAAAATACCTTCCCATAAAAAATACAGAGAGTATACTTAAATAGCCGATTCTTTATTTACGTTTGCGTGGGCGAAGCCACGCGGGACCCGCTAGTACACTATAACAAGCTAAATTACTCTCACTACTTTGCATTACGTATAAGAAGTCCAATAGGCGTTCTTGAGCCTCAAGATGCACAAATAGAATTCTAACTTACCTCCACTACTTTATACATTAAGTTTCTCATACCATTTCTTTGTTATGTAGAATCTAGCCTTGAACAGACATCCTGGTTCAGTGCGCATCTTTCAGTCAAGGTTGAAAACCCAGGAACCAGGGTACAGTAGTTCTTAACAAGAGGATGATTATGGTTACTAAACATCAAAAGGCTGGATCCGCACAGATGGTAACAACCAACTTTGTCAGGCCCACGATAGTGAGAGGTTTGCCATAAGTCACTAACCTCAACTTAGATGGCACTGAGAATGAGGAATAGGGAATTTAATATGTAGCAAAACACCATTTTTTCAAATTTTTCAAAAGTAAGTTTTATTTAATAAAAACGGTTTTTATATGAACAGTTATTTTGCTTGGGTGGAAGATTTTGAATCACGCATAGAAGCAGAGCGCCTTCGCTTGATCTCTTCCTGGCGGCGTACCTTAGCCTCCTTCTGGCGCTGAGCGAGCAATTTTGCGTACTCTGCAGCTTGTTCTTTCTTTTTAATACAACGTTGTTTCTTCAAAACAAGACGATGTCTCTTACGCTATAATTAACAAATATAAAAAAAAAATCAATATTAACAACCCGGAACTTTTGTTTGGGTTTAACATCAAAACAAAACACCAGCAAAAAATTAAGAATATTTCTGTCAAAACATATGTCAAGTAATTTATGCCTGTAATCACAATTCTGCATCACAAACGCACTTTATAGAACAACCTTGACTGGTTTGATGCAGTTCTACCTAGCACCAAGTAGTTTCATATCTACATACCTGCAACACACTACATCTTTGGTAATTTGCTTTAAGTATTCTAACCTTTGCCTCTTCCTACAATTCACTCAATATTACCCTCCATTATGAATAAAGCAACACCTGTTTAGAGCTCTAAGTATGTTAACAAGATAAAAATACAATTTTCTTGTACCTCTGGTTTATGTTAACAGAGACATTAAGGCAATACACTGAGCACCTAAATGGAACAAACACACAATAGTTTTGCTAATCCAGGTACTTTATACCAGTAATCAGCATGGATTTAATCATAATAACAAGTTCATATTTTTATAATTTGATTAAAATAAAAAGACAATTTTTGTGAAACTGTCAAAACTGAAGAAAAAATTCTAAAATCAGTACAAATTGCTTGAAACTGCCATTAACTGAATTCTCTAATTAATAACATTAACCAACATTTCAATGAAATGTTAATTTACATGATTATAAAATGATTGAGCAAAAGCTGAAACTGTTGCTGCTGACTACATAATCCTGCATGACAGTAACCTGAATGTGACAACACATTTTTTAAACAGAATGGTAATTTAACATGAATTTTTAAAATGATTGACCAAAAACTGAAACTGCTGGTGACCACACAACCCCCAATGATAATACGATTATTACAGAAACTAGAGCAATAACTTATGGTGTAATGACTAGAGAATGTGCTTGTCCAATTGCTCTGTGTATATAAGTCACGAATGGATGTGATGGAGTCCAGTCATCACTACCTGTCAGCTGTAGTAGAATCAGTCAAACTCAGAGCCCATTTTGTACATTACTAACGAAGTAGGTAACTTAATACACAAAAATCTTCCAGGTTAAAACAAAGTTGTTAAGATCTTTTGTTATCGTATTTGAAGCTAATCACAGGAAATTATTTTAAAAAACACAAAATAATATTCACGAACACGCCTTCAGTGGAATACCACAGAAAGATTCATGACTGAGCAGAGCTAACAGACAATGAATGTGACCTTAAGTTGTAGTAGTTAAGTGGGGAACGATCTTCCAAGTGTGACTTCACAGAACAGCTGATTTTCTCATCAAGACATGTACATCGACATACCGATTCTATAATCTTTCCGCCATGGCAATAACCTTCAACACCGTAACAACTATTTGTATTTACTCTACAAGCAATTGCACAATGAAAACAGCTACGCTATTTCACTTATCAACCTTGCATATGTTAATTAAATACAACACAAATAAACCTAAAAGTGGATCATAATCGCAATACACAAGCAAGAGATGTTCAATAAAGAATTAGGAAATTCACCTCTTTAAAATACAAATTAAGGCATGCACAGAATATCATAAATAATAGGCAATTTATACTTTAACAATATTTAAACTACAATACTTTCAGATAATACTATACTATACGGTAACACTGTAGTAGAAATTAATAGCATTGCATGTGATTTAATTCAATGCAATGAGGTAAGCATCTACATTAATTTAGCAGCCCTTCATAGAATCATAATATTAATAAATTATGATTACAATACGAACTTGCTGCTCAATACAATACATAAATAAAGAATTCAAAATTCAATAATAATAATAATAATAATAATAATAATAATAATAATAATAATAAATTCTAATTCAATAAGAATTAGGAGTCACTAGACGTTTTACTTCTATAAAAGCAAATAAATAAATAAGGCATGCACAGAATATCATAAACAATAGGCAATTTATATTTTAACAATATTTACACAACAATACTTTCAAATAATACTATACGATAACATTGTAGTAGGAATTAATAACATTGCATGTGATTAAATTCAATGCAATGAGGTAAGCACCTACATTAATTTAGCAGCACTTCACGGAATCATAATATTAATAAATTGTGATTACAATACGAACTTGCTGCCCAATACAATACATAAAAAAAGGAAAATATTTTCCAGTATGCACAATTTTCTCAAAGGTTAAATCTCCACTAACATTCTTAAAATTAGTCTTAATCACTAATAACTAGAATACGAGGTATAGCAATTAAGTTCCAGGAATTTAGTTAAACCTTGAAAACTGGCAACACCGCATCATTCATAAACACCGGAAATAGACCTTACTTTTATTTCAGTCCATAGCACGATTGGTTTGTGTTTTATGAGTGACTCACATTACAAGCAACCCGTTGTGATCTAATTTTTAGCAAAATCTAATGAAAACCCCTTGACAATCCTCCAAAAATTGCAAGTGGTGTACGGAGATGAAAGCATGTCAAAAACACGAGTGTTTGAATTGACGTCAATCGGTAGACAATGATCCACGTGAAGGAACTTCTATCACCTCTCATACCGATGCGAATGTCAACCATATGCCCAAGCTGATCACAGCTGACCGGCACCTAAGCATTCATGGTTTGTCTGACGAGTTAAAAATCAACAAAGAAACTGTTCGCAAGATGTTACATGAGAATTAGAACATGCAAAAGATTTGCGCACAGATGGGACCAGAACTTGTCGCTCATAAACAGAAACTCGTGCAAAAAAATCTACCTGCGAGGATTTATTGCACCGCATTCAGAGCGCCAACAGAGATTGGTAGTCACTGGAGATAAGACCTGGATATTTGAATTTGACCCAGAGACCCGTAAACAAAGTCAGCAGCGGGTGGAAAAGAGTGAGGAGCGGCTAACAAAAGCGAGGATGTCTAAGTCACGACTGAAGGCTATGTTGACTGCAACTTATTTCCCAAGATGAAATTGCACCTTAAGGGATCTCACCAAAGGGACATACAGGCGTTTTAGGAATCTGTAACCTCAGTGCTGAATGGAGTAACTTTGGAGGATTACCAAGAGTGCTTCCAATCGTGGGAGCAACGTTGGAATCGTTGTGTAGAGTTACAAGGAGACTATTGTGATTGATCTATAATAAAATTATGCTTATGTTTTATTGACAATTCCCGGAACGTAATTGCCACACATCGTAAACTGTCACTGAAATACTTCCTAAATGGGATCAATCAGCGTCATCTTAAAACGTGCTACCAAAAAATGTCAAGCAAAAACAGTTACAGAAAACAAATTTACATTAATGCACGACTTTACTAAAACTTATATGCACCTAGGATCCACAAATTTATTAACACACCTAATAATTTAAACAACATACGATTAAGATCCATCTAAAAATTTTCATCCATTTAATAAGCTTCATAAAAGAAAACATGTGTTACTAATAAGTAGAATACTTTAATAAGGTAAATAAAACTGAGAAATGTTAAAATCTCAAAGCTAATCATGATTAGTTTCTAAATAAAAATGAAATGATTTCAGCAAACCGCAAGTAATTTAAGAAAAATACGCAATTTTAAAAGTTTATTGTTTAACAGTAAAAAAGTACGTCTGCTATTATGCTTGTACTAAAAATTTACAAGTTGATACATTCAACATTTTGAAAGCAACTGCTTTTAAATAATTTTAAAAGTTTATTCATCATTCCAGTACTGCAGAAAAATACTAGACATATTCTGTATTCAAAAGTTTTTCTTGTAATTTATATGCAAAGCTTAGGTATATCTTAATAGCAGCAGAGAAACAATAACAATAAAATAACTGGTACTTAGAACCATAGTAACATAAGAATAAGAGAATGACATCATGCCATATAATCTTGTTCGGGAAATACTTAAAACTTAACACGGAGCAACTTAAAGAAACAAAGGGCCCATGAAAGGGGTATGTACAGTTACCTTTAAAGACAAATCTATGCAACATGGAAATCACCTTTAATGATAACCTGTTATGTAGACTGTATGCTGAGGGGGAAGAATCAATCTCTCATATTATCAGCGAATGCTAAGCATGAATTGACACAAGGTGCTGACTCTTTTGGCAACCTTCCACAGAAAAACTTGGTAAGCGGTCTCCTACAACTTATAAAAGGAAGGGGGTTTGGTTTATTAATAAGTGAAAAATATTAGGGATGTGATAATAAAGGCTCTCTGGAGCTCAAGCATTAAGGAGCTGAAAAGTACGTCATCCATCTTTTATAAATCTATTAATGTAACATGCATAAATAAGACCTGGTACACTATTTTTCTCTTAATTATCTAATTTATTAAGAAACAAAAATGCAATACCTGAAGTGTGACAGGAGTGATCAAACGCTGGATTTTTGGGGCCTTAAACCTATCCTTCTTGCCTTCCTTCGGTGGTAATGGGCGTTTTACAACATACTGCCTAACATCATCTTCCTTTGACAAGTTAAACAACTTCCTAATTTTAGATGCTCTCTTTGGACCCAAACGACGAGGAATTGTAATATCAGTCAATCCTGGAATTTCCTGTATAAAATTACAAGAAAACAATTCTCTATAAATACATAATAACGGAAACCTTTACACAATAAAATAAACAAACAATAATATCTTTAACTTCTTCATGGTTTTGATTATTTGCAAAAATGCTCTTTCAGACTCTCAACATAATATATATTTTTTTCAGTTTTCATGCAACACA
Organism: Catonia carolina; assembly: GCA_035578175.1. NCBI lineage: Eukaryota > Metazoa > Arthropoda > Insecta > Hemiptera > Achilidae > Catonia > Catonia carolina. Next base: position 328,087,930 of record JAQMRL010000001.1, on the reverse strand, counting down.
ATACTCACTGTAGTGTACTAAGTAAGTATAATGCTGTATTAAACGTGTATGTAAAACATACAATGTTATTAAATAAAAAAATTCAATAATATTGTGTAGCCATACATCATGTGAGTGGAACTTTAATTGCCAAACAGACAGAATACTGCTCAAATTGTAAATATGCTATGACTGCAACCCTACATGAATACAGTAGGAATTGCCCACATCGAGGTAAATGGCATATCTCAATAGAACTCTGTAAGGATTGCAGGTTGGGCAGACATTCCAGTAGCATGGCAAACGTTCTCGCAAATGTTACTAGTAGCGCATTACGAAAGGGTGTTTTATTGTTCCGACACGAATCTGCTTGTTCAGTTATTTTTATTATTTATACTTTTGTGCATAGTTACTTACTGAATAAGAACTAATAACAACATAGTAATTTGGGGCATTAGTAATGGAGAATTATGCAGAGGATATTTTTTCATTGCATTGGTTAAATTTAGTACATTCAATTACCATTCATACCGCTCTTAAAAATAGTACTAAAAATATTTTAAAAAAAGCACTACTATAATGACCAAACCACAGACAGAAACACCAAGACGCACAAGCAAAATGAGTGACAAAAATAGAACACGCGCTATTCTTGAACGAGTGACTTTTGTGAATAGTAGCAAGGAAGTGGCATGCGTCACTCTGGTGGAATGTGTAGTATTTGTTTTAGTGTAGTTACAATGCTACCGGTCGCAAAATTTGTGAATTACCATGCCACACTATTCTTGTAGAATGACAGCCTTAGTCCCTTTTTAATAAGTTTTATAATAAGTCATGCCTTAAGTGATCTTAAGTGGCGAAGAGTGTACCCCCAGTAGCAAGGCGTTTTAGAGTTCATGAGCCCATAGCTTGTTACATTAAAAAAGAAAAAACGACATTTGCCGAGACATAAAATAAATTAATTTCCAGCCAGCAAGCAGTACATCTGTATATATAATTAACACAAAAAAATTGTTTTTAATTTTTCAAGTTGACAACCACAACTCGGCCCCCCTTCAGGTTTGGTTTTGCTATATGCAAATTGCAAAACCTCATAATCACGAGGGATTACTGTATATAGAATTATTTTATCACCAATGCCTCTTCTATTTCAGTACTGTACTGCCAGGAGCTCATCTATCTGAAAAGAACCCTGCTGAGATAAGCGTAGTAGAATAAGACAAGAAACACCTTTGACAAATTGGTAAATTTTATCACACGATCAGTACATGCATAAAACAGCAAAGAACAAGCTAACTTTTTGCATTAGTACTTCTACAAATGTTCACCCTTTATTTGTTTCTAACTCTTTATTCATTTATCAACTTGTCAAATGGAAACATTAATACTTAAAAAAAGTTTCAAAACCCAGCACTGGGAAAATGATGTCAATACCAATTTACAAGCATGCTTATTCACACCAATTGTTACACTTGACAAGGTCAAATTCTTGCTTGGATTTCTTTAATAGTCATAAGCTATAGGTTCAACTAGACCGAAACAAGCTCTAAAATATTAAAAAGTGCACTATCTCTAGGCATTTACATTAAAAATACTGATATGTCAATATGTGGTAAAGAGCGCAGGTAAGTATTCCAATCGATCTACTTCAGTATTTCATAAAGAAAACTTTTCTTTTACAGCAACATAATGTACTAACAGGCCTATTTAAGATATAATTAAGTAAATAAACAATATTATTAAGCAAACTTAATAAAACAGTCAGCAACATTTGCAAGTGCATTTGTTGTTCATATATTAAAAACAAAAACAAACAGCAATTGACTAGACTATCACCACATTGAACCGTTATTGGAACACTATAGCTTGTCTTTTCTTATGTTTTTGGTTATCCTTTTCATTGTAGCTGGACAGCTAAGTGCCATTAGTAGTACAATTTGTTTAAACTTCTTTATAAATCACCATTTTAATATAATTTGGATGTTAAAGTCTATAATACAATGTCTTCTGATCAGTTTCATTTTAAATTTGAGCGCTAAAAGATCTATATGATTATCTACTTACATTTTCTCCTTTACGCACAATAATGAGAGCAAGTACACTAAGGTTAGAATCTACAATGCAACCACGGACAGATTTCCTTTTCCTTTCACCATCACGACGAGGACGATAACAAGAATGTCCCTTGGAAAGCAAAAGTCTTACTCTTCCTGCAAAAAAAGTAAGATTTTAAAATTTCTATTTATATTTACATGCTTGTAACACCAATTATTACTATATTCTATAGGTCATCCCTTAGCTACATAGCATTCGTTGAAGGTTTGCCACTGCCCTTGAGGACTGAAGGCTTAGGAGAGACGATAAGCACAGTAAAAACAAATCTGGTGTGAAACACTAACACAACTTTCTCTTGCCAATGCAAATAATTAACAATAAACCTAACATTAGTGACAAAACATTACAAATAAACAAAAAATTAACCTCAATAAACATAACCTAATTTTCATCATGAGTGAAAGACGCAAAATGAAAATCAACCTGTTTGGCTTAAAAATACGGAAAAGCACTTTCACGCTAAACTAGGCTCTGTAGAGAAACATGCTCTAAATAAAAGTTGTAGATCTTTTAATTTCCTACAAATTTGATTATATACTTTTTTTGTCGTAAAATGCATAATAAGGCTGAAATCTTTAAAAAAAATTGATATTTTACAAGTTTTCATGAGAAAAAACATAAAATCGCTAATTACCTCTAAACTAAGGGTTATACAAAAAAATGTTTGAAATAACAGTTGTAGGTTTTAAAATTTACTACAACTTTTACACATACATTTTTGTGCTAAAATGCATATTAAAGTCGCAGTCTTCAAAAAACAATTTTTTTACGAGAAAACACTCCAAGAATTTCAGTAGATATGGTGCCTACCCTACCTCGTAGAGCATAAAAAGTTTAGTAAATGAGGCAATTTAAAAAAAAAATTGTAAAAGCCGTTTTTGAAAATCGCAAAAAGTGAAAAATGACACGAATTAACTACCACTTCCAGTTGACCGATTTTGATGAAAATGTTCCGTTCTTGAGATATTCTGTTCACACACACACACACACACAGACCAATCGCTAAAAACATGTTTTTTAGGTTCAGGGGGTCTGAAAACAAATAGATCCGGTGAAAACTCGCGATTTCGAAAAAATATATAGGAAGGAAAGTATTTTTTTCATGTCAATTTTTTAACTTATGAATATTATTCATATAGGCAAGAGAAAGTTATAATGCTGGTAGGATTGTATTTAATGACATCAATCCGGAGTCTAGTCATGGACTACATATTCTATGTTTTGTTTCATTTAGCAATATTACACTTTCATATGCCTCTTATAACCAAGTATACAAAACACTTAATATTATTATTCTGTAAATCCACTAAAAGTTACTAAGACTAAACCTACTAAAACCTATAAACTAAATAAAATTTTTTAAGAACATTTGAAAAAAAATTCAAAATATAATGATTAGGATTGAGATAAAATTAGTTGAACTATTCACGTGACTGCAAAAACATATTAACTTAAGCTCACATGTCGAGTAGTTAACCAATATGTTATTTTAAAGACTAATATTATACACACCACAGCTCGCCAAGGAACAATCTTTGACAAAAGTATTGAATGAATGAAATGCAATATCCAGATTTACCAAAAATCAGAAGTTTAATATTTTTCACAATAATTAGAATACTGTTTGTGTACAGTTAGTGTAAATAAACACTTTCCTATGTAAGAAAACACTAAATGTAAGTAAAAGCTGTATAAAAACTACTAAAACTTCTTTAAAATGTTATAACTTTAAATGATTAGATAAATATGTGATCAATCACAAGATGGAAACAATTGTTTCTTTCTCTATGCCCCATCGAAATGAGCTGTTAGTAATTTAAAAAAATATATTTCTATTCAATTAATCTTTAATACTTTACATAAATAAGAATATTATTATATTTTTAGAATTACATCAACTGAATAGTTTAACTTATATTTTAGGCCCATGTTGTCTTGCACATAACAGAAACAAATAAAGCAAGGTCTCATTTACAAATACAAGGCATTTGCTTTACCACAATTTCAAAAGTATGCAAGCTAATATTGTACCACTTGTACTTCTGCCAAATTGTGGAATTATTATAACTACACTTAACCTAAATTAATTTACCATATATTCCAGATTTACCAAACATCAAAAGTTTAATATTTGTCACAATTATTCGAATACTGATTGAGTACAGTAAGCGTAAATAAACACTTTCCTATGTAAGAAAACACTAAATGTTAGTAAATGCTGTATAAAAACTACTAAAACTTCTTTAAAATGTTATAACCTTAATTAATTAGATAAATATGTGATCAATCACAAGATGAAAACAAATGCTTTCTTTCTCCATCCCCCATTGAAATGAGCTGTTAGCAATTAAAAAAAAAATTCTATTCAATTAATCTTTAATACTTTACATATAAAAGAATATAGTTATATTTTTAGAATTACATCAACTGAACAGTTTAACTTATATTTTAGGCTCATGTTGTCTTGCACGTAACAGAAACAAATAAAGCAATGTTTCATTTACAAATACAAGACATTTGCTTTACCACAATTTCAAAAGTATGCAAGCTAATATTATACCACTTGTACTTCTGCCAAATTGTGGAATTATTATAACTACACTTAACCTAAATTAATTTACCATATATAGGATTATTATCTTTAAAACAAAATAATCTTTCCATTTTATGCTGCAATTTTCTGATAACATTTCAAAGGTTACTGCGTTGTATTGATTTCAAATTTCACTCTCTCTCTCTCTCTCTGCAGATCAAAAACTGAAAGAAACTTTATTTAATTTGTCATTGTGCTAGTCCTCATTAAGTCAAAACCAGCACTAATTCTTCAAAAATTGTACTTGCTTATTTTTAATACGGTATAAATGTATATATCACTAGTGTTTAAAACATCACCAGATTTAAATTTAAACAAAGCAATCAAGACATTATGTCTAATAAAGTAACTGTTCTAGACCATAAGCCCTACATACCGATACAAAAGCCATAGCTATATGCTGTTAACATGTTGCTTAAGCATTCAGTTAGTTTAACAAAAACATCGTAAATATATAGAATCAGAGCTCCTCACCAATTTTAATATTTAATGTACATTTATGTGTGCTAAATCCGAACCTGAGATTACTTTTACGCACAAATCACTGTTAAATTATTTACGAGTGATATTTTATAGTCTCTTTGCACGTATTAAAACCAATGTGGCAGGGTCTAATGACCTCATGGACTAGTACAGGTCATTTGTTCCAGCTAGAAGCTTTCCCTCCAACGCTGTGTGCCGCTGAGCTGTTCTGTTTAGTGGTCGGGGAAGCACCTCGTAGTTGTAACATAGTATACGGTTAGAAAGAGAGGAAATGATCATTAAGTGAGAAGGAGACAACACTTTCCCCTTTGAAACTATCCCTACTCTACCTACTCACCCTCCCCTTACAAGCTTCTTCCTAAAACAAACGAACTATACATATAAATATTAAATCTGGTGAACAGGTTATCGGTAGAATGTCCAAGAACCTCATATATTTCTGTTTATTGATCAATATTTATTAATTTCCGATTAAAATTTATAAGTATAAATTTTCAATTATAAAATTTTCTAGTATACTGAAGAAACATAATGGCGTAAATTAAATAGTTGCAGGAAACTGAGGTTATGTTGGTAGACAATAAAAAAAATGCTCATAAACAATTTTACAAAATGATTAATGCGGAAAATTAACTGCAGGTTTGGATTTAGCACATATAAAAATGTACCATAAATGGTAATTACATAGAACCTGGACACATAAGATTCCCACAATTTTTATATAATTTGTACTTTTATGTGTGCTGATTCCAAATCTGAAATTAATTTCGCACGCAAACCACTGTAAAATTAATTATAAGCCCTTTTTTATCATCGACCTACATAACCTCACTTTCCTGCAATTTTTAATTTACGCAATTACATGTAGCGTAAGTACTATTTAAAAATTCTATAATGCTAATTAATTATAATTATACAAAGGTTATTGGTTATTAAATACATTATTACTATTATAATTATTATTTGCTGTTTTAAATGAAAGGTTATCAATTAGAATTTTTAATTTTTGACAAAGCTCAAGTACTACAAAATATAGTAATGATGTCACACCATAGTAACGTTATAGTTGATAAATAAGTATTGGTTAAAATGTGCAGACATTTTATTTCTGTTAATTTACAAATATAATTAACCTGAATCATAGAATTTTTCAATACTTTTTTAAATATAACAGCATAAATTAAAAAGACATGGGAAGATTCAGACTTAGCACATTTAAATGTATAAATTAACATTAAAACTGGTGGAGCCCTGATTTTACATAATTACCAAAAATTTAATAAGGAAAACTTGATTAGGCCTCCTTTATCAGATTTTAATGTCCATTTAACTTACTCAGCTATTAAAGTGAACTGTAATTACTTATTAGCAATTACAGTTGAAAATAATCATTGACAAACAAGAATTTAAGTACTTAGCTCAAATATTAATTCTAATTGTAATAACAATTAGAAATAAGGTTTTCAGTTAATGTAGATCGCTAACATGGTATGTCTACCGGAACAATATCATGGATATTCACACTTAGTCAATTGATATTAATACAATACCCAGAATACTTCAAACTGAGCTATTTCACTGCAACTACAAGTTGTTCTAGAGCACAACAAATTTTGGTTCATAAGATTCGGGCAATCAAAAATATTTTGAACAATAAACAATGCACATCGCAGGAAGAACTTATTAATTAAAAAACTTAATTAACTTAACCTTATTTGAAAGAATTTATATATTTTTTGAACTGAAGACACAATATTAACTAAATAGGGCTAATTCTACAATTCTTTTGTCAGTACACAATCACAAGAAAGTAAATTGAAACCAAGTTACCATTCTATGCTTTAAAAACTGCACTTATTAAACAGGAATTGTACGTATTGTTAGCATAAATTCTGAGGCACTTGCCAATGGAGCACCAATTCCTTAGAAGCTAACATATTTAATCTATGAATTAACACAAGATGATTCAAAAGAAGAACAATAATGGACTGCCATTTAAATTTAGCTACAACTTTGGTAAGACTAGGTTGTGTAAATATTCCCACGCCTAAGTACAGATCAAAAATGAGCCTAAGTGCATTTCATCCAACACAATCTGGAACTAACATAACCTAAATTATGGTAAAACTCGTTTTAATAACGAGCTGGTACAAAATTGTGCCAGCTCGTACCAATTTATCTATGAAATTCAGTAAATTTTACATACCGTTCGACAAAACTCCCTGTTTCATAGGGAAACCTTGTTTATCATTACCGCCGGCAATTCTGACGACGTAACCTTTCCATTCATCTCCTAATCCATCAGCTTCTACTTCAGCTCCCATACGTTTTTCATAGAACATACGGAGCTTATGGTCATCCGTAATTTCGAACAGTTTTTGGCATCCTGTAGCCGGAAAAGACACGTTCAGCTGAAACAGACACGAGTACCATTTTAGAGGATTTTAACAGTTCCTTCATGTGGCAAGAAGAAAATTTTATCCATATTAATCTTAAAAACGCCTATACAAAAGTGAAATATTGTAGTACATATAATACAAGAGTATTTTTACAAATACAGTAAGCAAGGTGTTCAATGAAAAAAATGTATTATTTTCAAATAAATTTACCTTCATTTTTGTTAGACACTGAACGACATAACAGAATCCTATTGGAAAAGGAAGTTACTTCACAATAAGAGGCAATACTGCCAACGTTAACATCATAATACGTTTGTTACAACAAATTACACAAAACTATTTAAAAAAACAAGCAATACACCATTAAATAATACGTTTAACGGTAACTAATAAATTTACAAAATAAAAGAAAAAATAATTTCCGTGTTTTTGGCAGCGTTTCATTTCGTAATTTTATTAATGTACATGATGGTATTGTACTATAATGAAGTATACTCAAATAATAATCTTAGAAATAGTTATTATCAAATTGAAACTAACATAGTTTTTGTTTTTGAATTATTAAAGTATAATTATGAACATTATGACATAAAATCAGTGAAAAGGCATACATAATTTACTAACAGATTATTCTCCAATAGTTTATAAAATGTCTACATTACACAATGATATCTCTATGCACCCAGCCATGTGCTTTTACAACCATTAGTGACAAATTCAAATTTGTCGCTCGCCTTTTTTCTTTGGCAAGATTAGTCGTTATTTACTAATTCATACTTCTGTACAACTAACAAATTTATTAGTATTATTAATTAGTGTGCGCATAAATCTCTGGTACGTGAATATGATATGTTAAAGGGAGAACAGTATTTAATAGTAACCCTCCCATGTAAAATCTTCTTGCAAATGAAAACAGTAGATTAACATAAGCTATGTGATAACCAGATAATTAGATAACCAGAAGAAGTTGTATTTTCATTCATTCCTATTCATCAAAACACAGTACATTGTTATTAGAACTCAAAGTACTTTCTTCTGACAATCTGTGTTTACTTAATTCTGACAAAAAAATTAGTTCAAAAGTCTTTGTTCAGTCAGTTGACTGAATGTAAATTGATTCCAGACCATCAGTTTGCGTTTCGGAAGGGTCATTCAACAATTGAACAAATACATAGTGTAGTAAAAGTGGTTACAGACAGTTTGGAGGAAGGAATGTATTGATCTGCTGGTTTTTTAGATGCTGAACAAGCTTTGACAAAATCTGGCATGTCGGCTTATTATACAAAGTTAAAAGAATGTTAAGCCAACCTTTCCTTTTGATTTTACGGTCTTATCTGGAAAATCGGGTTTTTTCAAGTGAAATACCAAGATGAGCTGTCATGTTCCAGGTACATTAACTCTGGTGTACCTCAGGGTTCAGTTCTAGGCCCGTATTTGTACTCTTTGTATGAAGCAGACTTACCAACAACTGAAGGGGTAGTTTAAGCTACATTCGCTGACGATAAGGCATTGCTTGCTAAAGGTGGAGATCCTATAGTTGCTTCAAACAAACTTCAGGAATGTTTAGACCAAATCCAACCATGGCTTCAAAAATGGAGAGTGAAGATCAATACTACAAAATCACAGCATGTTACATTTACCATGCGGAGAAATATTTGTCCGCCAGTAAAACTTGGAGGCGTTGATTTACCACAAAGTGAAGTTGCAAAGTACCTGGGTATGCATCTAGACAGGCGGTTAACTTGGAGAACCCTTGTGAGAATGAAGAGGAATGAATTAAATCTAAAATATAAAAGGATGTACTGGCTGATTGGCGGGAACTCTTCACTCTCACTTGAGAATAAGTTGCTGCTTTACAAAATGTTACTTAAACCAGTTTGGTTGTACGGCGTTCAACTTTGGGGAACTACCAGCAGAAGTAACATAGAGGTAATTCAAAGGTTCCAGAATAAGGTTCTTCGGGCTGTAACAAGGGCACCATGGTTTGCAAGGAATGCAGAAATACAACATTATTGCAACCTTCCTGATGTGATGGACAAGGTCAGGCGTTTTAATAGAAAATATCAGGCAAGACTTGAAAGTCACGAAAATGAATTATCCATAAATCTTCTAAACAATGCAGAAGAAGTTAGGCGCCTGAAATGTTACCATGTTTTGGACTTGTCTGAAAGAGTTTAAATGTATATAAAATTATAGTGAAAAGTATTCCACATTGTAAAATGTAAATATCTTTGTACATAGTAATTTTCTCTTTTAACACATGGCCGGCCCCATTGGCGCAGTTGGTAACGTGCTCGCCTCTCATCATGCGGTCTTGGGTTTGAATCCCATTCAGGCACGGCATATTTTCATGCGCTACAAAAAAAAATCATTTCATTCTTCACTGTCTGCATTAGCAGTAATTGCAGAACAGTCGGACGTTAAACAAAAAAAAAAAATTTAACACATGAATAATTGATATAATGAGAGGTACTCAGGGTAATGAGGCCTCAACTTGTGATTTGTTAATTCAAAAGATTTGTTTATAGTTTATTATTTTTAAAACTGATAGCAAATAATGTCATTTATAAAAAAAAGTCTTCGTGACATTACTACTGAAGATCAATACATTGCAATAATACTAATTTATTATTGTTATTTGCATTCCTAATTGAAGTAAAGTTCTCTAAGACATTATTAGTGTTTTAAATATCATGAGTGAATTTGCACTATTTATTTCATTTTAGTAATGGATAATTAAAATTTAGCTACAATAGCTTTCATTGAGGTAAAATAAAATAAAAGCACTTGGAAAACCAAAATGTAGGCAAGAATACTACATGTAACAGGCTAGTTCAGTAAAGCCAAATATGCACGGTTCAATTAGGCCGGCCCGTAGTGTAGTGGTCAGTGCAACTAGCTACTATGCCGAGGTCCCAGGTTTAATTCCCGGTCAGGTCTGGCATTTTTTTCATCTGTAAATCACCACATATCATTACCTACGCACAAGCCCAAGGCTTATGTAGGTATCATCACTCAATAAAAAAAATTTGGTTCCTCAATGCGGTTAAATCAATGAAATTGAATAATGTAGACTGTATTTCAACTGAATTGTTCAATGAAATTATTGAACATTGAAGGAAGTAGACTGGCTTTCTACTTTTTTCCAATGCCGTTGATCATTGAGATAGAATTGATGAAATTGAATTGGGTGGATTGGTATTCAACTGGATTAAAAAGGCAGTGAACTGGATTATTTGAATTGATGTTTTGATTTCTCACACTGTTCTGCGTGTGTATGGATTTTTTCTCGTGTGCATTCGTAATAAATATAGTATTTAATCAAGGAGAAGATCACACTCCACTGTTTTTAGATTTGTAAAAAAATTATGAATGTCTGTGCAACAGTAAGAGGGAAGATTACAAACCAAAAAAACGAAAGAGAGAATGCAATACAACCAATTTGCTAGGAAATGAATTTACCAGAATTCACTGGAAATGATGTAAAACTAAACATGAAAGTATTTGGACAAGGTATTATGGTGGAATTTAAAAAAGTTCAGCAATCGGGAAATTTCATATATGACCCAAAACTGTTTTGGTTTGCTCAGGTTGATGCTTTTTTACAACATTCTGCACACCTAAAGGAACTTCCTCAAATCTGGTGAGAAATCAACCCTCATTTGACAGAAATTATGCAAAATTCTGAATCGTAGAAACTCCCAATTGTACATGATTATCCTCACTTATTCTATCTGCTTAGGAAAGGACCTTCAAGCTCAAGAATTATTATTGATATCAGAAAAAATTATCAAGGTAGCCAATGTCAAGGGTTTATAACAAGTTATTTTTGGAGAATTCATTAATAATGGGGGACAACTTTGTCATTCAGACACAAACTAATTACCTAGGCTATTTAATGATATAAAATACCATTTTATGTTTATATTGTTGGTAGGTATTCAAAGTTCCTCTTGCAGGGTTTAAAAAAATTTAATAATACCTTACATCTTGGCCAAACAATCATTTTCTTACTTTGATAATTCCTAACTGCAATACAGAAAGCAAACAATTTTTTACAGTATGGTAAAAATAAGTAAGTAATGCGTGGAAAAATTTACTGCATAAAAATTACAAAAATGGAAGTGATCGGTTGCACAAGACTATTTGTCTGAATCTTGATTCCTCAATTTACTTTTTTCTTTTTAGTTTTTTTTAAGTTGCATCAACATCTTGGCTATTAGCGATTACTTTGGGTATAAAACAACATGTTTTTATATGTAATAATTTCCAGAATTTAGCCAGGAATCAAACACAGGACCTTCCACTTGGTGGGCTAGCTTTACCTTTATTGTTTCAGTGAATTCAGATGTCAAAGAGCAGCTTGAATGCAAACATAATTTTGTGTTCATTTAAAAGTATAATGTGTTAACTGAGATGAATGTAAAACTTCCATTCATACCAACTTTGGTATTAATGATACTTCTTCTGCCTTTGCCTTTCAAGGATTGGGCATCTCTGCCTGTTTCGAACCTCTCAAACCTGCCCATCTCTTTCTTGGCCGTCCTCGTTCTCTCCTGCCCTCCGCCTTATAGCCCAGTGTCTGCTTAAGTATCCTATCTTGCCTCATTCTGTTTACATGCTCTAACCACTGCATTCTGTTCTGAGATACCTTGTCGTTTATAGAGAAGATGTTGAGTTCTTTCCTTATATCGGTATTCCTGTAATGATCTTCTCTTCTACACCCATACGTATGTCGAAGAAATTTCATTTCAGATTCTTGCAATCTGCTCTCCTCTCGCTTTGATAGCACCCAAGTTTCACTGCCATAGAGTAGCGTTCGCACTGCTATTATTTTATAAAATCTCACCCTCGTGTTTTTACTGGTGCTATTTTTTAAGGTCCGGTGGATCGTTCCGCATATTTGCTGAAATCGGTGCATCTTATTGTAAGCATCTTTATTCTGTTGGTATGTAATGTTACAACCTAGATACTGAAAGTGGGATATCTGTTCCAAATATTATTATCTATAACAATTTTGCTTCTGACTGGCTCCTTCCCCCTGAATGCTATTACCTTCGTCTTCTTTGTTGAAACTGTCAACTTATATTCTTTGCAGAATATGTTCAGCATGAAGAGTGCTCTCTGCAGGTCATCGTCATTCTCCTGTAGCACTATCAGGTTATCAGCAAATAAAAGGCAGTTTACAACCCTATCTTCTCCTTTGAGAATACCAGTGTGTATTTGAGACTTCCATCTTCTGATCATGTCATCCAAATAAATATTAAACAAAGTGGGTGATAGACCACACCCTTGTCTTACTCCTCTTTTAATAATTACTTCTTCAGAGTTGGAATTCTCCATTGCTATTATCCCTCTGGTACCTTTGTACAGGCTTTGGGCTGCTCTTATAAGATGGGAAGGATATCCAGTATCTCGCAATATTTCCAATAATTTTATTCTATCCACTGTATCGAAAGCCTTCTGAAGATTGACAAAAGCTAAGTGAGTTTCGAGACTGAATTCCCTTCTTTTCTCAACAATTTGCTTTTTGATAAACACATTGTCAGTTCATTATCTCCCCTTCCTGAAGCCACACTGTTCTTCGAGTAGCAAGGTCTCTGCAATAACTGCATCCTACCTTTTATTATCATGCTGTATACCTTACATGATGTGATTAATGATTCTCATTTACCATTTATTTTAGTTAGATGTTATCTTCTATAAAGGAGTTTTATCAATAATAGTTTGATTCTCTAAGAATTGTATATTTTTATAAATTTCTTGATTAGTTTATTTTTTCTCAATGTATCTAGCCATTTTAGTAATTTATATAGCTCAATGCAACTCATACTGCCCATTCATTCACTCTCTTAAACACAAAATTTGTGCGAGATTGTGAAAAATCCCATTTACATAAATGTTTCTTTTTAGTTAGCCATAATAATGTATATTCAACAGTAAACAACAAAGAGTAGCTTAGAATAGCATACTGTTTCAATCCTTGCATAAAAATACAAAATAAATAAATAAAATTAAGTGTTACTTATGAACTTGATTTTGACAGGAACACTCCTAAGTTTCAAAAACATTGTGTTCTTGTTTCCAAAATTGTTTGAATTATAATTTCAAAACTAGCACAACTGCACTCATACTGTGTACAGGGTTATTGTTAGCAGCAGTACAGATCCTGGACTATTTTTAAATTAGCATAACCAATGTCAAAACTTTCTTGTTGGGTGGATGCTGCAAACCAATCAAATTTGGTGATAGCATATCTGTGTGTAAAGAGCTTCAAATAAAAAATAAATAATGTTATAATTTTGGCTGCCTCCGTAGCGTAGTGTTGGCATGCTAGTCTACTACGCGTAGGTCCCGGTTCGATTCCCAGTCAGGGTCTGGAAATTTTAACAAGTTAGAACCCATCGTTACACATCCCACTGCAGTTGCTAATGACCGAACTGTTGGTGCAACTTTAAATCAACTAAAATGTACCTAATTACTGATTTACAAAATAATATAATCAATCATTTTCAAAAGTAATTTAGGGTTTCAACTTTGTCACTCTACTTCAGTGGTTTGCAACCAGGGTGCTGCGGCACCTTTGGATATTGCAACCAAGAGCTAGGGATGCAGTGGTAGTCACTGACTACGACCTAATTTTGTTAAGGCAGCTTATTAAAAAGAACCTTGTAAGCAGATAAAAAAGATAAGGTAACAATTAATGGTAAGAAAAAGTAAGAAAGTGGATGCAAAGTTAATCTGAACTCTTAAACACTGCATACACATGCATGCAGTATAAGTGCAGGAGACACCTTTTTTAAACATCATTAAACTCTTTTTTTAAACCTTTATTAAAAAGTAATAGCTAATTAGCAGTATGATATCATGGGTATTAGGGTGCCATAATAGATTAATTCCATTGGTAAGGGTGCACATAAAAAACCATTGCTCACCACTACTCTTAGACAATAAGTAGATATTAATTAGACAAACAATTATGCTAAATTGATATTTATTAGATAATAAATTACATATACATACATCCAGTGAGTTATAATTTATAAATTAACTTAAGCTAACTAATTTTGTTCCAAAATTTAGTTGACTCATAAGGGTGGAAACAAACTACTATCATGTCGCGTGAGGTCACGTGCTGTTGCGTTCTGTCACAGATCCTCCTCCTGAGCGAAACGTGTGGTACAGTATAGTACATGGTTTTCTTATGAACTGGATTCACACTGAAATCATCCCATGCGTATCACGTCACGTCACTCACCTCATCTGTGATATCATGTTTTCATTTTCGGTTTGTTTACATATTTTGACGAACATGAGCTCACAGAATCCATTTTGTTATCCACAGCTTCCAATGGACGAAAAATTAATTGAAAAAGTGCGAGAACATCAGGTAATAAACAATTATAAATTGCCTGATTATCATGTACCCATATTCTGTTTGATTGCATGCTAAAATGGCTTTCTGCATTTACAAAAACAGCCGCAGTTTTCAGTTCTGCTTCCCATTCAGAAGAACTACTTGAACTTTCCATTTTAAATAAACACAAAAACACAAGTTAGGCCTATATAAAACTGATTTCTCAAAATTAATATGGAAGGAAAACGTTATGTAGGTAACGAAATAGTGAGCTTATTACATGACGCTTACATTACTTGATGCTTACTTACATGATTACATGATGCGTACTAACTTATTATGACGAAATAGTGAGCTTATTACGTGTGCTTGTAAATGTGATATTATATAACGATATAGTGATAGTGACATGACGTAATGTGATATGAGTTCGAGTGATGTGATAGTAGTATGTTTCTATCTTAATTCACTTTTTAATTTTGTATTCTGTACCATTCTTAACTTAGGACTCAATTGAATTATTGACAAATTTTATTCTTCCTGAATTTTCTGTTGTAATTGGAGAATTTTCTTTTATGTAGTTTTTCACCACTTCATAAACACTATTAGCTGAAAAAATACAATAACATTCTTCAGTTAATGATCTTAACACACAATTAAAATATATAGATAGGTAAAGCCCATACTTTAATTTCATCTGTTAGTATCTTTAATTGAAAATTGATATTCACTATGAGGCACAAAAATAACTTCTCACTAAATTTATAAATAAAAAAAATCTGGTATGAAGCACTCACAGAATTTTCTCTTGCCAATGCAAATAATGAACAATATAACCTAAAATTACTAATAAAACATAATAAATAAACAAAAACTAACATAAAAAAACATAATCTAATTTTAATCATGAGTGAATAATGCAAAATGAAAACCAGGAGAAAGTAAAAATGTTTATTAAGGTTCCCCAACATCATAATAATTGTTGGCAATCATTTAAATTTCGTGGCTGTAAATATGGGTTTAGATCAAACTGATTATGAAATTGAAATAAATTTTCAAATCATTGTTTGAATCTGTTTGATTCAAACCTTTGTCAAAGGAAGATGCATTCTTCGTAAACAGTTTCTAGAAGCTATGTTATTACCTGACTAAGTGGTGTGCGCCGCAAGAGTAGGCCTACTTGTAAACTTGTAAGAAATGAATTATAAGAAGCAATAAAAATGAAAGGTTTATACATAATAAGCAATACATTAATATGGATTTTGCTGCTATGATGACTAGTACTTCAATTTTTTTTTTTTTTTTTTAAACGTCAGACTGTTCGGCAATTACTGCTAATGCAGACGGTGAACGATAAAATGATTTTTTTGTAATGTATGAAAATATGCTGTGCTTGAATGGGATTCGAACCCAAGACCGCATGATGATAGCCGAACAGTAGGCCACCTTAAATAATTATAAAGTATTTAACTACAGTAACTATCTTGTAATACACTTTTAGTTTTAAAATTAAAACAGATGTTAGGTTACAATGATCCATAGAAAGTAATTGAATAAAAAACTAATACTTAATAATAATTTTATATTTAAATTTTAAGATAGATAAAATCAAACCTATTTCAATTGGAGGTGCGATGTACTTCTGTAGCATGGTGTATCCATCAGAACCATGACTAAGGCAATCCGGTAAAAGGACGGTGTATGTAGAATTAATATTTAATTCTTCATATTCTCCCTCGTAAGTAGACTTTACTAAAGCAGAATATACTCTTTCACCAGAAGGTTGCGACACATTATAAACAACTTTAATACCTGTTTGGAATATTAAAAAATAAAATTAAAAATAGAACTTAACTAAAGTTACAGAACTAAGAATTGGTAAAGGGGCAAGCTGTACGAAACTGTTACTTTTGTCCAGGTACAGTGCACTCCCATGATGGCGAGTTAATAAAACAATGAAACATTGATGAATGGTGTTTTACTCTGTTATTGTACTATCATGTTTCAACGACAATAGATTTTGTATGACAGGCAGGAGTGGTTTGTTAACTACAGGACAGCGGACTAATTTCATTCTATTATTGGCTGCCTAGAAACGAGTCAAATCCAATTATTATTTATCCTGAATAATTCTACTAGGTCATTGGATTTATTTGATCCTTTCTCAATCTTTCTGGAATTCTGAAGGTAGGATATAAAAAGGCATTCATTTCTCCATTGTGCAGTATTGAACGAGGTATTATAAAGTGTGTATTGGTGGTTTGAAACTCTTGATGTCTGTTAGCATGAGTTTCATTGTTTGTTATGTTATAATGTTCTCTTAGACTATATAAAAACCTGGGCATTGTATGAGTGTTTAATTGTCAATGTAGTATTAATGCAAAAATAACAGGTCAGTGCAGCAGTATTTTCAAGTACCTATTTGTGTGTGAACCTAGAATGCCTGATTCATAGATTTTTATAAGTATACTTGATCTTGTCTGTTTCTTTATGATATTAATAGTCATGTAGTTTACTGTGAAGGTCTTTCCATTCATGGTTCCACATTTTGTGTACCTTCTTGTGTACAAATTTTGACGAATCAACATGTGAGACAGCATGCCCTTGAAATTCTCCAGTTATGGCTTGTTTAACAGTATTATCTGCCTTATTGTTTCCTGATATATCAACATGTGCTGTGATCCATTTTAGTACTACCCATGTAAATTACATGTAATGATAAGCTTGAAAAGTTTCAGCTGTCTTATGTCCAATGGTTTTTGAGAAAATGGGTCACAATTGAAATTTAATTAAATGATTAAAATTTAATTAAACAATTAAAATAAAAAATGTAATGTGCGCAAAGGTACCAGTTACAGGTACCCAAATACATAAGAATATTTTTACATACTGACCAGCATATTGCAAAAATTCTCCTCTCCTATATTTTTCACCAAGATTATAAACAGAATGTTCAAGTGCCTCTTTCAAATACTGTCCATCTATATCAATTTGGTAAAGTCTGTCTCTAAATGGTAAAACCCTCATCAAATCTCCAGTACTTATGTTCCCTGAAAAAAATAATAATGGAATATTTAATCATAATCAGAACAAATTTGGAAATAGTGATACTTAATTCATAACAATATTTGTAGTAGTTTCAAATGATATAGTACATTATTTTAAAGAATAAAAAAACCTGTTTATTTACGAATCATACTGCTATGAATTGGCAGATAAATTTGCTTCACTAAGCCCATTTTAGTTCTGCAATATCTGCACTGATTCCTTTTCCTTCATAAGTGGACAATGGAATAGTTCTAGGTTCTTACATGGTTACTAACCCTTCAAAAAAAAAATTTTGAAAATCCGAAATGTGTTTAAACTTCTACGCATGCCACATAAAACAAATTCCCATTTATATCCAAAAAAACCAGTTAAATTATTTTATTGAATACAATGACAAAATGGCTTTTGTTTAATTTTGTTAACCAGAATTTTTTCTCTAGCATGTATTCCTTTGGTTGGCCTTCTTTGTAATCTTCCAGTAAATACTACTACACTATCTAGGATAAAATTTCCCTTTAATACACCTAATGGTTCCAAGAGAATCAAAATAGCTCCACTAGATTTAAATAAACAATTCATTTTAAAGAAATATGTAATTTACTTATGCAGCAGGTATACTTAAACAATTACCAATTACATTTTATCACAAAAACTAATCAGAAAACTTCTTTTCACTATTCTCTGTATTACTCTAATCTTTAATCCTTGTTGCACTGTTTAGAGTAATAACATGGAGACTAATAAGACGTTAACATTATTTTTAACAGTGCACTTATGGTACTTACAAGTTACTGTGTTTTATTTACAGAAAAATCCTATGATAATATTCATATTTGCCATCATACACTATACTAGTCTCTATCAACCCTCATATTATATTGTGTTTTTGATTAAAGTCATGATCTACATAAACTCGTAAAGAAATGTAACTTAATCTCAAGGTTTTAAAAAAATATTAGAGTAGATACTTTAATCACTATTACGCTGTGCAGCTAACTTATTTAAATATCATAAACTATAATATTTTATTTTACCACCCACAGCAGTTACGTTGATACCAAAACGAATTCCTCCAGCAGGGTAAACAGCAATTCCAGTATCCTTAAATCCATTTTTCATATTCTGAAAAAAGTTTTTGTTAGTGAACTAAATGTTTCTTTACTTATGAATTAAATTATATATCACAAAACTAACAGGATTTTCTGCTGATCTAACATCTGACTGTTATCCATGTTAAGATTAAAGCAAACAGTGAAGGATAGTAAATGAAATAAGGGAGAAAAACGTTAGACCTGACAGGAAATGAAACCCGGGACACTCACATAAGTGCCAGCTGTACTAACAACTACACCAACAGACCAGCCACAAAAACTGATAGTGAAAAACTCCTTTTTTTCCTGAACTCTGTTATTCTCTGTTTCTGAGAATGTGGTACTCCAAACCAACAACATGGCTGTTTCGAGCAGCAATGGATAATGTTCAGATTGTTAATATGGTAGCCAACATCCAGAATGGATAGGAACATTAAGAAGAAGATGAAAATACTCTGTTTTCTTTTGCCACTGTATCAAAGCATCAAGATTAAATAACAAAGTAGAACCTATTGGTATTTTAATATAATTTTAAACCAAGCACTTTGAATTTTTACATGATATTGTATTTTATTCACAGGTAAAACAGAAGTTGTAATAAAAGTTGATTTCAGAGAAGTAAAATTTCAATGTAGTCTAACAAAAGTTTTACTTATTTTACTTTAAGATTGTCCTGCAACCTGTAACACACGCTTGAAAATATTGTTGAAATTTTTATGTAGGCCTAATTCTGTATTTATGAGGGTGTTCAAGATGAAAACTTTAAACGAGCCAAAAAATTATACACAGGCCTACTATTTTTCAACGTAGTCTCCATATTGTTCAATAGAAGTATTCCACTGCTTTAGAATGCTACGGATACCCTGCTCATAGAATTCTTTGTCACTACTGTACCTGTGTAGCACAGATTTCATCTCTTCATCACTTCTGAAATGCTTGCCTCCCATCGATTCTTTAAGCAGTCCGAAAACATGAAAGTCACTAGGGGTGAGGTCTGGTGAATAAGATGGATGTATAAGACATTCAAATTTGATGTCATGAATAGTCTAAGCTGTCAAATGGGCTGTATGCAGGCAGGCATTGTCATGTTGTAACAATACACCCAAAGTCAAATGTGCTTGTCGTTTACTCCAGATTGCAAGGGGAAGTTGATTTTAATCAGATATGAATAAGAAGCTCTAGTTACTATCACTCCCCTTTCCAGGTAATGTTCCAAAATTACTCCTTTTGCATCCCAGAATAGAGTGAGCATAAGTTACCTCGCTGATGGTTGAGTGCAAAATTTTTCACTCTGCATCCTCTACAGAAGTTACACTACTTTTAAACTTTCTGCCCCACTCATACACTTGTTGTAAGACCAAACAAGAATTATCATACTTTACTGTCTTCCTACAATTAATCTCACCTGATTTGACACTTTGACTATTCAGAAATTAAATCACAGATCGCTGCTCTAATGCGGTGCTTGTTGATAGTGGGGCAGCCATCTTGATACTGTTACTCTCCTCTTTATTTTACTAATTTTCTTTACTCTGCTAATTATCAGTAACGTTTTGCAGCTCAAAGAACACTAGTACTACATAACAAATCAATCATATAACTGAAGACCTCACTGCAAGAAACAAACTGCTCCGTTTAACAAAATTTTCAGGAATTTAGTAAAACATTTTTTGTTGTCTCAAAATAAATATGTTGTCAAAGTAAATATTTGTAAACCTCCTTCACTTTAATATCTTATGGATTATTGAATAGAGCTGTTCCACTCTTTAGCTAAAAGAAATATAATTATTTCTTCATTTTTTTGAATGGTAACCTCAAAATCATAAAAAATTGGAGCTATCTCCTTCTCTGAACAATTACTGTTCAAAATTTTATCGCACTTTAAAGGTTTTCATTTGATTCACCCTCGTATATACATTCTTTTTCATAAATACCGTTTCTGACAGATAGACATAATATAAGATTATCAAACATCCGATATCAGTATTTTTAACAGCCGTATTATATTGATAATCAAAATATATATTATTTCTTTAAACCACCAGCAATGCGGTAAACATAAAATAATTTAATATAACGAATACAGAACTAATTACTACTTACATAATCAATGAATGCATCTGTTATTAAATTTCCCATGTTACATTCTTCAACTCGGCATGGTATATTTCCACCTTCAAGTACTACTTCAGTATTTCCCACATACTCAATTTCTTTCTCTTTAAGTTTGTCCTTCCATTTATTTAAGACAAATTTTACGTGCGAATCTAAAATTACAAGAAATATCCTTAGAACTTTAAAATAAACACTGCATTTTAATAATTTAGTACAGTTAGATTATATATGCAATTAAAAAATGCTCTTTCCAACTTGAATAGAATAATAATTTTATAGTGGAAATTATTGTGGTTGATTAAAACATTAATTAATCGTAATTTTAATCCAAAAACATTATTTTAAGAGAGTTATTAATTCCCAATAAGTTTATATATAACTTAACTGAAATGGAAATCACTAATAAATTAAACACTTTATTGGATTAATAGATTAATCAGCAAAGAATTTTTTCAGAGTTATTGCTATTTAAAATTTCAGTGAATGATTCAGGATTTTTTGTTTTCTTTTGAATCTCTAAGTTATGAAAAGTAAGAAATTAAGATTGAGACTTCTAGTTACAGAAAATTTTTAAAATAACTCTAACTTAAAGACTAAAAGTTGCTCTAGAAATATGTTTGTATAAATTGTGTATTACAGAATTGATTAGTAATAATTTGACACTGCATAAACAATGTCATTTTTACTTTAGAACTACAAATCAATATATAAAATATGTATTTTTTTAACTGTCATTACCTACAGCAGACCTATTGAGGTTATCTGAAAGTAATAAGTTGGGTGAAACGATGAAGAAGAGAAAAATTCAATAACTCTGATTTGTGTAGAGATCCTAAATATCACATCTTACAATTAATTATGCAAGGGAAGATAAATGACAAGCAGAACATTGGTAGACATAGGGCATCCTGGCTTAAGAACCTGAGAGACTGGTTTGGGTGCAGTAATATAGGACTGCTACATGCAGTGGTGAATAAGGTCCACATAATGATGATGGTAGGAGGACTTTAAGAAGAAAGAAGTAATGAATCATAAACTCTCTTTCAGAATTCTTGGTATTGGAAGATAATGTTTGCAATCTAATAATACTTAATATTAACTTTCAATATTGGACTGTTTAGTTTTAGATGAGTAAAAACATTATAAAAAATAATGATGCTACAATGTAGCAGCTCATATAGTGCATAAAGAGTGCAATTGCTACTTTACAATAAACTAGATGTCTGTATTTCACAAGATCTTCACAAAATTTTCTTTAATGAATGCAGACATTTAAAAGATGGTTTTAGATATATTCCCTCCCTAATATGAGTTTGTTGCAATCTGTTCAATTCAGAACAATAAGCAACCCCCCATGACCCAATGAGATGAGGATGATGTGTATGACGTGTAAATGAGGTGTAGTCTTGTACAGACTCAGGTCGACTATTCCTGAGATGTATGGTTAATTGAACCCCAACCATCAAAGTACACAGGTAGCCACTGTCTAGCATTCAAATCCATATAAAAGTAGCTACCTTTACTAGGATTTGAACCAGGAACCTTCATCTCTGAAAATCAGCTGTTAAACAGCTGATTTTGGCGACAATTTTACCTCTAGACCAACCCGGTGGGTTTTAGATATATTAAGCAATAATTTATTCCTTCTACTTGATTTTTTTAAATTAAATGCTATAATTTTATTATCAGTTAACTAATAGGTGCCAGGCTATTCAGGTAGGGACCATAAAACGATGACGGTTATATCTTAAAAAAAGTTTTTGATTAAAGAAATGTTCAAGAACGTAACACTATCACATAAATGTTATAAAACATAAATAGGGTAACATTAAAAATGACAAATGGTTTTCCCTAAATTCTTCTTATACCTTCAATCACTATTATGAAAGAATTTTGATATTTTTAAGTTATCAAGGAATTGAGCTGCTTAATTATGACTAGTTACTCTCAATATTAATTGCAGGTGTATACAATAGAATTTTTTTTATCCCTACTATGTGTACGCTGCAATCTGTTCAATTCAGAACAATAAGCCACCCCCATGACCCAATGAGATGAGAATAATTTGTGTATGATGTATAAATGAGATGTAGTCTTGTACAGACCCGGGCCAACCACTTCTGAGAGAATATGGTTAATTAAACGCTAACCATCAAAGTACACTGGTAACCACTGTCAAGTAATAAAAGCAACTACCTTTACTAGGATTTTAACCTGGAACCTTCTTCTCCGAAAAGCAGCTATTAAACAGCTGATTCGCGGTGATGTCTTTACCCTTAGACCATTTGGCGGATTAGAATAGAAAATTAATCAAAATTATTTCTCCTTTTGGAGTCAAAATGTTATATAGTGTATTTAAAACATTCCATATAATTTATTACCTTCTTCAACACTTGTATCTAGTAGTAGTGTGTTACCAGAGAAATCTTTCAAGTTTCCATCATCGTCAAATAATAGTTCAAGTTTGCCAATGTACCTTGTAAATGCATAAGCATGGGCAACTGGAACATCTGATGCAGAAGATACATTTTCTCTCTTGATCAGTTTTGGATAATCTCCTGACAATCTTTCAGCAAATTCTAATGGAGGATCTCCTGAAAATAACAGCAGGACGTATTATTTTATGCCAAAAATATTGGTTAATTAAAATCACAACACAAAATTAACATTCCTTGAATGTTTAACATGTATTTACTTAATTCTATAACACTTTTTACAAAGGATTGATACAGTAAAGGAATTTTAAATCTTGTTGACACAATTTATATAGGAAAATAGTCATTGATATCTCAAAAGTGCAGCTGGAAAATACATTAATTTACTTTCTATTAGAATGAATTATTTTCTAGATTACTGTATAAGAAAGTTGCAGTGATGTATTGAAATAGACTGAAAGTGAACAAATTAAGCCGATTACCTTGCTCAGAAGTTACCTTCTTACACATACTTCAGAAAATGTACAATGTGTGTATGACATGAACTATTACATTAAGAAATGAAAGATTTTTTTGTTCCTACAGGTTGGTATAGTGTTCGTCACAAATGTCTTCTATGCGAGGGGTCTGGATTCGATTCCTGAACAGGTCTGGAATTTTTTATCACTCATTTTCAACTATCACCCTTCACCATCTGCATTAGCCTTAATGTGAATAAAAATCCAAACAAAAAAAACTATAGCCTACCTATTAAGACAAATTACCTTTCATTAGTAGCTAATAATGAAAGAAAATTTACTAATTGTTACAATATTAAAAATAAGAGTTGTCCTGTTTTTAATGAAACTCACTTCATTACTTAATGATACCATAAGTATTAAACCATACCTTCAAACAAAATTGTATTTGTACAATTGTATTAAAAAAATAATATTATTAATTTTAATGAAAAATTATCTTAAAATTCAGGCTCATTATTTATGTTGCAATCATTTTTTGTGACTGCAACAAAACACCAAATCGCACACACATTCAGAAAACATTAACATTTTTAGTCATGATTGTAGGCTACTTGTAGTTCATACAAAATTGTTTGTAAGTTTTTTAATTTACACAACTTGTAAATAGTAAAATGATAAATAATAATTTGTAGCTACATGTTTTGTGTTAAAGTCGTAGAAAATAAAATAAAAGCAGAGTATATAGCAGTGAGGTTGTCTGATGGATACAGTACCTTTGTCGGTACAAAAATTAATTCAATTCAAAATAAACAATTTCAAAGAATATTGTTGTATTTAAATTCATTATTGTTACATTTTTATTTTTCAACATAAAACAATAAAACTCTCTAATGGAAATAATAAAAACAAGAAATTTCCTCTGTCAACAGAAATTATCACAAACATAATAAAATTACACCAAGCCATATTTTGTATTGTAGTAAAATTGCATGTGTGAATTTCTATTAGACCACTGGAGCCATTTCAAGAAAATATTTGTTTTACTGGTATTTAAAGGTAAACAGTAACTTCTTTGTTTTCTAAAAAAAGCAGGTCTGTCTATGCACAATGAAAAACATTATGTACAACAATATAATTTTTTTCAAAATCGCATTGTTTAGCTCTGTACGCAGATAGCAGATAAGTTTACATTATTTCCTCATTTCTATTGCAAAAGCATACTGTGGGATTGAATGAATCAACCATATCTGTAAATCAAAAACCAGAATCTCCCATTAAAGTCTGGAAATTAAATCTACCAAGCTGAAAAGGGTAACTAAATTCTCAGACTGTTTTACTTTTGATTTTCAAAGCACGTACTCCTCATTAGGACTGGAAAACCATAGACAATATTATATGTATTGCAGAATAGACAGTCTCTACCTGTGTGAAGAAAAGTGTGTGAATGGCCTCCCACTATAAAATCAATATCTGGAATATTCTGAATTATTTCAACATCCTTCTCAATGCCTGAATGGCCCAAACCCATGATTATATTTACTCCTTTATCTTTCAACTTCTGAACCTCGTTTTTAATACAACTAATTTCATCTAGTAACTGCACTTTTCCAGGTCGAGATATTGTCTAAAAAAAAAAAAAAAAAATACAATGGTTAGATATAGTACATATATTACAAGTTTTCTTTTCTTTTTCATACGTTTAATATCCATAAATTTCATTATCACTAAGTTTTATAAACTTAGCTGGAACATCAAATGGAGAAAGTTCATGTCTGACTGTATAACCAATAGAGGTGAATGAATACAAACATCTTAGATGTAAATTGCCTATGAAGACAAATAATATTGAGCAAAAATATTCAAATTTGAAAGCTTTTGTACAATTAGCGCAAATTTAAAATATATTCTTAAAAATAAAATGGCAATGGACAAATTGCCCAAAAGAGAGCTCCTTTTCTATCTTGAAAATAGACAGAGAAGAGGCTGTCCTCAGAAAACATGGATACAAAGAGCTCAAGACACTATGGTAGCAAGGAATCTCAAGGAGGATGACTGGAACGACAGAAGATGATAGGTTTTTTTAAATTTACATCTGACCTTTTTGCAATTGCTGCTAATGCAAACGGTGAGAAGGATAATAGATGAAAATGAGTGATAAAAAATGCCAGACCTGACCGGAAATCGAACCTGTGACCCTGACGTAGAAGCCATTTGCGCTAACCACTACGCCAACGGGCCGGGCAAAATATCATAGGGCTGTAGGATTTGGGAAGTGTTGAAATCTTTAGGAACCTTGTTAAAAAGTAAGTGAAAAAAATAAAATGCTGAAAAATATCCTGTGGAGAAAAGCCAATGAATAATACAGGAACTGGTTCAAGAACTCCTGGTTTGCCAATAAGTGCAGGTTCAAGTAAAAAAATATTTTTAGTCATATCATGACTAAGGATAAGGTTAAGCAGGTTCGATTTGTTCTGAGTCGATTAGTGAGAGGGTGAGGGTAGGGAGAACAGAAGGAAGAAGGGGAGGAGGAAGAAGAGCAGAGTTAGAGCAATTACTTATATTGTATTTCATTTCATGAGAAAATAAAGATAAAACTGAATATGAATATAGAAAAATATTATTATCTGCACTTAAAAATACACGGGGTAAAATGGGTTAGTATAATTTTCCATGGTTCTAAATTTATTGTATGGTATGTACATTTGTAGAAAAAGACAATTAAACAGAAAAAGTGGGACTGTACTTAAAAATAGTACAGAAGCAGCTTCCTTTGTCTTGTAACATGCAATTAGGTCACCATAACAGACTACATATACTTGCTTATTCATTCAATAAGGTAGTGTAGTGCTGAGCCAAAGGTCACACGTTTAATTTTGGTGATAGAAAAAACAAATCATCCAATGTCATAATCATCCAAAAATGTTTCAAATTTGCCGAAGTTGTAATGTCTACATAAAGTAACTATTGAGTCATAATATCTAACAATTAGAAGTTTATCATTTACCAGCAACCCCTCACTTGCTGCACTTCACGAGAAACAAAAGTTCAAGGTTTTTACTTTTCATACAACCATACACAGTGAAAGCAAATTCATGATTGAACAAATAAAATCAATTAAAACAGAAATTTTGTTGACATCAGTATGAATCACCAATGGGGGGGAATACGACTTGAGAATAACTGAATATGTTTTTAAAAAAATACTACTAAGTAAAATATATTTCTTGAAAAATTTTACAATTGCTCTGATTTTTGAAATGATGAGATAATTTTTTATGCAGTTATTGGATATGACATTATGTTTTGGATATCTGTCCCATAAATAATTCTCAAAAATTTTGCAAAAAGGAAAGAGTAAAGTATGATTTTATATTGTGGGATGTTGTACTAATAAATAATAGAACAACTTCCCAAACAACCTCACAACAAACAAATAAAATACGATATGACTTCATTTTACTGACAACAAAATTGGTTTTTTTTCAAAATTAAAAAAATTAATTAATGCCATAATAGCCTATGTTACTCAGGAAGCTCCAAACCTTTTGAGAGTGAGAGAATTTTTGAAATCAGTTGGGTAGTTTCTGAAATTACCTCACACAAATAATCATTACTTCTTTTAATATTAATGTAGATATAGCTGATTGATACCATCTGTGAACAGATGAAATGAAAGTCTGGAATCTGGAGTAACTATTCTACCATATCACAGTGTATTTTAATAGTTGTATTATACTCACCACAGTCTTTTGAGTAATATAACCAATCACTCCGATGTCAGTTGTTCCATTTATATTTATTATGTATGATGAATAAAGATTTTCTTCGTTTTGCAAAGTTTTTTCTTCAGAAGTGTTAATATTACAGCATACAACAGGAAAATTTACTTTTTGGAGAAAAGGTATAAGGTTTTCTACTCCATCATCAAATTCATGGTTTCCTAAACACTGAAAAAAGTTAACATCATTAAAACAAAAAATGTTTGCTTTTTATACCCTAAACTGGGGTTACTTAACATTGGCCCATCATTTACAAAATGATAATTTTTCACTCCAAAAGTAGTTGGGGAAATATCAAAAAGAAAATAAACTTTTTGAAAGTTTAAATAAAAGAGAACACTTTAGTGAACCCGAAATAAATATTTTCTTCTAGATTAACAGTCAACATTTATATGAGGTTGCCTTGACCCTGGGTTACAAATGTATGTTATTTAAATGGTATTACTTGAGTATGAGTGGATCAAAGTGTATCGGAAGTTGGGGTAACTTTGACTCAAAATTCACAAATTCAAATTTGGTACACTTAAAATTGGTCAAATTTTAAACTGAAGCATGGGTTCATGCTTACAGAAATTAACTAGGCATGTTGTTGAAACACAAGACTCCTCCACAGGTTACAAAAAATAAGGTGTGAAACACTCATAAGACTTTCTCTTGCTAAAGTAAGAAATTAAAAACTACCTAATTTTAATCGTGACTGAATGATGCTAAATGAAAATCAATCTCTGTTTGACTTAAAAATCCCTATTTGATGCTAAACAAAGGTCAGTCGAAAAATGCTTGAAATGAAAATTTTAGGTATTTTTAATTTTCTACAACTTTAATTACATACACTTTTGCCTTAAATGCATATAAAGGCCATGATCTTAAAAAAGCCATGTTTTACTTTGAGAGCAAAGCGCTTCCATGAATTTCAGCAGACACCCCGCTAACCCTATCTTGTAGAATCCACCAAAATGTATTAAATAAGAAGATTTTATTCAAATTCATGGGAACCATTTTTGAGTAATGAATAAACTACTACTTCTGCTTGACCGATTTTGATTCAAATGTTCATGTCAGGTCCCTAATGGTACCAAATGTAAATTCCAAGTGTCAACTTCATAAGATATTTTGTTCACACACAAGCACATGCACAGATACAAACTGATTGATAAAATCATGTTTTTTGGGTTCACGGGGCCGGAAATCATGTAGCCATTTCTGGTAAAAACTGAATTTCAAAAAATTGACATGAAAATCATACTTTCCTTTGCTATGTGTTAAATAGGGCAAGAGAAAGTAAAAACACTAAAATATCACTACCAGATTTTCCAATTTAAATTGAAGAAAAAAATAAAAACTAGAGAAGTGGGCCAATGTAATCCCAGTTTACAGTAACTAAGTACTGTTTAAATTCTCATTAGAAATCTTTATAAACAAAGCTCTAAGATTTAAAGTGATTAGCATGCAGTCCTTACCATAATATCATAATTTAGTTGATTCATCATATCTGATGCAACTTCCCAAATAAATGCAGAATGATAGTTTGAACCAAGGTATGTATCTCCAGCGTTAACAAATATTACATTTTGTCCTTTGATTTTCGCTTCTCTTTTAATTTCATTAACAATGTAAGAGACTCGAGGAAAACCTCCATAGCAGTTATTTCCTTTTATGTCATCCTCAGTGCAAGGTTCACCCTTTCTGTTACATTCTTCATATCTGGCATGCATATCATTCGTATGAAGCACTACTAAACTAAAATCACCGATAGTTAATTTAATAATTTGTATTAAAGTTATAGTGATGATCAACTGAAACATTGTTTAAAATACAACTGGAAACTAAATTTCTAGTGAAATGTTAAAACTAAAAATTTTTACAAAGTGTTGCAAATTAGTTATTGTACAACTTATAAAATACCACTTATTTTATTCCGGACTCCTCGCTAAATCTTAATAATTTTTAAATTCGTCAAATAGTCTGTAATAAATAAACCTACTGACTGAATGACTAACTACTTTTACTATTTACCCATGGGGGAAGTGTAACATTAATAGTTGTGTAATGAACAGATAAGATAACGAAGATAAACAATATTAAGCAATGGTTTTTCATGTCCATGTTGTTGTCAGTCTTACACATATTATGTCATCTTGTGATTTATCTAATTATTTTTCAATAAAATTGAAATTTCATAAAACAGTAATTGGGTAATTGATGTTAGTTCTGCACCAATTATAGTAGTTTCAAGGTCACTACAGTTAAATTTAAAATTATTATGACCACTTCCATGGTGCAGTGGTTAACGTGCTACGCTACAAAGTGGTGAGTCCTGGGTTTGATTTCTGGCTAGGATCTGGAAAAGTATTACTTGTTCAATTCCAATATTCCTTAAGATAAAGTAGCTGTTCATAAACTATCTGTCAATGCAACTTAAAATAAACTGAAAAAGTTATTAAAATTTTGGAAAGCTTTGAAGTTATTTAATGTTATAGTTGGTGTAGTTCTAGAAAGTTTTTGTTTACATATGAGAGGAAAGGGAAGAAACAAAGAATGTCACAAAAAATTAAAAATTGAGATTTTGGCGCTATCTGTTTTGAGAATGTGAATTTTTTCAAGGGTATATTATAAAAGCAGATTAAAGCAGGTATGTCACAAGAAATAGCCCTTTTAAGAATAGCAGTAAGGAGAACAAGACCTTGTCCTTTTAAAAGGGAAGAAACAAGGCATTCCCAATAAATATTCTTGAAAATTATGTTTTTTGAGCAAGTTTATTGAGTATGCAGTTTTATGTTCTCAAGTAATATAAAAAACTCAAAACATAAAAGTATCTCAGTAATAATCTCAATAATATTTTAAAAATTGACCATAGCTAATACTGTTTTTCACAGTTTTTTTTATTTATTTTAATTGATACTTCTTTTTAATAACAGCAATACATTGGACTATGTAATAATTTTTTATTTTAATAATAGTTTTAAAGTGACCAAAAATGGATACTTAATGAGGCAAAAGTTGTAAAAAAAAATGTAATTTTGTCAAACAAACAAAAAAAAAAATTGTTTATAATTTTGTAAAGGTCATGTATGTATTCTGTTATTTTCAGACCTCCTTCCAATAAGTAATGCAAAATTCTTCTTCTTCTTCTTCCTTCAAGGTTTAGGCAGTCACCTGTTCCGAACTCACAAACTTGAAACTCCCAGCTCACATCCATGCCTTGCGAGGTCGTCCCACATCTCTCCGTCCAACCGGTGCATAACGGTGTACTTCGAGAGGTATTCTGTTATTCGGCATTCTGTCCAGGTGTCCCCTCCATCGCCCGCGATACCCCTCAATCTTCTCATTCAGGCAGTAGACTTGGAGCTCCTTTCTTATATCGGCATTCCGCACTTTATCCAACCGTGAGCATCCCTTAACTCATCGCAGGAATCTCATCTCCGCTGCTTGGATCCTTTGAACATTTCTCTTCGTGGGCACCCACGCTTCACTCCCATACATTATTATGGGAGTTGCCATTACCTTGTAAAACTTCATAATTGTGTCAGGTCTGGCCCTGTCTGTCTCAACCCGGACACGGCGCGTCCCAATGGCTGATAGGGAACGTTTCCTGTAGATATGCAGGACAGGTGCGAATAATGCGAGCGTGTCTGCAAAATAAGCACCCGCGGATCAACTGAGGATAAAGGAAATGGTCAACGGTCTCAATGGCGGAAGAGGAAATGGTTATTCCGAACGGCGGAGAGGGCGAATGAACCTAGAGTGGCATCTTGAAGCAAAATGCCCTGTCGGCTCGGAGACAGTGAGATGGCAGCCCCATCACTGAGCTTACTCTGCGCAGGGCCCGTAACCCAGCCAGAGGAAAGGTTAATTACTGGCAAACTCACAAACAGCCTCGGAACAGGTACAGAACAAATTGGAATAAATAATCGGCAAAATTCTAGGATTTAAAGTATTTGGCAAAATTTTGTGGTGAAACTTCAAGAAATTATTATTTAGGTTTACCTTATGAATCATGAATAATGAAAAAATTAAACGAAAATGGACATACCTTGTTTTATCATCTTTCAATATGTATTTCGTTCTTTGTAATTATCAAATTTTTCAAGTAAAAAGTAAGGTTTAAAATAAAAATAAAATTTTAGAAGTTAGTTTAAATATTTTTTATAATAAAATACTGCAATTAAAAATCTTGAAAATCATTTCCTGAAAAATTTGTTTTTGTGACACTCCTTGTTTCCCCCCTTACCTCTCATACATCAATAGCCAAAATGTTTTAACTTCTTGATGTTTTAGAAGTTTTTTGTTTCTTTGTTAACTTTAAACTCCAAAACAATAAGATTACAGGACATGTTAAGATAAAAACTGATAATCTAAATATTGACACTATTGAATTCATTACATACGTATTTATTTATTACTTTTTAGTTGTTACTACTTATTTGCTTCAATATTTGTCATCTAATAATTTTTAGCAAATGATAATAATAGGCTACTATTTTCCTTAGCATTTACTTAGAAATTTATTCTTAAACTACTTAAGGAATTCTTGCATACTGCAAAAACGTTTCATCAATCAAGTATCTTGCTTTTGCTGAAGATCCTTGGTGAGCTATAGTGTCTAGCATATGAATCACTCAGATAACATAGGTCTATTAACTACTCGACATGTGTGACAATTCGAGTACAATATATTTGAGCCATCCTTATTAACACCTTAGGTACACTCTATTGTCTGGGTTGATGTCATCAGCTGCAGCACTAAAAGCATTACTTCTGATTCCACATCCCTTGTGTATCCTAAGCCACTTTTGTCCTTTCAGTCCTTTAAGAACAGAGGGAAACTATTGACAAAAGAATTTTCTTCTTCTTTAAAACAATGCAGATTACCACAACTTTTTAAAGCTTGTGGTAATCTATTATTATATTTTTTCCTGCATAAGTATGATTTAGTTCAAATTAACCTAGAGTTGTGATTAGCTACAGAATAATAAAAAAAAATAATGTTTCTTGTGGACATTTAATTCTGTAAAAGGTATTTATACTTTCTCTTGCCAGTATGAATATATAGGAAGGAAGTATTGTTTTCATGTCGATTTTTTGAAATCAAGTTTTCACCAGATCTACACATTTTCAGACCCCTGAACCCAAAAAACATGTTTTAGCGATTGGTCTGTGCGTGTGTGAACAGAATATCTCAAGAACGGAACATCGTACAAACTTGAAACTTAAGTTAGATGCTACTATCGAACCCAACACAAACATTTTCATCAAAATCGGTCAACCGGATGTAGTAGTTTGTTCATATCATTTTTCACTTTTTTACGATTTTCTCAAAAACGGCTTCTACGATTTTTTTAAAAATCATCTCATTTACTACATTTTTTATGGTCTACAAGATAGGGTAGGCACCATGTCTGCTGAAATTTTTGGGAGGCTGTGCTCTCGTAGAAAAAAATGTTATTTTTTACAATCGCGGCCTTAATATGCATTGTAGGGCAAAAGAGTATACACCAAATGTTGACAATTTAAAAACCTAAAACTTTTATTTCAAACATTTATTTTTATAACGCTTAGTTTAGTGGTAATTTGTGATTTTTTGTTTTTTTTTTCATGAAAATCTGTAAAAACTGGATTTTTAAGATTTTGGCCTTACACTCTATTGTCTGGGTTGATGTCATCAGCTTCAGCACTAAAAGCATTATTTCTGATTCCACATCCCTTCAAACCATTTTTACCACAAAATATTTTAATATTTTTTTTGGTTACAATTTTACAACAAAAGTGCACATAATCAAATTTTTATGATTAAAAGATCTACAACTTTTATTTCGAGCATTTTTCTCTACAGAGCCTAGTTTAGTGCGAAAGAGTGATTTTCCGTATTTCTAAGCTCAACTGAGGTTAATTTTCATTTTGTGTCTTTCACTCTTGATTAAAATAAGGTTTGTTTTTTGTTTATTTTTAATATTAGGTTATATTGTTCATTATTTGCATTGGCAAGAGAAAGTCATGCGAGTGTTTCACACCAGATTTTTAACACATACCATCAGTTTAAAAATGCACTGTAAGTTCCTTAAATAATCGTGTGCATGATTTTAAGTGTAAAAGTAAAACTAAGAGTCAAGTGGTTTGTCTATTTTTCTCACTATGTTAGAAATTAGAAGTACTTTTCAGTACAACAGGACCAGGCATTCTGACACGCATTTTCTTTTCCATACCTTAATTTAATTCTGCACAGGTTCATAAATAAAATTTTTTCTCTACTACTATGACATTTCTTTAATAATTTGACTAAGCTTGAGGGAAGTAATAAAAAAAACTACATTACTGGAATCAGCAGGTCAAATGCAATTGCTGTATCCTTTGCACATAATAGTGACTAAAAATAATGTACGTTATTTCAAACATTCAGACAGTGATGCAAATAATACACAACATCAAGTATACTACTTCTTCCTGGTGACAGTATATCACTTAACTATAAACAAGTAATTTATAAAAATATTATTGTTCACCTACCCGATCTCAAGGTAAGCTGTAGTACTTTATTTACAGCAGCTAAGCAAACTAAATATATTTTTGTCAATTCATAACAAAAATATTCTAAATTGACTATTTTATGGTTTTTTTTATTTCTTCCCAGTATACAAAGATTACGTAAAATTGTAATTACATAACTGATGAAAATCCATACTTTTCTTCAACTTTTCATTTCAAGGTTACCATTTCCAAAACTGATAGGATAAAAACACAGAAATCTGAGTGCAAATAATTGAAACTTTTCTACAGTTATTCTTTGATATGATTTCAAGTAATATCTAAAAATACACAGCCTAACTGATGTAATTTTCATTCTAAGAAACGAGGACATAAATCCAGGAGTGACAATATAAATATCAATACCTGATAAGGGGTTTCAAAGTACGGTTATAAAAATTATTAAAAATACCATACGGACTGACAGCAAAAGTAATATAGAAGTATTTAATGAGATTAAATTAAAAACTATGGATGAGGCAGTTGTGTCAGCTCCTTAACACTGCAGCCCTAAAGAGCCTATTGTTTCATCCCTTCCAACATCGTTCGTTCAGTATAGAGACCCCTCACTTGCAAAAATTTTAGGAGACTGTTTATCAAGTTTTTTTAAGGAAGATTGCCCTCAAAGTTTAGCTGTACAGCCCAAAGATTGAATATCTTCTAAAAGTTAAACCTTCACATTCCCAGGTAATATGGGAGGCCGATTCTTTCCCCTCACCACAAAAGATTCCCATGTTGCGTAAATGTTCCATAAGGTGACAGTACCCAATTAACAGTGAGCAAAGCCACCCTAAGCTGCTTTCTGCCGAGACTAAGTACTTCCTGAGCAAGAGTATGGGACATAATGTTCACCATTCTCTTACTAAGCCTTGGTTCACCAGTTTGGTTCCAATACCTCTGTAGTACCATACAGATCTGTAGAAGCTTGAAAACATAGGGAGAGGTGACGGTTTAATTAAAATTATATGTGTTAGGATTAGTAAAAGGCATAAAAAAATGTGTCAAAGAATAGAGATTATAGACAATTTAAAAGTGGATGTGAGCAATCCTGAAGAATCAGAAAATCAATTTAAGATTAAAAAGTTCTGTTCTTACATTTGTACTTCCCATCCTCTCATGAGCTACTCAGACACAATCCTTTACAAAAAGCCTCATGGAGAACCTGACCAAGAAACAAAGATCCATGGAAAGACCGATGCTGAATATTAAATTAAAAGATTGATGAGAATTAAGGATTCTCAGCAAATAACTAAAATAGATGTAAAACAGCATGTAGCAACCGTAAAATGGTAATAAAACAGACAGGATTAATGGAACGTGGAAATTCAGCAGTGGAAGCCATGACTAGAAAAGAGAAGTAAAGGTCATCTACTGACATGGTGGAAAGATGACTTGAAACAGTTGGCAGGATTTAACAGGGCAAGAAGGGTGCAGATCAGGGAATTGTAGAAGCCTATATACAACACTGGATGATGAATATGAATGATGATGAGATGTGATGATGTGCTTTTAAGAAATTAAAATACGCGCAAAAAACAGAAGAAATTGAGATAAACATTGAGCAAGGGACCTAACTCAAGGCAGAAAACTTCAAGATTATATAGGCATTAAAAAATACGACACATAAAGTTACTAAAAGTATTTATTAAAAATTTAATACACAATTTAACAACAATAAACAACTTTAATTTAACAATAATAAAATACAACAGTAATAAAATATCTAATACACAACATTATAATTGTAATTTTAAGTTAATTTAGATAAAAATATTGTAAACAAACAAAAATTTGAAATAAATATACTATACACTACATGTTAAAAATGTAATAAAATTATATATAAAAACAAGTGAGTCAAACATAATTATTATAACATACAGTTGAATTCCTTTAAACAAAAGGGAAATAAGAAAAATCAAAATAAAATTACATTCTAATAACATTTAAATGACTAAAATTTAATGACAAAAATAATTTAAATCTAGATTTAATTGGAAAATGTAATTCATCTCATTAGAGAAATGAAAAAAATAATTAAATTTACTTTTATGTCGTAAAAAATGAATAATTTATTTTTACATGGAGATAGACTAAAATTAAAATTTGCAGGAAGGTTACATATTTTTAAATTAAATCAAATTTTTTGCAGGGTTCTCCTAGTTACGCAATTGGTAACAAAAATAATTTTATAAATGTGCATATAAGATTGTGAACATAAAGAACTGGGCAGTTTTCTGAAAGTTTAATTTTTCAAAATTATTTTTCAGTTATTTCATTCAATTCTATTACAAAATTGTGTGAAACCTATATACGATTTGGGTACAATGATATTAACGTAGAAATTAAAAACCTATAAATCATCTATGTAAACATATTTAAATACATAATAAACTAACAGTTTAACAATATTGCATAAATATAAATTTGAATAAGAAATAATTAGACAATTAAAATACTCATTATCAGAATTAACTGATGATAAAATTTAATACATTAAAAATACAAAATGAAGACAAGACAACAAATCCACATATCATGTAACTTTCATGATTTACATTTTTCAAAATAATTTTTTTTTTTAATGAAGATAGTACTTCTAAGAGGACGTATTATTTCAGTGATGTACAGATTATATTATGTTGTTGAAAATAAGAGTATGCAAAACCCCAAAATTAGTCAAAGAAATACAAGTTGTTCTTGAATTCTTGAAGGACCTTACAGGTTATCAGCATTTAATTGATAACAAATAAATCCTAAGTATGAAATTAATACTGAAATTTAGTTAATGGATTGAATAGAAGACAATACTATCTACTACTCAGATGCGATTGATGATTCCGACGAAGGTTGACTACGCAAATGAAGATCTGTTTTTTTGAAAACCGTTAACAACAAACTAAAATGCAGATTCAAATTAACGACGCTGTTATGTTTAAAATGAAAAACCCGTTCGATATTGGCATTCATTTCTCTTAGTAAACCTGTAAATTGTTTTTCTTCCATTGCAATCCATGGCCTTTTACTATCACACATTTGATAAGGAGTGACATGGACTTGTATTTTAATACCTGTAAAACCAGAATACCAATTATAATTTATTGAAATATGAAGCTTATATATTTCAGTTTATACATATAAAAAGCAAAAGTTACAAAATATAAAGCTTTATATTTTTATTTTAGGCGTCATTTCATTTCACAAGTTGCATCCTCAGAAGTAGCCTCTTTAAATTTTCAACACCATCTAAATTAATTGTTTGAATAATTGTTTAAATGACGAATGAAAGTAAATCTACAGAAATCGGTACAAGTCACTTAGTCTTTGATGAAAAAAAAAGTCCTTCACTCTTTTTAAGGAATACTTCAAAACATCAAAGTATGATACCTTGGGCTCATATTAGATAAACATTTAACTTGGATGCACCATACGAAACAAAAATGTTTGGAACTGAACAAAAGACTAAAGACAATCTACCGCTTCGCCTCTGTAAAATCTTCAGACAAACTGAAGCAAAAACTCAGAACATATACTAGTCTTCTCCATCCTATGTGGACTTATTGAATAAAACTTGATTCATTGAATTTATTCAATATTATTTACTTATTGAATTTAATTCAACAAATATATAGAATTTACAGAGTTATCGATCATTTCAATCCAAATTTGTTCGTTTAGCAACAAACTGCCCTTTCTATGTGATGAATAAAACCTTACACTTGGATTCACATGTTCCATTGTTTAAAGAAATACTACGAACTTACCAAAAGTTTAATCAGAAATTAAAAAAAACATAACAATGAACTAGTAAGACATTATCATCAAGAAACTTCTCTGTAATACAATGCCTCCTTTGCCAGTGGATGAGAGATTTACTATACATTTTTCTTTTCTTTAAATGTTTTGAAATATGTATTTATTTATATATTTTGGATGATTTCTAATTAAATAGTTTAATTATATAATACTTAGGGTATATGGTCTTTTAATCACATTATTTTGATCCTGTATATAATCACATTTGGTGGTTATGTAGTATAGTTTCATATTAAGAAATAAAGCCAAATAAATTATATTAATAAATGAGCGAGTTAAAATATTATGAAAATTTTAACTATCACAATTTTCGTTAGTCTCCTGATTTATGAAAAACATCTGATCTGAAGTTGGTAAACATGTTGGGAAGTATTTAGACATAGGTAGCTGTTTTGAATGTCTAGTCTGTTTTCAGCTGTTGAATAGGTTACATTTGTTCTGGTATGACATGTGATTGATTATTTGTTGTTGAAAAAAATCTATCAGAGAATTTGCATAAATTTTTGCTATAAGAATGGAATAAAGTGCAGCAATATTTTAAAATGTTACATATTGCTTTTGATGAGTCTGTAATGAGTAAAACAAAGGATTATGAGTGGTACCAAATCCTATTAAACACGAAGTCAGATTTTTCACATCCTCATTTTTAATTTAAGAATTAGTTGTTTTTCAAATTCAACAGTCCCTAAACTTTGAAATTTTTTGTACAAGTAACTTACCTAAACTTGCTAATGTTTCAAGAAGGCAGCGTGATGTGATCCAGGTGTTCTTTCCACCAGAGTGACCACTGTCTAACCAGTACATTTCCTTGATTCTTGATATAATTTGACACATGTGTTCATCATCTGGTGTCAAAGTCTTGACATAATGAAACTCATATATAAACTGGTTGAGCACTACGCACCCTTTACTAAAACCAATTAGGGTCATATCACACTTGTGTAGATCATAGATATCTTCTCCCATCTAAAAATAAAACAAATAATGAAACATATTAAAAAGCACGTAGTATAAAACCAAACTGTCTACTTACACAGACTATTAATACAGGGTGATTCATTTAAAAGTATGCATTTAACAGCGGCCTTCGGCACTCAATTGGATTCAAATAGTAAATGAATAAATAGAATTACTTAATACATAATTTTACATATTTATTTAAAATTTCCATACAAATTTCAACTTCACCTTTACAGTAGATGATGAAAGTGGTGTCCTTGAACGCTTACACATTTTTGCGCTCGTTCAATGTTATTAATGCACACACGATGCAATATGGAAACGTCTATAGCTTGAATGGCTGCCACGATGTTATTCTTTAGCTCATGTATACTGCGAGGGTAAAAAGTTCCTTTTAAATAACCCCATAGAAAAAAATCGCACATACTTAAATCGGGTGAACGAGGAGGCCACAAATCTTTACTAACAACTCGCATGGGAAAAGCCTGATTGATATGAGATAGGGACTGGCGAGACGTGTGACATGTTGCACCATCTTGCTGGAAAAAAATTGTACTCTATAATAATATAATAATTAAATAATAATATAAATTGTACTATAAAGGCCAGTCGATCACATCGTGATCAGTGCTACCAATACAGCATATGAAAATTACTCGAGCGGCGGGCTACTTTTAAATGAATCACCCAGTATAACTTAATTATAATAAAACAAAACTCAGTAAGAACAAAATCATGGTTTATGCAAAGCATACATAAATTAAGAACAAGAGTTAATGTTTTTATTTCATGAAGGTCTGATTTGAATAACATACCATATTTGGTAACCCTTTAATTCTGGACGAAATAGTCTTAAGAAGTTGTTGCAAGTGGTGTAATGCATTGTGCATTGGCCCATGCTCAGGGGTTCCATATTTTATCACAGGCACAAAATTTTCATAACAGCTAAAAGTACCAAAATCCATCCTGAAATAATACAAATTAAAAATACAAAATCTGTAGAAATTTAAACACAAAAATGTAAACACTCCTCACAGTGTGTTTCTGAAGACTAAGTTGTACCTAGACAACCAAATCTATTTTTTTCATAATATTAAATCTTCAATGAAAATTATTTTTGACACTAATTAAGTTGGCCTGCAGATTACAAAAAGCAACAGTATGTTGTCAAAGTTTTAAAAATTTACATACTGCATATTTTTCCAGGTAAAATATATTTTTGTAATTACAATCTTACTTCGGTGAATACAGTCCATTCGAAACAGCATGACAGTATTACTTAAATGGAATAAAGATCAGAGAAAAATATTTTGTAATGTGCTCATGCGTCAGGGCTACCACTTGAGATTTTTTTGTGTTAACTCTCCCGGTTAGTGAATGAAAGCGTTTTAAAATAATAATTAACAATGGAAAAGAAAAAAATGATTTTTCCAATAACGTATGAAAAATGTAAATCAAATTTATTTATTAATTTTTCAATATTAATGTATAAATTAATCACGTCTTGTGTATTGAATGCAACAATAACAAATGTCAGTAAAATAATGAGTTCCGTATGATTTTCAAAATTGCAAAACAAAGATTTATGTTATATTTTGTAAGAAAAATTAAAAGGGAAATTTTACTATCGAAAAGGGACTTTTTAGTTTGAAAAGTTATTAACATTTGTAGACTTACTATCATGCTATTTCGAATGGACTGTACCCATTATTTGAATATAAAATTTGAGTGTACGAAAAGAAAAGATTAACTATAAATAATATTTTCTTAAACTGAGGTAGAT
Source organism: Catonia carolina (assembly GCA_035578175.1). Taxonomy (NCBI): domain Eukaryota; kingdom Metazoa; phylum Arthropoda; class Insecta; order Hemiptera; family Achilidae; genus Catonia; species Catonia carolina. The sequence continues at coordinate 328,046,994 of JAQMRL010000001.1, read as the reverse complement.
AATATCAAGCAAACGACCTATAAAAACAAGCATTAGAAACTTTTATGTGTATAAATTTTGATAGCTTCCCTATTACAGTACTTCTACTTGGCTTGCAAAAAGGCATATGAGGGGGTACTCAAAAGGAACCAGAATAGCATTGCCGTGGGCGGTGCTTGTGTAGTACGCATTTCTGCCGCACAGATGAGTATAACGCGACTCACTGCGAGTTCAGTGCAGTGATTGCAACTATTGCGAGTTCAATATTCATCTGCAGTGATTGTTTTTGCTAGTGCTATTTTTTTCTTGTTTCGTTTTTTATGATGGCAAGTTTAAGTTAACAATGTGTAGCTGTGAAACTTTGTTTTCTACAAGGTAAAAGTGCTGCTGAAACTGTTTTAATGTTGAAAACAGCTTACAATGATGACGCTATGGGAAAATCTCAAGTATACGAGTGGTTTATCGGTTTAAAATGGCCCCATCTCAGTGAAAATTTTTTTGACTAAAAATGGCATGGTTCCGCTGCCCCAGGCACCTTACTTGCCTGACCTGGCTCCGTGTGACTTTTTCTTATTTCCACGCATGAAAAGGGACATTAAAGGACACCGATTCGACAACATTGAAGCGGTCAAAAAAAACCGAGGGAGGAGCTGTCAGCCATTTCTAAAGATGACTACAGAAAATGTTTCAAACAGTGGAAGCACTGGCGGGATAAATGTATTAGTTGTAATGGAGAGTATTTTGAAGGGGCCAAGGTTCTTTTGTAAAAAAAATTGAAAATAAATAGCTTTTGAAAAATAATTCCAGTTTTTTTTGAGTACCCCTCATATATACAAGTACAAAAAGGCATACACAATACACTCTAGTAAGTAGATGAATAAACAATGAGCTTTCGATAATTTAAGGAATATTTTTTACTACACAACACTTTTTATTAAATACACACAAACCCAATCAACCTTTGTAAGATAGTACTACTACTTGTGCCTGGGTATTGCAGCTCAAAGGATAGAACCTTAACATAAATTTTAACAGAGACTCAGTTTGATAACAAAGTTAACTAATCAAATTTATCTCAACAGACTTAAAAAAAGAAGAAAAACGTTAACTATCTTTAACACAATTTTTATGAATTTAACACCACAAAACGCACACCTAAACAAGTTTTACAAATTGAGCACAAAATGTAGTCTTAAATTCAACTTACCTGGAAGGTCTTATTACAACAACATGTTTATTAGGAAAATGTGAATGCAACAAAGAAGCTGTATTCTCTAAATTCCACTTTATGTATTCATGATTACTTGAGTCTGAATTGTTTTCCATATTTTCTAAAAAGTCCTGAAAAACAATTAAATCAATAAAATGTAAATAGAAGAGTACAAACGATAATGCATAGATTTTTATCACAAAATTCCATCTAAATTTACGAAATCGAGAAACAAATAAAATTCACTACTGAACAAGTACATTGTGCATATATCATAATGTAATTGAAATGCATTAAACTTAATTAATACAGAAAGAAAGACAATTTCTCATAATCTTTCTTATGTCTTTAATATTTAGAAACAAAATTTGAAGAATGTTAAACTCTAGAACTTCTTATTAAATGTGTGGTTTCTGTACATGTGTTTACTACAAAAACACATCAACAATTAATTACAATAGAACCAATACCAAATATTATGACAGTTAACGAATCAAATATTGTTAAAAAAGGCAACTAATCAAAAATATATAATCTTATGATATTATAATCTTAATATTGACACAGATAAGAAAACATCAGATTTCTAGTCACCAGCTTACACATCCCAAATGGTTTCTGAATCAAAATTTTATCCAGACCCATTTATCTGATCTCTGAATTCAAAACTGAGTCATTTAAACAATTATAGCTGCCATGTTATTCATCAAAACAATAGTTTGAGCATTAGAATCGCATCTTTTTTATATTGCTTACACAATGAAGACCAAAATCCCAATTCAAAACACTATTGCCATATGGCACACTTACTTAAAAACTTGATACCCAACTCCTAATATACAAGCAAATATTAAAACCCATACAAGAAATTATATAATTCAGCTTTGAGGATGTACAAAATCATCAAACCAACTAACTATAAAAAAATTCCAGAACCAAGTTCTCAGAAGCATTGTTTTGAAATGGGATAATCACATTGACATATGCAACAAAATAAATAAAAATGCTTATTTACTTGGAAGAATAAAGACATATTATTCTAAAGAGAATTCACTAATGATATATTATGGTGTAATTTTTCTTTTTTAAAATAAACGGATAGAAATCTGGGGAGCTGAGGAGCTGCACCACCTTCGGACAGGATCCAAATATTTCAAAAAAGAATAAGGATTATATTTGGTTTAAGATCTTTAGATTCCTGTAGACCCATATTCAAAGAAAATAAATATTAACTGTCTATTTATTGTGTTTTTAGAATTATTATTTTGATCAAACAAAATCATGAAAAACTACCATTTAGAAGAGCAGATCACCGGATGACAATCAGGCATAACAATACGTTTCGTACTTAGGTTAATAAAATACTGGAAAAAAAAATTTATAAAAGAAATTATGTATTACAATAAACTGCCCAACTATTCAAAAATTTCAAGCGGGAAATGCCTTGTTACTGGCCTAAAAAAATGTATGGTTGATAAATGCTTTACATAGTTTAAAAGAATTTTAAAATGTTATATGTACACGCTTATTAGTGATAATATTAAAATTTATTTATAAATAATATTATTTGTCATGTGATTAAATAATTTGAAGTTTTGTATCTTTTTGCTTTACATGTAAATTGATTTTGAAAATGATCAAAGTTTGTAATGAAAATTTATGGTCAATAAAGAATATGTATTGTATTATATTGTCAATGCTCCCTGGTATGGTAGGAACGACAATCTGCACTGGGACTAGGGAGTGGATTCCATAAACGAGGTAATTCAAAAATTTACCAGGACTCATGAAGAGAGAGTTCATCATGCAAATGTCGAAGCTATACAACTACTCGACAATGCAGATCTGAATAGAAGACTTTTTCATGTGAAAACATTTGAACTCTTGTAATGAACAATACAAAGTTATTAAATCATTAGTTAATAGTGAAGTGTATATATACTTTAAGTAATGTAGAGACTAAAATATAACCACTGTATCAAATGATTATTAAATATTATAAATAGGGTATTGAATATATCAAACATAAACAAAGAACTTACTAGTTGGTAAAATTTTAGATTGAGTAGTATTTTAATGAATAAATTAATTAAAATAAGCTGGAGGATGCATTAAAAAGATTTATTTCTGAAATGAGTACAACTTTTGACATTTATTTATTATTTAAAAAAAAAAAACAATTTGATACTCAAACAAAAAATATAATTTGTATTCTTGAAATATATATTTTCTAACCACCAGAATACGGTAACATAAAACACTTACCAATGTTTATAACGCTTTCGTGTATCTTGTACACATCTTCAGTAAATTAAAATTTATTACAAGTCACAATTTAAAACTTCCTGCTCCTACCATGGTAGATAAGGAATAGTCGATTCTTATATTTAAAACAGTCTTGCCAACTTCAGTTGATTGTCGTATTCAATCTGTGTGTTCATTAATTTTTCCCTGTTATTGTATTTATAAATATAATATTTTATTTTGAAATTGAAATTTTGGAAAAATATTATATTTATAAATACAATAACAGGGAAAAATTAATGAACACACAGATTGAATACGACAATCAACTGATTAAGTTGGCAAGACTGTTTTAAATATAAGAATCGGCTATTCCTTATCTACCATGGTAGGAGCAGGAAGTTTTAAATTGTGACTTGTAATAAATTTTAATTTACTGAAGATGTGTACAAGATACACGAAAGCGCTATAAACATTGGTAAGTGTTTTATGTTACCGTATTCTGGTGGTTAGAAAATATATATTTCAATTTTAAATAATACGGCTGTTTAAAAATCCTACATAGGATGTTTAATAAAATAATTTGTATTCTATGTGAAACCTAGACATTATAGCAACAGCTGTCACAAACTTTCCAACTGTATAAGACAGTGAAGGAATCAAAATAATAAATGGAACAAATTCAGATGATTTACTGAGTATTCAAATACAAGATAATTATTGTTTTCACTAACCATTCACAGTGGTATTAAAAATCTAAACAATATACCACGTTAAATTAATGTGTATTATTAACAAGTCAACCTCCAGAGTTTTGTATGCAGTGTGTTTTGAGAAGAAAGAAATGACATGGATTTAAAACTAATGATTGAAAATAAAGGAACACCAGTAAGCCCTTGTACTTGATGGACTTGTACTATCTAATAATTCCCAAACTGTTCACTAAATGTTGTTCAGTCAATAAATTTTAACTTCAAATATTACTTGGTGACAACAAATATGAAATCACGGAATGACGGTCGTTGGCTTTGAAGATGGGTGTCAACTATGAGGGTTAAAAATACATAGGCCACACATAAAGTAAAATCAGTATATAGATTAGTTTTACTATAAAATTCTTATTTACTTCTCTATATCTCAAACGTGTTGCTGTGACAACCACATCGTGAAAATTCAAACTTTGCAATGTCACCACCAGAATATCAGCACCATCAAAACTTTAATTTAATTATTCTGTTATTCACTTAGCAAGATATTTGCTATGGTTTTAACCAATTTTACCCAAAAGGAACCTCTTTGCAACCACATAAAAATTACTTAAATCTATTAGTATAACTCTGTATTTAATGGCAAACATTTAAAATATATTGAACTACATTTTGCATTTCAAGTATATACATTTGTTAAGACTGAACAATACCTGGACATCTCCTCCAAAGTATACAACAACAGAACCATCCGAGAGATCCGTTTCTGGTCTGCAATAAATTACATCATTTTTTCGATTATTAAATCCACTGACATTACTTAGTCTTAAACAGGAGAGGGATGGGCTTGCGACAGCAGAAATATTTTTCTTTTCTAATACCTGTAACATTTAATGCCATGTTTCAAGTTTAAAAACTAGAAGAATTTACATTTTTTTTACAATCAACACACAATGTTGGACACTAGTATAAAATGGCTTAAGAGTGTTACAGAATTTGGTAACTTCCTACATAAATGAACACATCATGGAATAGTTTTTTTTACGTTAAATTACATTAAGTTAGAAATTCCGACAATTTATGTTTCATACCTAACATCACGGTATTGTTCTGGTATAACACAATTAAAATATACAGTCCACCATAAATGACTTACACAAGATTCATTTATTCCGGATTCACAAAGCAATTGTGTCTTCTTTAACTATGATACCAAATCTGTACCCCAGATAGTCTGTTACTGGATAAATACAATCAAATCAAAAACAACTGAGAACCTTGAGTAAGTTTCATTGAAATAGTATTTTATTAGTACCTACTGTCTGTGATTGATGAGAAAAATGAATTTTACCCCTAAAGATGTATTCCCATGGGTGGCAATAGTTAAAACATGAAACTAATAAAGGATTTTGCAGAAGGTAGGTATTGAAGAAGACCAATTGACCACAACAAAATATTTTCAATATAATTTGTAATATTGTAAACATTATTTTAGCCTTGAGTGCTTAAGTGTGTTAATGAAAATGCCACGACTGTTTTTGAATGTAAGTAAAAGATCTAAGATAGGATCTTGTTCCATCAGGTTCTAAACAAATTAGTGGACTGGGTTGTCAATTATAACAATGGTCAAAAGGTAACCCATTTTATTTTAAGTATTTCTTTTTTTTTTTTTTTTTTTTTGAAGCAAGTTTTGCAACCTTAGAGTCGCTTCTCGCATCCCTTCCGCCATCGCTCCCTATCTCTCCAGTCTCCCTCTCGTAATCCTCTACCTTCCATCTCCTGTCGAACATTGGTTATCCATATTTTCCTTGGCCTACCTCGCTTCTGATGCTGGTTTGGAGTCCATTCAAAGATTTTCAATGGTATTCTCTCCGTATTCATTCGACGAAGGTGGCCATACCATTTTACCTGATTCCTCCCAATGCGACCCAGTATTGTTTCTTTTGCCTGCATCTGCTCTCTTATTACTTCATTCCTTACTTTATCTAACAATGATAAGCCTGCGCATCTTCTCCAATACATCATTTCTGCAGCAAGCAATTTTGCAGCATGTCTGCGATCCATGACCCACACCTCAGATCCATACGTCAATATTGGTTCTATCATAGCTTGATATATGTTTGTTTTTGTCTTTTTTGTAAGTGTTTTGTTCCACAGAATTGGATGCAGTGCTCTGATAATGTTTTTTCCTTTCCCTATCTTCCTCAAAATATCTTCATTGTCCCTACCATCCTCATTTATTGTAACACCCAAGTAATTATATTGCCTCACCATCTTTATAGCACCAAAATCTGTCTGTATGTCCTGCCCCTTGCCTCCAATATTCAAATAATTTGTTTTATCCATGTTGACCTCAAGTCCCCACTCCTGAAAATCTCCTATCAGTTTGTTCAGCATATATGTCATATCCTGCTGGTCTTCTGCTAATACAACTTGATCATCCGCAAACAATATAGTATATATGGGCCCGTTTCCTGTTTGTATTCCCATAGGGCTACATTTCCTGATCCACTGTCTGAGAGCACTATTTAAGTAAATCTTGAACAGGGTTGGTGATAGACATGAACCTTGTTTAACGCCCTTATTTGGGAATATAGCAGCTGATTCTTGACTTCCAAATCCAATAATTGATTTATTGTTTTTATAAATTTCCTTTATAGCGTTTATGTAGACCGCATTTACACCAGAATCCCTCATAGCAGTCCATAATTTTTTACGCGGTACAGAATCGAATGCTTTTTTCAAGTCTATAAAGGTGGCATGGAGCTCCAAACCTCTTGCTAATCTTTTTTCTATCAACTGCTTCAATGTGAAAATATTGTCTACACAGGACCGTCCTGGTCTAAATCCACTCTGTTCTTCACTTTCTGTTAAATCAAATTCTATACGAGCTTTAAGGACTCTTTCATAAAGTTTACCGATAGATGAAGTTATGCTGATCCCCCTATAATTACCGCAATCCTTTCTATTCCCTTTCTTAAAAATAGAGTGTATATATGCTGTTCTCCATTCTCTAGGAATATCCTCACCCCTCAGGCACTTGTTGAAAATTTTGCACAATATTTTTAGAACTTCTTGTGTGGCGTGCTTTATCAACTCAATAGGCAAATCACCTGGTCCGGAGGCCTTGTTATTCTTCATTCCTTTCAGAGCAGATTCCACTTCATCCAATGTTATCGGATCCACCCCTCTCACGGCTGTCTCTTTAACATCAACTCCAGTATCGAGGAATTCTTCCCGATTCTCCACCAACAGCATTTCATAATAATCTTTCCATTGATCTACTGTGATGGGGCTAATTCTTTTCCGTTCATTGGAATTCTTTCTCAATACGTTAATCGTTCCCCACGCCTCCCTTGACCTAGATCCACCTACTAGTGAGCTGATTTCTGCACATTTGATGTTCCACAATTCATTTTTCGCGGTTTTTATTTCTTTTTTCACAATATATCTATATCTATTATAATTTCTCAGGTCTTCATCATCCTTTGTGTTCAACCACCTTAGATGTAGTCTTTTTTTCTCTTCAACAACTCCTTTCAGGTCCTCTGTCCACCAAGAATGAGTGTGCCTTGTCTTCTCTTCAAAACCCAGTGCCTCTAGTGCTGCTTCGTGAACGTATTTCTTTTTGAGATGAAATATAAAAATGAATTAAATAACTGAAATTGAAATATTTTTTATATTTAATTTCCAGAATGTGATAAGGATTTTATCACACTTATCCCAGCGGTATAAAAGTTTGTAAAATGCCTCTCTGTAGAATTTTCTGTCCAAATTCCGTAAACACGTTTTGACAGCTTTATGTACTTCTTTGACATCAACAAAATGCATTTCTCCAAAATATTCTTTCAACTTCCCGAACAAATGAAAATTTGGTGTAGCCAGGCTGCATAATTTCACAATTTTAAAAGCGAGACTTGCTTTTCCAACACGGAGGCATGTACTATCATGTTAGGAAATTATGCCCCATGAGTCTTCCTGGGCACTTATCTTTGAGTGTACAACCAATTTTTCTGAAGTCACTTTGTAACAATGTGTTGACAGTAGCTCCTCACTCAAAAAAATTTAATGAATTTCTTGGATGTTAATTAACAGAGGAGCAGTCAAGAAGATGAGTTGTCTCTCTGGACTGAATAATTCTATAGATGCATATGTAGGCTCTTTCAGGACAAAACAAAACAGGTTTTTTCTCCATCCCTTGATGAATAACACCAGACTGGTACTAGTGGTGGCAGATGTACATACGCAGGGGAAAAATACATCAAAAATGTACACATTTTAAAAAAATGTGCTAATTTGCAGCTAATTAAAATATCTGAAAAATTACTGGATTAATGAGACGTTTTATAGTGTACAAGAATTTCTTTCTAAATAATATCTTATTGGGTTCTAGGAATTGACCTAGGAGGATCTTTGGCTCTGGCTTACATGGGAGTTTGATGCATTGATGCAAACACCTAGCATCCACAACACAAGAATTCACCTGAAGAAAATCCTCTCAGCCTCTCCACTCCAACTACAGCACTTAACTTGCTAGAGATGTTCCTGTTAAGCCAAGCTACCTAATGAAGGTTGAGTAACCAACCCCAGCAGGAAATTGGGTTGGTGAACCGATTTGATGTGGGCTAAAATATCACGATTGAACAGCTGTCATGATTGCCAACCTCCAGGCGGAGAGGCCACAATAAGATGAAGAAGGACTTTAAAAGGGTACAACACAACTTCATATATTAAAATGTTTAATTATCTAACAAAATCTCTGTCTGACAGTTGTGTTTATCTGATCACTTACAATGGTTTAAATTTTAGTTAGAAAGTGTGAAAAACTTTATTAATCATAATCAAATGAAAGAAAACAACATATTTTTATAACAAAATAATGTAAATAAAATAATTAATACCTAAACAGAAATTCAGTAAATATATATGTTGATAGTTTTATAAATAGATTACCTTGTTGGTATTAATCAGTTTGAATGAGTCAATAATTTCGTTTGACATCTTGCAAGTACAGAATTAAGAGAGAATGATATTAATTTGTTTATAATTATGTATTTGTTTACAATTTTGATTGACTAATATACGCAGGTTTGACGTCAAGATATAGTTAGAAATAGAAAGTGGCTTGCTGAAATTAATACAAAAACTTTAATAATAAATATACTAAAAATAACAAAAATAATGAAAAATATTTATACTTATGAGTGAAAAATTAAATTTTGACTGAGTAACATTAGATGCGTATAACAGCCAGTTACAGAAATACTTATCAAGAATATCAGGTAAGGACAAGCAAATTAGTCAAGATGCCAAATGCCTCCTGACTAAGCAAAATTATATACTGTATTTTATATCTCTTATTTTTTATACAGACTTGTTGGGTGGTGACAAACAATTGGTCTACTGTGAACACTCAGCTGTTCAACAAATGTAAAAATATTCTTATATTAAAATTTAGTATGTTGGGATTCATTAAAAAATAAAATAACTCAATATTTTATGTACTCCTTCAAATATTTCATTCAATGAAAATGAATGCCAGTACTATTAAATATTTAAATAAACAGAATAGAAATCTGAATTATAATCTGTAAATATTAAATACTATAGATACTGAAGTGATGAGATTGCCTTTTGCGTAGAGATGGGCTGTGAGGAAGGAAAGTGAAAATTTGACAGTGCTGCCAACCTCAACAGTGAGACACTACTCTTACATTTCACTACTGTGCAGTTTCTACATATATTTTGTAAGCTGTGGTTTATTCCGACAAAATGTTTTCTTCATAAACCTGTAATATTGCCTATAGCTTAATTACATAACTAGAAATGTCTGATTTACTGTAATTACCAGCTACCTTATTCGATTGGAACAAAATTTTCTACGAATGAATCGCCTTCTTTATTATCGCTATCAGTCTCACTACTATCTACCTAACCATTTTGTTTTTTTACCAGGTGTCAACAAAACTGTTGAAGAATAGCTTCTTCATGTCTTTAATTTCCTTATTTATTTTTCAAATTGTGGAAAGAGAAGCATCACAGTAGTTAGCCACTCGATCATGGCTTTTGTTAAGAGACAGGGAAATGCAATTTTGTTTAGCTTCAACTTTACTGCATATTAGATTTCGTTCAGCAATGTGAATAGTCTGCCCAGGTTTTTGAGAAACTAACATTTCTGTTTACAGTAACAAACAGTTATATTCGTACAATTAATCTACAAAATGTTCTGCGATATACTGTACATGCTCTGGGTATAGTATAAGTTGTTATGTTTGTTGCACTGAAATTAAAGCAATCGTGGATGCACACTGATGCTTTTCCCCCTTTACCCCTCGTTGCAAACAAGGGCAAACTCGTGACTCAAGTAACTATACCGGTGTAAAATTAAAGTTAATTTTTTGAAAAGTCCAGGATAATAGTTGACATGGATTCAATGTAACAATAAATCCCATAAATTTCTTTAAAAAAATGAACCATAAAATATTACAAAACATATGCATATAGCAGTTATTAAATTGTCCATCATATGAGGATGAAATGTTAAATATTAGCAACTGAACTGTTAGTTCCAAGGCTATAACAGAAATAATTATATCACATGAATAGTTTAATAGGCAGAAATAGAAACTAATTTTGGATACAGTCATAGTGCAATGAGACTATTTACAACTGCTGCGATAGATAAACGAGTAACTGTATAAGTAATTCAATAGTGTATACATAAGCAACTCTAAGTACACATCTATAAAAATTAAAAACAAAATGCAAAATTCTGTTATATTATCATATATTTCTGCTAAAAATTATAGTTTGGCTTTTCAGGAAACACGAATCTATAGTTACTTGAGTCACTGAGTCTGCCTTTGTTTTTAATGAGGGGTAAAGGGGGAGAGCATCAGTGCACATGTGCGATTGCTTTGGTGTCAGTTCAGCCAACATAACAACGTATACTATACCCCAGCAGCGTACAGTATACCGCGGAACCTTTGTAGATTAACTGTATGAATATAACTGTTTGTTACCATAAACAGAAATGTTGGTTTCTCAAAAACGTGGTCGGACTATTCTCAGTGTTGAAGCAAATCTAATATGCAGAGTAATAAAATGTTGTGAAGTTGAAGCTAAACAAAAATGCCTTTCTGTATCTCTTAACAAAATAAAAATACAAAGAAGGAAATTAAAGGTATGAAGAAGCAAAAAAAAAAAAAAAAAAATAATAACAATAGCCGTAATAATTAATTTGTTAATAACAACTTGTTACAAGTTTAGAAGGAAGTTTGATTATTTAGATTATTAATCAGATCCTGAAAGAACCTAAAAAATGTTCTGATATGTATACTGATTGAAACTTAAAATAAACATATTGAAAAGAAATGTTAACACAACTGAAAAGAATATAGGTGATCTTAATCGATTAACCTAAAATTGCATTATTTAAATATATACTGTGCTCTTATTAACTGTAATTTTCCAGTAAACAATTTTTTTGATAGGACCAGGGAAAACTCTTAATATTAAGTACCTGCATCATTTTCTCCTTGTATTAGGCAAACCTCTGAGCATGAATCTCGGTGAACAATTTCAGTTTAACAACTAATTCACTAGTGTTGATCCTTTCTGAAGAATGAATCACAGTGATTAATACTGAGAATTCAAGGGTCTTATTCGTTTACAATTACATAACGTTATGAACTTTACAGAGATAAGGACAACATAAAAACATATTTAATGGCAGTTAATTGAAATAAGTATAGCAACAATTTTAATAAAAAGTGATTAACTTACACTTTTGATAACGGTCGAAATGCATAAAAAATTTAATGATACTTTTCGTAAATTAAACATTTTAGTAATTATAGTAATAATAAATTTACCTCAGCCATCAGTTTATCTGTAAAAAAAATTTGTCATCAAAATTTATTCAACACATATTTTTTAAACTAAAATAAGTTCTTTTAAACTATAAAAGTATTTTACAAATTTTCTTATATCTTTTATGGAACTACCAGCCAACTGTAGTTTGCTGTAAATTTTTTTTGTTTTTTCTGATCTTACAATACTTTGTATATATTTAGAAAAGCTAAATTTTCACTAAATGTTTATAAGGAAACTAAAAATTGCTTCAGCAAGCGCCTTCGCTCAAACGAATGTACAAATTAATTTCAAGGTTATAAGTATTGTAGCTCCAAAGATTTTGTAATAAGTGAATGAATCTATAAGTGAATAGTACAGTATTAACACACAAAAACTGTTGTTATTGTTAACTGTTGCACATAAAGTTTAACTATTCAACAAATTTGAATAACTTTACTGTAAATACTGTAAGGAATAAATACATAAATATTGTAACGTTAAAAAACAAGTAGTTACATATGCCATTTTTAATATTTTGTTTATTTATATATAAAACTTCTTTCATACTGACATCCTTAAATTTTTTAGTAGCTCATACTATAAAATTTAACATGTTTATTTTATGCACTTATTAACAGAAAACCCTTTGAAAACTTAGACTAACTGGTTTTGTTTGTATAGTAGGCACACTCCTGAGGATGGTAATTTTCTTGTTTGAAAACTATACACTTTTGTCAATAGAATAATATATGTTATGAAGTAACGCAATAAAAAGTAAGAATTAAAAGGCATATTCTCAGAATAAAACCTGGTAAATAAATCATACGATATATGCATAACAATTTTAGAAACCATTAAAATACTTATTAAATTTTCAGAAAGATTTTTTTTGTACAATTTTACAATGTTCGCCAGGTTTCTCAGCGTTTTACTTTTTACAAATATTTTACTATAATTTATGATTAATATTATTATTTTGATATTTCTACAGGAGATTTGTGTTAAAATGAGGGAAACTGGAATGATGCCAATCTAAAATTAACTCTCACTACCAGTCTGCCTTTTAAACTGTAACTTTTAATAAATTTATTTTTTCAAATTAAACCTCCGAGTTAAAAAACACTGACTTATTATTTTAATAATTTTACTCATGGTCCAAAAAGTCACTATATTTTTTGTAAATATTTTTATGTTTCTTAATCAGATAATAATTTTAAATTAAATATTACACAGTCATGTAAATTAAATCAATAGATTAATTGAATAAGTCTGTAAAATAAAACACATACTCTTATATAACTTGCTCAATTCACATTACAACTACAAACTAAAATACAGAAATATTGGACACCAGCAATTAAAATACTTGAAAATTTCTACTGTTTGAATGACGTAACTGTTAATTTAATAATTTCTTTTACGTTTGAAATATCCTGTTGTTTTTAAGTACCCTCTTCATAAATGTATTAATAGTTATACTTGAAATTTTAGCCACAAACATTTTTCTACAATATCATAAACTACAATTTTCCAACTATTTTCTTACAACAATAATTTTATTAGAACATTCTAAACAAAATATAAATCTAATGACAATTTTGTACAACCCTATTTAAATGCCAATTTACAAATTTTCTTAACTATGATCAAGATAAATTGATATACCTAAACATAATACTATAATATAAATAATAATTATTAAAAAATACAGTTTTTTAAAACCACCAGTAAAAATACCTATATCAAATGTTTGATAAAATATAGATAAATAGTTATATTTTGATTCAACGCATAGAGCAACATAAACCCTTTTCCAAAGAAATTTTTATTGCCTGGCCCCAAACAGCACAACCTGCTTGCCCAAAATTATAAAAGAATATGTAACATTATAAAGATTAAAGCTGAACTACAGAAATGGCTTTTTAGCATTAGTAGACATAATACAAACGAAATGATTACACCTTTAAATCGAAAGCTCACATCCTGATATTTTGGTTTTTTGTGACCTGGGGCTTTCTTTTATAATTTATATCCTGGTGTTTTGCAAATGATGAGAAGAGTGATAGATGAAATGAGTAATTAAAAAATGCCAGCCTTGAGTTACACTGACCTCTACAGCACAACCTAGTGTTTGAAAATAAAAGACACTAAACTCTGGACATGGACTCCGAATGAAACTCCCTGTTCTAGGATATGGGAAACCATAGATGAATAGGTTAGTTTCCAACCTCTTGCATAAATTTAATAGTAGCGATAAATGTATATGTATACAAAGAAGCGCTAAATTTATCTCCTTAGAACATGGGAAACCATGGTTAGATTAATTTTCCCACAAGTTAATTGTTGTTGTTGTTTAGGCCATCAGCCGAGAGGCTGGTTTGAACCTCTAGAGGCTTTACTAAGTAAAGCATGGAGTGAGATGGTTTACCATACCTTCCTCACTGAGTGGAAAAGTAGTCTAGCTTATCAGCATGCCAGGCCCTCCGTAAAGCACACATTTCCCACCGTACAAATGATAACTTTATTTCATTCACCACAGGGGTCTGGCTGTATAATGAATATATTCGTTACTTTCAGAGGAGATAACTCTGACAAGTGTCTTTAACACCTCTACTTCTTCTTTTCTTAAATGCTTCAGCCATATAATTGTCTGAACTTTTGGTAAGAAACAGAACTATTTTCTGTAATCCAGGAACTAGCAGATCGAGTACAAATAATTTAATACTTTACCTACCGGTTAAGGGCAACATGAATTAATAAGTATTTTTAGATTTTTAAGTTATAAAAAAGGAAATTAATTTGTATCGTAATGATTTTTGTAAAGTATTGGGAAAAAAAATGTATAAGATTATTCATATGTAAAAAGGTTTTTATTTTTTTTAAATAAAAATTATTATTATATAGCAGTACGTAGACACAAAGGTCTTATTGTGTTGTTAATAACAAATAGTTTCAGAAGATACACTGATAGAAGAGCAAACAAAGGAAAATCATATGGGTCATGACAAAGTCTACTCGCTGAAAAAGGAATAAGATAGAGCCATGATGGTGCCTATTAATAACCTACAACTACAATCCCTGATTGGACCAATTCCATAACATTTCTGATGAAAATGGTAACAAGAATATTTACTGAAAAATAACTTATGAAGTCACAACAGCTTGGTTATGACTACGGTGGGTTATGGAACTGGAATGGGGGGTTTTTTAACAATAATTTTCAGACCCTAGCTAGGAAACCTTGGACTTTCAGTTTTGTAGGCTATCATATTAACCACTGCATCATTATGGTAGTTTAATTTTATTTATTTACCTAAAAATACAAATATTACAGTAATGTTAAAACTAACACGTAAAAAGTATAAAAATCTAATTTTTAATTTCTAAAATTATTGTTACTTTTTCACAAATTTATACACTTACATGGCATCATCAGGAAAAGTAAAATTTGTGTGGTAGCAGCAGTAAATACATTATGAGCCATTCATTCTCATTTACACTACTATGTAATTACGGGTAGTAGTAATCCCTATCTAACACAATGCTAACATTTGTACCTTTTTCTTAAAAACTATTTTAAGATAAAACCTTGCGGTTTTCTTAAATTAAATTAAAATTCAGGTTTTTTTACAGCTTGTGTGTGTGTTTGGTTTTTTAGTATCTAGTAAATGAAATTTTTAAAATAAAACCTTTTTTTATTCAATAAATTTTATCTAAAAATATTATTTTTCTCTTACAATTTTTTTGAATATTGAAAATCTACACACACAAGATCTGATTGTGCTGAACATGTTGTAAAAATTTCACCCCAGTATCTTCAATAGTTTTTGAGAAAAATGTATATGAAGTTAAAAAATATGAACAACACGCAAAACGCATTTGAAAAAAGACAACAAAACTTGAGGTCCATCAAAGCTGACAAAACAACAGGTTAGGTTATAATAAATGTATGAAAAATCAAGTGAGCCACTGCCACTGCCATCTTGTTAGAGAAAAGAATGTTTTTTACTACAAAAATTAAAATGATAGAAAATAACAGCTCTAGAATCACAAAAAATCATGGTAAAGACAGTCATGACAATTTTATAAAAATCGGCAAACTCCAGCCGGACATGAAGTTTTAAAAAAATTAATAAAAATATTTCTAGTAGTCATAGAAACATAATTTAGGTACCACTGGAAAGAGGGAATTTTAAACTATAATTTTAGATAACCAGAAAATTGATTTTTTGAAGATTTTTTTGATTACTACTCCTTTTAATTCGCATTTAACAAAAAACACATTAAAAATTTAAAAAAAATTATGAGTAATTGTAACAATTATATATAAAACTTTGATTTTAATAACTTTATAGAGATAGTTAAAAATAGCTTTATTATTATTATTTTTAAACCCAATCAATTACATTAATTAGATTGTGTACACAAAAAACTTATCATTAATTACTTACAATAATAATAGTAATATAATAATAATAATAATAATAATAATAATTAATTTATAATATTTAATAATTAATAATAATATAATAATTTTATTTAAAAAAAATGTTTACACACTAACTTCAAACAAAAAAAAAGTATTCTATATTCCTCCTAATATTTTAATTGCAATACAAATTTTACACTTATTTATTAACACTTAAGTTGTTTTTATAACTTGTTTGTAACTTGAATAAATTTAATTGCATTTTGATCATGCTCAACATAAGTAAGTTTGTTGGTTACTTACTAAATGAAAAACCACAATTGGCCACCTCTGTAGCATCGTGGTAGCGCGCTAGCCTACAACGCAGAGGTCCTGGTTTGATTTCCAGCTAAGGTCTGGAAATTTTCACAAGTTAAAACCCACTGTAGTTGTTAATAATCAAGATATTGATGAAACTTGTAAAAATTAAAAGACAATTTTTTTAAATTAGCAGAATTTACCACATTCCTTGAAATGTGGTGTTGATACCTACACTATGTAGTAACTTTTTATTTTTATCAAATTGCAAGGAATGTCATTCATCAATCTATTTTAGTTCCCACCTTTATGATTTTGAGGAAAATTAAGTTACCACTATATCTTTAGCGGACTGAGAAAGGGTAGTTAAAAAAATGGTTATAAAACAAATAAATGAACTTCAGCCACCCAAAAACCACAACATCTCCTGTTTCAATATCTAGATTAAGGAAAACAGAAACCCAAGTAAAATTTCAATTTTTCTCAGAATTTTATTTTCTTACGCTAATTAGAGCTAAAATTTACAGAATGAATTTAAATTAAAGTTAAAAATTGTACCATAAAGAACAGATGACTAATTTTTTCTTAAAGATTGCAATGCAAATAAAATATGAGAGAATTTTTAACTGGCCACACAATGTAATAATTTTGAATATTGCACGCAAGAAATAAATTAAATTATACAACAATAAATGAAAGCATGACAAATCTAGAAGTTAATGAAAACCAGGGAATAAAAGAGATGAACAAATTTAATTACCTACGATTTATAAAGTCAAAAAAATAAATAATAAAAGACAAAATCAAACACACCACTGGCACAAATAAGAAGCCATATTAAGAAACTGAATGCAATCCTGTGAGATAGAAACATTAACAGAAAAACCAAGGAAAATACATACAACACCATGGAGAATAGTGTAATGAACTTATTTGGGTAATTAATTTGATAAACAGGAGTAAAATTATTACCATGGAGAAAAACTTTCTAAGGAGATGCAATAATCACAAGAATGGAGACATATGAACAAGAAGATTAAAAAAGGAATGGGGGAAGAGAAGCACATCGAAGCATGGATAGAAGAGAAAAGGCTGGAATTGGTATTGGCATGTAAATAGTGCAAACTGTGATAGATGGATCCAGAGGGTTGCTGAGTGGAGTTCACAACAGGTAGGCCCTGCAGATCAGGAGGAATGAGGTGAATAAGAGAATGGACGGGGAATTGCTTGGAGATGGAGATATGGTTTGTGAAAAACATAGAAAAGACTGCTGTAAAAAATTCTTATATACATATAAATATACAAGCAAATAATCAATTATTATTCTGTCGAGTTCATGAATGACCATAATCAAAAATACATGTACATACATATTTATGCAAAAACACAGAGTTAATTTGAAATTTTTCATTTAAAATCAGAAAATAGTCATTATTTGAACAGACATAATCCAATGAAATTTTCTTTTGAAACAAGAAATTAAAATTTTCACACCTTCCTACAAACATAGAGTATGTACCTGCATTTTCTTGTTAACCCCCAATATTTGTCTTGGAGGTATAAATTGGAAATTAAGGTTACTATAAACCAACAAAAAAATTTAAAAAAATAATATTCTTGAAAATATCTCTAATAATTTTGATTAAACTTCTTTTATTTACTTTAATGTTTAAGTCTGAAAGTAGTGCGAGTGACATTACCGAGTGTTCAAGAAAGAGCTTTACCCTATGAAAACTGACTTTATTAAAAATGATAGATTTATTAATTATAGATGAAAATTATAATTATCAGTTTTTACTAGGTTTTGGAACAGACAAAATGAGATTTCTGTTAGCTTATGTATAAAATAACACAACACAAAGTTGCGATTTTTTGTTTGCTTTATGTCTGATTGTTGATGGTGATAAAAGAAAAAACTGGCAATCTGAACGGGAATCGAATCCAAAACCTTGTGCTTAGAAGCCAGTTGCGCTGAACACTGCAACACGGCCGGCCAGAAAAGGTGGGCTGAGGACACAATAAAGTTTCATCCGCCGGCCGCATTGGCGTAGGTGGTAACATGCTCGCCTCTCATCATGCGGTCTTGGGTTCGAATCCCACTTAGGCACAGCATATTTTCATACGTTACAAAAAAATAATTTCATCCATCATAGTTATAACCCAACGTCGTGGCTAACGACCACTGTAGTTGATGCGACGTTAAATAAACAAAGAAAAAAAATTTTATCCAATAAATTCTCTCAAAATAATGAACCTTAAATCAAGCGACATAAACCATGAAAAAATAATAAAATAAAAAGGAAGTTAATTAGGTACATCTAAAAGTCGCACCAACAGCTAAAACACTAGCGACTTCTGTGGGTCATGAAACGGTAGGTTTTGACTCGTTTTAATTTTCAGCCCCTAGCCGGGAACTTCTCGCTTTGTAACTTAGCACGCTAACTAATGCGCCACGAAGGCAGCCAAAATAATTAGGGGTGGTTTTACACTTTGCTTTAAACGCTGCAATTTTTAATCACAGTATATTATTTATAATAGGCATTTTCAGAACGACTGTAGGGCTATGGCTAAATGCCAAAACTTGTGGATCTCGTCTCACAAAATTTCAATTTCAAACAATGTTGAAATACAGAAATAAAAATAAATATAGTCCCAATCATATTTTAAAATAAAAATGACTAGAATATCAGTAATTTGTAAGAGTCCCCATTACCGTCATCGCTTTTGCAATGTTATATTATTTTATGCTAAAAAGCAAAAATAAGAAAGCAAAAATACCACTGCCATAGTGCAATGGAAGAGTGTTACACTAAACTGTAAAGTGGTAGGCCCCAGTTCGATTTATGGCTAGGGTCAATAGTCTTCACACTGTTTAATCCCGTAGGCTAATAACTATATACGTACTCAGCATAGAAAGTGATGTGACAACTACTTACTGCAACATTTTAAAGTACAAAAACCGTGGTGTTCAGATGTGTCGAAACCCCTCCTGAATACTTTTATTGTGATGATTTTGTCATAACGTAATTAAAAAGAAAAAACGAGAAAGTAAACCTTAAATTATTGACACATGCAAAATAAAAAGTACCAATGCAAAGGCAAAAACTTAAAATCTTACCAAATTCAGAACGTTTTTATTCTTGACATCGTTGAAACTGGAATCCGTACGAGTAATGTGGAATGTAACAAGACACAAATTGTCAAAAGTAGGCCTATATTTAAGATTTGTACATCAGTCTTTAAATACGTCTCATAAAAATGCATATTACAAGTTAATTAAAATCAATCCAAAGAGTTTCTTCGTTTGTAACACGCCACAGCTCTCAAGCGAATGTCTTCAAAACAATACGTAATATCCGTCTTAAGATCACGCATTTTCACACTGACGACTTCTCTCATTAGATTATAACACATAGCCATCAAACCCATTCCCAGCAACAAATAAACAAAGTTTATGACCAACTTTGTGTTATTTCCACCTTTGGAATCGAGTATGTTGGCTCCAGGAACGAAATCACCGATTCCAATTTTACACAAACTAGTCACACAAAAATAAGTACTGTCTAAATAACTCCACTTTTCCCACTCGGCAAACATAACCGTTCCAGTAGCTACATATGCACCCATAACCCAGAGACATGCAGTAGATGGGACAATTATTCTAGGAGGCGGCGAGGTGTCATCCTCCGGATTGTGGCGTCTGTCCTCCATGCTACATTCGTAAATTTTCGTGTACAACCAACGGAACGTTTGGGCCAACACTTTTCCCATATTCATAAAGTAAAGAACATATAGCGGGATACCAAACACAGCATAAATAACTGTACAGATTTTCCCCCACGTTGTCCGGGGAACCATATTTCCGTAACCAATCATTGTAAAGATTGACAGCGAAAACATGAGAGCCGCAGGAAACGACCATATCTCGTCAGGTTTACGTGCATCATACCCAGTCCGAACTGCGTGGACTACCTCATTTTGGAAGTGCTCCAGTTCTTTGTTCGCTTTTAGTTCCCAAGCTGTTCGATTGAACTCGTTCTCTTCTCTGGTGATGTCCCATAGATGTTTGATACAAATGTTCCTCTGTTCAGTGACGACATCATTTTCAGGGCGGGCTCCAGATCCTTCTATCGACATGAAACCCATTGCACCAAGGATGGCATAACCTACCACAAGACCTCCAACGCCTACTTGTGTACACATAAACGCGATCAGTTTACGACAACAATCAAGAAATTTTTGTCGAGGGTCGCTACCCGTCGTAGAAGACGAGTCGCGACTCCTTAACGAGGTACGCAACCTGCTTCCTTGCCGCATCACCCGACACTGATTGTTGGTACCGCGCTATTTCGGATCTGGCCAACGGCCAGAACAGCGACGCACGCTTTGTAGTTACATGGGTACATCTCCGCCCACGACTATGCTTGAACATTGTTCGATGATTTATTTACAAAAATGCCAATTTAAAAGTGTTCAGTATTTACTTAAACAATGTAATAATCAACTATGTATTGATGCCAAATATTTATCTTTAACAATCATTTTCTCTAATTTATAAACCGACAGTTATATATCAGTATATTATATTTAGAATAAACCGTACAAAGTAAATGTTTCAAAATATAATTTATTTAAACTTCTAATTTATTTTATGAAACGGAGTCAAAAGAGAAAGAAAACAGGAACCAGCCGCGACTAAAGCCCGCCCCTAACAGTACAATTACCTATATTAAAATTCAGAACCGAGATATTTTCACAATTTAATTGCAGAGCTTAAAAAAATGTTGGCACTGGTTAATTCCATGTAATTTACAAGAATATTCTGTAATATTTATGAAATCAAGAGGCTTAATTTATTACTAAAAATACAGTTTTTTTATAAGCAAGGATGAAATTACACATTAATAGACTAAAAAGTCTGGTGTGAAACACACAACTTTCTCTTGCCAATGCAAATAATTAACAATAAACCTAACATTAGTAATAAAACATTAGAAATAAACAAAAAACTAACCTCAATAAATATAACCTAATTTTAACCATGAGTGAACGACAAAAAATTAAAATCGTAAATCGACCTCAGTTTGGCTTAAAAATACGAAAAATCACTTTTACGCTAAACTAGGCTCTGTAGAGAAAAATGCTCTAAATAAAAGCTGTAGATCCTTTAATTTCCTATAAATTTAATTATATACACTTTCGTCATAAAATGCATACTAAGGCCGAAATCTTAAAAAAAATCGATTTTTCACACGTTTTCGTGAGAAAAAAACAGAAAATCGCTAATTAGCGCTAAACTAAGCTTTATACAAAAAAATGTTTGAAATAAAAGTTGTAGCATTTTAATTCTCTAAATTTTTTATTATATAATTTTTTGCGCTAAAATGCATATTAAAGCAGTAATCTTAAAAAAACAATATTTTTACATGAAAACACCCTCACCAAGAATTTCAGCAAACATGGCGCCTACTGTATCTTGTAGAGCATAAAAAATTTGGTAAACCAAGCGATTTAAAAAAAAAATTGTAGAACCAGTTTTTGAGAAAATCGCAAAAAGTGAAAAATTACACGAATAAACTACTACTTCAGGTTGACCGATTTTGATGAAAATGTTCGAGTCGGGTCCGGTAGTGGTGTCTGACTTAAGTTTCAAGTTCGTACGAATTTCTGTTCTTGAGATATTCTGCACACGCACGCACGCACGCGCGCGCACACACACACACACACAGACCAATTGCTAAAAACTTGTTTTTTTTTTGGGTTCAGGGGGTCTGAAAACGTTTAGATCCGGTGCAAACTCGATTTCGAAAAATCGACATGAAAACAATACTTTCCTTCCTATATATTCATACAGGCAAGAGAAAGTAAAAAAGTCTACCTCTTAGGATGGCTAACTTTCTAATTTTTAAGTTATTACATAGGTCTACAGTACAATTTTAGTAAACAGACATTAACTACCAAAAGAACTAAACCATAATTCACTCCACTAAAGAGCTATTCCAACGACGCTAGTTAATTTTTGCCAGTGCTCTAAAAACATATGTGAGTTGTGTTGTGTATTGCTGTACAAAGTAAAGCATACTGGCACCTACCAAAGTTTCTAAACGTTTACATAGAGCTAGTTTACTAGAACTGGTCAATCACATTTAGTGAATATTTAGTCAGTAACATGATCTTTTTTCCCCTACTAGCACTGGTAAAACCAAACATGTTCAAAGTCACTAGCCCGCTGCTAGCAAATCAGCTAGTTTACTAGCTGCTTCCCATAACTGGCAGCTAGTATTTTAGTAGTCTAGTAGACTAGCAGCTAGTACTAGTGTCATGGAAATAGGCCTTTACAGATCATTTTTCAAAATAAAATAACTGTAGGGCTACTAAAAATGTTATAATCTGACAATAAATACTTTTGTAATAACAGACTGCTTTTAGCCATGAATTGTAACATAAATTTTCAGATTTTAACAAATGAGACCTCTGAGAAACCAATGGACCAATTTCGTAGAAAATAAGCGAGATTGTAGTCTCATTCAATAGGCTAAATATTTTAACTATAATTTTTACGCACAATCAAAACAACTTATACACTTTAATTTTTTTGTTTTTAGTTAATTTTTAGTCGCATCAACAGCTCGGTTATTAGCGACTACGGTGGGTAATAACTTTTGAAAATTTCAAGACCCTAGCCTGGAATTGAATCCAGAACCTCCGCGTTGTAGGAGGCTAGTGCATTACCACTATACTATGTAGGTGGCCAGTTTTAACTTTATTATTGGAACTATCTTCGATAACCACTCAATTTTACGGTTATACCTTTGCTAGATTTTTTCTTGACATTATGTTTAAACAGGAGTACATTCTAATTATTGTGGTTTATGTGTGTGATTAGTTGGTCCTCATAAACATTCACAAACGCAAACATATTAATTTAAAATAAACTTTTTATCTGGACTTTCTACCAGCTGATTTGTAATGCTTACAATCATTGACGCTCTGCATTACATTTTTAGCCTCATTTTGGTCTGTTTTCCTTTTGAGTTTAAGTCAGGGTTAAAATATTTGTAACATTTTTTGTAAATACTCATATAAATTCTCTGAAAATTAATTCTTTATCTTATTTAGTTTTTGTCTAAAGAATTATTATTCCTAAGGAGTAAGATAAAAGACTTCATAGCAACTCTATTACACCAATACAAGAACTATTATTACTAATTAGATGTGCTACGCAGGAGATGGAACAATAGACAAGAGTTGGTCTCATAGTAAATAAGCGTAAAACAAAGTATTGTACGGTTCCAAGCTCCATGTAGTTGCAGGGTGAAAGGTATGGGTGAGGTATAATGAATAAGTGACGCATGCTGGGAGAACGATTGTTGTATTACTCTGTTACAAAACATTCGTTTTCAAACTTTCCGTATTTAACATATTTGTTTGTATTTATTACATTCATTTATTTACATATTTTGATATCAATTGGTAAGTAAAATTTTATGAATCCGACCAAATTAATAACCCGGTAGGTGTTTGCTAAATTAATGCGCCGGGTGATAAGAATATTTTTTTAGTCTAGTTAGTACACGCTACCACTACAAATGCATCAGCTGTGAAACACTACATACTCATTCATTCGCCCACTACTATAACAATGCACTGCATTCCTTCCAACTACACGGATCTGGGACTCAAGCAATACATAGTCTTATTTTATTTATTTAATTATTTAACGTTGGATCAACTACAATGACAATTAGCGATGACGTTGGGTTGTAACTTACTATATGTAATGAAAGATGAATGATTTTTTTGTAATATATGAAAATATGCCATGCCCGAGCAGGTCAAACATACGACCGCATGATGAAAAGCGAGCACATTACCAACTATATCAATGTGGCAGTACATAGTCTTGATTGGGGATGTTATAGATCAAGTTTCTTGTAAGTTTGTTGTTGGAGACAAAAATTTTATGAAGTTAAGGCATTTCAGTAGAGGAATACCTTAAGCTAAATGATGAGATAGATATACATCCCACATCAATCTATTCTAGAATTTGTATAATCCTTTAACAACAAGTTTGATAAAAAATCACAACCTATAGCTTTTGCATTATTCTTTAAATCACTAACTATAATAGTAGGTAATGTATGTACTATTTTTACCACCACCATGAACATGTTGATTTTTCATTTTATGCTTTTATTCAATGTTGGAGTACACAGAAGAGAATGTGATAAAATGAGCTTGATTTGTTACCCATAAATTCAGTTGCTGTTTGCAAAATTACACTACAAGTTCAGCTCCTCATGTCATCTTACAATTAACAAACACAAAAAAAAAGGTTCAGTGTTTTATGTACTTGTTATTTAGTGTTCCATATAGGGTATCTATAGTGACAAGACAAGTCTAAACGTTAAACGAATGATAAAGCTTTTATACACAACAAAAATATATACAACAACAACAAATGAAATGTGTTGTTTATCACCAACTCTTTTCAAGATATATATATACAAAGAGCACTGAGCACCTGGCGCAAGAAATGTAATGGAATGGGGATTGAAATTGGAGATACCCGTTTGTATACACTACTGTTTGCCGATGATCAAGTGCTCATAGCTAACGATGAAGAGGACATTGCTTATATGACAAGGAAACTCTTGGAGGAATACTGTGAATGGGGGTTGAATATTAGCAAAACCGAATACTTGGTTATAGGGGAAGAGTCCAATGATCTTCAAGTCGACAACAAAATTATCAAGAGCACAAAGGAATTCAAGTACTTGGGGACCTACATATCATCAGACGGTTCAACTAGGAAGGATGTTAAAAATAGGATTGTGCAAGGGAGAATAGCAATCCGGAAATTGAACCCGATTTTATGGTCTGCAAAAATGCACATGAATACAAAAGTCCAGTTGTACCACACTATTGTGGAGCCAATAACAACTTATGGGGCAGAGTGCTGGCAAATAACATCAAAAATAGACAGCCAGCTTAAAGCAATTGAAATGGAATTTCTGCGCCGTTCATGTAGAGTGTCCAGGTTGGACCATATCCGGAATGACGACATCAGGAAAAGAGCTCATGTAGAAGATACCATTGTGGATAGGATAGAGAGACGACAACTGATATGGTATGGTCATGTGCAGAGAATGGGTGATGAGAGGTGGCCAAAAAGAATGTTGTCTTATGTCCCAACCAACAGAAGGAAGAAAGGTAGACCAAGGAAAACGTGGAAAAAGGGAATACAGGAAGCCATGAGGGAGAGAGGGATGGATGAGGGTGATTGGGAGGATAGAAGAGAATGGAGATTGAAGTGCGGGAAGCGGCGCCGGCCGTAGGAACCCCGGAAAAAAAAATATATATAACATATTATTTAAAAAAATATTAATATGTTAGATTATTTTACATTCTGTAATTATCATTGTACAAAAACCAATATTTGCTGGGGGTGCCATTCTCAGGCTGAAACTATGCTTATTGGGCCAATGGAAGAAATGAGCTGCCCAATAAGCCTAGCAAGACTATTTATAACTTTTATAAATACAAGCGAGGCTTTCGATTAACCCCCCCCCCCACCCAATTGATCCATACAGTTAAATTTAAATTTGTTTGACAAATACGAGTTCTATCTAGGTTTCTATTTTCAGATTGCTTGATATTAAAGATTTGGGTAGTAGTAAAATTCAAAAAGTGTTACGTAAAAACGATTCTCACAGACGAATTTGTGTCAATGTTTCATACCCACATAATTTTTAATCAGATATAGCAAAAAATGTATATTTACTCGGCATAACCTACAAAATTTATACGCCAAAAATGTTGCTTCTCCTGTCATACTATATAACAATGACACTAATATCTAACCTTACTCCTCGATGTAAATATGCTGCACACCATCTCTTGAAACACAGTTCAGCAATACAATCAATATCTCGTTAGTTATAAAATCTTGTGCACCTCAATAATGTAAACAAACCAAAACCTATATAGTAAACAAACTTAACTGAATGAATTCCACGGGAATTATCACCGACAGTGTGGTAATCTGTAATTTGGACAAAAGTAAATGAATATTATAAGCCAAAATGTGTTTTTTTAATATGACGTTTATTAAGTAAAATAAATTGATAAAATTTTGAAATGTACCTTACAACTTTTTTTGTATTATTTAGTCGCAATTAAATAGTATTATAATACTTCCCACATTATATGATACCGTCATAGTAAGTATTTACTTCAGGTAATTTCCAAAGCTTAGTGAATAATGTAATAATTATTATAAATGCAGTAGAATATACTGTCAATTCTTAAAAAAAATTAATAGAAATGCATTGTATATGCGAAAAATCCTGTGTTAATCTAGAGGTTAATATTTTTGGATTTCACGCTAAGTAAAATAAGACCCCTTTGTAGACCAGTATATTTTCTTTATACGATTACTCAAATTATTTTGTGATTCTTTAAAAGTCGTATTTTACATAATACATTCTTTTAGGTTTGAATGTTGGTGTCTAGACTATTTCTTGTCGAATTCCTCCTGATGACGTCTGATAACTGACGTATGATTGTTGTGTTGTGGTTCAATTAGTGCAGTGAATGTCGCTTTGTGTATATCATCTCCGAGAAATCCAGTTGCGAAATAATTATTAGTAACATTTAGTTATGTATAGTTTTTCGGATCTCGGTAGAAATGCTCAGTTTCAGTTAGTCTAAATTAAATTCATTGTTTTTTTTAATTAGGTTTTCTAAGCAACTGTGTATTGTGTTGTGATTGGATCTTCTACTTTATCAGCATTTTATTTAAGGTAAGAGAATCTGTTTCTGTTTATTGTTATTATTAATTGACAATTATAAAAAATAAATTATGAGTAATTTTAATTCCCGTTTTCTTAATATATTTCTGCCTACATTACCTTCAACTGAATCTATGACCTTTTGTGTAGGTTAGTTACTAGCACCATTCGTGAATCATGTTTCTTTTTGACATTAATCTTATTGATATTCCAAATCACATTGTGGTCACAGATGAATTACTTCGAAAATGTTGTTTTTATTCATTTTAATTTAATTTATCATCTTTGTAAAATAAGGTGTATTGCCTAATTTTGTCGTAAATATGCTACCAATATTTTCCTAGCCTAATTTTGGTCCAGCCACGTTTTTTTATTGACAATTTATTAGTACAACGCATATGGAAATATACAAAGTATACATTTAAAACAATGTTTGAACAACTAATTAAGTTTTAATAATATTTTAGTATGCAAATACTTTCTTCCTTGCTCAAAATCCAGTTCATCATTTGCATTGTTTATGCATTTTTCAGCACTATGCTATCTCAATAGATTTTCTTTATAATGGTTGCTTTATTGTTTACATGCTGATTTTGATAACATTAACTTTTTTAAAACCAATATTTTACTGTCAGGTCATTGAATCTGTAAATTGTAAACATTCACTGACTATAAACTACACACACTTCTAACTCTTGCCATCTGCTGTAGTTGGGTGTATTAAATTTTGGTTTAAAACAGAGTATGTTAATTTGTTATTATTTGGTGTTGGTCTACATCTAATGATACAGATTAGAGGCTGATTTGGTGGTGGTCGGCTATCTACCTAATGCTTTTTGTTGTTTTTACCTCCGGGATGAGATTAATGGAATGTTAAGCTTTCATTTATTATTTTGAACTGCACATTATTGACAACCACCCAATTTAATCGCTGCTTTTTGTTATATTTTTTGATGTGTACTAGGTGTGAATTTTAATAGGACCATCCCCAGTGGAGTTTGTTCAAGAATTTTTGTCAGCAGAGCATTATACAAAATTGTTTGCCTAACCAGTGTTGCTTAATAATTAATAGCAACTCTCTATCTGCTAACTGTCTGGGCTGGCCCAAAGGCCAGTACAAATTATAATTTTAGAAAATTTTATCGTATAAAGAGTAAATAGATGTTATTTAAGGATCTTTTATTTGTGTAGTCTATTTATGTTTATACTTGTGTTATACTTTAGAATGAACTTTAATTAGAAATATTTTAAAAAATGTGTTGTGAATTATACAGTTCTGAAACTTATCTGGCTTAACATGAATAAAGGCACCTAAGTTTATTCTAGTCTTGGTCTTCTTCAGTTTCTTGTTGAATTGGTGTTAACCTCTTTAAACTACTGAGTTGTCTGAACAGGCTGGTCCAGAGACCAAAATAAAGTTGGTGCTGTAATGTCCTGTGTACATTGTGGTTCTTCAGCTCTTATAGCAAATAGGCCTATTTGTTACAGTTTACATGTTGGTGTGTTCACCTAAACACTTTTCCCAAGATCTAATAAACAGTTTTTGTATTGCAACCATGTAGCCTACCGTTTCTTATTGAATATCATTTGTTCATTTCTTAAGGGTACTAATTACTTAAGAGGTTATTTTAGCTTAGGTTAAAGGGTCAGTTAGAAAACACATGTGATCTGTAAATCTTGCAGATGTATTGGGGCAGAACCCTATTAACTATAATCACAATTCTGAGACTTACTCACTTTGAAGTTCCAGGGCTTTATAAGGGTATAAGTTTTTCCTGAGCCAAAAGTTATGTTTTAAAAGTGATCGATTTTTCGCTCGTGAATTCTATAAGGAAAATAATTTGTTCTTTGTCATTTTTAACTGTTAATCTAAGGCATGTCATAATCAAGCGTGTGTGTATGTAAAGTACAGGCTTGGAGACATATATTATACAGATAGTATAGTATTGTAGGCCTACACATAATTCAATATAACAGACTTTCACATCAACTGATATCTGTATCCGCAAGTAGTTCGTTATAACTTGTTTTGTCCGTTTTTTCTCATTTGAGTTGTAGGTGCATGTGTTTTGTGTCAACCAGCTCGTGGTGTAGTGTTCAGCACAACTGGTCTCTACACTAGTGTTTCCGGTTCGATTCCCAGTCAGGTCTGGCATTTCTTCATTACTCATTTTCATCTATCAACCTTCATTGTTTGCTTTTGCCTTATGTGCGATACAGTAAGACGTAAAAAAATTGTTTTTTTGTTACTCACAATTCATTCAGTGTCATTGCATTCACAGATCTGCTTTGACTTAAAGGCTGTAGAATACATAGCTTTCAATACAGTTTCCTGATTGTATTATGATGTGTTCACACATTCTAAAGTTGTCTGCATAGACAACTTATTACGTGATTCTATTGTGTGAATTTCTGCAACAAAGGAAATTTTGGAAATTTTTAACTATATCATTTAGAAAACAGGTTTCTTTTTTTATAAGTGATTGCGTATAATTTTCCTGAATATTTTCTTATGCACCATTAAACCAAATCATCAATCTGTCTTGTTTAGGTTGTAGGTTTGTTTTCTGGCAGACAGATGTCATCGTCTTAGTGTGTTCGTTTTTAAATTATAGTACACTTCAAAATTGCCCATAACAGGTCGGTCGAATGTTAAATTATTTGCTTTTGATTCCTGTTCAGGTCTGGCATTTTTCATCACTCATTTTCATTATTATCATCATCCATCGTCTGCATTAGCAGAAATTATAAAACAGTCAGACGTAAAACCAAAAAAAAAATTCTCTAAATAATGAATTTCATTGTATAGCCAGTCCCTGTGGTAAGTGAGGTGTAGTTGTCATTTGCAGAGTGGAAAGTAGGTGCTTTTTGGAGGGCCAGGCATGCTGATAAGCATAATTTTCCACTCAGTGAGGAAGGCAATAATAAACCACCTCATTCCTCATTTTACGTAGTAAAGCTGGTTCATACCAGCCTTTCCACTAATGACCTAAACAATACTCTTTAAAAATATAGAATCTCCAAAGAAAAAGATTTGTATTAACAAAATGTATGAGTAACAAAATTCTGTAAATGAAGCATATCAATAGGTGATTAATTGATCATAGAATTATAAATCTGTGAATCAAATTAAGAGATGTTCTGTGTGGGAGTTATGTACTTGATAAAAATTGACTTATTCAATAGCAGAACCATGGAGGGTTGCGTTCAATCAAACATGGGACTGAAGATGAAACAATGTCCAATTTTACTTATAATGTTTATGCAGTATGAAACTGAGAGATCAGCTGAATATCTGATTTTGGAATTTACTGAGAAAATAGATTCAGAATATTGTCTTTAATCCGAGAAAAAATGGTCGTTATGGCAATAACTGTTTATGGAAAGAGCTGTAGCTGAAATAACAGATTTGATGAAATCTTTTAGGTATGCTTATTTCACATCCAGGTATTGGATATGAAAGTCTGGCATTTTTTTATCACTCATTCTCATTATCATCATTATCCACCATCTGCACTAGCAGAAATTGGAAAACAGTCAGATATAAAAAAAAAACAAAAAGAAATATTGGTTTATCAGTGATGGAGGGTAATATTGAGGAAGTAAATTGTAGGGGGAGGCAAAGATTAGAATATTTAAAACAAAATACGAAAATGTAGGGTGTTGCAGGGATGTAGATATGAACGACTTGTGCATGATAGAAAGCTTGGAGAACTGCATCAAACCAGTTGAGAGACTGATGAAAAAAAATGCTGATTTTAACTACCTATATCTCTTGGTGTTTTCCATTAACTTACCGTGTTTTAAAAAGTTGAAATTTAAGGGTTGCTATAAAAACATCTATGACAAAAGAGGGCAATATTCCTGAATATTGTGCTGTTTTATTTTATGTTCTTAGAAAGAAGTAATGAATTTTGTAATTGGGTGTATTTAAATATGTCTATAAGAATTTCTGAGCTGTTGTTTGCTGTTAATGGAAAAGAGTGTAGAGTGCCCAAGGCTGCATTTTATTGACAGATGTATTATAACAATGATAAATAAATAAACGTGGTTAGTAATGTGATTTTTATGTATTCTTTCTTATTAGTTGTAAAAACAATTCGAAATTTAAATGTATTTGTTACAAAACATTGTCCTGTCCTGTCAAACGTTTTTGTTAAATTACCATTTTAGTGAGTTCAGTAGGTTATGGTATCATTCATTTTAATGTGTTCTATTTTTCCAGAGAATCGAACTCAGGACCTTCCGGTTTGCAATTCAACCTAATCCAGTGTTCTAAATTACTACGATAATATTTATTTTAATACAAATATATAAAAGGTTAAATTTAATAACTTTTAAAAATTAAAAAAAAATTATTTGTTTAAAGTCGCATCAACTGCTTGGTTATTAGCGACTATGGTAGATTATGTTACTGTAAAAGGTGGGATTTGACTTGTAAAAACTTGCAGCCCCTCGGCGGGAATCGAACTCGGGATCTCCGCGTGGTAGGCTTACGCGCTACGAAGGCGGCCAAATATTTTAATAATATTTGTGAATTACGTTTTGAAGTTATAAAATAAGATTCTGTCTTTCTGAACGAATGAGCATGTACGTTAATAAAAGATACTAGAATAGACGCAGGTGATAATACTGAATCGTCAGGGGAGGAGCCGGTCGTATTATATGTCTGCTATTATTTATCTGGGGAAATAATTCTTGAGATGAATGGGCTAAGTGAACAGGATATCGATTTCTGCTGCTGGAACAATTAAATGGCTTTTACTAAAAGCTTTGCCACACGTAATTTATAACAAAGTACATTCTAAAATTCACGAAAAACTAGTTAACTGTTTACTAACCATTTATTTCAAATAATAATTGGGCTTTAAGTAAATTAGGGGATTAATCAAAATCTAAGGCCCCTTTTACACGGTCAGTTCAGTTAACAAAAATACGCTTCTATTCTTTTTGCAGTTCAGTTCTCATTTCAGTAATGAATGAGAATCTACTTTTTTCGCCTTTGATCGGTGTCTAACTTTTTTTGTTCTCCTTATTGTATGCTGACCGTAATCTGTTTATTTTTGCTAGCGTCATATTCATATTTGTATTCATCATCATCCATCATGGACTATGCTTCTAAAGCCAGTTCCAGTGTCCATCGTTTCCTCGGCCTTCCAACGTCTCTTCTTCCATCCTGCCTCAATTTCCATACCTGCAGAGGAAGACTATATGGTGACATACGGAGCAGGTGATTCGTCCATCTAATCCTATACTGTTTGATCACATCGGCAAGTGGTTGGATATTACATTGCCTCCGAATGACGTAATTCCTTATGTGATCCTGCCGCGTATATCCCTGAACGTTGCGAAAAAATCTCATTTCTGCAGCTTGAATGCACGAGTCATTGTTTTTTGTTTTTATCCATACCTCACTTCCATAAGTGAGCAAAGGAATAGCCATCGTCTTGTAGAGTTTTATCTCAGTTTCCTTTCTGGCTTTACCCTTCAAAGCCCGGTGGAAAGTGCCACAAATCATGCTGAATTTAGCTAATTTGAATGCTAATTTGAAATTTCGTACACTCTGTAAGAATATAATTGTCTATGTTTTGTTAAAATTTTAAACTTTTCGGTCAAATAGTTATCGAGTTACACGCCTCCTAACACACGAAATTTGTTACGGTAGCAAAAAACCGGGTCTTTTTGTCTTCCAACCTCGATATGGCAATTTTTAAACAACATTAAAAATATAGGACTATTATAGGTCAACGCAAAATAAAATGAGCTAAATTTTGATGTAAAATATATTGAAATCCGACTCATCGTTTTGGAGATGCAAGGGTTCAAACTCGGGTGTCTATGATTATGAAACCGATAGGAGATAGATATCTGTTTTGGAATTTCTATACCAATCAAGTGTGTAGTGAGATATCATCTGCATGGACTAATTCTGTCTATACTTTATAGTAAATTCTAGTATGGGTAATATGAATAGGGTTTTTAAAATTCAAAAGTAAGCAATTAGGTGTATGGTGGGAGCGAACCAGCTCAACTCATGCAGGCCACTATTTAAGGAGCTTAAATTGCTTACAGTTCCCTCACTCTACATTTGTGAGGTGATAATGAAAGCAAAATACTCCAAAACTATTAAATATTTTTGAAAACTATACATTCAGTTGAAAGAGCATAACAATATCTACAACCCCCAAAAATTTCATTTTTGTATCTTTTATGTAAGCTTGTGAAATGTGTACTTGAATGTGAAAAAATAAAGTTTTGAGAAAAATGCATATAAAGTTGTCTAATTAAATTAACTTCTTACTAAACATACGATAACAAAATAAATCATAAAAACATTTCTACACTACCTACAAATCTGATAAATACATCATTTTAAAGCGGGAATTTCAAACAATATTTTAAGGGTAAAAACAGAAAATCGAGAATTTTCATGATTTTTCGATCCACGGTCCCCTTATTATAATCGGTTGCCATTATTATTATCGGTTGCTGAGTAAGCAAATGGGTCCTACTGTTATAATCTTTATAATGGTTGGTAAGAATTTCGTATAATTTACAGTAAATTCGATTGTCTTGTAATTGATAATTTACAGTAAATTCGATTGTCCTGTAATTGATTTACTATTGTAGGCGCGTAAGGTCATTCGATTCTGTACTTTTTTTAAAATATTTTAAATCTGTGTTAATAATCGTATATTTATTGCAGTGTAATGTGTGGATACATTTGTTGACGCATATTTTGACATTTGACGTTCTATTTATTTTGCTTATCTAATCTTTGCTGTTCTATGTTTGCCTTGCTAGTTATTAGTTATTTTTTTGTTATTGTTATTAATAAAGCCTGTGTTATTATTGGACTTGATGCACAATCATTCGCCTTGCGTGGTTAATGAAAGAACATGAGAATGGAAACTTTTCGTCGTTCATTTGTTATTAGTATTTACTCACTAATATTATTAATGAATGTACATTACTGACTGATATTACCGGCTGTATATGATAACTTTTAAATTCAAGTTTGTTTACACTCGGTTAATGTTTATTGTAAACACATACATGGCCTAGACCTAACGTTGCATGCTGTGTCGTTTTCTCGAATCGATAAAGCGAGGAAACT
This sequence comes from Catonia carolina, assembly GCA_035578175.1. NCBI lineage: Eukaryota > Metazoa > Arthropoda > Insecta > Hemiptera > Achilidae > Catonia > Catonia carolina. Next base: position 328,012,364 of record JAQMRL010000001.1, on the reverse strand, counting down.
GTTCGTCATAAATAACGTTTAATCTTTGTTCATAAGACATCGAAAAACGTAGTGTGTTGCGACTGTGTTCGTAACTATAAAACTGTTTTTATTCACAGAAAACAAATGCAGTATCCGTGTCTTTATAAAACTTGAACGATTTTATAATTTGTTGTTAAAAGTAACATTAGATTCTGTTGTAAGTCATTTGGTTTAGCGTCATTCATTCATAATTAAATATGTTTACTTATGATTAAACATTATGTTATATTGTTCATTATTTACATTAGCAAGAGAAAGTCGTGTGCTTCACACCAGATTTTTATTTATCTTTATTAGTTGGGCTTTCAAGCCTTCTTAGAATATTTTCATTATGAAGATTTACTTCAATATTGATGTGTTCGGTGAACGAGTTTCATATTTAAAAGCTAATTTTCTTAGCTCACTGGACACAAACGAGATGTTGAGATCTCTGTGCAGATTAACATATTATGTAGCATCGACCACGGCTCTCAGTTCCTTGTTTTGGATTATTATACTTGTTAATAAAAATAAAATAAAATAATTTTTTGTGAAGTTGTATGACTTCACTTTCACCTGTTAAAATTTTAAATTGAATTTATGTACTTTGAAATTTAAAATAAATGTTACCAGTAAAACAAAAAAATTGTGTCTTTTCTGTTATTCACCCCCCAGCATAATTTTTTACATTTTGTGGATATTTCGTATGTAGGTATTCTTACAGTATTTTTAACGGTAAAAGCGGTAAAAATATTTAAAAAATTATATATCAATATTTTTCAAGTTAACCTTAAAAGTATTTATTGACAATTATCAAATTATTTAATAATATTTAATTAAATTAATTTAAAGATTAATTTATTTAATGATGTCATGTACTCAATGAATTTATATTTCATTATTAAAGACAGTGACAATATTGAGAAAAACAATGTATATTTACCCTACCTATATTAACTTTAACTTGAAGAATATTGGTGTAGGATTTTTTAAAATATTTTTCCCGTTGTCGTTAAAAATACTGTAAGATTGTGTACGATATATTCACAAAATATGAAAAATTATGCTGGGGGGGGGGGGGGGTACACAGAAAAGACCCAAAAAATTGTAACTTTTATAATTATACAAACATAGACCAGCAGTATGTGTTTGTGTATCATTTTTTTAAATAAGTAAACTGCATAATTAACTTGCGTGAACATTTTATTGTGCATCAATAACATTGTTCATGGATTTACTGGGCTGCGGATAAGAAGAAAAGGACCACTATAAAAATTTCTCTGAAGAGATCCTAAACTATTAAAACGGTGAATTGGATTGTGATAGTCATCAGTGGCTTTGTTTGCTTGATGTAGGACATTATGCAAAGGCGTGTATCATTCGGTTCGTGGAGTTTTCGGGTCATGTTGTGGTAGTAGTATAATAAGAATGAATAACCAATGATGTTGATTTGTGGGGTTGTTAAAAACTCGTATGCGTTTATTTGAACTCCTGTTGGGTGTACAAGTAATGTATATACATAGAGTACTTGTGGACCTAGGTAACTCGCTTTGTAAATAAAACGGTTAGTTAAATCGCTTTCACCTATCTGGTTATCGTGTAGTTGCCTCGTTGTTCAATCCTGTTGTATTGTACATTTATACAAAGATCTCTTGCGTGATGTATAAAATGTAGGTAGTACTAATAAATATAAACAGGCTTGTTCAGTATAGTACTATTTTTGTTAACATTATGATATAATATCATCTTAACCGGTATGGGTTACGAACCAGTTAATCAGATTGTTTTACAGGCTAATGGGTAGCAAGTAAATGACTGTTCTTAAAATACGATTAAATGTACCTAGTTCTCGTAGTACTTGTCTGCGTTGTGTTGCTTTAAGAGAGGTTGTTCAGTCAGTTGTGAAAGTGTTTAGGTTTGTCAGTGTGTCATTGCCAGCAGTCGCGTTGTATGCTGCTGTAATACTCTTTACTTAAGCGTTAACTCGTACATCATTCAATGGTTTTAATCTGGTATAATTTTAATTTTTAAATTCAATAAGTATTGTTTTGTATTTTTTATTTTCCGTACTGTGAATCAGTTTCAGTTAATTCTCCAAACAGTAAAAGGGGTTTCTCTTATTATTGTACCTGTTCAATAAATTTATAGAATATCTATTAATGTGAGTATCTCTATACTCACGTCCGAAGTTTTATAAAATATACCTTGTGTACACTGGATCTACAAAGCACATACAACTGAAATTTTTTATATCAAACTATGGGAAGTTTGAATTCCTTGTCTTATCTTCCGCATTTTTTTTGTAGATCTTATCAGATTTCTCTAAATGGTCTAGGAGTTTGTTCTGTAATCGGTTTCATTTACTTTCATTTTGACGAACGGCTCAAACCTGTAACCTTTTTCTTTCTGAGTAATTCAAACGTGGGGAATGGTCACATACAGAAAAGTATGCACCATAAATGATAACTGAATATAAGTGATGTATGAAGTTTGTACAAATTATATTGTACAAGCATCTGATTGAGTATTTTAACAGTGCTGCTAAGTACTAATTTCCTGGTCAGTGGAAAGATAACGATTCAGCAGTAAACTGGTGAAGTTGGAAAATTATTTTCTGGCTTTGAATTTTTTATTTGTTTTACAAGTAGACTACGTGTCTTAAGATGATTGTACATGTGTCTGATGTTTTACAAAAGAGTATAGTGGATTTAGATGAATTCGTTCGCTAGTGTGTGAATTTATATTGATTTAATAAAAAAAAGTTAAGCGATATATAGGTTTGAAAAACCGAGAGGTTGTCATCGGTAGTTTAAGTTTCTTTCTCCCTCGCTTCGTAAAAGCTGAAAGGCGGTAGGGGTTAATTCTTGTATTGTTGTTAAAGGGTTTTTGTTGTTCTAAAAATATTAATTGTTATAATTTTTTACTTCTTGAGCACCTACGAAGACAAATTTCAATTTTACTTTATTATTTGGAGTTATACTATTGTTTTTATTTTTAACCCTATTGTTTTGCACTTTATTGTTAATGCTGACGGTGAAGGGTGATGGATAAAATTGAGTGATGAAAAAGTGTCTGCCCGGACCGGGAATCGAACCGGGGGACCTCTGGTGTAGACATCAGTTGCACTGATCACTACTTCCGGGCCGGCCAATCGGTGATTTCTTTCGTCACGGAAGCAACAAATGAACCAGACTGTGTTTTTGACTTAAATTCTGACTTTTTGACTTAAATTTTGACTTAAATTGGGTTCTGATAGAAATTGCGAATTTTAGCGCCTATTTATATCAAACCGGTGAAAGTACGATTTTTTTTATAATGTGTAAAGGAATGCTTACTGTATCGGTTTTGAAAAAATTCCATTTAAGTTTGTATTATTAAATATAAAAAATTGGTTAAGATGTAAAAACTTTTTTTGATTTACAGTAATTGTTTCAAAATTGATCAGACTTTTACAAGTTGATTTTACCAAATAATTTTCCGAAGCTGTGTGTTCTGGTTATGTCAGCTGCAAACACATTAATTTAGCGTGAAGTTTATATAGAAACAAATTGAATTTATTAACTTACATTTCGATTTATTACTGAGGTTATAACTAAAGTCGAGGAATATTAACAGTTTCTTGGTTTAAGAGAAATTACATTTTGCATTAGTACATTACTTTTTCTTTCTTTACCCTGTCTTAGCACCGCAGATGCTGTTATCAACAGCGTGTCAAACGATGTTCAACCAACCTTCTCTTCTAACCGCCCACTCCATATAATCGTTTCCTCTTTCTGAATTTCTTCAGTTCTAATTTGAAATATACTAATCCATTTCATGAGACGACGCGTCTCATGGCTGATGGCAATTTTTAAAAAGGCTTACCTTTGACCTGTGGCAAAAACCATTCGTGATTTCTGTATCTACTCTTTAAAGGAATCGAATGACAATATTTTTGTTTCCAAATTCCGATTTTGATTTTTTGACTTCCGGTTTCTGGCCACTTCCGGTCGAAACCGGAACTTAAAACCCAATCCAGATCCACTAACTTTTTTTGTGTAGATTACGGATCCGAAAACCGTTTGTTGCTATCTCTTGTAGTTTCTGACATCTGGGTGTTATAGACGAACGGACAAAGGAAACTGATAGATGATTTTAAGAATTGCCACCAATAAAATACAAATGCATTGATTTACTGCACTGAAATAAAATAAATAATAATTAGCGTACATTCTTTAGCTTTAGTTCTGAAAATATCTAATCGTATTTTTGTAAGCTTTCTTCCTCGAAGTTGTAAAAAGATATTTTATAACTTAACTTTAGACGTTTTCTTGGGTTAATAGATTGGCGTATATCCGGATTTATTTAAAGATTTATTTTCGGCTGCAGCGGATGAAACGTTCCATAACCTCACAAAATTAAATCTAAAACTATAAACTGAATGAGATAACAACCATCTGCCGTAATTTACTTCTACTTGATATTTTGTTTTTAGTTCTTTTTATGAATATGCCAATCGTTTTGTCTAGTGAAGTTAGTAAATTACTTTTCCATTTTGAAAGCAAGCTCAGTGAAACTTTTTTAGATCATTTTGTGTTTACGATTCTCTTGTTATTTCTGAATAATATATATTTTCTGTGTTGTTGTCAGTCGGTGATTCCCATCAGTTTGTAATTGGCTGTTTGTTTAAGTTATTGTACTTAACTATAATTTATTGTTACATTTTTATTATTTTTTATACTTGTTTAAATACAACTAACTGTGTATAATGAATGATGATTTGCGTGTAATTTAACGATTGGCAGACGGAATTGTAGACAGCGATGATTATAGTTAGCGAATGCGAAGTTTGTTTGTGTGTGAATCAGGATGTTATTAACAGAAGGTCGTCCACCCTTCGAAGGTGACGTTGATTTAAGCCTAACGTGCATGTATACACGAGTCTTTATATGGGATTCCAGTAGGCCTGAAAATGAGATTTGAGTACATTGTGTTATAATAGGATAAGTGTGAATAAATGTATTAATAAATAACAGAATTTATTTTTATTGGTCGAGTAGCTTTCGTGTAGTATATTTCTGTAAGGTACTTTACGGTTACTACTGTATTTTATTGCATGATTGTATTCTACCTTGAATTAACAATGAAGGAGTATCTTGATAATTAACATACTCTATTCTAATGCAGGTCTAACAGTATATTTTATATTTACCCTTATACTAAACAGATTCTTTTTTTAATTGACTGGTACTCAGTAATTACGGAAGTTATCGGCTGTATAACTTAAGAAAACACTTAGGTATTGATTTTTTAAAACAATTTATCATTGCTTTTTAAAGTATCCTTCAATACAGTGCCACCTACAGAAGAAGTAACATACGAGGTGTGGGTATTAAATAACGAAACTGACGTAAAAAATTTTATTTCAATTTTATACATAATCACTTAAACTATTGTCACCTTCAATATACACTCCTCTATCCCTACAACGCTCCATGCGAATTTTCTGTTGTTGGAAGTCATCTTCTGTCAGTTCCTTCAGAACACGTGCCGCTTTCTCTTTTACAGCTTCCTCAGGCTCAAATATTGTCCCTTTTAATGCAGATTTCACCTTTGGGAACAGGTAGAAGATAATAACATGTGATGAAACGTAGTTTTTTACTTATGATCCGGAAACGAAGTGCCAATCCATGCACTGGAAGAGCCGAACTTCACCGAGAGCCAAAAAAGCTCAAATGAGCAAGTCAAAATTTAAAGCAATGATTGTTTTTTTTATATCCATGGGATTGTGTACCTTCACTGGGTTCCTTATTAAGGTCAAACAATTAATCAATATTACTACTTTGAGGTACTTTCTAAACTACGTCAAAGAGTAAGGAAAAAACGCCCCGAAATGTGGAAGGACAAATCATGGGTTCTCCACCAAGACAATGCGCCAGCTCATTCCGCGTTATCTATCAAGAGGTTCCTAGCCAAGTGCAGCATCTCAGTGTTAGAACATCCACCTTATTCACCAGATCTTGCACCATGTGACTTCTACCTGTTCCCTAAGGGGAAATCTGCATTAAAAGGGACAAGATTTGAGTCTGTGAAAGCTGTAAAAGAGAAAGCGACACGTGTCCTGTAGGGGCTGATAGAAGATGACTTCCGGCACTGTTTCCAACAATGGAAATCTCGAATGAAGCGTTGTAGGGATAGGGAAAAGGAGTTTATATTGAAGGTGACACTAAGAGATTATGTACAAAATAAAAATAAATTTTTTTTACGTCAGTCTCGTTATTTAATAGCCACACCTCATATAACTTAAGAAACCTCTTAGGTATTTTGATTTTTTAAAACAATTTATCATTGCTTTTTAAAGTATCCTTCAATACAGTGCTACCTACAGAAGAAGTAACATATTTTTTAAAGAAAGATTAAAATATGAAAACGTTTGCGATATGAGACACGAGATATACGATATGAGATAGGCCTGTACGTTATTGAGATATAAACACATTGTTTTTAAGAAATATTGAGGTATGAAAACGTGTTCTGGATGGAATGTGAATTTGGATGGAATATTGAGACGTGAAAACGTTTTCTGGATGGAATGTACAAAATAAGTTTTAGATATAAATTATAATTCCTTCAGTATTCTTTAAGTGGTGTACTTATTCTTTGCGACCGTTCCGTGCTATTTTTGTCAAGCCATACACTATAATGGAATTAGGCGTACACAGTTATTGTATAGTTACAGTATAAATAAAATTTATCACCTTACCTTTGGTTACCTTTTAAGTTTAAAAAACTTACGCGCGTTTCGGTGGTACCTCCTTTTTCAGAGCAATATTAATTAAATTAAAAATTATCATTTAGAACGGTGTTTCCATTCAGTCAATTTAGATTAAAACTCAATTTTAACCTGAGTTTTAATCTAAATCACTGAATAGATACACCGTTCTAAATTTGAAACGTAATTTTAATGTGAGTTTTAATCTAAATGACTGAATGGAAACACCGTTCTAAATTTAAATTTTTAATTTTAGTTATACATTGCTCTGAAGAAGGTGGTACCACCGAAACGCGCGTAAGTTTTTTAAACTTAACAGGTAATCAAAGGTAAGGTAATAAATTTCATTTATACTGTAATTTATAACGGGTGATTCAAAAAGAGCGCCGGTTTTTAAACGGCTGGTAAATTTTTGTTTATCGGTTGGCAACATTGTTAGACCTCATTTCTATTTCGGAGAACATTCCGATTGACGATTCAGTTGTAGTTTCTCTTGTTCGCAGTGTAGTACTCTCGCAGTCTGTGTCTAACCATGGAGAAGTTTACTATTGCACAACGAGTGTTAATCGTCAAAACATTTTACCAGAGTGGAGAGAGTTATGCGGCTACTGTCAGGCGACTTCGCGGTACTCTAGGACGCAATGAAGCATCGAATGAATCAACAGTTCGCAGGCTCATGAAAAAGTTTTTTGAGACGGGTTCAACAGTCGACCTTAAAAGTTCTGGACGTCGTCGTTCTGGCCGAACTGAGCAGAACGTTGCGTTGGTTCGTGACAGTGTGGCTGTTAGCCCAGCAAAATCAATACGTCGCCGTTCTCAACAATTGGGTTTACGATGTTCTTCTGTACGGAGAATTCTTCGGTACGATCTCCAATATCACCCGTATAAAATTCAGTTTCTGCACGAGAAACAATGTTGTTGCTCCGTGAACGGTTCCAGGATCGCATCATTTCTCGTAATTCCGACCATCAATGGCCACCAAGGTCGTGTGACTTGACGCCTTGTGACTTTCATCTTTGGGGTCATCTGAAGTCATTGGTGTATGCCAATAAACCCCGAAACATCAATGACTTGAAGGAGGAAATTCGACGGGTTATCGGGCAAATGGAAGTCGAAACTTGTCGTGCAGTAATATCCAATTTCATGGACAGATTTGATGCGTGCCAGCGCAGTAGAGGAGGACACATGCATGACATCATTTTTCATACATGAAATCGGAAGGAAAGATGAACTTGTTGATGTATTTATTTTCAGTTTTTCAATAAAATAAATCTCTTAATTTGATATATCAAAACCGGCGCTCTTTTTGAATCACCCTATATTAATGGTTGGCAGGATGAATTTCAAAAAATTATTTGTGTATTTTAGAGTTGTTCAATAAAAACATAAGTTGTTAGAGCCAAATTTAATATTTATGAGAATTTATTTTAATTTTATAAACATTTATTGAGATTTGAAAACGTTATTTAGATGGAACGTAGGCTAAATAATAAATTTTCAGATAAAGAAATTATAATTCCTTCAATATTGTTTGGATGGTGTGCTTATTTTTCTTTATAACCGTTCCATACTTATATCAGGGCATACACTAAGTTGTGATTACACAATTACTGTATACACTTACTCAGTAAAAACGTAAGTGGTTGGACCCAAATTTTATCGTCACGTGAAGGGATGATCTTTTTTTTTGTTTTACCGAAAAGTTATTCATTGTCGTGTGGTAACGATGTCAGTCATTCGCTAAATGCTATTTCAGGACAGTATTTCATGAAGTCTAATTACAAACATATTTAATAATGCAAGTTTCATTATTATAGTAACAAAGGATCACGATACTAAACCTATAAAAGTTTTTTTTTTTTTTTTTTTTTTTACGTCCGACTGTTCTGCAATTACTGCTAATGCAGACGGTGAAGGATGAAATGATATTTTGTAACGTATGAAAAAATGCCGTGCCTGAATGGGATTCGAACCCAAGACCGCATGATGAGAGGCGAGCATGTTATAAAAGTAGGTCGAGGAATCAGACGGGGATGCAATATCAGTGAAACTATTTAATAAAGCCCTAGAGAACAACTTTAAGAAATTACAATAAGACAAGAAGGAAATCGATTTAAAAGGAGAGTGAATCGTTGAAAATTTAACAACGATGTTGTGTTAATAGCAAGGGGAACTACGAAGGTAGAATTGATTAAGAGAAGTCAAATCATATATAAATTTAAGAATAAATTTTCATTAAACCAAGGTTATTACAAACGAGATGGAAAAACTAAATATTATAGTTGCCCAAAATCAAATTAAGCAACTCACAGGGTGTATACAGCTAGGTCAAATAAGAAACTGAATAAGAACAAATACATGTGAGAAATAGAGAGAAAAATTAGATTCACTTGGGTGTCACCTGGCATACTCGTGTAGTCTATTTCTTTAAAAAAAAAACCAACAAATATCTGAGTTTTCAATCAATGTATATTGCCCTTCCTTAGTACATGTGGTTCCCAAACATGAACATTTACCAGAAAGAATGTCGATAAATAGCGAAACCATTGAAAATGAAGGGAGTAATGCTGGAAATCAGGCACAAAAAAAAAGACGAAACACATCGATAACTTTGCTCTGCTCATTATTGATGTGTGTAGCCAAGGTTAACTTTAAGTTCGTCGACCATTATTTGCGATAGAAAGACGATTTGTGGAATGAAAGAATTCTGAACTGTTAACCCTGGAATTACATGCGATGAAGAAAAAGATCACAAATAAAATTGGACGGTTTACCTAAGGAGTTAGGCTGGACAAGGATGTATGTTGATCACTCATGACAGAACAATGTAGAGAAAGGGAAGCCTACGTTCGGAAATGTATAATTGAGATTGATAGATAGATAAATTTTATCACACAATAGATTCTTTTCAAGAGGTGTTTTAGTTATATTCCTCCACTTATCTGCAAAAATGCTTGTGGTTTAGGCCGTCAGCCGAAATGCTGCTTTGAAACTGTAGAGGATTTACTGGGCCTAAGTGAAAAACAAGGAGTGAAGTGGTTTAATACTGCCTTTCTCACTGGGTATAAAAGTATGCTTATCAGACCCTTTGAAAAGCATCTACTTTCCACCCTGCAAATGACACGTTCACTTCATTTACCACATGGTCTGTGTTTAGGCCCGATAATTAAATTATTTTTGTTATCGCCGCTATCGGTAGTAAATATAGGTAGCAGATAACTCGACACAGTCGTTGAGTGACCATCGTACAGTGCGCGTCGCCTTTTGTTACCGCTGTCTCGTTAACCGCATATGACCGCTGTTCTTATAACACGGGAGTTCGGAACACCGCAATTTGGAAACCTTGTACCTTATCCCTGCGCAGGTGGTATTCCTTTTATTTTATTTTTCCTTGTCTTGGAAAAAGGGGTAAGTCAAGATTACATTAAATTTTACTTCGCATATATTATAAGTAATTTATGTTACCGCACTACAGTCCACTGTCGCTCTATCAAATAAAATACAACCGCGATCATTGGTAACCTCCGGACCTGATATCTTCCAGAAGCACATTATTAACTTTCGGGCGGATAGCTTCGAAAAGACCATTGGTTTTCCTTCGCGAGGATATACCTTTACATTGTGTTTTATTTGATGTCAATTGAATTCACGTTAAATCGCTATGTTAATGTAAATGTAAATAACATTAATTTGTTTAAAATACGCTATTCGCTATTGCACGCTATACGCATATTTGTTAAATTTGCGCTTTGCATAAAATTCATAACTGTTCATTTTTTTAAGAAGTCGGAAAACTTTAATTACGTTTTCAATTATATATATTGTTAGCATAATACGCATTACAATTCTTGTATGCTGTGTCGAGTTTTAACCTGCATAAAACTTGTTATTCGCTTTAGGTTATCTGCTACCTATTCCTACAAATTTTGTTATTTCGTTATCGGCTTATCTACAAACTTAACATTTAAATTTAAATTTCGATAAACACAATAATTATAATTTTATTATTTCAATTTGATTATCTTCATGAATAAATTCCTTAATCCTTAAATTATTTTTAATTATTATAACTTAATTTAAAGAAATTATTCTTTAATTAAGTTACGCGATTTCCGTGCTACTTGTTTGCATTTATAACCCTGTTATTTGGTTCATTTCTTATATTTAAAAAAAAAAAAAAATAAATAAAAAATATGGCAACCGATCAAAAAAGGTTAAGGGTATTAGAAGCTAAGAAAAACCATCTCTACCAAAGAGTTCAGCAAACGTATGATGCCAGCCTAAAGCTGGATATACCCGCTTGTAAAGATTTATTCATAAAAAAATGTTTAACTATTAAAGAAACCCGAAATGAATTTCGTTTAATTATGGATGAAATAAATGAATTGTCATTAAAAATAGATGATAACACTGAACCTAGTTTTCAAGCAGTTGATGCTTTAGAAGATTTATATTGTGCTATTATAACCGCAGAAAATTCGCTTAAATTAGAAATTAACAACAGTGAACAAAAAAGTAACCAAGTTACTGAAATTAAGCCTAAAATTAAGTTGCCGATTTTAGAACTACCCGGATTTTCGGGCGAACTTTCGGAATGGCCTATATTTTTTGAAAGTTTTAAAAGTAATATTCACGAAAATATTAACTTATCCGATTCCGATAAAGTTAGATACCTTGTAGGTAAACTAAGTAAAAAAGCATTAGCAGTAACTTCCGGAATTCCGCCTACCGCTGAAAATTATGCTATTTTATGGAAAAATCTTGTAGATAAATATCAAGATAAAAGAAATTTAGCGTCTTTTTATTTAAATAAAATTTTAGAGTTTAAACCTCTTACTTGTCAATCTGCTCAAGGATTAGAAAACTTTTTGCATTCTTTTGTAGCATCCGTTGATGCTCTTAAGGCTATTAATGTCGGTAACTTAGCCGATTTTATTATTTTGCAAATAGCCCTCTCAAAGTTAGATCCAGAAACTGTGCGCTATTTTGAAATGCATTGTAGGAAGGATGATATCCCTACGTTCGATCAACTTTTAACTTTTACAAAAGAAAACGAAAAAATTCTTTTTCGTAATTCAAAATTTAATAAACTCGAGAATTCTCAAATTAAAGATAAAATTAACAAAAGTAAACCTACTCATACTTTTTTGACGAGTAAGAATAATAATTATCAACCCCCAAAATGTGCAATTTGCAATGAATTGCATCAAGTTTTTAAATGTCCTGAATTTAAACGGTTATCATCCGCTGACCGATTTTCGGCTGTAAAAACAAAACATTTGTGCGTGAATTGTTTGTCATCTCAGCATACTACTAAGAACTGTAAGAGTTTTAAGACCTGCATTTTCTGCAACAAACGACACCACTCTACCTTGCATCGTGACAGTCAACCTTCTGTGACGAAAACTGAGGAACTGAACGCAAGTAAATCGGATACTCAGACTCCTTCTGTTGACACTTCGAAACAAGTTACCTCATTTGATTCTTCGCTCGCGCACTGCTCAACATCGTCAGTTAGCATGACTTCTCAAAATACTCCGCCAGAATCGATAGTTCTATTATCAACTGCAAAAATTCTCATTTTTGATACGATGAACCGCGCTCATGAAGCTCGTGTGCTTCTTGACAACGCCAGCCAATCAAATTTTATTACTGCCGAATTTCAACGCAAGCTGGGGTTAAAGGTATCACGAGTAAATTCAGCGGTTCAGGGAATTGGACTTAGCACTCGTCCTCTTAAATTTAACGCATCACTTTCTATCGCCTCCCGCTTTGATACGCAAAGGGTACTTAAATTAGACGCTTTTGTTATAGATAAAATAACTGATAGTTTACCCAGCCGATGTTTTTCATTGGAGTCATTATCGCACTTAAAAAATATTCAGCTCGCTGATGATACGTGTAATATTCCCAGTCAGATAGACATTCTGTTGGGATCGGAAATATTTTCGCGTATAATAAAATCACATAAAATAACGGGACCTCCCGGGACTCCAGTCGCTTTAGATACGCTTTTCGGTTACATTCTTATGGGAAGAACTGTATCGGATCATTCGCACAGTAATCGTTCTGAAAATCAAGTCTACATGTCTACTACTGAGACTTCACTGGATGATTTAATGAAGAAATTTTGGAGTCTAGAAGAAATCCCGCAACCCACTTTTTTGGACAAAGGAGACGAGATATGTGAAAAACATTTCATCGACACCCACCAGAGACTACCGACTGGTCGCTATTCTGTTTCGCTGCCGTTTAAAGAAGATCCTTCCACTCTCGGAGATTCACTACCTGTCTGCGAAAAACGCTTCTCATCTTTAGAAAGACGACTTAAAGCCAATCAAGACATGAAGATAGAATATCATGCCTTCATGAAAGACTACATCGAACAAGGTCACATGTCTCTGTCAACTTTTACTAACGACAGTTATTATCTGCCACATCATTGCGTAATAAAACCGGACAGTGCAACCACACGTCTTCGAGTAGTTTTCGATGCAAGCGTTAAGGCTTCAAATAATCGTTCGCTTAATGATCTTCTTTATACAGGACCTAAATTACATTGTGACTTAATAGAAATTCTTGTTAGATTCCGCTTATATCCGATTGCAGTTACTGCAGACGTGAAACAGATGTATCGGCAGATTGAAGTCAATTCCGAACATCGAAAATTTCAGAAGATTTTATGGAGATTTTCCCCAGATGAAGAAGTGCGCGCGTGGACACTAAATACTGTGACTTTTGGTGTCAAGCCAGCTCCATTTCTCGCGATTCGAGTCACTCGGCAATTAGGCGTAGATGAAGCAACCAAATATCCTGAAGCTGTTGCCGCAATAAATAATTCCATCTATATGGATGATCTGGTCACCAGTATAAAGAACCTCCAAGAGGCTCAGACGCTATACCATCACTTACGAAAATTGTTTAAGGCTGGTGGGTTCGAAATGGTCAAATGGTCAAGCAATTCCTCTGATTTAGTTTCTGTAATTCCAATTGAAGATCAACTTCTGAATTCTAAAAATTTCCAAAATGATGACACAAGAAAAATTTTGGGTTTGCAGTGGATCGCATCATCGGATTGTTTTAGTTTCAAGATATGCTCTGAGAATAAAATTTGTACAAAACGCAACATTTTGTCGTCAATAGCTAGGATATTTGATCCTTTGGGATTTCTAGCTCCCGCAACGCTGCTAGCAAAATGTTTAATAAAAACATTATGGTCATTAAAAATAGACTGGGATGAAAGCCCTCCAAAACAAATCGTGGAGACTTGGACCAACTTTCAATCGCAACTGCCAGTACTATTAAAATTAAAAATTTCTCGCCATGTCGCTATTTCTGAAGGACACACAGCAGATCTTATCGGTTTCTGCGACGCGTCTGAAAAGGGCTATGGTGCTGTAGTTTACATTAGAGCTCAGCAACCAGATAATACATTCAAAATTAATCTCTTATGTGCAAAATCTCGTGTTGCACCTATGAAAATAAATACAATTCCGCGGCTAGAGCTATGCTCAGCAGTTATGCTTGCTCGATTGATTTCATTTGTGTCCAAAGCATGTGAAATTCAATTTAAGTTCAAGAATATATTCGCATTCTCGGATTCAATGATAGTGCTTCAATGGATCAATAGCCCTGCATCGAGGTGGAAAACCTTTGTCGCTAACCGCGTATCATATATACAAGAAAATCTACAATCTTCAGCTTGGTTTCACATAAATGGAGAGCAAAATCCGGCCGATTGTCTCTCTCGCGGCCTACTGCCAAATAATTTGGTTGACCATCAGCTATGGTTTCGAGGCCCAAGCTGGCTAGAAGAAGATTATTCTCTCTGGCCTAAGTATCCGATCAGTTCGTCAAAAGAATTCGTCGATGAACAACGTGTTTTGATTGCTACGGAGTCAGCAGATTACCCGCTTCGAGACTTAATAGACAAATGCTCGTCCTACAATAAATTGCTCAGAGCCACTGTTTACGTTTTACGGTTCTTAAAACGACTTCCTTGCGTTGATGGTCTCATATCCGCATCTGATTTAGCCGCCGCCGAATTACTTGTAGTCAGAGAAGTACAAAAGGAACATTTTGCCTCGGAAATACAATCGCTTATTGAAGGAAAGGGCTGCTCTTCAGAAATTAGGAAGCTCAATCCGTTCTTGTCAGAAGGTGTTCTACGTGTTGGTGGACGGTTAATTAACTCGGAAATAAGCTACGAGCAAAAACATCCTATACTTCTTCCAAAACGAGATAACTTCACGAATCTCATCATAAATCATTGTCATCAAAGGCATTTCCATACAGGGCCGACGCTCGTGTTATCGCTACTACGCCAGAAATATTGGATCTTAGGTGGAAGAAGCATAATTCGAAACTTGATCCGTTCTTGCAATATTTGCTTTAAACTTCGACCAAAACCCGTATTTCCTCTTATGGGAAGCCTACCCTCTGCAAGAGTGAAGCCAAGTAAGGCATTTTTGCACACCGGTGTGGACTACGCTGGACCATTCTGGGTGTCCTGGACAAGACGCAGGGGCGCTCGCCCTCAAAAGGCTTACTTGTGCTTATTCATCTGCTTAACTGTCAAAGCAGTACATTTAGAATTAGCATCTGATTTGTCAACTCAGACGTTCCTTTCTGCCTTTAAAAGGTTTATATCTCGCCGTGGGCCATGCAAGACGCTTTATTCTGACTGTGGAACAAACTTCATTGGAGCCAGAACTCAGTTTAAAGAAGTATACGAATTAATAAAATCAGACGCTTACGTCCATGCATTGGGGTCAGAGCTAGCCGAGAACCAAATTGAATGGAAGCTTAACCCACCTTATGCTCCGCATTTTGGCGGTTTGTGGGAGTCCAATGTAAAGTCTGTGAAGAGCCATCTTTATAGAGTAATTGGTCAACAAATTTTAACGTTTGAAGAGCTTTCCACCGTTTTTTCACAAATAGAAGCTATTCTCAATTCTCGCCCGCTTTATTGCTTAAGCTCGGATCCAAGCGACCCTTCAGCTCTTACTCCAGCTCATTTTTTAGTGCAACAACCTCTACAAGGACTGCCTACTTGCAACCTACTGGATGAACCACTGAATCATCTTACTAGATATCAGCTTTTAGACCGGTTGATCCAAGAATTCTGGAAGAGATGGAACGTGGAGTATCTTCACAACCTGCAAGTAAGACAAAAATGGAACTCTCCCGCTAAACCTGTGGAGGCCGGTTTAATCGTCATCATTAAAACTGATAATTGTCCGCCTCTTCAGTGGCCACTTGGAGTAATTCAAGAAGTTATTCCTGGTCCGGACGGAATTATTCGAGTCGTGAAAGTTCGCACTCGAACAGGAGTACTTACGCGGTCGGTGACTAAAATTTGTCCGTTGCCGACCCAGTAATATTTCGATTCTCTTTTAATTATTTATTCAAGGTATCTTTTATTTTAGTTTATTCTATTCTATTTTCGCAATATGATTTCGATATCTTTTCTGTAATTTTTATTTATTTTTTATTGCGTTTGTAAATAATCTGTGTGTAGAGGTTTTTACACGGAAACTACGCCTTTAGATTTTTCTATTTTACTTTTTTCCATATATTTTTACGCTATTTTTTCTTAATTATCCTTTCTTTTTCCCTTTCTTCCGTGGGCCACCTCGCCTTCGCAAGTCTTCAGTGACAGCCCCCGCTGAAGTGAAGATGTCTCCTTTCTTTTTCCTTATTTATTTTTTTGGGGTTCAGAAACTGTCGTTTCAGGGGCGGGGAGGATGTTTAGGCCCGATAATTAAATTATTTTTGTTATCGCCGCTATCGGTAGTAAATATAGGTAGCAGATAACTCGACACAGTCGTTGAGTGACCATCGTACAGTGCGCGTCGCCTTTTGTTACCGCTGTCTCGTTAACCGCATATGACCGCTGTTCTTATAACACGGGAGTTCGGAACACCGCAATTTGGAAACCTTGTACCTTATCCCTGCGCAGGTGGTATTCCTTTTATTTTATTTTTCCTTGTCTTGGAAAAAGGGGTAAGTCAAGATTACATTAAATTTTACTTCGCATATATTATAAGTAATTTATGTTACCGCACTACAGTCCACTGTCGCTCTATCAAATAAAATACAACCGCAATCAGTCTGGCTGTATAATGAAATTCATTACTCTCAGATGAAATAGCTGTGAGTAATCTTTTACAATTCAACCTCTTCTGTTCTTAAATGCTTCAGTCATATAATTTGGCTGACCATGTGATAAGAAACTATTTGTTGGAGGCCTGGAACTAGCAGTCGAGTGCAATTAATTTAACACTCCACCTGCCTGTTCTGGGCAAACAAAAAATGACTGTCGATCGTAGTATCGATAGTTATTATCGATACATACTACTATCGATAATAGTAAAAATTTTTATGGTGGTAGTTTTCGTAATAATAATTTTAGTGAATTCATCGTGCAACATAAATTTTGTATGCTGTAATTTCAGAATAATATTATTAGTTGTGTATTTTTTGTTTAGCTTTTGAAGTTTTAATTTTTAAAACGTTTTCTGTTATTTTTTGTGTATTTGCTAGATTGTTGTTTACTTGTTACCAGGAAGTTTTTCTAAAACACTAGCGATTATTTTAGTTCTGGTGTTGTTCAATTGAATGGCTTCAAAAGGCTAGGTTTTTTTTATCGTTTATGGACCTTATCAATTGTAGTAAATCAATAAATTCTCATCTTGACTACAGAGTTGTACCAACTGTGACGTGACACATAACGGAACAGAAATCGGGAACATATTTTATTGTCAATGAGACAAAATAATGAAGTCATTCCGTTGGTTTGTCATGGTGTGTTGGAGCGTGTGCCTTTACGTGCACCCTTGGAGTAAACAGGTAAACATTGTTCTCATCTCGGTAATAATTTTAACTGTAACCTTGCGGTTCTTTATGTCGACGCCCGGCTTTGGAGTGACTTTGTCGTTTTAAGTTTTCTAAGTTCTGGTGTCGTGCGGCGTTTTGCTACTTTATTTATTCACACAATGATACAATGGTAATCGGTTTAGTGCTGTTATGTATTAAGTCGTTTTATATTACATTAGGTATAACGGGTTACGTACATTATTTATGTAAGTCACTGTAGGAGTATAAACAATATTAATAATAATAGGACACACTTTGTAGAAGTTATAACTATTGCAATCTATTACTTGTGCACGATAAGAATTTTATCGTATACGGAAGGAGTTAAACTCTATAATTAAGCTGTCAATTTATCGTAGTAAAGCGTAAAAGAAGTAGTAGGCTTTAGTTCTTACTGCTAATTGTTAGTGGGCGTTTATTTCGTAGTCTCTTACCTATATTTTGTATTATACTAATCCATATAGAAAAT
Source organism: Catonia carolina (assembly GCA_035578175.1). Taxonomy (NCBI): domain Eukaryota; kingdom Metazoa; phylum Arthropoda; class Insecta; order Hemiptera; family Achilidae; genus Catonia; species Catonia carolina. The sequence continues at coordinate 327,994,266 of JAQMRL010000001.1, read as the reverse complement.
AATTAATGTGTTATTGAATATAATTTAAAGATTTGACTCTCTATTTTGTTTGCTATACGTTGCCACGTATTGGAATTAATACATAGCTGTTTTGTGATGTTAGAAACACGTCATATTATATATGATAAAGTGTTAATGCAAATTATGATCAACATCAAACACATAATATTCATGTACTAAATATTACTGTAATCCCTTGGACGGCACATATGACCAATGTTGAGGTGCTGAGAAGGATGAGGAAGGATATGGAGGTGATGAATACCATAAAGCGAAGAAAACTCCAATATCTTGGACACATTATGAGGAATGGAGAAAGGTATGAACTTCTGCAATCCATACTGCAAGGAAAAATATTAGGACAAAGGGGCCCAGGTCGAAGAAGAATATCCTGGTTAAAGAACCTTAGAACCTGGTTCAATAAAACTACTCCGCAACTGTTTAGAGCTGCAGTTGACAAAGTGAGGACGCCATGATGGTGTCCAACATTCGAAACGGATTGGCACCTTAAGAAGAAGAAGAAATATTACTGTAACACTTATCGCTTAGGTCCTTTTCGGGATCTGGGTAAAATAAATAATTAACAAACTATCATTTAAAAATTACAAGTATTTATTACAAACTATAAATTACAAATGATAATCTTACTTAAATCTACAAATAAATTACAAATACTACAATTAAATTGATAATTATAATTAATAATAAACTTAATTATACGACGCGTCGTATAATTGATTAAAATGGCCTGTTTTACAATTTTGTTGTTGTTTAGGTCATCAGCCAAAAGGCTGGTTTGAACCTGTAGAGGTTTTACTAAGTAAATCGAGGAGTGAGGTGGTTTACCATTGCCTTCCTCACTGAGTGGAAAAGTACACTTATCAGCACCCCAGGCCCTCTGAAAAGCATATATTTTCCACTCTACAAATGACACTTTCACTTCATTCACCACAGGGTCTGGCTGTATAATGAAATCCATTACTTTCAGACGAGATAACTCTGATTAGTGTCTTTTACACCTCTACCTCTTCTGTTCTTAAATGATTCAGTCATTTAATTGGCTGACCATGTGATAAGAAACAGAACTATTTATTTTAGCCCAGCAACTAACAGATTAAGTGTAAATAATTTGACACTCAACCTGTCTGTTATGGGCAACTTTTTTACAAACGTAACTAATACGCGATATCGAATTGGTTTTAACTACTTACTTCACTGATGAAATTTGAAGACTAACTACTTCAAGATTGCTTAGCCCTTTAAATATCTAACTCATGGGGGTTCTAGATTAACAGAGATTTTTCTATATAATTATAAAAATACAGTCTTTCTGTCAGATTCTGGAAGTAAACACATTCGCGTTGAATAAAGGGTTACAAAAGAGCGTATTGTCTAAATAGATTCACCAATCCCGCAGGTAGCCGTCACACTATAGGTATATACTACTCCGAACCATTTATGCACTATTTCTAAACATTTCTTGAAAATAACCCGGATTAATAAACTGTAATTATTTACTAATAACACTTTTAAAGAACTCGGTCCTTCTAGAGGATTGTGGAGCCTACACTTCCTTTTAGATATTGTCACATTACTTTGTATCCAAGGACCTAATATCAATACTACATTCATCCATTTTATTTCCAAAAACATCTTACATTTGTGTAAAATTAATATACAGTATTATTCAATAATTATTTGTTTTTGCGGGCACAACCAACAAAAGAAAAAACTTGTTCGTTGACTTTGTTGTAATAAATCATAAATTCCAAAATTATTTTTATTAATGACAATCAAATCTTAATATTGTACAATCCAGATAAAAAATAGACTGAAAATTTAAAACATGTAAAATATGTTTTTTTTGTTTTTATAAAATACAAATAATTATATTACAAAAATTAAATCCTACAAACTAAACAAAACCAATGAATAAAAAATTGTCTAAATAATTGAATTAAAATCCTAATAAAAAATACTAGGTATTTTATTTGTACAAGAATGAAATAATATTATTTTCATGCTATTTATACCACTGTTAATAATGTTAAGTTAGGCTACCAATAAATTATCAAAATATTACTAATTACATACAACATTAATTGTGCATTTTCCGTTTTATTATTGTATTTTATTGGAGTTCCTATGTCTCTGTAATTGTTAAATGTTAATAATGAATCGTAATTTTTTTAGTGGGCAAGTTACAATGTTTTTAGTATTATTTGATAGTTCTTGTAATACTCTTGCACATTATAAAATGTGTTGATTGTTGTTTAGGTAAACACAACCGAAAGGCTGGTTTGAATCTCTAGAGGTTTTACTTAGTAAAACGAGGAGTGAGGTGGTTTACCATGCCTTCCTCACTGAGGTAAAACGTAGCCTATACTTATCAGCTTGCCAGGCCCTACGAAAAGTATCTACTCTGCACCCTGCAAATGACATCTTCACTTCATTCACCACAGGGTCTGGCTGTATAATGAAATTCATTACTTTCAGAGGAGATAACTCTGAATAGTGTCTTTTACACTTCTACCTCTTCTGTTCTTAAATAGTTCAGTCATATAATTGGCTGACCATGTGATAAGAAACAGAACTATTTTTTGTAGCCCTGGAAATAGCAGATCGAGATTAGAAAATAACTAACGAATATTTGTGTCGATCTGTCTTAAGAAACCGTATTGAGTTATGCATCTCTCATGTTGGTAATGAAGTTATCTCGTGTGCACCTGATCGTGACTTCACGTGTAAATAAGTATCGACTGACTTTGTTAATGTGTACGTGCGCTGAAAATTTAATGCTAAAATGCAGTTAAAGTTTCCTTGAACAAGACTTGTACGTAATGAGTGTACCCGCAGGGCTACAAAATAATTATGCAGCAGATACGTGTGGCTTTTGCTGTTTAATACACCACTAAGTACTATTGTTTAATTTTAAGAAAACTACGTCATTGTGTACGTAAATGAGATGAAGAGGAAAGCCAGCTGTAAATAAAACAATACAGAGCCCTACTACCAATTGGATGAATAAACGCAGTTGTTATCTAAAATAATAAAATAATTCCAGTCTTGATACTGCATGTACTAAATGATGCGTAGTGTAGGCCTCACGGCATTGAAAACACGTCATCATTTTTATAAGAATAAGATTATTGTACTGTAAATTTATTTTGTATCACGCCACCAATCTTCATCACGGCCCTCTTAATGTCATTCATCAATTACAATGTATTTATATTTCTTTTCAAAATTTTGTGTTTCCATTCATTAATCTATTTTTACTGGTCAATGATAAACAACTTTATAAGTATGGTTGTCGAATGACAGGGTATTGTGTATGATCTTTAAAGAAATTGTTGCCGAATTTGATATAAAATAAAGTTTAAAATTTTAGCTTATTAATAATCTATTAATATCTTATCAATAATCAGTAATTCATTAGTAAAATTAGTATCTATTATAATCTATTAGTAATACAGTCGAAATCGCTTAACGCGAAATCGTTGGGGCCGGAAAATAATTTCGTGTTAAACGAATTTCGTGTTAAAAGAATACAAAAAAAAATTAATGGTTCGGACTATGTTAATAAAATCATGTTAGCAATTGGAACTGAACTGCTTTATTATCTATACAATAGGTCTAATAATACATTTTTACCACTATTCCATAAAAGAAAACAAATGTAATACAGAAACAAATAATTTAGGTACACAGACCTACCTAGTCTTTTATGAAAAAGTCCGTGATTTTTTTTTGTACACGATTCTTTAAAATTATATTTTCTATGAAATGTTCCAAATCGTCTATACTCTGCAATAACTCTACACCGTCTGAATTGGCTTGAAAGAAGCGCCGTACATTTTGCAACGCGGATAACGTTTCCGCAGCACTTGGAACTCCCAAATCATTGTCTGTTGCGGTGTTTTCCCCATCATCTTCCTCACTGTTTTCTCCTGTTTCACTAGCTTTCAGGACGCTATCTACGATATCAGTGTCTGTGAAAACTGGTGTTGTCGTAAGATCGTCGTCAACGTTGATGTATTCACTTAACTGCAATGAAACGTGATTAGCCTCTGTAAAACGATTAAATAAATCCTCAAAAGTCGGTTCCGCTTCCACTTCTTCTTCTTCACCAACAAAATCGACAGTTTTTAAACAAAATCTTGCCTTACGAAAACAATTTTGTATCGTTGTAGGAGTCACAAGATCCCATGCAGAACGTACAATATTACATGCGTCCAGAATGTTAACGCTAAAATTTGTTTTTCCATCAATCGCCGTCAAGTACTTTCGAAGAAGTATTTTTCTGTAGTGATGCTTCAGATTTTGGATGACTCCTTGATCACAAGGTTGTAAAACACTCGTTGTGTTGGGAGGTAGAAATATCAATTTAATATTTTTTAGTCTAACTTTAGTCGAGTGAGCAGTACAATTATCAATAATTAAGGCTATTGACTTTTTTTGACGAGAAAAATGTTTGTCGAGAGTCAGCAGCCAGTCCGAAAAAATTTCGGAAGTCATCCAAGATCGAGAATTCGCTGTATAAGTAACTGGTAATTGTTTCACGTTTTTGAAGCAACGTGGTTTCAGACTTTTTCCAATAACTAACAAGAGGCAGTTTAATGGAACCATCTACGTTGCAGGCGACAAGTACTGTGATTCTTTCTTTAGATTTTTTCCCACCGGTACACTTATCTCCCTTAAATGTTAGTGTTTTGTCCGGTAAACAACGATAAAATAAGCCGGCTTCGTCAGCGTTGAAAATACACTCAGGAAGGTAGTCCTTTAATAAAGCAGGTAATGTTGAACTGAGCCATTCCGATGTCATTCCTGGTGTTACAGATGACGATTCACCGCATATGTTTTTGAAAATCATACCATTTCTTTTTTTAAATCGTTCGAGCCAGCCAGGATTTGCAGAGAACTTTAAACCTAACTTTTCAGCAAATACATTCGCCTTTTCCATCAAAAGTGGTCCAGAAATCGGAGCTGTTTGTGACCTAGCCTGCTTACACCATGCCACAACTGCAGTTTCCAAGTTCTCGTGATTAGCTGTCCTTAACCGTTTGCGATCGGGATCAAATTTACTAGTTTCATAATTTTGTTTTATTTTTTCCTTATTTTTTTAAAATTGTAGAGAGAGTAGAATTTGGTACATTGAACTGTTTACAAATTTCACTTTTTGTTTTCTTACCTTCTTCAACAGCATCGAGAAGCGCCATTTTGGTTTTGATGGATAACGCCGTTTGTTTACGCTTTCTTTCCATAATTACTGACCGGTGCTCTGCACTGAACTTACACACAATTGCACTTTAAAATAAAACCTACACTCAAAACTACTGTTCAGTTTAAAATAACCTGCTTTTGTTTTGCATAACTTAGGAACAACAGATCGGTACAACACTACTGTTTCGGACGCGCACTGAACGCTAACTGCACTGTATTGAATTTAGCTTAACATCGAAAACGGTAGGGTTTGGAATGTGGGCGTGGTAACTTGTAGGGCAGGGTTTTGCTTTGTTATCGCTCTGTACTAGTGGACTCCACAATGGAATCTTCATTTCCAGCGATAAATTCATTACATAATTCCCAGAAATATTTTCTCAAAATCTATTTCCTGTTTTTAACTCTTGATATTTTTTCGTGCTAACCGATATTTCAGTATAGAATTGTTCGTGTTATCAGAATAAAAACGTATAAAAAATACATTACGCTTAGTAGGGACCAGAAAAACATTTCGCGTTAACCGAATTTTCGTGTTAACCGTTTTCGCGTTAAGGGATTTCAACTGTATTTATTAGTAAAATTATTGTTAAATTCTGGTTAGCCTAGTACGATTTTCTACAGACCAATGAAAATTAGCTTTTTAAGCAAAAAATCGTCTTAGTCTTGAGTTGTAATCGCGCGACTTAGAATTGGGAACACCAGATTAACCCATGGATATCTCATAACTTCTGGTAATTATCCAGTGAGTGGTGGGTACAAATTGTCCTTTGACAATCAAACATGTGCTGGTTAATTGCGTGTGCTACGGTGTTCTGCGTCGGTGATTCAAGATACGCTTCGAACTTCGGGAAATACTCGGCGATGAAAGCCCTATTTTGGACGCGAATCTTAGATTCCTTCGATCCATCATTATATATAACAGGGTGCGCAGCTTCAGGTAGAGTGAATTGTTAGATTTTCTAGCTGTAATATTAGCTTGAAGTTTATATTTTATGTTAATTTTATTTTCTTACCTGTGATACTAGTTTGTAAGATTTTAATGTTATAAGATAACTGCGTTCCACACTTGGGCCCTCTACACACTTGTGTGGATTAACAGGCGATAACTATCTTGGTTTCTCGCGTTCAAAAAATAAAATTAGCCTTGAAAGAAAATGTTTAGGTAAGTGTGTAGTTTTTACAAAACCTGTTTTACATGAAAATATTGAAATAAATGATCGTTTTCAAGAAATCTGTATGATAGTAAAAATATAAAAATTCATTCACAAGTGAAACTTATTTTACTTGAAAATTCCTGTATATATCATTAGCGTAATCGTTCTAATTTTACGTACACATAGCGCCTCTGTCAGGCGATATTATATATTTACGTACGGTCTTTAGTTTTATAACGTATTGGCAGTTACAATTTTTTTTTGTAGCGAAACTTGGGCTCTTACAGAGAGAAGTAAATATGTTTTGGAAGCTGTGGAGATCCGTTTTCTACTAGCGGTCAGGGGTTGTTTAAGCGAAGATTGGATTCAAAATTGCTATGTAAAGAAAAAGTTAACGGTAATAACGAGAGAATAAGATAATCGCAATAAATTAATGGAGTACTATCTTCAAAGAATGAAGGAGTTACAATTCCAAAACAGGTTCCGGGATATACGCCTGAGGGAAGAAGAAACTTAGGAAGACCTCTACAACGCTGGGAGTGATATTGTAGTGTTATAGTTACAACTTTCTAATGAAACGTAAAACATTTTTCTGCCGGAACAGCCTAAATGGACTATGCAGAGAAGAGAAGATGTACATCCTAGAAACTGCGCACCTGTCTGCCAATGACAAATTTTTATCGTGAAGTGTAAGAAGGGGTACCTTTCTTACGAAAAGCTTTCTTAATTTGACAGTCGCGTAGAAATAAGTTTTTAGGATCCAGGTTTTGTGTGTTAAAAGGTTTTCTACGTAAATATTAACGTACATTTACTTCATATAAAATACTTATTGAATTTCATAAAAATCAAAATAGAAATTCCTCATTACTGACGTTTTCGTATGAAAGTACTTTTGAATGTATTTTTATTGCTGTTCTCAAGCGACTAAACGTGCGAAATAATTACTTCCTAAATGGGAACGCTGTGAGTTTGTTTTTAAATCATAATTTACAGAAAGAATTTTCATTCCATTAATTTTTTAAATTTTTATTTAGAAAATTGATTTTTGGGCAGTAGTTTCATCGTACATTGTCTGGACTTATTTTACTGTTGTTATTTTTTAAGATGAGTAGAAATGAAAGCTCTTATGGTGAACATTCAAGGATACGTTTAAGTTGTGGCGTCCTAAAAAACAGAATCGGCACATCATGAAACGGTTAGTGACCCACAATCCGTATGACATATGTAATCGTAATTCGTCACCCGTGTTCATGTCGAATTACGGCTCGTTTGTGTTTGTTCATGTCTATAGGTAACTTAACGTGTTTTCTTATAACTGAAAGATCTTTGATTAGGCTACTTATGTTATTTTTTGTGATTTTACGCGGAACTGTTTTAAGGCTTTATACGAAAATATTTTTCTAATTGTCTGGCTAAAATATTTTTATGGAAATTTTGATTTACTTTGAGATTTATCTGACTTTTGTGTTTAATTAGAAAACTTTTACGGTAACTATTTTTTTGTATAAGAACTTTACGAGAATTTGTATGCTTATACATTTTGCGTATTTTTTTAAGTAGTGTACACGCGGAAATGTTCAAGTTTAATTTTCAACATAACTTCTAAAAATAAATTCTTTCTTAATTTTTAACTTGTTTTGTAATTATACTGGAAGAAATGCAGCAGGAATCTTGTTATGCTAAACAAAAATTAAAAGTGTTTTTTATTATATATTTTTTGCCTTTCTTATGTAGGCCTAAATAACATTTTTTTAAATTTTTTGGTACAGGTAGTAAATAGTATTCTGATTACCTACTTTGCTGTTCGATTTGTTTGCATAGCCATATGTGATCAGTATTTACTTGTGGATAAACATATTATAAACCTCTTTCTTAATTTGTCAGTATCAAAAGTTGAAAACGACGCTAATAACCTGTTAAACTACTATCCGTGTGGCTTCTATTAAAGTATTACATTAAATTTATAGTTTACGTAACTCGATTCCATTATAAAGTGTCGTTTCATTTGTGTGTCAGTACCGGTTGTAAAACATTCTTACGTGAATAATTTTTATTGCATATGAAAGTAAAAGGATTTTTTTGCAGACTTGAAGATATTTTTGTTGATTAATTGTAAACCACAAAGATATCAGCGTGTAGGTAAGGATAATGTAAAAAATGTTGCATTTTCATTGCGCAACTCATATTATAGTACGCAAAATGAAAGATAAAGCCTGTGTTTGGAACCGCGTATCTCACAAAGTAAAAAAATAAAAATTTCAGATACAGCTCGTTTTAAAGCTTGGGTTTTTTGTTATTTTATTTGTATAAATTACAAAGCACGAGAGTGTGTTTAACATTTTCTAGCGATTTGGAAACAAAATATAGCCTATCCCCGTTTTTCAGCGCATTTTTCACTTAAAGAAATTTAATTTTAAGACAATTATTAAATTATTTAATAATATTTATTTTAACTATGTTAAATTTATTTAATGATTAATTTATTTAATGATGTCATGTACTCAATGAATTTATATTTCATTATTACATACACTGCCCATAACAGACAGGTGGAGTGTCAGATCATTTACACTCAATCTGTTCTTTGGAGGGCTAAAATAAATAGTTTTGTTTCTTGTCACATGATAGCCAATTAAATGACTGAATGATTTAAGAACAGAAGAGGTAGAAGTGTAAAAGACACTAATCAGAGTTAACTCCTGTGAAAGTATTGAATTTCATTATACAGCCTGACCCAGTGGTGAATAAAGTGAAGGTGTCATTTGCAGAGTGGAAAATATGTGCTTTTTAGAGGGCCCGGCATGCTGATAAGCGTACTTTTCTACTCAGTGAGGAAGGCACTTGTAAACCACCTCACTCTTCGTTTTACTTAGTAAAACCTCTACAGGTTCAAACCAGCCTTTCGGCTGATGACCTAAACAACAACATATTACAGACAGTAACAATATTGAGAAAAGTAATGTATTGACCCTACCTGTATTTAACCTTAACTTGAAGAATATTGGTGTAGGATGTCTTTAAATATTTTTCCCGTTTTTATTGTTAAAAATACTTTATGGTTGCATACGAAATATTCACAAAATGTGAAAAATTATTGGGGGGGGGGGGGGATAACAGAAAAACCTGCGTTTTATGGAGTAGAATAATTTTCATTTCTTACTCCAAATTTATGACGTTTCATTATATAAAGCATATTATTTTATGTGACGATAAAGTTCTTTTATTTATTTCAAAATCAAGTTAAAAGGACTATTTTTTTTTGGAATTAATAGATTTTTCTAGATTGTTTTAATAATGTAATTTTAATCCTGTATTTATTTTGATTATGACCAGTTAGTTAAAAGAATTTATAAGTCTTCCGTGAAAGTAAATGATAGACCTCTGACAAGTAGACAAAAAATATCTGTTATTACATTTCATTGCGTATGTTTGGATGATTCTAGTTGATACCATTTTTTTCATTGCTATAATTTGTTAAAAAAGCCGTAGAAAAATTCCATCTATCTTGTTAGTGCGTCATGAAAGTAGCTAACTAAATATTTGATTGTTCTCACCTTTTCACAATGAAATCACAATTACAAGAAACCGCGTTTAATGTTGAAAAGTATGTCATCATTATGAATTGTAACGAAGGTTTTGTTATAAAATTAAAAAAAAACTATTATTATCCAAGCAGTGTATTATACAAATAGAAATAGTGTAATTTACATTACTTTAATACATTTACGAAAACAACGACATGTGTTTTGTTCTATAATTAAAATTTCAATGCCATTCGAATTAGTGGTGTCTGTTGCCTTTTTTTGTGTACGTACGTTAATATCCATGGATAAAATTATGTAATACCTACATTATTTTAAGGTAAATAATTTTCGAGAGGTAGATAATGATAAATAAGCTTCATACTGTGCATGATAATAAAAGATTCTCATAAAAAAAGTCCTTGAATGAAGAACTGTATGTACAGTAGAAGTAGTTCTAATGCGTGCTCGCCTGCCAAATGTATGTTCACGTGAGGTGCTCGTTCATTCACTGCACTGGTGTAAATGTGCTCTTGTTTTATTTTATTGCATGAACAGGACATATCATGGAAAGTATAACAACCTTGTTATGTTTTCGCAATTCTATAATGTTGAATGAAAAAGTACCACAATGACGAAAAATCTTGGGTCTTATCTGTTATGTATTCACAAGAATAGAGTGGGACCTATTTCTGTTACCATAGATGTACTGTCTACTCATGACACAACTAAAACATTCGATTCCCTATCACTATAACATTTAAATTTACAATTAAATACGTATTAGTAAATTTAACATTTAAATTTATTATTTGTTTTATTTATTTACAAATTGCAATTTATTTGTATACAGTTTTATTTACATATACTATATAACAATAATTGATAAAAATTATTAAACTTGCTACTACAACCCGTGTGGCCTAAAATCTCTTATATGCGTTAACATTTTGTCAAACAAAAAATTTATGTGGTGCTTCCTCCACATAAATTCGTTCAACTAGGATTCTGTTAAATTTCTACTTATCCCACATTCAACTTTGTTTCTCTGTTTCAAAGAACGCCACCTACTCTTTATGCCCTGCGTGTGCGCGCCCGTAAGTGGATGTAGCCTACAAAGTTATAAGTGCTACTATAGTATGCGGCCTACCGCGTATGTATAATAAAGTTTGTATTTGTTGATGTGGTAGCACTGTCCGTTAGCACTTTTCGTAATACATACTTTTACAATGAAATGATAATTTAAACAAAAAAGGATAAAAAATAAGGACAATAAAAAGGATAATTTACAAGAAAAGGATAATAATACGATAATTTACAATTGCGAGAGCAACAAAGAATCAGTGTAAATGCCTCTCACCCGTCTCGTTTTCTTTCTTCTTCCATCGATCACAATCGGGGAACTTTTTGCGCTGTGTCAACTGTCGAGTAGGTTGTGCCACGGTAATTCTTGTATTTACCGTGAGTTGTGCTACCTCAAAAAAGCCAAAGCTGTTCCTTCATTAACTATTACATTTTTATAAAAATCTTGTAACAACATTTTACGTCTAGGTAGCACATAACCTTACTGTAGTTAAGACATAACATTAATGTAAAATATATTAATCTTTACGCGCGAAAAGTGCTAGTGGACAGTGCTACCACATCAACAAATTCAGACTTCACTAAACATAACGCGGTAGGCCGCATACTATAGTAGCACCAAGTTATATGTGTGTATGTGTAATAGCCAGCCGCATTGGCGTAGGTGGTAACGTGCTCGCCTCTCATCTTGCGGTGTTGGGTTCGAATCCCATTCCGGCATGGCATATTTTCATAAGTTACAAAAAATCATTTCATCTTTCACCGTCTGCATTAGTAGTAACTGCAGAACAGTCGGACGTTAAACAAAAAAAAGTTATATGTGTGATTTACGGTTAAATATTCATAATCAGGTAAATTACCGATTTGTCGGTACGCAGCCCATTCATGGGAAATAATAAATATATTTTATTTTTTGTTACCTATAATTTTCATATTTTGGATTATGAAGTAATCCTTTATCTTGAAAGAACCGCACAGCTCCTTCCTCAGAACGAACAGTACCGTTCCTCGGAACGAACTGCTTCAGGTAACTCCCAACAGATTTATTTTTAATTAATAATAAGCTGAGATCAGGTCTGATCTTTTTGAAGCAAATTTTGAAATAATTAATAAGTTATAAAATTAAAGCGAAACGACAAGCGTGGAAGGATATGGCGTGAGTGTGAGAGGGGGATTGGCGGGAATGAAGTTATGAAAGTAGTATGTGTTAGTTTTGTTATGACGGGTGTTCATTCCTTACTGTACATTTATGGTTACAGAAGTAGGCTTGTCGTATAGTACTGCCTGTGGACACATAACAGATAAGACCCAAAATTTTAACTAATCTTATGATTAATTGATTACGATTAGAGGATCGTAATCGAGTAGAGGAAGTACGAGTAGAGGATTACGATTAGAGGATTGTCTGGTTAATGATTCGCTAGAGAGTAGGTGCGGTTTGCCTAATATTTATTTATTACTTATCTACAAGAGTGGTTTAGAAGAGATGAAAAATTTAAAAGTAGGCAACGAACCATACAGGAATTTGGGGAATTCTGCTATCTAGGGAGTAAAATAACAAAGGATGGTAGAAGCACAAGTGATATCAAAAATAGAATTGCTCAAGCCAGAAAAGCCTTTGAAATGAAAAACAGCTTACTGACTTCAAACATTGACTTACAGATTAGGAAAAATTTCATAAAACACTATGTTTGGAGTGTAGCATTATACGGGAGTGAAACGTGGGTGATAGGGGCTGTAGAAAGGAAGAGAATAGAAATTTTTGAAATGTGGTGTTGTAGGAAAATGTTAAAGATTATAGGTGGGTGGACAAAATAAGTAATTTAGAGGTGATTAGGGGAGTGGATGAAAATAGAAGTATATAGAAGCATCTTACCAAAAGAAGGGATAGGCTAGTGGGCACATCTTAAGACATCCACGTATTGGTCTATCAATAATGGAGGGTTATATTGAGGGAGTGAATTGTAGGGGGAGGCAAAGGTTAGAATAAATAAAGCAAATTACAAAAGATGTAGGGTGTTACAGGTATGTAGATATGGAACGACTTGCGCTAGATGGAACAGCTTGGTGAACTGCATCAAACCAGTCGAAAGACCGATGAAAAATATTATCTTCTCTCATATACTAATTATTACTCCATTTGATTGTAATTAAAATAATAACCAATTTTTAGTTAATTTTGTACTGGTATCAGAAGATGGGTAAACTTTCCTGAGGTGTTAAATCTATCTTTATTTTATGTCCGATGTGGTGTATCATAAAAATAAATTAGCGAATAATTTAGTCACGTTTAATGGCTTTTAATAATAATAATTACGCGTTATATTTTAACAGTTCGTTAATCATTTTAGTGTTGTCTATTCTTAACGACGATTATAATTGTCTTGATTCTTTTAATAGATAAGAGAGTTTCTTGATACGTATTAATTAATGTAGATAAGTAATAAATAGAATGCTATTAATATCAGTAATATTATTGTTTAAAGATTCGGTTTGATTTATTGTCATTGATGCCAATTGTCGTGTTGTTTGTGTCACTTTAATAATTTATTTTTAACCATAATTATTTTAACTTTCCTGTTCCTTATAGAAGAAGAAATACGATGACATGTATTGCCGAGAAACATTCGTGACACGTTATCTGTTGTGGTTGCATTCTATTGCGGTTAGGTCTTACGGGACTTGAATATTTATTGTAATGAATTATGGGGTTACCTCGATGTTGGTTTTAGTTTGTAATTATTTATCTCTATTCAACCTAACTTTGATGATGTTTTATTGTTTTTAAAAGGTGAGTTTTGTAGAATTACAGTATATCTTGAGACCTTGGTCCTATGCTTTTAAAAATCGACCACGTTGATTTTTAAACTGAAGAGTAGTAACTTAAGTAATGAATAGTAACTGAAAGTGTAGTAACACTACACGAACTTTTTGTAGCATGGAAAAAGTGTAGCATGTATTATATTATGTGTAGAGATGTGTAGATCTCGAGGATTACAAAAAAACTTTGTTTTTAGTAAATATTATTATTATTTAGTTTTTGTCAAAAGAAAATTTAATTTCAGAGCATCAAAAATTATTAAAACATTTATTTAAATATTGTTTAAAATTCGTTTAAATGGAAAAAACAATAAATTTGTACGCGTATAACCTTAAAAGTTTGAAGGTTTTTTTTGGAGTCGGTCACAGCTCCCACTGGACTGATTCCTGTCATGCTCTCTTTTACGTGTGTAAATTTTCCGTCATCCGTTGTTATTATTTCCAAATTGACGATAAATCCTAAGAATAGAAAATTAGCTTTTTGTAAATGGTTTTTTGAGGTTTACTACGTACGTTGATGTGTTTAATCTATTCGTGGCTTTCGAGAAGACTAAGTGGTGGAGTTTTTCGGAAGTTTTTCTTGTTTCGAATGAAATCAAATCTTTTTCATAAATTTAGACGTAGGTAACGAAAATATACTTGCTGAGTCCGAGTTTCGAAACTGAGACCTTACAGTATAAAATGCGATGAAATACTCAAATCGTATTTATTCAGGGGTATACTCTATCGATTTACCGACCTCATTTTAAGAAGTTATGTCAAAAATTAGGTGGGTAAAGTGGATTGTTTTTCTATTTTGTTTGTCTCTATTCATTTTACGTTGTAGTTGGCTATGTCATTTTTGTTCTGTTCATTATCTTCCCAGTTTTTGTTGGTATTTGATTATCTCTTTTATTTCTTCTTTCAGTGTAAGCTCACCTGCTCTTTAAAATACTGTTATTGTTTGTTTAATTATTTCAGCTATTAGCTCATTGTCATATTTATAACATTTGCCTGAATAACTGTAATGATACGACCAACTCCTGTGGTATTTTCCATATCAACCCCGCTAAGGCTAGTGTGAGCGCAATTAGTAGTTTAATTTAAACGGTAAATAATTTATTGAGCTTTTTATTAGTGTATTGGTAAAAGAAACTGTTTTTATAATGTTTTAGAAATTAGTGTCTCTGAGTGAGATTAAATTTTAGCAACTATTACTACGGTTCTGAAAGTTAAATTAGTGACTACGGGGAAATGCAATGAAGTTGAAACGAACGGTGTTAGTTAGATTTGTTGATTCACATCAGTATCAAACTGTGTGAATTCGATTTGTACTTCTTGCCCCGAATTTGAATATCAAAATTGGTTTGTTACTGATAAGCAAAATTTTGTTTTATTAATTCTGATTACATTTTGAAAGTGGTTTTAAGAAAAGTAAATGTTACTATTTGTCAGAAAACAACTTAAAATGCCTTGTGTTTTTGTTCGTTGTTGTGTAGTGATAGTTCTATCTAACCCTGTTTTTACACCGTAGGCGTATTTGAAGTTGTATTTTTTTGTTTTCGTGGAGCAAGGTTAAAACTAATAAAACTGTGTTAGTGCATAACATTGAAATTTTTCTCGCAACTAAATTTGACCTAGATTGCAGTTATTTTATTTTTGCAACTGTTATATATATTTTTTTTAATCGGGTACGATTTTTAATCGCTTTCAATCTTCTTCTTCACTTTATGGGTTAGGCAGTACTGCTTGTTCCGGAAACCACCTTCCCTCGGAAGACCAACACCCCTTTGACCTTATAATTCATTGCTAAATTTGGTAAACGGCTTCCCGTCATGCGTTCCAAATTACTACTCCAGTTGATTCTGTACTCATTGATCTTCTTATCCAGGCTAAATATTTGCGACTCTTGTCTTATCACGTCACTTATCTTGCCATCAAGAGTGCAGCCCTTCACTGCCCGAAAAAGAATCCGAAGAAAATCTGTTTTAGTATACAATATAATTATGAAACGTATTTCATCCGTTCACAAATTATGTCCTGTCACTCATTACCCTGAAAATATTTACTGTTAATGCTATTGTGTGTATAATCTTGAAAGACTACACAAAGTGAGGAAGGAAGTAATACAGTGAGTGAATTTGTACAGTTGTACAACTTAAGTACGTTGCATTACCACTTTTCCGAAACAGGTTCCGAAGATTTTTATGATTTTCTAAATAACAAAATATTACCTAAAATAATGACTTGGCAAAATATAAAAAGAAAATCTAAAATAATGAAACAATGATTATTTGGTAGCCATGATACTTATATCAATAACAGCTACATTATTATTAGCCTGTACCTAATTACAGAAAAATTTTAAGCAAACTCACCTCGATTAAAAAATAAAAATTTAAACAAATAAGAAACTTAAATAATATTGGTTTCCATTACAATCGTACTTGTATAAAAATATTAACTGCTTTTGCTTTTCTAAAAATTACAGCAAAAATATCAGTAACATGATAATATAGCATGAAATAAAGTATAATTCCAAAAGTGAAGGTAGAATAACCTATTTTGAAAAAACAGTTATTCTTACGGTATCACACGCATAGGTTTTGAAAAGGAATTCGCAGTCATACGTGTATGGTATTTGAGTTACAAAATTTGTAAATTGTTTCATTCATTTAAATATAAAAATTACAATATATAAAAAATATTGTTTCATTTATTTATATAAATACATTTACATGTTTAAACATTTTAGATATATTTATATTTTCTTAATCGTTAACATTATCACAGGTTATAACATTTTAAATATGTTCTATATTGTATTTTATGTCGACTATTTATTTTGAGTTGTCTTTATTTTTATAGTTTTTCCTTTAAATTAGGTATTAATTTACAACTACAGCAGCTAAGATGACTTGTGAAAGCGAACATTTCTTGAAGGAAATCCGAAGTCATTTAGTTGTATTTAATAAGTACTAGATATGGCTGTCCTGGTCAAGGTTTTTGCATAGTTTTCCTTGACTATTCTAAGCGAATGTCTGTTTAGCTTGCCTTTGCGTTCTGTGCGGTAGCATAACTTAGTAAAGCTATGAGAAAGCCCAAAAATTATTATATTATGTGACAATCTAAGTTTATTTATTGATAGAGAAATTTATTTATTTGATATGTTTTTTTATAGATTAGCTGAGTATAGTAAACAACTTGTCAATGAATATTTTGTAGATTTTGTTGCTTTTTGTTGACAATACTTTATTTAGATTCAGTTTACAATTGGGTGAAGATGCAACATAAAATTCAGTGAAGTGTAGTTTCGATTTGAAAGAAAAATCGTCTCGGTAACGTTTGTCTCATTCTGTTTTCGCTTAAAGCACTTGTGCGTAACATTCAACGCTACTGGCAAATGATTTCGTTTCAATCGTCGTGTCGTATTTATTTGACATAAAATTTTCCTCTTTGATACCAGAATCAATAACAAAGAGGTGTTCTGAATTTCTAAATCGTGTTTTTGACACTTTTAGGAGGATTGAATGCCAATGTATACATGGAACTCGAACGTAATTTAAGCTGTCATACTCAGAGACTTATTTTAAGAGTTAATTTAAAACCTTATTTTAAATGTATGTTGACCCACCGGGTTGGTCTAGGGGTAAAGTTATCGCCGCGAATCAGCTGTTTAACAGCTAATTTCCGGAGACGACGTTCTTGGTCCAAATCCTAGTAAAGATAATTACTTTTATACGGTTTTTAATACTAGTAGTATTTTGATGGTTGGGGTTCAATTAACTATACTCTCTCAGGAATTGTCGGCCTGTGTCTGTACAAGACTACACCTCATTTACACGTCATACACATCATCCTCATCTCATTGAGTCATGGGGTTGCTTATTGCCCTGAATTGAACAGATTTCAACGTACACATATTAGGGATAAAAAAATGTATGTTTATTTTATAATTTATTATAAAATGTTACTTGAAAAATTAATGGTGAGTCAGTTACTAATTACAGTTTCTTTTGTGTTACAGGTAATAATTTTTTCTACAGTGTTTCGTTACGAGCCATTCATGATGCTGATTACATGAATTGTTTTCCAAGAATAATACCAACATTGGGTAATAATTATTATTATTCTTTATCTAAAATTTGTAACTAATTTATTACTATTACCTTAAATTGTATTTTATAAAATCTAAGTTATATGCTTCGTTTTTATTTTCTTCTTGTTCTATGTAAATTACGTCATAAAAATTTTATGCGACTTATCTAAGTAAAGTTCAGTATATTGGCTAGTATGCTCCATCCTGGTCGTGTATAATTGATTTAAGAAGATTATTGTAATCAAGTTTGCAATAAAGTAGATAATACGTCTAGATCGGTTTGTTGGAAGGTTTGCGAGAAATTATTTACGGTTTATCGTTCAGTACCGTTTATTCATCTTTCCAATTAAGTTATAAAGTAAATATTGTACGTTGACATTGGGGTTATTCTAAAATGTCAGTTTGTTTAAGGTAACGTTAAATTGTTTAGGAAATGATTGTGGTGCGGGGTTGGTTACACAGGTCCGTAGGCGGGCGTATAATCAATCATGCAACAGACGTCAGCTGTAGGTACACATTTCATTCATTATTATAGAACTTTGTAATGCCGATAAAGATTTGGAGGAATTTATTACAGTTTCTTTATTAACCCTTTGAGTGCCACGGTGGCGATAGATCGCCATTTGATTTTCATGCAAGAAGTGCCACGGTGGCGATAGATCGCCACCCGTTATCCGTGCGAAAAGTGCCATGGTGACGATCCATCGCCACCGCGTATTTGTTACGTAAATAATTTTTTGTTACAGTATAAGCTTTTTGAACTACTGTGTGATATATACAATATCTTTCTTAAAATTTTTTATGGTGTTTGGGGTCAAAAAGGTTGTCCTTTACTATAAAAAAAAGTAAACAAACCCACACTACAACACAGCTGATATTATGTTACCACTGACGGTTCACAATGTG
This sequence comes from Catonia carolina, assembly GCA_035578175.1. Classification (NCBI taxonomy): domain Eukaryota; kingdom Metazoa; phylum Arthropoda; class Insecta; order Hemiptera; family Achilidae; genus Catonia; species Catonia carolina. Next base: position 327,975,481 of record JAQMRL010000001.1, on the reverse strand, counting down.
TGTCGTTTGTTGTTGTAGTACGTGAGGTTATATCCGTCTTTCTACGTAGTGCATTTGTAAATAAGTTTCTTTGTTTTTAGTATATAGATTGAAATTAGCATATTTCCCACAGATAAATTATTTTTTGTTTAGTAGATAAAATGGAAAATTCTTCAAAATTTTTTTTTCTTTTTCGTTTCTTTCGGAGTTGTTTTAACTTAAATTTTTTTATTGTGGCGGAATCCAATTCATATGACTAATCATTTTCTAGCCCCAAAAAAACTGAACATTTTGATGCCTAATATGTTAAAATATTCAAAGTACTACTCAGTATGAGGCATTTTTAATGCAGCTAGGAAATATTACCGTATTTAGGCCTGGCATTTTTGGTCGAATCTGTACATTTTAGGTCTGGTAATAACATTTTCTAATTTCGAAAATTCACTCATGGCACCTAAAGGGTTAAAAAACGAATGTAGGATTTTTACTTTCTCTTGTCTATATGAATATATAGGAAGAAAAGTGTTGTTTTCATGACGATTTTTTCGATATCGTGTTTTCACCGGATGTACATTTTTTTTAGACCCCCTGAACCCAAAAAACATGTTTTTAGCGATTGGTCTGTATGTGAACAGAATAACTTACAGAACAGAATATCGTACGAAGTTGAAACTTAAAACTTAAGTTACGTACCACGAGAAGACCCAACATGAATATTTTCATCAAAATCGGTCAACCGGTAGTAGCAGTTTATTCGTATAATTTATCACTTTTTTGTGATTTTCTCAAAAACGGCTCGTACGAGTTTTTTAAAAATCGCCTCATTTACTACATTTTTTATGCTCTACAAGATAGGGTAGGCGGCATGTCTGCTGAAATTCTTGGGGAGGCTGTTCTCTTGTAAAAAAAATGTTTACGATTGCTGCCTAAATATGCGTTTTAGTGCAAAAGACATTCATAATAAAAGTTGTAAATAATTTAAAAACCTACAATTTTTATTTCTAAAATTTCTTCGTATAGACTAATAGTAGTATGGTTTAGCGGTAATTTGTGCTTTTCTGTTTTTGTTCATGAAAATCTGTAAAATATTGGATTTTTTAAGATTTTGCGACAAAAGTGTATATAATAAAATTTATAGAAAATTAAAAGATCTACAATTTTCATTTTAAGCATTTTTCTTCACAGAGCCTGGTTTAGCGTGAAAGAGTGATTTTCCGTATTATTTTGCCAAACTAAGGTTGATTTTCATGTTGCATCATTCACTCATGATGAAAATAAGGTTATGTTTTTCGATGTTAGTTTTTTTGTTTATTTCTATGTATTATTACTAACATTAGGTTAGATTGTTCATTATTTGCAATGGCAAAAAAAGTCGTGTGAGTGTTTTACACCAGATTTTTTTTGTTTTAGATTATACTCAAAGAAGGTTTGTCCATAAAAAATTGTATTTGTTTAAATAAATGAACTTTTATTGCCACGTCAAATAATATACTTTTTAATTATAAGTCAAATTTACAGTTAGAAACTGGAAAATTTGTTATTGGACAAAACGGTAAAGGGTACTGACCAGTCATTTGCTTAGAGTGGTCATGGGAAACTGTGCAAAGACCTTGACCAGGATAGCCATATCTAATACCAATTAATTCAACAAATTATCTTATTTTCTTCACGAAATACTCGCTTCATAGGTCATCTTAACTGTTTATTATCGATTCATTAAAACTTTAAAAATAACAAAAACAACGAAGCAATAACAAACTTAACAGCAATAAACACTACACACATAGACACAACTGAAAAAAATTATTTGTTATTAATAGAATACAAATATAAATAGTTTGTATCGGGTGATTCGAAGAAACGGGACATTTTGAAAATTAAATAATTTTATGAAGTTTTTTCATAAATTTATTTTTGTCATTAAGTAATAAAAGTAATGCCATATAAGAGTAACTAGAGCCATAACTATAGTACAGTACAAGTTATTTCTTGAAGATGCCATCTTGTGCAGGTGAGCTCCATTTTTACTGAAACATTCCTTTACAGTCTCTTCATTACTTTGTGCATGGTTTGGCAATTGCTTCTTGGATCTTGGCTTTCAATTCTTCCGTTGTAGCAGGTCAACACTCTTTAAGATGACCCCACCAAAGGAAATCAAATGTTAACAGATCAGTGGATCTGAGAGGGCGTGAAATTTAACTATTTCTCGAAATTACACGTTCGCCAAACAATTGGCGTACAGCTGTCATCAATATTTTGAGCAATGTGAGACGTTGATCCGTCTAGTTGAAACAAGGGGTGTCAATAATTTGTAGGAATATCTATAGGTTTTTTTTTACAACAAAGGTGTCAAGCATGTGCTGATGGAACATGATTGTGGGGTCCTGAAGTAAAATGACAGCGGAATTCCGTACTACGTGCCGCCACCACACTGTCATTGTTCATGTAAAAAGCTTTAATTAAAAAAGCACGTTGTCCACCACTCTATCCATGACATCCAAGTATCCATGATATCTAAATAGACAGGTGTCGTGGACAGGCTGGCTTAAGTTATTCATTGCTAACAATCCTCCACGGCTACCAACTCAAATTTTAAAATTTCCCGTTTCTGTGAATCTACCGTACTTAATACAAAGAAAAAACATTGAAATCTCATATCTGTGATAAGACCGTTCAGATATTTTTGTAGGCTACAATATTCATGTAACTTATGTAAAATATTTTAATGTATATTAAAATTTAAAAAAATATTCAAATAAAAAAAATTTGACTCGATTTTCTTATGTCTGGTAAGAAGAACTTCAGTTATTTAGAAAATTTTCAAATTGTTAATTTATAATTTCATCTAATTTCTTCCGAATGTTCTTTACCTCGTGTAATATCATCATATTAACATCATGAGGGCTGTGATTTACTGCGCTTGTTTAAAAGAGGTAAGACTCATGCAATGGTCACTTGTACAAAGGTGTATGAGCTTCTCAGACTTGTTCTTGATTTAACGATGGAAATACTCTTAGTTGAAAAATATTAGAGACTGCATAAACATGAGTATGCGCACTCGTGTGAGGTAGGTACACTGTGGAGAGCAATTAACTGGAGCTTTTGTCAATCTTCATTAATGGAATTGGTGCTCTTAGAAGAAGATGGAATTTACATCACGTACAGGTGGGGAGTGTTGTTCAAAAATTAATTATACTTGATGTTCTGGTTCAAAAGCTATAACACAGTTCTGTGTATTTTCGTATGTGAGTCAAATAAATAAATTAAATTTATTAACAAAAGAAGTAGTGATTTAAGTGACATCTAACACAGTTTTTCTTTAATTTAAAAGTAATGAATTTCAATACGAAGTCAGACCGAGTGGAGAATGAAGTATCGTTTGGAAATTAAATGAAATTGTAAATGAATCGGTCACTTCAGAAAGCCTATTAGTCAAAAATCTAACTTTTGGAAAAATTACAAAACTGGTCATTTACTACTTGTCAATAAAAAGCAATTGAAACATTTAATTTGTTCAGAGGCCTGTCCCCGTTAATATAAAATGTATAATTCTGTATTTTTAAAGATAACCCACTTGTTTAAAAAAGATAGTTAAACATTTTGACTTAAGGTAGCCTATTTCTGAAATAAATTTGAGTAAAATGCTAACTTGCGTTGGTTTTTTAAAATACGTTGTTAGACCAGAGGAAATTTGGGTTGTACATGTAGTCATTTATTTATTTCACTAGTTTACATTAGCGACTTAAAATAGCTTTTTCAGTACTAAAATTGAAACTCGCTACTTTAATGTTGTTTTCAGGCTATTAAACTGGTTTTCAGGACTATTCACGTTTTTCATTGTTGTCAAAAACAGCCGTTATCTCCCTTAGAATTTTGCTTAAAAATTTTGTATAGCCTTTTCCATTAGAAAGTAGAGCTTAAGCTTCAAAAATCATCCATTTTAATTTTTTTAATTAGGAGGAAGCACTTTATATCCTTAATGATAAGCTTTTTGTTAGTGTTATGTTACTTGAGGAAAGCCAGACTTATGTGATATTTGTAGGGATGGTGTGTGTATATTTAGTTAGTCCTAAAATCACTAAAGAAAAAATGTAAAGTTTTGACTTATGGGCTTTCTGAAATGACTGATTGTAATGCACTTTAGTAGTTTTGGCTTGAAGATAAGCAATCGTATGTTTCAACTTAGTTCGGAAGGCGTAGAAATACTATCTCGTTCGTCTATTTCTTTGTAAAACCTTTACGGTTTTAAACGAATTTTTCAACTTTTGCCCTAAATAATAGTCGTTAAGACATTTCTTCTTAGACATTAACTCTTTTTGTTCCATAATTACGTTTTTCCAATCGGATTCAACTGTAAAAGTGAAGTTATAAAAATTTGACGAATTTGTTGTGTTCAATGTAGTAGCCTACAGAAAAAGAAAATCATTCCGTTTTTAGGAATGTAAATTGTTTTACGATCTTATGCCAAATTAATCGTAATTTTATTATTGTAATGTCATAACCTTTGACCGATGTTGAGTCATATCAAAGATAATGTTATGCAATTTTTCAACATTATTATTAGAACAATAACGAGGCTGTAATAAAACAATTAATTATACAGTGCAATAAAACAAGCATACGTCAAATAGGATGGCGCACATATTTATTTACCATCTTGTCTCGTCAGCATCGGTGTTTAACATGTATCACATACGATTCTGTTACCACATTTACTCAAGTTGTTTAACGATTTTTAGATAAGCAAATACAAAAATGTTCGCAGTGAGTTATTGAATATGTGTTAATTGTAAAGATATTTTGCAAGATGTTTAAATACAATACTAACAATGATAAAAGAGTTAAGATGTTAGAATAAGGAAATAAAAATAAAAAATGAGAAGGAAGAACTTAAAATTGAATTAGTTATACCGTAACTTACATTTAATTATTATTTTTGTAACGGTAGTATAAAAAACAATTTAAAAATATTTCTCGTGTCGGCTGAGATAAAAAAATACCAAGGACATATTTGGATTTAGTTTTTTTTTTACTATTGTTTTGTTAAATTTAATTATAGTATTGTTGTACTGTACTAAACATGGTAATGTATCATTGTTAGGCCTCTACGTAGCTGCATGAAAGCAAATTAATTATTTAGGTGTAGTGAAATTCATCCTTTGCTGTTTTGTAATATAATTCTATCTCTTAAACTGTAAAAACGTAAATTAATGTAATGTTATTATTAAACTGTAAATTTATTCTTGTTCGAATAGGCATTAAAATTAAATTATGTATTATTTATGCTGTGTACTGCTTCTCGATCGTAAAATATATCGCATAAATATATGTAGATCTACATAATTGTCGTTTACTCTTTCTTTGTTTAACAAAAACAGATTTTATCTCTGTACATATTACCAAGAAATATTGTCTTTTGACTTCTAAGGAACCCACAGTAAAGATCTGTCTAAGATCCATGTTGTAACATTTATTCTCTTTTACGAGTATGGTCGTTCATACAGTTATTAAATTAAAATGAGCTCAGTGTTCGAGAGCTATGATGAACCCTGGACGCTAAACTGCGGCTTCTGAGATGCTATCTGTTCTCGATTTTTCTGTATGGTATAGGGACTTGGACCTTAACCAAGGCAACTACTCGCAAGTTCGAAGCCTTTGACCTACAGCTGTATAGGAGGATATTGAGGATACAATGGACGCAGAACGTTCAAGTATATTGGTACCGAATTAAATTTTTTTATTCAGAGTATGTAAGTCCTACTAACAGCTTAGTTATTGGTGACTACATTGGATTTGTGGAACGGTAAAACGGTTATAATTTTCCGGACTACGGTTGGAAACAGAACCCGGGCTTTTCCCTCTTGTAGTTACTGTATCACTCTACCGTGGTGGTCGCTGAAGTAAGTTAAAAATCGTGATTGAAACTAGTTAATCGCGGTAAACGGTTATGTGTTCTATTCTTTTATTATTAATTATAGGTCACGTTAGAAATTGTATCGATAATGATAATTGATGCCGAAGTAAGTTAAAAATCTTCATAGAAACTATATCATTAGAAATTATGTAAGTAAAAATAAGCCAAAACCATATAAGATTTTTATATGAACAACGTAAGACTGATTACTTCCGAATCATTATCAAGCGCAGTCACCATCACTAATATTGATAATTTTTTCATGAAGTACATTGACATAAAAGAACGATTGCACAGTTAAATTTTCCCACAGGTCAGTTTGATAGTTTTTAATGCCCCTTCGTAAACGTGCGTATACCTTTTTGCGTTACATGTATGCTTATGATTTTGCATTATTTATTCCTTGTTTTATGTTACACCTATTCATAAAAGTCCTTTGTGCAATCAGCTTTGTGCTCATAAAAAAGTGCCTGCCTCAAAAAAGTCCGTTATGTTTAAAAAGCTCTATTTTAAAAACTACCAACGGAAAAGTTTTAACGCTACAGCAAATTAAAGCCGGTTTCTTCATGATTGTCGGAGATACACAAATTTACGCTTAGCCTAATAAGTGCCCAGTTTTTGTCGGTTTTCTGTTAGTGTGCGTTTTAAGCGTCTGTTACTTTATCCAGGTTTTACATTAAAAAATAGGGTTTTAAGTTCATAAAAATCACAGTTTTCTCGGTAATGTGAATACTTTAAAAGTAAAATCCGATATCCTGTTTTAATACGGCGGCTATTTTAAAAAAGTGTCACTTTTGGTTCCACGTGACGATAGGGAAATGAGTTTTTGACAACCATGCATTTTTACTACTGTATTGTGACAAGCCTTTTGAACTTTATAGCATTTTGCATTTATAACAAGTAAAACTTAAATAGACGTGTGATGTAGGGCTAAATAGAAAACTGTATTAAATTGATTGAGGGGCTACTGGTCTTCACAGCGGACTTCTTTCGTGTTGTGCATTATAATATATTGTTGCTGTATTTATCAATTGTATTTCATTTTATAAGACATTCTGTAAGTGTAAAGGAACGAGATATATTGATTCATTCAGCTTCTTTGCTGTAACGAGCTTAGTTCTTGTAGATTTTAAAGAAACAGTAAATAATTTCAATAGTTAAATTTTCGTTCCTGTTTCAAAAGACTTTAGTTAAATAGTTCTAGTTGTTTGTCCATTATTAATGTAATGGATCTTACTGCTTACGTCATCTGGGCTAGTTAGTCATTCAGGTGATAGAAAGCTGCTTCGGAAAGTTAAGTAAAATAAGCTCAGTAAGGTAACCTGATGACAATCAGAATGAATAAACATCATAACCGCCTCTTATTGAAAGATAAGACATGACATTAAAATGTTTTAATGGTGTTACTTAACTTTTGATATTGGCACTAATGTTTACTATTTTTAATCTGTAAAAAATGTCCTATCTTAATTTTTTTTGAAAGCGTAATGATATACTGTTAAATTTATACTAAGTTTTGTAGCGCTGTAATTGAAAATCATTTTAAAAAAACTTCCGACACTTCTTAATTGGTAGTAACTTTAGATAAGTTAAACCTGTCATAAATAATTTTAATGCACACTTACTACACTTACTGCACAACTTTCTTATTTTAAAATAAATATCCTAAGTAATTAGTATGTTACGGAAATATGAACGTAGCCTAATAAAACGTAGGCTGCTCGTAAGTAATTTTATTATATTTTCAAGGAATCTTATTAAAAAAAAATTAATGTTTAAACACAAAAATTTGCGAGGGTATTGCAATTAATTTTTTAAAATTTATTTTGCAGTTATAAAACAAATCGAAAACAAAATGATTCGAGAGAACATTTTTATTGCCGTTTGTGTTCGGTACGATCGTTACGGGTATAACCTATATAAAGAGAAACAAGTCTCGGAGGAGTTGTGTTTAAATTGAGTTTGCTAACGTCACCGGGTGAATAAAAATTACTATATGTCAATAACTGAAAGTACATGCTGAGTTTTAGAATCGTATTTCTTTTATAGAAATTATATTTATTTATGTAGAGGATTTACGCCCTGTTTTCTTTAGGTGCAAGTGGTCGTATAATTAAAATATTTTATTTTCCAGTTGTATTGCATAGGAAATACGTACGCCGATTTCAAGTACTTTAGGAAAGTATGGAAATGAAATATTACTGAAGGGTTGTCGCCCTTTCTACCCCGTAGGTAAAAGTGATCAAATGCAGTGATTTTAGCCTTTCTGTTCAATTCATAAATAACTGTAGCTTAACGAACTAGAGACTGCAGAAGAAAGCGGAGCATAGTGATCTAGATTCGAGCTCAGAGACAATTGACTTTCGTCAATCGTACCCTGCTTTGTCATGTTGTGATCCCGCTGTGGATGACAGCCTAACAAAAAGTCAGTTGGAGTTCGGTGGAACACTGTGTGACTTAGCGAAGTGACAACCTCACACCTGATCTTGGCTGTTATTGGTTAGATCTCATCTGCAGTCTTTAGTTCGTTCGGGTGTAATGTACCGATTTTCGGTTGTGTAGCTAATCGGGATGTTAAAGAATTAGTGATGAGTGAATCAGTGAGGACGGACCTACGCATTCATTCAAAATATAAAGACACTGTCCGCATCTCTTTCTTAAGAAATATTTTAATATGTTCGTTGTAACAATTTAATTATTGAAATGTTTTACTCTTTTTTGGCTGTAGGAGTCAAGTCTTAGAAAAACAGTACACAAGCCTTTTTAGTTACAATTTTAGTCGTTACATCAGTGTAATGCTGTTTAGGTCATCAGCCAAAAGGCTTTTTGAACCTGTGGAGGTTTTACTAAGCAAATCGAGGAGTGAGGTGGTTTACCGTTGCCTTCCTCAATCAGTGTAATATACTTTATAAAAAATGTAAGTGGTTTGGTTTCCTTTTTATTATTTTAAATGAAATATTTGAAGATTTTGAAGATAAGTCTTCATCATTTTTCCTTAATCAAAAAAGTAGGTTTTGTAATTCGGTTTGCGTGTCTGAAGATCGTAAACAGCGTTTACGATTTACACTTTTGTTCGACGTGTATTCCGGGGGAAGTTCTGGTTTAAATAACCCCAGACGTAAAAAGAGGGATATTATAGGTTTAACGTGTGTCTGTAGCTTCGTAGCTACCAAACTGATGGAGCGATTTTGATTTTAGGTGACTTGATGAAGAGTTTTCTTAGCTATGATCAATAAAATGAAAGCGTATACTATAACCTCACAATTCGATCGTCGCATGGTGTATGTGTGTTTGTCTGTGGCACCGTAGCTCCCAAAAAGATAACCGATTTTGATTTAGTTTTTCTTTTTATTTGAAAGGTGACTTGATCGAGAGTGTTCTTAGTTGTGATTCAATAAAAAAAATCGTAGGCCCACTAAAATACTTTAACCTCAAAATTAGTAATATATAAAGTTTAAAAAGCATGAAATAAAAATTTAAAAAAAAACCCGGTACAAAATAACCTTACAAAATTTAAAAATAATATGTATTGGCCCTTTAGGTTTGACGGCGTCGCGTCGGGATTCCGCTAAATAATGCAACTAAGTTCTATTCTGTTATTTAGCGGTCCCCGACGCGACGACCTCAAACTTAAAGGACGAATACATTTAATTTTTTTAAATTTTTAAAGACTATTTTTTTATTTTTTTTTAAAGACTCTAAAAGGCGAGAATATTAGATCTTCCATTCCGGTTCGCCTGATCAAAAATGTTTAACCATCCTTTAAAGATTAAGAACACAAAATTATATTACGAATGGTCAACTCTTATTTCACAATAAACTTAATCTTATCAGACCATCGGTATCACGTCTTCATTCTCTCCTTTTCACACTTTCATTCACCTCGTCCATTTATTTTAAAACGATAACTGCGTCTTTCTCCGCATAATGAAAAGTTGTACATTGCCAGGAAGAAACCCAAGAAGAAACCCTTCATCACTTACAACAAAACGATCACACGGAAGCAACGCTGCTGAGTGCTGTCTTCTTCAAGATGTATTCGAAAATTGTCAAAACATACTGAAAGTTTTTAACTGTTTGTAAATAATTCTTAACTGTTTTAAAAAAACGAACCGAAATCGGATCTATTTATTTTGGAGCTAAGTTCTTCGTTGTTGACCAGCATTTACACGACGTAACATAACTGAACATAGACGTTCATAATAATACTATAGTTCAACATTTGTAATTTTAAGCCGTTTGTTTAGTTGGTGATTTGTAGTGGGTAAATATTCCGTCAAAATCGGTAATCATTCGGATAAATCGGTCAAAATTTAATAAAATATTGTAAATTTATTATATAGTGGACCATTGTGTTGGTAGTTTGGTTTGCAGTACTAAAGATCTCAGTAAACGCCTTACGATAAATTTTTTAATAGTTATTTTTGTGACAGAGTTTACTGTAAATTCTTCTAGGAACTGAGTTTAATTTAAAGATGAAGTATTTTTATCTCGCCAGTTAGGTTTGTTTCCGTTACTAAAGTATATTGAGAATAGTTATGTATTTCTCAGGTGTAGCAAAACGTCTTGCGGAAATCTTCTGAATCACTGGACGATATTTACTTGTTGCGTTTCAACGCGTAGCTATTTTTAACTGTAGTTATTATTATTTTTGATTCTTTTTATAAAGTGTTCTGTCTAAACTTGTCGACATCTGGTGTATAGGTATAAACTTAATCTCTAAACTAATTCTGTAACGCACATTTTTTGATTATGTTTATGCGAACCACTTTCTGAAATAATTTACGGTTTCCATTTTGGTGTTGAGTATTTAATTTTGTTGTGTTCAAACCTATTCCTGCTCAATATTATTTTTTAAGATAAACAGTTGTAAAATATCGTTCGTACTGTCTCGTCTACAAAAATGTATATATAAGATCTAAAATCAGCTCTGTAGATCTAAAAAGAAGAAACGATTTTCAACGTAAAAAAATGTACAAGAATACAAAATTATTATTATTACTGTATTATTATTATTATTGGCCCGTTGGTACGTATAGTGGTCACAGCAACTGGCTCCTCTGCGTAGGTCGCGACTTTAATTCCCGATCAAGTGTGGCATTTTTTAATCACTCATTTTCATCTATCACCCTTCATAGTCTGCATTAGCCTTAATGTACAAAACGATCGGACGTAAAATATAACAAAAATGTTTGTTAGTTGTTAAGGTGCTTGTAGATGCACGATCGGAGTCAGTTGTTCGTTATATTTGGACGGTGTTCACAAGTATCTCGTAATTAGCTTGTGGTGACCCGTTTCCAGTCGGTTTTTCTGAAAAACACTAAGGTGCTCGCTAGTTCATATTATTATTGTATGACGTTGTGGCTTCCCACGGGCCTCTCGAGTATTTAGTCTCGTATTTACCATTGACAATATCTTTTTATTGTTCAACTCTATATTTTTCGTTATTTTTTAATTATATTTACTTTTTTTATTTATTGTATTTATTTTTCTGTTTTATATTTTGTTCCGAAATTTATAATTTAATTATGGATTGGTCCGAGGAAAATGTTTCAAAACTTGTTAACCTATACAAGACCAAGTTATTATAATGGGATTCGAAACACTAGTCCAATTTTCTAGAGCAGATTCTCAAAATCTATAGGGCCTACTAGACATTCACGTGAATTTTTTATATTGGCCGCTTTTGTCTTGAGACTTTAAAGTCCAACTCCGTACCAGAGCGTCTTTTATAAAAATCGGTGTGCCATCAACGTCGGTGCTTCGTCTTCTTGCAAAAACTGGCCATCGCTAAAGCCGCACCGGTGTTAATTAATTGCATAATTTTCATTGTGTGAAGACATGATGCTGTGGTAGGTGCTGTTGAATGACTGCTGGTGGTTCGCAGTGTGCTCATTGCTCTCCCTTGGCTCACACAGTGTGTTCGTTCTAAAAGTAATTTCAACGAGCGCCTTGAAAGCGGCCCGTCTCGTGCTCCGCTCCGCTTGTGCGTCTATACGCACCTTTTGGTTAAGTTCTTCTCTATGAAGATCCTAATAGTTGATATACGTTCCGAAAGGTCAAGTGTAGTAAGGTTTTTTTAAATTTCTTACTACACTTGCTTCAAAACAACCTATAAAAGGTCACCCGATTCCTTGCTTAGTAGAATTGGTATTTCTTGGTGGAGGAACGGGTTGGTTACAAGGGGTAGTGTGTCTTAAGTATTGTCTTTAGGAATGGAACTTGTATTTTTTAAGTTAATTGTTATTAGGGCCTATAGGGTAAATTGATGAACAACCTAAAATTTGTAATAAATTAAAATTAAACACCTGAAAATGTAGCTGTTTACTCATAGCATTTCGTAAGAATATTAACTTCTAATTGTTATTGTGTCTTCTTGTTGTACACATAAAAATATCGTAAAAAACGCTTCTTCTAAAGTTTATGACTTTTGAAGTAGTCTTCCTAAGAAAATCCTAATCCTGTTAGTTGTTTGTTAGTTCCTAATAACATTTATAAATACGAGGTGAGGCTATAAATAACGAGACTGACGTTTTGTGTTCAGTTTCATTGTTCGATTACATACAAAAATTTTTATTCTTATTTTATACATAATCACTTATTATCACTTTTAATATACACTCCTCTATCCCTACAACGCTTCATGCGAATTTTCCATTGTTGGAAACAGTGCTGGAAGTCATCTTCTGTCAGCTCCTTCAGGACACGTGCTGCTTTCTCTTTTACAGCTTCCACGGACTCAAATCTTGTCCCTTTTAATACAGATTTCAACTTAGGGAACAGGTAGAAGTCACATAGTGCAAGATCTGGTGAATAAGTTGGATGTTCTAACACTGAGATGCTGTACTTCCGGATCATAAGTAAAAAACTACGTTTCATCACAATCATGTTATTGTTTTTACCTGTTCCCTAAGGTGAAATCTGCATTAAAAGGGACAAGATTTGAGTCTGTGGAAGCTGTAAAAGAGAAAGCGGCACGTGCCAATAAGGAGCTAACAGAAGATGACGTCCAGTACTGTTTCCAACAATGGAAAATTCGTATGGAGCGTTGTAGGGATAGAGAAGGAGTGTATGTTGAAGGTGACAATTGCTTTTAAGTGATTATGTATAAAATAAAAATAATTTTATTTTTAAACGTCAGTCTCGTTATTTATTACCCACACCTCGTAGGTTTTCGATCCTTGATGTCGAGGAACATTTGTAGTTAGTTTTGCTGTGCATGATTAATCTTAAGGCGTAAATTTAGTTAAGCCGGTGTATAAGATTAAACAGGTTCGTTGGTTAGGTACTTGTGAATGTTTTAATAGTGCTGTTAGTATAACAGATCTGGTAATGTTATTAGCATGACTCACCACCTCTGAATCACTTATCCAAACATGTAATGTATTATTGTGTGGGTGTGTGTGTGTGTGTGTGTTGTGTGTGTTGGTCTGGAGATGTGTTCAGTTTCATTGTTCGATTACATTGCATTTATTATAAGTATGATTATATTGCACAGGTTATTGTAGTCCCGCTCATGAATAGAATTGGTATATTACTGTGGAGGTCCTCAACCTTAATGAGAAAGTTTCACAACTTGCAAATAATTGGTTTTGCAATTCTGTGTAGCATATAACTGACTTTTTTATGATTTATAATGATTGTTTTGGTACATGTATTTGTATATTGTCTTAATTAAGGTTGATGGTATGTAAAAATTACTGATTTTGAAATCATACGTCTATTCTATTTACTTTCTGTTGTCCTTCTAGTTGGATCCTATTATAGTTCTTTTTAGTTTTTATGATTTATTTGATTGCAATTATTTCTTAATCTAGTATTTTTTATTTGTCTACGTGACGTATTATATTTAATTTGCTTACGTACTTTTCATCTCATTTAACATAAACAAATTTATTATCTTTACAGTACTTCATAAACGGTATATTAAAATAGTACTTCAAAAATTTGTTTTAGTTGTAGAGTGGTCTTCCACTTGTACATAAGAGAAAGTCGAACAATGGCCGCAATTACCTGATAATATTACGTATTTAGATTCCTTTTTTTTACACCGCATCCGTGTCGCCGCACACCCAATAACTTGTTCAGTATTTACATAAAGAGCAATTTTCACTGATATTTTCCGGAAATATTCATTGTCGTTTTCTGAGAAACAGGACGTTTTGTTCCAAACAAAAACACCTGATTTCTTGGAAGTACATACTTAATTTACAAATTATGCCAAATCATTTGTGCTAATACGCGGATCTGTGTGATTCTTTGTAATATTGTAAAAACCAGCAGGGCAGCCGACCTCTATTCATCGCTGCGTTATGTAATTGATATCGGCACAGCACCATTCGATTTCATGCTACTGAATACGTGTGTAATTTTTGTAGGTTTAAAGTACAACATTTTTTTTATCTGCAGCAAGGGCTGACTGAACTTTTTGAGCAAGCTCGTTTTACTATTCAATGAGTAATTAAAATTAATATAAATATCATAATCCATAAATTTCCTAAGCACATAATGAAATACTATCACTATGATTGTTACTTTTCTTATTGCATGGAAAGCCTATATTTTACTTCGTGTGTTGTTTTGGGAAGCATAGATGAAGTAGATAGTACGTGGATTAATCTTGGAGAAGTTTTGCAATGGGTAAAGCCAAATCATGTGACAATTTTCAAAACGTTGCGTTTTTTAAAATCCGTCGTTCCTGTGTCACACTGTTTTCATGAATTCTGTGGTACAAGAAGTAAATCGTTTGATCCTGTTACCATGGTCTGATATTTAAATTACTTCATAATATTGTCCATAAAATTTCATATCTTTGTCTTGTAATTGTCTGTAATTTTATCTGCACTTAAAACCTTTAATTATTCAGCTTATGTATTATTTATTAACTTTTTGTTGTTATAACATTTTAAAATTTTATAAATTAAAATTCAGGTAGCCTTTGGACCAGTCCCTGTTATTTGGTAAAATATTGCTGTTTAAAATTGTTAAATAACACCGGTTGAGCGAGTGACCATATGGTGATCACCTGATAACTTGATAGCCACTCGTGAATAAACTCCCGGTTAAAATATAGCTTTTTTGTATCACTAATGTGTGTTCGTTGCAATCTGTTCTATTCAGAACAGTAAGCAACCCCATGACTCAATGAGATGAAGATGATGTGTACGACATATAAATAAGGTTAGTCTTTTATAGACCCAGGCCGACCATTCTCTGTTCTATTTAGAACAATAAGCAACCCCATGACTCTATGAGATGAAGATGATGTGTACGACATAAATGAGGTTTGTCTTTTACAGACCCAGGCCGACCATTCCTGGGAGAGTTTGGTTAATTGTACCCCAACCGTTAACGTACAGTGTGCCACGCCAAAATAAAGAAAAAGTAACAGCCGAATTGAGTGGTTGTCTGTAATGTACGTACAGTTCCCGTTAACAAATAAAACCTAAAAATCGTTTCAGTTATCAAACTGTTGAATCCGTAACGTCATTATTTTCAATAGGTTGGCTCCTTGCAAAATGTTATCGGATTTTAAACTAAACCTATGACCTGTGTGAAAGTACCCATTTCATTTTATCTGTGAATAGAAACTTCCTTGTGTGCTGTAGATAGAAGTTCATATAAGATTTCGTTGTTGTATTTGTCATTAGTTCCTGACTGATTACAGAAGTTTATGATTTGTTTGTTAGTGTTGTGTTGTGTCGCATGTATGTTTGTCGTAATTTTACTTTTTCCAATAATAGTGGAAATGCTACAAACAGCGGCGAAATTTATATTTATATTTAGTTCGGTCCAGATTTTCATACGTGACATCTACAGTCTTGTGTAAGGTATGCAATAAAATTTATGAAATGAAAAATAAAAAATGGTAATGTTGCAAATATTTTTTGTTCTATTAATGTGATTAATGTATTTTTATCCTGCTTGTATATATTAAAATATACAGCGAAGACTAAACAATTAAAAGTGAATTATGTGTAGCGGATTGTATCTAAAATTATTTTCGTAGCTCTGATTGCCTTGCAAAAGTGAATTCCTTTTAATTTTTGGCCTTAGTTTGTTGTCGAACGACCTAGACTGTGTCTGTCTGTATTGATGATTTTTATTTATTTATCTTTTAATTTGTCCTTTCATACGTTTCCGGGTTAATTGCTTCAGTCCTGCATCAAAGTACAGAGAGTGCTGCTACTGAAATGTACTGCACGAGTAATAGTCTTCGATCATAGTATTTCTCTGGCCCTGTTCTTGAACGATAAGTGTCTTTGTAACTAGGTCACGCTGTTCATTGAAGATGCTGAATTGCTTTCTGTCGTAATGTTTAAGTACGATATTTCTTAATTATTAAATTAAACAAAGAATTAATTAGGTTTTTGTTTACAATAATTTAATTAGTAGCTTCTAACCTTGTAATTAATTTCTAAATGGTTTATGCTGACCTTTGCATGTACGTTGGTACATTTTTTACAATTATGTGATGATATTTACTAAATTTTTATGGTTTTTATTAGTTATATTAATATTTAGTTTTCTAATTAATCTCAAATTTTTTTCCTGAACGTAACTATAAATCTACTTCATTTGAAAAAAATCCTACCTCTTAATATTCAAAAATCATTTTTAGTGATTGTATTAACTTTACAAACCAAATTATTATAGGACAAAACTTTTTGAAAACGTTATCTTAAATTTAAGCGAATTAAAATTCATGCCACATCTTATTTTGTTTTTTTTTTAGTTTTAGAAGCAGTGAATTGGTTTTTATTAATACAAATAATTAAGTCTTAAATAAATTACTGGAAAGTATGCTTGAATTGTGTGACATTTCTATCTTACGGCGTTCGCAGATTGAAATTGATAGAACCATTTTAGCGTTTCTGTTAAATGAATCGTTTAATTAACGTAGTTTATTAAACAAGAACGTACAGTTTCTAAGTAGAAACTTAACAGTATTGAGTAACTGCGTTACACTGGGTGTACGATTATATGTTCTGGTATAAAGAGTTCATTTATCTTGTCAGAATCATCTGTTAGGACGTGTGCGCATTTAACTTACAACTTAAAAGTTTGTTTATACGCTCCGAGCATTAGCGCCACAAGTACCAGAGGGGATATATCTGTAACTTAAGTTTTCCAGTGTGTATGTACGTATGGTGGTCTTAATTCTCACTTATATTTAATCCGATTAACAAAAATATTTTTATTCTGAAACTTGTAATTTTCACTGAGTTATGTACGTGTTATTAAGTTGATCTTAAAAGCTCTCATATATTATTTGAACTAATTCCATTAACTTAAGTCTATATTCATTGAAGTGTGCTGTGGTACTTTTATTGTTAACATTTTGTTTTAGATTCGTAATAATTCCTGCGTATTCTGTGATTAAATCGCGTTTTGTGTTGTTATCAATGTTTCGTTGTAACAGCGAGGAAGAGAAGTATGATTTCATCAACGATTTACAAAATATTTTATTGAATTTTTAGAGCGTCTTCGGTTACTGATTCTGGAGTGTAAAAATGGGTTTCC
Organism: Catonia carolina; assembly: GCA_035578175.1. Taxonomy (NCBI): domain Eukaryota; kingdom Metazoa; phylum Arthropoda; class Insecta; order Hemiptera; family Achilidae; genus Catonia; species Catonia carolina. The sequence continues at coordinate 327,958,065 of JAQMRL010000001.1, read as the reverse complement.
TGTTGATGATTGTTGAAATCAGTAGACGATGATGTACTGTTCCTTAAATCAAATGAAAGCTTAAAAAACCCCAAAAAATCAATATACAGTACAAATAATTTTTAATTACATTACAGTAGTTATTAAATTATAATTTTATATTGGTATGGGGGTGTTTGTTGTTTATTGTAATTTCTTGTTTACACAACGGTAATGAAGGCTGGTAGTATGTAGTAGTCTCGTTTGTATCCATTTTAAATCTACGAGATAAGTATATGTATGTTTTTTAGAATGTAATGTTCTGTGTACACGCTTAAAGTATTTTAAAATATATTAATATAATTAATTGCTAAAGAAAAATAACAGAAAAGTAACAAGTTTCTGACTGTGCTACTATTTGTGTTGTTTAGGTCGACAGCCGACCTGGTTTGAACCTCTAAAGGCTTTACTAAGTGAAACAAGGAGTATGGTGGTTCACCATTGCTTTCCTCAGTAAGTAGAAAAGCATGCTTATCAGCATGCCAGGCTCTCTGAAAAGCACGTACTTTTCACCCTGCAAATGACACCTTCACTTCATTCACCACGGGGTGTGACTGTATATAGTGAAATGAATAATTACTCTCAGAGGAGATAACTCTGACTAGTGTCTTTTGCACTTCTTCCTCTTTTGTTCTTAAATAGTTTAGTCATATAATTGGCTGACCATGTGATGAGAAGCATAACTATTTTTTGTAGCCCTGGAACTAGCAGATCGAGTGCGAATAATTTAACACTCCACCTGCATGTGTGGGCAGGTGGTTCTATATGGTAAAGTGTTCATTTGTTAGATAGACAATTATTTTTGAGATGTATAGGTAAAAGAATTTACACTCATGAATAAATTATGATGCTTATCGTTAAAATGATTGAATTTTCGTATTTTGTTGTAGTACCGGGTGTCCCACGAAGAGGTTGCTATTTTCGAATTAATATGCTGGACATATCGCACACTACAAACTGGAAACTTTACATTTATAATAAATATATATGTAAAAAAGTACCCTCGAGTTTCATTTGCTTATGATTAATCAAAACAAAATGGGCGGAAAGTAATTTTATTTGCATAATCATTTCAAATTGGTGATTTGTTACTATGTTACTTAAGTAATAAAATGAAAGAAATATGAAAGTGTTAAATTAATAATGAAAACAATTTGTTTTATTAACCTTTATTCGAACCATCAATAGCTATGCGCTGATAGCAACTAAACAAAAATGAATCATATAAGCGTTTTTGAAAAGTTGCCGAGGTAGGCCTATCAACAGTATCATTTTGATATTATTTCGTATTCCGCCATTATGTATATGTTTTAATAATAAAATTTAAAATATGATTTTTTTTTTAAGTGTTGTTAAATGGTTTGTATTGTTACGTTAAAATAAGTTATTACGGTTCCGAGCTAATGCTCTGTATTATTAATTACTACCAGTAGCTTGAATTAACGTTTTGGTTGGAAAACTGTAACTTTTTTCTGTTAAATCTGCTTTATTTGTGAGATTAGAAGAGGCTTCTTGCAAGTACGTAATTATTCTTGAGCTAGGATTATTATTCCATATTTCTCAACCGCTACGCAACTCACATAAATACTTAATACGCTTATTTATTTTCATATAACAGTAGCGGTAATCTCAATAGACATTATTTTAATACGTTTCAAAATTTAGCTTTGGGTTTTTTAAAATTTCACGTCAAATTATTATAGATTTTTTTCATCTCCTGTTCTATTCATAATTTTATTGTCTCAATTTTCAGTTCGGAATTGCCTGGTTTTTTTTATTAATTATACTAAATATTCTAAAAACAATAAACATTCTACTAAATTATATTAATGTTAAAAATCTGGTGTGAAACACTCACACAACTTTCTCTTGCCAGTGCAAATAATTAACAATAAACCTAATATTAGTAATAAAACATTAGAAATAAACAAAAAACTAACCTCAAAAACATAACCTTATTTTAATCATGAGTGAAAGACGCAAAATGAAAATCAACCTCAGTTTGGCCTAAAAATACGGAAAATCAATCTTTCACGCTCAACTAGGCTCTGTGGAGAAAAATGCTTTAAATTAAAGTCGTAGATCTTTTAATTTCCTATAAATTTGATTATATACACTTTTGTCGTAAAGTGCATACTTAGGCCGAAATCTTAAAAAAATCGATTTTTCACACGTTTTCGTGAGAAAAAACAGAAAATCGCAAATTACCGCTAAACTAAGCGTTATACAAAAAAATGTTTGAAATAAAAGTTGTAGAATTTTACATTCTCTACAATTTTTATTATATAACGTTTTGCGCTAAAATGCATATTAAAGCCGCAATCTTAAAAAGAAAATGTTTTTACGTAAAAACAGCCTCACGCAGAATTTCAGCAAACATGGCGCCTACCCTATCTTGTAGAGCATAAAAAATGTAGTAAACCAGGCGATTTTTAAAAAAATCGTAGGACCAGTTTTTGAGAAAATCGCAAAAAAGTGAAAAATTATACGAATAAACTACTACTTCCGGTTGACCGATTTTGATGAAAATGTTCGTGTCGGGTCCGGTAGTGGTATGTAACTTAAGTTTCGCTTTTTAATTACATGTCTATTGGCGCCAAACATAAAGCTAGAAAGTAATATCGAGTAATGTTGTAAATGAAAACAGTTTCCGATTACAAAAAAAAAAAACGATCAACGAGAAGAAATACTTGGTGCTATTGTTTTTTTCTTTTCAACTTTGACAACAAAGTTTTTAAAGGTAATTACGTGTTTGTTTGGAAATAATATAATTTAAAGTTGTAGATAAGTGTATCTCTGAAGAAATTGACCTGGAACTTACATTTTTGTTAAAATGAAAACATGATGTTCAGATTTTGAAAGTTGAAAGTTTTAAGATACTGATTTTATTTCAGTACGCGAGGGTTGTACTGAATAGCCTTCTTATTGTGCTATCACGCTGAATATTAGTCCCCCTGACCTACATTGTTTCATTGCAGTCTATTTAGTTCCCGGCGTTTGGTCTGTGCTGTTTCATTCAGTATCTGTTACTTTCAGGATTAGTTTTAGTATTTATTTTATATCTCGTCTTGTTATATGCCATGGTTATTGTTGGCGCCAGTAAACAGACGTTACAGTAGAATAATGTAGCTCTGATAAGAATAGTTAGGAAGAACTGTCTGATCGAACCGGAAAATCGGTTAGATCTAGTTTTTCTGGCGATGCAGGTAATAGACAATTAAATACTTGCTTTTTTACCGTTCCCGTTTTCAATAAAACTTAAAAATTTTGTGAACAATTAACAAATACGGTACAATTAATTTTAAATTCTTAATGACTCCTCTTATTATATTCCTTACTCTTCCTTATATATTACTCTATTATATAATTATTGTGTTAATTTATAAAAATAATGCAGCGTTAAAAAATTTTCAAATTAAATACTAACCAAAATTTCCTTTCACTTTGAGAGGGTTGGGAACAGGATTTTCACGACATTGTCCACTGTAATTTACTGAAGCTCTATAAAAATAACTTTTTTTGCGATAATGGATTTTCATACATTGTAGTGTGTTTCATTAACCTCCTCCTCCTCCTCTGCCACATTCACTACGGAGGCAGTTCAGTCTAATGGCTCGGAAATTGAACGTATAACCTCTCACCATCACAATAATGTGTTGGTGCACCATCCTGTTGAAAATCACGTGAGAAGCTTCCCTTCTCAGTTGTAGTCAACCACAGTGCGTATAACTTCGGTTACCGATTCACGTGGAAAGTGTATTGTTTAATGGCTGATGATTTAGTTGTTACTGACACTACTCGTATAATATCATTTTACACCTGTAACCATAAGTTTGAGGTCGAGTTTCTGATGTATTTAACCTACGTTATAGTTTGTGTAATATCAGTTGGCGGTCGACCGATGCCAAACTACTACATAAATTCTGTAGCTTCAGGGAAAAACCACTCCAGTCAGTAAAAGTAATTTTAAAAGTTTTGTACCTCTCATCTTTTTTTCTTAGTTTATTTAAAGTCGCATCATCAATTCAGTTATTAGTGACTACGGTTGGTTTTAACTTGTGAAAATTTCCAGGCCCTAGCCGGGAATCGAACTCGGGACTTTCGCGTTGTAGGCTAGTGCGCTACCACTACGCTACGGACGCGGCCACCTCTCTTCTTTTTAATGTAGGCTAACATTTTATTGTTCTGTTCTTTTATGTAACAATTTTATTATTTTTACATTTACATTGAACATCTGAGTTAAATATCTATACTAATATTATGAAGACAAGCGTGTTCTTTTTGTGCATGCTAATTTCCAAAACTACTGAACGGATTTTCATAAAATTTTGACAGCATATTCGTATCTATATTCACAACATTTTCTTTTTAAATTTTTAAAAATGGTAACCTTAAGGGCCCAAATGATGATTTTCATAAATGTGTATGTGTGTACATGTGAATAGGTATTGCTGTTGAAGTAGACGAAGGGGTTTGATGACGTTGAGAGACGTATGCGGGGGTAAAATTATCAAAAAGTCTTACATTATGTGTGTGAGTTTACTTATTGTTAAAGGGGTAGTGATCGAGAAATGTAGCTACGCGGGGGAATTTATCAAAACGTTTTGTGTGTGTACGCGCGCGCTGGAGTACATAAGTCGATCTAGCTGCTGGACAATTTCAGTTACATATTTATTTAAAAAAAAAAGATTAGGTTCTACACATGTTTCGCGTGCGAAGCCGAGTGGACCATGCTAGTATTATTATATTTGTATACCTATTAAACATACATAATATGTAAACAAAATTGTGTACTTATCTTAGGCGATTTTTCCATTGAGGTAAAAAAATGTATAAAAGAGACAACATTTAATTTGTGACCTGCGTTATATTTTTGACAAAAATTACTCAAAAAAAGAGCTTAAAAATGATGGAATAGCCAAATCGAGACTATCAAAGTCAATTAAACATACGCTCACTTGTTAATCGAATTTACAAAACATTTTATTAATTTATTGGAATTCTTTGTCAGCATAATTGGATTTCGATTGTTGCAGTATTTAGCACGTTATTACCTATGGCAAATCAGTTTTTTATTAAAGCTGTTTGCATAAAAACAGTGAGGTCCTCGTCTCTGTGGAACAGGGTAGCGACTACTGTCCGAAAGGACCCAGTTAGATTCCGGTTACGGCGTAAAAAATATTGACAGTTTCCAGTTCACAGTAACTCTGTACCCAACGTCGCTGATAACCTAATAGTTATTGCAACATTAAATAGCTACATAAATAAAATGGTATTCTTTTGTTGTGATTTTTTTAAAGCTCATTAAGAATGGTACCTTTTCCTGATTGTTCGTAATCACCACCTTCAAATATTGTTGTTGTTTAGGTCATTAGCGGAAAGGCTGGTTGAACCTCCAAAGGCTTTACAGAGTAAAATGAGAAATGAGGTGGTTTACCATTGCCTTCCTCACTGAATTGAAAAGTATGCTTATCAGCATGCCAGGCCCTCTGAAAAGCACATATTTTTCACTCTGCAAATGTCAAGTTCATATCAGGGTCTGGCTGTATAATGAAATACATTACTTTTAGAGTAGATAACTCTGACCTAATGTCTTTTACATGTCTACCTCTTCCGTTCTTAAATGATTCAGCCATTTAATTGGCTGACCATGTGTAAGAAACATAACTATTTTTTTGTAGCCCTGGAACTAACAGATTTGAGTGCTAATAACTTAACACTCCTCCTGTCTGTTATGGGCATCTTCAAATATTGGGAGATGTTATTATTATCTACAACTACAAACAAATCATAATAAATTTTAGTTTTTTTCTTTTCGTTATTTTTTCCAATGAGGTACAAAGATTTAATTTTTTTGTTGTGAATTTTGGTGGTCAAATTTTCGATGTTTATACCAACGATGCAAAGTAGACGCTTGAATCTTGTGTGGCTTATCATTCGTCTATTTCATTTTGATGTTACAAAAATTTTATTTTCCGTTTGTGTTGTATCGTTTTATTTTTTGTGGTATTTTTGTAATATTCATGATAGTTTACAATATGGTATATTGCTTGTTAACTTCGTTAGAAAGCTAAGAAAAGTGTAATATTGAACAACATACTGTAAAGTTTGAAGAAAGTAAGATAAAATAAACTTCATTAAATACGTTACAATAAAGTTTAATTATATATCTAATAAGTTTCTTTTTAATTGTGTGTTGTTTATTATGTCTTTTTACAACAAAATGTAAAACTTAAATTTTGTGATAATTAAAGTTTTGTTAATTAAACCGTGAAATAGAAAAGATTCTTTGGATACTTCCGTAACATTTTTGTGAGTATTCGTGAATGTCTTCTTTGATAATATGGCCACTAACATATAAGATTTTGATGACCAAGCAGGAAGCGTTCATTGATGTATAAAATATTTTCTATATTCGTGATCTGCTAATTTTATAAAATGAATTATTGTGTAGTCCACTAACATCAACATTGAATGACAGTTGACTATAAATCGTGTGGCAGTGTTTAATCTTTGGTTGTATGGCCTTGTTTTTTATCATGAAGGAAATTTATGAGAAACAGGATAGTTAACGCTTAGGCTTGTATAACAGTATTTAATATAAATTTTAATATATAAAATATAATATATTAAGATGAAATACAAAAACAATTTGTTGTTGATTACGAGTAAAGTGTACTTTATATTTTTTTCCTGTCCTATTTTATAGTAAAAATACAATTTACAGTTTAAAATGTGGCCGGGTTCGATTCCCGGATAGGGTCTGGCAACGTTTACACGTTAAAATACATTGTTTCATAACCCACCGTAGTCGCTAATAACCGAGCTGTTGATGCGATTTCAAATAAATTGAAAAATATAACTTACAATGTAGCCTAATTATAAAATGAATCAAAATTTACCGCAGTGAGGAAAGTAATACCCGTTAGTTATAGTTGTGATTAGGAATATTCTAGTGTATTGATGTAAACAACAATCAACATCAACACAAAAAAAATTTGAGGTGTTATTTGATTTGTTTTTTGTTGTTTGTTGTATCAACATGATTGTGTATAGACAGGATACGAGGTTAAAATTTTGTTAACCGAATTAATTGAACGCGGAATTCACGGCTTAGTATTTGAGTAAATGACCAACTGATAAATCGAGGGATGAGTAAAATGTCGGTGGTTTTAACGCATGATAATTTTCTAGACTTTTGTTAGAAATCTAACCTGAGATATTCAGCTTTTCGCTTTTGTATATTCCAGCCCTCTAAACTGTTAGGGTACGGATCAGCGTTTTTAATTCTTGACCTAACTGATTTTTAAATTCCACAATTATTTTCTTCATAACATGTTTTTTAAGCCCCAATTGGAGCACCAATCAACTTTCAGTCTAGCGGATCGTCAAATTTGTTTTCTTCTATCTCACATCTTCATATTCTCAGATCTGGCCTTCCTCTGCTAGTCAGTTATGTTATATTAGAACTTTCCTGATTATTGGTGGCAATTGAGTTTTTGGCTTCTTGAGTACTGGTACATCTTCTCGACTGAGAATCGTGTTGTACGTTATCCCCAGGGTGTTAAGATCGTTGTTTATTTCATGTAGCCAGCCATTTTGTAAAAAAATTATCTCAACATGTTTTTTAAGCTCCAGTTGGAGCACTATAGTCAACTTTCAGTCTTTAGCGGATCGTTTGACTTGTTTTCTTCTATCCCATATCTTCTTCATATTCTCGGATCTGGTCCTCCTCTGCTCGTCGGTTATGTTTTATTGTCGAACTTTTCTAGTTATTAGTGGTAACTGAATTTTTGGTTCCTTGAGTATTGGTCCATCTTCTCGTCTCAGAATCATGTTGCACGTTATCCTCAGGGTGTTAAGATCGTTGTTTATCTCCTGTAGCTAGTCATTCTGTAATTTGTATTGCGTGAGCTGATTGAAAAGTTTCTTGACATGCCTTGTTTCTGGAATCCTGATGCAGTGGCTGAAGAATGACAATCGTCGTTTTCTCATTGTGTCTGTTATCTGTTCGTTTTCTTGGTGTAGTGTATTGTTGGGCACGAGCCACCAGTTCCCATTGGACTGATGTTTAAAGTTTAAAAAAGATTCTTAATATTCGTCTATCAATTTTTTGGAGACTGTCAGTTGTGGATTTGGTGTTCAACCTGAAAAGAGTTTGGCAAGTGTATGTGGCTTCGGGTTTCAAAACAGTTTTATAATGGCGTAATTTGGCTTTTATGTTTAATTGGCTTTTTAACATGTTTAACTTTTAGAATGTTTCTTTTTACAATTTAAGATGTAATTTAGTTTGAAATGGGCTGTTGATTCATTGAAATAAATTGACTTCGAAGTAAACATTTAAAATACTTATTGATCTTTCTTTATTACGTATTGAATTTTATGTTCTGTTTTGTCTACAGATTTTATTTCTATTTTATACTTCTTTTTTTCTACTGAGTGTACAGCTATTATTATTTAATAATGATTCTAATTTAATGTATCGTATTTAAATATTACGTATTAAAAACTATTACTAATTTTGTCAAAGTTATTTCTAGTAACATCTTGTTAGAAATGTGTTGATTTAAGTCTCGCTAAATTAAAAAAAAAAATTGTAGGTCTGAATTTATGAATTAAAAGTTAAAAAAATTTTAATTCCGTTTTATTAGAAAATTAGTTTAAAATTTGTGGGAATATGAAAAGTAGTCCGAAGTTTTCTGTATATTTAAAGTTACCTCGAAGTTTCACAAGTCAACTAAGTTGTTAATCTTCTGGAGCACTGATTTCTGGTCTCTTGAGGAGTGAACAAGATTAGGTACCGTCTTCGTTGGCTTTTTAACTTGTACAACTCTGTTATCAAATTTGTAAAACTTTTATATTCATGTAGTATATAATTTTTATTCGTTATTCTTTTTTAGTAAGGAAGGATAAATGGATTAGTGTTTTGTGTTGCGTGTCTGTACCCAACTAATGTTTTCATTTTAAATGTTATGCAACCAGTTATGTTCGTATGTTCGAGTTAGTTAATTTTTATTTAAATAATAAACGGTTGATAATGACATGGATAATTTATAAGAAAATTTTAGTCAGTTATTTTTATGTGAACTGAATATGATAAATTATTGTCGTTTATATTAACCGGTTGTTTATTTTATATGAAAATATTATATATTATTTAAATTTTAATATGTGTTGGCCTTCGTTTTATCTACTGTTGTGATGGTTTGTTGTTACATCAAATATATAAATATAATATAGGCCTACTGTTGGGCTTATCTCTTATTAAATAGATCTTCCTATTGAATTCTTTAAACTATTCCTTATAACGGCCTAAATTCGGTTAAGCGTAACCGCGTTTAATTAATACTTAACGATTGATTACATATTTAATGCGTTTTGTTTTTGTGTAACTTTTTCTACAGCACAATATTTCTATGTCTGATTTATACTACTACATTTATTTGAACTCGTAATATAAATTATAAGTTACTAGAATTTATTTGTATGTCCCTGGTCATGTCACAAACTAAATTTCAAGTATGTACAAAATTTAATTTGTCCAGTGCCACCAGTTTATGAGGAATAATTCGTAAGTTAGATAGGAAGGCTGCGGTATTCTGTTTAAAAATTTAAATTATAAATTCTATAAAAACAAGAAATTGTGTCCGCACTTTGCGCGGGCTGATTGATAGGTTTCGAAGGATGAATTATGAAAAAATAAACTTTTTTAAAAGTCTGAAGTCGAAAGTATGAAGAATTCAGAAAACATTCTCTCATCAGCTTGCAAGTGATTGTTGATTAATATTTGAAGTACCCCTTTTCAGTTCTTTATGTAAATACAGTAGTTATCGCATACAGTGACATCGGATATAATGACCTATCGGATAGTGTATCCAATATTCAATGAAAAGGTTGTTCCGCTATTACAGGCAGTATAAAATAATATAGTTTTCAGTGACATCGGTTAAAATCACATAATATTGGTTTTAATGACAACTGTACGAATTTTTAACTATGCCATTACGTGTCAGCAGTATAAATCAGCGAGTTACTTAGTTTTGTCTACTTTAACGTGTTTTTTTTCTTAATAGCGTTGGTCTCAACGTGAATTTAGAGTATAGTTCGTATCGGAGGTTTGATTATTAATAGGCCTATCCTTTCTTTTGTGTCTAAAATACAGCACTGACCTATAGTTTTATTGTCCTGTTTACTCAAGTTTAGTTCATATATTTTGTGTAAACCCGTCCGTTATTGGTAGTAGCGTCCGTTATTTTTGTGTTTTATGCAAACGTAAATATGGCGTCATCGCGTACACATTTTACAGTGATGGAAAAAGCGCACATTATTTGATGTTTGGTAAATGGTGAAATTGCAACCGAGTTCATCATTGGACACACCACAATATCCGCAATCGAAAACCAGAGATAAAACTCAGAATAGTTTCAACAAGATTTGAGTCTGTGAAAGCTGTAAAAGAGAAAGCGGCACGTGTCCTGAAGAAGCTGACAGAAGATGACTTCCAGCACTGTTTCCAACAATGGAAAATTCGAATAGAGCGTTGTAGGGATAGAGAAGGAGTGTATATTGAAGGTGACAAAAAGTGATTATGTATAAAATAAAAATGACATTTTTTACAACGTCAGTCTCGTTATTTAATAGCCACACCTCGTACGCCGAGTAGGGAAACCTCTAAAAATAAAATCGATACTTTTTAGATCAACTGTTATACAAACATAATTCATCAGAGTACACTCGCCTATATAAATTTAAAATACTATAACATGGTTTTTTTGTGAAGTTTTGAACTCGTGACATTATTGTTTATGTAATTAAGAGTTATTACTGCTTTAATATTACAGACATTACTATTTTAATAATTAACATAAATCACAATTTAATATGGTTTGTCAAATTGTACTAATTTTTACACTACGTGTCGTATGGGATTTATTATTGCAACAATCTGTTTAAATCACTACAATTAACTACTGTATTAAATACGGCATATTAGTTTTGTAATATTGGTCGTTTAATTAATAATAAAATGGTTTGTTTACTGAACTGTTTTCTTTGTTTTTAATTTATGATAAATCGACCTTGTCCATTGATAGGTCACGTTACTACAAATGAATCATTTTATATCATGTAGTGTGTAGTATAATGTCAACACAAAATTCCTGGTTAATCGCAGTTAAATGACTGATCTCATTATTAATAAATTAATTTTAATATTCAGTTATCATCTAAAATCTTCAGTGGAATTATTTTTTTTTTAAAGTAATCTCAGTGTATTCCATGTTCTTAATAAGATAAATAAATTCATTTATTTTTTCAGGTTAGTAGCCAGATAAGCCTTTTTTAAATAAAACAATTGATAAATTGTTTTATCATCACCGATTTTGTAGTGTAGCATCACAATAGAAATATTTTATAGCTTGTATCACTGATCATTATGTATTGCATTGTAACTACTACGAGTATTATTAATTTTTTTAATGGTAATTAATCTTAGACTGACGAAGAATTTTATTCAATCCTAATGATACGTAAGGATTTACCATTATCGTAAGAAAAAACCGAATGGCCATTCTTACCCTGCTGCTATTGTTATTTTCTATGATAAATTTATGTAAGTGCAGTTATTCTCTAGTACCTACTCTTGTAATATTCTACACAAAAATTTAGAGAAATAGATAAAAATTTTTGATAAAATTCATGAAAATTTTATTAAATATATGTGACATTAAAGGGGAAAGTGTTGTTCCAGAATTTTCTAGCAGGACGGAGTTTTTAGAAGTGTTAATGTAAATAATGATAGTTGGTAAATCGGGCTATTTTCAAAAAAAGGTTAGAAATATAGTGTATAAACGGTTAGGTATTGTATACGCCTATTGTTGTAACGTCGACCTAGAAGGGTCGGTGTTGCTATTCAGATAATTAGCTCTTATGTAATGTTGTTGTAACCCTTTATTCAGTGCTAATGTGTTTACTTTCTAGAAACCAACAGAAAGACTTTGTATTTTTATTATTTTATCGAAAATCTTTGTTCATATCGTAATTTCCATAGCTCTGGTATATATCGCGGCCGGTTTGGTATTGAATCAGGCTTGAATTGTCATTCAGTGAGTGAATTGTATATCAGTTACGTTCGGAAAAGGTCTAATGTTTTACTGTGTATCGTCTTACGTTTTCTGTGGATCGTATAATTGGTTGTACGTAGAATTTAGTTAAAGTACGTGCGAGATAATCCAGTTACTGTACTAGTTAAGTTCATTTAATGGCATTAATTTATTATAATTAGTTTATTATTTATTCTAAGTATCTTGATACCTAATAATTGTAACTTATTAGCAGATTTAAGTTAGACTATTATTTGTGATTATAGTGTATTATAAGTACCCTACTCGTAATAATTTTAAACGATAGTTTATCATTTATTTTACCCAGATCCCGAAACGAACCTTAGCAATAATTCTCACAATACTTAAGGAACAGTATTATGGATACGCTTATTGTCTAAATACATTTTTCTTATTTTCCAAAATACTCTATCTCCAAAATCAAACAAAGGTTTTCTGGCACTTCAATCTTCTCTGGAGGTTTCAGTTGTCGTGAAGTTGTTGCGCCTCAACATTTGTTTTGCGTAGATATCGGTCTTCGTGACTCCTTGCAAATCTCTTCTTATTTATTCCACCGTTTCGGTTTTGAGATTCCGTTGGAGTTTGTCATTCCGAGTAAATCTAGGAGCATCGACCATTTTCCTTAGAATTGTATTCTAAAATCTTTGTATTATTTTTGTTTTGCTGTATTTTGTACAGCTCCAGAGCTGGATGCCGTAAGCCCAGATTGGGTTAAACACCTTTTTACAGATTAACAACTTGTTGAACGTTAACAGGAAGAATTTTTAATTATTTGAATTTCGAAATAAATTTTATTCGAAATAGAGATCTAGTTTTCGAACAGTATTGTAAGTTTAAAGAACTATTGAATATTGATTTTTCAGAATTTAATCCGGAATTTAAAATTTTGAAACAGTCAATCGTAAGGTTTGTAATGTACTCTGGTTAGTGGCTGAAATTGACAAGAATTGATTTTGTGTATTTGCTGTAGTACTAATTTTCCATTGGTTGCATCTTGTAAAACCGATTGCCCCAGTTCTATCAGTAAAATAGATTTGTAGGCCTACGTTAGAAAAGGCAGAACTGTGGACTGGTCGAGGAGTATGGTACTTGCATTGGCCTATTTATTTACGTGGTATTAGTGATACACCTTTTACAAAAACTTTTTAATAATTTCAATTTCAGCTAGTCGAAATTTCTTTCAATTTTTATGCTTCCCGAGCGTTCTATTGATTTTCTCTAAGTTGTTGTACAATTTTAATTTCTTTTCATGAATTAGGCTGTGATTAGTCTGTTTGCTCCTTTCGATGGCCTAATCCTAGTATATTTTGTGTATTGTTTGCACCTTATAGATTATAATAATTTGTTATCGGAGTGTTTTACTACATTTCTACTAACTGTGAGTTCTTTGACATTTTTTTGTTAGTGCCGTGTGTACTCAGAGTGTGTTTAATGAGACTTCCACATTTTTGAGTAAGGTTAACGTTTAATTAATATTGTAAATAGTAAAATAAATTTTTATGTGGTTTTATATAAAAATTTAAAATATTGAATACGGTCTGTATTCCAGAAATTGGATAGGCCTAAGGGCAACTAACAGCTCACATCCTTTTCCGCTCGTCTACAACTTCAAAATCTTTTTCTTATTTTTACGTCCGGCTGTTCTTTAATTACTACTAATACAGACGGTGAAGGATGAAATGGTTTTTTGTAACGTATGAAACTATGCCGTGCCTGAATGGGATTCGAACCCAAGACCGTATGATGAGAGGCGAGCACGTTACCAACTACGCTAATGCGGCCGGCAACTTCAAAATTTTAACTGGGAATTAGTGTACCCCGTACCCCTTGTGGATTCAATTGAATGTTATTCTGAAAAATCAAACAATTTTATAAAATTTTAAAGGACGAACTGTAAGCACAAATAAATGTTCTCTGTGGGGCCTTTTCTAAGGAACGTACTTGAAAAGGTTTTTCTAACCCTACCGCCTTTGCATCACATCACCCTTACAATTAGTTTTGATAGAAAACATAGAAAATATACGTGATTATGATTTTTAGAGAAGGATTTCCCTAGAGTAGATCCTATTTTTAAGTTAATGAAAGGTTATAGGAATGTCAGCCTCAAAAGTATCAGTGATTTCCGTAATAGAGGTGGTAGGGCTACGTGTGTACATAGGCAATTACGTCAAAGAAAGTAATTGTGAGGAAAAAACTAAATTATTTATTCGGTAATACTAATGGCGGAAAGTAGTTCTTGGTTACTTACGTAAACAGTAATAAACTGATCATCAGCAAATGCAATTATAAATAAAAATAAATTTAATAAAGTAATTAAAAATCAACTAAAAAGGTGTAGAATTGCGCAGTACGTGCAAAAAAGTATTACACAATTTATAATTCTACTATTGAATTTAAATCTATAAATGCTCATGTCATTATTTTCGTATGAAAGGTTTTATTGTTCTTTTTTGTAAGTATAAAATGAATTGTAAGACAGTAGGATTACTTTTGTTTAATTTCTAAAATGTGTTTAAATTAAAACTATTGTAATGAATGATTAAGATAGTGATAAACTTGTCTATAGATTGTTAATGTTTACATACATGAATAAAGATCACGGATTGTTTTAAGAATAGCGATTAAAAATTATAATTTTTTATCGCTATTACTTTTTTTAATGATCAACGAAACTTATGAAATCATTAAAAGATTTCATTATTTTCTTTTATCAAGTTTTGCGATTGTTGTAATGCATTGTTTATCATACGTTGTTCACTTTGTCCAGGTTAAACTAATTAGCTGGCCGCATTGGCGTAGTTGGTAACGTGCTCGCCTCTCATCACCGGAAATCGAACTTGGTTGGAACCACTGAGTATAGAATAACTAGAGAAGCCTTTCCATAAGCGGCAGACTGGCGGTTGTGTGCGCTGACCCCCCAACTCCTTGGTTACCTACCTCGCCTAGTCCAGCCACCTGCCATCACACTGCTGTTTCTGTTTCGTTTAGTTCTTCTGCCTTATATCTCGGATTTCTTTGGTTTTACTTCTGTTAGTTTTCAGTGTAACTGAGAGAATAAGTTAAATAATATAGAAAGCCAGATGAACAAAATTATACAAAATATGAAATCACTGGTATTTATGTTTATTAAAAAGTACTAAATGAATGTATATTGATTGATTCGTTACTGTAATAAGTAAAAATTAAAAAACCAAAATTGGCTGTCGACTATTATTATAATTAATACATTAAGAAAATAAATGAAAAAAATAATAATTCATTGGTAATTAATAGATTTTCAATGTTTGTTCTGTTTCACTTTATTTTTTTGTTTTAGGTTACTTTATTTTTTGTTTTAGGTAAATCTTTTTTCTAAATTTTTGTTTTTGGTTTGAGTCTTTTAAATTACAACTAAATCTTACGAAAGACGAAAAGTTAGATAATGTACCATCGCAAGTGATTGGGGCAACTTTGATGTTTACGTCAGATAGAAGTTGCAAGCATTGAAAGGTCAGAGAATAAATTTGTTCACCGGTGATTCCTTTAATAAAAAAGTACCCCAGAGGTATTTTCCATAACTTATTGACACATACGAGATGAATGACAAACACTTCATTGGCTATTGGAGCTCCGTCGTCAGTATTTCCGCGTCCCAGACCCATGTAGCCATACAAATTTTTCCATCCCAATCTACATGCTGCCGAATGGCCATTGCATCGAACAGAAACTGAACTGAACTGAACTGAACAGAACTGCACACCAAACCATGTTCATTTTGACACTTTTCTTTTAGTACTCGGAAAACTTCTGAGCTAAACCCTGGTTCGGCATTAATTGAAGAATACCACTTAGCTATTGTTCGGACATGGGGAAGGCAAGTCTGAAAAGTGTGTCGAACAAAGTTGAACGCTTTAGGAGACAAAAAATGCAAAGTCGTGGCGAAATTACGAAGACGGTCATCGTACAGTTTTTTTCAGTTTGGGGTTGGTGTGCTTCTGTGATTCTCTCTGTATAAGACAGAACGATGTTTTTGAAATATTGCTCAATAGATCACCGTGCTCCGACTGAATAAGATTTTTTTTAATTCCTTTATGATATCTTTTAAATTAGCCACTTTTAACTTTAGTCTCTTTTGTTTTAATGTCATATTTCTTAATCGTTTTCTTGTTTCAGTTAGTTTCCGTTGGGTTTTCTTAAGTTTTTCGGTAGTTATTTCGAAATCAGTTTTTTGTATTTTTTCCGATGTTGGGGGCGAAATTGGTGAGAGAGCACACTTTAAAACTCTCCTTACATTTGAAGTTGATGTTGACGGCTGTAAATGTGGTGGAAATGCTGCAAATATCGATGGAACTGCATCTTTTTTTTTAAATAACTTAAGAGTTATCATAATCATAATCATTTTCTTTTAAATGGTCACGACAAATACGACTGTGATTAGATGGTTTCCAGTTGTCTCTCCTGATTGCTTAAATCCATTTTTCTTTGAGTTCTGGATTGTTAGTAAAACGGTGGAAAGAAATTTTCATTCCCTCCACAGCTTCTGTTTTCTTTTTTCGGTTATTGCATCCATACGCCACACACACACACCCATTTTAAAGCTGGATAAGTGTCCACACACAATAATTTACACGCAAAAATCTACGCACAATAATTCACACACAAAAATCCACGCACAATAAACCACACACAATAATCTACGCACAATAATCCACACACAATAACTAAAGTGAATAAACAAAACGCACTATATAATATTAAACAATAATTGAAAAAATTAAAAGAAACGCACAGATTATAGGTTATTTACCGCTTCACGGGAAGGGAAATGATTGAAGTGGCAGGCGATATGGGTAACCAAAGAGTGGGGGTAAGTAGACACACTTCGCTCCTCCGCTAGGCCGCTCTATTACTTCTATACTCTGTGGTTGGAACCGTGGTATAAAAGCCAAGTTACGCTAATATTTTATGATATCGTTTTATAATAATTAAAAAATACGGAATTATTTTTTTTCAAATTGAAAAAGTTTTGAGGGAAATGGAGTCGAAAGGTAATGTTGTTTTATTGTAATAACGGGAATGATGTTATTGCGCACAGTACCTTCCTCAAGGGTTCATAAGTACACGATATTTTGTGTCTATGCTATGAGTAGATCTACTTATTAGTAGGTGTACTTATAGTTTAAAAAATTTATCATTGTGTAGTAAAGAAATATTTGGATTTTCTTTTATGTAAACTCTTTGAGTTGTAGAAATAATTGGTGTACGAGAGATAAGTTGTGCACTAGTACAGTAATAGTAAACAAATCATCGACTAAAATACATTTAAAACCAGTCAGTATAAACTAGAATTTGCTCGTTTGCTTCATTATAACATTTTTTACTAATGAAAAAATTTGCTATAACATTTTGTATATAATGAATTGCATAAATGTATTTCATTCCTTTTGTATTGTGTAATCGAATCGAAGGTGTTGATTTTCTTTTTAGTTAAAATTAAAATATCGGGTATAATTTTTTGTCTGTTGAGACCATAAGACCATAAATACACATAAAGACGAAGAAGATGGAATCTGACCGGGAATCGAAATTTTATGACCTTTGATTTAGAATTTACGCTGATCACTAAACAGACATTGTACAATGAGCATTTATTTTTAAATAACAACATGACACAATTAACTCAACATAACAATTTTAAAATAACAACATAACATTTTCTTTCTATTGGTTGTTTGGAAAAGTTCTCTTTATTTCTGGAGTTCATCGAAATTAAATAGGTACCTTCTAAAATTTGTCAAGACTTAAGAATGAATTATTGTTATTTGAATGAGCGGTATCTTTTTCAGCACCTACTACGTACTGTGTTTCAATAAAACTGTATGCAGTTAGTGCAGCTCTATGAATTCAGCAGCCGTTTAACTCAGTGTCAGTTTTATCGCTGCTATTAGACGATGTAAATTACTTTGTTTTCTTGTTACGGGGAATCTTAAAGTACCTAAATTGACATTTCGTTAATTACCCTTATCAAGTTAATGGATATTACAGTGTGTGTTTGTGGCTTTTAAAATAATGTGTCGTCATATCTTAATTTATAGCCAATTTAATTAGTTATAGTATTGGATGTAATGACTAATAATTTAAATTTTGTCATTAAAAGTAAAAGTGGGTTTAATTTGTTTATTCATGCACAGTATTTAAAGTACGTAATTTTTAAAATCAGCCGTGATTAATAGTGTAGTCAATATGTAGTTAATTACATACTGCATAACATGTGTGCTGTTAAAAGTTTCTAATTTAGGTAATTCCTAATATTGAATTTTAAGAAAGATTTTATTTAAAGTTTCAATTAACTTACGTATTTTTGTTGAAAATATTTATTACTGATAATTTTAGTAGCCGTGGTACAAAAAAAGATTTAAATATACTTATGCCATATTTATGTCAACCTTAATGAAATCAATTTATTGACAACTGTACATCACATGACTTAATTAATTTTGAAATGTTGTTTTAACCAGAAAATCTCGGGAAATACCAATTGAATTTTAACAGGTTTGCTGTTGGGAAATACTAATACTTTTAAATGTTTAGTTTTGTATAAAATCTTTAAAAAAGTCGAAAAATATTAGGTTCTGGGTTTCTTCTTTTATGAATTAAATTGTGAATGTATTTTCTTGTGTAATACGAGCATGTAGCTAATTTTAGTGCTTCTATGAACAAGGAATTTTTATTTTCGTTTTAACTTGGTTAGGTAAAAGATTAATTTATTTAATATAAAAAATGGTTTTCTTCTTATGCTTATGTTCTATAGAATTACCTACATTTATTAATTCTGATTCCCGTAATATTTTAGGATAGGCAACGCTAGGCATTAAAATAAGTGCTTAAAGTATGCTGTCTGTATGCTAAAAGTATGCTAAAGTATGCTGTTTTTTTTGCCTATCTTGTTTTACGTTGTGCACAGTATTGACCAAGAACTAAACATTGAACAAACAGATTTATACCTATTTATCTATTTCTACCTTTTCGTTTGTCTGCTACAAAAACTCATTGATACTGTATTGAATTCTCAGTCCTTTTAGTTAATTATACGAATATAGAGCTGAATTATTAAAGAAAAACAAAACAAACCAATTGCTTATAAAATCTTGGGAAACAATATTATACATTTAATTGAAAATTAAATTTAATTGAAAAATAAACGAACAAATTGTTTATTTTCAGATAATTTAAAGAAAATTCAAATCAAAATGTCAATACTTTACGTAGCAAGAAGGAAATAACTTGTAGGAAAGTGGAAATGAAAATTGATAACAAAATGTTTGGTCAGAATATAAAAAAAAAAACAACAAAATTTATGTATACTTACAGCGTTTGATATTTAAAACTAATTGAAACTGGTTGTCTATTTTATTTTGGGTGGAGCATCAGGTGTAAAATATAATTATATTTGTAGACTGTATCTAGGAGACTTCAAAAAGGGAGTATAGGACATTTCAAAATAAAAATGATGTTAATAAATTAACACTATGTTACAATAGTTATTTACCAATTTGATTCATGTTATAGTGCGCGGCACGAAAGAAGCCCGTTGTGTTTGAAGAACTCTATCTGTAAAACAACAAAAGGGAAAAAATTTAACTCTGCACCAAATCTGTTTCCGATTTATTTGTCACTATATTTAAAAAAACGCTGTTTGTTATAAAAATGCATGGTTCAGTCCAAAATCATTTCCCTATCTTTACGTGGAGCCAAAATAATAAAGTGCTTAAATAATAAAGTGTTGGTCTGTAGGTAATAATAATAATAGCACCTTTTTAAAAATGGCCGGCATACTAAAACGGAACATCAGATTTTACTCTTAAAATATTTACATTGTAGAGAAAACTGTGGTTTTTAATATATTTCAACACCTATTTTTTATGTAAAGCCTGGACTATTTATGTAAAGCCTGGTTTATTTTTAAATAAAATAATTTAAGACAAACAAATCAACGCAGGAAAGAATAGGCTTTAATTTGGTGTAGCGTTCAAAATTTTCCGTTCGGTTGTTTTTGAAATAGAGCACTTAAAACACAACGGATGTCTTTTGTGGCGCGCACTATAGCTAAATTATTTATTTCTACTTACCATCTGTACTTATTTGCTTACGTATTTCCTGTAAGTGTCTTCTTATAATACTACACAATTTATCTTAACTTTTATTTTTTTTAAATAAAAAAGTATTTACGAAGTAAGTAATATTAATATTAACCCAACGGGTTGGTCTGTAGGTAAAGTCGTCGCCAAAATCAGCTGTTTAACAGCTGATTTTCGGAGGTTAAGGTTCGTGGTTCAAATCCTAGTAAAAGTAGTTACTTTTGTACGGATTTGAATGCTAGACAGTGGTTATCGGTGTACTTTAATGGTTGGGGTTCAGTTAACCATACTCTCTCACGAATAGTCGTCCTGAGTCTATACAAGACTACACCTCATTTACACGTCATACACATCATCCTCATCTCATTGAGTCGTGGGGTTGCTTATTGTTCTGAATTGAACAGATTGCTACGTACACAAATTAGGGATTACAAAAAAGTAATACTTTAAAATGTTCCAGCTATCAAGTAATTTTTGGCATTTTTTGTTCGATTACAAATTACCACAATTTTTTAAGGCGTGGCAATTAATTGGTGTATTTTCTCCCTGCTTAAATAAGTTTTTGTTTAAATAATTTAAGTGTTGTGATTGAGAACATTTAAATTCTCATATATTATCAGTTCAAAAATGTAAGTACTGTGAAGGAACTGTAAGAAATTTATGCTCCGAAATAATGGTTTGCGTGAGATGATGTGAGATGGTTTGCTCCTACCGTACAACTAATTTTTTTATGAATTTTAAATATTCTTTCCATAGTATCTAATAAAGAATCACCCTACTCTAATATAGGATTCCGATTACGTAAAAATCCTTCATTAAAATAAGTAATTTAATGCTAGGTTTATTTTAGTTTGTTTAAAGTCGCTTTAATTGCTTGGTTATTAGCGACGACAGTGGGTTAGGGCCTATGTACAAAGAACAGTGGGTTTTGACTTGTGAAAATTTCCAGACCCTAGCCGGGATTTGAACTTAGATTACTGCGTTGTAGACTAATGTGCTACACACTTCACGGTACAGAGGCGGCCTTTGGTTATTTTCTTCCTAAAACATTTATTTGTTTGTGAAACTGTTTGCCTTTATTTCTGTTTTCCTGATTGTTTAATTTTTTGAGTGTTTTATTACAAACTTTTCAGCGGTGATTAACTTATTAATAAAAATTGCAGCAGTAATTGCGTTATGATGTATGGCTTAGTTAATACTGTATTCAAAAGGTAATGTTCATACTAAAATTGTGTTTGTTAGAAAATTGTTTCTAAATTATAATATTGTGAATTTTTTATTCCAATGAAGCGTGTGTAACTCTACATGCTCTATCTACTTTCTGAATGCCTCACTCTATTTTACTCTAGTAGGATGGGAAAACGTGAGTATCATAGTATCTAAAACCGCAGTAATGTTGATACTATTATATGATTTGGAATGAACACCGTTTAAAATTATGTAATTGGAATTTAAGTTAATAATTTACTTTTTTAAAAAAATAACTCACGTCGTAGGTAAAATTATTTTAAAGTGATTAGTTTTCTAGTGAAATGTTACGTACCTTCACATATAAATTAAATGGGGAGCGATGCTATTTTGGTTTTATTTTCCTCTTGTGAAAGTTTTGCTATCGATTTACAAAGATATGGATTTAAAGATTATTCTAACATATTAATGCAGTATTGTTATAAATAACGATAGACCATAACTTTCTAGTTTAGTGCGTAACAAAGGCTAGTTTGAATCCAATGCGGGTTTGCCTCTGTGAATAAGGAGCGAGGTGGTTTACTGCTACCTTTCTCAGTGGGTTGAAAGGGTTGCCGTTTATCACTATACCATGCCCATTAATATGCACTATTTTCTTGTAAGTTATTGATTATTTGTAATTATTATGTTCAGTCATGCATATAAAACCAATTCGTTGTGAGAAAACTTTGTTGTTGATATTAGTCATATTGTTACCTTGCCTTTTTTTCTTTTGTCTCAGACTTGTGTAAAATAGACTGAAGAAAGATTAAACATGGCAATGAAAACGAAAACTTGATTAATGTTAAACTTATATGTAAATTGTTCTTACATATTAACGTAGCGGTTAGTGGTTAAGGCATATTCCCACGAGTTTACTAGCTGCTAGTACTATCAGCTTATTAGTAACTAGCAACGTTTGCAAACATTCACACCGAGCTAGTTTACTAGCGCTAATCACGTGACCTTTTCTTTCTCCTCTACTAGCGCTAGTAAGCAACTTTCTCAACGAGCTAGTTTATTAGCGCTAGTCAATCACGTGACCTTTTTCTCCCCTACTTGCGCTAGTAAAATCAAAAATGTTCAAAGTCACTAGCACGCTAGTGAATACTAGCGGTTTCACTGTACGAGCTGCTAGTCTACTAACAGCTAATAGACTAGCGTCGTGAAAATAGGTCTTTAGATCTGCCATTCTTTTTCTTATTGACTTTTCTTCAGTAAAACAGGGTGTTTTTAATAATAAATTTGGAATTTATCCATATTAGTTGGTTACAAAAATGTGGTTTTTTGTAGACTTTGTTGGAACGTTGACGTTCATAACAATATTGGACAGATACAAAATCGGGTTTTAATATTAACCTTTTGTAATATTTATTGTTTATCTTTCATTTTTTGCGTATTAATTATAACCCTTATAATAAAAGTGTGACAGAAGAAAATTGGAGTGATTAAAAATACGATTTAATTAATCATACTCTCTCAGGAATGGTCGGCCTGCGTCTGTATAAGACTACACCTCATTCACATGTCATACATATCATCCTCATCTCATTAGGTCAAGGGATTGGTTACTGTTTTTAAATTGAACTGATTGCAATGTGCACGTATTAGTATAAAAAAAAAATAAATAAAATAAAATAAATAAAAAAGTAGGCCTACGGTGATTGTGATACCGCTGATAAGTTGATAACAACTCTAATGTAGAATGCCGTATCAATCTTGTGTATTCATATTGAGAATCCTGTCAGTTATAACCGAACCAAGCGAAGAATTTAATAGTTAGCAGCACTGTTTTGTTTTGATATTTTGATGCGTGAATAACGGAAAAAGATAAATGTGTAACTAAAGTGTACACTCGGCACTTATTCTTATTTTAGGTACTTACATATATTTAAATGCCATTATAAAGTTACATATTATTTTGACAACTTGACTGTAGGCCTAAACACAGTTCCTAATTCTGCCGATTAAGTATTTCGTTTGATTAAGCAATACTGTGTAGGCTTTTCTGTGGCCCGCGCCATTTTCAACTCGTAGAATGCTCGTTTAATGATATTTCTGGAATTGGATGTTGGAAACAGTGGAAATCGACGCTTTTTTATTTGCAGGCCTACTTAATAAAGTGCGATTCTCTTTAATTTCTTTTTAGTGAGTATTATTGATTGTCAGAATGAACAGGTGACACCAAAGCAATTAGTATACGTAATAAAATCAGGAAGTGATTGTCAATTAAGGTTATTTAGTTTTTCTTTCCTTCTAACTTCGCTATACATTGAAATAAAATACAAAGCTCGCTTCATTCTTTCAACATTTTTGGAATTTCTTTTGACTAAGTATTTTTTTTGTTTTTATAAACAATTCTAAGGAAATGTGTATTTGTTTGTTGGAAAGCGTAATAAAATCCGAATTTATTAAAATTTAATTGGAAATAAATTTACGCAAAGCTGATACACAGCAATTTGTTTTAATTACTCGTGTGTTCATTATAAAATGTACTTAAACATTTTGTGATTTTTTTTAAAATAAATTATAACACAAAATTAAAACTGTTTGAATTTAAGTTAGCTGACCTGGAATAAATTTCTGTGTGAATACAGTCGGTATTTTGTATTACGTGTGAATCTTTTTTACTTCAGCTTTATTCGAGCGATAAAATCATAACTAACCTACAAACCGGATTGTATAAATACTTGTTGTAGGCAGTATAAAATATATTTTAGAAAGTAGATTTCATTTAATGTACCACTGTACTATGTAATGTTACATTACATATTTGTATTATTATTGCATCGTTATATTGTTGCATAGATATTATAAAATAGGAATGGAGCCTGCTGTCTGTTCTAGCTACACTATTCATTTTTTTTATTGCTCGTTACTGTTGTAATGCATAACCACCCGGTACAAATTTATGCTGCAAGAATAATATCAAATTATTTTTGTTCGTATTACTACTACTATTACAATAGTTATTACGCAACTAGAAGACCTATGTTTTTAATAACATCTTATTTATCTGATTCCCATAGGTGTTTGCGGTTATAATATAGGTCTATATTTAATAAAAAAAACATTAATAATATTATTGAAAATTTATCAAAAATATTTAATTTTGAGTTTTACAACATGTTGTTGTTTAGGTCATCAGCCGAAAGGCTGGTTTGAACCTCTAAGAGGTTTTACTAAGTAAAACGAGGATTGAGGCGGTTTACCGTTTGCCTTCCTCACCGAGTGAAAAAGTACGCTTATCAGCATGCCAGGCCCTCTGAAAAGCACATATTTTCCACTCTGCAAATGACACCTTCACTTCATTCACCACAGGGTCTGGCTGTATAATGAAATTCATTACTTTCAGAGGAGATAACTCTGATTAGTGTCTTTTACACCTCTACCTCTTCTATTCGTAATGATTCAGTCATTTAATTGGCTGACCATGTCTTAAGAAACAGAACTATTTATTTTAGCGCTGCAACGAACAGATTGAGTGTAAAAAATTTGACACTCCACCTGTCTGTTATGGGCAGTTTTACAACATATTTGAGTAAAATTGTCGATTTCAATTTGTTTTTTTAAAGTTTGTAAAAAACATGTTTTTCAAATTTTTTTGCCTGGTCTCTTTAACTTGGAATTATCAAAATTTGACAATATTTTCATGAAATTACGGATAAGTAAATAATTTTTTCAACAATGTTGAGTTCAATTATAACGGATAATTCTAAGGTTTCTTCTGCAGAGTTTATAAAGTATTATTAAATTAAAAAATCCCTTTCATGGGACGACGTGTCTCTTGTCTGGCGGCAATTTTTATAAAGGCTCACCTTTGACTAAACGCGAAACCCATTAGTGATTTCTGTATCTACTCTTTATGAAAAATCGAATGACACTATTTTTGTTTCAAAATTCCGAATTAATTTCTTTACTTCCGGTCGAAACCGGAACTTCAAACCCAATTAAAGCCCACTAATTTTTTGTGTTGCCATCTCTTGTAGTTTCTGACATCCGATTGTGACGGATGGACAAAAAAATGATAGGTGACAATTTCAAAAATTGCTACCAATTTACAAATTGTATTTTTTTCAGTAAGAACATTAAGATAATCACAAAAATATATTTTTAGTGGTTATGATTCAACACTATGTTTTATCATTACAGATATCAATAATATAGTTTATAAAAATTAAATGTGGTGACATGTTATTTGAGAAAAGAAGTTCAATTATTTTTTTTGTGTTTTTGCAGAGGGTAGTGTATGCAGAAACACAATGCGTAAGTCTGGCCATGAAACAGGAATGGCAGATAGCCATTCAACTTGTTCTTCTTCAACACAACGTAAAAGGGGTCTCTCTCGTTTTTCTCTCAGAAGACTGCTCTACTCAAGTCCTTTGTTGGCACGAAGGATACGTGCTGCATCTGGGCCATCAAAGAATTTACGTCAAGGTATTGGACGCATTTTTATTTTTTAGCTTTACTTAAGATTTTTACTGAAGATTTACTGAAGATTTTTTTATGTTAAGTAGGTAGTTAAACTGCATTACCTTTAATTAAAATTGAAGATTTACTGAAGATTTTTTTTACTGAAGATTTTTTTATGTTAAGTAGGTAGTTAAACTGCATTACCTTTAATTAAAATTGAAGATTTACTGAAGATTTTTTTATGTTAAGTAGGTAGTTAAACTGCATTACCTTTAATTAAAATTGTATGCAAGTTAAAAAAAGTCCTTAATTAATTCAGTTATGAGAATACATTTTACCGAGAATAAATTTATAAATTAATACTCTTATTAAGTAATATACAGCTTTGGTAAACAGATACAGTACTGTTTCATAAGAGCAGGCATTACTTTCTAAAACAGCTTTGAAACTTATGAAGTGCTTCATAAGCAGTTAAAGTCCTGCTCGGTAAAGTATTTTCCCTTTCTGCCTCTATTCATCATCACTTTTCAACATTTTAATCACTTCAATTATTTCAATATTATTTTCCTTTTTTAAAAAAAATCTGGTTTGAAACACACGACTTTCTCTTGCCAATGTAAATAATGAAACATGTAACCTGATTCATTATTAGTAAACAATGTAAAATGATTGATTAATTTTAATCAATTTTAACCTAATCAGATTTTAATCAACCTAATTTTCATCATAAGTGAAAGACGTAAAATGAAAAACCACCTTTGTTCGACTTGAAAATTCGGAAAATCACTAATTGACGCTAAACTAGACTTCCACTATCCAGCAACAAGCCAGCCTTTGACATTTTGGTTTGATATAAGAAAATGGTTGAAATAAAAGTTGTAGATTTTTTAAATTTTCTGTAATTTTGATTATTTATAATTTTATTGTAAGGCCACAATATTAAAAAAATCCCATTTTTTACCGATTTTGGTGAGAAATACAGAAAATCAATAATCGATGCTAAACTAAGCGTTGTATAAAAATGTTTAAAATTAAAGTTGTAGGTTTTCAATGTTCTACAACTTCAACTTAATTTAGGCCCCATGAATATAATTCATATTTAGGCCCCAGTCTACGCGAGTACAGGCCCCCAAGAATATTTCCAGGCATGGCGCTTATGTTATCTTGTAGAGCATAAAAAATTGTTGTAAATGAGGCAATTAGAAAAAACCGTCAGAAACGTTTCTGAAAAAATCGCAAAAAAGTAAAAAATTGCACAATTTAATTGTAAAAGTAAAAAAAAGTAAAAAAGAGCATAAAAAAAAGGCACAAATGAAAAGTACTTCATTCGGTTGATCGATTTTGATGAAAATGTCTGTGAAAAATGTTCACTGAGTTGAAAAGTATACTTATCAGCATGCCAGGCCCTTTCAAAAGCACATATTTTCCACCCTGCAATTGACACCTTCAATTTATTCACCACAGGGTTAGCTCTATAACTGAAATTCATTACTTTTAGAGGAAATAACTCTGACTATACCTTAACGAACTAGAGACTGCAGATGAAGGCGAAGCATAGTGAGCTAGACTCAGCACAGAGCCAATTGACTTTTGTTAATCGCATCCTGTGTTGTCACGTTGTGGTCCTGTTTTGGATGACAGCCTAACAAAAAGTCAGCTGGAGTTTAATGGAACATAGTGTGACTTAGCGAAGGGGCAACCTCACACCCGACCTTGGCTGTTATTGGCTAGATATCATCTGCAGTTTTTAGTTTGTTGGGGTATAGTGTCTTTTACACTTCTACCTCTTCTGTTCTATAATGATTCAGTCATATAATTGGCTGACCATGTGATAAGAAACAGAACTATTTTTTTGTAGCCCTGGAACTAATAGATCGGGTGCAAATAATTTAACACTCCACTTGTCTGTTATGGGTAGATAAGACTGTAGTTATTACTACTACTTGCTTTAATAAGCATGTCCTCAAATAATTTTTACCCAAAAATACATAGTTTACCTTAGGGATTACTTTGAAATTTATTTTTAAAACAAATCAATATTTAGAAAGAAACTTGTGTGCTGTAAAATGTTATGTCAATCAAGTATTTTTTTTAAACTTTTTAAAGCTGATTTAAGTGCTGTCTTTTCTATCTGCATAAGTAGGTTTTGTTCAAACATTTAAGTGTTTTAATTAGCTAATATATTTCTTGTATTGTAGTTGTGAACTTTTAATTCAGTAAATGTTTTTTGCTTTACATACATTATCACTTAAAAAAATTTACAAAGAAGGAACTGTAGTAGCTAATTGAAGCACCTTAAATAATGGTCTGCCTGAAGTTAGGTGATTTGCTACTATATTACACATAATTGGTTTTTCCGGATTTTAAAAACTCTTTCCTTATTACTATGTGAAGAATCATACCACTCTTAATTAATATAGCATACTAGATATGAAATAACATTGTGTTTTGGTAGTCTGCTGTTCACTACTTAATGAAGCAGGTGTTATTAATATTTGAATAAGTAAGAAATAATTTGGTTAACAATTATTTATTATTGATTAAATAATGGTGTGTAGGATAGTATTTAAAATAAAATGGATTGTGTTTCGTAACTACCGCCCTTTTGATGAACGTTGACAATTTGTTTATTGATCATATAAACCTTAGCATCATTGAATGAATATTCTGTAAGTGAAGTGTTTAATAAACATAATTTGAGAGTATTTTTTATATTGGTCAGAAGCAGACTAATAATTCTCACCATCATTAATGGATAATTGATTAAATAAACACTTGATCTGATGTTCTACACGATTTCTTATTGTTATGGCTTTAAACTGAAATAGGAAATGTCAAATGCAGCCATCGTTTCTCTTTATATCTCAAAAAATTAACATCCAATAGTTTATCTGATGAATAATATATTGGATATGAATTGTAATTTATTTAAAGAGCATCAGTAACATTCTTAACAGCATTTTAAACAGCAGTTTTACATATTGAGTGTTATTTCTGTATTGATAGCTTCTTGTGTTAAAGCTCCAATAATCACAGTTTTATTGTTTTATTTATATAAAATAAAACTATTCAAATCTAGTTACCAGTGCTGTATCATTAATGACGAGGTTGATTACTCATGAATATATTGATTGGTCTGTCAAAGCTACTGATAGAACTTCAGTAGAGTTGTAACAGATGTATCAGTAAACTTCCCATCAGCAACGTTATCTAATTATCTACTTTGTGTTTGGTTCTAAATCAGATTTGATCACTACTAAAATCAAAGCTGGAGAGAACCATTGACTTAGTTTTACACACATATCCATCTTTCTTGTAATAATTTTTTTCTGATTTATGTTGGTACCACGGAACAGTATCATTTTGAACCCTAAATTAAATTTTTAATATACACATCAAAACAGAATAGCATGAATAATTATTTTCCCAAAAATTTGTATTTTTGGTTATTCTCAACTCTTTCTTCATTAATTTTCAAGTTTTGCTACTGCTGTGTTCTTGAAATTACAAGAATTTAGTTTTTGTTATTTGGTATTAAACCGTTTTCTTCACTTAGCTCCACCAGTCTGTTAAGTGTTCGCTGTAGGTCTTGTTGGCACTCTGCAAGCAGTATCCTGTCAACTGAAAATCTGAGTTTGTTGATATTTGGTCTGTACCTTGTCACCTTCCAGTTCTTCAAGAAGCACTAAAAGAACTATACTGCTGTAGCCTATACACCATGTGAAATATATTTACTTTCCTTGCCCTATATGTATACATAAAAAGTATAATTTTTATGTAAATTTTTTGAAATTGTGTTTTCACTAGAAACACATGTTTTCAAGTCCCCTGAGCCAAAAAAACATATTTTTAGCGATTGATCTGGGTGTCTTTGTGTGAACAAAATATTTCAAGAATGGTATAGCTTACAAAGTTGAAACTTGGAACTTGAGTTAGGTATCACTAGAGAGGACCTGGTACAAACAATTTTATCAAAATTTGTCAATCGGAAGGAGTTATTTATTTATACATGCAATTTTTCACTTTTTTGCTATTTTCTTAAAATGACAATTTTTAATAAAGATCACCTTATTTACTTCATTTTTTATGATCTTTAAAGTAGGGTAAGTACCATGTCTGCTGAAATTCTTGGGAAGCTGTGCTTTCGTGGAAATTTCTTTTTTTAAGATTACGGTTTAATATGCATTTTATAGTAAAAGTGCATTACAAATTAAAGTTGTAGAAATATAAAAAAACCTACACTTTTTATTTCAAGCGCTTTTTCCACCACACTTCATTTAGTTAGCGTTAATTAGTGATTTTCTGATTTTTGCTCATCAAATCTGTAAAAGAATGGGATTTTTAAAAATTGTGGCCTTAGTATGCTTTTTACGACAAACGTGTATATATACAATTAAAGTTGTTGTTAAGGTCAACAGCCGAAAGCCTGGTTTGAACCTCTAGAGGTTTTACTTAGTAAAAACGAGGAGTGAGGTGGTTTACTATTGCCTTCCTTACTGAGTTGAAAGATTACTTAACAGCATGCCAAGCCCTCCGAAAAGCACCCACTTTCCAACCTCCAAATGATCACTTCACTTCACTTCATTCACCACGGGGTCTGGCCCATATAGTGAAATTAATTACGTTCAGAGGAGATAACTCTGACTAGTGTCTTTTACACCTCTACCTCTTCTGTTCTTAAATATTTCAGTCATATAATTGGCTGATTATGTGATAAAAAACAGAAGTATTTTTTGTTGCCCTGGAACCAACAGGTCAAGTGCAATTAATTCAACATTCCACCTGTGCCCAGTATGGACAATCAATCAAAGTTATAAACAATTAAAATGTTTACATCTTGTTTTCAAGAATTTTTTTCTACAGAGCCTAGTTTAGCATCAATTAGTGATATTCTGTATTTTTAAGTTCTGCTGAGGTTAATTATGCGCCATTCATTCATAATAAAAATTAGGTTTTATTTTTCATTTTACGTAGTTCACTAAATCACTATTACTATTGTTTATTAAAGGTAGATCATACTTTTCATTATTTACATTGACAGGAGAAAGTCGCATGAGTGTTCACACCAGATTTTTACTAATATTTTTGTTTGGTGTGACTTATTAGCAAATATCACACAAAATATGAACAGGAATGAACTTTTGAGGCCTACTTATATACTTTAATCGTTGTTTGGTTTCCACTTTAATTTGATCTGTGTGTATTTGGAGACCTGTGCCAATTTGGCTTGTGCTGTGTGCACATTTTCTTAATCTTGTACTTTACGATGTTTACTTATGATCATTAAGTTGATGTGATTTCAAAAGGAAAATTTGTTCAGTTGTACATACTGTTTTATAAAGTTATACACCTCATCTTGCAGGAATTTTTAAAAAATTAATTAAGTAAATAAACGATAAAATTACGCATAGTTGAACATGTAAAAATAATATTAGGCCTAAAAATTGAATACAATGAACAAAAGACACTTTTTGTTCATTACTCAATGAAATGAGCAATAATAATTATTATTATTTTCAGTGTCTAATTACTTGTTATGGTGAAGTAGCTGCATTGTTTTAACTAAAATTAAAGCCTTAACAATTTTTCATAGTGTTCCTGAACAACATATTAAATATCAGTCTTAATTATAATAATTAACGAATTTTGTATTTTTTTTAATGAGTCAGTCAGGGATCAATTGTTTTGTAGTCTAATTTCCTAGTAATTAATGAATACTTTTGATTGTTTTTAACTATTGTTAATTATTAACGTATTTGTTACTTGGCTATGGTAGCGTACTTAGTAACAGATAAGTTATTATTTAAATATATTTCATTTTAAATTAACCAATTAAATGTTTTATGAACAATAAATAGTTTGTTCGCTGTTTAGGTGTCTTAAAAGTCATCATTAATTACTTTTACCCACTAATTGTTACACATTTATTGTTATCTATTACTTATTACGTGTCAGTAATTTTTTGTTGTTGAACATGCCAATTTATCTTTATCTTTTTTAAAACAATTGTTTAGTTAAATTCTTATTTTCAAAAAAAAATTACGTTTATATCTGTATTACATTAAACATTTGTAATCTTAGATATATTATTTATATTGTTATCATCTAACGATTCCAGTCAAAAGTTTTATGGATTATAACAAATGCTCCATGGTTTGTGATATGGTAAGTCCACGTGTCAGCACCATGTAAGAAGAAACTATGCAGCCAAGTTCAAAATATCAAGAAATATTAGTAGATCACCCAAATTCTTTGGCGCTTAATTTACTTGATAATAGCAAAGACGTAACAAAACTAAAAAGAATAAAATTAATTGACCTTCCGTTTAGATTTACAGACTAACCTATATTGTAAACAATTGAAGTCCATATTTTTTTTTTAATTTTTAATATATTATTAAAATATTAATCTACATCAACATCTTTCTCTATGCATTCTACTTTATTCATCTTTTATCTAGATCTAGGCCTAACGTTTTCAAAAATTGTAAATAATTTTGTTTTTTTTTGGAAGGAATATCATTAGGTACATTGGATATTGTCTTCATCATGTAAACACTTACATATTATTTACTTATAGTTTTTGTTTTTAAACTGATTGTAAATAAACTCAAATGATAAAAAAAATATTTATATAAGTAGTGTAACTTATACAAACTGAATCAGTACATGTCGACATGTAGACTGCATATTACCATGTTACAGCAATTGTTAACCTCACTAGAGGATAGATCTTGTAATAACTAAGCACACAGATATAAACACCAAATAACAATATTTTTACACTTTAGTCAGGACATGGCTATCTATTATACTTGCAACATGATAGCTAATCATCATTTATGTTAAGCAACACATTCTCAAAGAATTCTTCTAGGACATAGCTATTCCATTATAATATAATGGAATTAAATACGAGGCTCATAATTATTATGAGCCATTTTTATTGATTTATTTATAACAACAATCTTGTGCTACCATAACAACCCTTCAAAATAAACTTGTGCTGTTGATTTTAACTTTGAAACATCACCATGTCACCACCAGAATAGTAGCTCAATTGAAACTGTATTTTTGTTATTTTGTTATTTACTTCACAAAATCTCATTATGGCTTTTACCAGTTTTCATTTTTGGATTTATGCTGAGTCCAGAAGGTGTGCTTTTTACAACCATAAAAACAATTTTTTAAACCTATTCAGTAAGAACTCTGTATTTAAGTCCAAACAGAATCATTTAAAATACATTGGGTTTTACATATATGGATAACAAACAAAAGTAAAACAGTAATTGTAGTAGACAAAAATTTGTTTTATTTTGTTGTAAAAATAAATGTTTATCATCACGTAATTGTTACTGTAGATTACTCATAACAATATTTTAAAACAAAAAAAGATTAATAGAAATTGCTCATGGCTTTTAAGCTAGGCTATATATTGTGACACTTATTCTGGATTCTTTCAGGACATGGTTATTTATAAATAATTAAACCTCCTTTAAAATTTAAAACAAATATTTATCTACAAATTAATTACTTAAATCAATTGTCATTCTTTTAGTAATTACACTAAATTACTTAATACATTAACAAACTAAATTTAATAAAAATGTTCTAAAATTAATCAAGATTTAAGCAATACCAAAACAAAATATAGCCATTTACATTAAATAAATTGTTTCTTTCTTAAGACCAGATAACAATTGTACACTCGTCTGTTATGAAGAAACTGCTTCAATCCACAATGTGTTATGTACTACCATTTTTAATTCACTTCACCACTGTTCAAACAACTCTAATTTACTAAGAAAAGGGTAGTGGCTTTTTTATAAAAACAAATTAAAATATTCTTGTAGGATGATTAATGTAAGAAAAATCCAGATAAATAAAATAAACGCTAGTACATTCAACTCTGTACTAGAAACACGCGTGAGGGTTTATATTAATGCTGCCAGAAAAGTCATTAATTAGATTGAAATTACGAAATGTGAAAAGATCACTCTCACACAAATGCCAAGTAATCAAAACATCAAAAAACCATAGTCCAGCTGGCATGCATCACAATATAAATTGTACTAAAAAAATTTTGTACACAACCATTCTGCTAATCTGAAATAATTGGGATCGGGATCTGTTTGGATTTTTATATATTTGGATCTCCTGAAAAACTTGCATAATTATGAAAAATAATAAAAAAATAGCTAAACTTTAGTATTACAGACGCATTATTGGAATGGAGTTGGGTTTTAAAATTTACGCGAGATTGATGTGAATGAGTGGTTGACAGCTGGCGATAAAGGTCTTTAGTTTACAGACTAATAAATAGTTTTCGTTATCATGTCAGAATCCAGCAAAGGTTCACATGAAACTGAAGCACTCGTTTGTGCAACAAACTTATTTCACATATTATCAGATTTCACATTCAGAAAACAGCAAACGCACTGGAAATAGCACTTCAGTACATACAGCTGTACAACACTACGGACACAGAGTTATGTTTAAGGCGTTAATGAAATATTGTGTCATCATTAGGGTTCATGGTGTGTTACAATAGCAAACAATTAGTGATTTTAGTTTTTTTTTTTAACGTCGCATCAACATCAAAGGTCATTAGCGACGACGTTGGGGTGTAACTGTGTGTAATGAGAATGAAATGATTATTTGTAACGTATGAAAATATGCCGTGCCTTGAGTGGGATTCGAACCCAGGACCGCATGATGAGAGGCGAGCACGTTACCAACTGCGCCAATGCGGCCGGCAATTAGTGATTTTATGCAACCAGAATGTAGTGTATATTTCTTGTAATTGCCAGTGAACCGGAAGAAATGTTTTACCAGTAAAGGATTTGCGTGTTCAACTACATTTAAATTTAATTTTTACGTTTAGAAGCTTATTGAAAATATTTGTCATTGAAATTTATTTAGTTTTTATTTTTAAAACACATTTTATACATACAAAAAGTATGTTAAAAAAATAGAAATCAAATCAGATTATCCAAAATTTTGGATAACAAAGTTCGGATTATTAGGTTATTCAGTTCTTGTATGTATTTGTGCTGGGGAAATCCTATTAAAACTTCAGTAAGTAAACAAAGTAAGAAACTATTTTATATTTATGTTGTTTCATGCAATTTTATAAAATACTTTTATGATTTATTTGTAAACAAGCTATATTTAGTACATTTTACTGATGTGATGTGTTGTACAAAGATTTTGTTAATTTTCACGTTAATAAACAATTACGTATATTATTATGAATAATACATAAATTGTAAAATTATGCAGTATTAATTTGCGCCGGTAATCATGATATTGTTAAATTAAATAATGGTTGTAATAATAAGATGTGAAATTTATGTTCGTAAACGTACATTTTAATGTTTTAATATTTTTGTGGATATGACCTTTTGACTCATAAATGAATTTACTAAACTGATGTATATGCAATATCCTGTGATAAAAATAAATGATGATGGTGTTAGAAATTAACTAACTTGTTCAACATGATATTCTAATATAGTCGTAAATTAAATTCTTTTATAATGATACTAATTAATATTCTGGCAGTGTAGATTTCATAGTTTTGATACACATTATTTGAAGAGTCCAAGGGAAAAACAAGTTTAGTGCAAAATTCAAGATTTTGAGTTCGTACTGCCAACATTCGGGAAATCTACTATACTTTTACGGTATTTAGTACAAACAGAAATAAAGCATTGAGTGACAAGGGAAAACATGCTAAGTTCATATTTTGGGCAATAATGGATTTTTAAACAGCAAATTTCGCTACATAATTTTGTTATTTCAATTTTTTAAAATGTATTTTGTGTTCCATACTAATAACTTAATAGGTTTGTTAAGTGAGAGTAACAATAATTCTATTGGTTAGCTGAGTACAAGTTCACAAACTTTAAAAACCTGAAAAATTACCAAAATGTGATTAGACGTGTTTTTGCCCTACAGAACTATTTTTTGTAGCCCTGAAACTAGCAGATTGAGAGCAAATAATTTAACACTCCACATGCCTGTTATGGGTAAAATTAAAAGTTAAAATTAAAATTATTTAAAAAAAAATTAAAATCTGACCTGATCTATTTTTCCTTTCTATATTTTGAACATTACTAATGCTAATAGAACTGATGAAGGATGGTAGATGAAAATAATTTATGAAAACATATCAGGCCTGACTCGGAATTGAACCGAGGCCATTTGGCACAGTAATCAGTTGTGCCGACTACTATACCAATGGCCCAACCCAACCGGAAGTTACTGAATTACAGATGAGTGGGATTAAAGAGGAAATTACTGTAATTACAGTTTCCATAAATGTATAACTTCTATCTACTATTAATGAAATTTACTTTGTAGTTATTTTTTCAAATATTTTATACTTTACTGATTCGTTGTTCTTTTTTCTATGTGAGCAGGTAGTCGAGAAACTTGTGTTGG
Source organism: Catonia carolina (assembly GCA_035578175.1). NCBI lineage: Eukaryota > Metazoa > Arthropoda > Insecta > Hemiptera > Achilidae > Catonia > Catonia carolina. Next base: position 327,921,723 of record JAQMRL010000001.1, on the reverse strand, counting down.
GCAGTCTAGAGATGTAGAAAGAAATGAGATACCTAGATCTTCTAGTAAAATGTCTGTCGCTAAGGTAGGCCTATGTCAATAATTAATATACTAGGTTGAAAGTGTTTTTTTACACGATTTTGTTTTAATTAATTAGTTTAACAAATAGTAAGTTCTGAAAAAATATTGTGTAAAGTTACTAATGTATTAATTATATTTTGTATAATAGATTTTATTTGATTTAAGTGTGTTTATATGAGTTAGTTTTATATAAGAGTTGTATTAAGCTTTTGCTTAGAACTAATGTAAATGATTGTCTGAAATTAAAAGGTTTTATCACTGGTTCAAAAGTAGTGTTTAGTTTAAGGGTTCCTTTGCATAATGGGAGATCCTGTTCTAATATTATGAGATTTACTGATGAACGAACTAAATACGAGGGTTATTCGGAAAGTAAGGTCCGAATCTCCATAACCAAACAAACATGACGTGAACATCGTATTGCGCATGCGTGTCGACTCCCGGCATGCCTTGCGTGTAAAATGACACTATTTGCATTCATATTGTTGCAATGTGCTGTTTACAGTATTAGTTCTAAATTTTTCAAACAATTGATCAGCCCGCCGACTGTGAAATTCGTTCCGTTATATGGTTTTTGACAGCAAGAAACATTTCAGCGGCAGAAACTCATCGCCAGATTTCTGAAGTGTACGGCCTCAATGCGATGAGTGACAGCAAAGTGCATAAGTGGGTGAGAAATTTTAAGAATGGACGGGACAATGTCCATGATGAACCGCGATCAGGCCGACCATCAGTAGTGACAGAAGATTTGGTTAATGCCGTGGAAGAAAAGATTTGTGAAGACCGGCGATTCACAATTTCAAGTTTATCATTGGAGTTTCTGAATGTGAGCAGAACAACTTTGTACAAAATTGCGTCTGAAAATTTGCAATTTCGTAAATTGTGTTCACGTTGGGTTCCCAGACTGCTTACTGAGGATCACAAAATGAAAAGAATGGCTTGTTCTCTTGAATTTTTGGACCGATACTACAGAGAAGGTGATAAACTTTTAGAGCATATTGTCACAGGGGACGAAACATGGGTTTCTCACATTACCCCAGAGTCGAAACATCAGTCTGTGGAATGGCGTCGCACATCATCACCAGTCAATGTCAAGGCCAAGCAGACAATCTCAACACGCAAGATTATGGCTACAGTGTTTTGGGATAGACATGTAGTCTTGTTAGTCGAGTTTAGGCAGTGAGGGACAACAATAAATTCCACCGCTTACTGCGCCACCCTAACTAATCTTTGCCGCGCAATACAGAATAAGCGACGTGGCCTTCTGACATCTGGAGTTTTGATGCTGCACGACAATGCCAGTTCCCATTCTGCCATTCGAACGTAAAATCTGATCAGATCATTTGGATGGGAACAGGTTGACCACCCGCCTTTTACTCCAGACTTGGGACCAAGTGATTTTCACTTGTTCCGCTACCTGAAGGAGTTTCTCGGTGGCAAGCAGTTCAGCACAGATGACGACGTGAAAGAAACTGCTCAAGAGGGGGCGGAATTCTACGATATAGGCATACCAAAGCTTATTGAACGTTATGATAAATGTTTAAATAAAAATGGAAATTATGTGGAAAAATATAGAAAGATGTAAGAAATACAATAAAAAAGGTTTTTTGAAAAAATCTTACATTGTTTATTTATTTTTGAAATCGGACCTTACTTTCCGAATAACCATCGTAGTTCTGAAATGCTTGTGGTATTACCAAAATCAAGTGTCATTTATAAATTTCATATACTTAACATTTAGTTTTTAAAAGTTACAAAATAAGGTAAAAGTTATTAGGAAGCACTTTTAACTACATCATATTTAAAACAGTAAAAAGTTTATGAAAATTAACTGCAATAATGTATCTTGTAAGTGGTACAATATATCTTGCAAACTAATCTGGTTGCTACATTGTTTGCATTCTGCTTTTTTCCTTTCTGAATACTCTAAAATTTATTTTGTAACATCTTTCTTACTAAATTCAATAGCAGGATTTTGTGTTATTTATTTCTAGTTGTGTATTATCAAGCGTTCATTATGGTAGAATTTATATTTTAGTAATCAAATGATTTAAGCAGTTGGACCAATATTATTACATTCAGTATGACCGTGGCCTTTGTTACAGTTTGTGTGGCGTTTACTGTGGAAAAGGCACTTAAGAACAGAAAAAACTTTTCTTGAACTCTGTGGTTTATATGTTGTGTTTACTTTAATAAGGGATAATGTTGGTATAAGGAGAAGTTAAAAAGTTAGTTGCTTTGGTCAGGAAAAAATGCAGGAAATGTTTTGTAAAATCACTTTTATTTTTCCTTGAAGTGTATAAAAATATCTATTTTTTTCCGTGTAGTCCCTAACTATATTTAACTATTTATGGTATTGCGTGATGAGTTGTTCTAGGACTGTCATTGAGAAATTCCTTTCTAACAGTGTCAGGCGCACATTGCATTCTCAATATCTTTGATTGTACTGAACTCAGGGCAGTGCTGTGTTATAATACAGAGAAGCGATTGCATCAAGCAGCTCTTGTCAAGGTTTAATTTTTGAAAATTTTGTTTTGAATTGTGGCAGTATAAGCAGTAAAATCAAAAATATGTTGATGTATATGATTTATGATTTGTTGTACACTTTTGCTTAAGTGCTTTCAATTTCCTTTGATTTTTGTTTCTGGTGCAGATGCATCATTAATGAGCACCTATTATTATCATTAATCACATTATTCATTGCTGAAAGACTTTTGATCTGACAGCGTGAACATTTTAATTTTATTTGTAATATACCACACGGCCTAAAAGCTGAAGTGGCAGTTATCACAAAAGTTTCTTATCACTTAATTGAATGTTACATGTTGATATTTCTTGCATCATTCTGAGAAAATCTACTGCATAGTCCTGGATGAAGTCGTTATTGTTTCACACTTGTCACAGTTTTGTTCAAAAAGTAAATACCATTTTTCGTTACAGAGAAAGAATTACTAAGTCAATTGAAAATGTTTCCCCTTGTGTTAATTGGTCAATAAATGAGCGACCCAAGAAGCGCAATTTTTGTTTTTGCTAATGGAGGTGCTCAGAAGTCATATTATGTACACTTTCATACAAAGTATCCAAATCAGCTAAAATTTCATGTGCTGTGAATTGGTAGTTTTCGAAGAATGAATCATTTTTTTTTTTTTTTTGTTTAACGTCCGACTGTTTTGCAAATTGCTGCTAATGCAGACGGTGAAGGATGAAATGAATTTTTTGTAACGTATGAAAAAATGCCATGCCCGAGTGGGATTCGAACCCAAGACCGCGTGATGAGAGGCGAGCACGTTACCAACATCGCCAACGCGGCCGGCGAAGAATGAATCAACCCTTTCAGCATTTTCACTTGTCATCAAATTTGATGCCCTTGTGATTCTTATTTCATCCTTAATTACATTTCAGTCATTTTCAAAGAGTTTGCGCCATTTTGTGATGGCTTAGTGAGAATGGTTTATACACTTTACTCAGTTGTCTATGGAGTTGCATAAGATTATACTTTTCAGCCGCAGAAAACATGTTACTGAATGAATTTCTTATTTGTGTGTTACTCTGTAGTGACGTAACTTGTTACAAATTGATATGGGGGTAGATTTGTGATGTATATGTCCCAATCGTTGAATCACAGTTTTAAAAATATGAGAAGCATTATAATATTAGTAGTTTATTCAAGCATTTTAATATTGTTATCAACTGCTGTCATCAACAACTCTTCTTGATGAAAAAATATAGGCTAATGCAACTAACTTCTTGACTGGCCCTTATATTTTTAATGGGATACAGGATTATTATGTTCTGTATGTGTGCATTAATTTGTGCTTATATGTTCACTGTTAAGTGAACAATATGTACACAGATAATTTAAAAACAGCTTCAGTAAATATTACATTTTGTGTAGATAATGGTAGTATTTTAGTCTTCTTAATCTCGAAAAGCCATATCCTGTTATATGGAATATTTATTATGAATCATTTATGTGATAATAGTTATTGTTATTGTATCTTTTTAAAACTTTAAAGTGTATCACTATTGACATAACTGTTTTTTATTCGGTTTTTACAATGTTTATTTTATTTTTTTAGTTTTAAATTTGTTATACTAAGTTATAAAAATATTCTTCATTCATCGAGTATTTAACCAATCAACATTGTAACTGGCTGCCTCTGTAGTCCAGTGGTTAGCATGCTCTGCTGCAAAGTAGAAGTTCCTAGTTTGATTCTCAGCTATGGTGTGGAAGATTATTACTCATCTAAATCCACCATTTCATAATCCAAAGTATTCGCTAATGACGCAGGTGTTGTGACAAAATAGAACTAAAAAAAACTCACTTTCATGAAATGGCGCCTCGCATGGCTAATTGCAATTTTTAAAAAGGCTTACCTTTGACTTATGGCAAAATTTTTTAGTGATTTCTGTATCTACTCTATAAGAGGAATTGAATAACACTATTTATTTCCCAATTACTGACTTTGATTTCTTGACTTTTGGTTTTGGGCCACTTCCAGTTGATAAACTTCTGGAACTTCAAACCCAATGATTTCTGTATCCACTTTTTTGAGGAATTGAATGACACTATTTTTATTTCCAAATTCTGATTTTGTTTTCTTGACTTCCAGTTTTGGGCCATTTCCGGTTAAAACTGGAACTTTAAACACAATTCAGGCCAACTAACTTTTTAAGTAGATTACGAATTTGAAAATCATTTGTTGCTATCTTGAGGAGTTTGTGACTTTGATTTTTTGACTTCTGGTTTTGGGCCACTTCTGGTCAAAACTAGATCTTCAAATCCAATTTAGCCCCACTAACTTTTTGTGTAGATTACGAGTCTGAAAAACCATTTTTTACTATCTTTTGTAGTGTCTGACATCTGGGTGTGAGGAACAGAAAAATGGACGGACTAAGGAAAATGATAGATGACAATTTAAAAAATTGCCACATATAATGTGTAATCTTTGGTGTGTAATTTGATGAACATTATTCAAACATTTGCTATCATCATTACCTGCACATGCATCATTAGCACAGTGTGAAAATGTTTGAAACAAAATGTGTGAAGGTTGCTTTATTTATTTTGTACTTTACTCATAATTTTTATACATATTATATAAAGCTTACTGATGTAAAGTAACCATGTAGATTTCAGTCAATTAAGTGGGCAGATCATATTTTATTCATTTGTTAAAGCAAAGTTTTTTGGCCAGGATCATGATTAAATTACTAGGTCTACTGTTTTAACATTCTCTAACACACATGTTTTATTTTTTTAAGCTAGAACACCTTGACTAGACTAATTTCACCCCATTAGCACTTTAGTTTATTTACCACTAAAATCAATTCTAAACATCTTATGAAAAAGAATATTGCTGTTAGTGGGTCTCAGTGTTTCATTTTTTCTGAAAGTTTATGAAAAGTTGCTTTGGGCGGGTTTAGGGAGACTCATCGTAACCAAATACTGGTTGACTGACATTCCTGGGCATGTATAAGAAAACTAATACTGGAATTTCTTGATTCATTAAATTTGTACCAGTGAATGTTGCATATGCTATCATCATGACATAGTGATAACCACATTGCAGTTAACTACCACGGTCAGGTTCCTTGAACTATGTTTGTCTTTAACTTGTTGTATTTTCTGCCAGGTTCTTAATTTTTTGTTAACTCATGGCCTCGTTAGAATAATTTTAATCTTATAATCTTAATCTATAATCTTAAGTCTTTACCATCTTTTTCCCATTCTTTAGATTGTTTTCTGATACCAGTGAGGTTTGGTTTTAAGGGAATTTAATCTGTTAAAGATACCCTTAATCAGAGTGCTAATGTCCATCTATTCTGTGAATATGCACAAAAAATTTAATTCTTTTTATAATTTCATCTGTTATTTTAGGAAATTTTTTGTATATTTCTTGATTTGATGTTTTATTTAGTATATTGATTTGTTTGCTATTATTCATGTTAGTAAAACTAATTCTCAGTGAAAATATAATTTCAAAGTTATTTAATTATATACTAATTTGTTTTATTGATATTCAGTTTTCATTTATGCTGATTGTTGTATTGTTATTAATTTTTTCTCAAATTTTCAGAGTGACAGTGGTGAAATGGGATTAGTAGAGTGTCCGCTTTGTCTTGCCGAGTTACCTAGTGAATATTTTCCAAAGTTATGCACTTGCCCTCATCGCTCCTGTTATGATTGCTTCCAGCAGTACCTGCGCATAGAGATCTCAGAATCACGAATTAGTGTAGCTTGCCCCGAGTGTTCAGAACCAATGCATCCTAATGGTATGGCTTATAAAATGAAATTTTTATTTATGATTCATGTTTTGTTAATTTAAATGTGATTTCAAGTTGCTACAAAAGTTGATATAATCAACATGACTATTTAAGAAACGTTTATGTAACAGGAAATATTGCAATTGTTTACCTGGAAATTAGTGAACATGGTTTTTCAAGTCATTATTAAATGTGTCATGAGAGATATGATTAATGCTATATCACAGTGTGAATCACCATTCAAAAACTGCTTATTCATATGATTTAAAACTTAATAATTTAGTCTAAAAAACCATTTTTAAGTTATATTGAAAGTTAAATGTAGGTATTAAGCTTTCAGTACTTTATGCCGTGGGTAATTTAATGACATGTAATTGAGCATACGAATTCAAGGTGGAGTAAGGCCACAATTAACCACCTTCATCTTCATTTCCTGTGGTCAACCTTTTTTAGATGAGTATGCCTGTTAGTAATAAAATATTTCCTTTAGGAATATACTTTATTTGGCTTGTATTTTTTAAAACTATCTCTTCACATAACAGTCCAATTATATTCTGTAGCAGAAATTCTATTCTATCTGTTTAATATTACATACAGTATTACCTTGTTTATCTGCATGCACAGTTTATTCTGGATTATTCATAGAATTGTGATATCCTACGTACATTATTTGAAGAATACTCGTTGTACAATCTAGATACAGTGTATTGTTCATTTTATATCCCATACAGTATTCTAAATTTTATCAATATTCATGTTTTCAAAGTGTACAGTTAGAGTATGTACTGTTCTGTTTAAAGCATTAGTGCCTTGAGCTAAAGATCGTATGTACATTACTGTATTTGCTTAGTGAACCATTGCTGGGCAAGATTATGGCGCTTTTGAAACAGCATCCCGACAGTACATTGGCTGAACTTTTGAAAGTGAAATGATGTATGAGTGTGCTGCCGTTAAATGAAATTGAGGAAAGTAAAGAAAAGAAAAATAAATGATTTCTTTTTAAAGAAAACAAAATATTTGTGTACAAGAGTATTGTAGTGTTTCTGTTCAAAGAGGTACTAATAAAAAATAAGTTTCCCATTACATTTTGTTTTTATTGATTTTTTATTGTGTCTGGTTTATCGAGATTTTTGAATTTCTGGATCCACCCAGTCTAAATTAGTCCAGATAAATGAAGTAGTACTGTATTATAAATGCATAGTAGCAAAACCCGTTGTATGAAAGCTGATCAAATTTTAATGAGACTATTGTAGTGAAATTTAATGTTGTCAAAGTGGTTATACTGTATTATGACAACATAATAGGCTGTTGTTGCTTAGGTCAACAGCCGAAAGGCTGGTTTTAACATCTAGAGGCTTTACTAAGTAAAACGACGAGTGAGGTGGTTTACCTGTGTTTTCCTCACTGATCAGCAGTTGAACCTGGGGCACCTTGCTTAGAAGTCAGTACTTAGAATCCTGTTCAAAGCATAACTGAAAGAAATGTTTGAAAATAATGTTCAAAAGCTGTTTTTTCACCATGTTAGTGCACAGTCTGATTTTCCTAATGCAAGAACTTTTCTCGTGCGAAAGTTTATTGAAAGCAGTGTTAGTAGTTTTTATAAACCCATTACAGATTTTTTCAGTCATTAAAAAAACCCTGTGGTATACTTAAATTTTAAATTAGAATTTTTTTTCTGGATGTGAAAACACCCAGAATTACTTGCTGCAACCCATCGCAGTTTGTTTGGTACTCCAAACACGTCATGATGTTTGGTCAAAGAAGGTGTGTACAAAAAAGAAAGTGTATGAATTTGGTTTAATGTAGTATAGTATTTAATAACCCTAAAGGTCTACAAATATTCATTTTGTTTTTTATTACCCCTCGGAGGAGATCGGCTGGGTAGTGCCCAGCCTTTGATGAACTTGTATTGTTATTGTTAAGTTTGATGTACCAAGCAGATAAAAAAATTTGTTTCATTTGGAACTATGCTTTGTTCCCAACAAAACTGATGAATCCATGTGGTTTTGGTCAAAGAAGCAACTTGACATTTCTTGTGAGACTTTTTAAAGCTTCTTTGTTCTTGTAAATTTAAATTAGGATCACGCAAACGTCTGATTATTTTTAAACTAAAAACAGGAATCCGATAAATTATGCTTGAGTGACAAACATGTTTTTGATTTTGGTGTAATTCAAGTAATGACCTTGTTCATTACCTCTGCAGATTGAAGTTGTTTATCATTTTTGATAATTCATTAATTTCAGTGAACCAAATTTTAATGAGCATTGTATAATGTATTCTGAAAGTTTTGCTCAAACTATCCTTTCTGTGAAGTTAGTGCGTACTGGGATTGGGCAAGAAGTAGGATTAGATGCCATTACTTCTAATTGCTGTCATTATTTCACAGTATGCCTCTTGTCTTACTTCAGATTCGTTCGTAAAATTATTTTTCTATCTATTTATAATTTTAATTGTACATGTAATTAATGAAAGTAATGCCATTATATAACTTACAAAATTTTGTAAAGTAAATTTTACTGTAAAATCTAATAATAATCTGTGAATTTATTGTTTATTTTCAGATATCCGTATGATTTTAAATGATAAATTACAATACGAGAAATACGAAGACTTCATGGTACGTAGGGTATTAGCTGTTGACCCAGATACCCGCTGGTGCCCAGCACCTGACTGCAGGTGAGATTAATTACTCTATTAGGTATATTTTTACATGTATAAATTGTTTTCAGTTTATGTCAAGATGAAATAAAATACATTAGTTAAATCATAACATTTTGTTTTGAGAGTTTTATCATGTCTGTTTATTGTTATCAGTGATATTACAATTTTACTGTTAATAAATTCTGATGTCCTAACCAAATCAATATCACTTTTCTTTAAAGAGAAATTGATGCTCTACAGTTTCATTATTATTTTTTAATATTTAGAAAGTATGAACTACTGTTTGGGAGGTTTTTAATCATCTTCATAGCGAAGGTATGGTATTTCCAAGTCAAGGCAATACATTGTATGATAATCCTTACAGAATCTTTGGTAGCTTGGCAACTGTTAATATTAACTTTACTTGGACATACATAGCTCTATCTTGACTGTGTTTTCTCTAGCTTCTTTTAGGATTTGTGATAGTGGGCCACAAGGAATGTTTATTGTGAGGACTCATATTCCTTCTGTTGTTTGAAGTTATTTATTTGGGTGATTGAGTCACCGCAGGAATTTGCTGATGAATTTCTATGCAGATAGTATTCTAAAAGTGTGCATGTTTAGCCTAGGAATAGCGTTAATGTAGTTCTGTTAAAACGATTCTCCTGCATATTAGTTTAGAAAAGAGTTATTGCCTTACTCTTAATAAATTCCTTTAACTTATCTCTAATCTTTCAATGCTATTGATACATTCATTGCCACTGTAATTAGTCCATGAAATTTATAATTAAATTTTACTCAGGATTAAATTACAAAGCTGTAACCCTATAAACTGTGGACAGTAAATAATTATACTTGAGAATTATGGTCTATCTATGAAATTGGTCTTGACTATATGTTCTGTGAATATCTACATTGAATATAAATATTTTACTATTTAATGTGAGATTTAAGGAGTAAATTATTTAGTTTTCAAGAACTACAGTTCGATTTTGTGAGATTTTTTCATCTTGTTTGAAGTCTTTGAAACGTGATCCTTATTTATTACTGAATTATCATTACTCCAAACACCAAACCATCCCTTGTATCTACTAGATGATGCAAAGAATGAAATTGCTTTAATCTTAATGTAGTTAAATCAGCTTTTCTATGTTTATCTGTACTATAAACGTTCTATCAGTGATTTTGCACATCCTTTCCAGTAAGTCCTTTCAGTAAGTGGTACCAGTATTTTAGCTGTTAGGTTGCCCTTAAACCACCACTATGCCAATTTTTTGTGTACGTAATGAATTCTTGTGCTGCATCGTTTTATAAATTAATGAATTATTTTTTTTTCCATAATTTAATCAGTATTATGTATTGGAAATTCGGGGAATGCATATGACAATTTTGTTTTAACTGTAGAAAAACAGCTCTGGCTTTACTACTGTAAAAAAACAGTTTATATTCTCAAAATAATGAGTATGAACACTTACACTTTTGACTTGTTAATGAGTACTCTACCACTTGTAAATTTTTAAAAGGTAATTAGAGGTTGGTTTTGGTATGGACCTTACTAACTCTTTAGTAACCTAATGTTAAGTGGTTTAAAAAAGTTGTCACGTTCTTAATAAAGATACACGTGTTTAAGGACCCTACTTCAGTACAGTAGCTCATTCGTCGCACCCTAAATGCTTTTTCTTTTTACTTTGTCTAACACCATCTTTTTTATGGCTAGTACTACACAATTTATTGAGATAGTTTGTGATTTGTCTTGGCCTGTACAGCTTGTATGTGTGAACTTAACTTTTATCCATTAGTTAGCCAACATTCTCCATACATTCATTTTTTTTCTACTGCAATCTATTGTGCCAAGATCTTCTTAGAGTTAAAACACATCCTTGCATTTAATTAACCATTGAAACCATTTAATTATTAAAAACATCTCAGAATATGTTGTCTCATCAGCCATTTGTTAACAGGTGTTATTATACAAATGATGAGATAATTATTTCAAAAAAATTTTGATGATTAGCTTCAGTTTGTATATTCTGATAATGCATCCACTGAAACTTGCGAGCAAAAATAAGTAAAAGAATTAAACCAGTATTAAGAAGAATACTCTTCTTCCTTCTCTTGGGTGGATCATGTAACAAACGGAGAGGAGCTGGAATGGATGGGGAAGAAGATGGAGGTTGTGAATAAATTGAAAAGTAGGAACCTCAAATATCTGAGACATGTAATGAGAAATAGGAACAGGTACCAGTTTCTTCAGTCCATTCTTTAGGGTAAAATCAGGGGGAGACGTGGACCAGGTAGAAGATAAATTTCCTGGCTCAAGAATCTTAGAGTGTGGTTCTCCAAAACAATTCCAGAGCTATTCAGAGCAGCTGTCAGTAAGGTTGTCATAGCCAGAATGATTGCCAATGTTTGGATCAAATAGGCACCATAAGAAGAAAAAGAAGAAGAAGAGTACAGGAACTAATAGTGTGTTGTCATTTAAATAAATTACAAGCTGCAGGATATAGTGTAAAGATGTATTTATAAATGAAAATGTATTTAAGTAAATTTTGTTTTGGGAGAATAGCCACAAAAATTACTCTGTACTATTGGCAATATTTATGACAAGTTTTTTTTTAAAGTGTACATTACCGACATTATTCCAGTGTAGGTCTATCTTGCTACTGATCATTCATGTGTGTTTAATTGGAACAAAACTGGTACTATTAAAATACACACTTTTGAAAGTGTTACTCTTTTCTCTGTGTCATACGTTTTTTCCAGGGTTTTTAAAATTTTTATCTGAAGTTGTACTTCACGATGTAGTGTAAAACTTTTAACAAAATATTCATTATTTTGTTAAATTATGTAACAATTAATTTATTGTTTTGTGCCTTTTGTTTAGCTATGCTGTGATAGCAGCTGGATGTGCCAGCTGTCCAAAAATTAAGTGTGAACGGCCTGGCTGTGATTCATATTTTTGTTATCACTGCAAAGCCGGTTGGCATCCTAACCAGACTTGTGATGCTGCTCGTGCCCAACGATCCCCTAACGTTCGTTCATCGTCAATATCATTTAGTCAAGATTCTCAGCATAGTAAGTAACATTATGTTTCAAGGAAAACATTTTTGTGTGATCATTATTACTGAGAAATTATGATTAGAAAATTACATACTATTTATATATTTTTAAATAATAACACAGTATCGAATTATGCCTTAAGGCGTAATAAATAGTAAATGTCTTTTATATGCTGGATGATGCTGTAAGGTGTCATAATACCTTGTTATGGCTGGTGCTCTAGTCGGTTGGCGTAGGCGTTTTCTTCGTTTGTTTCTCTTTTTTTATTTAAGTTTATTTATTCATTGAATAGGGATCAGATGGTATTTTTGATGCGGGACGGAACTGGGCTGAATAGGCGTTGGGGAATATGTTGTCGGCAAGGGTCTTCATAATGAAGAATGGAAGGCGAGATAAAGGGACTAACTTGACCAGAGATTGGGGTAAGGGTGAGATAGGGTGGGGTAGAGGGAAGAAAAAAGCAATTTGTGAGTAAGTAGTAGATTCTAGTTGTTAGTTGAGTTGCCGTATCTGGCGTTGTAAGTGGCAGAAGTTGGCGCTCCTCTTCTTCTGACCGGAGTGGCGGGGCATCCAGCAGCTGTCAGCTTCTGTTGCGGATGGGGAGAGGTGGAGATAGCTTTTGTCACTGCCTTGGGGTAGAACCAACCGCTGACTGAACGATCTTGTCTATACTGCTACCTATTGAATAGGAGGGGTTCCTGATGGAGGCGAACACCTTTTAACTGCTGCCTGGAGGAGGAGCAGTCGCTTGGTGAAGCAAAGGGGTCTGTTAGGAAGAGCAAAAAGACGAACAGTACTTGTGTTTGAGCGTTTAATGCTAACCCCAGTTCGACCTTCTCTTGGGAAGGTTGAAACCGAACTAACAATCCGGCCTTGTTCGCTATACGCCTTACACACTCTTAGTCGTACAAGCGCTGTGAAAAGTTTTCTGTCCGTGCTATCTTGTGGTAGCAGAAGCAACCACCTCACCGTCCACCCTGATTACAGTGTCCAAGTTGCTATTGATGGACCAGTGTAGAAACAGTAAAGTATCAACCTACTTGTTTTTTGCGGTTTCTATTCAAACTACATCATATTCTCAGTGTTACCAAGTGTTCTGGAGGCATTCAGACTGATCCTGTATGTTTGTTTATGTATTGGAATCTATACTAATATTATAAAGGCAAAGCGTGTTTTTTTATGCAGGCTAATTTCCAAAACTACTGAACGGATTTTCATGAAATTTTGACAGTATATTCGTATTTATATTACAGCAACATTTGCATTTAAAATTTTTCAAAAATTATAACCCTGAGGGCCCTAATGAAGATTTTCATAAATATGTGCGTGCGTGTATGTGTACATTGGAGTATATGTACAGTCGATTGATCTAGCAGCTAGAGAATTTCTGTTACATATTTATTTTTAAAAATTTATTAGGTCATACACATGTTTGGGGTGTGAAGCTGCGCGGGCCATGCTAGAATAATTATAAATCATAATTGTAAACAAATTTTCAGTTATAAAATTTATGTATAAATATGAAACAAACAAAAACATTGATTTAGCTGATGATGAATCACTGAATAAATAACAAAGTGATAGTTTATATATTATGCTGATCGGCATCACCCTATTCTTTCACTGAAATGGCATGGTGGTACAACTACAACTCTTGCCTCCAGTACTCAACATTTTAAACAGCGAAACTGATTGAAATTACACCCTTGTATGATGCAATATAATAGGTGTTTAGCTTGTAGCAGTAAACTGTTAGTTGTTGTAAGTTACAGACCTTTCCTTGACAAGATGAATATAACATTGTATTCAGAAAAAAATTGGTGAGATTAATATTCTTATTTTATATCTCCACTAAGTTTGACGTACAATTTTGACAGTAAGATAAATGTTAGTGGTAACATGTGTTCACATTTTTTAAGCAGTTGTTCTACTGATTATGTATATTGCAAATTTCATGTTATTGTGACATATTAATTTGCTATGATCATAAGAAAATCAGTTACATTTCTACGCTGTGTCGTAGATTGAAAGTTTTAGTGGCTCTATTGGTACTGTACTTGATAAGTAAATTGAAGACCCAAGTTTGATTCCTGCATAGGGTTAGAAAATTTTCAAACCATTCCATTTGCTGGTAGAGCGGACACCAAATAAGCTTGCTGGTTTCCTGAAAAGTGCAGAAGGTTTATTTTGGTAACGGCACGCTCGGTTGGCTCAACGAGTGGTGGGGGTCAGTGCTGTACTAGCTGTGATCAGAGTCACGTTGCTCTCACAACGTTATATATCAGCTAGTCTGAAAACATTAGTCTATAATGTGTTGTATGTGGTAGGCGTTAATTGTTGTATACAGTATTTACAATTGAATGTTTTTAACCTCGCTAATAGGTGAAAATTTGCATAGTTCAACGCCTGTGATTTTATAGGCAGTTCAGTGCTAAGCCACGATATCTACCGACTGAATCCGAACCGTTCGTGCAACTACACCGGCAAGCTTTTTTGGTGTCCGCTCTAAAGTTCACTAGTTGTGGCTTTTGATCATGTTACGATAATTCTGGCATGCATGCTGTACTAGTTTTATTTATGTGTGCATGGAATGTTTGTTATAATAAGCTCTTTCCACTTTATTACAATTCTAATATATTATAATACCCAAGCCTAGGTTCTTATGGGATCTGGGTATAATTAATAAACAAATTTCTTTGAAATTTAATATCAATTATTTATTTACAAAATTATAAATTATAATTAATTCATTCTTGGACTACTAAAAAATTAGAATTAAATTGGTTATTAAACTTAAAGCTAATCTAATAAACAGACCGCTTATACTAATTAATACCAGCTTATTTAATAAAGATTATTTTACAATTAATTATAGCTTCTGCCCTACAGTCAATATTTACAAAGGTTTACAGTATGGAGACCTTTTTCTTCATGTACTTGTTAGTATGCATTTAAACATATGCTAGTAGCACTCACTTATTCATAACCATGTGGCAATTTGAAGTTAATTTACCAAAGGGGCTAACTCTCTTTATATCCTATTAGGTTTTAGAAAGGAATAGAAAGACGAGGTAGTAAACAAGTAAATACAAAGGCTTTCTTTTAAATTCTGGAAGCAACAATTGAAAGGTAGATGGCACGAGAAAGAACAAAATAGAGGTATTTTGAGAAAGTTTGTAAATAATTCATAGAAGGGTACACACAAATAAAAAAAAAATTATAAAACACTAGGTATAAAACTTAATCTTAAAATATAAGAAATGACAGTAACAGTTGATCCTAAATGATACACCAACACTCCACCCTTCCCAGGCCGATCACACAACATTAGACCTTTTTATACAATAAAACTATCTCACCCTAACTATTTCCAGCCTTTCACAAACTACTACTGTTATTATCACAATATCATAAAATATAGATTGTATAATTCTGTTTCTGATAATTTCAAACTAACATTTACCAAATCTTAGACCCTTAAGACCTTTGTGGATTAAAGAAAAATGTTTTTTTTTTAAATTGCTACTTATCTTATTTGTTTCAGGAGATGATATAAAGCCATGTCCACGTTGTCAAGTGTTAATAGTTAAGATGGATGATGGTTCATGTAATCACATGACATGTGCGGTGTGTGGTGCTGAATTCTGTTGGCTGTGTATGAAAGAAATTAGTGATCTACATTATCTTAGGTATAGAAAAATTCTTTGTGTTCATCAAAATAACTATTGCTGTTAATGTGAATCATGTAATTCAACCTATGGAAATGATACCAATACATTCAATATATTATTTTCTACATTCCAAAATGTATATACTGTGGGATGACAAATTCATTTAGGTTAAGCACAGATTGTGAAATAGTTATCTATTAATAAAAAGTTGTTGGTATATTAATTAAATTCTACTTGCAATTGGGTAGATGTAAGAATAATTAATGAATACAAATAATACACATTGTAATGGTTTGAGTAAAAGTACAATATAAAATAGTTTGTCCGAGGTTTTTGTTTTTACTAAGGCATCCAGCAAAATAGCTACAGTTTTGATAAACACACCTTTTGATTAAACTGAGGACTGCTTATAGTACTTTCTAGCGACAGTATTTAAAATTTTGCATCTGCAGCAGTCAAAGCCTTTCGTAAAAATTTTCATTTAGTTTCACCTTTTTTGTTCGACCCATGGTGCAAGATTTAGTTTGGTTGACCATTGCCATGACAGGATAGGAAGCATATAAGATAACAGTAAAATTCAGTTAAAACAAGAAAGCAATCAAAAATTTGATTATACTTGACCGGATTTTGATAATGTATAGTAATTATAAATTTAATGTAAAGAAAACACTTTTGAAAAGCTTTTCATGTTAAATACGGTAGTTATCGCATACAGTGATATAGGATACAATGACCTATCAGTTAGTGTGACCAATATTTGATGGAAAGCTTGGTCCACTAACATGCCCGTGATAAAATATATTGTTTACAGTGACGTCAGATAAAATCACATATTGGTTTAAGTGACAAGTGTATGAATTTTCAACTATGCCTGTTATCTGTCTACAGCATGAGTCAGCATTTTACTCATTGTTTTGTCTAGTTTTAACATGTTTTTTTTCCTAATGGCGTTAGTCTCAATGTGCATTTACAGTAGTTCGTGTCGGATGTTTGATTACTAATCCTATCCTTTCCTATCCTTTCTTTTCGTGTCTTAAATACAGCACTGATCGACAGTTTTATTGTCCTGTTTACTCAAGTTTAGTTCATATCTTTTGTGTAAACCTGTCCGTTATTCGTAGTAGCGTCCATTATCTTTTTTGTTTTATACAAACTTAAGTATGGCGTCATCATGTAGACATTTCACAGTGATGGAAAAAGAGCACATTATTTTGGTGTTTGGAAAATGGTGAAATGAACAGGGTTATTGCAAGGGAGTTCAACGTTGGACACTCCATAATATCCGAAATTTGGAAAACGGGAAAAATTCGAAATAGTTTTGATGAAAGTAAAAAGAAATCAAAAAGACTTCGACTTGGTCAGAAAAAGACATAGAAGAAGCTCTTTTTGTGGTTTACTTTGCAACGAGTAAACAACATGACCATAACTGGTCCTATTATTATTACGATTTACACAAATTGATAATTATGGTGTGGGAGAAATCAACCTACCCAACTGTAGGACAGCCATGTTCTATGGTGGAGTTGAGTGCTTCCTGTTAGGGCAGAAGTCTGTTCTTATGGTTCAAAAGTAAAGTAAGTGAACCACTTAAGGATTAGAAGGAGTTAACATCCAGTGGATCTCACGTCTAACTTGGCTAAGCAACCACAGACTGACTGCCTTTTTAAACTTTATGTTGTTTGGCAGATTTTTTATATCAGTATTTTTTTATCAGATTCTTTATATCAGTAGGCATAAGATTTAAAAGTTGAGAAGCTAAATAACTCAATTGTCTGTGTTATAATTTAATAGAAGCTCTGTGTAGTTGAACCAAGTGCTTGTTTTGGGTATTGTAGCGATGAGTTGTTGAGGGGGAAGGTGTTTTTGTTAATTTAAACAATTATTCAGGCATTTAAGGCTGAATAAGGACCTGTGCATAAAGCTGTCATATATCCAGAATATGAAAATCCATAAGTAGCTTATCAGAAGGAAAGCGTTGGTGTTTTTTGGTTATTACTTTCAATATTGTTTTTTGCACTGTTAAAAGTGGCAGTGTATGAGCTTCATAAGCTTCTTCCCAAGCAACAGTTAAAAGGAAAGATATTGAATTGGTTATATTTTGTATCCATATGTAAGAACCATACTAAGTTGGGTTTTTATAAATTTTTTTTTTTGTTTAACGTCCAACTGTTCTGCAATTACTGTAATGCAGATGGCGAAGTATAAAATGATTTTTTGTAACATATGAAAATATGCTGTGCCTGAATGGGATCCGAACCCAAGACCGCATTATGAGAGGGAAGCATGTTACCTACTATGACAATGCGGTGGGTTTTTATAAGTAGCACATGTAATGTAAAGCTAAAAAATGAAAGAGCAAGAAAAGAAATGTAGTAATAGTGACAGAGGAGGGTAAATAGGCTTTAGATCTACATTAACAGGAAATTTACTTGTAAGTTAAAAAATCAAATTATAAGTACAAAGCAAGAATGAGGAAATAGAGATATTTAAACTCATAAGTTTTATTTGCCATCTAAAAGCGATGTAAAATATTCGTGTAATCGACACTTTTACATTGGTTTTTCGTTTTCTTCTGTCTCCACCCTTTTTAATTTTGTTCACTCTAACCTCTTATACTTAGCACAGATTTGTTACTGATCAGTTTCGTCACTGAGGAAAATATCCTCTCATTTATAAATTAGTTTAGCTTGAAAGACACATCTTTTAGTTGTAGCAGTCTTGCTAGATAACAATATCACTGCTGCACTGCTGAAACAATGTGTAACCCCTGTGCTAAATTTTTTCTTTGGTAAAAGCTGAAGCGTTCCATCATGCACCAGATGTATGATTAACATAGTATAATGAAGCAGCAGTGAAAGTTTTAACTACTGGACTGGTGAAACCAAGAGAAATGCTTCTTTTATTTTGTTGTCTAATTCAGTAAATGTACGAGGTATGGCTATTAAATAACGAGACTGATGTAAAAAATTTTATTTTTATTTTATAGATAATCACTTATTGTCACCTTCAATATACACTCCTTCTCTATCCCTACAACGTTCCATACAAATTTTCCATTGTTGGAAACAGTGCTGGAAGTCATCTTCTGTCAGCTCCTTCAGGCCATGTGCCGCTTTCTCTTTTACAGCTTCCACAGACTCAAATCTTGTTCCTTTTAATGCGGATTTCACCTTAGGGAACAGGTAAAAGTCACATGGTACAAGATCTGGTGATTAAGGTGGATGTTCTAACACTGAGATGCTGTACTTGGGTAGGAACCTCTCGACAGATAATGCGGAATGAGCTGGCGCATTTTCTTGGTGGAGAACCCATGATTTGTACTTCCACATTTCGGGGCGTTTTTTCCTAACTCTTTGACGTAGTTTAGAAAGTACCTCAAGGTAATAATATTGATTAATTGTTTGACCTTCAGGAACCCAGTGAAGGTACGCAATCCCATGGATATAAAAAAAACAATCAACATTGCTTTAAATTTTGATTTGCTCATTCGAGCTTTTTTGGCTCTTGGTGAAGTTTGGCTCTTCCAGTGCATGGATTGGCGCTTCGTTTCCTTTCCGGATCATAAGTAAAAAACCACGTTTCATCACATGTTATTATTAAAAATTTGGGTCATTTTCAATCGCGTACAAACTGTCAGTAGAAACATTTTTGCGAGCTGCATTTCAAACATTTTTGAGTGGTACGTGTCCTGAAGGAGCTGACAGAAGATGACTTCCAGCACTGTTTCCAACAATGGAAAATTCGCATGGAGTGGTGTAGGAATAGAGAAGGAGTGTATACTGAAGATGACAATAAGTGATTATGTATAAAATGAAATAAATTTTTTTACGTCAGTCTTGTTATTTAATAGCTACACCTCGTATATTCTTAAACCGCTATTAAGTACCTTTAAGATCTGCACTGAAAACTGAAATTTCTATTATGTATCAATACGGAGATAGTAAGTGTATATTATAATAATAAATTTTTTGAACTCTAAAAATTTGTGTGCTGCAGGCATATGAATTTTTTGAAAACGACATTATTGACAAGGCTTCTTTTTATCTGTAATGTATTCTTTATGGTACAGTTATACATCAGTTTAGTTCTTAGTTCAGAAATCCTAAATTAGTGATTCATTTGTATGAATTGTCATCATTTGTTGAAAACTGTTAAGAATGCTTTTCTTACTGTATAAATTTTTTAATAAAAAAATAATTTTTTAATAATAATAAATGAATAATTTTTTAATAAATGGTGTACATCTAAGGTTAAGAATACATTAAACAGATAAAATGGCTGTAGATAAAACATTTCTGTATAAAACCGCATTTTGTGTTAAGAAACAGTACCACACTCCAGTTCAGCAATGCGTTGCTGAAAAGGAGTTTAAGCCAAAATTTTTCATCTAGTTGTAAAATGAGTGTTTTTTATGCCTCATTCTGTAATTGTGTGGATTGACTCTCCATGTTCTATTGGTTCTGAGGATTTGATTTATATTCTGTCATAAATTCCTCTGACAAAATTCTCAAAAAATGTAAAATTTGTAACATTTCACACAAAGTGGAAAGTATGTTGTTTCTATAGGCAAATTGTTTAGTAAAATATTTTCCAACATATATATCAGCCAATTTTTTCCAAAATATTGTTGGTACTGGACATTTTGTTTGTTCTGGCATGTTAACAGCCTAACAAGCACTTTCTATTCAGTTAACTGTTTAGTTCAAAATTTGATTTTGTTCATTTTTTTGTAGTGGAACTTGTTTTGTAGAAAGAAGTATAATTATTTCATGTGTTATTTTTATTTGATTTTTCAGTCCATCTGGTTGTACTTTCTGGGGTAAAAAGCCTTGGTCTCGTAAGAAAAAAATTTTATGGCAACTGGGTACTTTGGTTGGAGCCCCGGTTGGGATTGGTCTAGTTGCTGGAATAGCCGTACCTGCTATCATAATAGGTAATTTTCTTTATATTTTTTATTTGTCTTGAAATAAAAAAGCTTGGAGATAATGTGAAAAAAATTATTGAGGAATCCGTAAAAGTGTATTTTTAAGTAAAAACTTGAATTAAAAATTTTACTATTGTGACAAACTTTAACAAAGCTCCCTTTGAGACTATAGTACAACATTGCTAATGGAAAACAATTGTTGAAAGAAAAAATATTTGTCGATTCTGCTGCACTCAAGGAATACATGCAGTACTGTAGTACCATTGAAATAGTTTGATTGGAGTTGTTCAGAAAGCTTAGCATTATAAGTACTATTTTAAAGTTCATTGTAGAACTTGGTGCTAACGATAAACTTCCTTGTCTGAAGTGACCATTAGTGACTGCACAGAAACTTTTATGGCTGCTAAATATACAATACCAGCAATTGTATCCACGCTTCAAGTAAACTTATTGCTTCCATCAGTGGAGTGCATAGTCAAGAAACAAATACAGTTATATTTTCTAAAGTATTTTAGTGTACTAAGTTCAAGAGAATTTTATGTCAATGTGAAGTTGTGCATTAGTAGTAGTTATTTATACACAAGACTTCTAATCCTATTTGACTTACCATGTTAGAAAATTTCAGATATTAATGTTAAATTTTCTTTACGTGAATGTTTGCAATAATTTTGAATTGAAGTACTGAAATTCCCTTTAGTAGCAATTTTTATCAATACATTATTTTGTGTAGCTAATTTTCAGTCATAATGAAATTTTACCAGTAGACTTTGTGTTTGGTATTAAATATAAAAATAATTGTTTTTTGTTTCTTTTAAGAGTTTGTATTAATAAAAAATGCAAGGAAACTGCTTTTAGGGACTGCGATTTGAGAACATTTACTACGTTGTGTGTATTGTGTTTTGCTTTGTGCATGTTTTGTTACTATATATCAGTGTAATATTGTATCACTTACAAGAGAAAAAGAGCAAAATAACATTAGATTATTTTGGGTTATCAGTACTTGACATAGGGAAGTTTGTAGCATTGTATTCCTGACATGTTGCTACGAGGTGCACTTTGTTCACTGTGTTTGTACTACCTGTTTGATATTGCACTAAACTCCAATGTAGTTGAATGAACAAAAACATTCAAACTTTTTTCAGATTTTTACTACCTATTAATCCTGTGTGATAAGCTGTTGAACAGACTGCTACCTGCAGGAAAAATTGAACAGAAAGAATCGACTGAAACTTGGGCGCCACAAAAGCTCCTTGTACATCTCATACATAGTTTCAAATTTGTAAACATCATGTTTTACAAGCTGGCTTGATTTAAATTATTTATGAGGTATAGAAATTAACTAGTGAGAAATTCGTGGAGAACAGTGGTTGTACCACTGACCGTATTTCTAGAATCAGAAATTCAGAGAACACAATGTGTAATCTGAATAAAATTATTTAATATTTGTCATCTTCCACTCCTGCTTCTCTTCCTTTCATCCCCTTCTCCTTCTCCTCCTCTTTGTTTCCTTCTTTTTCAGGACTAGGTGTTGATTTATTCTGGTACTCGTATTGTGAGAGGTCTGCATACATCTTGCTTGCCATGTAGCTCATATTGAACCAGTATAATAGATATCTGTCGAAATTCATCTTACCCAGTAGCTCAAACCAGTGACTCTTATAAACTCTAATCCTTTTGCTCATAATTGCAATGTAGTTCCTCCATTATTTTGGCATTTGGAATTGTATTCAGTCAAGTGCATCTATTAGTACGCCTTAAAAGTTTAACCTTAACCATTTGGATTTTGTTACTTGTGGACTATTTGTCCATGTTTTTTACAATCATACAGAAGAATATGTATGGATGGGCAATATATTATAGAATTTCATGTTAAACTTTTCTCAGTTTATTTTTCAGAGTTTCTCTTTATTAATTAATAAATTTGTCTCGTGTAGGAATTCCTGTGTGGGTAGGAAGGAAGTTGTACACCCGGTATGAACACGCTAACAAACACAAACGGAATTTAGCGATTGCTAGTGGAGTTACTGCATCGGTAAGTGCGCACAATTTAAACATAATAATTAATTTTTTAATACATTGAAATAATTATAATTTCCTTGTTGACCCATTTGAAAAAGTGAATTTACATTGAAACACAAGTATGAGGATTTGTGTGATACAAATTAAATTGACAAATTGTGAAACATTACCTCATACAATAACTAGTATAAGCTGTAAGATTTCTTGGTATATTATGATATATAACCTAAAAATAGCATGCACCAAGCACACTTCATTAATGTTCCCCATCTTTTGTTCTGTATTATCTTCCATAAATTTTAGCATTGCACAGTACCACGCAGCCAATTTATAAATTTAATTGTTTACCGTGGGGCAAAAATTCAATGAGGAGAATCCCTTTACAGCTCAAAAGACATAGGCCATTTGGGCTGAAACACTTTCAATTTTTCGCTGATGATGAGGAGAGATGTTGCTACTGCATTGATTGGTTTTTCGTCTCAGGGTTGTAATGAGCCATCTGCGTTTCAGTTACCAGTTACAATAAAATTAAGGAATTGTTCACCTTACAGTTTGAAACACTCAAACATGAGCATTCCTGCAGCTGGTGGGATTTGGAATAGAGACACTCATTTCAACTCAGTTCTACAAGAGTTTTCAGCCAACTGAGACTAATGAGCGTGCATTCTATTGCCAACACCTTGTCCTTGAACTCAGTGCTGCTAATATTTTTGAAAAAATCCCTTTGAATATCAGAAGCTCATTACTCTTATTTTTTGGAAATTTCCTTACTCAAACAGTGTTTCTGAAACCACCATTGACACTTGTTTGTGAATGTAAATGGGATGAATTTTTTGCCTAACTGTTTAATAATGTATGAGGACTTTTACACCTACACAAATTTTATATGATCATACTTGTTAACGCAATGTAAGTTCACCTTAAGACCTTGTTAATTGTTTTATAAAATACTTCAAGAGTGTAAAATATCTATTATCTAATCGTTAATTGTAATTGCACTTACTGTGGCACCTTAATACAGTTAGTAGTGTACTTATAGCAATCTAATGGTTTTGAATATTCTGAAAATAGGTATTCTTTAATTTTATTATATGAACTGAAATGAAACAAATTTACTTCTTGACTCAGTACGTTAACGTGTGATTATGTGTGTGATATTGTTGGGAATCTTTTAAGTTAATAATCATCGTTGTCTTTTTTAGAAAACAGCATATTAGTGAAATTGCCTTTTAAATGAATAAAAGTCTTCTCCTTTCTATTTGTTCTAGTGAAAATTGTCTTTTCAGTGATAATTGGACTGGTATGGTGCATCAGATTAAGTAACTTTACTAATACTGTTGTAAAGTTGATCCATTGGATCAGTTCAATAGTAATGTTACACCAACAGTTTAAAAAACTTAGTATTCTTGTACCCATTTTGAAACTGTGTGCGTGCTCGCCTCTCATAACGCGGTCTTGGGTTCGAATCCCACTCGGGCATGGCATTTTTTCATACGTTACAAAAAATTCATTTTATCCTTCACCGTCTGCATTAGCAGCAATTTACAAAACAGTCGGACGTTAAACCAAAAAAAAAAAACAAAAAAAACTGCAATACACACATTACCATAACTACTCCATACCATAATAAAACTGTAAATTTAGATACCTAATGGCTAAACTAACATCGTCATTCTATTTTAACCCAAAACAAATTATACCTATTGTTAAGTTTAATTCTTTTTGTTCTCCATTCAAAATTACGGTGTTTTCAGTTACTGCAACCATTTTAGATTCTGGAAACTCTAAAGATTACTTTCAAAGGAACAATCAAAAATGTTTTTGGGTATATTTTTCAAATTATTTTAATACAAAAGATTGTGTTTGGAAAAGTCTACATATTTGTTAATTAAAAATTTATTTTGAATTTGCAACTTGTACCGGGTGATTTTTTAGTCCTGTTACCCAATTGTTAATGTCTGGTAATTTTTTTCTAAGAAAGGGATATTTTGTTTTGTGACACAAAGTTGGTAGCCCTACTCAACCGGTATAGATACAACAGTTTGAGTTGATTTTCCTTGAGTTGCGTAAAATTTTGTGCTGTTTCCAGTTGTGTTACGAACAGAAAGTCTTTTACCCTAGAACAACGGGTTTTCATTCTTGAACAATATTTTGCTACAAAATCGTATGCGAGTGTAAAAGAATCATTTCAAATTAAATTTTTTGGTGTTCCTCCACTCTATTCTAGTCAATTTCTAGGCTAACTAACTGATTTTTAGAGGCAGGTATTGTTTGCAGCAGAAAACGTAGTGGTCGACCAACTCTCTTGACAGATGACGTTAAGAGAATGTGAAAACAAGATTGCTCAATTCTCCATGGAAAAGTTTACAAAAACTTTCCTCGCATGTTGATTTGTCATGTTCGAGTGCTCAGAAAGCTGCTAAAAAATTGAAATTGTATCCGTATCACATACGATTAGTTCTAGAGCTTCAGCCTCCAGATTTAAACAAGAGATTGTTTTAGGATAAAAGACATTCTGTTCGTAGCTCGACCAGAAATGGCACAAAATTTTACACAGCTCAAGGAGAATCAACTCACACTGCCATATCCATACTGGTTGAGTAGGGCTACCAACTTAGTGTCACAAAACAAAATTTATTTTTTTTAGAAAAATATTACCAGACATTAACAATTGGGTAACAGGACTAAAAAATCACTCTGTATTTCATTTAGATAAAAGGTGGTTGGTAATTTTCCTTCATTGTGCTTTTTCATAAGTAATTAGTCTATTGGTACGAATCAGCTTCTGAGGTTCGCTTTTTTTATGAATGTGAAATAAGTGATACATTTTTAAAAAGAAATTTATACCTTATATGTGTTTCAATAATGGAACTACCTTTAATAATGTGACAATAGAAGATTTTACTGTAAATTTACATTATGTTCATTATTAAGGACAAATTATTAGAGTAAACTAAATAAAAAAGTTAATTTTTTTACTTGAGTGGTCATATATTGTGTTACCACCTCAAATTTATCTTAAATTTAGCGCTTTCTTTTAATTGTTATCTATTCTAATTCAATAAAGGTAAAAGAGTTAGGGGTTTCAAAAGCACTAAGATTATTTGTGTATTGTTTACAGTCTGACACTTATTGTATAATAAAATTTCATTCCACTTATTGCAGGTTGCTTTAGAAATGGTTTCCCTCGTACAGGGACAATTTTAGACCATGAGAAGTGACTAGGCATTTCTGGAAACTCTTTTTCAGCCCACATTATCAGCATTCGTTTAGTGAAGGCTTTTTCTCCTTTCTTCTGTCCACCCACTTTTCTGTTTTGCTCTTCATGGAAGCCCGTGAAGTCTGTATTAATTGTCTAAATTTGGTTTGGTTCATTAAGTTTTCTTGGTTTATTCCGGTTTTCTCATTATCCTTTCTGACTTCTTTGAACCGTTTATCCCTCACCTTAGGTTTATTGTTTGATGTCTTAAAAATTTGTTTTGTCAACCGTTTTTCATCCATTCTATATAGGTGTTCGTAAAATTTTAGTCTTCTTTTTCCAATCATTTTCAGTAGTTTTTCATTTTCCTTGTGCAGTTCTTCTTGTCCTTGTAACCTATATTGTCCTTCTACTATCTTCGGAGTCATTATGTTGTGCAGAATCTTTCTCTCAAATTTCTCTGCTTCTGTTAGACCAGCCTTCTCAGTTTTTCTAAGGCTTTCATGCACATACAGACACACAGGTTTTATAACAGTGTTATCACGCCTGATGTTTCCATCAAATATGTATATTTATGTAAATTATGCAATTTTAATTTGTAACTCACTTCTCCTGAAACTGTAGTTGTTCAGATTTTATTTACTTTACTTAGAAAACGTATTAATATTCTGCAGTGAATTATCAGAATTTTGCTGTTTATTGATTATACTAAAATTTCAGCAATGACTCAAATTGCTAAAACAAAATTAGACTTGATTCAATCATAGATTTATGTTTGAATTATTCAATAACGTGTTCCTTATTATTTGAGCACTGACGGTATGTACAAAATGTGAGTGGTTATGTGGACTGAATCATTAGTTTGTATAATGTCATGGCACATGGCAAACATGTTGTTATACATATACACAATTGAGTCTGTGAAAATTTACGAGCATGTTAACACACTTACCATGTAAACCAACATTGTGGTTTTCACCTAGCAACTATTCTCACTGTTTACAACTTGGTTGATTCTTCTAATAACTCATATCACATTGTAAGTGTCGTGTAATTTCCATTGTACATTACTGGGGAAAAATATAAACCTGGATCAGATTTTTTGATATGAAGGTTTTTCTTTTTTAATTAACACATTCTCATTAATTAATCATTTTATAAAAAGTTAAGGTATGTTAATAACATATCGTAACTCATACTTAACAAGGTTCTGTTATAAGTTCTTTTAACAGTAGGTGATCTGTGTGTGTTAAATTTTGCTTGAATTTTATTAAATGTCTTTTAAGTTAAGTCTGGAGTAACACTTGTTATAAATTATAATAAAACAAAAAAAAAATTATAGAAAGCTTGTATAATGTAAAGATCATTGTTTTTATGTAAAGAAGAAGTTTCATTAGTTTTTTATTAATGATTTGTATTGTAACAAATATCAATCTTATCACTGATTCTGGTATTTCTTTTCTTTGGTAAAAAAAAACTTTATTTATTGTAAAATATTAAATATTTTCCCTTAATTGACTCAGTTTTAGAAAATTGTGAATCAAAAATATAATAGAAAATATATTAAAAACAACTCGAAAATTGATAGAAGTACACCAACATTGTAACTCATATTTAGCAAGATTCTGTTCAAAGTTTTTTTTAACACCAGGTGATCTGTGCGTGTTAAATTTTGGTTAAATTTTATTACAGCATCATAACAACTTTGAAATATGTAATGGACAACATATATACTTGCCAAATTAACATTCATGTCAGCTGAGTTGCTGAGTTCAGGGGAATGGAATCTTGGAAATTTTTTATGTCCAGCTGTTTAGCACATGAACACTTTCACTGCTGAACAGTTGAACAAAATTTACCCCTGTTTTGATGGAGAAAATCATAACCGTTTTACATGCAACATAAGTGTAGAGAGCACTTTACGAAGAAACAATTAGTTCACAACCGTTGTTCAGTAGTAAAAGTGTTAGGCTAGCAAAGGATAGTAGATGAAATTGAGGCATAAAAAACTTCCACACCTGACGGGAAATTGAACCTGGGACCTACAGCGTATGATTTTCCATTCCTGGGGTGGGGGCTGAAGTCCCTTTAATCGCCCCCTCCCTGGCTACATGTCAAACTGAATTTGTAATTTTTGTTGGATGGACAGGTTGATATCAAATTAGGATGTAAACATATACATACCTTCTTCTTCTCCTTTGTCTTCATTCTTTACATGCCTTACTGTGTCAGAGTAGCCTTAATAAATAGTGTTGTGCTCCAAAACTCTTTGGGAAACTTACGTGCCTGAAATTTCATCATGCATTTGAGTTGCGTAGTTGTACCATTTTAATTGACCCTTCTAATGTATCTACAGTTCAGCCATCCTTAGTTTGCTCCTACTGTTAACAAACCAAAGCCAGCTACTACAGGGTGCACGCTAGGGTCCACGACTTTATGGATGTTAAGGACTTTATGGATTCCTGTTAAGTTTACTATGTTTTAAATTATAAGTACTTAAGGTACAACATCAGTCATGGTATGAGGTAAGCCTAACAATTTCATTTATAAAAATACTTTTAAAAGTATTTTGTATTTAAATACTTTTGAAAGTATTTTGTTGTTACTTTTTAATCAGCGTGTACACATTTTTATATAATGCGCGTGCTCAGTGATGTCATTATTTGTTTACAGTAGGAGCAAACTAAGAAAGGCTGGACTTTAGTTGTGGTTCTTATGTTAAATCTCTAAGTACTGACAATTTTAAAATAATCACATCTGGTTTTATCCATTTCTCTCCGGAAGAATCTCATTTTGGTAGCAATTAGCTTACTAGCAATTTTCTTGTTTACTGTCTATCTTTTGACATCATTTGTGAACTACACACACATCTCAGATATATATAGATTTATAAATTCATATTTTAGTATTCTGTGATATTGATTTTGCTCTACTACTGTACTGTTTGATGGTGTACCACACTAGCGTTTTGAATTCTGTTGTCTAATTCCTCATCCAGGCTTCTATCAGAGCTAATTTACACTACCTTGTACCATACAATAGCCCACTTGTTCATCTTTTCTCAATTCCTTTTTATTATTATTTTACCTTCTGTTCTTTCATGGCGTGCATTATTATACTCTTAAAGGAATTTAATGTTTCAGTACAGAAGCCCACTATGTAACACTGATATCTTACAATTTATTACTTTGATAGAACTTGAAACAATTTTTAATTATACATTCAAATAGATGTGTAGTTTATTGTGTGATTCCTTTGTATCAGTAAAATACTGTAAAGTCATGAGAGTAGGAACTGTTTGCTATTGCCAGTTATATGGGGTGCAGTGTGAACGTTTCTTAACTTTTCTAACTGTAAAAGAGCAGTACTATATAATATGAAAGAGATTCTCTTATGTTAGCTTATCTTTTCTGTCACTGACTTAATTTTAGTTGAAAAATTGGGAAACAAAATTTAGGATGCAATAGTTGTAACAGTGACAGACCAATCAGAATTATTTAAAAAATAAATAATTTAAAATAAATAATGCCTAAGGTTCCATTCCAAGCTCACTAGTACTTGGCAAAGACAAATAAACTATTAAATTATGGTTTTAAAACCACACAAAATAAATTATGAATGAAAAATTTGTATTTATTTATATCTACGAAATTGTTATTAGGTTTAGATTTAGGTAGCACCTTAGAAAATCATGTCAAACTTTTTAGAAATGAAATATTTTTTCACTATTACTATAAATTGAGGACAGCATAGAAATATTAAACCTATATTGTCATGGGTATTAACTGGGTGATGGTTTCAGTAAAGAGTATTTTTATTGTTAAAAATCTTTGTGTAGTTACAGTCAGCATTAATAATCTTAATGGTTTATAATTTAATTACAGTTCAATGTACTTAAAATGAATATAAAAACTAATATAATATGTAAATTTTTTATGGGCTGTTTGATTAAGAAAGTAAAAGTTATTAGTTAATTAGTTCTCTTTAAGTAGAGTCTGTGAAGGGGAAGTGAATTTATGTACAAGATTATTACATCAAAAATAACACATAGTACTGTAATTTTTATATATATTGTAAATAATAGTGCAAAAACAACAATAATTGACAGGATGTATTTGTTGGTAGTAAAACAGTAATGGGACTTGAACACAATTAGTTCTGCCTGCTGGCTTTATCAGCTTGTTTCACTACAATTTTTGTATATTATGAACACTGGTTGTACCCAGTAAACATGCTTAGTCTTATCAAATAAAAAACATGGCCTTGAATATTGTTTTTCTAAGGATGTGATTGGAAACAATATTGTTTTTTAGTGTCATTAATTCTAAATTATGTAGTCTGTACTTAAAGTTACTACATCGTAGTACATTATAAAAAAAACTAGTGTACAAGAACCATGCACAGCCAATAAAAGTGTTTTTATTTTTGTTATTTACTCGTTGTTTTACAACATTATTTTGATGCACATACATGCAAATTCAGTTGATAAGTTCTTTCTCTTGATGGCCTGCTTGGGGGTGCAGCAGCTACTTGATTTATTCATCTCTTCCTAAAAACATTTAACACCAGGGTGAAAGGGTGCTTGAAAATCTTTTTTGGACTTTCACCAATTCTTCATGCTATTAAGTTCTAAAATTTAATTTGGTTCTAATGCATTCTAATCCTAATATTTAATATGATTCATTACAACATTAAAAAAAAATTGCTACGTATAAAGTACTTACACCCTAGAGACAGGGTAGCAACACCACAAAAAACATATATTTTTATAACCAAAATTTGTATTACCTTGGTAAAATTGTACTTTTATATAAATAATCAGTTGGTAAAGCAGAGCTACTGGATCCTTGCTAGTAAACCAGAAAACAAATTAATTAAATTATTTTTTCAGTTGCCTCCACTAATTTAGTGGTTAGCATACTGGAATAAAGACGAAGGTCCTGAATTTTACTCATCGATTTTCTGAAAATTTTAACTAGTTAAAAGTCCTTCATTCCTAAGTAACATTATTTGTTAATTTCCAGGCTGTTAACATGACTGAAGAAAATAAACTTTTACAATAGGCTCTTGAAATAACGGCATTGTTGGACGCTTAAAATTTTCTGTTAAAATGAGTGTTCGTAGTAAGGGTTATTTTTTTTATAAACTACCTAAATATGTTTTAAAATACAGGTAATTTTTAAATTGTAGTGCTATGATCATTATATATTTTACAAAATTGCAATTTATTGTAAAGAAGTTGAATCTTAAAAAAGGAAAAGTTATAAGAAATTTACAAATGAGGCCCTGATTAAAAAATTTTTTTTTTGTTTAAAATTTTTGTTGTGTATTAAATACTGTTTATGCGTGCATTACACAAATTACACCGATTGATACAGTATTAAAAAAGTGAATAATGCTTTATAAAAATTGTCTGCTAAACAAAATTTTTGGAGTTATTTAAGCAGATTCTTGTTAATGTTGTGCAACGGCCTTGGGTTTGGTATTAGTTTTAATAATTAGTTTATCTGTTATAATTGCATATTTGAATCTTTTTATCAGTCACTTTCAATGTTAGAGATATTAAAGATATCCATAACCTATTCATTTATGCCAAACTGTCATCACCCAATTTTGTCATTTAATTAGATTAGAAAATTTTGAAATGTATCTGTAATGTGGAAGTGTGAGCATTTTTCTCAGAAATTCATTTATAATAAACTCAATTTCTCACATATCACATAATCACATAACAAGAAATATATTAGTTGTTATCATCTTCCTTACCAAAAACCAGGTGTGTCACAGCGTGACGCATAGTAGTAAAATTTGATACAGCATTGAATGCTGTTATTTCAGGAGTTAAATGCATTATTATGAAAGTTTTATTTTATTTTTTTATTATTGTAAATACAATTTTTAAAAACCAATAGAAACTGTCAAATTGAGAAGTCGTGTACTTTCATGGCTTTACTGCATTGTCAGCTCATTACAATACTTAAAATTACATTTATAACATTGATTGCTTTTTCAGCGATTGTAAACCTCCTCGTTTTGTCTCAACAATTATATGTTTCCTTTAATGGTCATGATGTTACACAGGAGTTTTACATCTCTAAAAAAAAATGTTATAATTGTGTAATTTTAAGTGTTGTGATGAGCGTGACAATGTGGTATAGCCACAAAAGTACAAGATGTCTTAATTGGTAAGTGTTCTTACTCATTCTTTGACCGTGTCTGGTGGTTTATAATAATTTTATTTATAAGAAAATAAAAACTAAAACATAAAATAAGAAATTCATTAAACGGTGGATATATTCTGTAGTGTATAACAAATTAATATTATGAAAGTATGTGTATTACATGTAGCATTTTAAGATTTGGTAAGGGAATTGTCAGGTCTAGTCGTACAAAATACAAAATGAAAACTGGGCATTTGCTTGGAGCAGTAAGATATCTTTTCAAAAACCTTGATCAAGGCAACTAGATTTAATA
Source organism: Catonia carolina (assembly GCA_035578175.1). Lineage (NCBI taxonomy): Eukaryota > Metazoa > Arthropoda > Insecta > Hemiptera > Achilidae > Catonia > Catonia carolina. The sequence goes on along the minus strand of JAQMRL010000001.1, from coordinate 327,889,411 downwards.
TGTGTTCTTTAGGGCATCAGCCGAAAAGATGGTTTGAACCTGTAGAGGTACGACTAAGTAAAACGAGGAGTGAGGTAGTTTACTGATGCCTTCCTCGCTGAGTGGAAAAGTATACTTATCAGCATGCCAGGCCCTCTGAAAAGCACATATTTTCCACACTGCATATTACACCTTCACTTCATTCACTGCAGGGTTGGACTGAAATTCATTGCTTTCAGAGAAGACAACTCTGATTAATGTTTTTTTACACCTCTACCTCTTCTGTCCTTATATAGTTCAGTCTTATAATTGGCTGACTATGTGATAAGATACAAAACTGTTTTATGTAGCCCTGGAACCAACATATCGAGTGCAATTAATTTAACACTCCACCTGCCCGTAGGTTAATACCTATTAATTTTGTTGTAAATAATTGTGTCTGTAGTTAATGTCAGACTATGGAAATGCTAGAATGTGTTTTTTCATATTCTATCATAAACAAAATTACTTGTACAATACGAGGTGTGGCTATTAAATAATGAGACTGATAATAATGAGACTTATTTTATACATAATCACTTATTGTCACTTTCAATATACACTCCTTCTATATCCCTACAACGCTCCATGCGAATTTTCCGTTTTTAGAAACAGTGCTGGAAGTGGAAGTCATCTTCTGTCAGCTCCTTCAGGTGCCACTTTCTCTTTTACAGCTTCCATAGACACAAATCTTGTCTCTTTTAATGCAGATTTCACCTTAGGGAACAGGTAGAAGTCACACGGTGCAAGATCTGGTGAATAAGGTGGATTTTCTAACGCTGAGATGCTGTACTTGGCTAGGAACCTCTTGACAGATAATACGGAATGAGCTGGCGCATTTTTTTTTTCTACTTGCATCCTGGAGACTCCAAAGGGAGTATAGGACATGTCAAGGTAAAATTGATGAACTGAAAGTTTATCACCAATGTGATAAATTTACTACTTACCACCAAAATTTGTTTTTGCTACTGCTTACTTCAGTAGGCTTGTCATGAACCCTATTGAATTAAACATCACACACAATAAATAATAAAAATAAGTCAAATACAATGATAAATTCATCACTTACCAGTAATTTCCCCCTACCACTGCTTAACTCAGCAGGCTTGTCAAGAACCCCTTTGTATCAAATTGTACACAATATTTGTTTAATTAAAGTTAAATACCAAAACTATTTAGAAAGGAATTCGTGCACACTGTAAAATGTTTCATCAATTAAATATTGTTTTAGCTTTTTTTTAAAATGACTTAAATTGTCACAACTTTTTAAACCTTGAGGCAATTTATTGATGTATTTTCTACCTGCATAAGTTGGTTTTTGTTCAAACAATTTAGTGTTGTGATTAGCAACATAATAATCGATTCTGTTTCTTGTGTAGTGGTTGTGAACATCTAAATTCTGTAAAAAGGTATTTTTCTTTACGTACATTATCACTTCAAAAATGTACAAAGAAGGAACCGTGAGCAATTGCAGCTCTTTAAATAGTGATCTGCATGAGGTAAGGTGGTTGACTCCCATCATACACCTAATAGCTTTTTTCTGTATTTTAAAAACTCTTTCCATGTTACCCTGTGATGAATTACCCCATACTAATATAGCATACCTGATATGAGATAAAATTAAACCATGATAAGCTGCTATAAGCAATTTTTTATCATTTAATCTGGCAATTTGTTTTAATGCAAATACCCCAGATGATATTTTACTACAAATTTGATCGGTGTAATAATCCCACGATAGGGTCCTATCTAGTGACACTCCTAGAATTTTCACTGTTTGCACATGATCTAGGATATTATTTTGTATCAAGACATCCACTTCTCTGTTTTCCCTTACATTGTGTTTGTTTTTGAACTGTAAGAACTGACACTTTTTCCCATTAACTGTTAACATTAATTCATTCAGAAATTGGACTACAGATTCTACCCTAATCTGTGTGTTCACTTCGAGACTATCTACCAGTAAACTTTTGTTTATGATTGAAGTATCATCAGCAAACAAAAAAAAATTTACTGTTGGGTAAGATATCTGGTAATCTATTTATATACAACAAAAACAAAATGGGACCTAAAATTGAACCCTGTGGAACACCAGCTTTGCCATCAAGCTTTTCAGACAAAATTTTTGTAAGTTTCCCCCTAACTACTCTAGTTATTTCTACGCACTGTACTCTACCTACCAGATAAGACTGAAACCATTTAAGTTCTACGTCCCTAATACCTAATGACTCTTAACATTTTCAACAAAACTTCATGATCAACACAGTCGAAAGCTTTACTGAGATCTAAAAACACAGCTAAGGCTTTCTCTCCTGCATCCAAAATATCAACTATCTGCTCAAAAAGTGAGACAATAGCAGTTTTGGTTGACTTACCCTTTTGGAAACCATGCTGATTTTTTGAGATGATAAGGTTTTCAGTCAAAAAATTGATTAACCTAATGAACACTACCTTTTCAAAGATTTTGCTAATAGTGTTTAATATACTTATGGGCCTATAATTTTCAACTACTTGGGTATTGCCATTCTTAAACACAGGCAATATTTTACCTTCCTTCAGTTGCTTTGGAAATACACCTCTTTCCTGGGAGAAGTTAATTAGATGAAGGAGAGGTGTTAATAAAAACTTTTTACATTTTTTAACAACAATACTTGAGATCCCATCTAACCCTACCGTTTTCTTACTTTTTAAGCTATCGATAACTGATTCTAGTTCCTCATATGAAACTGAGCTAAATACAAAATTATCTACAACTCTATCCCCCCTAACTTCATAATATCCCTCAGTTTCCGTAATCTGCTGTTTAAGCTTTGAAGCTACTTCCTGATAATACTTATTAAAATAATTACTAATTTCTGATCCATTCTCTATAACTTCATTATTACTATTAACAATTTTTGGTATATCTGTGTATCCCCTATTACTAACTACATTCCGATTCCTATTTATTGTTTCCCATATTGCTGAGTTTAAATTAGTTGATTTACGAAGGACTTCAGCAGTTTTTTTGCATTTAGCACTCTGAACTTTTTTAGCATAATATTTTTTAATTTGTTTGTATCTTTGCTCATTCAATTCATTTTTATCTGATTTGAACTCAGAGTAGACATCTCTGACTTCAGATTTCAGTTTCAAAATATCCCCTGTAATCCATTGGTCTATTTCACTAATTCTCTTTGTTAAAACTACCCTTTTTACTGGACAACTACTATTATAGTGAAATTTTTAAAGTTTCAATAAAATAATGATATTTTTGATTAATTTCGGAAGCATTGATAACAGTCTTCCAATCTTCTTTGGATAAACTGTGCAATAAACAATTTATATTACCCTTGTCCTCTTGCCTAATTTCTTTATTAACTTTTTGACTCAGGGCCTGACCACCTTCTGCTGAATTTCTATTACTTGGTACCCGTGATCAGAGAATTCTGAACTTCCTAACCTAACCTGACAACTAACAATATTTGTTAGAATATTATCTATTATCGTTTGAGAATGGCTAGTAATCCTTGTATAATCACTAACTTTTATATCCAGATTGTTCATGTTCATGATATCCCTGAACTCTTCGGACATTTTACTCTGAATAGCAAGATTTACATTATAATCACCCATAACAACAACTCTTAAGTACCGTTCAGTCAAACTCTCCAGCAATGCACTGAACAATTTACAGAACTGGTCCCAATCACCATTTGGAGACCTATAAACACCAACAACAGCCATCCTTTCCTGTACCCCCAACCTAACTTCTAATCCTACTACTTCCATGTTCATTTCCTGAGAAAACCTGTCTACAAAAGGTAAGTTACGTGTATGTATGTTCCTACTAATATTAGTCAGTATACAGACTCCTCCACTTTTATGAAATTTCCTGCAGTAAGAAGCATTAATAGAAAACCCCGGGAAGCTAATCATAGGAATCTCATTACTTTTTAACCCATGTTCGGTGAATAATACCATATCTGGGTTCTCAGACCTTAAAAATATTTCAACTCTATCTATTTTATTACTTAAATATTGAATATTTTGGTGCAAAATAGAGAAGTGAGATGTATTCCTAACCTGAACTGGATTGATGAAATCATTTTGTGCACCTACCTGTTTATTTCCTATAATTTCTGCATCTGTTGGTAGTGGATGCACTAACCTATCATCCGGATTTAAACCTAACCTGTCATTACCTATTTGTAGCACCTGTGATTGCTTAATGTGAGGTTGGGTTGTCCTAACATAACCTACCCTTCTTTTTCTTAACTTTTTTCTCCCTTTTTTAGCCATTTCATTAAAAAAGTATCCTTAGATTTTAATTTATCTGGGAGTTTACATGTAACGAGGGAAGCTAATCTATCACACAGTATGTTTTTGCCAGTTAAATTTAAATGTAACCCATGTTTAGTATAGTTATCACGATTTAACCTTTCATTGATAAAGTTGATTTTTACCCTTTCAATTGTTTTATTTTTTAGGTTGTTAATTCTTCTATGCATTTCGCGGTTAGTTTTACTTATAACTTTGTTTACTTCTGGCTTGTCATACCGAAAGGGCATTGTCTTGGTGGAGAACCCATGATTTGTCCTTCCACATTACAGGCCGTTTTTTCATTACTCTTTGACGTAATTAGAAAGTACCTCAAGGGAGTAATATTGATTAATTGTTTGACCTTCAGGAACCCAGTGAAGGTACACAATCCCATGGATATAAAAAAAAACAATCATCATTTCTTTTAATATTGACTTGCTCATTCGAGCTTTTTTGGCTCTCGGTAAAGTTCGGCTCTTCCAGTGCATGGATTGGTGCTTTGTTTCTGGATCATAAGTAGAATACCACGTTTCATTACATTTTATTATCTTCTACGTGTTCCCTAAGATGAAATCTTCATTAAAAGGGACAAGATTTGAATCTGTGGAAGCTGTAAAAGAGAAAGCGGCACGTGTCCTGAAGGAGCTGACAGAAGATGACTTCCAGCACTGTTTCCAACAATGGAAAATTCGCATGGAGCAGTGTAGGGATAGAGAAGGAGTGTATATTGAAGGTGACAATAAGTGATTATGTATAAAATAAAAATAAATTTTTTTATGTCAGTCTCATTATTTAATAGCAACACCTCGTATATGAGTGTTCAGTAAACATATTGTACTTAATTTATAGTGTACTTAATGGTAGATGATATTAACTGTAACACTCCTTTCTAATTGATATTGATTATTCATTGCTGGAGTTTGCTCCCTGTCACATCACCCTGTGCTATGTCATTGGTAATGATTGTCGTCACCCTTTCATAACTCCTTAGTGTATCTTAATGTTTTAATTTTATTCCTCTTTGGCATCCCAGATAAATTCTTTTCAAGATTTCTTTTAATAAAATATAACAATAATTGTGTACCCACCATCAGTTTGTTTTACATTGATATTCAAGAATTACATTATTTTTCTTTTATTTATCATCGGAAACGGTGCATTATTGACAAATACCCAATTTGATTGCTGCTTTCTGCTGTATTTTTTTGATGTGTATTAGGCATGAGTTTGAACAGGGACCTCCAGTAGAGTTTGTTCACGAAAGGCTGTTAGCTGGTCACCATACAAAGTTTTTTGACCAACCGGTGTTACTTAACAAATAATAGCATCTGCCTACCAGCTAACTGATTGGGCTGACCTGAAGCCTAAGAATTATATTAGGATGACAAAGTTTCTTAAATTAAAAGTTTGAAATTTCTACTGAATTTTTATTTAAATCTTAAATTTTATCAAAAAAAATTTGGGGATTATCTTTTGCCAGTTCAGTAAAAATCACTACTATTTGTTTTTCGCACTTTTGATTGATATTAATGTTTCTAATATGTCTTGTTTCAAATAAAAACAAATTGTTAATTTTTCCAATAGTTACTTAAGTATTCTTGGCTCAGTTCAGGAAAATTCTAATACCTTAATTGTATGTGTACAATGTTTTAAAATAATTAAACCAATCTATTAAGTTTCATTGTAACCAGTTAAGTGTTAAAAATATAGTTCTATAGGTGGTTGATCTTTTGTAAAACCAATTTTTTCAAATTTTAGGATTGTATTAATAATTTTGAAATTATTTTTCAAGAAAATAAAATTTAAACTTAGTTAATACAGTCGAACTTCTATAAATTGAACGTCTATAACTCGAATTTCAGTCCCCTTTAAACCTTCCCATGCATTAACCATGTAAAAAGTCATCTATTACTCGAATTTCACCATTTCTCTTAGTCGAACTAATTATTTTGTTTCTTTTGACATAATTTGTACATAGTTCTCAAAATAGCGGTTTCGGTCTTTTGACAAATGTAGGTACAGTGCTGCTTCTCTCATTATTAGAGGATATTTTCGACCATATAAGGGTACAGACCCTGAAAGTCATTTAGTTGCCTTTGTACAGACCTAACAGGCGTAAACCAAAACAATGAATTTCTTTGAATCGACGAATCTTTGGTCGACCACAGAACAATAGAACCATAGTTGGTACAATGTACCATGTTCAGCATGTACTAAGTAATTTTGGAATACTGTATACATTATGTACATTATTATGTACATAATGTACATTATGTACATTATGTACATATTTCACTTTAGGTAGGGTAGTGTCAGGGCAATAGTATTCTATTACCCTGGGGTAGTGTACTAGCCTATGTGGGTTCGGTTTTTTTAAATAATTTCTTTGTTTTTATTTTTCCATAACTTGAAATTTCTGTAACTCGAATTGTTTTCCCCATCCTTTTAGGATTAGAGTTATAGAAGTTCAACTGTATTAATAAAATAGATAATATGAAGTGACTATAATATTAAAAAAAAATTATTTATTTTAATATCAGGAACTGTCTTATTTTCAATCGGTTATCCAATTTGAACTACACTTGGTGATATTTGGTCTGTATGGTTGTGATTTTTTTACAACTGCATCCAGGAGACTTAGGAAGTACTATAGGACATGTCAAGATAAAACTGATAAGTTGACATTTTAACATATGATAAATTCATTACTTACCAATAAATTTATTACCATTACTAACTTGCATGCTTCAATAAATGTCATCAACTCTTTTTTTTATATCAAATAATACACAATATATTTTATCTCAGTAATTAGAAGTTATATGTTTTTCAGCCAAAAACTATTTAGAAAGGAATACATGTAAGCTGTAAAATGTTTCATCAATCAAGTTTCTTTTTAGCTTTTTTTAAACAGACTTAAATAGATGTAACCTTTTAATGCTTGTGGCAATTTATTGGTGTATTTTCTTCCTGCAAAAGTCGGTTTTTGCTCAAAAAATTTAGTATTGTGATTAACAACATAGTAATTAATTTGGTTTCTTGTGTAGTGGTTGTGAACATGTAAATGTATGTAAAGCAAAATACCTTTTTACAGAATTATCATTTTGTGATGAAATCATCACCATCATCTTTGATGAACCATCAAATGCTGATGATTCAGCATTGATTGACTGATGATTCAAATGCATGGTTTTGAATCATCAAAACCATGATGATGATGGTGATGATGAATCATCATCTTTTTAATGAATCATCATTTTATGATGATCTTTGTACATCATTTCAAAGATGTACAAAGAAGGAAATTTGAAGGACTTTTACTAACTTGCTTGCCCAACCAATGTAGCCTAACTTAATAATTAATAGCAACTTTTTGCACCAGACTAACTGGATTGGTCTGGAGGATATAAATTGTATGGTAAAATTTTATTTTTTACCACCGTTTCTCCACAGTTTTATCAAATTTGAGCTGTAAAAGTTAATTTTGTTACTCTATCTTGTTGTAAGTTCGATTAATCATTTCATTTCATAAATGTTAATTATACATCACGGGTGTCATGTGTTTTATTATTTTCTATTGTACAGACTGTATAAAAGATTATATCGTTAGCGTCAAGTGCTTGATAAAATGAGTTATTGTGTATAATGACTGGTGGCACCTCTAACCTTAGAGATTGGAGTATTTTATATAGATATAACACGATATTCATCATGACTGACGTTAATACAGTGTGCGGTTATGTACGTGTCATTATGTATGTGTGTGAACGTAGGGATGTTGTTGTTATTGGCAACTACATGTACTCGAGTTAAAACAGTGGTCGTTTGTAGTAAGCCTGCCGAACAAGTACTTGATATAGCCGAGTGATAGGTCGGTTTGAAGGGGTTATACGGTATCATCGAAAGAGAAAGATAGACGAAGGTACTATGGGAGAGAAGTTCTGTACAGAGAGCGACTGCGGGTACAGAGCTGGTTGCGGGTGGACGGCTGGAGCTGAAGCTGGAGGCAGGAGGATGGCGGGGCTATCGATCCGTCCGACTACTCCACTTTGCCAGTCGTCCGCCCGTCCGCCCGTCCGCCTTGCCCCATGCCCCCCTTGCGTGTGTCTGTGTGTACGCGAACTGCTTGTTCCATCTATTACATACAACATCCTTATTTTCTCAGCATTTATTTTGTACGGGCCTTTTCGTATGTGTATGATAAATTTTTCATTCTGCGTCCGTACGTGTTCGTAATTTATTTTAATAGTTAGGCTAACAGTAATAAAAAGCCGTCAGAAGTAATGCATTGCCGAGAGAGAGAGAAAGAGAAAGAGTGATTGCGCGAGGGAGTGATTGTAATCTTGAAAGTGGGACTATGATGTTCCAGTTAAAGTTCTTGTAATTGAATTTTACATTTTAGTTTTACTACAGTCATTTTAGCTTCTGGGGCTTGATGTTTATATTAATACTTAAATATTTCAAATTTATATCATTTTCTATGTTAGAATTTTAATAGATTATAAAAGGTAGTATAATACATTGATTTTGTGGTTTGAGATAGAAATTTATTTGCTGGTTATCCAGGGTTCAATAGCAGTTCAATGCTACTACAATTTGTTATAAGTATTAACTGTGAGATATGTATTGAAAGGGAATATCGTATCACAATTTTCGTTATTATGATAATAATGTATTCTTGTATTACTATTGTATGCCTACACTAAAGTACATTTCAGTGAATCGTAAAAGTGAAATAAGAATAAATTTCTCTACGAAACCTCATCTGCTGATGTCATAAAAAATGGAAAGGGTTGGCGGTTGGATTATATAAAACTGCTGACAGCGGCAGTTAACCTACCCGACAGGCGCGGAAATTTTCTATGGTGAATCGTTTCGAGAAGTTTTTAGTAAAATGTTCCAACATTTCGTTATACACGTACACATTGTACATTTATTGATAACTTTGGTAATTGGTATTTAGGCTTTTGTAAATTTCAAAGAAAACTGTGCAAAATATTTTACGTTAATTTTGTTGTATAATCACCATTTTTTACTTTCTCTTGGCTATATGAATGTATAGGAAGGAAAGTATTGTTTTCATGTCGATTTTTCAAAATCGAGTTTTCACCGGATCTACACGTTTTCAGACCCCCTGAACCCAAAAAACATGTTTTTAGCGATTGGTCTATGTGTGTGTGTGTGTGTCTGTGAACAGACTATCTCAAGAACGGAACATCGTGCAAACTTGAAACTTAAGTTACATACCACTACCGGACCCGACACGAACATTTTCATCAAAATCGGTCAACCGGAAGTAGTAGTTTATTCGTGTAATTTTTCACTTTTTTGCGATTTTCTTAAAAACTGGCCCTACGATTTTTTCAAAATCGCCTCATTTACTACATTTTTTATGCTCTACAAGTTAGGGTAGGCGCCATGTCTGCTGAAATTCTTGGTAAGGCTGTTTTCACGTAAAAAATTGTTTTTTTTTAAGATTGCAACGTTATAATGCATTTTAGCGCAAAATAGTATATGGCAAAAGTTGTAGAGAATTTAAAATCCTACAACTATTATTTCAAACTTTTTTTGTATAACGCTTAGTTTAGCGGTAATTAGCGATTTTTGGTTTTTTCTCACGAAAACGTGTGAAAAATCGATATTTTTAAGATTTCGGCCTTATTAAGCATTTTACGACAAAAGTATATATAATCAAATTTATAGGAAATTAAACGATCTACAACTTTTATTTAGAGCATTTTTCTCTACAGAGCCTAGTTTAGCGTGAAAGTATTTTCCGTATTTTTAAGCCAAACTGAGGTCGATTTTCATTTTGCGTCTTTCACTCATGATTAAAATAAGGTTATGTTTTTTAAGGTTAGTTTTTTGTTTATTTCTATTGTTTTATTACTAATGTTAGGTTATATTGGTCATTATTTGCATTGGCAAGAGAAAGTTGTGTGAGTGTTTCACACCAGATTTTTAAAATTATAATTTTTGTTATAAGAGGTTAGAATAAGTTAAAAATTAGTATACCAAAAAAAGTAATTATAAAAGTTCTGTAACTATAATTTTTTGTATGCGAAGCTAATGAAACTTCTGATTTTTGAAAATTTTAACTTTTTATATCAACAATTAATATTAGAACTATGATCAATGAATTTGTAAAAATTTCGAGAAATCATTTAGCTAAAGTCTATCTACTCGTACACCTTCAATTTAAAATTTTTAAAATATCCTACTGATAATGTGTAATTATATAGGCTACTAGGGCCTATATCAATAAATGTAGTTTGTTATCTAAATTGTAATGTGCCAAGAACTAAAAAAGTTAATTGTATGAAATTTCCAATTCTTCGCCTTACCTCGGGACGAAACTTATTAATAAAATAATCTATTTGTCTTATTGTAAATTCCATAAAAAGTTTTGATAATTACATTCTGATGAATCTGCAGGAAAAATTACAGGTTGCTTAACCCAATCGTTGTGTAAGTAGATGAATTTCACAGTATTGGAAAACATTAAAATACAAAAGTCAAAACTAGTAAACTATGCGGATTTAAATGTTGTTACTTTGAACTTGAAAAACTCAATGCATCGTTAAATATAAAACTGTATCACAAGGCCTATTTTGTTCGTAGCGGCATACATTTTTTATAACTATTTTGCAACTGTTCAATTGCAACTAGCAAAAAGAATCACAAAATTTACAAATAAATGTTACTGGCTTAAAGGAGAACAACGCTTAGTGATAGTGCTCCAGGAAGCCAAAATTTTGTTAAATGAAAATTTTTAAGGTTTTTTAACAATCAATAGGGCCTATTAATGTATTTTTATTTTACCTCGTCTCTACTCTATAGGTGTATCAGTCATCTTTGCGGTATTCCTGGTTGATTTGATACTAAAGGATTATTATGATTTAAAATCTTTGATTTTAGAGTCCATTTTAAAAAATGTATCGTTGATTTTGGGGCGCGTAAGTCTTCGTGTAATGATTTTTTATTGGATACGTAACCTATACTTATTCGATACACACAAAACCAAAAATTCGTTGTCTGGTCAAAATTATGAAATTTTCACCTCAGTCCTCCCCGAAATTAAAGTTGCATTAACTGTTTAGTCCTTAGCAATTACAATAATCTGTGGAACAATAACAAAGGGGTTTAAATGTATCGAAAATTTCAGACGCTAGCAGGGAATCGAGTCCGAATCCTCTCGCTTTGTAATTTAGTACAACCCCTATTTAAGTACTACCCGTATGCTACGCGAGTGACCTCGAGATAACTTTTATTATTCTCATTATTTGAAAATGGGAGAAGGGTTGCTAAAAAATTAGGGTTTAGTCTTGTGTGCAGAGAATGGAAAAGGTTAGTCCCTCTGGGTATAAAAGTAAATGATATAAGGGCAAAGAACTAACAACTGACGGCAACTTTTCAATCAAAATTTATTTGCCTAACTCCAGTGAAAACTATGTTTGTAAAAGTTTTTGTCTTTCTATTTGTTACTTCTTTTTTGCTTTCTTTGAAATCTTATGTAATTTATATAATATAGAAAAACGTCATGGCAAATTGTTTTTTTAAAGAAACGATATATTTTTACTCTATAATAGTTTTAATACCTTTTAATTTTTTCTACTGTTTAAAAGTAAACTGGTTTTAGGTGCATGAACAGATTTGTTGTAAAGTAAATATGTTTTTATTGAACCCGCATTTTTTAACCGTTCACTTTAAAAACATTTTTCCAATTTGTAAATTATGGAATTCCCTTAAAAGTTTCTTCTATTTTTTTTTTAACTTGATTTAAAGTCGCATTGATAGCTCGGTCATTAGCGACTATTGTGGGTTTTGGTATTGTAACTGTGGGTTTTAAAGTGTTAAAATTTCCAGACCCAGCCGGGAATCGAACCCGGGAATACAAACCTTCCGCTGTGCAGGCTAGCACGCTGATCACTACGGCTTGGAGGCGGTCAGATTTTTTTGTAACAATTAATTTTTCTACGTAATGGAGTAATATGTTTTCTTTCCCCAATAGATTAAAAATGCCTTATAAAGAACTTATTGATTTAGTTTCATACAGGAAACTGCCGTAATTGCTAGAATGTGCTCTTTATGTGTGTACACTGTTTGCGCAGAACGATTATTACATATTTTGTACGTTCAGTTGATTAATTTTCAAAAAAAGTACGTTTTCTAGTTCAGGAATCGGTAAACCTGATTTTATAATTAGAGACATTCATAAAATACAGTAATAAAGTATAACTGATAACCATTAATTTTTTTATTCCAGTTACATAATTTTATGAATAATAAATTTTTTAATTACTGTGTTGTACATTGATTGCAGCAGTAAGGCCGTCTACGAGTTGCTTGTTTCTCTATTCTAACGTTTTAAATACGTCTGTCAGTTACAAACAGTTTGTCTCGAATAATCGAACGGCGGAGTTTAGTGTTATTCAGTAAATTTATGCGTATTGTATAATCTCTTTTTAAACAAACTGTTTGAAGATTTATTTTTTATGTAACTACTCCAAGTAATTATTGCCATTAAAAAAAAATTGGTGTGAAACACTCACACAACTTTCTCTTGCCAATGCAAATAATTAACAATAAACCTAACAATAGTAATAAAACATTAGAAATAAACAAAAAACTAACCTCAAAAACATGAGTGAAAGACGCAAAATTAAAATCGACCTAAGTTTGGCTTAAAAATACGGAAAATCACTTTTTCACGCTAAACTAGGCTCTGTAGAGAAAAATGCTTTAAATAAAAGTTGTGGATCATTTATTTTCCTATAAATTTGTTTATATACACTTTTGTGGTAAAATGCATACTAAGGCCGAAATCTTTAAAAAATCGATTTTTCACACGTTTTCGTGAGAAAAAAACAGAAAATTGCTAATTACCGCTAAACTAAGCGTTATACAAAAAAATGTTTGAAATAAAAGTTGTAGAATTTAAAATTCTCTACAACTTTTATTGTATAAATTTCTCCGCTTAAATGCATATTAAAGCCGCGATCTTGAAAAAACAATGTTTTTACGTGAAAACTGCCTCACCGAGAATTTCAGCAAACATGGCGCCTATCCTATCTTGTAGAGCATAAAAAATTAAGTAAAGGAGGCGATTTTTAAAAAAATCGTAGGACCAGTTTTTAGGAAAATCGTAAAAAAATGAAAAATTACACGCATAAACTACTATTTCCGGTTGACCGATTTTGATGAAAAAGTTCGTGTCGGGTCCGGTAGTGGTATGTAACTTAAGTTTCAAGTTTGTACGATGTTCCGTTCTTGAGATATTTTGTGCACGCACGCACGCACGCACGCACGCACGCACGCACGCACGCACGCACGCACGCACACACACACACTCACTCACACACACACACACACACACACACACACACACACACACACACACACACACACACACACACACACACACACACACACACACACACACACACACACACACACACACACACACACACACACACACACACACACACACACAGACCAATCGCTAAAAACATGTTTTTTGGGTTCAGGGGGTCTGAAAACCTGTAGATTCGGTGAAAACTCGATTTCTAAAAATCGACATGAAAAAATACTTTCCTTCCTATGTATTCATATAGGCAAGAGAAAGTAATACAAATAGTAAAATATTTATGTAAGATTTTATTATGACCTGATAGGACACTACTCACTATTATGTAAGGTCATTTAAGGTTTTATGAACAAATGGCAACTCCCGATTACAACGCTTCACGAAAAACTAAATTAAAAGCTTTTAACTCACACAACTCTACACGAGAGAAAATGATGACTAACAATAAAAACAATTAGTATTGGAAACATCAATTTTGTTGACATATTTTCTATCTCCGTTGGAAGGGGAGAAGTACGACCTGAGTAACTGAATTTGTTGGTTATAAGGAGAACGAGATGTATTTATTTCTTTAAAAAATTTGTACATTTAGTTAACTTTCTATGCAGAAATCGGATGTAACGTTATTTTTTTTGAATATTTGTCCCCTAAATAATTTTCAAAAATTTTGAGAAAAGGAAAGAGTAAAGGGTTAATATCATATTGTACGGCGGTACTATACCGTACCTGATTGTATAATACTATACATTATTTACCATTGATAGTATAAGACTGATAGTTCAAAGAATTATTGTTCTCAAAACCATAAAAAAATGTGGTGTGAAACACTCACACGACTTTCTCTTGTCAATGCAAATAATGAACAATGTAACCGAACATCAGTAATAAAACGTTAAAAATTACCTCGTCCGAGGTAAATCGACGGCCCCTTAATGCCTCTTTGAGTGGATCAAATAAGTGATCAGAAGGAGCAAGATCGGGACTATATGGAGGATGAGCCAGTACTTCAAAATTGAGTTTCTGGAGCGTTTCAGCAGAGTGGGCAGCAGTATGCGGACGGGCGTTGTCGTGCAACAACACAACACCTTTTGACAGCAGTCCTGGGCGTTTGCTTCGAATTGCACGCTTTAGCTTGGCAGTAAGCATCTCACTGTAACGTACACTGTTTATTGCTATGCCCCTTTCCTGATAATGTTCCAGTATTGGACCTTGTGAGTCCCAAAAAACCGTAAGCATCAGTTTTACTGCAGACGGTTGGGTCTTGAATTTTTTCTTCCACGGCGAATTTGGATGTTTCAATTCCATACTCTGCCGTTTCCTCTCCGGCTCGTAATGATGTATCCATGTTTCGTCACCAGTAATGATCCTGTCTAAGAAGTTGTCCCGTTCGTTACCATAGCGATCCAAATGGTTTTTGCAGATGTCCAAGCGCGTGTATCATAGTCTAACGTTTAATGAAAACTTTATTCCTTATTGATTTTCTGAAATCACAACGCTGATTTTTTTATAAATCTGTGAACGTTTCAGCGATGTAATTAAAGATCATTTGCAATCTCCATGGCGCAGTTTAGAGTACGCTAAACTGCAAGTTGCGATTCTCTGGCATATTTTTGGAAAATATAAAATGTTAAAACCCATCGATACTGTACCATAATCATTACAATCGCTAATGACAAAACATTGGTGCGATTTGTATTACACGAAAAAATAAAGAATTACATTTTTTTCCGAGTAAATAATAGATTGTTGAGCAGTGCATTAAGAAATATATTTCATGATTTTTAAGAGTATTTTTGTATTTTTTGCCTTGTTGTTTTATACCTTTTTAAAGTTAAGAAAAAAAGTTAAAAAACTCTTAAAAATACCAACGGTTTTTCCATATTGCTTTGGAACGTGAAAAGCTGTTAAACATTGGAAATGTTTAATTCGCCCACCAAAAGAATTTAAAAAATGTACAGTTGCGCTATTCTCAGAAAAATCCCCTTTAAATTTTCCTTTATTTTGTTATCATACTAGGCGGACTTTTAAACAACCAGATAATGTAGGGCAATTTGTATTGTACACATGAATATTGATCGTATTTTTTAAAAACTATACACATTTTTACTTTCTGTTGCCTATATGAATATATAGGAAGGAAAGTATTGTTTTCATGTCGATTTTTCGAAATCGAATTTTCACCGAATCTACACGTTTTCAGACCCCCTGAACCCAAAAAACATGTTTTTAGTGATTGGTCTGCCTGTGGTGTGTGTGTTTGTGTACAGAATATCTCAAGAACGGAGCCTTGTACGAACTTGAAACTTAAAACTTAAGTTAGACACCACTACCGCATCCGACACGAACATTTTCATCAAAATCGGTCAACCGGAAGTAGTAGTTTATTCGTGTAATTTTTCACTTTTTTACGATTTTCTCAAAAACTGGTCCTACGATTTTTTTTAAATCGCCACGTTTACTAAATTTTTTATGCTTTACAAGATAGGCGTCATGTCTGCTAAAATTCTTGTTGCTAGGCTGTTTTCGCGTAAAAAAATTGTTTTTTAATATTGCGACTTTAATATGCATTTTAGCGCAAAAATGTATATAATAAAAGTTGTAGAGAATTTAAAAACCTACAACTTTTATTTCAAACATTTGTACGATTGTTTTGTATGACGCTTAGTTTAGCGGTAATTAGCAATTTTCTGCTTTTTCTCACGAAAACGTATAAAAAATCGATATTTTAAAGATTTTAGCCTTAGTATACATTTTACGACAAAAGTGTATATAATCAAATTTATAGGAAACTAAAAGATCTACAACTTTTAATTTGAACATTTTTTCTCTACAGAGCCTAGTTTAGCGTGAAAGAGTGATTTTCCGTATTTTTAAGCCAATGAGTTTGATTTTCACTTTGCATCATTCACTCATGGTTTAAATAAGGTTATGTTTTTGTTTATTTCTATTGTTTTATTGTTAATGATTTGCATTGTCAAGAGAAAGTCGTGTGAGTGTTTCACACCAGAGTTTTACATTTGGATTCATGTCGATAAATATTATTTTTCGCTATTAATTTGTTTTGGTCGACTTTTATTTATTTATCATTTTATTGACGGCCTGATGTTTTCATATAACCACGATTACGATTGTTATCTATTTTCATTGTATCCTTCAAGTAATTTGTATAATGGGCGTACGCTTGTTCGTCTGCGTATGTACGTCGTTACGTTCATGAGTGGTAGGGTAGGGAGAATGATTACACTTGCTGTGAATAATCGTGAATAGGGGCAATAATAATTGACCCTGAGTTGTGAGTCATATGGCCTCGTCTCCTCAGCATTCGGTCGTCGCATTCTTCTCAATAAAACGCTCGTACAATAAAAACGTTGTAGGTTATTACAACTGAACAATTCACTTTTGATTTCACACTCACTTTTAGTCAAGTACTGGGTGTTTTTTATTCTTTTCTGTGCGGACGTAGAGAACGTGATACTTTTGCATTTCTCTTGTTAGTAATTTTCATTTTTACGATTTCTTTCTATGTTTTTTGTAGATCTTATTTAGTTGAAGTACATAGCAAAAATAAGTATATTCAGAGTCTAGTTCGTTGGTATCCCGGATGAGAGTTGCTGTTACACGTGATATTTTAATACTACTTATGTCTTTTCGAATTCTGGATTTTTACTTTCTCTTGCCTATATGAATATATAGAAAGGAAAGTATTGTTTTCATGTCGACTTTTCGAAATCGAGTTTTCACCGGATCTACACGTTTTCAGACCCCCTGAACCCAAAGAAACATGTTTTTAGCGATGTGTCTGTGTGTGTGTGAACAGAATAGCTCAAGAATGAAACATCGTACGAACTTGAAACTTAAGTTAGATACCACTAGAGGACCCGACACAAACATTTTCATCAAAATCGGTCCAACGGAAGTAGTAGTTTATTCGTGTAGTTTTTCACTTTTTTGGGATTTTCTCAAAAACGGATCCAACTTTTTTTTTAAATCGCCTCATTTACTAAATTTTTTATGCTCTACGAGATAAGATAGGCGCTATGTCGGCTGAGATTCTTGGTGAGGCTGTTTTCTCGTAAAAAAATTGTACTGTTAGCGCAAAAATGTATATAATAGTTGTAGAGAATTTAAAATCGTACAACTTTTATTTCTAACATTTTTTTTATACGCTTAGTTTAGCGGTAATTAGCGATTTTCTATTTTTTTCTCACGAAAACTTGTACGAAATCGATTTTTTAAAGATTTCAGCCTTATACATTTTACGACAAAAAAGTATATAATTAAATTTATAGGAAATTAAAAGATCTACAACTTTTATTTTGAGCGTTTTTTTCTACAGAATCTAGTTTAGCGTGAAAAAGTGATTTTTCGTATTTTTAAGCCAAACTTAAATTGATTTTCATTTTGCGTCTTTCACTCATGATGAAAATTAGGTTATGTTGATTGAGGTTAGCTTTTTTTGTATCTCTAATGTTTTATTACTAATGTTAGGTTTATTGTTAATTATTTTCATTGGCAAGAGAAAGTTGTGTGAGTGTTTCACACCAGATTTTTTAAAATTACCTTTCAGGACCCTTAAAGTATCTCATGTTAAATCGCTTATTTTATTTATTAAATTCAATTCCAGTTTAAAATTATGTGTATTATCTGAACTGGATCTCAACATCGTAACTTAACGTTTGAAATGAAAATTATTCTACTGTTCATTCATTTAGAGTTGATAGTAATGCACGTCGTGTTGGAACAGGAATACTGGTTCTCTGGCGGTTGTGTTTAATAAATAATATTAATAATAATAATATTGTAGCTCATATTTTATGTACATAACCTAATCGACGTGACGATGTGAAAGAAATTGTACTTGTGAGCTGGTACGCTGGCAGTCAGCCGATCACGTGAACACACGGTCTTTAACTGAAACAGTCGTTCACGTGAACTGCTTACTTTCAATACTCAGTGAATACAGTAATAATTTATTTTTAGTTTATGTAAAGTCGTAACAACGGCTTGGTCATTGGGAACTGCGGTGGATATGTAACAGTGGTTTTTTACTGGTGAAAATTTCCAGACCCTGGCCGGGAATTGAACCCGGGACCTCCGCGTGGTAGGCTAGCGCGCTACCACTATGCTACGGAGACGGCCAGTAATATTTTAACTAGATAAAATAAACTTTATGTCCTTGTCTTTATTATATTCTGATATATTTCTGTTAATCAATAATAACTTAATTTTTTTGAAAAAATTTGACACGTCCCTTTATTTTCAGTTGATTACATGTAAAACTCGATTAGTGTTTTTATCGTACGTTTTAATTTTTGTGTCTATATACCAATATAAGTTAATAAAGTACTTATGTATACCCATGTTTTAGTTTATACTGTGCATTACACGCCGTAATTGTTATAGAGCGGTATGTAGGCCGGGTAATTTGTCTACCTATAACAGGTCTACATCTTCTTATAAAGTTTTCAAAGTTTCTTATGTGTGTCTTTTGTATCACACGACGGAAATCCTTATGACTCGGGATTGTCGCATTTTTCAATAAAATGGATTGACTAGTAAAACGGCTGGTACAAAATATTGGTTGTCAAAGAAAGAGACCGTTGCAAATTGAAAGAGTACTTGTTTTGCAGCACTTTTGTTAAAAATTTTCTGATTGATTATCACATTTCGTTGACCTCTTAATTCTTAAGAAAAATTTAAATCAATATCGAAAATTTTATGTACGAGTTAAACTTCTATTCAAATAGCAATAAGGGAAATAATTCAGAGTGTATAAAATAGGTGAAACGTTGTGAAAAATATAATTTGATATCTACAATTATCTATTACTTGGATACTAGTAGAGTTCACAAAAGTTAAGTAGGTCTGTAAAACATTTCTGTTTTCATGTGCTATAAAATTATTGGGTGCCTCAAAATAAGTAAATAAAATAGATTAACAAAAATTACTTTGAAGGTTGAAAATCGATCAATGACGAGAGTGTTTAATCGTTTTCTGGGTTTTTAAGAAGTCTGGCTTCCATTCCCAGACCAGCGCAGTGCTCATGTGTAAAATTCTTACTTGCTATTTTCTCCAGTTTGATTCATGTTACTGTAATCAGAATACTGCATTTAGAAAAGATTCATTAGAGTCGTATGCAGCATGCTGTGTGGCCTGTTTTGTATTTACTGTACAATTCTGAATTAATTGATCTAGGCCTATTAGTTTGGTACTTGATTAGGGGGAGACTGTACTTTGTATTCCGCCCATGTTAAATTTGCTAATTTTAGGTACATTTTTTTTAGGATTAGTGAAAGGTGGAAAAATGAATCTTTACACACTTATAGTTGTAGGGTGGTTTTAGCGACTGACATTTTTTCAATTTAATGTGTTGGATCATAAAATTTTTAAAAGAATAACGAATTAACATAAAATTTTTACAATGTTTTTCTACGTTTTTTGGATATTACTGATTTTTTTAGCACGTAAGGAAGTAAAAACTATGTCGGTGAATGTGCATGTTCATGATAATTAACTGGGAAAAATTTTAGCCTGGTAGGTTAAATGGTTTCTGAGAAAAAGGTACCTAAGTGTTAAAAATCTAAATTTACGGGAAAAGGCACAAATAAAAAACAAAATGCACACAAACATGTTTTATTTCTCATCAACACTTGGTTAGAAAGCTGCACCAAAAACGGAGAATATTAAAAATAGCAGATATTTAAAAAAACTTAAATTCTTTTTGGACTAAAACGAGCAATATAAAAATATGAAAAATATTTGTTCTTGGCGATGTGTTAAGTTTTTGGGATAAACCTGATAAAAACTTACATTTTTTCATCTAAATAACTTTTTTGTCGTAATTTAATGTTTTTGTGGGAGATCTAGGTCTAAACTATTGAAAAACATTAAAAACCGAAAGTCAATATTTTCAGTCAAAACCGTCATACAGTCTCCCCTTAAACAATCGAGAACGACCATCGAAAAGACGGTTGTTGTATAGTGGAGATAATTATATTTCAGAAGTGTTAAAATAATAATAATTTTTGTAGCTTAATTTCCGGTGAGGACCGTTGCGTTTAAAACACCCTATTTATTCGCTACTTTTTGAATTAAAATTTAAACAAGGGCTCGCATTGGTGTGTGTGTGTGTGTGTGTGTTTTCAGGATGACTTATAGGCTAATAGATGACGTGGAGGCCGAAAAAATTTTAAGTGTTATTTTGTAGTTTGCTGTTACTTATTTTTGGTCAATAATTAGTACAACTTTTTGGCGTATTTAAAAATAATATTCGGCAAATGAAGTTTTTTGATTTTTCTTGATCACAATGTTGTAAATGAAGAATTAGGACGCGGATGTTGATTGAGTCACGTGTAACATGTGCAATAAGTGTTGTGATGAAACTAAAATAGTTATACGCGACGTGTGACCCACTGCATATTGTATCGTAGTACGGCAGAGGTAGGCAATTATTATTGGCCATGATGAGGGGGCGAGTATTGGCGTTTTGCCGCAGAACCGTTTGTTTTTACTGTACTAATACTGTTCTGTTATTATTGAACTATGATAAACAGTAGGTTATGTGAAAAAGAGTTTAGTCGTGTGTGAAAACAATTTATTTCTTCGTTATTAGTACAGCTAGAAATAGAATTTGATTGTCTGCGCTCGATTGAAATTGCTTTTCTATTGTTTTGTAACATTCATCAAACCAATAATGTTTGTTGATTGTATAAACTTCATCTCGTTCTACAAACTATTATGGTTTGGGTTTTATAAAAAACTCCTGATAGAAAATTTGTATAATTGAAAAAATAGTTATATAAGGAATTAATGTAATTATTAGAATTTACTAATTATTATATTTGGTCATTTTTGTTATGATACTTTAAGTTAGTAAAAATTTAGAAGCAAAATTTTTGAACGAAAGTAAAGTGCAATGCACGTGATGTGATTATTGACCGAATTTTGTTTAACACAAGTTTCTTTTCGGATTAATTTAAGTTTCTTATCGTCCTCGTAATTTGATTGTTGATAAGAAAAATATCTTTTGAATTTAAAGGTAGTCTAGTATTCTCTTAAATAATTAAGAAAACCACTTCGCATGTCATTAAAACCTGGAGGTTTTACTAAAACATAGGAGGGTCGAGGTAATTTAACGTTGCCTTACTTAATACGTTGAAGAGTATGGCGTTTTATCTGTTTTGCAGGCCTCCTTTAAATTATTTCTTTTTTCACTTTCCAATTGATGTCTTCCTTTCACCACTAGGTCTGGCTGTACAGTGAAATCCAGTACTGCTAAAATAAATAACGTACAGTCCCTGGAATTTTATGTGTTCCCATATACCAATTGTTTTGGCTGTTCATGTGAAAAGAAATTATATTTTTTAGCCATGAACCAGTAAAAGAATAATAAAGTTATTTTAACGTTCCGGCTGCGTGTGACTCGTATATTTTTTAAGTTTATTTAACGTTATGTCAACAAATTGATCAATAGCGACTACGGCGGGTTATCACTTATAATAATTCCCAGGCCCTAGCCAGGAATCGAACCCGGGACCTTCCGCCTTGTATTCTAGCCTTGACAGTCAGCACACATCTCAGTGAAGTAAATTCAGCTAGTGTTTTCTCCGGCCTAAAAACAGATTACAGTAACTCGAGATTTATAATAAATTTTTTAAATGGCCTAAGTAAATTTTTCCTGAGAAAATATGATTAATAAAACATTCTTGGCTTGAGAATTAAGTTGAGCCGATAAATATATTAGAATAAATTTAAACAGTTCTGGTGTGGTAAATTATTTGAAAAATATGTTTTTTTATCTCTGTTAGTTTATAAACGTGATTTGTTAGTTTTTTAAGCGTATTAGATGTCGATTGGTTGGGTATTCGTTGTAATGCATTATTGTTTTGTTTAGAAGAAATCGTTTACAGACATATGTCTGACGATTATTGTATGAGAGATTTACACACAATATGCCAGTATAAACTTTAGTTATTTGTTTTCCTGTTTTTGTAATGGAATATAGTAAAAGCTGCATCGGACAGTTCTTTACATACTATTGTGTTCAGCAACAAACGATAAGCCTGTGCACTTCATCGTGATGACTAGTTTTATTTTTATTTCCCATTAATTCGTTCTGCTTCGTTTCACATTTACGTACTCACCTGTGTCTTTCGTTTTAAATAATTTGAGATCCAGTAGGAACGGAATTAGCTTCATCTGCTATGCATGTATTAAATCATATTGTGGTCAACTGACATCAAATTACGTGTAACTGTTATTGAGAACCACGATTAGATTCAGCTCTATGGAGTTAACTTGGTTGGTTCATTCAAGCACCATGTTGTTGGTTGCCGGCCTGATTTATTTTATGATTATATTCGCAAAAACTCAGGCAACCACAGGAATGAAAAAATAATTACTGGCATTTTTTGTGCTATTTGTACAAAAAACAATCACCGTATGTTTTGTTTTTTGTTACCACGATTTTTAATGGACTTTAGGAATTTTTCTCAACCTTTTGAATTCTGAATGTATTTCTAAATAAGATTATAAAAATAATTAGCTAAAGTGCTTTATTGAAAGATTTATAAAATATTTAACCACGTGTTGTACACTTTTCTTTCGTATAAAAAAATATTTTTTATTCCTATCGTCGTTAAAAATGTGCAATTACTAAAACCGTTTTTCATATTTCTTAGCCATCCGTTGTACTATTTGAGACCTGGAACAACTGTGACTTTTAGCTTAAATTTAAACTTAAATTTTCCTAGATTTTTAAAAAGTGAAAGTTTTATTAAATAAAGTATTTAATCATTCCTTAGATCAGTGGTTCTCAACATTTCAGGCCCTGTGCCCCCCTTTGAACACTGATGTGAGGTCACGCCCCCTCCATCTCCACTATAAGTGGTCAAAATAAGTAGTTGCCTACAATCGGATATAAACAGAAGCGTGATCACAGTGTTGGCAGAGTAGAACAAATTACGGTGTTATTGGAATAATCGAGTGCTAGACTCTGCTAGAGTAGTCTACTTGTACAAAAAAGTATGATAATTTTAAAAATATACATGCGACTAAAAAACTGAATACATAGTTATATTTTTTATTTATTTATTTTTAAATACACTCACGCTCCCCCCCCCCCCCAGGTTAAGAATCATTGCCTTAGATGGTGTTACTAAAAATTTGTTTCCAAAAGCGTTCTAAATTAAATATGATACTGCTATTAAGAAAGAAGTGGAAGTGAGAATTTAAATTTTGTGTATTGATGTATTTATTCAGTTTTGTCTAGTTCGATAAACCTGTTGGAGTTATTTCATCAAGTGAAATAAATAGGCCTACCTGCATGTGATTGCGTGAAACATATGTCTGTATCTACCTGTATGTACTTTAAATATTTACAGTTGACGTTTGTATTTATGATCAGTTGAACATAAATGGTGTTTTGTGTTATTTCGTTTTTTTAATAGTATAAATAGGCGATGTATCGTATGGTATTATTCATTAATATTAGCTTCATTAAAAACACAGCAAATATTTAATAAATGTACTTTTTATTCAAATATTTATTCATTTATCAATCCATTCGCTCGTTCACTTAAAATTAACTTACAACAATAAACATTTTCCAAATATATCAACAGTCAATAATATTTAAATTTAATTTCATAATTGTGTTATTAGTCTTTGGTAAAGTAATTAATTATAATAAAATGTATATATTAAGTTTAAATTACGGTTTTGGTTGGTCGAGAACGTCGACAGAGAGAATGCCGTCGTTGTGAAGGTCTTCCAAAAGGTCTAGGAGTCTTTGTTCGGTTACGGGATCACCTAACGCCACATCTACGGAACCTATGCATAAGAGGAGCGCAAGAAGTTGAGAGCGTCGGAAGTCTTGGCCTAACCGTTGTCGGTCGTAGCCGAGCTCGGCTGGAATGTCTATTTTAAGGCGTTGAGCGATTGAGGATAGGGAGGTCCAGTAATGGTCGAGTAGGTGTTGCGTTTGTTCGCGGCGCAGTTCTGTCGGTAATGAGCTAACTATTAACAGCGCGATATCATTGGTCGGTCTGCTGTAAGTTACCATCTGCCAGTCGAGTATAGCACAAACGTCTTCTTCGGTAAACAATAGATTGTTACACCAGAAGTCCGTATGTGTAATTAACGCTAAAGGCTCTTCAGGAGCCAACAAGGCAGCGATTATATCTTTGGTTTCGGAACGAATCTCGTCGAGACTTTTCAGCACCGCGTCCATGCCGGGTCGTCGTTCTAAAAATCGTGCTAATTGTGGCAGACCTCGTTCGACCAGCTGTTGGTATGAGTCTGACGCTTTGGCTGTTTGAAACAGAAACGGATATCTCTCGTCTAATGGTACACCGTCGCGCACCTTCAGTGCCAGACTCAGTCCGTGTAACCGGGCGATCGATTCTAAAGCCGATTCGGCCTGTCTTAACGAAAGGCCCCTGGAAAATTCTACACTTTGGTACCCGGTCTTTTTTAAATTTTCTAAAACTAGTACAGATTCGCTGGCTAATACGTAACGCGCGTAGTAGCAACGTGGAATTGGAAGCCGATCAGATTCATCTTCTAGTAGTTGCGTCAGCTCCGGTACTACCTGAAACAAAAAACAAAATATTTGTAATCGATTGTGTCCTGCAGTTACCAAATTATCGAATACTTTTATTATTATATTTAAATTATTTATCAGTTATTTTTATGAAATTTTTGCATAATTTTAGTACTTTTTTTAGAATGTACAACAGCAAGAGAAATGAGATCTCTTAGCTAATTCTATTTCATTGAATCTAAATCGTTCTTGGTATTATTACTCGTAAAATACGCCAATAAAACTGTACCTTTTGTTCTTCTTTATCTATGTAATATGAAAATCGATGTGTTTCTGACTCACTGTCATAAATTGTAATTATATTCGTACATGATTATTACTTACTAATTTACCAAGAATTGTATTTTACTGTAAGGTGTACAAGTACTCTTGTGTACGCAGAAATATTCAATAAAAGTTATCATTTTTTACGATATACTTAATGGAAAATTATTGCAATATTTAAACTTTGGTGTACTAAACTTATTTAGGTTAGTTCTTTTGAAATTTCTGTATGATTTGGTGAAAATTAATAGTTTATTATAGTTTAACGTTTTGTCCAAAGTTATATTTCTTTAGACAGAGAAATATGCACATTATATTTGAAGAGCACACGGGAAAACCAATCAAAGACAGTTTTTGCTCAATTTCAATACAGTGGTGCAACATGTGTTGTATAACGTAAGTACTATTTCCATGTTTATACAGAACACAGCAATAACGAACGTAGTCAACTTTATTACGAAAAGTGGCAATTGTCTAAACGGCAACAATGATCTAATTCAGCTGTGAACAACAAAAGATCGATCAAAGTCAAGAAGGTAATGGTGTTGTGCGCCCATGTAGAAGTGTTCAGTCGTTCTAAAGTACTGTACCGCTGTGTTGAGGTTACCTATATTTTAATCAAATCTTACTCAGGAGTACTCAAAATAGTCTAATTATGTTATTGGGCATGGTATAAAATCATGTTACAAAATGTTGAGCCAAAGCAATGTTGATCTAAGTCATGACAATGATCGTTCTTGCAGTGTTTATAATATACTTACTACAATCTATTTAAAAACATTCAGGTAATGGATTTTAAAAAAAATGTAGTAAAACTATTCTCGTAATTATTATTCTGTTTCCAATAAATAATCTTTATGAAAATGTACAAGGCACAAAAAATTGTACTTTATTTCTTACAGTACCTAACATTTTAACTTAAAAATTGATCCTGTAGAAAATTAGGGTAAAGTGACTGATCGTTCTGGTGTTGGGGTCTTCATTTATAATAATTGAGCATATTACAAATATTTGTATAAAGGTTATTACATTGACTTTAATATCCATTAAAATTACCTCTTTGCATTGTAATTTTGTAGGTTGCTTGTTAAAATTTCATAATACCTGTTTGATCGAGACTCAAGAAACTAGATTTGGGCATTGATTTATTAATATTATGTGTATATTGTTCGGGAATATCGCTCTCATGTATTGAATTCCCTCAATTTAGTTCGTATACTTCATTAAACCATTATTGAGGTACTCTATGAACTTAATGGTACTAATTCATTCGTGCCAAAAGCATTGTGGTTAACAACATTGATTAATTGCTTTGTTTGTTATACTGCATACGTACAATTACTCGATTGTATACTTAATATGTACATACTATTCTGGTAAAATATTTTGTTTGTAGAGAGCGACTAGTATAGTCTAGTCTAGAGAAATGAGTTAAGTCAACTAACTTTTGACACAGTTCCAATGAATCTGCATTAAAAGAAATATTTTTATCACGAGTTTATTGATTTCTCCAGTCTGTATTATAAATATTGCTCTAATATAAAAATTAAAGAGAAAGCTTGGAAAGTAGTGTTATAACTACACGTTAAAAATGTTCGTTGTTTAATATTTCTGAAATAACGCAATTAAAAATGTGTTCATATTACTGTTCATCTTTCATTAGTGGCATTTTTTGCATTTATGAAAAAAGTGATATCTAAAAAATTAAAATATGCTTTCATTTCAATGTGATTTAACACATACAGACAGAGTGATATTGAATGCGGTTCTTATAGATTCAATTTAATAATTAATTTTAAATGACTGTTAAGAACATTTCATAATTTTTTGTAGTTTTGTCCAGTAATAGTAGTATACAGTATTATCTCATTAAAATAATAATAGGTCTAACCAAAGTTATTTTCTATAAAAGTATAAAAATAAAAATCTGTGACGAAGATTATTAATCTGCTTACTCCCTTTTTAGGCCAACATCTAATTTTGGTATTATTGGAAAGAGTAAAATTTAGTCTATTAAGTAGAAAAACTACTAACTTTAATGAGTATTAAGACAATTTTTGTTGTGACAATCTTTTCTGGCATCTCCATGAGAACTGTACAAGTTTCATTCAGTTTTTCAGCGCTCTTGTAAAGTTTCAGGAAATTGAGTTAGCACGTTTTATTTTAATATTTTTATCAAGTTTTCTATACTTGCAGTTTAAGTGCACGTGTTACAATTATTTATTTATTATAAAGTAATGATACGTACTAAG
This sequence comes from Catonia carolina, assembly GCA_035578175.1. Classification (NCBI taxonomy): domain Eukaryota; kingdom Metazoa; phylum Arthropoda; class Insecta; order Hemiptera; family Achilidae; genus Catonia; species Catonia carolina. Next base: position 327,861,606 of record JAQMRL010000001.1, on the reverse strand, counting down.
CCTTGGGCTTGTGCGTAGGTAATGATATAAGGTGGTTTATTGATAAAAAATTGCCTGACCTGACGGGGAATCGAACCCGTTTGTACCTATTTTTTATTGTTGAACAGCCTGATGATTGTATTTGATTATGCGTTTAGAATAAATGTATAATTAACTTTTTTTGTGTAATTAATTACAATATATTCTAATATACGGACGATTTAATTTTATTGTTTTTGTACTGCAACTAATGTATTTAAGTTGCATATATCATTTTTAGTTTATATAAGTTTTAATCATTTATTTGGCAGCTGTAAAAACTTACGGAGATAGGTCTCAAAAAATAAAAAGAGACTTTAAGAAGTTTCCTTTTATCACCCATCAGTAAAGTTGTTATAGTAATTCCACGTTCCAACTTTACTACCGTTTGTTGACTATCAGTAACAAACGTGCTTCGGTTACTCAAAAAATACATTCATATTTATTAGTACAATGAATCTAAAAAAAATTGACTAAAATTTTTATATAATGTACATATGTCAATACTTAGTTCTGTGAATACTTCTGTTTTTAAATTTTCCTTTGTGGACAATTCGATAGTATAATGATTACGGGATCTCATTTATCTTTATTTACTTCATTAATGATGGCATTAACAGTGGTGTTTTAAAATTTTATTTGATCTTTCAACAGGGAAAGTGTGTCTATAGTAAAGCTGTTACTTATTTGTTAAAATTCCTACTACATAGAAAATGCAGACATATATTTCACAAAATTTGTATTTCCCGTTTCTTTGATAATTCTTAACTGTAGTAACTGACTAATCCTTTACTATACAATATTTACAATAATATATTTACAATATTTACAAAATATATAATACAAAAAGCTTTATATTTACAATAATGTTTACTTCTTTTACTAGTATTTCATGACAAAGCAGTGCCATCCTATAAAAGTGTAGGATTTATAATCTTGTTATTTTGCGTGTTTATTATCGACAAAACTTGTACTTATTGCTTTAACATAGAAAATGTATACGTAACATTTATGTCAACAAAGAATTTCCAGTTAAATAATTCCAAAACTTTTACTTATGAAACTAAATTTTGGGCACAATTTCTTATAAAATAATATGATTTATAGCTTTGCAATAAATCTTTCTTAATTTGGATTTATATCTATTGAATTTGTACATTCTTTAAACAACTTGGGAAAACAAAAGTTTTTATTTATGGTCTGTTGAGATTCGTGCTTTAAAACTATAGGGTAACCTACAATATTCCAAAATCGGCCTACATTAATACAATTCTTACACCTAGTTTTTCCTAAAGTTCGTAATAATAGTTTAATTTTTTAAATAAACTCTTAGAGAATGTTGTAAATTATCACTAAGAAAAATAAATATTCGTTGTTTGTAATTTATTTGCAGTCGCAAAAACATCTTGGTTATTAGCGACTCCGGTGGGTTATAGAATTGGAACAATGGGTTTGACATGTAATAATTTCTAAACCGTATGAATTATAATAAAGTTTTCATAAATAATACTTTTTAGGGAAACGAACCCGGCATCTTTTGCTATGTAGTTAGCGCGCTAACCACTACGCCTGAAAGTAAATTTAGAATTTATTTTTTATGTATTGATAGTTTTGTACTAAGCTTTTTGTATTAGGCTTAAATACATAATTATTTTAATTTTTCGTGTATTGAAATATCTAATGAGTTTTTTTACTGTGATCTATTAACTATTATTCGTATAAGAGGTAATGACACGTGTAAGTAAGCTATTGTCATATTTTGCTATTGATTGTTTTCATATTACCTAAACAGAACTGCATTATTTGGAATTTAAGTGTTCGTATAATTAGGTTAATTTTAGTTTTAAGTTTTTTATTAAGTTTAAACGACATTAGTTACATACGAATACACTGAATATCTTTTCAATACTAGTAAGATTTTTTCAGGAAATATTTCTGTCAGAATGTTTATTGCAATATTTTTATTGCCAACTTATAAGTTTATAGATTTCTTAAGAATTGTTGAATAAAATATTATGTTGTTCTGTGAATGAATACTGTAGAAAGAATAAAACTGACGTATTTTTATTTATCAGTTAATATATCAGTTTTGAGTTAACCGATTTATCTGTTAGTTCCGTTCATTCTTTCGTTCATTGTGATAAAAATGACGTCGGTTTTTTTATGGCCGTTTGGTTCCACCCACCCGCTCTTGTCAAACCATATCAAACGTTGTGGAATGCGTTTTATATTAACTCTCAAGGCAACATTTTTATATTATAAGTCAGGTTAAATATTTTTATTTTGTTTTGTAATAAAATTTTATTGCAGATATTTCTTCCGTGTTGAATAATTGTGTATCACGAAACTTACTGATTTATTTGTGTTATTTCTCAGTTTATGATACCGAGTTTCATCTGTTATCAGATTATCTTTTAAGTTTCTAAGAACATACTTGAAATAAATCGCTTAATAATTATCTACTTGATTTTTATCGTATAATTAATGTGTAAATTATGTGTTTAACACTTCACGTTTGTGTGTGTTATGTCACTTCACACCATTAATGTTCAGTGTTCTTTCTTTAAACTCTCATTTAGGATTAGTTATGAAAGTAGAAATGATTTTCTGACTTTTTATTATCAAAAAGTAAAGATTTTAATCAAAAGTAAATTTTGTAAATTTTTGTGCCGGCATATGGGTGAGATTTTATTAAAGTTTTTTTACGTAACGTTTGCACATAATGTAAATTATGCTGCTTGGTAATCAGGGACTACAGCTAGGCAACGAATCCGAGACCTTTAGCTTTGCTGTTGGGTCAAACTGTCACTGCACCATACGATGCGTGCGTTGATAGTAGTAAAAAATAAACAATTATAAGGTATCGTTCCTGGTATTTTATGTGTGTTTTAAACACAATAGTGGCCTTCAGGCCAGCCCAATCAGTCTGCTGGTAGAAAGTCGCTATTATTTGTTGAGTAACACAGGTTATGTAAGTGACTTTGTATGGTGACCAGCTGACAGCTATCCACGACCAACTCTACTGGGGGTCCCTGTTTAAACTCATGCTTAATCCACGTCAAAAATACAGCGAAAAAAGCAATCAAATTGGGTGGTTGTCAATATTGTACAGTTCCCGATGACAAAAGCAAAAATAAAATACGATAAATGATTTGGTGTTATTTTGGAAAGCGACATACTACTTACATACACTAATTTCATTTGTTATAAAAATTATCATTTGTAAGTTATAAATGATCGAGTGGCATTTTAACGTGATAATTATTATTGATAAACAATAGTATTCAAGTACCGCAAATTTGAATGTAAAAATGTTAGCAGTCCTTAAAATATCAGGAGTAATTTGTTAAAAGCAGTATTACACGAAACGTTTTTTCACTAAAACTTTAAAAAACATGCGAAATAATTTAATTATCACTTCGGTAGTTAAGGTGGTATTGCAGTTAAGTGCTAACCTGAAGGTACCGGTTTCGTTTTCAGTTTAAATTCTTAAATTATTAATGTAGGTGAGAAGTTCCTTTATTAATTTTTAAAGTATAAAAACATTTAATGTGTAGTTAAATCTCCATGAGAAATTATATTCCAGTATTAATTTTGAAATTTTAATTTTTAAAAATAATATTTTGGCTAAATGGAAGTTTTTCATTCAACTTGTAAATTATTTATTGTAATGTTAAAAAATAGGTATGGAATGTTAATCCTACATAGTTACACGAGATTCATTTATCAAAAATACGTGTGATGTGTTTGTAATTTAATTTCGTTTAAACTTTTATTATAGTAGATTAGCCTGTGTGCAAAATAAACAACCGTGTATGCTTAGCTTAATAGTTCTGTAAACATTTCAATTTTTTTAATTTTTTTTCTAAGTATTTTACCCCAGAAAGTTATTTAATTATTATAAAACGTGTTGCTAATTCTATGAGTTATTATATGTTATTATTTAAATGCTGTTAAAATTTAAGTCGTGTTTTTGTTGGATTATGTAAGTAAAAATATGTTTTAGAAGAAATATATTTTACCAGATAAAACATTATTGCTCCCAGTGTTTCTTATTAAAACGCCTGCTTGATGTACCCCACTAATTTTATATATGCATATTATTTTTCATACATTTTTTTATCTTACTTGGTGAACTGTTGTTTTAACAACAAACGATGTCATAATAATTTATATTTCTTAGTATTGATGTGTTGTTTTGTGTAATTATGAGGGACATTTCGTGATTAGGGTAATTATTTATTTACATGTTGGGGATATGACGATTAATATCTGTGTTTGTGTTCCCTCTCGATATAGATTGATTATACGATTTAATTTTGTTTACCTTTGTATAAAACCTTATTTCTCTGAGATCGAATTGGGCTTCGGTGACAAAGTATCTGCTGAACGGATCTTGGGGCAACAATTTGATGATTAAATCCAAATCGTGAGGCCGGTCGTCTAGATGGTAATGGACGGAAACGGCAAGAATATCAGAGAGCACGCTTTCGGCGGCGTCGCATCCCGGCTGGGCTACGAAATCAGCGACCCGAAGGTTTTCCCCAGAAGATTTGTGGTAGTCACATAGCACCCCCTCCAACCAGGCGGCAGTCACGGGACTCTCGGCCTCCGCCGACGGCGAGTCTCTTAATTCGCTTTCGCTGCCGCTGCCGCTACCGCTCGACATGCTACTGGCCGCCTCACCTCTGTCACAGCACGAGTGGCTGACCTGGCGCGCAATTTTCCCTGTTCGTTTCAGAATTTCCCTCTCTGTATCTCATCAGTGTGTCACTCGTTGAGGCAAGGCGCAGCCACGAGATGTTCAACAATTAAAATCACAAGGTGGTTGACACATTAAACACGTTGAAATATACTCATGGGGGAATAAAAATTTAAATTAACGAAATAGTAAATTAAATAAATTAACTTACTTGTCGTCTTCATAATTATCGTATAAACTCACTGTCTTGTAACAACAATTCACTGTCTTGTAACAACAATTCACTGTCTTGTAATCAACTATGGAGCTGATTCCCTTTCATTGATTCCTCTTCGGTTGAAATTTTTGTCATCATTGAATAGTGTGTGGGATTAAATACAAAAAGCACTTTAATTTACAAAAAAAAGTTGATAACAGAATTAATTGTTGGTTTAAAAATTTCTTGAACCCACTTGTAAAAGTTTCATAGCCTATTTTTTGTTGTCCTTTGACCAGGATACAAGATTAAAATTAAATGGGTGGTTTATTTATCTTAGATAATTCTGTTGTATTTTACAGTTACCAAAAAGTCAGCTTGTTGGAAACTTCAAATAAGAAATAATTAACAAATTTTTTTTAGTTTATTTTATTAAAATTAAAATTGTATTCAAAGAGAGGTGGGTCCTGTATAAAGGACCTATCATTTTTTTGGCCGTGGTATCTTGGAAACTATTATTTATCTATCTGGTAATTATTTTGTTATTCTTGTTTCAAAATCCTCCACTGTCAAGATCTAACCATTTTCAATAATAAAAAATGTACCACTTGAATTGAATATGTACGTCCAGTTTTATTTTTGTTAGGTAGTAAAATTCCATCAATCGCTCATCTAAATAATTCTTCTTGTTCTGCCTTTCAAGGATTTGGCATCTCTGCCTGTTCCGAACCTCTCAAATCTGCCCATCTCTTTCTCGGGCGTCCTCGTTGTCTCCTGCCCCCCGGCTTATAGCCCAGTGTCTGCTTTGGTATCCTATCATCCCGCATTCTGTTTACATGCTCTAACCACTGCATTCTGTTCTGGGGTGCCTTATTGTTTATGGAGAAGATGTTAAGTTCTTTCCTTATTTCGGTATTCTTGTAACGATCTTCTCTACTGCACCCATATATATGTCGAAGAAATTTCATTTCAGATGCTTGCAATCTACTCTGCTCTTGCTTTGATAGGACCAAGTTCACTACCATTGAGTAGAGTCGGCACTGCTAATGTTTTATAAAATCTCACCCTAGTGTTTTTGCTGGTGCTATTTTTTAAAGTGCTGTGGATAGTTCCGCATATTTGCTGAAATCAATGCATCTTATTGTAAGCATCTTTGTCCTGTTGGTATGTAATGTTGCAACCTAAATATTGAAAGTGGGAGATCTGTTCCAAAATATTATTATCTATAACAATTTTACTTCTGACTGGCTCCTTCCCCCTAAATGCCATTACCTTTGTCTTCTTCGTCGAAACTGTCAACTTATATTCTAAATAATTACTGTAATAATTATCTAAACACTTATCTTATTTTATTGAGGCGTGTTCACATGATTTATAACTCCTACAACCGAAAATATGTCTGATATATTCAAATAAAAGAAACTACTTGAGTGTTGTATTATAGGTACCTATAACATCATTTAGGTACAAATACTTATGTAACCCTTATAAAATGTTGATTGTAATGATTGCAGTCAAGCGCTTGATTGCTGATAAAACCGGGTTTGACTCTCAGCTAGGATCATATTTAATCAAATTGTAAGTAATCAAATTCTATTTATTTATGAAATCGTCACGAATCATAGTTAGTCTGTACATACTTTTTGATTCTATTGTAAATTTGAATGATTCAATAAACGTGATTTTGGGTTTCTCTTGTATAAATCACGACGTTATATTGTGGATGATTTATGTTTAGGAGTAATCACTGATAAATTAATGCTACATTGATCAAGGATAATTATATATTTTTTATCTCTAATGCGTGTGCGTTGCAATCTGTTCAATTTAGAACAATAAGCAATCGCATAACCCAATGAGATAACGATGATGTGTATGATGTGAAGGTATAGTCTTGTACAGACACAGGCCGACAATTCCTGAGAGGTGTGGTTAATTTAACATAAACCATCTAAGTACACCGGTAACTTCTGTTCAGTATTCAGATTCGTTTAAAAGTTTTCTAGGATTTGAACCAAGAATCTTTATCTCCGAAAATCAGCTGTTAAACATTTGAAATTACATTTTAAACGATTTGTTTTTGTTAAATTTGAAGCCATTATTAAACAATTTTAAGAGAATTTCAACGGTCAAAATTTTTAAAACAAATAATTTGTTTTGTTGTTAGCTTTGTGGGCTACTCGTTACCTTAGAATCGAGGATTTTTATTTTCCTCTGCAACAGCATAAAACATAAGTTAAATTCATATCTGAAATAAAATACAAAAGTACTACTACGCATTGTGTTGTATTGTCTATTTCTGTACGAGACAGTTCCGCCTATCATTATCACAGTCATTACCCGAAGCATTTCCGGAATTTTTTTGTGTGCAGTCAGTTGGAATCATCGCGCCACACCTTAACTTTACTCTTCCTAACTTTTTACTCTGTTGTAATGTTAACGATAGCATACTGCATGTTCTGTCCTTTTAAAACAATGTAGAGAACATTTTAAACATTGTATGTAGGCCCACTTTTAATTCTTCATTAAACTTTCTTAAATATTAAGAAAAGTCATGTATGATAACCTATGTTTGTAATGTTGTTAGTGTATTTAAGTTAATTAAGCTTTAATTAGCCACTCGTAAACAAATTTATATACATTTCTTAGCCTTATCAACAGCTGGATGGAGTTCACTCTGATAATTTAAATCGTATATTGATACAAAGAAAAATAAATTCTTTAGTGACCACCAACATAATTAAGGTACATTAAACCTCAAAAATATTATAAACATTTGGTATTGCTTCAAATTTTTAAGCTACGACATTGATTTTGCCGTGGATTGTTTGCGTAATATAATTGTAATTTTTAAGACAGTAGGACTGTTGGAAGATTATTTATTTCGTCTCAAATTTTAAATGTTTTGATTTGTAAAGCCAGGGGATGTTTTGGGTATTTGTGTATTTTTGGTGTTATTTTTTCAATTTTTTTTGCTGTGAATTTTTTTTTAGTTTTTATTTGTTATCGGGAACTGTCAACCAATCAATTCGCTCGCTTCTTTTTTGCTCTATTTTTGAAGTGGACCAGGTATGAACCCGAACAGGGACTCCTCCCACTGGGACTAGCTGTCAGGTAGTAACCATACTAAGTTGCTTTCCCAACCGGTGTTACTTAACAATAGTGACTCTCTACCAGTTTACTGACTGGGCTGACCCGAAGGGCTCTTGAAAACTTGATTTTTTTTACTTATTTCAAAGCTTCTAAAAATGTTTGGATATATGTTTGGCTGTATACAGTAGCCTGAAACCGCCTCTTTGTTGTTCGATGCTTTGTTATATTTTCCTACGTAAAACGATGAATTACGGGGCTTGTTTAGTATTGGTTTGTTTATTCAGAGATTTTTCAAAAGTATAGTTTTTTTTTGTAATCCCTAATTTGTGTACGTTGCAATCTGTTCAAATCAGAACAATAAGCAACCCAATGATCCAATGAGATGAGGATGATATGTATGACGTGTAAATGAAGTGTAGTCTTGTACAGACTCAGGTCGACCATTCCTGAGAGAGTATGGTTAATTAAACCCCAACCATCAAAGTACACTGGTAACCACTGTCTAGCATTCAAATCCGTATAAAAGTAACTACCTTTACTAGGATTTGAACCAGGAACCTTCGTCTCCGAAAATCAGCTGTTAAACAGCTGATTTTGGTGACGACTTTACCTCTAGACCAACCCGGTGGTTTCCAAAGTATAATAAGATTTTTTTGGTTGTCAGTAATGAAGTTAGTCAGTATACTTTATGTTGAAACTGGTATAACAAATACTTTCGTATTTACGTACTTTAGTGTGAATTATTACAAAAGTAGGTGCCGTGTCTATGTGCGGGCATTTAAAGCTTGCCTTTCTGAAGCCGTTAAAAATGCCACGAAAAGAATAAAAGTAGACTACCGTATGTCGTAAAGAAATCGTGGTTTCAACACTTTGTGTATTCGTCTATTAAATCGCTACTTTTCATTATTTAATGAATAATGGTAAAAATACAGGATTTTGTATATTTGTCAAGTTTAACTGTTCTATGTAAATATAAGGTTTTAATAATACTTAAAAATTGTTAGACGATTTATAAGGGCAACGGAGATTGAAAGATGATGGATGGATAAATGTACGTTTTATGTAATGGGAAAAGGACGGGGAAAATTTATTTGTACATTGTATAGTTACTAAATTTCCCTTTGATTGCCGGTACTGTATCCCAACCTGGAATCAATAAACCTCACCCTTCCATTACTACACGTACTTTTTCTACATGTTGAATCATCTGTGCAACAAACAGCGACGGTGGTGGCTGAGGGCAGGGTAACGTAACAGGAGCATCAGCAACGCCGCTTAGCAGAGCAGAGCGAGATCGGTCGCCGGCGGGTCGCGAGGATTGCAGATGAGAGCGCCTCGTCTCCTTCCTATTAAGCTTACTTACCCCTGACACCACCGTTTCTTTCTCTTATCCGTTGGTTGGATAAAACGTTGGATAATTCTCTATTTAATCTATCTTTCTTTCCTTTTTGATCAACGGTCTCAATAACAACCTCTCCTCACCATCTACGATCTTCTCCCAACAGAACTCGTTTTCTTTTGCCGCTTATGTAAACCCAACACATCATTAAGCAAATTCATTTAACAAGCTCTTTTCTTCATTTTTTAATATAAAAGAAACTGCCTTTTAACCGATACTTCAGGGCCTCTCTATTTTTATACAAGTTAAATAAAGAAAAATGACCTTCAGATATCAGTACAGAATACTATTTGCGGTTCCAATACAAACTCTTCAGAAATCAAAATAAATTATAAATTTATTTATAACCAATTAGTTAAAGTTTTGATGTATTCCTACGTCATCTCATCTTTATCATTTCAACCCAGTAATTTATTTTACATCGCCTTTTTAGCCTTAACTAGAAAAAAATCGTTTTTGCATCTTTGTTCATGGTAAACTAATGTGTGTTAATTTAATGAAAAATGAAAAACTGATGGTATTATTTTCTGATATTATTTGTTTCCAGTACAGCGGAAGATATTACCTTCTGTTGTGTCACTATTGTTTATGTTAGCAGTGGAAAGGCTGGTTTGAACACTTAAAGGTTTTATTGAGCAACTTATGGTGTTTTACCATTGCCTTCCTCAATGTATGGCTCACTATATTGTGAACATTCTTCGTTTACTTTTTCAAAGTAAAAATACTACGCAAATTTTAATATATGATTTGTTTTTTAATTCTATTCTTATGCATTACAATTTATCCAGTTGAAATATATATCAGAACCAATTTTCGTTTTATGAACCCCATGAATGGTAATATTTTTTGGAGCAAAAGAGACTCTTTTCTAAAAAAATAAAGAAAAGCAAGATAATATAGAAAAAATCCGGTGTGAAATACTCACACAACTTTCTCTTGCCAATGCAAATAATTAGCAATAAACCTAACATTACGTAGTAACAAAACATTAGAAATAAACAAAAAACTAACCTCAATAACATAACCTAATTTTAATCATGTATGAAAGACGCAAAATGAAAATCAACCTCAGTTTGGGTTAAAAATACGGAAAATCGCTCTTTCACGCTAAATTAGGCACTGTAAAAAAAATGCTCTAAATAATAGTTGTAGATCTTTTAATTTCCTATAAATTTTATTATATACACTTTTGTCGTAAAATACATAAGTTACTAAGGCCGAAATCTTAAAAAAATGGATTTTTCACACGTTTTCGTGAGAAGAAAAACAGAAAATTGCTAATTACCGCTAAACTAAGCGTTATACAAAAAAATGTTACAAATAAAAGTTGTAGAATTTTAAATTCTCTACAACTTTAATTTATATACATGTTTCGGGTAAAATGCATAATAAAGCCGTAATCTTAAAAAAAAAAACAATTTTTTTACGTAGCGCATAAAAAATGTAGTAAACCAGGCGATTTAAAAAAAAATCGGACCAGTTTTTGAGAAAATCGTAAAAAAATGAAAAATTACACGAATAAACTACTACTTCCGGTTGACCGATTTTAATGAAAATGTTTATGTCGGGTCCGGTAGTGGTATGTAACTTAAGTTTTAAGTTTCAAGTTCGTTCGATGTTCCGTTCTTGAGATATTCTGTTCACACACACACAGACCAATCGCTAAAAACATGTTTTTTGGGTTCAGGGGGTCTGAAAACGTGTAGATCCGGTGAAGAGTGGATTTCTTAAAATCGACATGAAAACAATACTTTCCTTCCTATATATTCATTTAGGTAAGAGAAAGTAAAAAACAAAGTAGACAAAATTCCACCTTGTTTTATCATTCATTGGTAGAAGTAGCTGATCTGTTGACTGATAGTTTTTTGTTTAAACATCATCATCCTCTTTATCGCTCTTCCAATTTTCAATGGGTCTGGCCTAACATACTCCTCTCCATTTCTCTTTATCACTGAACCATCTCTCCTTCATTGATCTCTTGGCATCACATCTTTTTCCAAATTCATTCATAACCCAACCACTTCACTTTGGTTTGCCCTTTGATCTTTTCCCCCATCTCTAAATACAGCATCTTTCTAATCAGCCTACTCTCCTCCATCCTATTGACATGATCAAACCATTATTGCTTTATCCATTTAATTCTCTTTGTTTGCCTGTCCATCCAAAATTTTTTCCTGATTATATTATTTTTCACTCTATCTCTTCTTGTCATTCCTAGTTTACTCTTAAACTTTTTTGGTGCCTGCATTCTAATCTCTATCTATGTTTTTGCTGCTTAAGCCCCTGCTCTAAAAATTGGAAGCCTTATCTGACTAGACAGGGCACATCCCCAGGTAGTGGATTAAGGGAAGCTAATTAAATGACTTGCCAGGAATAAAGAGTAACATAAATATGCAGCTGTGAGCAATCAGTGGTAGAGTCTGATGTGTGGTAGGTTACAGTCTAAGGGACTGGCAGTGCACCTACAAAATGTTACTGTACCAATAAGTCCCTTATGCACAGTGGCAGAAAAAAGATAATGATTCCAGCGGTAGTATGCAGGAAGGGACTTGGCAGAAAGTATAAAATGCTTTTAAGAGTTAGTTGTAATATCTCAATAATATTTTTAGTCTATAACCCAAGTTTATTTGAATATAGCACATTGAATTTCCCATCAGCCAGATCCCCCCCTAAAATGAAAAAGAATAAACTACAATTTTCCCACTTCTGCTTTGTATTATATACTGAAGATACAATTGTAAGGAGTTACAGTTTGACCATGATCTATCAAGTTTTTGAAAAATCACTTTAAAGAAACATTCTTCTGAATAGTAAAGTGACTGGTCTTTTACAAATTCAATCTTGTGAAATCTTTGTCAACTGTTTATTTAACTTCAGTTACCTTTTCCTAATCTTATTATCGAAAAAAATAAATTGATAATAATCGCACATGTTTGTAGTTAGTTCATTGATTGTAGGTGATTTTATGAGTTAAAATTTTTAAATTTGCTTTTTTATTTATACAAGTATAACATTCATAATTTTCCTAAAATGTACTTAGTTATTACCTTTTTTTTTACTTTTGAGACCCCATAGGATCACTTTAGTTCAAATTCAGGTTTGTTCCAGGGTTGGGTTTCGTTGAGAAGCATGCTTTCTTGAGACCGCCTTCCTTTCGTTTGGCCCACACTTTCTTAAGACGCTCCGATCTTGATTACGTTAGTAGGTCCTGTTTAGTGATTTTAAGTTCCTCCATATCTTGCTGTACATTTTTCAGCCACTTAGGTTTCGACACCTTATCCCAAAAATGGTTGATCAGCTGGTTCACAAGTCTGGAATTTTCTGTTCTGAGTAGGTGTCCTAGAAATGATATTCTTTTCCTTCTGAAGTTGTTTGTTAGTGAGGTGATTAGCTTGTAGATTTCTTTGTTTGGGATTAACCGCCACGGTCCTTCCACAAAATAAAGTTATTAACTTTATTTATGAAATTTTCAACTGTTACAAAATAAACAACCAGTGAATATGGTAGCCGGCCGTATTGGCGTAGTTGGTAACGTGCTTGCCTCTCATCATGCGGTCTTGGGTTCGAATCCCATTCAGGCACGGCATATTTTCACACGTTACAAAATATCATTTCATCCTTCATCGTCTGCATTAGCAGTAATTGCCAAACAGTCGGACGTAAAACCAAAAAAAAAAAAAAAAAAAGTGAATATGGTGGTGGTTAAAAGAATGAATGAAATAACATAAGTGACATACATGGAGAGCACCAAACATTGACAGATCTCAGACTTGTTATATATTTACTTCTTACTAATTCATCAATTAATTAATTAATTCATTACTAACATATAACTGTTTCTAAAACAGGAGATCCCTGCTCCACTTCCTCCTTAATTGTCTTTGAAAGTTGTTTGGTAGATGACAGGAGGAAAGTTTATGTATCTTTGCAAATGTTTCATTCATTTTATCCCAAATGCTTTACTGTGGACATCAACCCTCTGGCATCCTCTTTATGTGATTGTATTTCAAATCAGTCTTTTGTTCATTTGTATCAGAAATGTTTATAGATATTTTCTTTCCCTGAGGGATACTAAACTTCTGTGTTTAAAGAATAAACAAAAAAGAAACTCCTTCCTGATGTATTTCTTTTCAGACACACTCCAAACGTTTTCAAATACTTTAAGACTGTGGCTTTGTATACAAACATGTAATTTTCTAAGATTTATCAAAGTTTTTACTTTAGACTTTTTAAAATGTACTTGTGTTCACAAAAATTTGGATTTTTACATGGAAAAGTATAAAATTATAAATTGGGTTTACATGCTGTAATGTTACCGGCTGTCTAGAACAAACATGTTTTGTAATATTTATGGTTTTTTGAATTAATGGGAAATGGTAATTAACTAATGTTGGTTCTTGTTTATTTTATATGAACAAAATATTTCATTACTAATTTAGCATTAATTTTATTTGTTTAACCCTTTATTCTAGCTGCTGTTAGTGCTCAGTTTTTGTTTTCATGGTATCTTTATTCATCTTATGTAACCAGTTGTTAAGTCCAGTGGTGTTAAAACTTTCCTTTACTACAATTGTCGGAAAAAATACTTGGTGAAGAAATTTGTATTAAGGGGACTTGTACAAAAGCAATTACACCTATCTGTTACATAATTTTTTTTATCTAAAACTTGATTTACTCAGCTTCTGTAAATGACAGAAATTTGAAATTTTTAATAGATCTTGTTAGAACTGTTAATGATTGTACTGCAGTATCTATTTTACTCTATAAATTAAGCCTAATTATTTTCCTTGAAATTTATTGGTTTCCAAGTATTTTTAAAGATTTTGTAACTAAATTTGTCAAATAATTTCAGAAATATGCCTTTGATAGGAATTGAGAAAAACATGTTTTTTTGATAAAATAATTTTTATGGTTACTAGTTACTCAATAACCTTTAATACTATTAAAGGTATAATAATAACCCAAAATATTCCTGGAAAGTATCCATTGTCCGCTCTCTCCATACTTTATTTTTTTCTTTGTCTTCTTATGTATATCTAGCAGCCTTTGTAGCCAATTCAGAAACCTTTCTTATCTTCTTTATCTGTAAATTGTCAATCTGATGAAGAGCAGTTGTTGTGTTCCTGGTAGGATTTCTACCCATTGCATGCATAACTTGTAACTTTTCCCATGGCTCTTTCGTGAAAACTTACCAGTGCATCCACAACAACATTTTTCGTCAATTTCATCATGGTTAACAAAAACATTCTTTAGCAATCTTGCCCTAATCAATTGTTAAAATTGTTCTTAACGTTATGTGTGTATGTATGTATGTAAATTATGTGAGTAAAATAGAGAACATTTTATATATGAAATGAGTTTTAATTTTTTTAAATTTTATTGTTTTAGTGTACTAAGAAAAAGTAAACAGTTATGTGTGTTAACATATTCCTAAACATAAAATTCTGAATTTTTTTAAGATAAAAGCAAAATTTGAAATTTTTGGCATATGACTCCGATTAATGAAAGATTACTTAACCAAAGACTAAGGTTTTGATATGAGATGTTTTAAAGTAAAATGTAGATACACATGGAGTTAATGAAAATCAAGGTGTTTTTTTTAACAGATAATAACTGCCTTGTCATAAATATTGACTTTTTATGTATAGCGAGAAAAAATTAAGAATTTTAATAAATTCTTTTTTTAATTCCTAGTACGAGTACGTTGCAATCTGTTCAATTCAGAACAATAACCAACCTCATGACCCAATGAGATGAGGATGATGTGTATGACGTGTAAATGAGGTGTAGTCTTGTACAGACTCAGGCCGACCATTCCTGAGAGAGTATGGTTAATTGAACCCCAACCATCAAAGCACATCGGTAACCACTGTCTAGCATTCAAACCCATATAAAAGTAAAATTGTGTTAAAACAAATTCTGTTAAAAATAATTTATTTAAAAGATGTGTAAATGAAGTTGCAATTAATGGGGTTTTTTATATAAAAATGAGTGTTTACATGTATAATTTACTAATTGTTATTAATTTGATTTGTTTCAGGTTTTAATATCGCCCATTCTAGCAGGACTGGCGGTTGGTATTGGTGTTCCAATTCTCTTATTCTACGTTTATGGTGTAGTTCCAGTTTCACTGTGTCGTTCTGGTGGTTGTGGTGTTACGACTTCAGGTACTGGAGTGCGCTTTGAATTTGATGATGAAAATGATATTTTAGGAGTTATGACATCGAAACAAAATGGTAATTAAATGTTTATTGTTTATGTCTTAATAAACTATACAAGTGCTGTTTTATTAGATGTATCAAAAAAGTTTGTGTAAAAAAGTTATCCAATTTCTTTTTTTTTAAATTTTTAAATGAAATTAGTAAAGTAAGATATTTTTCGTGTAAATTATTCAATAATTGTTGTGAAATTGACAATGATGTATTTATACAATCTAAAGCAAAATAACATAGGTTTGTAGCAGTGCTGTATTAATACATCAGAAACTGGCGAGGGGTATATACTAAGAACAGCAATAAACATTTAAATTTGTTAAGATGTGTTATGCTTTATTTGATACATTTTTGTGGTTTCTTTTGTAAAGTTGCCTTACGTAGAGATATTTTAGTGAGCATTCTTGCATAATAGTTTGCAATTAGTGACATTGTACATTTATGTTACAGATGGTGATACGGTTAGCCATCCTGGAGGTAATCCCAGTATAGGAGAAGTATCTCTATCGCTTGGCAGTGGGAGTCAGTTAGAAAGAGAACCTGATCGTGAATCAGCGAGCCTTGCTGGCCTATCTGGTAGCATTGCTGGTGCAAACAGGTAAAGAGGAATAACTTATTTAGTATTTACTAGTTGGTAACATATAACAAGCTGAGACAGAATCTTGTTGTCTAATATGTGTAATGTTTACTGTCAGCTGTAATTGTCAACAGCTTTCACTGTAATGTTATGTGTTGTTTGCCAATGAGTAAAGGAAGACTTTTCATCTTGACATTAACATCACAATGTACAATGTTTATACTTAAAAATACTTTTGAATTTTGCTTATACAGTAGGCGCTCGGTAATCGGACGTTCAATAGTCGGACTTTTCCAGTAATCGGTCGTTTTGAACGCCTTTCGTGTGGGAATAATCAGCTCTATAATCGGACGGTTTTGTTGGGTGACCGCTCGGTGATCGGACAAAGGCAAGTTCATTGCACTCCACCCCCTACTACTCCGGTCGCATTCATTTGGCGCCACTAGAGAGAATAGGTTAGTATGTCTGTGGCTTTACCCCGGCACGTGCAGTTTCAGTCAGTCTTAATGAAAAGTAGCATCACAAACTTAACGCGTGTGTACTGTACTTAACTGTTAAGTGATTTTAAGTGTTATGTTTTAGTTCAGTGTGTTTAGTATTAACAGGAGTTTACGTAAATAAAAGTAATATACTGTACTGTGCAGTTAAAGTAGATTTTTGTGAAATGTCAACGGTCAAACGGAAACACGAGACTCTAACACTGAGTGTTAAAATGGAGATTTTAAGAAAATTGGACAAGGGAGAGAAGGTTGCTGACATAGCTCGAACACATAATATAGCGCGCACTACCATCTACTCAATCAAGAGTAGCAGAGAGAACATTGAGAAGTTTGTAAAAGATGCTGAAGTTGGTTCTTCTTCACGGCAAACTGTGAAAGCAGGTGAATTTTCTAAGATGGATGAAGCACTTTATTCTTGGTTTATAAAAGAACGTGCTCGCCACACTCCCATTAATGCTGAACTGCTAAAAGAAAAATCTTTAACATTTTATAACAAAATTTACGGAAAAGATGATTTTAAAGCAAGTGATGGTTGGTTTGCAAAATTTGAAGTGCGGTATGGTATTCGCCTGTTGACTGTGACTGGAGAAAAATTGTCAAGTAGCGATGCAGCTGTAGATCCGTTTATTAAACTTTTTCTAAAGCAAGTAGATGAACTAGGTCTTACAGGTGACCAGGTGTACAATGCAGATGAAAGTGGATTGTTTTGGAAATTATTGCCACGAAAAAGTTATGTTCATCAAAATGAAGCAAGTGCACCTGGTTTCAAAGTTCCAAAAGACCGAATAACCATTTTACCCTGCTCAAATGCCACTGGAACACACAAATTGAAACTTTTGGTTCTTGGTAAGGCTAAGAATCCACGGCCATTTAAAAATGTAAACTTGCCTATCATTTATAAAAGTCAAAATAAGGCATGGATGACAAAAGAAATCTTCTATGAATGGTTCCATACTGAGTTTGTACCCCAAGTACGCTGGTTTCTCAAAAAAAGACATTTACCTGAAAAGGCGCTACTCGTCCTTGATAATGCACCAGGACATGGACCAAATGACGTGTTAATGTCAAAAGACGGGCGCATTAAGACTCTTTTCATGCCTCCAAACTGCACTCCTCTGTTACAACCAATGGACCAAAACATAATTGAAATGGTGAAAAAGAGGTAAAAAAAAAAAGATTTTGCTTGAGGCTGTTAGCCGTAATGATGACATCACTGTGACTTTGAAATCAATCAACTTGAAAGACGCAGTATTCATGGTTGCAGCAGCCTGGGATACCGTACCTCAATCAGCAATAAGATCGTCGTGGAAGAAGTTATGGCCTTCATTGGACTCAGCTGAAGAAGAACAAGATTCTTTTGATCCAGAAGATTTAATGCCATTAGCAGACCTGATAGAGTCAGCAGTAAAGGAGGCCCAAGACACTGAGCTTCAACGAGTCGACATTCAAGATTGGTGTGACGAAAATAGTATTGATTTTCAAGAGGCAATGACTGATGATGAAATTATAGCAGAGCTAGATTCATCAAACCGAGAAGAAAGTGAAGACTTATTCGAGGTGCTACCGAAGACAACTGTAAAAACTGAAGATGCTCTCTCTGCCATTGAAACCTGTATCAAATGGGGAGAAGAAAACTCTGCAGCAACCGGCACTTTAACTGCATTACGAAAGTTAAAGAGTGATGTACTTTTGAAAATAAATAAAGGGAAGAAACAATCTACAATAGATAAGTTTTTTTATTTACAGTAAAATTAAAACATTTGAGAACAGTACTTACAAAAAATAATACATATTATTATTATTATTATTATTATTAAAAGGACAGTTTATCAATAAATGTACCCTACTTTATAATAAAATTAAATTCTAATCAAATTGTGTGTTTTTAATGCCAGACTTTTCAATTACTTCCAATTGTCGGACACTTGCAGTAATCGGACAACTTAATGGTCTAAGACATGTCCGATTACCGAGCGTCTACTGTATGAAACATATAAATTAAATATAGCTTCTCTGAAGAAGCATTCTGGGGATTGTTAGTAATATGAATTGATTTATTTAACTTTTCACATTATGAAGGAAATTTATATTTAAGCGAAAAATATTTTGTGATGGACTGAAAGTTTCAGCTAGTCTTATTTCCTGAAATACATATCTCTTATAGTCCATAATAGCTGAGACCAGGAACATTTTGATATTCGTAATGTTCGGATTATCTGAACAACAAATACAATAAAGAATAATCCAAAAATAGCTAATTTAATATTATGCATGCATTATCGAATTGTGTTGGGCAACTGTGTATAATTAAGTGAGAATACAACACACAACTGTCCACACTATCTTTAGTTTGCAGATAGTGTTTCGTTTATTTAGATACTATTTACTCTTACGGAATAAATATAAACTATTTAGTTTTCGTAATCATTCCGAAGCTGCTGATGAAATATGTTATACATAGCAGTTAATTTTACATTCAGAATAAACAAAAGCACTGGAAATAGGATTGAAGTACATAGAGCAGCACATCAGCGCTATGGACGCAGATATCATGTTTATGAGGCACTGGTGAAATATTGCTTCATCAAGGTTTTCCGCATTACGGCAGGAAACTATTAGTGATTTTATGTAACCAGGCAGTAGTGAAAATGTATAATTTTAAGTTTAGATGCCTATTGAAAATATCTTTTTTGTTATAAAATTACTTAGTTTTTTTAAAACATATTTTATGTGTAAAGAGCTCGTTAAAAAATTGAAATCAGTTAGGATTATAAAAAATTTGAATTAGATACTTGTTGTGTATAAAATTTCCGTGTAAACAAAACTTTTGAACTGTTTATTTTAAAAATTAAAAAAGTTGGATATACTGTCTTTTCTGCCAGTTGATTACATATTTCTGTAAATGTAATATTACACAACTGACATATTTGTGTTAAATTTCCAGGTTAGATGTCCAGGCAGAGGTAGCTTCCACACAAAGGTTCAGTATGAGTAGTGAAACGGCTTCCGCTACTACAAGTCTTTCTGAGAAATCACTTGCAGATGATGGAGGTGCTTCTGTCCGTGCACTGGCTGGATCTGTCCTTAATTTTAAGGTATGATTTTTAAGATACTATAAATTTAAAAATCATAAACGTATGTCCATTTTTAAAATATATTTGAATGCATGTGTTGGTTATTATTGAGTTCTCTAACGTTCATTTATGCATTCATTGTTTTGATCGTAGGTATGTAAATATTTTTCCTTTTGACCAAGTTTATTAGTATTTATGTGCATAAACAGTTAAGTGAGGGGTCTAATATCAAAACCAACCACATCCAAAAACTTTTTATTTTGTTTCTGTATTTGTTTACAAGTTTTCAATTATTTATGAACATAGTAAATAGGAGAATCTCCATCAAAATGTTCCATATCCAATGAAAATGCTCAAAGAAATTTTGAAGTTATTTTCAAAACAAGCCACATCCATACTTAAAGAATAGCCAGTGGGTGCGCTAGTGCATTTCTGTAGTGAACTGAATTATATTCTATGAAAAACAATGTAGTTTTGTAGTTAATGCAGTTAAGTCAAGACAATTTTATTATTACATTGTTTAATTTTTTTATTATGACAGAGTACTATTTAAGTGATTATTTTTAATTGCTTGAAAAATATCGATTTTGAACAATTTAGTTTTAGCACGACACAGTTCTTAATGAAAATTGTATTTTTTTGTTTAATTTATAGTTAGAAATAGTTACTTTATTAAATTAGTTAAAATGATCAAATTCATTGCTCACCTTAATACATAAAACCATGATTTTTCACAATAAACCAGCAAACTTTTGTTTCAAAACCAGCCAAGTCCCCGAATTAGTTTCGAAACCAGCCACATTCAAAAGAAAAATTAGTTTTCCTAGATTTTGAAAAAAAATATTTTTATTATATTTATGCACATTAACGTGAAATTTAATACTTATAACTTGAACTATTAACCAAGACGGAGATACTATAGTTTAAATTTAAACAGTTTTTTTTGCTATCCTGAAAAATTTTATGAAATGGATGTGGCTGACTTTGATACTAGACCCCTCAAGTATGGAAGTAAGACAAAATTCAAAAAATGCTTAAGTACTAATGCCTTTACTTAGATAAGTTTTTTTTCAATTGAAATGTTTACTTTATAAATTTATTGCAAACATAGAGAAAAAGTAGCTTTCTTCTCCTGTGATTAACGGTTAGATATTGGACACTTCAGCAGGTTTTGGTTGATATCTTGTTCTAAGAATGATAATGGTAAATTCTATTTTTGAAAATATCTACTGACTGCCTCCGCAGCACAGGGACTAGTGTGTTTCATTGCAAAATGGAAGGTACCAAGTTCACTTCCTGGCCTGGGTATGGAAAATTGTTACGTATTCAAACCCACTGTCCCCTACCCCAAAGTATTCGCATCTATTGAAGTGACTTAAAATAGAATAAAAAAGATAATAACAACAATATTAGCTGCAATAAGTTCCAGTTTGTTGTAGGAGGTAATATGAAAAGTATTAATCATTTTCAGCTAAACAGAGGTGCTTAAATATAAGAACTGTAAAGTTAATCATTTATCAGATTTTGGTGATAAGCTAAGAATGTAGCTACAGTCTTACTGTCTTAAATTAAAAGGTGTTCTAGAACTGAAAGTGTATTTTAATAATGTATTGATTAAATCAAAGTATGTTAGTAAAGTTCCACAGAAATTGGTTACTATATAAATGTCAGTAATTATCTGGTAAATAATAATGGGAATATCATTTTCTGCAACTTTTTTAATTCTGCAGTAACTGTGTTTTTGCTTTGAATGTGTTTGTTTGCATCAGTGGAATGTCTGCTAAAGAACAGGAACAGAATCCTTGTTATGAAAGGTCTTATGAAAAGTACCTCAGTTGAAAGTTTTAAAGAATTTTATTGTAGATTGAAGTAGCTATTTGCACTTTGTTATGTTTTCATAGTGGAAGAAGGCTATATGTAGTAGGTATGTTTTACTTAGACTGTGTGTGCATGGTGTTGTGCTTGAACTGTTCCTCAATTCATTGTAACAGTCATTCATTATCATGAACTCTTATATTCTTCTAAGTGAAAAAGTCTAAATTGGTGATTTTTTTTATTGCTGCAGCACGTAGATCTGTAAACAATATTTACAGTTCTCCAATAGTTAGTCTACTTAGTAGTAAAAAATTATGTTATAGTTGAATGGTTTGAAAATTTAAAAATTATTAATAATTTCCAGTAAAGAGCACAAAAATATATTACTGGCCCGGGTTTGATTTTATGTTGAATAACAAAGAATTGAAAAATATCTCAGTTTAAAATACTGTTAGAAGTCTTTATTGAAAGATAAATCTTGATATTAACTGGCGTTAATCAGTATCTATATTCTGAATTATGAGTGGAGATATGAAAGGAAAAACGGTGATACAATACTGCTTGTCCTATATGCTCATTTATCGGCTTGAAACTCCAATTAAAAGCGAAATATTTTTAATTAAACAGATGGACAGTGGATCACTCTCAAATTATCGCATGGCAACAGGAAGCAGTAATGAAAGTTCTACTCCTGTTGAAGTACACATCGAAACTGTTTCAATACCACAAAGGAGTGAACCCAATATGTCATTTAGTGCATGGGAAGAATTAGCAACGGGCTTGATGCGCCGTGTTGCTCACAGAAGACTGCCTCTAGATAGACAGGTGACATATGGTTATTACGGCATGGAACACTGTAGAACTTTTTTGCCTCCTTCAAATACACTTTTGTGTCACTGTCTGTTTTTTTTTAATTTCTTTCTTTATTTATTTTTTGTTGCTGTTTTATTATAATTTTGTGTATGATTTTTTGATTATTTAGCTTTAATTATTAAGTAGAGATGTTAATTTCCGTTTTTATAAGTAGTTGTCTGTATAAATTCTAAGTATAAACAAAACAAAGAGTGGTCTTTAATGACAACAGTGTGGGTTGTGCAATTAATAAAATAACTTTAAATGTGGTTCAGTTCTTATTGCTACTTAAATATTATATTAATAAATTGTGGCTGTTTAAAACTTACAATGTTTAAAAACCACTACTCTAAAGAACATGAGTTTCCAACAAAAATACAAGTTTATTTCTGAATTTAGTGTGGTACAAGCACATCAGAAATGTTAAAAGCTGTCATTTTCCAACTTTAAAGGAGGTATATCTGTTTTGCAGTTTGGGGATTTTCCTACCTATTTACTTTCTGTGTGGTGGGTTTTAATATCACCTATTTTCACTGTGGAGCAGGGTTTTTTCATAATTTTGTTCTTTTACTTCAACGAGTTTCTCTGTTATCAATGGAAGGTTATTTTCCTCACATTTCTTTAAATTTCTTAACGTTAAAAATAATTAACACCCTAAACTCGTTCAGATGAAGCTGATAAATCTTTTGGAAACAGTTCTATTAATGTTTCTTCAAAAAGTTTTTGCTTCTGCACCTGCTACTAGTGTGTATTGAAATTCACTTTGATCATCGTCTCCTTACATAATTCAGATTTACTTCCTGTTCCAATCCCAAGGAAATGCATTGGATCTTTTCCGTGGTCTCCTTACAAATTTTCTTTCTCTTGGTCTATAGACTGTAGCTGCGCAAAGATGTCTATAACGATCCATTCTTCTAACACTCATATTATTTCCAGTTCTCTTTAAATTGCCATAATGGATCCTTAATGGCTTTTATGTTTAATTCTTGTTTAAAATCAATGTTATAAATTCTATCGGATCTATTACAGCCTTTCACCTAATGTAAAATCTTTATGTCCTTTGCCGAAAGAACCTATGTTTCGGATCCATATATTAAAGTTGAGATTGCTATCACATTGTAAAATTTGTTTACAGTCATGGTGTCCTCTACAAGGATCTTTATATTGTACCACAAATGGCCTGAAGTTTATTCAATTTTGTGCCAATGTCATCATCTATAGCAAATGTTGTCACGTATTTAAAGGGTGATAACAGTAGTTCTTTCTGTTATCAAGTAATATTTTGCTGCTGATGGATTCCTAGCAAATAAATGCCAAACTTTCATTATTGTTTTATTCACTTAGTTAAAAACTTAAATTATAGTAAAAATATTATGAACGTTAGATAATGACTAGAACACATGCGACTCAGAGATTGAAAAGTCAGGTTATGGACATGCATTCGGAATTACTTGATCACATTATCGTTCAAGCATCTCTTGTGATGGAAATCATATTTTTTCTTTTAGGAATTTAGTCCAAAATATTTCCAAACCAGGAACTAAAACTACACATAGAAGAAATCAAATGAAAAAAATACGGGAATGCTTGTGCATTTGCAAATTTCAAAATGAATATATTCGGATGTGGTACTCTGAAGCGTAAATATTTTCAAAAAAGATTTAGTAACTGATACATGATAATTCTCAACTCTTGTGTTGCATATTATCTTATAAAATTACAGTGTATTTGTTTTTTTAGGTTTGATTACCATTATGTAATAAACACTATGTTTACCACACTGATTACCACTGTATGTTTGTGTATGTGATATTCATAACTACTTTAATTGTATTTATGTTACTGTGTAATTATTAGCACGATTTGGCAAATGATAATTTTTACTCAATTAATAATAATTATTATTATTTTTTATTTCAGATAAGTGATTGTGGTGATGAAGTTGGACTAGAACGTGTTAGATTTGATGATAATGTTAGTTTTATTGATGTGAATAATGAGCGTCATTGCAAAACTTCACGAAAGTTTATTCCATCATCGTCAACGTCATTATCAAACCAAGAACCAGGAGCAAGTAGCAGTAATTGCGGTGGAAATAGTAGTAGTGGTATTACATCCAGGTAATAAATTTTATCAGATTGTTTTGATTATTTGTCATACAGCTAAATTTATAGTTTTGCTGAAGATTTATAAATTTTTTGACCCTTGGCTAAATTTTCCGGGAATATGTAGAATATAGAAGTGTCACCAAATAGATCTTTGTCGTGGGAGTTTTATACTGATCAGATTTGTAGTAAAATATGATGTGGGGTGTTAGCATTAAAACTAATTGCCAGATCAAATGATAAAAAAATTGTTAATAGCATATCAAGGTTTAATCCTATCTCATATTCGGTATGCTGTATTAGTGTAGGTTAATATAGAAAGAGTTTTTAAAATTCAGAAAAAGTGATTAGGTGGGAGAAAACCATGTGTGCGTAATGCAAAATACCATTTTACAGAATTGAAATAGAAAGTAAAAAAATAATTTGTATTATTTTATGATTATCAACCTGTTTTTACCTTTTAGTGGTTAAATATAAGAAAAAGTTTTCTTTCAATCTCTAATAAACTCTTATGAAAAATCACCACACTGTAGGTGATCAGGAAGTTTGAAAATTATTGGAGAGCATTAGATTTTTTGTTTGGTCTAACTGTTAGACACATTTAGGCTAATGATGATTGGTGAAAGTATGCCAGGCCTGATTAGGAATCAAACTTAAGACCCCTGACTTAGAAACCAGGTGTATTGAAACTGAAAAAAAAATAGTTTATACCAAAAGAAAATACAAATAAAGAAGTCATTATTATAGGATCATTGAGGGCTTTCGAATTTATGAGTTTGTACAAATTTTTGTGACTTTGTACATCTGTTTTGCTATTTTTTGTATCATAAATTCCAAACCTCTATCTGTCCAACCCACATCTTGTAGACCTAAAATTGGCATTGTCTCAATTACTTCTTTCATTCATTCATTGCTTTGCTGGGCATACTCCTTTCCTTCTCTTTTTTGGGGTCCAGTTCCATATTCTGTTGGGCCACCTTTATTCATTCATCTGGCATAGATGAATGCCAAATCACAAGAGTGTCTTTTTTCAATTTCATCTAGTTAACTGTTTGGCCTGCTTATTTTTTCTTAGATGGCTTCTTTATGTGGTCTAACATGGAGATTTGAAGACTTCTTTTCCAGAAGTTCAGTCTGTAGGGCTCCAATCATCCTCTTACGTATTAAGTGATTAATATAATGTAACCTCTTAGTCCGGCAGGCCTCAGGTTCTGATTTAACAAAAAATATTACTACATATTATTTTATAGTAATATAAAATTTATGTTATTTGCCAAATCAAACGAAGCTTACAATTCTGCAGAACTTTGAAATTTATTGTAAAATTTTTAATGATTTTTTGAAGAAAAAATTAGAATCATAAAGGCAAAGAGACATCATAGACTTTGTTAAGTAAGGTAGGTTAGACCTAACCTATTTTAATATTATAATACACATACAGTAATGTAAGGGTAATTAATTTCTCCTTCAAATCTATTTTACTGTGTTCTAAAGGTAACAATAAATAATTCATTGTGTGATAAATTCAGTGTTTTTTTTCTTAACTGTTTATGAATGCTAAAAATGTTTGTGGTCTGACCAAGTACAGTTGAACTTCGATATAATGAAATCGAGAATCCTGGGAAAAAATTTATTAAATTGAGGTATTCATTATATAAATTTATTAAATTGAGGTATTCATTATAGTAACAAGAATTTCCAAGCTAATTTTTATTAACAAATTTTTTCATGTTGTATGATGAATTAAATACAATTAATTTTCTTAATAGACACACCTTAACTAGTAAATTAATTTTTTTATATCACTTTTTAGATTTTTTATCATTTTTGTAGATCATGTTTTACATAATTACGATTTATAAGAGTACAAAACGTATGCATTGATTTCAAGTGGGAACTTACCTCGTATATAGATCTTGGCTATAATTAAAAGCATCTGAAACTCATTTGTAGCTTAATACTGTATTTATATAAGCGAGAAATTCGGGTTACCCCATTGAGGAATTGAATAAAAGTAACCTTTCATTCTTGCACGTAGTTAAGAATGCGTTGTGCTTGTAAACAGGTACAATTTAGGTACGGATATCAAAAGAATCTACCTTAAAACTCACAGAGAAATCATAATACAGTGTGTCACTTTGTATTTATTGCATAACACTATTTCGTTATATCAAGGTACCTATTCATTAAATTGAGGTAAATTTACATATCGATCATGTCACTTCAATATGTCATAACCCTAATTTTTTTCAAAATCGATATTTTGCGCTTTACTGCATTACTAACCCCAAATATAGGCCCTAGCAAAATGTTATAAGCCACAGTGCGATATGTATAAATAAATAAATAAATGTATCGTAACTATTACAAATAACAAAAATCTTAAATTTTAATAATAAAGAACTGTGCTCTGTAATTCTATTTTGTGGCTTACAACATTTTGAAGTGACAAAGTCGATATAGTTTAATTATAATGTCACGGTACAGTAAAAAAAAATCGTATAATCAAGGTTTTCGTTATATCGAAGTTCGACTGTATTTACAATTTCTGTGTACAAGAATTCAAAGAGTTGAATTGTAAATAACTTTCAGTATACTGTACTCGGTTGACCGCTTGCATTTGATTTATCCTAATTATCGTCAGTAAAATCCCACATTTGTTAATCTGGAAAAGTGTGTGATCCGGCATCATCCAAGTCCTGAAAGTGCCAGACGAAAGAGAGGTTATCATATACAGATTAGTATTAATACTTTACTAATCTTTATTTACACTTTTTCAGAACCACAATGTCGTCATCACTGCGCAGTTTGTTTTTCCATCAGTTGGCCGAGTCTCGTTCGAATTCAAATGGTAGTAGTACATCAGTGTCTTCGATATCTGATCCTCCTCCTACTTTGAAACACACTTCAGTGGAACCATGTCTTCCTGCAATACCAGAACCCAATACTGTTTCCTCCGATTCTATTGTCGTTTCCATGCCATAAATAAATTATAAATGTGCTCTACTGATCTATTAATAATTCTATTGTCATGAATTATAAATATACCTACCGTTACACTATTATAATTGTATGTAATTAAAAAAATTAGTAATTGTACAAATACATTATAGTAGATGTACTTTATATGATATAAATGTACTGAAAATCATTGTAATTGATTATAATAATTTAAATGATGTGTATTATATTTTATTATTGTATATTACCGATTAAATAATATTTGTATCCATATTATTGTACCTTTCTGTGTGCATGTTATCTATGTACACATGCCCTGTAAATTATACTTCATATTAAAAAAACTTATTTATTTCAGTTTATCTTAATTGGATTGTACATTTTTATTTCATTGACATATATGTACAGTTATTTATTAATTCATTTATTATTAAATATTCAGAAAGTAAACCAAATTATGTGATCTGTATTAAAGTATCATTTACCCAGCTACTTGAGTATTGCTTTGAATTTTAATCAGTAAGTATCAAATTTTATCAGTTCAAATGTGTACAGTGGTTACTTAACCTTTTGAGTGGCTGGTTGTAACAACACCTTAACTGTAGGAGCAGATTTTTCTATTTTTTTCATTTGCCTCAGTTCAGTAGTTTTTTTTTGTTAAAGTTTTTTACTTACATTTATTTAAGTTTTATAGTTTTAATCCCTTTCACTGTTGAAATGAGTACAATATTTAGAGCACCCCTTTGCTGAATTAAGAAATCACCAACATCAATCTCTGTAGGTCTAACAAACAATGACTTATTTAAGACTATTACATGAAGAAAATTAAGATAAAACTGAAGAAACCTAAAAAAATATTTTGAAAGAAAACACGATTACACAGTACCATACAGACATACACAAAATGAAGAGGTTAGATTACACAAATTCCATTAAAACTGAGTTCAACTAAAAGTAAGATAAAGCTAAACAAAAATAGCACACACAGTGAAAATAAAATTATATTTCCGCAAAAATTACAATTACAATGCGGAATGCATATGTACAAAAAGTTAAAGAGTTATGTTAGACATAAATCCATTAGCTTCCAGTTTACTCTGGTATTTTACCTTATGGTTAGAAAATCAGTTGTTAATCTGAAATGAATGAAACAAATTTTTGGTTATTCGTTAACTAATAATAGATAGTTGTATACCATAAACCACTAAAAGAGAGATTAGAAAGCCATAATTAAAAATACGGGGACAACAGCCAGTGGCAATCAATATCAGTAATGTGAATTTACTAGATTAGCAGTGAAAGGGTTAAAATAATTTACATACTAAACACTTTCAAATAATTCTGTTAAAAATCAAATGTGAACAGTTTTGTATAAATGTTTCTTTAGTGAGATTTTCGCCACTAAATCCACTCGTATAAGGTAACAAAGTCCACTCCAAAACATGAGTTTGCAATCATGTTATCACATTGTCATAAAAACATCTGTTGCAACAAGAAAAATCTCTATGGAATTTAGTTTAAAATGTTTCAAACAGATTGTAGCCCCTAACTATGGTTTAAAGAAGCCAAAGAAGTGATATGGGAATGCTCATGCTGCAGCAAATTTTAAAACGAGTTTCTTTTTGTTAATTACTTCCGGGAGACTCCCCAGGAAGTATTGGACATGTCAAAATTTACTTGGGGTTGTTCCTGTGTTTGTGTGTCACTTAAAAGGTTAGAAGTAAAAATATTCTTTGTATTGGTTAAAAATTATTAGTAATGAATGGTAAATAGTTTAATGAAGAGAATGGATAATGCTAAAGTAATTTTTTTATTAGTATTTTATTGCTTTATGAATTAAACCTCATTGTCCATAAATTCAACTTACAACTGTGCAACTGGTGGGCAAATAATGTATAATAGAATGTTCTTTATGTTCCAAAGTAACTTAGTAGTCATTTACCTTGAATTTATGTTTACGTGATTGTAAAACAATAATGTGGACAATTTGACCTAAGAAAATGAAAATGGTGACTAGCTTAATGACACAGTTAAGAAATTCTGTGCCAAATATCCTGGTTTAAATCCTAGTAAATGTAGTTACTTACATGGATTTGAATACTAGGCAATGGTTACTAATGTACTTTGATGGCTGGGGTTCAAATAACCATACCCTCTTAGTAATGGTCGGCCTGAGTCTGTACAAGACTACACCTCATTTACACATCATCCTCATCTCATTGGATCATGGGGTTGCTTATTGTTCTTAAACTGAACAGATTGCAACGTACACACTTTATTTAGGGATTAAAAAATTAAATATCATAGGTTTGTTATCTGATAAGGGTGTGCATAGTTCCATTACATTTCCATACAGTTATCATTTCAAGAAAATCAAATTGTGACCACTTAGTTTATGTGACTTCAAAATAGGTAAGTACAGTTAAAGAAAATGAAATGATATCATACATTATGATATCAGATATTATGATATATATTATGATATTACGAATATGCATTCGTCAGATTTAATTTTTCTTGCTACTGTCAACTTTTCTTGTTGAAGTAAGTATATTAAATCTAAATTTAAAAATACTGTAAGTTTTCAATAATCTTTTTTTTTAGAGCTTAAAATTTCTTTTCATGTATTATTCCGGATTACATGTTTCAGTAGATCCGCTATTATCAGTGTATATTTAACATGTTGTTTAGGTCATCAGCCAAAAGGCTGATTTGAACCTCTAGAGGATTTACTAAGTAAAATGAGGAGTGAGTTCGTTTACCACACCTTCCTCACTGAGTGTAACAGTATGCGTTTCAGCAAGCCAGGCCCTTTGAAAAGTGTCTACTTTCCACCCTGGAAATGATACCTTCTTTCACTTCATTCACCTTATGGTCTGGCTGTATTATGAAATTCATTACTCTCAGAGGAGATAACTTGTACCAATGTATTTTTTTTACACCTCTACTTCTTCTGTTCTTAAATACTTCAGTCATATAACTGGCTGACCATGTGATAAGGAACAGAACTATTTTTTGTAGCCCTGGAACTAGTAGATTGAGTGCAAATAATTAAACACTCCACCTACCTATTATGGGCATATATTCAACATAATATTTTAAATAATTTATTAAAAGCTTTTCAGATGTTATATCTTCATTCACTTGTTTAAAATGCTTGAATTTTACATAAGTGTCTGAAAGTAAACATCCTTTGAAAAGAGTAATAAATTATTTAAATTTTTTACGTTAAATATATATTTACTGACAATGGTTGGTCTACTGAAACATGTAAGTGTAGAATAAATTTTAAAAGGAAATTGAAGCAGCAAAAAAATGTTAGTAAAAACTTATATTTTTTTAATTTGTATTAATTACAAGCTTCCCAAAAGCTGTGAATGAGTTTGAGAAATATAGTCAATAAGAAGTTTTATTTCATGGAAAATTAAAAACTAGCATAATCTGCCAATACGTGTCATACATTACCTGCATGAAATGTAAGTAAAAGACATTTGATTGCTGTTGAATATTGCATAGTCTTAAAAAATTTAATTTTTAAACAATCTTCCTCTTTAAAAAGTTTCCAGAATATCAATTTGAAATGCCATTACAATATTAAAACATGTTTAGAAGCAATTCTTTCAATGTTTTATAATCAAATAAATACTTTCACAGTGAATGAAAATACGATTTTGAATTGATGAAATTTTATTACATTGTAGGTTTTTTGATATAATATAGAGTGATTTTTTAGTCCTGTCAATCAATTATTGTTTGGTAATTTTTTTTAAGAAAGGGAAATTTTGTTTTGTGACAAGAAGTTGGTAGCACTACTCAACTGGTGTAGAAACGGCAATATGAATTGATTCTCCTTGAGCTGTGTAACATTTTGTACCGTATGCGGTCGTTACGAACAGAATGTCTTTTACCCTAGAATAACGGGTTTTCATTATTGAAAAATATTTTGCTACGAAATCATACTCGAGTGTAAAAGATTCATCCCAAATTCAAGTGTTTTGACTGTTCACATAACCGTTGAGATGGATCCAGGCTTCATGACTAAAGAAGACTGTTTTTAAAACTTCGATTCGGTTATCTTTGCCGAAAGACCTAAACCTACGCCAATACTGCAATCACTTGTTTAAATCTGGAGGCTGAAGCTCTTGGATTAATCGTACATGATACGGATACAATTTCAATTTTGTAGCAGCTTTCTGAACACTCAAATATGACAAACCAACTTGCGAGGAAAGTTTTCATAATTTTTCTGTGGAGAATTGAGTGATCTTGTTTTCACATTCTCTAAAACATCATCTGTCAAGAGAGTTGGTCGACCACTACATTTTCTATCGCAAACACTACCTGTCTCTCGAAATCGGTTTGTTAGCCTAGAAATTGACATTTTTTCTGGTGGAGGAACACCAACAAATTTAATTTAAAATGATTCATTTATACTCACGTACAATTTTGTAGTAAAATATTGTTCGAGAATGAAAACCCGTTGTTCTAGAGTAAAAGACATTCTGTTTGTAACATGACCGGAAACGGCACAAAATTTTGCACTGCTCAAAGAGGATAAACTCACACTCCCATACCTATACCAATTGAGTTGGGCTACCAACTTCATGTCACGAAGCAAATTTTTCTTTTCTTAGAAAAAAAATTACCAGACATTAACAATTGGGTTACAGTACTAAAAAAATCACTCTGTTCAAGGACAAAAAAGTCTTTGTTTCATATTATCATAGGAAATAATATACATTATCATCAATAAATTTTTATTTAATAAGTTTTTGATTGAAGAGAATAGCCATTTTCAGTTGTGATTGTTCTGTAACTTAAAAAATTAATGATTTTTTATATACCATAAGTCTGACATATAAATATAAACATAATTATATTAAATATATATATGTATGTATGTAAATGTGTAGCCTATATAATTGTGTATTATTAACTTATCAAAGTGCGCTGCAGTGGTGTAAGAAAATTATTTAAATAACATGTACAAATAATTTATTTATGAACATTTCTGTTATGAAATAACCTCAAAGTGGCATATGTTTTACACTTTTAGTTATGAAATGGATTGGTAAAAAAGTACATCAGAATTCCTTTTCATTTATAAAGGATTCTTTTCTTGCAGTCTGAAATGGATTGTCTGTGACATGAACTGTCCAAGCATGTGTGTAAATTTCCAATGTAGTTGTCAGATAATATAAAGTATGAAAGCAGGGTCATTAAGATTTCCAAATTATTTTTGTTTCATTTTCACAAATTTAGTTTATTTAAAGTTATATTGACCTCTTGGTTATTAGCAACTACTTTGGGTTATGAAATGGTGGGTTTGAATTGTAATTATTTTCCAGACCCTAGCTGGTAATCGAAGCCGGGACCTCTGCTTTGCAGTGTAGCATGCTAACCACTTAACCACAGAGGCCTCTTCACATTTGTTATCATTCTGACAAACACTTCTATAAAATATGAAAAACTGGTTTTTAATGTTGTAAAAATTTTCCAGATTCTAGTCTGTAACCAGAATAGTACTTAAGTTATGTACAATTGAGCGTATCATTAACTAAGTTAGCTTAAGATTTAATACTATCTAAAATTAACATTATATTTTCACCATTCGTATAATTAGCTGGAGAAAAAAGAAAATGGAGACGTTTAAAAACTGATTGTCTTTCTAAATAAATAAAAGTAAGGGATTCTACTGCACAGCCTAACTGTGTTATAGATGTAATAAGGAAAAGTGTGTATTCCATTTGGCCCGGTGAGATGATGACCAGTGATGAAAGCAATCATTGACTATATAATTCAAAGAAAATTGCTCAATATACCAGTGAATTCTCATTTACTTCATTCAATACCAGTTTTTAGACTGATGACCAATACAATAATTACTGTACTCTGATCATCAATGGTAAATTGATTTTATTAGAAACTGTCTCGCTGTACTAGTAACCATGAAATTTTGAGCCTGCATCTAGGTAGACAGTAATGCAGTGTTCCCATATTTGGCAGAGTGGGAACAAACTTTTTATCTTTTATTATTAGATTATCTTATCATAAAAATTAGAAATTTAATGTTGGTCTCGCTTCAGGATTGTTAGCCAGTTTTTGAAAACACGTATGAACATTACTGATTATTTTGTTACTTTGTTTTCTAAGGTCTTTCTTTTGATAACAACATGGTAGCTGTTCGGAGTCAATTTAATGGGTTGTTTGTCAAAATCACTGAATTCATGTTTGCAACTAAAAATACATTTAATGCACTAAAAAATAAAATTTTTAATTGTTTTTACAAAAGACTGTGTTAAACAATTAAACAGTAGGCTTAAAAAATAAACAAAATTTTTAAAACTAAAACGACTTTAAAAAGCAGCCCACAAATGATACGAAAAGCTGTGTATGCGATGCTTGCATTGAACTGACTGAGTGAAGCAATTCCAATGCCAAGGGAAGGGCAGGTGGAATTGGCAACACTGTAAGGCAGGACGGATGGAGGTACACGATTGCTTGGTTTACTAGGAAGCTTGAAATTTTGTGGTTAGTAGTATAGTGATATCTTAATTACAGGATGCGTTGTCATCAAAGAATCAAATTTCAGTTCTTAGTATGTTGGGCATTGGATTATATTTATCAGAAATTTTCCTAGATATTAGGTGATAAATTGTTGAAGTGTTTGTTAATTGCATTTGAGTAATGAAAACAAAATGAAGTATTTTTAAAACTATGGGACAAATACAGTACGAAATTATACCAAAATTTATTTATCGTACACCATTTGTATCTCACTTAATGTAAAATAAAATATTTCAATAAAAGTATCATTTTTTAATGTGCTACATAGGCTAATAATATTAATAATAATGCATTGTAATAATAAGCGAAGATCCATTGTCTTTCATTTAAAGTGTTTAAATTGCATGTTTTATCATTCACTTAACTGTTTGTCCTTTTTTATTTTTTAATATTGACTAGATTATACAGTACTGAAATAGAAAAATAAAAGAGCTACATGTATTTTGTAGAATTGTTTTTCATGTTTAATGTAGTGTTTTAAGTTATAATGTTTGTTTAGAATAGTTGTAAATTCAGAATTAATTTTATTAATTTATTCCTGAGAAAATGAAATTTGAAATGTTTTTATGTTGAGAATTAATTATAAAGAATCTTGCACGATGATCTGCATGAGAAATTATTAAATTTTTAAAAATTATTTGTAAAATATTTGAAGAAATAGTAAAATATTTGAGATACTTATTTGTACCTGTGGTAGTTTAAGGATCTGATTTTAAAGATCTGCACAGTCCCTACCACAATAAAATCGTTAAAAAATTGAGATTTAAAAATTTTTAAGTGAATTTGATTACTTTGATGATTTTTAAAAAATTAGAATTGGATCAGTTACTGGGTAAGCCAAGGAGGGATTTGGTTTATCATGTCACACTTAAAAGCACTTGAAATATCCTGTTTTTTTAATTGTTTGTTAATGAAGTCTGGATGTTACTGTCAATATGTATATGGCTTAAAAATGTTTAGCCTTTATTAAAATAATATAATTACAATTTTAAGGTTGCATCAAGAATAAATTTATTAGCAACCACACTTAAACAACAATTATATATTTTTAATTAAAATTTTTCATGTAGCTGTAAGTCTATGAGGTACAAAACCATGTTACGTGTATTTGTTTAGCATCTGAGTGCTAACGTCTGTTAGCACAAGTTTAGTATTTTATGTTATGTTATACTGATGTCGTAGATTATTAATCCTGGGCATTGTATAAGTAAGTGTTTCATCATCACTGTAATATCTTTGCAAAAATAACGGGAAGGTGCATCAGTCTTTTGAAGTAAGTATTCTTGTTTGAGTCTAGAATGCTCGATTCATAGATGTGTTATAAGTAATAATTTTGATCTTGTCTGGAAATTTGTGATATTTATGTGTCATCTGTGTTTCCTCTGAAGTTGTGTAGTTTACTTTGATGTCCTTTCCATTCATGATTCCACATTTCTTATGTCTTCTTATGTACGGATTTTGACAAATCAATATGTGAGACAGCATGATAATAAAATTATTCATTTGTGACACATTAGCAGTACTATCTGTTTTCTCATTTCCTGATATACCAACAAGTGCTGAGGTCCATACAAATTCAATTGTGTTATTAATTTTCATATTTGACACTAAAAGCCTCATTGTTTTTTGAATTTATCAGTTCTTTATTGTTTAAACTTGAGATGCTGTTTAGAACAGTTTTAGAATCTGTGAAAATTACAAATTTGGAATTTTGAGTCAATTTCTAGAGTTTTATAAATAGGTAGGCTTCACGAAAGAATATAGAAGACTTGTTATTAAGTTGGTAAAGGAGTTCTGAATCAGGAAACACGATTCCACAGCCAAAACCCTCAGCTGTAAGTGAACCATCTGTTCTTAAGTTGCTTCTTGGTCATTAGTGACAATAGTAGGTTATGAAATGATATAGATGTGTTATAACACATAAAATTTTTGAGATTTTTGTTAGGAATCAAACTTGAGACCTTGAGCTACTGTGTGTTGCGGAATATAGGTATTTAAGCTGGTGTCTAAAACACATGATGCATATGGAAAATGATACAATTTCATAAGTTTAAAATTTTCAAACTTTGTAAGATTCTTCTTGAATAGTGTTACAAAATTGACATAAACTGAGGTTTTCTTGGACAGTCATAATATTTGTCAATTTCACTCTTATTAGATTCCCAGTCTCAGTTATATTTTTATTCTTTCTGATCAACTAAATGGTTTGTAAAGTAGTAGTGAATCCTATTAGAAGAAAATTTTATTTTTGTAGTTTTACTCTTCTATCAATCTTGAAGAGCTTAGTGTTCAAGGTGTTGTATAACAAAAATATAGTTTTGAGCAAGAATGCAATCAAGTTCTAAGTCACCCATTTTGTGATTTGTCTGATTAATTTCACTTTGGTGTCAATAAGCATCAAAATAAGGAAAATAATCCATTCTTAAAAATTTATATTATCCAATTAATAGTTTTTCAAACTTTACTTTTCTTGAGTGTGTATCTTAATCCACTAAAAATCTGAATTTACGCTGTATTTTCTGAGAATGGATGCATGGTATTTTAATAATACAAAGCATAGTTTATAACAAGAATTTTTTAGGAAATACCTAACACCTTTTCTTGAAGGATATAAATGTTTATTTACCACAGTTAAAACAATTGTTTAGAACAGATAATGTCTATGAAATTTTAATGTACAGCCAATGCTCAATTTAATGGACTGTCAGGTTAACGGACTTGCCTCCTAAATAAATAAAACGGTTTGAAAATCACAAAAATCTAAGAAACGTTAATTTTTGTGAAGAAAACCTGTACCTACCTTTCTTCGTGGAAAGTACAGTTTTTTGAAAGTTATGATAAAAATAAGGTTATAAGCAAATCCAATATTCACTTTAACACATTAAAGAAACATGCATGACCAATTGTGTTTTATCTGAATGACTTTCAATTTTATAGACTTGGTATCCCACAATCAGTCCGTTAAATCGAGTATGGACTGTACTGGTTTTTTTATTTTACATCCGACTGTTTTGCAAATTAATGCTAATGCTTATGAAGGGTGATAAATGAAAAAATGCCGGATCTATCTAGGAATCGAACCGTGACCCCCTGGCATAGAAGCCAGTTGTGCTGACCACTACACTATAGGCCGACACCTTTTTTCCATGTCATTGTTTCGCAGTTTCTGCTAAAGCAGATGGTTGTAATATAAAATACACCAGGTGTCAAAGATAGTTTTATCCACTACAAAACATAAAATAAAATTAAGCAGTATAAAGTTGTTATATCTGCTAGTATTGCCTTAAACTGTAGAGGTAGAGCATTTTAGGTTATCTGCATAATGAAATATACATTTAACACTGTCATTCACTGAGCTCTTCAACTATTTGTCGTCCCTGGGTCATTATGTGAATAAAAATTTTAGTTGATTTTTATTTTTTTTATTTCTTGAAACTATCTACACCTTATCGTACGGTCAATGTCTGCTACTTCATTTTTGTGTAATAAACCACTGTATTGTAATTTGAATTGCTGTTGTATTTGTGTTAGACTTTATTTTGTCTGGTTTTGTATTGTATGTTTAACGAGAGTGTATTTTTATAAACTCTTTTTAGAGGCCTATAAACTTCAAATGTACTTAATTTTTTTAGATTTACAAAAATATTTGATGGAAAAGTTGTTTTGTAAATAATGTTAAAAATTTTGTTGGTGGTAAAAGAATAGAGGTATTTACTATCGGTGCAGTTATATACTTTTTAACTACACAGGGTAACTGGAAAGCCTAGATCTAATTTATTTGTACAATTTTCATTGGGTTGATTTTGGATCCAAGCATTATTAAATAGTTCTTAAACCACGTTTTCTGATTTTCAAAGAATTTGCTGTTGGTCTAGTGGCTTCCTGTCATGCCTGTCAACATTTATAAATTACTGAATTGGAAAAAAGTTGTGCATTATCGTAGTCATTTTGAAACTGTTTATGCAAATAAACCTTTAGACACCTATGTTATGTTATTTTGTACATAATTAAAAAATTGTTTTGTAATTTCTTAAAAACAGAAGAATGTAAATTAACATTTATCATATTTACAAATGTTTACAGTATTCCATTTTTCATTGATATCTAAAAAAACAAAGCTCACTTGCTTGTTAAGTTTTCCATTTAGAAGAATAGCAAGTCAATTGTCTCCTTTTTATTAAAGAAACAAATCTTGTTGGGTTTTGTCTAAGGAGTGAACATTTCCGGACAGAAAACATAGTATAATAAACTTTACAAAGGTGAATTCTGTATGCTAAATCGCCTTTTCACATTATTAATTTGAATGTAGGTAAAACCTTTTGCTACAGTGCATTAGGTTAGTCTTTCCATAGTAAACTTCCATGGGATTTTTTAATACTTGGTAGTACTATTTCAATGAAAAACATTTAAAACTGTTTGTCATTATGTTAAGTTAAACATTATTTGTAGAATTAATAAATTGTGTAATAATTATTTATGTTTTAATATATCAAAACTTTCACATTTATTGTAAACTCCTTTATATGTGCCTAAAGTATAATAAAAATCAGTAGTTTTCAGGTAAATATTTTGTATACTGATAGATGTTAAATACAATTAAATATTTAGCTTAGAATATTGATTTTTATTATTTAAGATCATACTGTACCATTGGGGTAGACAGCAATACCTGAACATTTAATGGAGTTAAAAATAACCTAATAAAACAATGTAAAAGACATTAAATATTTTTGCCATTTGTAAAAAACTTTACACTTCACATGTTCTTTAGAAGCCATTTCTATAGAAACTTGTTATACATTTGTATATGTTCACTCTTAACTAGCCACACATGTTCACATGCTCATATTTAGAAATGGTGATTCAGTCATCAATTACACTTGATGTGGTGGGATGGCTGAAGCATGGAAGTAGTAGAATAAGTAGATGCTGCAATAGTCTCTATTGAGTTGGTTTCTACTATAGTCTGAATGTCTGTCTAACATTTGACTGTGCTGTAGTTTAAATAAAAGCTATAGAAAACAAGTATGATGACACCTTAAGGCATCATCGAGCACCAATATATTAAAGGCTCTACTATAGTTATCTATTAAATTTTTTGTGAATATGAATAAATACTCTTTGTCTTTTATCTAAATTGTTAATTCTTTGAATATTAAGGCAAAATTTTCTGATTTGGTAATTGTGTTGCTAACAAATCTGGATGGGATTGATAATTGAAAATTTGAAATAATTGAAAATTTACTGCCTTGAATAAAGATAAATTTAATTGATTAAATGATTAAAATAGACAACATTTTATCTACCACCGAATAATAAATAAATTATTATTTTTGACTGTACTTCAGCCCTGTTCAGTATGGGTATTATCGAAACATTAATTTTTTTTATAAAGAATTAATTCATTTAAATATTTAGATAAATTTTGAGTTGTACTGCCTTTCACTTTCATATGTACACACAGTATGTCTCGTTTGATTTACAAAACCTTTAGATTTTCTATTGTTCTATAAAAATGTGAATTTAAAATCCCTACCGCATTAATTGAGAGAAACATTTAAATGTCTTAAAGCTCAAATTTGTGAGAATTAATTTCATATTTTTGTGATCAATAGTAATACAGTTATATATTTGTAAACTAAAAAATAAAATAAAAGAAGACTGCATAAAATATTACCTAACGATTAGAACCCTACATGTACGTTAAAATGTATTAGTGTATTATCTTAATAAATGTGAAGTGTTGTTAATGCGTTTTTATTACAATAATAATTTTTATTATGGTGTATTTTTCTATATTATTGTTCATTATGTTATGTTTATAAGTGTATTATATTTAAATTATGCTAAAGCGATTTAATGTTTTGCTCTAAAAATATTACTGCCAAAATAGGTAGTTATAATTCAACTAGATAAAAACTATTTTAGGCCTACCACTCCAAGTCAATCGATGTTAGTATGTTTTCTGCTTCTAGTTAGGCTTCATGAGTTGTGTATGTTGCTTCATTGTACAAAAAGCAGTCAAATTTAAGTTTTTAATTGAAAGTCTTCATACTTGATAATTAATGACAGTTACAGTAAAACGTTTGAAACCTAAAAATTGTTTACCATTGTTTTTTTTGTAGTTTAATTGGGTAAAAAATAGGGAAACTAAAATTAATAAACACACTTGAAAACTTTTAACATAGTAATATTTTTTATTACTCTCTTCAAATTAGTGAATTTTTTCAATATTTTTTTCAGTTTTTATTGTTTTAATTAAATATTTCTTATTATACCTAAATTATTTGTAGTTGCAGCCTGTGTAATATCATTAATTGAGTGACCATTGCTAAACTGTTATTTATATCTATAAAAACAAATATTTAAAAACAAATTAAATACGGTTGTTCTTCCACAAGCCCAGCAGAGACTTCCTACGCAGCAGAGACGCTGACCCTGTATAAGAAGGAAGACTTAGAAAAGTTAAATAAAATACACAGAAGATTTGGTCAAGTTATCCTGGGAGCTGTCTTTGATCCATTAAGCAAAATCCATAAAAAGAGGTGGAATAAAGTGATTGACAAACTATTGGGTGAAACCTTGTTAACCAAATTAAAGAAAAAGGGGTTAGAGTATTTTGGTCTTCCGATGAGATTGCATGACAAAGAGACCTATAAACTAATTAAATACCAAGAGGACTAAAAACAAGAGATAAATGGATCAAAGAAATCGAAGCAGACCTAGATACTATGAACATTTCAAGAGAAAGTATTGAGTAAAGAGACTTTAAAAAAAAAATTATAATCTTTTGTAAATTCTCTAGTTACGAATGTGCAGAGAATTGAGCAGGCCTGGACTGAAGACCAAAAACATGCTTTTAATGTTAAAATAAAGAAATTTCATGCCCAAAGAAAGCAGCTCAGGAATCCAACTAAAATGCGAAGAAATTGACTACGTAACTAATATGCTTTTCATGGTTGATGAGCTCTGCTGATCCACACATTTAGACCAATCAGAACGTTTGCCAGCGTTGTCAGATTGTACCTGACAAACATTATGCGCGCATGCCTATAAGAGCCGCAATAGTTCAGTCGTGTCTTGCATCTTGTACTGAACACATCGATTATAGAGCACGTTAACATGCAATACTTTATTATATAATCAGCTGGTTGTATTTGTATAGGTTATTTGTTGTTGGAAGACAAAAAAAAATGGCTGACCAAATATTTAGCAGAGCTACAAGAGCAAGTATTGGCAATGTTGCTGACAAGTCATTGGCTAGCTATAAAGTGGGTAGGGGCAATACAAACGTTCAGAGCTCATCAGCCTTGAAAAATAGTATAGTGCGCTCTTCAATAGGATAGTCAAAATTGAAAAAAAAACAAATGTATTAATTTTTGTTCATTGAGTTTTGAGAGTAAGTTCAAGTGAACTACTGCTTTAGCCAATGACTGTGGAACTTTTCATGTGATAAACTGACAGCCGGGATACCCGTTTATGTATAGATTATTGTATTGATATCATTTAATCCATTAAGTATATGCTACAAATAGATTGTTGGCTGCACTAAAGTTGCCACTATGGCTTGGCTACATTCTTGATTTGTAACCAGGTGACTGTTCCCATGGTTTATTCAACTTGCAAGTTGTTTACAACGATTGCCACTGTAGTACAATACATTAATTATTGACACAGTTTTTTAATGAGTAGTGATACCTACATAAACCTTGGCCTGTGCGTAGATAATGATAAGGTAATATAATGATGAAAAAACGTCAGACCTGGCTGGAAATCAAACACGAAACCCCTGGCTTAGAAACCAGTTGCACTGACACTAATTCTTGGTGTATTTACTTCTGTGTCAGTATCCATTTAATTTATTTAAAGAACTTTACCCAGTATTCTTATGATTCACATGTCTTTGTTTTCTTCATCATCTTTATTAGCAGTAATGTGCAAAACAGCTGAACATGAAACAGAAATAATTATAAAAACTTTTTCAACGTGTTTTGGTAAACTGGGCCTTAAGATAAATGGATTCCAGATACATTGTTCTCTGGAGAAGCTTTGTAATGAAGGTTGTATTTATATTAAATTAGTGCAACCAAAATCTCTTAACTTTATATCCACCTAATTGGTGAAGTTACACAGACTGTAACCAAATAAGACATAAAGTGGAAGTTATGTTACAGTTGATAAAACAGGTTGAAGTAATTTCAACATCAGGTTGTTTTTTGCAAAACCCATCCATATATATTATGTTTACCTTATAGTGTGAGGATGTCATTACATTGAAAGCTCAATTTCTGTGTAAAACTAATTTAAACATTTTTTTTCAGAAATAGTTATTTTATTAATAATGTAAAGGATTTGCTCATTTTGTAACTATTTAAATTACCTAAAACTCAAAAGATTTTTTAGTAATAAAAAAATTATTAATATAAATTAGTCCATATATTATTTTTGATGATACAAAATAAAAGAAGTGAGATTTAGAGATAATTTTTAAAAAAATCAAGAAAGCATGTGGTTAGGAACACATCCGAGCTACTTGTCACATCTTATAGGTTAAATACCTTTGTAAGAAGTATTTTTTGATGAGTCTATTAGGTTTTCTTGTGTGTAATAAAATTTTTGGAATTAGTGAACACACAAAATTTTGTTGAATACTAGTATTATACAAATCCAGTTTTACTGTATTCATTGGGTGTTGAAAGTAAGCAGTTCATGTGAATAACTGATTCAGCCAATGACTGTGACACTGTTCACATGATCAACTAAATTAATTGTTTATTAAAAGCAGCAGCCTGTGAACTGTTACTCCTAACGCCACATGCATTACTATTATCTCTTGTTGAATGAATTATAGAATTAAATTTTCACACTTGCCATAAAAACATAGTTGTTTTACATTGCTTTAAATTTTTATATGTATTAGCCCCCGTAAATATTTGTATTATTCTTAGGTTAGAAATCAAAAATTCAAAGAAAAACAAAAGATATTTTTGCAATATATCTGTATATTTTGATTTATTATTAAAATCTTATGTATTTTAGCAAGTGCCTAAAGTTTTGCAAGAAGTGTATTGTGTCCACAAGAGTAGACTAATTTTTTATCGGGTTATAATTAACTTAATAAATTAATGAGGAAATTCTGTAATCATAGCTGACATGTTAATTTTTTAATTTTACAATTTTTTATGATTTAGTGAGTTCAAATGAAATTGGTGTAGAAATAGATTTGTAAAATCATTGTAAATTAATAAAAGTGTGATTCTATTTTTAATAACCCTATAACCAACAATACATATTGGATGTTTATAAATTTACTGTTAATCTGTCATTCTGTCTATTGTGTTATCTAGTACAGTGAAATACAGATGTCTTAAGTGAGAAAGAGAGGCCTATTAATAATTATTTTAAATTAATTTTTAATATGTAAGTATGCATGTAGTATGTATGTATACTTCTAGTGTAGCTGTTGTAAAAGTATTCTAAGAAAGCTGTGTGTAAATATTCTCAAACGTTTTTCATGAAAAAGGTGTTTAATTATTTGTAATTTATTTAAAACTTTATTGATGAATGTAATAATATCGATGAGTGTAATGTTCATTGTAAATAAATATATATTTTGGTTTTTTAATAATTTGTTGTTTTCTTTTTTTATTCACAATTTTCTTTAGGTGGGCTATTTGTAGTCACATCAATTACATTTGTAGTGACATCATCAGCAATTATGTAGTTTATTCCATTTGTCTTTAAAACTGATGTCAACAAACACTGTTCTGCATGATTGTACAACAAAAAGTTTTTACAAAAATACTTTGTGTGAAGCATTCCAGCAG
Source organism: Catonia carolina (assembly GCA_035578175.1). NCBI lineage: Eukaryota > Metazoa > Arthropoda > Insecta > Hemiptera > Achilidae > Catonia > Catonia carolina. The sequence goes on along the minus strand of JAQMRL010000001.1, from coordinate 327,817,708 downwards.
TAAGAATCAATTTCCATCTAATTGAAACCATATTAAACTGTTTGTACTTTATAAGCAAAGAAAAAATGTCTCATTTTTCATGGACTTCGTAACCGTAACGTTTTTGTTTGTATTTGAGTATAATTTTTTATTATTTATATTATTGTTTATTATTATTATTATTATTATGTTATCAAAAATTTGATGTAGTTATTTCTAACAGCCATTTTATAATTTATTGTGTGTTGTTGATTAGGTCATCAGCGAAAGGCTGGTTTGAACGCTTTACCTCTTCTGTTGTTAAATGCTTCAGTCAGATAATTGGCTGACCATGTAATATGAAACAGAACTATTTTTTGTAGCCCTGGAACTTGCAGGTCGAATGCAAAAAACTTTAACACACCACCTGCCTTTTGTGGACAAATCTATATAAAACATAAAATCGCTTCCAATGTATTTTAAATGGGAATTCTATTAACTCCTAAGATACAGTTCTACCAAACGGATTTTAATAATTTTTACATGGTTTTAAAGAGTACTTTTTCTTCATTTGCCCAAAAGTTCTATAGTTGAAATCCATGCTAATATGAGCTTCATTTTACAAAATAAAAAAGAGTCAATTTCATTTACAACATAGCTATAATACAGCGTAATGTAATGCGGTTTTCTCACATTTACCCCCTCTGCAGCCATATTCCATTAGCACACAGGATGTGTGTCATCTGTCTCCTCATCTCCTAACTCACTCAGTCGGTATTAGACATTGTATTAATGTTGTTTTTTATAAAGTTTTAGTTTAAAACTGTTCTTTTCAGGATGAAACTATTGTACTATGGTGCTTAAGTCATTGCATACTGTTCTTCTAAGAATGGTTGTTGTTTAAGTCAACAGCCGAAAGGCTGGTTTGAACCTCTTGTGGTTTTACTAAGTAAAAAGGAGGAGTGAGGTAGTTTACTATTGCCTTCCTCACTGAGTTGAAAGAGTATGCTTATCAGTATGCCAGGCCCTCCGAAAAGCACCCACTTTCCACCCTGCAAATGACATCTTCACTTAATTCACCACAGGGTCTGGCTGTATAGTGAAATTCACTACTTTTAGAGGAGATAACTCTGACTAATGTCTTTTACACCTACCTCTTCTGTTCTTAAATAGTTCAGTCATATATTTGGCTGACTATGTGATAAGAAACAAACCTATTTTTTGTAGTCCTGGAACAAACAGATCGAGTGCAATTAATTTAACACTTCACCTGCCCGTTATGGGGATATTAGAACGGTTAAATTTGTTGTTAACTTATACATTGATAGGGGTTTGAAACCCAAGAACATAGCGTGAATTTATTTGCTTGGGTCCACTATGCTTGTATAATTTTTTTATTAAAAATATAGTTTTTTAAAACCACCAGTAATACGGTAAAAAATAAACAATCACCAATGTTTTATAGAGAGCTTCCATGTAATATAATACTGTAACGTCTAAGTTGAAATACGTTACTGTGGGTTTTGTTTCATATCTGGCGCTGCATTTCGGTTTGTGTTAATGCTTAACTTTGTTCACTGTAAGCTGTCGCTATCTGGCGTTTTTCTGTTTATCTATTCTGGCCTGATTTGAATTTATATTTTTCTGTCGACTAATTGTACTATCTTCCTGGTTTAAACGTGCACTCTTGTTTGTGAAGCGAAATGGTACGGTAGTCGTCTATGACCTTTAAAATGTTGCCGATTTGTAAATTTCTTTCTTTTACTTAAAGAATGTTTTTTGTACTTTAATGCTGCATTATGATGGTTACTGAAGTTTAATTGCATTATCTACTGTTTTAAATTATGTTTATCTTTTGTTTTTCTTTAAACTTATTATGATACGTAATTATTTTAAGTCTTTTCCGGGTCGGCGTTTAATTATGGTTCAAGTTTTTTTTGGCTTCGTAGCCCCAAATTTATTTTGGGTAAGTTCTCTTTTGTTTTGCTGTCGAATATTTCTGGAGATTGCGCTTGTCAATTCTGTTTAACTGTAAATTTTAAATTTTGGATCGATTCATTTTGGTTTTGGCCTTGTTCGATTCTTGCCTTGTTTTTTTTGTCTGATTGTTTGCCTACACCTTTTAACCTTGTGTGGGTTTCCGTTAAGGTGTAGGGCAATTTAATCTTTTGTACTTACCTTTTGTTTTTTTACCTTTGACCTATGTTGACCGCAATCTGTAGAAGTATTCTTTGGTCTAATTCTTTCTTTGATTTGGTTCATTTTGTTACTTTTCTTTTCGAAGTGTCACCTTTTTCGCTTTTGACGTTTGTCGGTTTTTGTCCAGGGTTCGACTCTGGGGTTCTATTCTGTGAGATTCTGCTTTGGGAACGTTTCCGTTATGGAAGATCCTACTGCATGAGAAGCCTACTCTAGTTTTGGATAACTGTTTCGGATAGTCTTGGATTGCAGTGCCATTCTGCTTGTTTGGAGCCACCTGGGTTTGATTCTCGACGTTTTCTGTTCTATAATTTTGTTTCTGCAATCTGGTATGTGTCATTAAATATTTTATAAAATGTGTTTTTCGGGCTATATCGACGATTTCTACTTGACTGCGTCTATGCAGGTCAGGTAGGGCTTCCTGTACTATGCATGTCGCGAAATGAAAATGGTCAACGAATGAACTTGTTTAAAATTTAAATTAAATTGTTTTTTAATATTAAAGAAAACCGTTAACAAGTTTTCTTTCTCATAAGTAATTTCATTAATCTAGAATCTTGTTTTTTTTATATATAAAATTTTTTTTACAAAATATTGTTTTTCTTCTAAAATTTTTTTAATAATTTAAAAGGCTACCATGGTATGCACATATAAATAAATATAATATTAAAATAAAAATTTGATGCTATGCTACTACGGGACAATGAACTAATTCTTTTTTTTAAAAAAAAATATTTTTTTACCTTTAAATTTTCTGTATCTATGAATTTTCAGTATAAATAGTATCAGTTTTAAGTGAACTTAAAGCGATAGCTTTTAAAATTTAGTTATTCATTGAACATTGTATTTTATATTTAATTTTTTTTTATTTTTTTTTTAAAATAATTTTTGCCTGAAGATAATCCATTCAGGTATTTTGTTTGTCTCGAATTTAATTATGTCTATATAATAATTTTACTGTATTTCCAAACTTCTTGGATTCATTGTGTAATTAATTTTTTTGAATTTTGTGTTTTTCTTAAGTAATTACAATCATATGCAACAACAACTCTTTTTTATTTGGCTTCCTTGTGTTTTTGTCCACCCCTGGGCCAACCTATCGATGTAGATAGAGGGGGAGGTGACAATACACAGCTTTAGTATTAATTATTCTTCTTCTTCTTCTTTATCTCTCCCTTCTGCCTCTCAGCGTCGGGCCTTCTATAAACTTCTTATACTCCACTCTGTCCAAAGCCAATGCTCTCAGCCGTCCTTTGCTCTCTCCCCTTCGCCCCCCCACACCCTCAACATACTCCTCCCACTCCATCCTTGGTCTTCCCCGTCTTCTGGTTCCCTCCGGTCTCGCCTCAAAAATTCGCCTCAGTCTGTCCTCCCTATCTCTTCTTCCCTGTCAGTGAGGTTATATTCCAAGTTCCAAAAATCATGTTATTTGTCCGTTTCCAGTCTTTTTTCCGTTTAACCTGTCCGTTTCTCTCTATTTTGTCTCTTTGAATACGTTTATGTTTCGCCCTGCGTGGGATATTAACCCTACGGCAAGGCTAGTTAGGTGGAGGGGCTGCCTCCTAAGGATTCCTAACAATCCTGTTTTGGAGAAATACTCCTATTTCTCACTTCATGATCCTATCCTCCTTGATCATTACTCCCTGAGACGTCAAAGATTGAGGCATGACCATCAGGTTGTGAGAATTGACTGAAGATTGGCTCCTCAGCCCCCAACACCTATCAGCTTGCTGACCCGATTTCCCGCTGGGGTTTAACCCAACCTTCCATCGAGTTGCTCAGCGTAACAGGGGCACCTCTTGTAGGTTAAAGTGTTGGAGTTGGAGTGAGAGAGGCTAAGAGCGGTCTCTTGATTAACCGCTTATTTTGATACCGATGTTGTGTATCGTGACGCGTCATCACTCCCCTTTGCCAGAGCCGAAGCCCTCCCCAGGTCACTTCCCAGGGCCCGTATTAATTATTAAGATTTCCTAATAGTCAACGTTTAAAACTTTATTGTAAGATTCCTTATCTGCTAATGAAAAGGACATTTTAAATGTTGACTATTAGAAAATGTTGATTATTAATACTAAATCTGTGCATTGTATTACATGGAAGCGCTCTATAAAACATTAGTGATTGTTTACTGTTTACCATACTACTGGTCTTCTTCTTCTTCACGTGCCATCTCCATGACGGAGGTCGGCTATCATAATGGCGATACGAATCTTGTTGACCGCTGCTTTAAAGAGTTCGTTTGTGGAACACCTGAACCACTTTCTCAAATTACACAGCCAGGATATCCTTCTCCTGCCCACCGATCTTTTTCCCAATATTTTGCCTTGAATGATGAGATGCAATATTTGATACCTTGGTCCCCTCATAACATGACCAAGGTACCTTAATTTTCGTGCCTTAACTTCCTCCATGAGTTCCAGCCGCTTTCCCATTCTACTGAGGACCTCTTCATTCGTGACATGCTCAGTATATTAGATCCTCAACATTCTACGGTAGGTTCACAGCTCAAAAGCCTGTATTTTCTTCTCACTGAATCTATTGAGAGTCCAAGCTTCCACACCGTACAACAGGACAGGGAACACGAAACATTCAAGGAGACGCATTCGTAATTCGAGATTTATATCTCGTGATGTTAGTACCTTCTTCATTCTGATAAAAGTAGCACGTGCTTTCTCAATTCTAATTTTTATTTCAGCACAGTGATCACCATTGCAACACACTCGAGCTCCAAGGTACGTGTATGCATCCACTCGCTCTAGCACATCACTTCCCCCCCGCTTGATATTTCACGCTTGATATTTAGCTCTTTACTGTATTCTGACTGCACCCGTACTGTGGCCTTTTGGTGGAAATATAGATTACTTATCAGACGAAAATCGCGTGCATCTATTTGAACTTCTTTTAAAATCTCAAATAATTTTGTATGTTGCACCTTATCAAAAGCCTTATGGTAGTCAATAAAACAGGCAAATATTGGCTGATTTACATCCAGGCAACGCTGAGAAAGAATATTGAAAGCAAACAGAGCTTCATGTCTGCCCACGCCATTTCTGAAACCGAATTGAGTATCTGACAGGTTTTCCTTCAGTTTTCTGTGTATTTTCCTGTGTATTATTTTGAGAAATGTCTTCATTGTATGGCTCATGAGGCTTATGGTTCGGTAATCTTGACACTTCTTAGCATTCGCTTTCTTTGGAAGCGTTATAAATATTGACTTCAGCCATTCAGCAGGGATCACACCAGTCTTATATATCTGATTATATAAGTGAGTAAGTATTCTCACATAATCTTCGTCAATGAGTTTGAGAATATCTCCAGGGAGTTTGTCTGGGCCTACAGCTTTCCCACTTTTAATGTTTTTAATGGCAAATTCTACCTCACTTGTCAATATGTCTGGACCAGAGTTGTCATTACTATTGCTACAAAGAACTTTCCTTTCGTCATCAAAAAGCTCCTGGACGTAATCTTCCCACAGCTTCAACTGTTCCCCTGTATCAAGAATTATTCTCCCATTATCATCAGTCATGAAATAGCTTCTGTTACTTTGCTTGCCAGTAAATTCTCTTATTTTCTTGTGCATGTTATGAGAATCGTTTAGGACTTGTAACCTTTCCATTTCCTCACATTTCTCCCTCAACCATGCTTCCTTTGCCTTTCTACATTTGTATCGGATCCGGTTTTTGATTTCCTTATATGTTTGCTTGTTACTAGTTCTGAATTTACGGTTTTAAAAAATTATATATTTTTAATAATAATATTGATATTTAATGTTATCAGACTTGTATTATTGCTAAAATCAGAACAGAAACACCTGTATTACTTTCTTTTAAAGTACTCATTTTCTCACCTTATCTTCTCTCTTTGCAATCTATCCATAAGTTTCACAAATCTTATGATAAATTTCAAAGGGTGATTTTGCACATACAAAATCGTAGCAACTGATATTATTTCACAACTGGCGGTATGATTTATTGTTTTAAACATAATTACTAAGGTAATTTTATTGGATAGGGATATTACATATTAAGTAACAATTATGTATTAATATCAGTCCTGGAAATGGGACTCAAAATTTATCAAGTTAAGTGGTGTCATTATGTACGGTTTGTGTTATGTGATTGACTCAAATTCATTCATAATGAAATATGACTTCCTATTTTCATTGATAATATAAAGGTCATCATAAAAGAATGTGGGTTTTGAACATGGATTAAATGAAAACAAAAATACTTCCAGTTTATGTTGTTTATTTATTAAATTTGTCATCTCGAAGAGTTTCCACATAACTAATAAATTTCAACATGTGCACCATTGACCAGTTGGCAAATTTTCAACAAATGCTTAGTTTCTGACCAAACGTTAGATAACATATCTTCTGTTATGGTTGTCAATACTTCATTAATTATTTTCTTTAAGTGATTCAGGTCATGAAGATTTTTTGAATAAACAATTTTTTTTATATACTCCCACAAGAAAAAATTGCAAGGTGTTAGGTCTGGACTCTTGAAGGCCAGGGTGTAGGTCCTTGCTGGCCTATCCATCAATGTCTTTTTCTTTATCAGTACAGGCTAAACAGGCCAAAGCAACTATACAAAACTTCAAGTTGAGGTTAGAACTGCTGTTACACAAAATTTTGGGTTGGGGCTATCATTCTTTTATGATGACTGTGTAAAATGTAGTTCTGCAAATACTGGTCGACAAATTTTGGCTGGAATTGTGTAAACTTATCTGTATAGACTAGGAAATTTTTATTGTTGTATGTATAATAATGAAAATTATTATAACACTTTTTATTTTTTGTGTGAATGGGATTCTCAGATTAAGTTACTAATGAAAGGTAAATCTTGTAGGGTATGAGTTGTAAGGTATATGCACTATAAAATAAATGATGAGTTAATCCAAAATTGACAAAGCATGCATCACATTTTGTATCTGATACTTTTGTTTATTTAAAAGTAAAAATACATCTTTAGAACAGTTTTAAAAATAGAACAATAATAATTTTTAAATGTACATTTTTACATTCAGAAACAATAACACATAACACATGTACAATTTTCTATATTCTTAGGCCTAACATTATACTTATAAGAAAATAACTAATTAAATTTTTCTTTAAAATTACTTTGGTACATAAAAACAGTCATAATTTGTGGGTTTTTCACATTTTAATTTGAATATAGATGCTCTGCTTAAATTCTTCTTTTATTTCAAAATGAAATGTAATTACTCTGGTTGAAGTTGGGATGTGTTTTTTATTTAGGTCACGATCAGACTTCTATAAAAAGCACAATAAATTATCATGATAATAAAATGTCTAGACAGGGTGTAAGTAGTACAGTTAAGTATTTTTTCAATAAAATAAACTTAATTTTCATTATGCAAAGAGATATTTAATTACATTTTTAAAATGATAAATAATGACTCGTACTTCATTTTGGAAGCAGGTAAGTTTTTACGATTCAATTATGTTTCCAGCATACCTGGTAATTTATGGTATTACCAAAAAAGTATTTAATTTCTTTTATTTGAATAATAATGGATTTAATTAAAATAAAACTGTTATTTTTTTTGGAATGTAATAAGAGTGCAATATTTTATAAATGCATCTATAATAAAAATAACAGAATTTTAAATTGTAATTTTAAAATATAGGTTAGATCTAGGAGTACCTTGTATAAATTTAGTTACAAGTATTATATTTATTCATTAGGATGTTTATTTACATTCTGATATTTTGCTTCTCCTTTTAATTTTAATACTAAATCTAAAGAGAGCTAAGAATGATGTAATTTTATTATTTTATTGTCCCCATTGTTTCTTAGGTCTCGCAGATCTAAATTTCAATTATTGTAATATGTAAAACTCCAAACAACTAGTACTACCTGGGGAGAAACAAAGTTTAACAGGGACATTAATTTATTAGTTCTTTTTATTTATAATTCTTTTTATTTAATATTAATTCTATTTAGAAAAGGATTAAAGGTTACTTGAAAAAAGTCAAGTATTAGCAAATTTTGTTATCTCATTCAACGGGTAGAATTTTCTTTAGAAAGGTTGTAAATTTCAATGTTTTTTATAAAGAAATATTTAGAAAGTTACTCATTGAATTTTTTTCATCCTTGAAATCTTGGAAATAATTAAAGTTTTATTCATAATACTTATATTCTGCTTTTCATCAGCTGTTAAACAAAATCAAGCAAAGTATTTAATTAGTGGATATTCTCCTCATTCGGAGGGAAAAGAGGAGTGCGCCTCGAGTTTGTGAAACGTGAAGATGTGTGTGTGTGTATGCAGTGTAAAGTATTTGCAATTATTAATAAATTTAGATAATATATATACCAGTGTTTTATTCCTTTGAATCTTCATCATCCTTGAGAAGTAAGTAATTGTAGGTGTTTGTGTACGTATTGTGGTGAGTAAAAAAAAACACCCTTACACTAGTATCTAATTATATGTAAGTATGTTTCTGTACGACGTGTAAGTGTTGTCTGTACATTGCTGCTATATTTCTATCTCTTACCATGACCCACGCATCAAGGCAAAACAGTACTGCTGATGATTAAATACTTCACTTGATTCAGTGATAAATATTATTTCAAGTAAACAATTTTTATATTATGCCAAAATGTTATGAAGTTGCATCTAAAATAGTTTGTAAATTGATACGATTAGATGAGTTTGTCTTCTACATTTGAAGTTCTACATAAATTTATATTTTTCAAACTAGAGATCAAACCTGGTTGATTCCTGGTAGATTAATTAATTATATTATAGTAGTTTTTACTATCCACTGAACCACTTACGCTTTTTAATTATAGTAAAATTGTATTATAAAGATCAAAAAGGTTTTTTATTTTTTATATTTTTTTTATTTTCAAGTTAGTAAGTTTATTATAAAAATTGTCTTAATTATGAGTACCTACTGAATTGCTGATACATATTTGTTATGATTTTTTCAGTGTCATTAAAGTCTCTAATCATTTTCTGGGAACTGACAGTACTGATTGCGTTATAATGGCAACCAGGTAGGATATCAGGGTTGTTCCAGTTAAATCGGAACACATAACAAGCCTAATTGAACTTGATAATTTGAAAATTTCCATCTATGAAATTTTATTGAGAAGTGGTAATTAGTGCAAGTAGCATAAATAGAGAAGTAATTAATTATAGAAAAATATTGTGATAATTGACTTCATAGCTACTTATTTAACTTTATGAACAGTTTGTCATTAAAAATAATCATCTAATATTAATAACAAATGTGGGAGTAAATACAGATTGTTATGATGAGTTGCTTTGTTTTAATTGAATGGTATAGAGCGTATAATTTACAAACAAAATCATGACATGAAAAACAATGGCATTTGGTTAATATCAGTCCATTCATATTAAAGAGTGTTGGTGGCAAGTAAATATGGAAACAGCATTATAAAGAATAACAAGTATTGTATTTTTTCTTTTACTTTATTAATTGAGTTTAATCAAACCAGTTAATTAAATAACTGACTCAAGGGGAGTCTGCCTTTGAAAAATGAAAATATTGATTTTTGGATTTTGACACGCGTTCACAGTTTGAAACACACACTTTCTGGTGGTACAAAAATCTTTGACAACTGGATTTTATTAAAAATTAATTTCGTGACGCAATCCTGTTTTTTAACTAGTCCATTGATTTTCTGAAAATTACCTCCTTTAAAGTTTTTATGCCAGATTTCTTAGAATTATTGATAAACAGCAGGTCTACTGTTAATAAAATTTTAAGTTTGTTCAATATGTTAAATTCTAGTTTTTTTACAAAGAAAAATTAAATTATATAGATTACTTTTTAAGGAAAAGAAATTCGTAATTTATTTCTTTAGTGGATTTTAGATACACGAGGAATTTTTATTTTTGAAAACCTGGTTTGATTCCCATCGATGTGCATGTATAAAACTGAAAAAATGACAGATCCGCAAGATAAAAAATACTGTCGTTTACAAGTCTTGAGAGATGTGGCAAAAATTTAACTTAAGGTTACTGTATTTATAGGATGTTGGACTCTTCATAATAAAAAAATTGGTATAACTTATTTTTAAGAAAAGCAGTTTTTAGTTAGTATTATTAATAATAACATGCAGGTTGTGGTGGAAAAATGATTTCATTTTTAAAAAAAATTTTCATGAAGAATGTTATACATTATTAAAGATCGTAAAATAAAACTAATGGAATGGAGTAATCTGTCAGTTGGGGTTTGATTTTGGCTAATATGTTACGTATACATTATTGACTAAATAGTTATTAAATTTTATAACATTTCAAGTAAAAAACAGAATTAAAAATAGATGATTGTATCCACACTATAATAAAACACATACATAAAATACATCAGTTAGGTTAACTACAAATAAAATACACATATATATTTTAAAATAATACTTAAAAATTATATGATAATATTCAAGTACAAAAATACATTTATCACAGTTTGATTTAAATTTATTAAAATCATTAAGTTACCGATCAATTATTTATAAATAAGCGTAATTAAGATAATAACTTGCTCTTTCTTAGTCAATCAGTCACTCTACGCAAGCTGGTAGTTTTGCCGTCATACTAAATGATGAAGTCAAAAAGAATGGTGACTGTTTATACCGATTTAATTGTCACCGTTTGTTGTTTAATTCTCCCATGTAATCTGCTAATTCTGAACCAGTAAATTCTGGCTCATCGAGATCTTGCAAACTGGAATTACTTATCGTATTTGCACTGTCTATACTCGTCTGTTTGTTACCTTGATATAATCTCAATCGTTTTGTAATTGCATCCATAGGTGAATGGTTAGAATTTTGTGTGACTGTTGTTTGGTTGTTGTTCACCCTTGGTAACTGTAAACTAGTTGCCTGCCGCTTTAATTGATGGTTAGCATTTTGAATGTGAGGACCATTAGCATCATGTTGATTGCCACCCCACGACATCGATGTTCTGTGATTGATTCTGGAATGATTCAGTAAATCACCTCTTGAAAGTACACTGTAATTTCTTTGAGCCATAGATTTCTTTTCTGACCATCCACATAGTTCTGCTAATGTGTTCTAAAAACATAAAACATATTTTTTTATTAATTAAAGGGTAACTATATTAAACAATATGTGTCATATCGCTATCGATCAAGATTATGACAAGGGTGAGAATTGATTTCTGTAATAGAAGGTACAAACAAAATAATTATTGTCCTTTACTAAATTTTATACAGTCTTTCCAAAATAAACTTTTAAAATCTTTAAAACCTTTTAAATCTTAAATTTTTAAACTTTAAAGATTAAAAAAAGATATAAAAGGTTTAAAGATTTAAAGATTTAAGGTTTAAATCTTTAAACTTTTAAAATCTTTGAAATCTTTGGAATTTTAGAATCTTTGGAATGGATTTACACAGAAACAGCTATTTTGAGATAAAATGGGGGGGGGGGAGTAACCAGTTCAAATGAGAGATTATTTAACAAAGTTTTCTTGCTAAAATGTGTATTGTTTTAAAAATTAAAGATGGTATTGATATTTGTATCATAAATAGTCTACTAGCTTTTTAGATTTTCTTTTTACAATGTATTCAAGACAATGCATTTTAATATTAGAATTTTTTTGTGAACTCATAATTAGCGAAACAAGCAAGAAATTTGGGAGCCTAGGAAGCTTTGAAATTATTATAATCAAATTATGAGTAACCTATGTAATATTAAGAGTAGCCTGCCACTATAATAGTATGTAATATGCAGAGGATCAAATGGTCACGTATTAAGTGTGCTGTTTTGTAAATATTTAAATATACATTATAGTTATTTATTGTAGAATAATGTAATTTTAATTTGATATAGGCCTAGTTGAAAAAGTATATATACGAGGTGTGGGTATTAAATAACGAGACTGACATTGTAAAAAATTTTATTTTTATTTTATACATAATCACTTATTGTCACCTTCAATATACACTTCTTCTCTATCCCTACAACGCTCCATGCGAATTTCCCATTGTTGGAAACAGTGCTGGAAGTCATCTTCTGTCAGGTCCTTCAGGACATGTGCCGCTTTCTCTTTTACAGCTTCCACAGACTCAAATCTTGTCCCTTTTAATGCAGATTTCACCTTAGGGAACAGGTAGAAGTCACATGGTGCAAGATCTGGTGAATAAGATGGTTGTTCTAACACTGAGATGCTGTACTTGGCTAGGAACCTCTTGACAGATAACATAACGCGGAATGAGCTGACATATTGTCCTGGTGGAGAACCCATGATTTGTCCTTCCACATTACGGGCCGTTTTTTCCTTACTCTTTGACGTAGTTTAGAAAGTACCTCAAGGTAGTAATATTAATTAATTGTTTGACCTTCAGGAACCCAGAGAAGGTACACAATCCCATGGATATAAAAAAGAAACAATCATCATTGCTTTAAATTTTGACTTGCTCATTCGAGCTTTTTTGGCTCTTGGTGAAGTTTGGCTCTTCCAGTGCATGGATTGTTGCTTGGCTTCTGGATCATAAGTAAAAAAAAAACCATGTTTCATCACATGTTATTATCTTCTACCTTTTCCCTTAGGTGAAATCTGCATTAAAAGGGACAAGATTTGAGTCTGTGGAAGCTGTAAAAGAGAAAGCGGCACGTGTCCTGAAGGAGCTGACAGAAGATGACTTCCAGCACTGTTTCCAACAATGGAAAATTCACATGGAGCGTTGTAGGGATAGAGAAGGAGTGTATATTGAAGGTGACAATAAGTGATTATGTATACAATAATAATAAAATTTTTTACGACAGTCTCGTTATTTAATAGCCACACCTCGTATATATATAATTTAATTTTAAATACTTAAAACAATATATTTAAAGTTATTTTAAAGAACTTAAAATAAATTCAAGAAATAGCTTCTTCTTATGTAAACACTTAAAAAAATTAGTGGTGCATGAATCAGGATGAAAGAAGGGTGTCTTACAGCACCGAACCACCATGTAAGAAATATAAGTTATAAATTAATAAATAAAAGTTCAAAAAATAGTCTAAATAGGAGTTTATTTGTGACCATCTATAGGAAAATGGACCTTATTTTCAATAAGCAAAATTTTTAGGACAGCAAAAAACTGATATTAGGTCAAAAAATGACATTTTGTTTGTTTTTGTTTATAATATTTCTTATTCATGTCTGTGTATAGAAATAACCCTATTTTATTTTATTTTGAATTTCAAACCTGATTAAATTCTCAAAAATAGACAGAAGTCAAATAAGGGAAATGGATCTTAGCTGTACCAATATGTTTCTTATTGCTGAAGTTATAATCCCTTTTCTGTTGGATACGTAAAAGAAAAACCAAAAGTTCTGGCTCAAAACATGAAAAAAGTAAAAAAAACACTGGAGAATATCCTTCCAAGATAAGTGCCTCCACGTTTAACAAGAAAATCAATAAAATTCTCAAAACGTAAATTTTTAGTTTAGGCCTACTTCCAGTATCATTATCTTTTTATTTATTTACATTTTAGATTAGTTTCCTTAGTATTATTTTAATTACTAACACAATTTGTTAAAAGAGAAAAAAATATTTTGTAATATTTTATCTCTTTTGTATGTTAAAATCAAAATCAGAATTGCTCAAGCTAGAAAAGCCTTTGAAATAAAAAAAACAGCTTACTGACTACAAACATTGATTTACAGATTAGGAAAAATTTCTAAAAACATTATGTTGGGAGTGTAGCATTATACGGGAGTAAAACGTGGGTAATAGGGGCTGTAGAAAAGAAGAGGATAGAAGCTTTTGAAATGTGGTGTTACAGGAAAATGTTAAAGATTAGGTGGGTGGACAAAATTAGAGGTTCTTAGGCGAGTGGATGAAAAAAGAAGTATATGGAAGCATCTTACCAGAAGAAGGGATAGGTTAGTGGGGCATATCTTAGACATCCTGATATTGGGCTATCAATAATGGAGGGTAATATTGAGGGAGTAAATTGTAGGGGGAGCCAAAGATTAGAATATATGAAGCAAATTACAAAAGATGTAGAGTGTTACAAGTATGTAGATATGAAACGACTTGTGCAAGATAGAACAGCTTGGAGAACTGTATCAAACCAGTCAAGAGACTGATGACAAAAAAAAATATTAAAATTACAATAAAATTTTTTTGTCCGTCCGTGAAATTTTACATTTGACATGATCTCAGAAAATCTGCTACAGGATTTTAACTATTTTAAAATATCAATATTTTGAAGACATCACTGGATTCAGCACAAAATTTTACAGAAGTAAGACATGACCATCTGACCAAGACAAGGAAAGTAAATACTAATAAAATTATACTAACTGAACAATATTATCACTAAAATATTAACCAACTTTAATTGCAATGTCCCGAAGACAAGTGTTTCTTAAACTTCATTTTTAAACTTCTGTAACTTTTTTGTAAATAATGATAAAAAAGTAAAAATATCATTGCTTTCAGCATTAAGTTTGTTGTAAAAAACACTCATAACCTCTCTTTTGACTTTTTTTAACGTCCAACTGTTCTGTAATTACTGCTAATGCAGAAGGTGAAGGATAAAAAGTGATTTTTTATAACGTATGAAAATATGCTGTGCCTGAATGGGATTTGAACCAAAGACCGCATGATGATAGGCGAGCACATTACCAACTACGCCAATGCAGCTGGCATTTTTGACTTGGATGAAGATAAGGTGCCTTTTTCTATGGTCACATTTATTATTCATTGGATTTAAGCAAATACCAGATTAATATACAATTGAAAATTTCATGTTTTTTAATAAAATAAAATTTAAAATAATATCTTTAAAAGTTGGAAAGGCTAAACTGGGAAGCTTCACCCTCTGGCTATAGAGTTCAATATTACTTAATTTTTAAAGATTTATTAAAATTTTTAGCCCTTCTTAAGATAACTCAAGCTTTTTACTCTTAAAGAAACTTTAACAACACAAATCTTGTTCTAAAATTACAGTGACTCTGTTATTTGGCACTGGTAGCCTTGAACCTCCTGGTTTCAAAATATCAATTCTAATAAATATTGTATTAGTTTGATTAAAGTCCATATCAAAACAATGTTTGCAAGCATATTACAAAAAATAAATAGGTAAATAAAATTTATAAAAATTGAAACATGTTAACAAAAGATACACTAAATTATTATTTACTATGAACTGGTAAGATCAATACTGGTTTAATTCTACAGGAAATATGATACCAACTGTACAACTATCATGTAAAAAATATGTATGAATCAACATAACAACAGGTTAAATTATTTAGTTTATAAATGAAATCCCATTAATTGAACATTAGAGCTGACATAAATAGAACAGCTGCAGCTGTTAACTGCTCTTCAATGACAATAATTCATAATAAAAACAATATGACAGAATTAAAACTTAAAACTTAGTTTAACAAATTCATTATAAGTTTAATTTTATAGGAACTCAAAGAAATACAAGTCTAGATGCAGTTGCATTCGATATAGATCAAGCATGTATTAGTTTATTGTGTTAAAGTAGTAATAAAACATTAATACCCATAGTATATAAATTAGTATTTTAAATTTTCTAAGTTACTTTTTGTCCAAGCTTGAAAATGACGTCTATAGTTAAATTTCTTCTTACTGTTGTTTTTGTGTTCTTTGTCAGCCCAATATTTCTGCATTCTCATTTAAAAAATTGTGTAACATCTGGATCATTAAAAACTACTTGGCATTTCATTTGAAACTGAGTTAGAATTTTAAAATTGCAATTGGTAGTCAAATCTGGGATCCGTACGGGAAAGGGTGTACTACTACTACGAAAGGGTCTCCTCTACGACTCAGGCAGCCTTTCCTTATTAAATTGTGGCAAACCCAGAAAAGAAGAGCTGTTGCAATTTTTACCGATAAGTGTACATTTTGTCCATAACAGGCAGGTAGAGTGTTAAATTATTTGCAATCGATCAGCTAGTTCCAGGGCTAAAGAAAAAAGTTCTGTTTCTTATCACATGGTCAGCCAATTGTACGACTCAAGCATTTAAGAACTGAAGAGGTAGAGATGTAAAAGAAAAAGCCAGTGTCATCTCCACTGAGAGTAATGAATTTCATCATTATACAGCCAAACCCTGTGGTGAATGAAGTGAAGGAGTCATTTGCAGGGTGAAAAATAGATGCTTTTCAGAGGGCCTGGCGTGCTGATAAGCATACTGTTCCATTAAGTGAGGAAGGCATGGTCAACCACCTCACCCTGCATTTTACGTAGTAAATCTTCTAGAGGTTCAAACCAGCCTTTTGGCTGACGCCCCAAACAACACATGTACATTAGGATGTACATACTATTCCTATTTTATGTAACATACTGGACAAATATTTATTCAATGTGGTATCATTGAATTTATGATAATTTTTCAAGTGTTATAAGATGGATTCATCCTCAGGAATTCAATATGGCACAAACTGGCCTCTATTACGCCATGCTTGAAATTTGTCTTCAATCCCATTGAGAAGAGTCTCAAATAAGATGTATTAAAACTTGGAAAACTGCTTTGCCAAAATTTAAGATGTGTTTGTAATGTTTATTGTATGTTTATATTTTTTATTATTTCTTGTTCACAAAGAAGATAATTATTTAATTTAATAAAAGGAGAACCATTAAAAGTTATTGTTTCCCTCTGATGGTTCGTTTGGTAAAGTGCTTGAATGTAAAACCAAAGGTCCCAGCTCTGATTCTCAACTATGTACTGCAAAAACTTTAAATTTTATTATATGTTATGTTACTCTTTGTTAACTACAGTGGTCACTAACCAAGTAGTTCTGGTTACATTAAAAATAAAAAATGGTGTTGAAAACTTAATTCATCAATGATAGTCAGAGTTAATTTAAGTAATTTCTGTGTTATTAAGAACTTTGCATCAGTTACAGTATGCAGTTTGTTCAAAGCACTTTCATGTTTTGTGCAAGATTTTATACAATGCCGGTCAATGCTCTGTACAGCCAGCTGTCAGAGAAATCTAAATGATACCTCACCTGCCACAAGTAAAGATTAAAGAGCCATTCCACGATTTTCTATAGACTCCCTACAAACATCCCTATAAATATTTCCTACTAGCAAAGAACATTCCCGACTAGGAAAAGCTTCCCTTCCCAAGGCAATGTTCTCGCCGTTATCCCGATTCTGAGCCCATCTTTCCCCCAATAAATCATCTGTAATTCCAAAAGAAAAATTCCAAAAAAGTTCCTTTCATCCAATACTCCGAACGACAAGGTAGCCTAGCTACGACGCCGTCATCCCGAGTGCAAGCTCACTTCTTTCAGGACTCGAACTCAGAAGATCCTACATTTTAAGTATTCGTAGAACTGGAGGATACCATATAATTAACAATTCTATAAAAAACTGAGTTGTTTAGCTATAAGAAAAAAATCAATTTAATTAAAAATTATCGTTTAGAAACACTTTAAGGTTTTTATGTTTGGTCATCAGCTCAAGAGCTGATTTGAAAATAAAATAACAAAATATACTTTCAAGTCCAAAGTGGTTAATAAGGGTTTATTTTAGAATTGTTTTATGTTGGTACATTGCAGAGTATATTGAAGTTTCCAATGAACTTTACTTAAATTGGCTGTTATACTTTATCTTACTGAGTCAAGTATGTACTATGCAGTAAAAACAATTCATTACTTACTATGAAGTAGCCTAGGAAAAGCTTTAATTTTTCTTTTTATTAGATGGTTTAGTTATTTACTTTTGTTGACTGTAAATATTTGTATGGTGAAATTGTTTGGTATTAAAACAAGTTAGCCAAACATATTTATGTTTTGTTCACATAATTTCTGTAAATAATTTATAATTTCTCTTGCCAAAGAAAGACATTTCCTATAGGAGGTTCTTAATTGATAGAAATTTACAAAAACAATTAATATACAAATAAGAAATAGCTTAAATTTAATAGAATGGTACCCCCGCTATGTGAACTGAAATAGTTGCAAGGTTGTGAGTTACCAATTTTATTAAAATTTCAACTCAATTTATATTAAAAATCAGCTTATCAGATATAACTTTGCTACATCTATCTTAGTACAAAAAAATATGATTGTGTAATGGGAAAAATGCACATTTAAAGGATTTAAAATAATTTAGGTATAAAGTTCAAAGAAGTAATAAATATAGTTAGTAAGGGACTTGTCAATTAGTATTACAGTATGAAAAGGGTTCATTCTATGTACAAATACTCAAAATTAAGAGGTTATAAAACTGCAGTTCTCTCAGAAGCAAAGTCTGTGCAAAGTGTTAACAAATATTTTCAGATAAAGGAGACAAGTTGAAAAACTTGTTAAGAAAAAATGTAGCGATACTAATATAAAAATAGACTTACAAAAAAAGTAATAATCTACGAATAAATAGAATATATTCTTTTGTTTTATATCCGATTGTTTTGCACAAAGTTACTAATGCAGATGATGAGGGATGACAAATGATAGTGGGTATTAAAAAAAAGGTAGACCTGACAGGGAAAAGAGATCGGGACCTCTGGAATAGAATCCAATTGCACTGATCCTTACACCACAGGCTGGCTGAATAATAATTTATATATATCATTATAAAAATAATAATATAACCAGTATGAAAGTGAACTGTATAAATTAATAAAATCAAAAGACTTATAAAGATTGTGAAAAAATAGAAAATAAATTTTTTTGACATCTATCTGATAATATCCATAAAACAGATAAATTAAAAAAATTTTGTGAATCACAAAAATGGAAGGAAGAAAGAAGAACAGAGTAAAACAGTATGAATGAGTTTTAGGAGAGAAAGAAATCCAAACACTTATGCTAAAGTGCTTTATCTACACAACATTTGTAGACTCAAAATTAAATTCTGGTGTTGCATGTTGGGGGTCTACTTATTAAGCAATTAATCAATCCTCAAAAGGCAATCTTGCTTATTCATTCCTGTTATTTCAATCCCTTTCTACCTATTCATAACTATGTTTTTGTAGTACTTTCCTAGTTCTATACAATTAGCGGTAATTTTGTTTAATTTAGGTGATGAATCTCTGTATTGTGTGACCTGCAATAATCGACAGATTTAGTTAAGCATTTTAAGAGGAATTTTCCTTTGTTTCAAAAAAGTTTTGTTTTCTTTGGTATTAAGTTTTATAACGTAATGTGTGATGAAGTGCATATCTCCAAATCATTTGATGTATTTAGAATAAAACTGAAGTGGTGCATTTTTCTGTTCAGTCAGAAAGAATGGTTATTACCATTTGAATTAGTGTAGAAGGGTTTTTTTAGCGTTATTCAAAACTACAATGATGATTTGGTTCTACTAAGGTAAATGTCGGTACTGCATGTGGAATGTGTTTAATATGCATAATTTAGCTTCTAGCGCTGCAAAGGTATTTGTGAGCAGAACTTTAAAGGTAGGAAAGTTTGATCAATCAAGCATGTGGAAGTTAGTCAGAGGCAAAATAAGCATATCGGTTTTTCAGTAATCTATTCACTGTTCCCATGGCTGATTTAATTTGTGAATATCAAACTTTAAACAAAGTGCTAAATGAAGCAGTTGAAAAAGGAAAGCTACAAAATGAGCAAGAGAAATAGGACTGTCAAAGATCGTCTGTGGAGGAAACGAAATCACAAGTAACCTTTTCATGATATTGCTTCAAACGTGAATAAAAAATTAAATGGATCAAGAAAAACTAGGTACTGGAAGCAAAGGCAAAAGCTGAGATAGGAGAACTTGTACCACAAGCTACATATCAGCCATGCATATACTTCCTCTTTCTGTGATATCACAGCTAGATCTATAAAGTAATCTGGAAAAAAAACATCAAATTTACTACTGATACAGATGAACATGAGCGATAAAATTAGTGATTTGCAACGAGGTCTGGGAATAGTAGAGCGTTTGTTTGAATTTATAAACATGAAAACCCCTGTAGAAGATGGTGTTGTTGTAACTGCTGGTTTATTAATCTATGGTACAATGCAGTACATAAAGCCAGATGTTTCAACTTTATGTATAAGTCAAGTTACATCTATGGGTTCATTGTTGCTTACAAACTTTTGAATAGACAAGTTTACTTGGTTAGCATTATTATTGATTTTGCTTTAAATCAATAATAATTCTACAAGGCTTGTAACTGTATATTACTTTGTGTGAGTTCATTACAAAATCCTCATCTTTATTAGCATATTGTACAAGTAAATAAAAATATTGGCATAAATTTTCCTTCTTCCCAATTAGATCGACCTATCTGTGTTTTACTGTATGTTTCCCCTTTTATTACTTTTTCTCTTATATTTATTTGTTTTTTCTAATAAGTATAATATTATTTTGTGAAAGTGCCAAGCTAAGTTGCATAACATTCCTTCTCTGCCTACAGTCAAGGTTTTCTTTGTAGGTAAGGACGTATTTTTGTTCATAAATCGATTTGTATATTTTTATTTAATTTAATTTTTCATTTTTTAAAAATATTATTTAAAATTGCATTGACAGCTTGGTCATTAGCAACTACTGTGGGTTTTGGTACTGTAACGGTGGGTTTTAACGTGTTAAAATTTCCAGACTCTAGTTGGGAATCGAACTTGGGACTTTTTGCTTTGTAGGCTAGTGTGCTAGTCCCTATGCTACGGAGGCAGTATCATTTTATTTTATTAATGCATAAAATTTATTTATTACATTATTTAAGCGTTATTATAACTGAATATGTTAGTTGTAAATATTTTTGTAGTTACAGGAAATATTAATATTTTTTAAAATTTTATTTATTATAAAATTCTAAATGTGATCATCAGTGGTAAGAAAAAAAAATTAATTGTGCAATTAGAAGAAAGAATAAAATTTTATGAGTGGTTTTAAAATACTCGTATCTATTATTAAAAAAAAAATAAATGTAACAAAAACTTACCTTAAATGCATCACGAAACTTATGTGACATGATGTTGTACAAAACAGGATTTACTGTTGTCGATAGGTAATAAAGAATACCACTTATGTAAGTCAGCATACTGTACACTGTTACCATTAAATCAGAATGTTCAGTTCTGCTACTATTGTACACAGCCAATAAGCGCTGAGCGTGAAATGGGGCCCAACATATGAAGAATGCTACAACTACAGCAACTGAAAAATAATGTAAACAAAGTGTAAATTACTATTATGCAGACTTATTATTAGTAGTAATATCATCAATATGTTGGATTTATAATGTTATAAAAGCGACTGAAATATCCAGACCAAATAATATTTAAAGTTTTTCTTTTATTTTTATTTAATTCACATCAGAAACTGGTTAATTTGCATCCTAGATTTGGAAGTATACCATATGTAAGGAGGCATAATAGAATTTTCGAGTAGGTATACATTCTAACATGGAGGACAATTAAAAAAAATCAGGAAACCTAATCAAACCGGTTCCTTAATAGTTCTGCAGATAACTTGATGATGTGTTTTACATGTAACTACTAGATTCAAAAATGGAGGAAAGAGGAAAATATATACAAATATTATAACAAAGTACTGTTTGTTTGTTTGTCTGAGATAATGTCAGAAACTACCTTACCTATTTTAAAAATTCAGTGTTGGAACTTAGAGCTTCGTGAGTGACATCCTTTTTTCAAAATTTTAGAAAATTATTTCTGGGACAGATATTCAAAAAAATACTGTCAAATCTGATTTCTACTTAGAGTAGTGTAAAACTTCTTAAGATCAAAGAGGATGTAGACCTACCATTTTTTAAAGAAATATATAAATTTGGCTACTTTTTCTTATAAAACTTATTCAGTTATTCTCAAGTTTTATTTCTTCCCTTCCATTGGTGATTCATATTGATGTCAACAACATTCCTGTTTCCAGTACTAATTGGTTTTATTTGTACAATCATGATTTAACTTTCAACATACCTATAGGTATTATAATGTAGTAAAAGAAATTAAACACTTTGAGTCAAGTTTGCCATGAAGTGCAGGGAACTAGTAGGATGCATTTAAGAAAAGTATATGATAACCTGGTTTTTTTTATTTCAATAAATACTTCATTACCACAAACTTACTCAACGAACAAAATATGTGTAGATTGTTAACCAAGTTCTTAAATGTCCTACAGGAATTTGAATCAATGTTTCAAAGTAGCTGGTCTTACTGATATATGAGAATTTAATAGTAATTAAATTGGCCTAAGGGTTGGCAAATTCAGTGGGGTGGGTGATTGGATTAGGTGATCAAGACAACACATGTCACTGTGTGCCTATAGTCCCGTTCCTACATGCTACAACTCAAGAAACCAGTAACAAACACGAAGCAAACTGTGTAGCTTTCAACAATGTACAACCCATAAAAAAAAGCTTAAAAATATAAATAAAATTTATATTTCAATTATATAACAAGAATTTTGAGTTGTTTAGGTCATCAGCTGAAAGGTTGGTTTGATCCTCTAGAGGCTTTACTAAGTAAAATGAGGAGTAAGGTGGTTTACCAATGCCTTCCTTACTGAGTAGAAAAGTATGCTTTTAAGCATGCCTGGCCCTCTGAAAACATCTACTTTCCACCATGCAAATGACATCTTCACTTCATTCACCACAGGGTCTGGCTATATAATGAAATTCATTACTCTCAGAGGAGATAACTCTGACAAGTGGCTTTTACTCCTATACCTCTTCTGTTGTTAAATGCTTCAGTTGGGTGATCATGTGATAAAAAGAGAACTATTTTTTGTAGCCCTGAAACTAGCAGATCGAGTGTTAATAATTTAACACTCCACCTGCCTATTATGGGCAAGACCGATTTGTGCGTCATGCATTGAAGTTGTTTCTCTGTGATTGGCAAATATTGTACAAACGTTATGAGGTCGTAAGTAAGAATTAATCATTTTTTGATTATAATGGGCTATTTGTTCAGATTGCTATTCGGTTTAGATCTTAGTTAAATTTTAGAATATTATTTTTGAGTCAAATTTAGTCTGTGATTTAGTTAAGTAGTTACTGTAATTTTCTAGTTGTCGTAAATGTAATAATATTATTATAGTAATTAATTTTTAAATAAATATTAATACTGTTATGAATTTAAAAGAAAGTTTTATTATTTAGAAATAACCAAATCTTGAAAGAACCCGGAATAAATTTAACAAAATATTTTATGAAATTGAATTGACTTTTTATTATTTTTTAAAAATTTTGTTAGATTACTTATATTCTAACAATTTCTAAAATATTCATTAATTTAAGTGATAAGTCATAAAACATGACAGATAAAAAGATAGAATCTATACGATTATAATTTAATTGAAAATTATTGAAAAATTTAGGTTAAGTGTTTCTATTTCCAAATGAATTATATATTTCAGATGAAAATGAAAATTTGAAACAGACGGGAAGATTTTTTATTACGTAGGTACAGCATCTGTTATTGTCCCAGTGGTAATCTCATTGTGTTGCTACTGTGGTAACTAATAAAAATCCATTATCCAGTAACACGATTATCTTACGTTTATTGCTTTCCATTACTGAAATTTCTATTTTGTATTATTACACTGCTGTATTTAAAAGGTTCTGCTCCTTGATTGGATCACCTTAACATTGGAATGAATTCACAACAACCCCGTTAATCCAAGCTGATTTTTAATTTTTCTTAACGTGTTTTATTACAAAAACATATAGAACGTGATTTAAAATAAACACTAAGTAATTTTATAATGCTGAAATATTTTTACTAGGCTTTTACACATAAACATAATATTAGATTTAAATGTAGGTAGTTAAAAATAAAAAAAAACCAAACATAACCAAGTTCTTAATACAAGATGTACTAATAACATAAATCGCTTTGTTAAAACATTTATTCTACCTCATTAACAACCACAAGAAAATATATATATTTTTATTACTGCCTGGCTTAAAAGAAACTGAAACTGCCTGGCTCAAAACATCGTACCAAAAGAAGGGATAGGCTCATGGGGCACATCGATAGACATCCAGGTATTGCTCTATCAATATTGGTGGGTAATATTGAGAGAGTGAATATTGTAGGGGGAGGCAAAGGTTAGAATATTAAAGAAAATTACAAAAGATGTAGGTTGTTACATGTATGTAGATATGAAACGACTTGGGCGAGATAGAACATCTTGGAGAACTGCATCAAACGAGTCGAGGGACTGATGACAAAAAACTGCTTGGCTGCATAAAATCAATAAGTTTACTGTTGTAACATCAAAAACTTTGGTGGTAGCGCAACATCTTGCCAGCGCCTCATAAACATAACGTTTGTATGCGTAACTTTGTTCTGCTGTTCTACGTACTGTAGTGCTTAAATATACGTAGTTGGCCAACATCATTCCAATAATGCGTGCGTAATATGAAATTTAGCTATTTTTAAATTATTTTTTTGTGATTATACAGATTGTTTTCGAATAATCCGGACATTACAAAATCCGAATATGCTTCAGTACCAATTGGTTCGGTTAAGTAGGGTTCTGCGCATTAAAAATAGTATCTATTAGATTATAATTTAATTGAAAATGAAATTATTGAAAACTTTAGATTAAGTGGTTCTATTTACCAATGAATTATATATTTCAGATGAAAATGAAAGTTTGGAACAGTGAAACAGACGGGAAAACTTTTACTTTCGAACAGCATATGTTATTGTCCCAGTGATAATCCCATTGTATTAAATTGTAAATACAAAAGAAATCGATCAATGAATTTATCAATTTCTATTAAAGGCACTAAAAAAACGACGTGGTTAAGTAACAAACGACTAAATAATAACAAATGTAATTGATTACTTAACTAGCAAGTATAGAATAACCTGAATAATTGAACCCTTAATACTCTAAAATATTTGACAATCAGAAATCAAAATAAAGGAATAAAAAAATTAATTTTAATTTTAAATCTGCTATGAGTACTGCAGTAGATAGTGTTAGTAATCTTATGGTTCAATGTTTAAATGGTTTTGTAGGCCAAAAACAAAAGGCGCAATACAAATTATAGAAACCGCTTCCGTGGTTGTTAAGTCAGGCTTCAAAGCAAAATACTTGGTCCAATTCTCAAGAAATTCTGTCGCGTCTGTAAATTTATAACAGATTAAACGCCATAGTTACTTCTACATAACCTCCATAATCACTCTCAAATTCATTAAAGCTGTTTACATTAAAAAATAAAAATGAAGTATGGAAATTATCATATAGGCTAGGTAATTAAAAAGTAAAATCTGGTCCAATTCACTTTAAATGGATTCTGTTTGTCCTTAAGTACAGAGTTCTACCAAACGAATTTCAATAATTTTTACGTTGCTGCAAAGAGAATACTTTCTGAATTCTGCTAAAAAATCTGAAAATGAAAATTGGTAAAAGTAGTAACGAGATTTCGGGAAGTATATAACAAGATATTTGAATTAACATTTCGTTAGTGGAATTGTTCTGGTGGCAACATTGTAAGTTCATAAAACCTCTATTTCAATGGTTCTATTCCAGAAAATACAGTGATTATGTATTCTTTTTAAATTTTAATTATATTACAATAAAATAAATCTGGAGTAAAACAAAAAATAAATGATATATCCCAAAATTAAAAAAAAATTAACAGTAGTTTAGGCCGGCCCGTGGTATAGTGGTCAGCGCAACTGGCTACTATGCCGGGGTCCCAGGTTCGATTCCCGGTCAGATCTGGCATTTTTTCACCTGTAAATCAACACATATCATTACCTATGCACAAGCCCAAGGCTTATGTAGGCATCATCACTCA
The DNA here is from genome assembly GCA_035578175.1 of Catonia carolina. Classification (NCBI taxonomy): domain Eukaryota; kingdom Metazoa; phylum Arthropoda; class Insecta; order Hemiptera; family Achilidae; genus Catonia; species Catonia carolina. The sequence continues at coordinate 327,791,829 of JAQMRL010000001.1, read as the reverse complement.
ATAAAAAAAAAAATTGCAAGAAAATGGTTTCTTTAAAAATAAAATGTAATCAAGAAAAAATACAAATACTGTAGTCCCAATTGACACAGAATGTCAAACTCTTTTGGAATTCCTTATTGCGATTTTGCTTATTCTTTATAGTCAGAATTTCTGTAACAACTCTTGCTTTGTATTCCTGCAACCGTTTGTGATGACGTCAATAACATACGTACTTATAACTTTTTAATATATCTTCCCTTAGGAACGTAAATAAAAAATATACATCTATATTTTTCTAAAGCGAGTTGAAGGAAGAGGTTCTCAAATCGTAACGCGTGTATACTTTTTAACGTCTGTAGAGCAGCATCAACAAAATACGTTGTTAGCGACTTCATTGGGTTAGGAGCTTGGATTTATTCTAGCTTGGGAATGAACCCGGGATCTTTGGCATTGCTAACAAACGCGATATCGATTGAACCACTAAGGATTTTTTTTAAATTTTATAATCAAAGTATAAAAGGAGTAAAGCTTTAATTTTTCCTTAGAAAATTATTATTTTCTGAAAAGAAATGGCAAATTTTATATTATGTACATTATAAAATCAAATCGTAACTACTTTGTCATGTTTATAATAGCGCTGGATTTGCCTTTGATAATTCTCAGCAGGACAGTAGGTGACCGTAATGTTGATTTAAAAATACTAAAGACGTTACGAAAGTAACTTCTGATTGAAGAAAATTATCCTTTTTTATGATAAATAATTCAGTATAATTTTGTACAATTACTTTGTGCAGGCTACCTTAACTCAGTACGAAACACAAACAACTCTAATTTTATATAAAAATACGTGTTTAACCTTTTAAACAAATCGCTTAATAAACAACCCATTGCTTTCTTGAATAACAATTTTTAACATTATATTAATGGTCTTTCACGACAATAATAAAAAGTAAATTAACTTCTTTCCTAAACTATTTGAGACGATTGTCGTTTTGTGTTTATAATGTGGGGTCCGACTTCCTACATAACTCAATGTTAATTTTTTGCCGTATTTCTCAAAACCTGTAAAATATAGGACTTCTTTTTTGTGATCCTTTTAATTTTAATATTGAAATTTAATGACATTTTGTTATTGATTGACTTGAAAACATGCTTTAAAAAACCATCAAGCGTCTAAAATACGATAGAAAACAAACAGAAATGTTTTTTTTTTCAAAAATTAATAGGCCTACATGTATTGTGATTTCCTTTCATAAAGAACTAGGTTTTAACATGTTGAAAACCCCTGAAAATTTGATTACAATATCATTCATCAATGGTGAGAAATCTAGCATAAAATATTTTAAAGAGTAGTTTAGAGAAAACGAGAAAATACTAAATGGACTTCACAATGATTAGTAGAGTTACATGGAATCGTTTTTTCAAAATTAAAAAAGAATATTTCTAGTTAATATAGAAACGTGATTTTGGTACCATTGGAAAGAACGAATTTCGGACTGTATACGAGTGTTCAAATCTGAAAATCGATTTCATTTTTATTTATTCAATCCAGAATCCCCTTAAAAATAGTGTATTAAGTTAGTTTGTTATTACACCAGTTAATAAAGTTTCAGAAATCGTACGCGAATAAAAATATTGTATTAATAGCTTACTGAAAATGACATTCCACAACTACGTCAGAGCTTCTGCTCCTTTCTGTGATGTAAGAGAAGCGTATTTTATCGATTCAAATTTCTTATTTTGCCTGCTGCAACATCATCTTGGCCCAAATGGAGAAAAATGAGCCATCGCAAATTAAGCTCCTTGTGTATTTACAGAAATCCCATTAGTAGTCAAGAGAAAATCAGTCCATCTAAGCAGATCCTTTTTGACCTAGTAATACTATTAATATGGTAAGCTTCCGAAGGCTCCATTAAAAGTTCTCAGCCCACTTATTAGCTCATGATACGAAAAAAATTTAAGCTAACATCCTAGTCTAAAAGAATAATCTTTCAATATAGAATAAAGTTTCAATATAGATCTGGTGTGTTCGCAACAACAGGGCATATTAGTGCAGGATACAGATCTTCACTGCTATTCTAAAAATAGAGGCATGAAAGGGCGGATAAACTTACAACTTGTTTTATGGGCTTTTAAGCTCATCTCTTATCCACCTCATAGAGCTGGAATGTCTCTGAACATAGAAGGGAGCGCGTACTTGCAAATTTACCATAAAATCTATTTCGATTTATAGTGTCTATGTTTTTTGTGCTTCATGTTTTAATTTATATGGTTAAAAACACCCGTATTGGTAAAATATTTTTAATTATTTACTGTCACAAAGCAAATCAATCAAATATAAAACAAAATACTACCCAAAAAACATGATTATCGTACTGCATGATCAAAAGCATATTACACAACGATTAAACTTCCATATTCCCCCGTACAGCAAAATATCTTTATACCTCTATTCACATAAAATTTCAGATATACAAACTCGCTCAAACAGCAGATGCATTTGTGACAGTCCACAGGTAACACGTAACACAGGGAACAGGTAATTCACGGAAAAGACTCAATCAGCGTCGGCCAAGAGACCTTCTCCAGTTGTAGTAGTTTGGTTGCAGTAGCATTCAAACTTTTAAACTATTCTAGACTTTAGTCAAATTCTCTATTATTTTAAATTGCTGATCTCAAATAAATACAATTTAAAATTACATCAACAGCTTGGTTATTAGTGAAGATTGTGGGTTATGGAACGGTGTGTTTAAACGAATTTAACCTAACTACTAAGCCCCGGAGGCAATCGGGTAAAATTATTTTTGTTTCAAATGATATGATCCTGCTTTTGGTTTTACGTCTGTTTTGCAGTTTTAGCTAGTGTAGACGGTAGAGAATGATGATATATGAAAATGAGTAATGAAAAATGCCAGACCTAACCGGGAATCGCACCCGTGTATGATATGATCAATGTAATTAAATACTAATTTTTTTATAACTATTTAACTCTCCAGTATTCTCTTCTTCAGATCTGTTCTATCCGTTCTGATTGTTGGCGACCATTACAGCAATTCTCACATTGCTTGTACTGCGGAATTAAAAATCCATAAGAAAAAATTAGAACTTTCAATATTCATTATGCATTAGAAAGTTTCGTAACTAATGTAGTACTTTATTTTATAATCTAAAAAAAAATGTGTAATATAGAATAATCGAAAATATTGTAATCAGTAATCTGTTAATTAATTCATAAGGTATTGACAATTTGTAAATAATAACTTATCTTTAAGCTTATTGTATTGGAATATTTGTTTATTTTATGTTACCTAAAAGCTCTTCTGAGCTTTTTCCCAAGCAAGTTATCAGATTTCGAAGCCACAACACCTTCTTCTACTGGGTTCTCTTTTTCCATTTTACGGTATTATTTTTTCCAGTATTACGTACGCATATTAATTATCCGGTAATGTCGCCGAGTTAATATTTTATGAAATATAGCACCAATTATTCTTAATTTAGGTAACCGATAAACTTAACAAAGGTTTCAAATTAATATAAACATAGTGTAAAATATGATGAATAAGCTAGAAAAAACAAATTGGGAACTTAGAAAACTAAATTGTAAGCTCTTATTTCCAATATTTTTGTAGTTCTTTTTAATGTGCTTAAATTATATACATAAAAAGTTTCATTTCTTTTCATGGAACATTTACAACAAAGTATAATTTCATTTTCTGAGCTGCTATATGGAATAAAATTTACAAACAACTTCACTTGCACCAGGCGGTCACTTGCAGAATCTTTTCATGACTTGTAGTGTACTTACACAATGGATTAAGTGACCGTCAACAACAGAATAACTTACAAACATACTTCAAGCGTAAGTTATTGCATTAATTTTTTTCTCGCAGGTACACAAGATCTTCTTATTTGTATGCAAGTGAACAGTTCAAGAAATATTTCTTCATAGGTAATAATACAATTCACCGTACAGACAATTTTCCGTTTTGTCATCTTATTTCATATTCTTATTTCAAAATACGTTTATTCTATCCGCTAAAGATATAGGTACTTGATTTCTTTTGCATTTTTATTATTTGTACAGATGTTTTATGTACAAACATTCAGGAGCGATACATATTGTAATAAATGAATGAACGCTAATGAAATGAAAACGCAAATTGATATGTAAAATAAATTGATTTTTAATGAAAAACAAAAACAAAAAATGAAAAATTAACAAAGAAAATTATATTACAAAATTATTAAAGTTTGATCTTATTTGGTGATGACACTATATTATAAAACTGAGTATTTTAATAAATTATTAATGAATATAATAATGTATTTCAATATCTATTTGAATATTAATATTTATACAAGATGAGCTCAAATTAATTATATTTTTATAGTAACTACTTGAATTATCCTCGGAGTCTTGCTCTTGTTTCTTGTCCATCTATTGACCGGGAATCAAATGGGGCGTCGAGTCATTGTTGCAATTGGTTTTGTTGGCCTTTAATAAATTTTATTTAAATATTTTCTTCGTATTTTAAAATAATCAAATCTATTTTGTTAGGTTCCATAATTAATTAGATTCTTGATACTTTAATATTTTCCTTTACTTATTTTCTTATTATTTTAAATTATTTAATTAAAATTATACTATCGTTTGTTTTCTTGCTTTAATCTGAGATACTTGGTTTCTGGAATTAATGTTTTGAATGTTTTATTTTCTTCTTATAATTCATCTTGATATGTTTAATTACTGTTTAGAATACTTAAATTTTAAATTAAAAATTGTTTAATTTTGATTATTATTTATGATTATTTTTAAATTACTTCTTGAATTTACAACAATTGATTAATAAAATTTGATCTTCGATCAACGACATACTGGAACATAGACCGCTATTCTACAATATAATTTTGTGTATTTAATACTTAAGAATTTTGTATTAATTCCCGCTGTTGCCTTATATATCAATAAACCTAGCACATTAACTGAAACTTAAGTATCACTAGCACTTGATGGAAATGAAGTAATTTGCATAATCTGATAAGCTTATTATTAGATTAAAATTACTTTTGAGATGGAATCATTTCACAAAACAATCAATAAGGTGTAGTATAGATATTACAATTGTTTTAATTCCATATTCAGTAACAAACCACCTTACGTACTTTGCCCAGCACATACCTTTGCACGTAGTTTACTTTGCCCTGTTTCAGCTAATATTACAATATGGAGTAATAGCTTAGAGTGGTGCATTTTGTACAACTTTGGAACCTTTAATAAAATTAAGATACAAAAACAGATTTTAAGGATAATTTTTAGGAAGGTTCCGACCCAGACTGCTCAGCCCCTGTTTCAACAGTTTGGTGTTCTTACTATAAATACTATTTATAGGAGAATAGTAATTCTTTACACACATAAGTATAAAGACAGAAATATTGCGATTTTAGAGCATAATTACAGCACAAGAAGAGTTGAGGCTGGATTAGCCATGGAAGTGAAACGAAATACATCAGGAGGTCAAAGGGTGTTTGATTATATGGCATCAAAATTTTTTATTTTTTTGGCTTCTGACTTACGTAAATTATATTTTACTGCATCGATTGGTGTTATTAAATGTAGACTTAAAAAATACTTGGTTGGTCTGGGAGTTGGTTGAGCTCATCCATGGATCAGTTGGTTTAGGTTTGCCTTGTTCATTTATATTTAAGTAATAACCAATGTAATAATTTATTTTATAATTTAAAAAACTGGGTAATATAGAATAATCAAGAAAATTGCAATCAGTAATCTGTTAATTAATTCATAAGGTATTGATAATTTGTAAATAATAACTTATTATTGTTATCATAATTATTGTTTTGATAATTGGTTTTTTCTTGGCTGTTAGCTTGGTTGTTTTTGTTATTGTTAGTGTTTTTATTCTTTCTCCTTGTTATCTTTCTACGCTGAAGGTGTGGTATTGCCAATCCCTGCACAAATTTACTTGTAGGCATATGTAGTTAGTTAAGTGTTTTTCTTTTGACGTTCCCTGGATTTACGTCCCGATAGGTAAGTGCAGCGTTTTAAAGGATTTCTATCTGTTGCTGCACTTCTTCAACTCATGTGGTTTGTCCCCACTTCCCTGTAAGTTCCTTTTATGGCGGTTGGGATGGCTGTAAGGGGTGAGTGGAGGCATCATAAAAAAATATTTCATCACTGTCCTTTTCTGAGCAAAGGCCTTATTCAGGAAAATAATTTCTGTTCAGTTAGGTAAGAAATTGTACAAAATTGTAAAATTAATAAAATGGAAATAAATAAATAAGTAAACACGTAAATTCAGTTTCAATATTTCAGAATTCTAAAAGGAATAATGTAAAACAAAACTAATTAGAAAGTTTTTAAATTTTGGTTAGGTACAAAGCTGAAACTCAATTTTTAATGATCACAAAACTCTCCTTTTATCCTGAGATAAAAATTTAAATTTAGGAAACGTATTATTATGGGTCTCTTGCATTCGCTGGTCGAACATTTTCAAAGGTTAAGAAATGTTTTATTGTAGAGTATACCTAATTGAAAAAAAAACGTTTTTAAAGTTAATATATTATATTAAAACTACTTAATGAACTACTACTACTAACTACTTTAATGAAAATTACCTGTATTAAGACAATGAACAGAACAGTACAAAAAGTATTAGCACACATTCGTAATAAGAGCGCTCCTTAACATTACTGAAGGAAGTCAGTAATGCTCTGACTGGGAGAACAGATGTCTGTTGGTGTAAGATAATGGTAATTTGAAACAGTCGTATTGAATTAAATCAATTCAATCACCTAAAATGGATCGGTTTTAGAGAAATCTCAGGTTCCACATTTCATTACTAGTTTACTGTTAACATAATTGGAATTTTAATTATAGCACAACTAAAAGTTAACCTATATAACGTTTTGTACTTTTTTGTTTTGTTTTTTATTTGCACATTGATTTCTAAGTGTTTAGCGACTATATTATGTCAAATGAATGTTGATAAATGACAATGAAAATAACATTAATAACATATTGTGATAATATCTAAAAAGAATGTGGGTTCAAGATTTTTCGAAGAAGGCCGAGAGATTAAAAAAGTAACGTAAATAATAAGAGTAATAAATAGTGTTTTCTGAGAAATAGTTAGAAATATTATGTGTAATATAAATGGTCTTTTGTAGTAAAGGTAGGTCTGGCTTTTGTTGCACAGGTATTCTGAAAGCCGGGTACCTATTTAGATAATTGGCCTTTTTTGTAACACCTTTTATTCAATCCTAATTTGCTTACAGTTGTTAAAATTTATCCAGAAGCCGTCAGAAGGATTTTGTATTTTATTATTTTATCGAAAATCTCTGTCTTTTCTTGAACTTTCCATTAGCCCATCTATTTAAGCGCCGGTTTGTTTACGATCGGGAGTCAGTATTTGATTTATCTTCCACGAGTGTACATTGCGTAGTGCTTAACGGTTACGTTTGGTGAAGGCCAGTGTTACTGTGAATTACTCTCTATTGTTTAACGCTTATTTACTCTGTATCATTTCTGTAAGTAGTATTAAGTAAATTAGTTAAGTTATTTATAGTATTAGTTAATTATAATTAGTTATTTATTAAGTAATTTAATTGTAACTTACTTGTAGATTTTAGTCACTTATTTAATTGTAATTTTTAGTTGTAATAAATACTTGTAATTTTAAACTTCAGTGTGTTAATTATTTAATTTACCCAGATCCCGAAACGGACCTTAGAGATAAAAGGCACAATATTTTGTATGGTTGACATTATCAAACTCTAATACAATTATTATAATATAAATACTACAGTAACATTAAGTATGAACGCTATTTTCTACATTAAATTTTATTGGAGTTTAAAAATTTTATTACGTTTTAAGGCTGCTTTTGCTGCCATGCCTACTGACCCATTACCGTGTTTACCAGTATTCGTAGTACAATGTGTACTTTGTTTATATTTTTGAGTATTTTCAGTGGACAATAACAACTCATTAAATAGCTAATTGTGTATCGTAGGGGTAGTTTAGTTTTTCCGATGATGAGACATGGATGAATATAGGTAAAACGGCTCTGTGAACCAAGGTGCTTCGATGGAAGGTTGACAAGTGGAAAAAGATGCAAGTCAGTACAAGGCAGTTTGTAGTAAATCACGTAGCCTTTCGTACATTGGTTTTGGAAATTAAGATTTTGAATCATATAAGTTTTGAAATGATTACTTCTTTTGACGCGCCTGGACTGTGTTTTTTGCACGAGAAAAATCTTTGGTTTGCCGTCACGTCACGCTCGGCTATCACAATTACCGTTAATTTATTAATTTACAAAAATCTTTTTAAATTTAATTTGTAAACATAATTAATTAATTAAGTAGTCACTTCTGTCAGTCAGTCCCGCGACTGCTGATTTTTTTTAGCTTTTATTTCTAGTTTTTGGACTATTTAAATGTAAACGTGCAGAAAATCATCTGACAGTATGATCTAAAGTAAAAAATAATCAGAAGTTACGGGTAAAATGTAGTTTTGTATAGATTTTGAATTCCTTTAGTGTTTTAATATTGGTTGTAGGCTAAATCATATTTACACATTTTGAATAAAATAATACCCCATTGTGTTTACTTTGAATATATTTACAATATGATAAATTCAACTTTATTTGGTATAATAAAACCAGTAAAAATATCGGCTTTGTTGGTTTTTTATTTATACATACTGAACTGAAAAGAAGAAAAAATGACCACAAAACCTTAACTTTGTTACTCCGACAAATCCAAGTTTTTAATTACAAACAGACCACAGGTCTTGGTGACGTACGGTAACTCTACTAATATTGTCAGTGTGTGTCCGAGTTAGTCATTTACTTTTGTAAAAAAACCTTCAGGAACAGTTTAGAACTTTATTAAAAGTTTATCCTATTGTTTAAAAAAATACTTCTTTTTTTGAGAAAAATTTTGTGCTTAATTACATTGTTTTACGATTTGAAAACGTTCTAATCAGATTTATTCCTACCAGCTGATTTTTACTAATTAAAATATTTTCCTTGACATTATTTTTCTAACACATTTGGTTATACTAGAATATATTTTTTTTTTAATCGCTAATTTTTTGTACGTTGCAATCTGTTCAATTTAAGAACAATAAGCAACCCCATGACCCAATGAGATGAGGATGATATGTATGACGTGTAAATGAGGTATAGTCTTGTATAGACTCAGGCCGACCATTCCTGAGAGTATGGTTACTTGAATCCCAAACACCAAAGTACACTGGTAACCACTGTCTAGAAATCAGATCCGTATAAAAGTAACTAAATTTACTGGGATTTGAACCTATATTACACTATATAATATAGAATTACAAAATGTGGTAGCTGGTCACATTTGAAAAATAAACCGTGCCTTCTCAGAGAGAATTTTCAGAGAAGTTCTAAGTGAAATGGGTCAAAATTATCTAGATTTTGTTTTTGGTTGAGTGTATAATTTTGGACATCATAAACAATACGGTTTTGGACTCTTGTTTTGTTCCAACTGCAAATTAGATTGATACCAATATCGCAGTGCTACATTGGACTTTTTATACAAGGAAATATTGGTTACCCCCAACTCTATCTAAATAAGGAAACATGATTTGGTAAGCCTTGCACTTGTTGGAATTTTATCGTCACCAGTGTATATCAAGGCTGCAGTTAAGGTTTTTCTTAGTATTTCACATTTTTTACTATTGCAATAGTGTGTTATATTTTTGTTTTTTCATTGATAATTTTAGATTTTTCTTCATCAGAATCAGCTGATCTGGTAAAAATCTGGCTATTCTTCTTAGAGTGCCGACTCCATCAATAACTTTTGGCTACAACTCAGATAAATCGCTTTCTATTGTTAACCATTCTTAAGTACTTAAGTGTGTATACTTAAGCTTAACGCCAGTCTTTAATATTCTTCAACCACGAGTATTTCCTTCATCCAGGTCTGCACCCACCCGCACCTTTACCCTCGAGATTAAGTCTGAGAAGCTCATTCTTGTCATCTCTGTTTAAGTAACCAAGGTGCACAGTCTTCCTTTTTATGATTAATAATAATAATAATAATAATGATTTGTATGCTTCATACAAATTTTTAAAATGCATTCAAATTTCTAGTAAAACTATTTTTAATGAAGCTCTTGATATGTTTTGTCATCAAGATGAAGGGTAAATTATTGGCAAAGCAATTTGCTAAATTGCATTAAGCTATTAATTGCTTTGTAGTCTGTTACAATACTGATTAATTGTGATGGACAAGTTAATGGACTGCACAGTAATCAGTAACTTAACACGGAATGAAATCCCTTTCATTGAAATTGTTCTGCACAACTGACTAATCAAGTAGCCTATATGTTACTTTTCTTTAATCTTTTCGTCTATTAATATCTATCACAAATCTTATCATTTTATTGCGAAGATAATATTTCCGTATGTACAAACTTTATGTTAATATGAAACGTTAATTTAAAAAAGATCATTTGCTTCCAACAAATAATTTAATAAGTAAGTATTAGAAAAATTAGATGGTCAACTTCTACCCTAAAGATCTAAAAACTCAAATTAATTGTGCCGAGTATTTAACATCTCATTATTTACCTAATTTTAAGTAACTTGAAAAATCAGATTTGTAAGAAAGGATGTTATCAAATCATTATGAAAGAACGTACAAATTTAATCTTACTAATCGTACAAAAAATATAATCTGATAATAGTTCATTAAATTTAATGTTCAAACCAACATCTTCCTTAAATAACATAGGCGTAGTACATCAATATGCACGGTTTTATTTCTAAGAATTATTATAATATTTGGGCTTGAATTTTGACTATAGCAATAATAAACAGAGAGCAATGCACAACTTATTTTCTAACGTTTTTTAAGGAGGAATGAATTGCTGATTGGAGTTTTACACTATTGGCCCAGAACGTGTATATTTTTATTATACGTTTTGAGTTAACTATCAATTCCTAAATCAACAAAGAAACAATCATTAGAGAGCGTTACTTAACGAATTTTTATTTCTGTGTCTTTAACATATCCGAAAATATACTACTAAAATATAATAGAACTGATGTACAGTAGAAAAAAATAATTATTTAGGTCTTGCGAGTAAGGCGGCCTACAATGACGACAACGCGCGTGTGTCGTCAAAGGCAGATATAATATAGGACCAATCAGAGTGTAGTATTCTCAACCAAAGACAAATCTCCAAACCTAACCAATCAGATGTCTTCTTAGGCGTCATTTTGATTGGTTAATATTGACCAATCAGAGGGCTCATTATAGTTCACTACGTCAACCGATATCAACCAATGAAAACGTCTCAATCAGTATTACGTCATTTATCTGTGTCGAGCTTCCTGATTGGTCCGGTACTGTTCGTGCGCGTTACGTCGCCTTACATTTTTACATAAGATCCGCCCATTGCCACCGCCCAGTTAATGATACGGCCGAATAATAGAGAATAACGTATACTGAAATGCAATACGTTCCAGAATTAAAACACCTACCAAAAACATGTTAAATTTAGTTAGGGTTCTTCCGAGTACGCAATGATTATGGTATTATTGTATGTAACAGCAGTATATTCACACCGGCTTTTCACACTATGAAATAAAAAAAGTAATAAAAAGGAAGCAAAAGAATAGATTGCGTTGTCACATACAAGCTTCCTTAAATTTAAGACATTATTTTGTCGGATACCATGCAGACACTACGATACGAACGTAACAAAATGTGATATTTTCACTGTATATTAAAGTTAAAAAAATATATAAAGTATATTAAAGTTTGTAAATTCTAACAAGGACGTCACTGAAGTTTTCTTGACAAAAAAATTGTAAGTAGAATCACCGGCATTACAAAACATAAATTTAGAATATACTTGATCAATACCAAGTAAGAGCAAAATACAAATTGTGCCCTTTTGACGACAATCAGTCACACTAAACACGGTTAACAATATAAAAAATTTCTGGGCGATATTTTTGACATTTATCCGCGTTTATTCGCTGCTTGTGTCATGATTTTATTTTGTGATGCGAAAATTTAGTATTGCCTACAAGAGGCAGTTAAACTATTAAATATTTTTTCAATTTTAACTGCTACTTCCACGGCTACAATAATCGTACTGTCTTCTTAGCGAGAGAAGCAAATTTTCGACTAAAACATATTAAGAAAATAAGAGGTACTAATGAAATAAACACTTTTGTAGCTTCTTACAATGACAGTTGATGATTATGCAGTTAGACCTTGCAGTGAATATATTAAAGGCGCCGTTTGAAACGTGCGAGCTGAAAAATGTTTTAGAAGGCCTGCTACGCTCATGAAAACACGCTTCTACTGAGTGATACGGTTATAAACAATAAAAAAATAACCCAATTAAATATTTAGTTCATTTCAGATAACCTGTAAATGTTTGAACTAACATCTAGCATAATGATCTAAAAACCCAAATTAATTGTGCCAAGTATTTAAGATCTCATTATTTACCTAATTTTAAGTTACTTGATAGAATGGATTTGAAAGAAAGGATGTTATCAATGTTATGAATGAATGTAAAAATTTAATCTTAATAATCGTACAAAAATATCATTTGATAATAGTTTATTAAATTTAATGTTCAAACCAACATCTTTTTTAAATAACATAGGCGTAGTCTATCAATACGTACGGTCTTATTTCAGAGAGTTATTATAATTTTTGTGTTTGAATTTTAACTAAAGCAATAATAAACAGAGAGCCATGCACAACTAATTTTCTAATGTTTTTTAAGGAGGAATGAATTGTTAATTGGAATTTTACTCTGTTGGCGCAGAACGAGTATATTTTTATTATATATTTTGAGTTAATTATCGGATCCTTAATCAACAAAGAAATAATCATTATAAAGCGTTAGTGAACGAATGTTTTTTTCTTCTGCACCATTTGTGTATATAACATATCTGCAAAATATATAATTGAAATCTAACAGAACTGACCTACAGTTGAAAATATAATTATTTAGGTCTTGCGAGTGAGGCGGATTACATCGGCGGTGACGTCCGTGTGACGTCAATAAAAGAAATAATATTGGACCAATCAGAAACTACTATTCTCAACCAATGAAAAATCTTCAAACCTAACCAATCAGATGTCTTCTTAGGCGTCATTTTGATTGGTTAACATTGTCCAATCAGAGGGCTCATTATAGTTCACTACGTCATCTGATATCAACCAATGAAAACATCTCAATCAGTATTAAGTCATTTGTCAGTGTCGAGCTACCTGTTTGGTCCGGTACTGTTCCTGCGTGTGACGTCGACTTACATTTTTACATAAATCCGCCCATTGTCACCGCCCAGTTAACGATACGGCCGAATATTAAAAATAACGTCTACTAAAATGCTATACTTTCCAGAATTAAAACGCCTACCAAAAACATTTTAAAACTTGTTAAGGTTCTTCCGAGTACGGAATGATTATGGTTTATTGTATAAAACAGCAGTATATTTATACTGCTTTTCACAGTATGAAATTAAAAAAAGTCATAAAAAGGAAGCACAAGAAAAGATTGCGTTGCCACATACAAGCTTGCTTAAATTTAAGACATTATTTTGTCGGCTACCATGCAAACACTACTATACGAACGTAACACATTGTGATTTTTTCATAGTATATTAAAGTTTATTCTAATAAGGACGTCTCTGAAGTTTTTTTTTTGTCAACTAATCGTCAGTAGAATCGCCGGCATTACAAAACTGAAATTTAAAATATACATGAACAATACCTAGCAAGAGCAAAATACAAATTGTGCCCTTTTAACGACAATCAGTCACACTAAAAACGGTTAACGATATGAAAAATTTCTAGGCAATATTTTTGACATTTCTCCGCGTTTATTCGCAGTTATTTTCATTATTTTATTTTATGATGCGAAAATTAGTATTGCCTATATGAAACATTAAACTGTTAAATATTTTTTAAATTTCAACTGCTACTTCCACGGCTAAAATAATAGTTCTGTTTTCTTCACGAATGAAGCAATTTTCGACTAAAACATTGTAACAACATAAGAAGTACTGGTGAAATAAACACTTTTAGACCTTCTTCATATGACAGTAGATTATTATACAGTTAGACCTTGCATTGTGAATATATTAAAGGCGCATTTGCAAGGTGCGAACTGAAAATTTTTTAGAAGGCCTGCTTTGCTCATCAAATGACTTTTCTACTGAAACATACGGTTACAAACCAAAAAAGTAAGCCAATTAACTTTTTAGTTTATTTCAGATAACTTGTAAATGTTTGAACTAACTTCTACCCTAATGATCTAAAAACTCAAATTAATTGTGCCGAGTATTTAACATCTCATTATTTACCTAATTTTAAGTAACTTGAAAAATCAGATTTGTAAGAAAGGATGTTATCCAAGTCGTTATGAAAGAACGTACAAATTTAATCTTACTAATCGTACAGAAAATATAATCTGATAATAGTTTATTAAATTTAATGTTCAAACCAACATCTTCCTTAAATAACATAGGCGTAGTACATCAATACGCACGGTTTTATTTCTAAGAATTATAATAATTTTTGTGCTTGAATTTTGACTATAGCAATAATAAACAGAGAGCAATGCACAACTAATTTTCAAACGTTTTTTACGGAGGAATGAATTGCTGATTGGAATTTTACACTGTTGGCGCAGAACGTGTATATTTTTATTATACGTTTTGAGTTAACTATCAGTTCCTAAATCAACAAAGAAATAATCATTAGAGAGCGTTACGTAACGAACTTTTATTTCTTTCGCAGTATTTGTTTCTTTAACATATCCGAATATATACTACTAAAATATATTTTTTTTTTTTTTTTTTTTTTTTTAATATAATAACTAAAATATAATAACTAAATATAATAACTAAAATATAATAGAACTGATGTACAGTAGAAAAAAATAATTATTTAGGTCTTGCGAGTAAGGCGGCCTACAATGACGACAACGCGCGTGTGACGTCAAAGGCAGATATAACATTGGAGCAATCAGAGTGTAGTATTCTCAACCAAAGACAAATCTCCAAACCTAACCAATCAGATGTCTTCTTAGGCGTCATTTTGATTGGTTAATATTGACCAATCAGAGGGCTCATTATAGTTCACTACGTCATCCGATGTCAACCAATGAAAACGTCTCAATCAGTATTACGTCATTTGTCTGTGTCGAGCTTCCTGATTGGTCCGGTACTGTTCCTGCGCGTGACGTCGCCTTACATTTTTACATAAGATCCGCCCATTCCCGCCGCCCAGTTAATGATACGGCCGAAAAATAGAGAATAACGTCTACTGAAATGCAATACGTTCCAGAATTAAGACGCCTACCAAAAACATTTTTAAACTTGTTAAGGTTCTTCCGAGTACGGAATGATTATGGTTTATTGTATGAAACAGCAGTATACTTATACTGCTTTTCACAGTATGAAATTAAAAAAACCATAAAAATGAAGCACAAGAATAGATTGCGTTGTCATATACAAGCTTCCTTAAATTTAAGACAATATTTTGTCGGCTACCATGCAAACACTACTGTACGAACGTAACACATTGTGATTTTTTCATTATACTCGTATATTAAAGTTTATTTTAATAAGGACGTCGCTGAAGTTTTTTTTGTCAACTAAGCGTCAGTAGAATCGGCGGCATTACCAAACTGAAATTTAGAATATACATGAGCAATCCCTAGTAAGAGCAAAATACAAATTGTGCCCCTTTAACGACAATCAGTCACACTAAAAACGGTTAACGATATGAAAAATTTCTAGGCAATTTTTTGACATTTCTTTGCGTTTATTCGCAGTTATTTTCATTTTTTTATTTTATGATGCGAAAATTAGTATTGCCTAGGGTAAATAGGGGTGAGATGCCGTGTTGGACAAGATGACTCGTCACGTGGTTCACCCACAAGCCGACTTGGCGCGGGAGCGTCTTTCAGTAATTAGGAAGATATTCATAACGTGAAAGTATTAATCTAGTTTTTTTGGTTGTAAAACAAAGAAAAGTGTAGTTTTCTTTGATTATGCTGTGAAACAGGCTCTGGTAAGTATCGATAATTTTGCTTAAGACTTTTCTATTTAGCTGTACCAGCTGATTTTCAAACATTAGAGAGATAAACAAGGTATTTTTAGAAACTAGAGCATCTGGCTTTTAGGTTAGGCATGTAATGGTGGCCAGTTGTCCCTTCCACACCAAACTAGGCAGGTTGGCGTCTTGTCCAATACATTGGGGCAAGACGACGAATATTTTTTTGGGGTAAGATGCCGTTCAATTTGCCGTCGGGATAAGATGCCTGGTTGACTCCATTGTTATTTTGAATGGGTCTAACGTATATCTGGGCACTAATTCACAAAAGGAGACAAGATGCTAAAGTACGTCCATCTCCAGAAGTTATCGCGGAAAAGAAGATGAAACGGGAGAAGAAGAGCTACGCGTAGCCACGACTCATTATATTAATGTTCTTCAAAACTACTGTATGTAATGGAAAACACTTTTTCTTAATAAACTAAAATTTTCTAAAAAAGTGAGTTTTGCATTGATACTACCATAAGGCATCTTACCCCAAGATTGGGGTGAGATGCCGATATGTAAAGGGAAAAGATAAAATATTTTTCAACTATTCACTACTATTAAATGAGTTATACATGTGTATACAGGTGTAAAAATGTGTATAATTTTATAAGTGATTTTTGGAAAACAAACCAAACGTATCGGTAATGTTTTAGAAATTTATAACGAAAACTACGGCATCTTCCCCCAATTTACCCTATATGAAATATTAAACTGTTAAATATGTTTTAAATTTCAACTGCTACTTCCACGGCTAAAATAATAGTTCGGTTTTCTTCACGAATGAAGCAATTTTCGACTAAAACATTATAACAACATAAGAAGTACTGGTGAAATAAACACTTTTAGACCTTCTTCATATAACAGTAGATTATTATACAGTTAGAACTTGCAGTGTGAATATATTAAAGGCGCATTTGCAAGGTGCGAACTGAAAATTTTTTAGAAGGCCTGCTTTGCTCATCAAATGACTTTTCTACTGAAACATACGGTTACAAACCAAAAAAAGTAACCCAATTAACTTTTCATTTTATTTCAGGTAACTTGTAAATGTTTGAACTAACTTCTACCCTAATGATCTAAAAACTCAAATTAATTGTGCCGAGTATTTAACATCTCATTATTTACCTAATTTTAAGTAACTTGAAAAATCAGATTTGTAAGAAAGGATGTTATCCAAGTCGTTATGAAAGAACGTACAAATTTAATCTAACTAATCGTACAAAAAATATAATCTGATACTAGTTTATTAAATTTAATGTTCAAACCAACATCTTCCTTAAATAACATAGGCGTAGTACATCAATACGCACGGTTTTATTTCTAAGAATTATTATAATTTTTGTGCTTGAATTTTGACTATAGCAATAATAAACAGAGAGCAATGCACAACTAATTTTCTAACGTTTTTTAAGGAGGAATGAATTGCTGATTGGAATTTTACACTATTGGCGCAGAACGTGTGTATTTTTATTATACGTTTTGAGTTAACTATCAGTTCCTAAATCAACAAAGAAATAATCATTAGAGAGCGTTACTTAACGAACTTTTATTTCTTTCGCAGTAGTTGTGTCTTTAACATATCCGAATATATACTACTAAAATATAATAGAACTGATGTACAGTAGAAAAACATAATTATTTAGGTCTTGCGAGTAAGGCGGCCTACAATGACGACAACGCGCGTGTGACGTCAAAGGCAGATATAATATAGGACCAACCAGAGTGTAGTATTCTCAACCAATGAAAAATCTCCAAACCTAACCAATCAGATATCTTCTTAAGTGTCATTTTGATTGGTTAATATTGACCAATCAGAGGGCTCATTATAGTTCACTACGTCAACCGATATCAACCAATGAAAACGTCTCAATCAGTATTACGTCATTTGTCTGTGTCGAGCTTCCTGATTGGTCCGGTACTGTTCCTACGCGTGACGTCGCCTTCCATTTTTACATAAGATCCGCCCATTCCCGCCGCCCAGTTAATGATACGGCCGAAAAATAGAGAATAACGTCTACTGAAATGCAATACGTTCCAGAATTAAGACGCCTACCAAAAACATTTTTAAACTTGTTAAGGTTCTTCCGAGTACGGAATGATTATGGTTTATTGTATGAAACAGCAGTATACTTATACTGCTTTTCACAGTATGAAATTTAAAAAACCATAAAAATGAAGCACAAGAATAGATTGCGTTGTCACATACAAGCTTCCTTAAATTTAAGACAATATTTTGTCGGCTACCATGCAAACACTACTGTACGAACGTAACACATTGTGATTTTTTCATTATATATTAAAGTTTATTTTAAAAAGGACGTCGCTGAAGTTTTTTTTGTCAACTAAGCGTCAGTAGAATCGCCGGCATTACCAAACTGAAAATTAGAATATACATGAGCAATACCTAGTACAGTAAAATCTCTCTATAGCGGAATTGAAGGGACCATGAGGTACCGCCGCTATAAAGAGAGTTCCGTTATAGAGAGAGCGAGTAATTAACGGTGGGAGGGAAGTTGGAGTACTAATTTTTCTGTACAAAATAACTTATATATGTATGTAAATGGTGCATGGAATAAGGTTTTGAAAAACTACTGAATAGATAACTTTATGACGAATGTTTAATACAGTAGATTACTTCAATACAGTGAGATATTTTAATTAATTACATAAAGTGTAGGTTATTAACTTAACAAGAAATTTGGATACAAACTGGTTTTATTAGATGTTGTGTTACTAATGTTTAACAATAGAATTTCACTTTTCGTATTGAACTTTTTTCAATAATCATTCATACAGTACATACCGTAATAGATAGCCTAAAATTAATTAGCACTGAAACTCGTTTTTTCACTGAACAGTAATAGACATACATACATACAATTAAAATCTAATAAAAAATAGGCTACACAACCAAAAAAATACACAGTACAGTATATTTTTTTTGTTATTAAGGAAACAATAACTGTGAAGTACATTTCATTTCGTAAAATAAGTTGTAAATTTTGTTTCGTTTTCAATTCATAAAACATGTCTTCAATCTCATTTTCAATGTTTAAAACTTGTAAATTTTCATTTACATATTGGCAATGACAGTACGTGGAAACAACAAGAATAGCGTCTAGTGCCTGTTTACTTGAAGGGACAACATTTCTGTTTCCATTTCATCGTCATCTTCACTTTCTTGCTCGTTGTTTTGGGCTAAGACATTTTCGATTATTGCATCATCGCCAACATCAGCTGAAGTGCCTAAGTCATTGTCTGCCTCTACATAGGCGTCTAAATCCATATCCTGAAGATATTGTTTTGCCGCTATAGAGAGATTTTTGTGCCGCTATAACGAGAGTTAAATACATTATCGTAGTATACGAAAGGGTCGGGGTCGGCAAATAATGCCGCTAAAGAGAGATTTCTGCTATATAGAGTTCCGCAATAGAGAGATTTTACTGTAATAGCAAAATACAAATTGTGCCCTTATAACGACAATCAGTCACACTAAAAACGGGTAACGATATGAAAATTTTCTAGGCATAATTTTTGACATTTCTCCGCGTTTATTCCCAGTTATTTTCATTATTTTATTTTATGATGCGAAAATAAGAAGTACTGGTGAAATAAACACTTTTAGACCTTCTTCATATGACAGTAGATTATTATACAGTTAGACCTTGCAGTGTGAATATATTAAAAGCGCATTTGCAAGGTGCGAACTGAAAATTTTTTAGAAGGCCTGCTTTGCTCATCAAATGACTTTTCTACTGAAACATACGGTCACAAACCAAAAAAGTAACCCAATTAACTTTTCAGTTTATTTCAGATAACTTGTAAATGTTTGAACTAACTTCTACCCTAATGATCTAAAAACTCAAATTAATTGTGCCGAGTATTTAACATCTCATTATTTACCTAATTTTAAGTAACGTGAAAAATCAGATTTGGAAGAAAGGATGTTATCAAAGTCGTTATGAAAGAACGTACAAATTTAATCTTACTCATGGTACAATAAATATAATCTGATAATAGTTTATTAAATTTAATGTTCAAACCAACATCTTCCTTAAATAACATAGGCGTAGTACATCAATACGCACGGTTTTATTTCTAAGAATTATTATAATTTTTGTGCTTGAATTTTGACTATAGCAATAATAAACAGAGAGCAATGCACAACTAATTTTCTAACGTTTTTTAAGGAGGAATGAATTGCTGATTGGAATTTTACACTATTGGCGCAGAACGTGTGTATTTTTATTATACGTTTTGAGTTAACTATCAGTTCCTAAATCAACAAAGAAATAATCATTAGAGAGCGTTACTTAACGAACTTTTATTTCTTTCGCAGTAGTTGTGTCTTTAACATATCCGAATATATACTACTAAAATATAATAGAACTGCCAGGAAAACAGAAAACATGGACCTCTCCGAACCCAATGCTGGGTGAATTTCAACTTGATCATGTCGCAGTTTCAGTCAAAGCGTCAAGAGAAGTCATGAATGTCAAGGTATTAAGAGGAGCAAATCTTGACTCAGATCATTATCTCTCCAAAATCAAATTGAAATTCAGACCAAGAAACACGAGAAAAACGACAACTCAGAGGAGAGTGAGATCAGATTTAGAAAAACTGAAGACATCAAAGTCGGAATTTCAAAAAGAAATCGTGGAAGTCGAAGGCCTAAAAGAACTTGAAGAGAGAATGGTTGCAGCAGCAAGTAGGATAGCTCCACAGAGAAGAAGACCGAGACATGTCTGGTGGAACATGAAATGCGACGAGGCGATTGAGACAAGACAAAGAGCATGGCAAGTATGGAAATCACTCCAGACAAAAGAAAAATTTGAAACATTCATTCAAACTAGAAAAGAAACGGCCAAAACTATCAGGAAGGTCAAGAGGGATCACATGAAGAAAGACCTAGCGTCAATTGAATCTGACTTCAAGAAAAACAACACCCGTGACTTTTACCGGAACTTCAAAAAGACCGTGACCAGATTCACACCACCTAGTCTCAACTTTCGGAATCCAAGTACAGGAACACTGGCCCACAGTGATGAGGAAAACTGCAAAATCTTGGCGGACTACTTTAAAAACCTGCTCAACTGCGCAGGCCCGACGGAAACCTTCGAATTTCGAACCAACAAAGTAAACCCGGACTCGGAACCACCGAACCTCGAAGAAGTCAAAGAAATCATCAAATCCCTTAAGAATAACAAAGCACCAGGTGAAGATGGGATCATTGCAGAGTACTGGAAACTTCTGGAGGACCGTCAGCTCGGACTTCTGGTTAAAACTTTGCAGAAGGTGTGGGAGACCGAAGAAATCCCAGAAGAATGGACATCAGCACTCATCCACCCTCTACACAAAAAAGGGGATAAGACCGACACTAACAACTATAGAGGAATTTCACTATTGCCGGTCACATATAAAATCTTCTCGAAGGCCCTACTGACAAGAGCAGATGATCAACTCGACGTGCAGCTCGGTGAATACCAAGCGGGCTTCAGGAAATCTCGGTCATGCCCCGAACAAATCCGGAACCTCAAACATGTCATCGAACACTGCAGAGTCCGACAAAAGCCACTGGCTATCGTATTTGTTGACTTCAAAAAAGCTTACGACTCCATAGACAGGGAATCATTGCTCGGGATACTAGAGGAATTCGGACTAGACAACAAAACGAGAAAACTTTTCGCGAAGACTATCAACAATACGCAGTCCAAAGTCAAGTTCAGAACTTGTATCTCCGAGCCTTTTGAAGTAAAGTCAGGAGTAAGACAGGGAGATGGACTCTCCCCACTGATGTTCAATTGTGCTCTCGAGAAGGTCATCAGAGAATGGAGGAAAACGGCACCAAGAGGAGTCAAACTCGGAAGAGAACTTGAGATCAACTGCTTAGCCTTTGCGGATGACCTGGCACTCCTGGCGAACTCAGAAGAGGAGGCGATCACACAAGTCGAAACTCTACATGAACTAGCGGTCAAGATCGGGCTCCAAATATCGTACGAGAAAACGCAGTACATCTCCAACCAGAAAACGGATCGGACACATTTCAAGACCAAACATGGAAAAATCCAGAGGGTGACCAGGTTCAAATACCTTGGCGAATGTATTGAACCAAACAACAATGAAAAATATGCAATCGGAAACCGAGCCAACAAGTTTGAAGTAGCGTGCAGACTGACGTCTCAGATATACAATAAAAAATCCATCTCCAAAAATGCAAAAATAAGACATTATCATACGGTGATTCGACCGGAAGTTCTCTACGCATCAGAATGCCTCGCACTTAGACAGAAGGCTCCATTAGAAAAACTAATCCGTAAAGAAAGAAGGATCATCCGCAAGATTTTAGGGCCCAAATACAAAGAAGGAGAATATAGACTCCGCAGCAATGAAGAAGTCTACCAACACACAGAAAAAATCACATCCATCATGAAGAAACGAAGAATTGCTTTCTACGCACACACAGTGAGAATGAACGAGCATAGGCTCTCAAAACAAATCCTGAACTACAAAGAAAAATTGAAAAATCCCGATGGATGGCTCAAAGAGATAAAAACAGACTGCAACAAACTCCAGATAACGGAGACGGACATCATACAAAGAACACCTCTCAGACATAAACTCAAACTAGTGCTCCAGGAAGAGGACAGTAAAAGATCAAGACCTAAATGGTCGGAAGAACGAAAACGTGACTTTTCCAAGAAAATGAAGGAATACTGGGCGAAGAGGAAAGCACAGAAGAAAAACTGAGAAATCGCGGTCCTTTGTAGGCCATAACGTAAATAATAATAATAATAGAACTGATGTACAGTAGAAAAAATAATTATTTAGGTCTTGCGAGTAAGGCGGCCTACAATGACAACGCGCGTGTGACGTCAAAGGCAGATATAACATAGGACCAATCAGAGTGTAGTATTCTCAACCAATGAAAAATCTTCAAACCTAACCAATCAGATGTCTTCCTAGGCGTCATTTTGATTGGTTAATATTGACCAATCAGAGGGCTCATTATAGTTCACTACGTGAACCGATATCAACCAATGAAAACGTCTCAATCATTATTACGTCATTTGTCTGTGTCGAGCTTCCTGATTGGTCCGGTACTGTTCCTACGCGTGACGTCGCCTTCCATTTTTACATAAGATCCGCCCATTGCCACGGCCCAGTTAATGATACGGCCGAATAATAGAGAATAACGTCTACTGAAATGCAATACGTTCCAGAATTAAAACGCCTACCAAAAACATTTTTAAACTTGTTAAGGTTCTTCCGAGTACGGAATGATTATGGTTTATTGTATGAAACAGCAGTAAGTATACTGCTGTTAAGCAGTATAAGTATATACTGCTTTTCACAGTATGAAATTAAAAAAGTCATAAAAAGGAAGCACAAGAATAGATTGCGTTGTCACATACAAGCTTCCTTAAATTTAAGACATTATTTTGTCGGCTACCATGCAAACACTACTATACGAACGTAACACATTGTGATTTTTTCATAGTATTGTGACGCTTATTGCTAAGGTCCGTTTCGGGATCTAGGTTATTTGTTAATTAATACACTAAATTTTACAATTACAAAGATTTATTACACTAAAAGATTACAAAATAAATGATTAAACTAATTATAATTAAGAATTACATTAAATGATTAAATAATTCACTTAAAATAAATAACAAACAATAAATAACTTAATAACTTACTTAGCCTACTTACAATCGCTTTTATAGATTACACTAACATACAACACAAACTGAATTCACCAAACTACACATTAACTTTACCCAATACACACACAACAAAGAGACGGTATAACAATATTACTCGGATATGTAATCTGTTTACGCACCTCGACAATCAAACGGCAAAGATCACACGAATATTGACTGACCACACTCGGGGGTCTCTTTTTATACCTACTCATTCATAAAGATGTTCCAGAATAAAGTAGTGAAATCTACTCAAGTACAAAAATAACTCTTTATTAATGAATGCTAGAAAAATCCCTTTGATAACAAGTCAACTATTGTAAATAGGAAACGAAAACAACCTCATAAACAACTTCATAAAAATAGCCTTTTTATAACACACAATACCCTTTTATAATAGGCATACCCTTTATCGTTAAAACTGTCATTTATAAAACTGATCTTATTGTGTAAGTTATTGTTATTTTATTATTTCTTAACTATGTTTATGAATGGAATTCTGGAAGATTCGTGAGCGATCCCGTCTTTTCTTGCTGTATATTAACGTTTATTTTAATAAGGACGTCGCTGAAGTTTTTTTTTGTCAACTAAGCGTCAGTAGTATCGCCGGCATTACCAAGCTGAAATTTAGAATATACATGAACAATACCTAGTAAGAGCAAAATACAAATTGTGCCCTTTTAACGACAATCAGTCACACTAAAAACGGTTAACGATATGAAAAATTTCAAGGCAATATTTTTGACATTTCTCCGCGTTTATTCGCAGTTATTTTCATTATTTTATTTTATGATGCGAAAATTAGTATTGCCTATATGAAACATTAAACTGTTAAATATTTTTTAAATTTCAACTGCTACTTCCACGGCTAAAATAATAGTTCTGTTTTCTTCACGAATGAAGCAATTTTCGACTAAACATTATAACAACATAAGAAGTACTGGTGAAATAACCACTTTTAGACCTTCTTCATATGACAGTAGATTATTATACAGTTAGACCTTGCAGTGTGAATATATTAAAAGCGCATTTGCAAGGTGCGAACTGAAAATTTTTTAGAAGGCCTGCTTTGCTCATCAAATGACTTTTCTACTGAAACATACGGTTACAAACCAAAAAAAGTAACCCAATTAACTTTTCATTTTATTTCAGATAACTTGTATATGTTTGAACTAACTTCTACCCTAATGATCTAAAAACTCAAATTAATTGTGCCGAGTATTTAACATCTCATTATTTACCTAATTTTAAGTAACTTGAAAAATCAGATTTGTAAGAAAGGATGTTATCCAAGTCGTTATGAAAGAACGTACAAATTTAATCGTACTAATCGTACAAAAAATATAATCTGATAATAGTTTATTAAATTTAATGTTCAAACCAACATCTTCTTTAAATAACATAGGCGTAGTACATCAATACGCACGGTTTTATTTCTAAGAATTATAATAATTTTTGTGCTTGAATTTTGACTATAGCAATAATAAACAGAGAGCAATGCATAATTAATTTTCTAACGTTTTTTGAGCAGGAATGAATTGCTGATTGGAATTTTACACTATTGGCGCAGAACGTGTGTATTTTTATTATACGCTTTGAGTTAACTATCAGTTTCTAAATCAACAAAGAAATAATCATTAGAGAGCGTTACTTAACGAATTTTTATTTCTTTCGCAGTAGTTGTGTCTTTAACATATCCGAATATATACTACTAAAATACAATAGAGCTGATGTACAGTAGAAAAACATAATTATTTAGGTCTTGCGAGTAAGGCGGCCTACAATGACAACGCGCGTGTGACGTCAAAGGCAGATATAACATAGGACCAATCAGAGTGTAGTATTCTCAACCAATGAAAAATCTTCAAACCTAACCAATCAGATGTCTTCTTAGGCGTCATTATGATTGGTTAATATTGACCAATCAGAGGGCTTATTATAATTCACTACGACATCCGATATCAACCAATGAAAACGTCTCAATCAGTATTACGTCATTTGTCTGTGTCGAGCTTCCTGATTGGTCCGGTACTGTTCCTACGCGTTACGTCGCCTTACATTTTTACATAAGATCCGCCCATTGCCACCGCCCAGGTAATGATATGCCCGAATAATAGAGAATAACGTCTACTGAAATGCAATACGTTCCAGAATTAAAACGCTCACCAAAAACATTTTTAAACTTGTTAAGGTTATTTCGAGTACGGAATGATTATGGTTTATTGTATGAAACAGCGGTATACTCTTACTGCTTTTCACAGTATGAAATTAAAAAAGTCATAAAAAGGAAGCACAAGAATAGATTGCGTTGTCACATACAAGCTTCCTTAAATTTAAGACATTATTTTGTCGGCTACCATGCAAACACTACTATACGAACGTAACACATTGTGATTTTTTCATAGTATATTAAAGTTTATTTTAATAAGGACGTCGCTGAAATTTTTTTTGTCAACTAAGCGTCAGTAGAATCGTCGGCATTACCAAACTAAAATTTAGAATATACATGAACAATACCTAGTAAGAGCAAAATACAAATTGTGCCCTTTTAACGACAATCAGTCACACTAAAAACGGTTAACGATATGAAAAATTTCAAGGCAATATTTTTGACATTTCTCCGCGTTTATCCGCAGTTATTTTCATTATTTTATTTTATGATACGAAAATTAGTATTGCCTTTATGAAACATTAAACTGTTAAATATTTTTAAATTTCAACTGCTACATCCACGGCTAAAATAATAGTTCCGTTTTTTTCACGAATGAAGCAATTTCCGACTAAAACATTATAACAACATAAGAAGTACTAGTGAAATAAACACTTTTAGACCTTCTTCATATGACAGTAGATTATTATACAGTTAGACCTTGTAGTGTGCCGAATTTACTGAACACCTGGAATTGTTTATTTTTTGAATTTGTTAAAATGATAAACATCTCCAGCTGATTACTATATAAGAATTATTTAAAATTATTTCACATTAACAAAATTATTTTAGTAAAAAGTTGTTTATTCCAGTTGCTAGGCGACTAGAGAAGAACAAGATAAATTTTGTATAAAATATATTTCAGTGAGGGGCAAGATGGCGGAGGAGTAGGCGGGTCCCTCACTCAGTTCTTTAAAAATAGTTAATATCAAGAGGAATATTTATTTATTTATGTTTCAAATAGTGATTAAAATGTGATAAATAGTAAAAGAGTTGTTTTATATCTTTACAAATTATCAATCCCACGTAGAAACATATTTTAGATTGTTTCAAATTGTACATCCCTCGTGGGGAAAATAGAAAAGAATATATTTATTTATGTTTTAATTTGTCAATCCCTTGTGAGGAATATTTTAATTTGTTACAAATTGGCACCCTAATGTGGGGAAACATCCACGACTTTTTGGATTGGAAATATCGAGAGAAAAATAATTATACAACAAATTTGGCAACCCGATTGTGAGGAAGAATTTCAACGACAATTTAATTTAGAATCCATAAAATTGAATATAAAAATGAAATATAAAGGAAATAAAATGTAAAACATTTATAATTTAAAATAGAAGACATGTCGGAAGCTGATTACAAGAAACTGATAGATCTTCGTGTCGCAGATTTAAAGCAGGAGCTTAGAAAAAGAAATATAAAAGAAAAAGGTGTAAAAGCAGTACTTATGGAACGACTACATAGAATTTTACTTGAGGAAGGCCAGGATCCAGACGCATATTTGTTCAAGATTGTTTCTTCAGTACCAGAAATGAATCAAACTCCAACTACATGTCAGCAGAGTGAAAAAGATGAGTCATCGGAGGATGAAGACGAGGGTCAACCAGATGAGGACGACGAAGCAAGAAGGAATGAGCCAGACGAAGACGGAGCCGACGTTGACGACGTTAATGTGAATCAGGAAACAGGTACAGCAAATACTAGAGTAACAATAGAAGGTATGGAACTTTTACAAAAAATGATGGTAGATTTAACGCAAGGAATAAATGAAAATTTAATAAAAGGAATAACTGAATTAAAAAATGATAATAAAAACTTAAAAAAAGAGTTAGTTGAAAAAATAGATGCTTTAGATTATAGGTTAGATAAACGAGAAAGGGTTATAAGAGAATTTGGAGAGGGAACCAAACAGGATAATGTAAAAATAATTGATAAACTTAGGGCAGAAATTAGGAAAGATTTAGAGGATAGAAATAAAAGTAAAAATTAACTTTTCAGTTTATTTCAGATAACTTGTAAATGTTTGAACTAACTTCTACCCTAATGATCTAAAAACTCAAATTAATTGTGCCGAGTATTTAACATCTCATTATTTACCTAATTTTAAGTAACGTGAAAAATCAGATTTGGAAGAAAGGATGTTATCAAAGTCGTTATGAAAGAACGTACAAATTTAATCTTACTCATGGTACAATAAATATAATCTGATAATAGTTTATTAAATTTAATGTTCAAACCAACATCTTCCTTAAATAACATAGGCGTAGTACATCAATACGCACGGTTTTATTTCTAAGAATTATTATAATTTTTGTGCTTGAATTTTGACTATAGCAATAATAAACAGAGAGCAATGCACAACTAATTTTCTAACGTTTTTTAAGGAGGAATGAATTGCTGATTGGAATTTTACACTATTGGCGCAGAACGTGTGTATTTTTATTATACGTTTTGAGTTAACTATCAGTTCCTAAATCAACAAAGAAATAATCATTAGAGAGCGTTACTTAACGAACTTTTATTTCTTTCGCAGTAGTTGTGTCTTTAACATATCCGAATATATACTACTAAAATATAATAGAACTGCCAGGAAAACAGAAAACATGGACCTCTCCGAACCCAATGCTGGGTGAATTTCAACTTGATCATGTCGCAGTTTCAGTCAAAGCGTCAAGAGAAGTCATGAATGTCAAGGTATTAAGAGGAGCAAATCTTGACTCAGATCATTATCTCTCCAAAATCAAATTGAAATTCAGACCAAGAAACACGAGAAAAACGACAACTCAGAGGAGAGTGAGATCAGATTTAGAAAAACTGAAGACATCAAAGTCGGAATTTCAAAAAGAAATCGTGGAAGTCGAAGGCCTAAAAGAACTTGAAGAGAGAATGGTTGCAGCAGCAAGTAGGATAGCTCCACAGAGAAGAAGACCGAGACATGTCTGGTGGAACATGAAATGCGACGAGGCGATTGAGACAAGACAAAGAGCATGGCAAGTATGGAAATCACTCCAGACAAAAGAAAAATTTGAAACATTCATTCAAACTAGAAAAGAAACGGCCAAAACTATCAGGAAGGTCAAGAGGGATCACATGAAGAAAGACCTAGCGTCAATTGAATCTGACTTCAAGAAAAACAACACCCGTGACTTTTACCGGAACTTCAAAAAGACCGTGACCAGATTCACACCACCTAGTCTCAACTTTCGGAATCCAAGTACAGGAACACTGGCCCACAGTGATGAGGAAAACTGCAAAATCTTGGCGGACTACTTTAAAAACCTGCTCAACTGCGCAGGCCCGACGGAAACCTTCGAATTTCGAACCAACAAAGTAAACCCGGACTCGGAACCACCGAACCTCGAAGAAGTCAAAGAAATCATCAAATCCCTTAAGAATAACAAAGCACCAGGTGAAGATGGGATCATTGCAGAGTACTGGAAACTTCTGGAGGACCGTCAGCTCGGACTTCTGGTTAAAACTTTGCAGAAGGTGTGGGAGACCGAAGAAATCCCAGAAGAATGGACATCAGCACTCATCCACCCTCTACACAAAAAAGGGGATAAGACCGACACTAACAACTATAGAGGAATTTCACTATTGCCGGTCACATATAAAATCTTCTCGAAGGCCCTACTGACAAGAGCAGATGATCAACTCGACGTGCAGCTCGGTGAATACCAAGCGGGCTTCAGGAAATCTCGGTCATGCCCCGAACAAATCCGGAACCTCAAACATGTCATCGAACACTGCAGAGTCCGACAAAAGCCACTGGCTATCGTATTTGTTGACTTCAAAAAAGCTTACGACTCCATAGACAGGGAATCATTGCTCGGGATACTAGAGGAATTCGGACTAGACAACAAAACGAGAAAACTTTTCGCGAAGACTATCAACAATACGCAGTCCAAAGTCAAGTTCAGAACTTGTATCTCCGAGCCTTTTGAAGTAAAGTCAGGAGTAAGACAGGGAGATGGACTCTCCCCACTGATGTTCAATTGTGCTCTCGAGAAGGTCATCAGAGAATGGAGGAAAACGGCACCAAGAGGAGTCAAACTCGGAAGAGAACTTGAGATCAACTGCTTAGCCTTTGCGGATGACCTGGCACTCCTGGCGAACTCAGAAGAGGAGGCGATCACACAAGTCGAAACTCTACATGAACTAGCGGTCAAGATCGGGCTCCAAATATCGTACGAGAAAACGCAGTACATCTCCAACCAGAAAACGGATCGGACACATTTCAAGACCAAACATGGAAAAATCCAGAGGGTGACCAGGTTCAAATACCTTGGCGAATGTATTGAACCAAACAACAATGAAAAATATGCAATCGGAAACCGAGCCAACAAGTTTGAAGTAGCGTGCAGACTGACGTCTCAGATATACAATAAAAAATCCATCTCCAAAAATGCAAAAATAAGACATTATCATACGGTGATTCGACCGGAAGTTCTCTACGCATCAGAATGCCTCGCACTTAGACAGAAGGCTCCATTAGAAAAACTAATCCGTAAAGAAAGAAGGATCATCCGCAAGATTTTAGGGCCCAAATACAAAGAAGGAGAATATAGACTCCGCAGCAATGAAGAAGTCTACCAACACACAGAAAAAATCACATCCATCATGAAGAAACGAAGAATTGCTTTCTACGCACACACAGTGAGAATGAACGAGCATAGGCTCTCAAAACAAATCCTGAACTACAAAGAAAAATTGAAAAATCCCGATGGATGGCTCAAAGAGATAAAAACAGACTGCAACAAACTCCAGATAACGGAGACGGACATCATACAAAGAACACCTCTCAGACATAAACTCAAACTAGTGCTCCAGGAAGAGGACAGTAAAAGATCAAGACCTAAATGGTCGGAAGAACGAAAACGTGACTTTTCCAAGAAAATGAAGGAATACTGGGCGAAGAGGAAAGCACAGAAGAAAAACTGAGAAATCGCGGTCCTTTGTAGGCCATAACGTAAATAATAATAATAATAGAACTGATGTACAGTAGAAAAAATAATTATTTAGGTCTTGCGAGTAAGGCGGCCTACAATGACAACGCGCGTGTGACGTCAAAGGCAGATATAACATAGGACCAATCAGAGTGTAGTATTCTCAACCAATGAAAAATCTTCAAACCTAACCAATCAGATGTCTTCCTAGGCGTCATTTTGATTGGTTAATATTGACCAATCAGAGGGCTCATTATAGTTCACTACGTGAACCGATATCAACCAATGAAAACGTCTCAATCATTATTACGTCATTTGTCTGTGTCGAGCTTCCTGATTGGTCCGGTACTGTTCCTACGCGTGACGTCGCCTTCCATTTTTACATAAGATCCGCCCATTGCCACGGCCCAGTTAATGATACGGCCGAATAATAGAGAATAACGTCTACTGAAATGCAATACGTTCCAGAATTAAAACGCCTACCAAAAACATTTTTAAACTTGTTAAGGTTCTTCCGAGTACGGAATGATTATGGTTTATTGTATGAAACAGCAGTAAGTATACTGCTGTTAAGCAGTATAAGTATATACTGCTTTTCACAGTATGAAATTAAAAAAGTCATAAAAAGGAAGCACAAGAATAGATTGCGTTGTCACATACAAGCTTCCTTAAATTTAAGACATTATTTTGTCGGCTACCATGCAAACACTACTATACGAACGTAACACATTGTGATTTTTTCATAGTATTGTGACGCTTATTGCTAAGGTCCGTTTCGGGATCTAGGTTATTTGTTAATTAATACACTAAATTTTACAATTACAAAGATTTATTACACTAAAAGATTACAAAATAAATGATTAAACTAATTATAATTAAGAATTACATTAAATGATTAAATAATTCACTTAAAATAAATAACAAACAATAAATAACTTAATAACTTACTTAGCCTACTTACAATCGCTTTTATAGATTACACTAACATACAACACAAACTGAATTCACCAAACTACACATTAACTTTACCCAATACACACACAACAAAGAGACGGTATAACAATATTACTCGGATATGTAATCTGTTTACGCACCTCGACAATCAAACGGCAAAGATCACACGAATATTGACTGACCACACTCGGGGGTCTCTTTTTATACCTACTCATTCATAAAGATGTTCCAGAATAAAGTAGTGAAATCTACTCAAGTACAAAAATAACTCTTTATTAATGAATGCTAGAAAAATCCCTTTGATAACAAGTCAACTATTGTAAATAGGAAACGAAAACAACCTCATAAACAACTTCATAAAAATAGCCTTTTTATAACACACAATACCCTTTTATAATAGGCATACCCTTTATCGTTAAAACTGTCATTTATAAAACTGATCTTATTGTGTAAGTTATTGTTATTTTATTATTTCTTAACTATGTTTATGAATGGAATTCTGGAAGATTCGTGAGCGATCCCGTCTTTTCTTGCTGTATATTAACGTTTATTTTAATAAGGACGTCGCTGAAGTTTTTTTTTGTCAACTAAGCGTCAGTAGTATCGCCGGCATTACCAAGCTGAAATTTAGAATATACATGAACAATACCTAGTAAGAGCAAAATACAAATTGTGCCCTTTTAACGACAATCAGTCACACTAAAAACGGTTAACGATATGAAAAATTTCAAGGCAATATTTTTGACATTTCTCCGCGTTTATTCGCAGTTATTTTCATTATTTTATTTTATGATGCGAAAATTAGTATTGCCTATATGAAACATTAAACTGTTAAATATTTTTTAAATTTCAACTGCTACTTCCACGGCTAAAATAATAGTTCTGTTTTCTTCACGAATGAAGCAATTTTCGACTAAACATTATAACAACATAAGAAGTACTGGTGAAATAACCACTTTTAGACCTTCTTCATATGACAGTAGATTATTATACAGTTAGACCTTGCAGTGTGAATATATTAAAAGCGCATTTGCAAGGTGCGAACTGAAAATTTTTTAGAAGGCCTGCTTTGCTCATCAAATGACTTTTCTACTGAAACATACGGTTACAAACCAAAAAAAGTAACCCAATTAACTTTTCATTTTATTTCAGATAACTTGTATATGTTTGAACTAACTTCTACCCTAATGATCTAAAAACTCAAATTAATTGTGCCGAGTATTTAACATCTCATTATTTACCTAATTTTAAGTAACTTGAAAAATCAGATTTGTAAGAAAGGATGTTATCCAAGTCGTTATGAAAGAACGTACAAATTTAATCGTACTAATCGTACAAAAAATATAATCTGATAATAGTTTATTAAATTTAATGTTCAAACCAACATCTTCTTTAAATAACATAGGCGTAGTACATCAATACGCACGGTTTTATTTCTAAGAATTATAATAATTTTTGTGCTTGAATTTTGACTATAGCAATAATAAACAGAGAGCAATGCATAATTAATTTTCTAACGTTTTTTGAGCAGGAATGAATTGCTGATTGGAATTTTACACTATTGGCGCAGAACGTGTGTATTTTTATTATACGCTTTGAGTTAACTATCAGTTTCTAAATCAACAAAGAAATAATCATTAGAGAGCGTTACTTAACGAATTTTTATTTCTTTCGCAGTAGTTGTGTCTTTAACATATCCGAATATATACTACTAAAATACAATAGAGCTGATGTACAGTAGAAAAACATAATTATTTAGGTCTTGCGAGTAAGGCGGCCTACAATGACAACGCGCGTGTGACGTCAAAGGCAGATATAACATAGGACCAATCAGAGTGTAGTATTCTCAACCAATGAAAAATCTTCAAACCTAACCAATCAGATGTCTTCTTAGGCGTCATTATGATTGGTTAATATTGACCAATCAGAGGGCTTATTATAATTCACTACGACATCCGATATCAACCAATGAAAACGTCTCAATCAGTATTACGTCATTTGTCTGTGTCGAGCTTCCTGATTGGTCCGGTACTGTTCCTACGCGTTACGTCGCCTTACATTTTTACATAAGATCCGCCCATTGCCACCGCCCAGGTAATGATATGCCCGAATAATAGAGAATAACGTCTACTGAAATGCAATACGTTCCAGAATTAAAACGCTCACCAAAAACATTTTTAAACTTGTTAAGGTTATTTCGAGTACGGAATGATTATGGTTTATTGTATGAAACAGCGGTATACTCTTACTGCTTTTCACAGTATGATATTAAAAAAGTCATAAAAAGGAAGCACAAGAATAGATTGCGTTGTCACATACAAGCTTCCTTAAATTTAAGACATTATTTTGTCGGCTACCATGCAAACACTACTATACGAACGTAACACATTGTGATTTTTTCATAGTATATTAAAGTTTATTTTAATAAGGACGTCGCTGAAATTTTTTTTGTCAACTAAGCGTCAGTAGAATCGTCGGCATTACCAAACTAAAATTTAGAATATACATGAACAATACCTAGTAAGAGCAAAATACAAATTGTGCCCTTTTAACGACAATCAGTCACACTAAAAACGGTTAACGATATGAAAAATTTCAAGGCAATATTTTTGACATTTCTCCGCGTTTATCCGCAGTTATTTTCATTATTTTATTTTATGATACGAAAATTAGTATTGCCTTTATGAAACATTAAACTGTTAAATATTTTTAAATTTCAACTGCTACATCCACGGCTAAAATAATAGTTCCGTTTTTTTCACGAATGAAGCAATTTCCGACTAAAACATTATAACAACATAAGAAGTACTAGTGAAATAAACACTTTTAGACCTTCTTCATATGACAGTAGATTATTATACAGTTAGACCTTGTAGTGTGCCGAATTTACTGAACACCTGGAATTGTTTATTTTTTGAATTTGTTAAAATGATAAACATCTCCAGCTGATTACTATATAAGAATTATTTAAAATTATTTCACATTAACAAAATTATTTTAGTAAAAAGTTGTTTATTCCAGTTGCTAGGCGACTAGAGAAGAACAAGATAAATTTTGTATAAAATATATTTCAGTGAGGGGCAAGATGGCGGAGGAGTAGGCGGGTCCCTCACTCAGTTCTTTAAAAATAGTTAATATCAAGAGGAATATTTATTTATTTATGTTTCAAATAGTGATTAAAATGTGATAAATAGTAAAAGAGTTGTTTTATATCTTTACAAATTATCAATCCCACGTAGAAACATATTTTAGATTGTTTCAAATTGTACATCCCTCGTGGGGAAAATAGAAAAGAATATATTTATTTATGTTTTAATTTGTCAATCCCTTGTGAGGAATATTTTAATTTGTTACAAATTGGCACCCTAATGTGGGGAAACATCCACGACTTTTTGGATTGGAAATATCGAGAGAAAAATAATTATACAACAAATTTGGCAACCCGATTGTGAGGAAGAATTTCAACGACAATTTAATTTAGAATCCATAAAATTGAATATAAAAATGAAATATAAAGGAAATAAAATGTAAAACATTTATAATTTAAAATAGAAGACATGTCGGAAGCTGATTACAAGAAACTGATAGATCTTCGTGTCGCAGATTTAAAGCAGGAGCTTAGAAAAAGAAATATAAAAGAAAAAGGTGTAAAAGCAGTACTTATGGAACGACTACATAGAATTTTACTTGAGGAAGGCCAGGATCCAGACGCATATTTGTTCAAGATTGTTTCTTCAGTACCAGAAATGAATCAAACTCCAACTACATGTCAGCAGAGTGAAAAAGATGAGTCATCGGAGGATGAAGACGAGGGTCAACCAGATGAGGACGACGAAGCAAGAAGGAATGAGCCAGACGAAGACGGAGCCGACGTTGACGACGTTAATGTGAATCAGGAAACAGGTACAGCAAATACTAGAGTAACAATAGAAGGTATGGAACTTTTACAAAAAATGATGGTAGATTTAACGCAAGGAATAAATGAAAATTTAATAAAAGGAATAACTGAATTAAAAAATGATAATAAAAACTTAAAAAAAGAGTTAGTTGAAAAAATAGATGCTTTAGATTATAGGTTAGATAAACGAGAAAGGGTTATAAGCGAATTTGGAGAGGGAACCAAACAGGATAATGTAAAAATAATTGATAAACTTAGGGCAGAAATTAGGAAAGATTTAGAGGATAGAAATAAAAGTAAAGATAAAGGAAATGCTAATTATTTTGAAAAAGATAAGGATATGAGTAAAAATAGTGCTGAAAATATAGGTAAAACTAATAATACTATAAAAGAAAATGAAGTAACTTTTGATAATACAATAAAAAGTGTTGTAAATAATAATGATTATACCCAGATGAAAGTAAAACAAATTTCAATTGACAACAGTAAAGATGTGGACAATAATGGTAATGAAATAATTGAGAAAGTTATAAATGAATATGAAATAAAAGCAAATGATAGGATAACATATAATAATAATAATAATAATAATAATAGCGGACAGTGTAATGAATTTAAGTCTAAAACATTTGTGAAGAATGTTGTTAGAAACAACAATGCAATTAATAAAGTTAATATTATTAGGAATTTCACAACCAAAGGAATTAACAATCTTAATGAACTTAGTGAAATACTAATGAGTTTTGTGAAAGACAATGTGCCAGTGATAAATATTGATGATAGATATTCTAATCATGATAAATGTAAAAATTATGTACATATGTTGATTATGTTTATTGTTAATTGTTTTATTAGTTAAGAAGCGATAAACATAATATTTATTAGTAATGTTTATACACTCTAATGTTTGATAGGGTTATGTTCAATTACATTATGTTTATAGGTTATAGTTTAGGTGTTATAGGTTATATTATGTTTATAGTTTATGGTTTATTTGATTAATGGAATTGTAAGGTCGCTTAGTAACAATTTTTAGAAAACATTTTGGAATTAAATTTATCAAACAAATTCAAAATTTAGATTATCATAAAAATTTCTTTTTGCTTTCAAAATTGAATTGTGGGGATATTTGTAGTGTGCCGAATTTACTGAACACCTGGAATTGTTTATTTTTTGAATTTATTAAAATGATAAACATCTCCAGCTGATTACTATTTAAGAATTATTTAAAATTATTTCACATTAACAAAATTATTTTAGTAAAAAGTTGTTTATTCCAGTTGCTAGGCGACTAGAGAAGAACAAGATAAATTTTGTATAAAATATATTTCAGTGAGGGGCAAGATGGCGGAGGAGTAGGCGGGTCCCTCACTCAGTTCTTTAAAAATAGTTAATATCAAGAGGAATATTTATTTATTTATGTTTCAAATAGTGATTAAAATGTGATAAATAGTAAAAGAGTTGTTTTATATCTTTACAAATTATCAATCCCACGTAGAAACATATTTTAGATTGTTTCAAATTGTACATCCCTCGTGGGGAAAATAGAAAAGAATATATTTATTTATGTTTCAATTTGTCAATCCCTTGTGAGGAATATTTTAATTTGTTACAACCTTGCAGTGTGAATATATTAAAGGCGCATTTGCAAGGTGCGAACTGAAATTTTTTTAGAAGGCCTGCTTTGCTCATCAAATGTCTTTTCTACTGAAACATACGGTTACAAACCAAAAAAAGTAACCCAATTAACTTTTCAGTTTATTTCAGATAACTTGTAAATGTTTGAACTAATTGTAGCTACCAATTAGCCGATAAATATTATGTATCATATTACGTAATACATCGAAGAATATTTAAATGGAAATTACACGGAAGTAATCCGTTTAAGAGCTTTTAGTAGTATTTATTTAAGCAAACGAGTGTTTCTGTGTTCTTGAACGAGTAGTGAATACGAAATATTTTACTCCAGAGTAGGCCTACTCACCAGAATTTATTAAATCTCAATCGCATTTTTGTTAGAATTTTTATTATTTCTACTCTTTTAGTAAAACAAAATAGTTTTGATCTACTAAATTCTTAATACAGATAGTAGTGTTGTGGCCCAACCATCTACGTGCCATTTGAGTTGTTGTTGTTTAGGTCATCAGCCGAAAGGCTGTTCTGAACCTGTAGAGGTTTTACCAAGTAAAACGAGGAGTGAGGTGTTTTACCATTGTCTTCCTCACTGAATGGAAAAGTATGCTTATCAGCATGCCGGGCCCTCTGAAAAGCACAAATTTTCCACTCTGCAAATGACACCTTCACTTCATTCACCACAGGGTCTGGCTGTATAATGAAATTCATAACTTTCAGACGAGATAACTCTCATTAGTGTCTTTTACACCTCTACCTCTTCTGTTCTTAAATGATTCAGTCATTTAATTGGCTGACCATGTGATAAGAAACAGAACTATTTATTTTTGCCCTGCGACTAACAGATTGAGTGTAAATAATTTGACACTCCATCTGTCTGTTAACCATTTGAGTTAAAAACTCAAATAACAAACTTTATTTAGGTTTGTACATGAAAAAATGCTCAAAAAAAAATTGACAACAATTCATGAACATAAACCAAGTGTAAAAATAAGAGGTTGAACAAATACGACATGAAATGATGCAACTTAAGATCATTATTACATCAGTTATTCAACTTAAGTTATGATAAAATGCTGAGGGAAAGCCATTTTTGAAGTGACTACTCTTCTTTTGGCGCGCCTGGACTGTGTTTTTAGCACGGGAAAAATCTTTTCTTTGCCGTCACGTCACACTCGGCTTTCAACAATTACCATGAAAACAATCACTACAAATTAATTTACAAAATTTCTTTTTAATTTGTTATCTTAATTAATTAATTAATTAAATAGTCACTTCTGTCGGTCAGTCCCGCAACTGCTGTTTTATGTATTTCTGTGAATCTACGAGCTGAGCTGCTCTTATAGAACTACGAATAGATGTGTTGTGAGTGTGAGACGTGAGAGAGTAATACCTCCTGTTATTTCTCTATAAATTAAAAGTTTTTGTTGTGTTGTTCTTGATGTGAAAGTGTTAAAATAAATTTGTGTGGAGTAGTCTGTGCAGTTTGCTATGTGTTTAACTGCTGTTTAGGAGATTGATGACTTGTGGATTCTGATGGTTTTCAAGTCGTGTTTGGTAACTGGAGTAAAACTCCTGAATTTCTTCTTGTACTGAGTGTTCGTATCATCGTGTATATAGGTTAGATATTACATATCCAACCTTGGTACACAAGGTAAGTCTGTGATGTTCCGAAGTATCTTTGATTGAAACCTTTGAATTATTTCAACGTTACTGTAACTTGTTGTAGCTACCCTATACTTGATTTCACGTTCAGAATG
The DNA here is from genome assembly GCA_035578175.1 of Catonia carolina. Lineage (NCBI taxonomy): Eukaryota > Metazoa > Arthropoda > Insecta > Hemiptera > Achilidae > Catonia > Catonia carolina. The sequence continues at coordinate 327,752,608 of JAQMRL010000001.1, read as the reverse complement.
CAGTGCGGGATGTCCATAAGCAATGTATTTCATATGGGAGTTTCAGCGCTACTACACTAAGATAAAAAATATCGACTCCACGCCACAAAACGTTCTCATTTACCAACTCCTATTAAATAGCGCAATACGGAAACATTCTTAATATTTGTATAGTTTTAAAGATCAGGTACCGACAATTATTATAGAAATGGAATTGTTTATCAATTTTATTGTCTTTTTTAATTATTTTAAAGCAAAGAATAGTTATTTTTTAAATTTTGATAAATTTTTAAATCTTGTTTGAATAACAGTTGTTAGTATCTCGGAAAGGTATAAAAATGGTAATAAAACTCCCCTGGCCCGACATTGAGGGTGACGAAGAGAAAGACGTCATGCCCCTTTCTCTTATGCGTACCTACGGTCTCTTATTTAAGTGTTAGAATGTAATAATAACATGTAGCGTAATAAAATACGATTCATTAGGAAGCGAAAGTATATTTTTCAGAATTTTTTGATTGAAAACGAGCTTGTTAGAGCCTAGTAAGTGAAACTTCAAATATTTTTGCCAGTGACCTTCGGTGGTGTCGGCGGAGAAGGGTTATTGTATTGGCTGTACCTGATATTTTCCGTACGCCTGGTAACACAGTGGGTTCTCATAAGAGCTGTACTGCATTCTGAACGTGAAATACGGTATAGAGTTGTATTAAGTACGTCCACACAGGTTTGAGTACTGTTTTCTGAATTAATAGTTTGTTTGGGCCGATAATTTAAATGTTCCGTTAACTTTCCAATACAGCTGTTGGTATTTGATATTTTGCGGCTTCATAAGCGAGTCCTCCACGTTAGACGCCTCTCCAGGTGGTGGCCAAGATATTCTACTGTATCGGTTTGTGGAATTTTTAAGTTGTTTAAAACACTAGTAGACGTTTCCCGTTTTAGTGTAAATGTAATGTGCAGACTCTTTTAATCATTTGGTTTCATACCCCACTTCTTTTGCCAATTTTGTCCGTCTGCATTAGCAGTAATTAGCGTTAAACCATAAAAAAAAAATTGCCAATTTAGTATCCTGTCTTTTGTTGCTATAGGTGTTATTATTAAATGGAAAGCCATTTAATATGTAAAAAATGTCTTTTCCTCAGCAGTTTGTCATGAGTTGAGTCAGCAGTTTACCGTAGTAGTATTGTGGTAGCAAAAACATTTTCATATTTAATTAATAGGACTAATGAACCAAGGCAGGCTATGCCCGATGAACTTAATTAAAAAAAAGCTAATTTTGCGACACATGGGTGATTGTGTAAACGGCTTTTATGGGAGTCTGATCTTTTATTATGGAGTAGAGAATTCCATAATTCTATTGTGTTCTGCTGGGTTCGTTATAAGTTTCTGTAGATTTATTATAGTTTGTGTTATTATTTTCTCTAGATTGGTACACTGCGTTCTGTGTGTTCTCCATCTTTCGAGAGAATTTTAAGTTTGGTTATATAAAAGGGGCCGTTCTTTAGTCAGCCATTGTTGGTTGAGCCAGTGTGAAGTTAGCGTTAAATGAAGTTAGTTTGTTAAAATCAATTTGTACATAACACGTGGCGTATTGTAGCAGTTCTTCGTAGCTAGAAGTTCGTGTAAAATTATTTTTGTTTGCAAGAATGAATGATTGAATTATTTGATTTTAAATGAACACATTTATTTTCAGTTAAGTTAATTTTAAAACATTTTGTAATAAAAATTAGTCTATTATTATTAAGTCAAGTAGTTTATTGTAATTTTTCAGTTGTCATAATTGCAATGTAGGTAATTAATTTGTAAATACACATTTGTTATAAATTTAAAAAGAAGTTTTATTATTTAGAAATAACCAGATCCTGAAAAAACCCGGAACAAACGTTAAAATATTAACATTTTAGTTTGGTATTATTTATTTGATATTTGTAGTGAATATTTTATTTGGTAAAAATCAATATTATTAAATTACGTTGCAAATTAAGTAAATAATGTTGTTAAGTTAAGTTTAATATGTGTACAATGTTAAAGTAATGATAATGAACATGATACACTTCACTAAATATCCAATATCTACTATTATATCGATTTTATATTATTATATTCGAACGTGGAAGCCACCACACGAAATATCATCTTACAGACCAATAAGTTTGTTGCCAATTCTTTCAAAAGTATTTGAAAAATTATTGCTTCAGAGATTACGCCCAGTACTGGATACCATAAATCTCATTCCGAATTGCCAGTTTGGTTTCAGAGAAGGTCATGGCACGATTGAGCAAATTCACAGAGTTGTAAACAACATCTACAAACCACTTGAAGAAAAGAAATATTGCTCCACGGCATTTCTTGACATCAAGCAAGCCTTTGACAAAGTGTGGCATGCGGGTCTTCTTTTTAAAATTAAACAAAATCTTCCCCATCAGTATTACTCAATTATTGCATCTTATTTGGAGGACCGATACTTTACAGTGAAATATAAGGACGAACAATCATCTCTAAAATTAATTGAAGCTGGTGTTCCTCAAGGAAGCGTGCTGTCTCCTGTTTTGTACACCATTTACACTTCTGATCTTCTACAAAATGACAACACTACAGTGGCAACAGTACAAAATTGGTAAAAAAGTGGCGTATAAAAACAAATGAACACAAGAGTCTGCACGTCACATTTACACTAAAACGGGAAACATGTTCACCAGTGTTTTTTAACAACGTACAAATTCCACAATCCGATACGACAAAATATCTTGGCCTCCACCTGGACAGGCGTCTAACATGGAGGACTCACATATGGAACAAACGAAAACAGTTAAATCTTAAATACCAACAGCTGTATTGGATGCTTAATGGAAAATCCAAATTATCGGCACAAAACAAATTGTTAATTTATAAAACTGTACTTAAACCTGTGTGGGCATATGGGATACAACTCTGGGGCACAGCAAGTCACAGTAACATTGAAATAATTCAACGGTTTAAGTCAAAAATACTTCGAAACATCATGGACTCACCTTGGTACATATCCAACACTATATTGCACAGAGACACGAACACTCCCACGGTACGCGAAGCTATACAGAAATTTTGCACCAGTTACCAAACAAGACTTGAAAATCATCAGAATCCAGAAGCCATCAATCTCCTAGACAACAGTGGAACACACAGAAGACTATGCAGACTACACCCTACAGATTTATTTTAATATGTGATTGTGTAATTTATTTTACATTCCTGGCAAGATCAATTCAACAAAATGGGAAATTTTATAGAGTAATACCAAGGGGTATTACCTACTCAAGATTTATACTTACAACACATCTACTCATTGTTCTATGAGAGTAGATCATAGATTTACAGTTATTCAAAAAAAAAAAAAAATATTCGAACGTAGCATCCGAACATTTTTGAAACGGTTTGAGATATCAATACACAGTTTTCATTACTGGTTTTCTTTTGAAATTTCGCATCTAACCTATGTATTACATGGCCATCTTCCTATTTAAAAAAGAAATATAGTTAGCATTAAGATTGTAGACCAAACTTTTAAGCATCATAAAACCGCATTGTTAATGAAATAGGTATCTACTTGTACAGTACCTTCCTTAGGCCTACATGGGCATCTTCCTATTTAAAAGAAATATAGTTAGCATTAAGATTGTAGACCAAAATTTTAAACATCATAAAACCGCATTGTTAATGAAGTAGGTATCTACTTGTACAGTACTTTCCTTCTCTTATTTTCGAAATATTAAGTCACTCCAGACTTTTCACCTACCCTTTATAGACTATTTTAGTTTTATATTTCACAGCTATACACATTAACTGAGGGTGATAGATTAAAACATGCCAGACCTGAGCGGAAATCGAACCTAGGATGCCTAGCATAGAAGTCTTTGTACATTACGTTATAGCATTCGAAAGGCAATACAGCGGAGTAAAGAATATTCCAAATATCTGTTGAGGTTTTAAAAAAACAAAGACAGTGTATTTTAATTAAAAAAATTGCCAGTAAATGTGGTAGGCCTACTAACAAAATATTATCTATGGTTTTTAGTTACATTAAATTAATAATCTATTTCGAATTATTTATTCTGTACGGATGAATATCTTAGTACTTAATCAAAGCGCACGAAATCCCTCATGGTCTGAGAACGAGTTTGAGAGGGATTTTAAAAGTACAAATTGGGGAGGTACTTTCGGGTTTAGCTTACTTCGTTTTTCCTTTTAAATTCGATAAAAGATACGTGACTTGAACGTTTAAAGTAATTTTCATGTACGTCCAATACAACTGATTTCTTAAATGCTGAATTAAGCATGTTGAAATTATAGTCAATACCTTATCTAAAAATAAAAATTAATCTTATGAAAAGTATTTGAACACATTTTATATTTTATCAGAAAATAATGAAATAAAAAATGAGATCACCTAATACGGTGGTAGAATATAAAACTGTCCAGTTCTAGGAATTAAGTAAATTAGGTTTCTTCAAACCTTTTTTTAGATCAATTCGATTTGTCAATCGGTGCAGAACTTGAATGCTAAGCAGAAAGAACCGTTTTCGATTCCAGCAAGAGTTTGAAAGTAATATTCTAAAATTAATTTTCAGATCTTTAAAATCCAATTCAATTCTTATTAGCTTTAATAGTAGCTACTGATATCGACGTTATTGTGAGATTCCAAAAAGAACTAAATATATTCCAAAGGTGAATATAAATTTCTTGTTAATAATTTTTTACATATAAATTTATTTTTAGTATCATTTGTTGTATGAACGATAAATCGTTTGTGTATTTTAGTGATTTATTGCGAAATTTTTCTGTATAATAAATAACATTAAATTTGTTAACTTAAAAAGTTCAATAAACAATTTTATAAAAGAGCAGAGGAGTTTTATAAAAACCAAAGACCATTTCTTTAAACTATATAAACGTACTTAATGAAAATTTTATGAATTTCCTTTGACATGAGCAAAAAAATGTAAAAGCATTTTTATAAAGGAGGAAAACTACATTTCTTTCGAACTTTTACGATTTTAACATTTTACTTCTAGAGCGTTTAACATTTTGTGGTATGATTTTATTTTCCATCTTATATTTTCGTTACTGGGTTTTTCAGTGGTTTTGAAAAGTACTTTATTTATCTATTCTGAAAGTTTATTTCTAAATAACTTTCCAAAGTCTATTGAGTTTTTACATACGACATTTGCTTTGCAAGTGGTTACTGTTTTATTTTTGTGTACAGTATTATAAAAATCCATTCATTTTTGTTATCAAAATATTATATTTTATGAAAAATAATCAATTTGAAATTATTATATTCGTAATTTTTTTAATGCCAGTCGTATAAGCAAAAGTTAAATAAAACATTTATCAACAAATACCAAATAGTTTTTAAATAAAAACGATGTCTAAATTTTGTAAGTATTATAAAAACTATTAATAATTCTTGAAGGAGCTAATCCAAAAATAAGTTTTGAAACTACATAAAACTATTTTTTATAAGTGTCAGAAAGAGTGTATAAAATTTATAAATATAATTCAGTATTTAATAACTGCGAAATTTTATCCAATATCTTAGTTATCAGTCATATCTGTAGACAAGTAGCTACTTGTTTCATATAACACACTTGACAGCGTACTTGTATTATATACGAGTATATTGGGTGTAATGAAGATTACATGTTACAACGGAACGTAAAAGCTGTTACAAGTTACTAAACGACATATTTGGAAAAAGTTATAGATAACATTTTAAACACAGACTACACCTACTTCGTAGAAACCCCTCACACACGCGCGCGCGCGTACACGCACACACAAATTATGAAATGTATCTTTAAATTTTTTTGGCTAGCGAGAAGAAAGTTTAAATTACAGTTCAGTGTGTTCTGTAAATAACGAAGCCTAAAAAACGTTTTTTAGCTTCTTCAATATTAATTTTATATCTGTACAACAATTAACTACCAAATATGGTTAAAATATTACATTACAGGGAGTTTGAGATGAATATCTCTCAACAAATGAATTTCAACGGGATTATTTTCAGACCAGATAGAATTGATGTAATTTAATTTTGTATAGTTTTCTGTACATTTATTAATTTTCTTTGAATTTATGTAGGGTTTTCTTTGAAATTATTCTGTAGTGTATCAGCGTAAAAGCCAAACTATGTCTTTGCTCAATACTACAAAGAATTGTTCTGCGGGTTGTCTGATAAATTCTATGCTCCTATATCACGTATAAGTATGTTTCCATCTAATTGAAGTTCATTTTTAAATCGATAATAAAAGTTCAGAAATATATTCACGTAATAAATGCGTGATTCTTGGTGCTCGATCTGTAAGTTCGATTTAATATCTAAAGGGGTGCTTCAGTAATCGTCCTGAGTATTTTGGTTTGAGCTCCTTGTATTTTGACAAATAATTTAAAGCAACCATAAATTTGGCTTCTATGCATTCAGATTTATTTTAAAGCAGCTTCAAATTAAGTAGTAATTTTGAAGGTCCATAAAGTTGAGGGTGTGTGCGCATGTGCGAGAGAGAGAGAGAGAGGCTGGAATGAAGAGGGGTAGTGAGCGTAGGAGAAGAGAGGGTGGAAATAAGAGGGGTAGTGAGAGTAGGAGGGGAGAGGGCGGAAGGAAGAGGGGAGAGAGAGAAAGAGATATTATTGATGTAGTTGGATTGGTGAAATCTACAATTCTGTGAAACTGCTATTGAAGCCAGCGAAATTAAATAAAAAGACGCGTGAAGATTTAGAGATTACTAATCAACTGCGGGGCTACAAGTAGATTTATGTAATAAGATCGCTTCTATGTAAAGTAATAAAAATTACTTTTATGTTGGTTTATGTTCGGGACTTGGAGGTCACAAAGAAAGTTTAAGCCGTAAGATAAAAGGGGGAGTGATTAATTTGTCTTAATAAGAACTTTTGATTGAAGTCTTTGAATATTCGAGATTACTGAAATTTTAGCGGCTTCATGAATTTGGTTGGAGATAAGCTTTGTAAGATGCAGGGGTAATTTAGATTGTTTAGAGAAGCGTAACGAACAAAGCCGTTTTTGTCTCTTGCCTGATATTTTCGTTTAATAGTTACAGGGTTTTTCAAAGTCATCTATCCGTGTAACCCTATACAGCAAACATACTTTCTGTAACTGAGGAAGAGAATAGCTATTGGAGAAAATTTAGAATAGATAGCTATTCTGTCAAGGAAGTATTTGAGAAATACCTATGAAAAATTTTTAGATATTACTTATTAGTTAATTTTATGCAATACTAATAATTATTAATGAAATAATTTACTGTGGTATATTTTATTAACTCCATTTTTGTGATTTTTCAAGAGAGCCAAAAACATTAAAAATGTTTTTTTTAATTATTGTAACAAAATGTTTGCAGGTGTTAGAAACTTGAAATTTACACCAACTTTCTTATAGCTTCTGATCTATAGATTTAAATTATTTCACAACTTTATCAACTTCAATAGCCCCCCCTGCCACCCACAGGATTCAGGTAATAGGTAAATAGGCAAAGAGTTAACTCTTTACTTGTTTCTAGTTTTGTTACTTTGTACGTTAGTGTTAACCCCAATATTATTGAAATATCTAGTGCTAACAATATTCTAATAAAGAAGAACTATTTCATACACAACAGTGTGAAAAAATTCCAGAATATATTTCACTAACAGATTAATAAAATGCATTTACAACAAAGAATGCGGATTAAAAATTTTATTAAGAAATTAACGATTTTATTGTCAATACGAGTATATTTTTATTTTGAACGAGTTAAAAATTTTAGTTATTGAAAAATATTTCATATCTTCTAAAAAATTGCTGTTAATATGGTTATTGCAACTCTAAAAATGGAAGTAAGGCAGATAGGAGTTAACCTTTTATAACTTTAGACAGAACATTTGCTCTTGCTTGAGAACAAGAGAGAAGTGCAACCAACAGCATATGTAGAAATTGGGCAGCAAAGTAGTTGTAGTTGAAAAAACTTTTCTAAATATATAAAGTTAAAGTATAAAGAAATATATTAAGTTTTCTAATACAGTAAAAAGTATCCAACGATATTTTTATAAAATGTAGATACCAAAACAAATAAATCTTTCTGATCGATTCTGTTGTAAAGTAAGTTACTTGAATACAACATAACTATTTTACAAAAATGCAAATGATGTGAGTCAGATGACAGCATCTTCGTTCAATTGTAAATTTACTTAATTTATTTCAATAAAAGGTTTTTTGGTCGCCTCAGTAGCGTAGTGGTAGCGCGCTAGCCTTCTACCTGGAGGTCCCGGGTTTGATTCCAAGATAGGGTCTGGAAATTATTTCAAGTTGAAAACTCACAGGTACATAACTAACCGATTTGATGGGCAAAATATAAAGTATCACTAATTGAAGGTAAACTGAGCGTTGTAAAAGAAACGCTTGGAATAAAAGTTGTAGGTTTTTTTAATTTACTACAACGTTAATTATTTATACACTTTTGACCTAATATGTTTATTAAGGTTGCAATGGTAAAAAAACATTAACCCCAAGTGCATTGCCCCCAAGGATTTCAGCAGACATTGGGCTTACCCTGTCTTTTAGAGCATAAAAATGTATAGTAAATTATGCGATGTAAAAAATGTCGTAGAAACAGTTTTTAAGAAAATTGTAAAGAAGTGAAAAATTGCCTGAATATACTACTTCCGGTTGATCAATTTTGATGAAAATATTTTTATCTGGTCCTCTAGTGGTAGGAGCCTATCAAACTTAAGTTCCAAGTTTGAAAACGTAAATTTCCGGTGAAAATTTGATTTCGGATATCGACATGAAAATAATTTTTTCCTTCCATATAAATTCATGATAGGCAAGAAACAAGTAAAAAAGAGAGATTGCAATACTGCTACAAAAAGAAGAAATGAAGCAGTGATGTTTTCTATCAAATAATATGAGTTATTGTGGCTATATATTCGAGTTATGCACTCTTTACGATGAATCCGTTGGATATTGACACACTAATAACAAAAGTAGGACAATGGAACAAAAAATGCAGTATTGAACAAAAAACAGTAGTGAATAATTGGAATAAAAAAAGAACAAATAAAAAACTGACAATTATTGTCATACAAGCTTTTCCCGTGGTCTCCAATTTGATTGAAATAATAGGTCTGTTTTTGAGATCAGATTTTAATTAGTATTACTAGTAGCTGTCAAGAATAATTTTTAATTGTGCAAGTCCAAAGACCCAATTAGACATTTCAAATTACTTCTATGTGTTGTACAAATTGTATAAATTTGTGTCTGTGGTGTATTACTAGCAGGCATTGACTAGTAAGCCCTAATGAGTACAAATAAATAATTAAGGAATAATAAATGAGAACCAAAAATGAGTAATACATAACGAGGAAATTTGATCTGAGTTGGGTGTATTTAGCTTGAATGAAAAAGTGGAGGAGTACCGTAATCAATGAACGCAACATTTGGAACGGATGCTAGAGGAGAGAAGACCCTTAAAAGTGACGGAATATGTTACAGTTGGAGGAAGGGAGGTGGAACGACCTCGAAGAAGATGGCAGTAGTCGAAATGTACGGGTTGGAATATCTCGTGTTTGTGTAGAAGTACAGGATGGTTTGTGAGTTCCAAACAGGCCAAATCCTTGATAGTAAGAAAAAGGAGACCCAAAATGAGTGGCGACCAAAACCTATATTGAATAGCCCACCCAACTCTTGTTACTTTACATGGTGAAAAGTTTTAGTACTATGAATATCATGTTACTGTAGGGCTCGAACCAGGAGGTTTTTGATTCAAATGAAGTAGCTCAACCACTGTGCTATTCTGCTACTCAGGTATTTTAATAGAGCAATCAATAGTGAAAGTCAAGAGGATTTTATAACTTACTATCCAAAACCTAAAAAGACATAAACAGCAGGAAATTTCATTTACGAAAATCTTGTAGAATATAAGGAAGGATAAATACAGTATGAAATAAAGTGTATAAATTCTACCTAAAGTAAAACGTTCACGGTGTAGACTGCAGTGTAGTCGACGAACAGACAATCTCATCTGATGCGAGAATTGAAATTAACAATTACCGTTTAGAAAAAAGTGATCTAATCAGATGCTTCCTTCACGACTCAGTGGTGAAACTGAAGTGAAGTGGAGAAATCAGGAACAATTTGAATGATTTGATTAATAAGCTTAGGCAGGAGAATTTAATTACACATTTTCAACTGGGTTTATTTTAGATTTAAAACAATTTGTAATAGAATTGCCAATAGTCATTCAGTTTTTCTGTTCAACTGGAAACGACAGAAGCTAAAAATTTTTGAGTTAGATGCGAGCAAATACTTTAATTTGTACAAATTCAGGATAATGAACTGCTATAATGAACATTGTTCATAATTACTGAATCTATTAAGAAGATGTATGCGTTGACAGTAGATTAAATATAATTGACTCAATTTATATTCTATTTCAGTATTATTTAGGGAGAATTGTTATCGTGAATTTTCTTTTGTACATCTTGGCCTAGTTATGTTACTCTCATTAAAGTTTACTTTAAATTTAGGAGTATTTAGGAGTAGGTATGAACTTTTCATTCTGTATATCATTAAGAAAATAATACACAGTTTTTATCACAGTAATATTGTTTTAATGAATTACAATAAAATTATCGTTTTATTTTATTATTATTATTGAATAAAAAAAGAATTACTTAATGTTCCAATTAATGTAGTAGCACTATTTCTACAAAAATCATATCACATTTAATTGAATTTATTTTTTACAACAGAAGTGTAAATTTGTATAAGACAAAAATGAAGCGCAAATATTTAGTTTTATATTTCTTTGTGTTTGTTTCGTGTAAAATAAATAAAATACCATTGATGCTGATGTATGGTATTGTGAAATATAAACAATATGTCTGCTGACTAAGATTTTTTAAATATAAAAATTAATATTAATTAGTCGTATACACAGTTCAGATATCGGTATAAAAGTAACATATTTTTACTAATTTCTTTTTAAGTAACTTTATTTTTGAGTTCCTAGACGTATTTATTCCGGAATGTTTTTACTTTCTTTTCACTTTTTTCCATTTAATTATATAAGTTTAAAATAGTATTGTTTCTATTTTTTAAATTACTTTAATTTTAGGAGTAATAAAGTCTCATGTTGCTTTTTTATGGTTGAAGCATTTTAACCTATTTCTTTTCCTCCTAAACAATTTTCTTAAAAATTATGTTACCAGAAACATTGGAGTAGGCTACAATAAATTAAGAAGGACATGGACATGATTCAAAATTCTTTATCAATAGAACTGAATTTCTTAAAAAAGATTTCAATGATATCAATACTTCCACTCGCTTCAGATTTTATTGTTCCTGAATATCTAAAGTAGGAATAAAAAGTTTCTGCAGTTTAATCCGGAAATAAAAAAGGACAATAAATTTTTTTATACAGCAATAAAAATAGTTTATTTCTTCTTGGTGATAATGTTTCATTTTCAGAATTTATTTTAAAGGTATAATAAATCACGAGCGAACACAAAATAAAAAAATGTTAAAATACCGCTTACGTGGCACAGTGGTTAACGTTCTACGTTGTAAAGTGGAAGATTTCGGGTTCAATTCCTGGTCTGTATTACAAGTTCAAAACCAATGTTCCAACATCAGCAAAAGTAGTTGCTAATGATCTTGTTGCGACTTAAAACGAAATTATAATAATTTAAAAACCACCACAATAACACAGTGATTTTTAGAGAGAACGAAAATTAAATTAAACTGCAACGTGAACGCAGGTCTGAGAAATTTGAATGGTTAAAACACACCGATATTGTTGCTCAATCAACAATTTTTACAGTTTGAATGCTTAGCTTTAATTTAAATTTAACCATCGCTTTATCAGAATAAATGAAAAAAAAATATAATGCCACAATTTAAAATGTTTGAACGGCATGTTTTTGTTCCTTTATTTGATGTGGGTATTGTTAGGAGATATACATATCATAAGCAGATTTATTTTTTGAAGATTAGCTAACCGTAAGTGATTGTTATCACTCACGGTACCAAAGGCATTGTTATGTTTGATGTACATAAATTAAACAAAATAGGAACTGTACGGCATGCAGCAGGAATAAACAAAATTAAATTATTCTATATTAAAATGTGAAATATTTAATTTAATTTAAAAATACTTGAGATGTGCAATGCTAGTTAAGCGATACATTATTTGGACTATAATGATCTGTCCTACTTTTCTTACCTAGCATCCGTATAACGTGGTTTTGATTCTTTTGATTTTGTCGCTCGGCTACGTTGCTGAATGAAGGTCGTTTTAAGAGTCGTGAACGCCGCAGTTTTAGTCCTATTAGGACATATAACACAGTGATTAATGTCATTGGTGCTACGAAGAAAACACAAGTCGAAATTTCGAAAGCATGTTCCAACCAGACTTCCTTTTTCAGCGTGCACTGGGTCGATATCCATTCGCCTTCTGTTCCATTCGACTCTAATTCTACTACACCAAACTGAATTGCCTAAAATTAGAAAAAGAACATTATATTTTAGTATAATAAAACGATTTCATAAATTTACATTATTGTTTATTATCACAGGCTCTCTACATTTATCTTTACAACATCTCTAGCCATAGATCTTTTGTACTAAATTTAATAAAAACTACATTCACTTACACTTCTGAAGTTTTCTAAATAACATATCAAAAGTATTGACCCTAACACTCTTAAATTTTTATTAACAGTGGCTAAATGTTTAGTCTAAATTAAAAATTTTAAAGTAAAAGATTGTAAAATACTGGTTATAATATGTTGTTAAATGCTCATCTTGAAAGCTTCTAAACATTTTCTTTAGTGCTTCTGTAGTTTCTAAAAATAATACATGAATACATTCTAAAACTTCATATCATGTGAATGTGAATTCCGCATATTTTTCATTACTAAGCTTCTAATTCAACAAAAATCTTAGATACTGTATATGACATGTACATCATATTAAGTAACAAACGCCTTCCTAGATCAATAAAAGCACTTGTGTAATGTAGTAGTTTTAGTATTTATTTATATTAAAGAAGACGTAATGACGAAATCAGATTCAAACCAAGGATAGACAATAGAGGAGCAAGTAGAGCAATTGTTTCAGATGAAGAAAGACGAGCACGAACATTCAGAATGTAGAGATACTGAGAAAAATATCAAGGAAAAGAACCGGAGAATAACTTCCAGTAAACTGACTTACGTGATCCATTGCGGTCTCAAAAAATTAAAAAAAAAGATGTCTAGGTATTTCATAACATAATTATAAGAACACAATATTCTACGAAATAATAAAGAGCTTTGGAAAGAATCTTTTTTAAGTTTATTGAGCATCGACTGCGACGGTCATTACCCATCGTCGAAATTATGTTAAAAACACCCAACCGAAAATTTATCTGTGACTGGAAAGAAAGATAGATAGCAAAAGGAAGCCCGGTAGGAGAAGAATATCCTGGCTTGGAAACTTGCGAACCTGGTTTGGTAGGAGCTCCATGCAATTGTTCCGGTTGGCAGCGGATAAAGTCAAAATAGCCATGATGGTCGCCCACATCCGTAGCGGATAGGCACTCAAAGAAGAAGAAGGAAATACCGGTGTAGTCAACTTAATTCAAAATCCAAAATCTCCTTACACTTCATCAGTTAAAATGCAAACTTTACAACTACTCAACTGCCAAATGTGTGTAAGACATTATGTTAAAAATTATGTTAAAAACATAAACATATTTATAACATAAACATATTTATAACATAAACATAGTTAGATTATAACTATTTTTGATAGTGTTACAAAAAAATATATTTGAGTACTATAGAAATCCTTTAAACGTCAACATTAAAACAGATACCAGGGTGCAAAAGGCCCGCCGCTTGTGTGACAAACGCACAACAGAAAAATAAGTTACACACAAAGTAACATAAACATTAGAACGTATTTCGTTGAAACTTAACTACATAATCCGCTTTGTTTCAAAAAGTCTGTCATCTATTTTCAAACTCTAAACCTGGTCACAAATCCTATTAAATTTTTCTTTTCATCCTTAATCTCCTTTTAAAATATCTACATTTTCTGCAATGTTCCAATTTATGTAGTACTTAACAATGAAGGGTGAAGGGATTTTTTGTTTTACAAACAGACGGACATATAATATTTATGTTAGTTGAAAAAATAATGAGTAATTAATATTTCTTAGATGATTACAATGGTAGATTATAAACTTTGTATAAAAAAGTGAAGACTAGTAAGATGCACTGATAGGTGAGGAATAAAGAAATAAATTTGTTCTTAATACTGACTAATAAAACTATAAAAAATAATAAATAAATAAATTATAACAATATTAAATAAATATTGTAATCAAAACATCTAATGACATCGGTAATAATGTTGGTCAGAAGTTATTTTTCATATCTGCGGGAGTCAGACAAAATTATTTTATTTTAAAAGCACGTACTGTATTATAAAAATTTAGAAATTTCACAATGAAATCAAGTTAAATATTTATGGGTTACACTATACGAACGTTTAACCTGGTCAAACCATATTAAATTGAAACAGCAGACTTTACCTAGCAGAAAAAACTTCAATCCGGTATTATTGGAATATCTTGCCTACCACGAAAAGAGTTTTTTTAAAAATCAAAGTACCTTTAAAAACATACGAAGTCATATGCTTGTCAAAGCTATGATTCTAGGCCAATAGCTTTATCTCGTAAATATACGCAATGCAATCTAACGTGCTCAGGATTATCACCAACACATCTTGGTTCGTGCGTAATGAAACTTTACACAATGACCTACGAACCCTGTACGTTAATTATGGTATTAAAGAGTACTTTAGACAATTTCATAGAAAAATTCACAAACAGAAAATATACGAGATGTGGCTATTAAATAACGAAACTGACGTAAAAAATTTAATTTTAATTTTAAACATAATCACTTATTATCACCTTCAATCTACCCTCCTTCTCTATCCCTACAACGCTCCATGAAAATTTTTCATTGTTGGAAACAGTGCTCGAAGTTATCTTCTGTCAGCTCCTTCGGAACACGTGCCGCTTTCTCTTTTACAGCTCCCACAGACTCAATTCTTGTCCCTTTTAATGAAGATTTCACCTTAGGGAACAGGTAAAAATCATATGGTGCAAGATCTGGTGAATAAGGTG
Organism: Catonia carolina; assembly: GCA_035578175.1. Classification (NCBI taxonomy): domain Eukaryota; kingdom Metazoa; phylum Arthropoda; class Insecta; order Hemiptera; family Achilidae; genus Catonia; species Catonia carolina. The sequence goes on along the minus strand of JAQMRL010000001.1, from coordinate 327,737,426 downwards.
GATGTTCTAACACTGAGATGCTGTACTTGGCTAGGAACCTCATGACAGATAATGCGAAATGAGCTGCCACAGTCTTGGTGGAGAACCCATTATTTGTCCTTCCACATTTTGGGGCGTTTTTTCCTTACTCATTGACGTAGTTTAGAAAGTACCTCAAGTTAGTAATATTGATTAATTGTTTGACCTTCAGGAACCCAGGGAAGGTACACAATCTCATGAATATAAAAAAAAGACAATCATCATTGCTATAAATTTTGACTTGCTCATTCGAGCTTTTTTGGCTCTCGGTGAAGTTCGGCTCTTCCAGTGCATGGATTGGTGCTTGGTTTCCGGATCATAAGTAAAAAACCACGTTCATCAGATGTTATTATCGTTTCCAAAAAAATTGGGTAGTTTTCAATCGCGTAAAAACAAGTCAGTACAAACATTTTGCGAGCTTTATTTAAAACATTTTTGAGCGGCACGTGTCCTGAAGGAGCTGACTGCTTCCAACAATGGAAAATTCGCATGGAACGTTGTAGAGACAGAGAAGGAGCTTATATTGAAGGTGACAATAAGTGATTATGTATAAAATAAAAATAAAATTTTTTACGTCAGTCTCGTAATTTAAGAGCCACACCTCGTACATAAAAGAATGCATAGGCAACACCACACCTGCCTGACGTTCTTTAGAGTACCTCTCTGAGAAAGATCAGGTAGGTGGGAGGTTAAAGACATAATGGATCTTAAATTAGCAATATTATCATATAATTAAACACATTATTAAAATAACACATTTAATTTTAAGGTAAACTACAGTATACACTAATAAAAGTATTAATTGTCACGTGAGCGATCAGCTTCTTCATGTAATTAATCGCATGGCACATTAACCAAATTTTTGTCAAATTAACCAGTACATTTTGTGGTTGTCTTATATAATAAGAACAAAAAATATTTGTTAGGAAACATCTTTAAGATCAAAGAGTGTAATCTGAGTAGTAGCAAAATCAAATCGAGCTGTCGAGTAAATAAATTATTCCTACATCTTCAACGGCTCACCTTACCTAACAAGTTTAGGTGTTTCAAACGTAATAACAATCTAATAAGCGGACAGCTAAAAATATGTATGTGTATTATATTAAACGAAATAATATAGTAATACTTTATCCAGATTAATATTATGATATAATATTTAACTGCCCTTGTCGTATTATGTAATTATTAATGTTCAGATATCCTTGAAGATAAATTGAGGCTGTTGTACTCTTTATAACTCGTTATACATGGACTTGTACAATTAAAATACGTAACGAAACAAAATATATAAATCATTACATTCAAACGATTCAATAACTAGAATAAAATTAAATCACAATGTATAACTTATTTAAAACGAATCAATGGCTTGGTAGGGTAGGTTTGTTTTATTTTTTTATTATTCCTCTGATTGCGGAAAATATTTTTAGCTAAAACGAATATTAACTATACTTCACCAATAAATAAACACAAAGTGACTTATTTGTAAAGATTTAGTTGATAATATGCATGTAATTTCCGTTTTAATTCATGTAGTTAGTAAATTGTTTTTATCTGTAATTGTATAGAACAAATATATATGTTGACAAAGCACAATCAAGGGTAATTCAGGACCTTGTAAAATGACTTAAATAACTTTAGTTTCTTTACAATTTATGTATTTATATATTTTTGCACATATGTTAGGCCTACTCTTTTCTTATATAACAGAAAAGTAGGCGTTACCCTGCCTACGTTTACTTATTAATAACCGGGTCTTTAGTTACCTTATTACTCGTATTACTAAATTTTTTCAAAAATAATATTGGATTTGTGCGTAATGGTACACATAGGTACAATCTGTGTTCAATATTATGATTATTCACTTAACATGGACACCTGAACCCAATAAATATAGATTGGCAATCTATCCGACTATCAGTTTGGACACCTGTGCTTACTGCTGGATACTTACTACTTCCATTCACTAACGTAAATTAAGGGAGCTAGGCTATTTAGAGTCCAGAGTCGTATTCAAAAATTGTTTAATTGGTATTTTCTGTATCCATACATAATGTATTGTTAAAATATTTACAAGCAGTTCTTATTTTATAAATTTATAAATTTACTTGTAACCCAATTGTGTATTTCAGATAAATCTGTTTTGTGTTGTTTAGGTCATCAGCCGAAAGTCTGGTTTGAACCTCTACAAGCTTTTTGTAAGTAAAATGAGGAATGAGGTGTTTTACAATTGCCTTCCTCACTGAGTGGAAAAGTATGCTTATAATGGCCAGGCCCTCTAAAAAGCATCTATTTTCCACTTTACAAATAACGTTTTCACTTCATTCATCTCAGGATCATGTTGTATAATGATGATATTCATTACTCTCAGAGGAGATAACTCTGACTAGTGTATTTTGCACCTCTACCACTTCTATTCTTAAATGCTTCAGTTATATAATTAGCTGACAATATTAAAGAAAGAGGACTATTTTTTTGTAGCCCTGGAAGTAGCAGATAGAGTGCACATAATTAAACTTTCCACTTGCCAGTTATGGGCATAAATTTGTGGATAAAATTAATTAACAATACCAAGCATCAAAACCAATATAATTTAAGTAATTTTTTGTATATTTAATTAAAATTACTACTGTTTAGATTAATCAATTTGTATTGTTATAATGTATATGTATAAAACCCTATATTGTTCAAAACAATTTTAACAAACTTATTATAAAAAGTATGCGGTCTCACCAAGCTTGATCGAAGTAAAACGTTCTCCATAAAACTGATCCCATACACAACAACTGCGTAGATATAATTAAATACCATTTAATAATAATATTAAATATAATAAAACATATAATAGAAAATTACATGAACATGACTTTCAGGAGAGCAATACTCAAAAGTAAAACTTTTGCGGGTTATATAATAAATAATGTAGCCTTCACCGTATCTCTTATCCAACGTCTAGAAGAACGTTGTGAGGGTTTTTACGGCATGGTTTATAAATTAAGGTCGGATATGAATTGGTTTTCGATTGGAGGAAGTTACCTTTTGAAACATCAGTAAAAGTGAAGGAACATTGTTAATGTACGTGATTTTTTGTCATTTTGTAACGTTTTGTTTTTGATTTACCAGGTAATAATGCGCAAGAATTTAGATTGGACGTGTTGTAGTTTATTTGTAATGGCAGGTTCAGCTGAACCAAAATTTTTACAGCTGTAAGTCCATAAAGGTTGTAGTAGAAATTGGTATGTCAATAATTTTAAATAAATCAAACAGTACACATGTTTACTAAGAGAAATAATTATTTTTTCATACAATTTTCGTTTTAGGTTAATGCGTTTATCATTTAAATTTTTTTCTAACAAATGTGGCATTTTCTTAGATTTTATATCGTTCGTTTGTATGTTATTTTACGTTAAAAATACGTGTTTCACTGAACATTCCCTTGTTAAAGTTAGGTCGAAAACTATTTTTAGTGCATATCTAAATTCATCATTAGATTATAAATTTGAATTTATTTTTAAACGCTTTATTGAATCTATTTCATAATCTTTATTTTAAAAGTTTTTCTAGGTTTTGATCTATTATGAGAATTACACAAATTTATTTAGGAGATGCTTAACTACATTAACAAAATAAGGTTTCGTTTTAAATTACGAAGTAGTCAAAATATAATTCTCATGTTAATTCCATAAAACTGAGGAAGAAAAATGATTATATTAAAAATAATTAACTTAGGACCTTTGTTCGGAATAACTTTTAATACAATTGTATAAAATTTGTGAGAAAGGGAACATTCAGCTCATTCAAAGAACACGGGGAACTTGAGAAAAACAAAAGAACCGGTCTCTCGTTAAATTAATTGTTCTAAATTGAAAATGAAAATTGAAACTAATTAACAAGTTTATTAAACAATAATAAGAAAACATTTGATAATTAATTCACAAAACCAAATAAAAATTTTCAGGAAATCTACTCATATTTTGTTTTTGTAGTAATTACTAGACGCAGACCAACACAAGTTACCAACCAAATTATTTTTACGAGAACATAATTAAATTCCAGTTTTTTATTATATTAATGTAATATGTATTGCGGGTCTGACTAATTGAAAATGAAACACAAACTTCGAACCATGTAAAAATAATTATTTATATGAAAAAATAATGTAATGGAATTTTTATTGTTATAAATTAGTAAAGAAGTAATAAACAAATTTAAATAATACTTAAAAGAATAGCAGAACCGCTGCCACTAGAAACGTTACTAACTAGTTTAAATGAAAATATCATCGCTATTTTTTCATTGTTGTATTAGTTAACGATATAATATTTAGCTGCATTCAATTTACGTAATAAATGTGTGTTCTAGAGATAATGACGTTATGTTAATTGTCATTCGTGTGCATTAACTAATCGATTCTACTTTCTATAGCTTCCATTATGTGGGAATTTATACACGTAAATGTTAAAGTAGAATAAATTTTGTAATTAATTAATGAATGGACTTTATCATAATTAATAGGTGTACAACAATTTAAAATAACTAAATAAACAAATTGTGTTGTGATTCAAATTCAGCTAGTTAAGAAATCGTATTGCTATTATTATTTTACATTGGCCAATCGATAGGTTCAACAGTACGACTGCGTTTACAAAGAAAGAAATCTTGTAGGTCCTACATTTTATGAACTACTGAACCAAAATCTCATTATTGTAAACACCCTATACAAACTAAAAACTTTTATAAATAATTCTATTTCAATTTATTAAATTAATATTAATAAATTCAAAGAAAGACTATTGGCTTACGCTAAATATTTTATTTCATCAACCAAATGAAAAGATAATTTTAAATTTAATACATAAAACAATCAATTTCCATTTACAGCGAAATCCAAAATGATATAAACTCGATAGGGAAGTATTAATACATTAATAATTACTTATTATAAGATAAATCAAAACTATTTATTCCTTTTTATTAATGAAACTATTTTTAAAACAGCTCTAATAAAGAAAAACGATGAGACGATTAACTATTAACCGTCGTACTACATTTTTTGTTTAACTATCTGTGAGGAACGCCAGGAAAAGCAGCGTACACATATTCTGATTAGGTAATTTTTATATTTGTATTTTTTTAAAAGAATGACAAATACAGATAAACAAGTTTTTAAAAGTTTCGTCATTAAACTAAACATGTGCAAGAGAATCCTCTGTTATAATCCACAATGAAAGAAGTTACCTGATTTGCATAGATAGTGCTATCAAGCAATATACATCCGAAATTGAAATCGATTTTAAATAAATAAAGTAACAAAAATATTATAGTTTCTACCCGGAGCTCAATGTCTCATCCGATTTCTACATAGACAGAAATTTAAAACTTCCAAAAATCAAAGAGCCATAGTACCATTTTTTTCAAGAAAGAGATTTTACCTACTTTTTCTTACAACACAAATACAGTTATTTTCAGGTTGTATTTCTCCCCTTTCCTTTAATGATTCATACTGATATCTGCAAAATTCATATTTTAAAAAATGTTGTAAAGGTAATTAAATTACCTTAAGGGGACCGTAACTGGGAAAAAATAATTTTTTTCAGGTTTTTTGTTTTTTCATTTTATGAAACTGCATGGCATTCTGAGTGTTTTGATCTATTATATATGGTGGTAGTGCAATTTTTACGAATATAAACATTATATTATTGTATAAAGACACTCTTGTACAAAGAACTGGGGCTAAAATCTGGAAAGAATATGCTTCGTGCAATGGAACGATGGATTCAGGACGAATAGAAGACACTGAAAGAAAACTGTCCGAATTAGAAAAACTAATAAAGGAGAAGATGAGTTTAAAAAGAAAACAAATTGAAAACGAGGATCTAGACCAACCATCTTACAGCGCTGGACGTTATTAAAAAAGTATAAATTACAATTATTTAATGTCGATTTGCGACAAATCATGATTTTTGAAAGTTGATGCAAGCTTTCTCAGGAATGGTTAAAGGTATCAGTTTGAAATTTTTGTTTGAATTTTTTTTAGTATGGGTAGTTCCACACACAGGATTGTTTTAGAATTTTCCATAATAAATATTTTACAATTTTTTCATTATTTATTTTTTCAGAATTATTTGTACTTTTTATAAAAATTAATAATCAATTTGTAATACTTGATTCAAAAATAAGCTACCATGCGGAACTAAATAAAAGCCTGAAGTTCAATTAAAAAAGAAAATTAAGGTTCTATTTTTTTTAGTTTTTGAGAAAAGTTGCAAAAACTTAACATGTAGTTATACAGGCAGTTACGGTACCCTTAACAAGAAATTTTGTTGTTACAGAATATTTTTCTTAATTGTAGAAAAATCTAACTTACCTGAGGAATGGCAAGACATAGGGCAAGAAACCAAATAGCGACAACAAACTTGATGGCTCTGGATAATTTCGACACAGTGTGCGAAAGAAATGGATGACAAATGGCTACATATCTTTCTACTGTGAACGCCGTGATCGTCAGTACAGTGGCATTGGCTGATGTCTCGGAGGCAAGGCCAGTCAGTACACAAACAGTCTCCCCGAAGATGTACGGGTATCTGAAAAATGACAAAAATTACATGTAAATCAATAACCAATATCAAAACTCGATATTTTTGTTGAGTCCAAGCTATAGATTCATCTAGATCTATACAAATATTAAAGAAGTGATGTTTGTTTGTACCAAATAATCTTTAAAACTACCCAACGGATTACAAAAATTCTTATACTGGTGGATATCTTAGTGCTTCTTGAGCAACATAATCTATAAAAGCATTAAATAATTTTTACATTTTGAATAAAAACATTTTGTGATTGATAAGATTAGGTAATTTTGTTTATTTTATTTATTTAATGTAGGGTCGTTTGGGAAAATTAGTTCATTTATCTGTCGGAACATCATACGACATGCCATTCTCCTTTACAATTTATTTTTTCAAGATGTAAAAAATATTCACGTAAAAGATACAAAAAAAGATGTCTCACCCGATTTCTGCATAGATATGAATGTAAAACTTCCAAAAATCAAAGCGATAGTACAATTTTCTCAAGAAAGAGATTTTACCTCCTTTTTTACAACACATAATCAGTTATTCTCAGGTTGTATTTCTTCCCTTTCCACTGTTGATTCATACTGATATTCGCTAAGTTCATATTTTCAATGGTAATAATAATATTAGTTTTATTTGTAGAAATGCGATTTTGCTTTAATATGTAAAGTTGTGTGAAAAATTAAAAGTTTTAAGTTTAGCTTGTCGAGAAGTTCAGCGAGCAGGGGTTGCTAGTACATTAATAAAATACAAATCTATGATAGGCATGGTTCAATGGATTCATTGTTCTGAAAAGGAATGCTTCAGTAACATTATATTATTCAGTACTGCTAGGTATCATGGAAATTTATTCGCAAAATTTAAAATAAATATTTTTTTGTCTTTGATTTTGATTACGGTACTGAATAATGAGCTGCAGAATTTCACAACAAAAACAAATTGTTTTATAAAACCCATTGAAAATACAACTTTCTAAATTTTAATTTCAAATTACCCGTGAAAACTTACTATTGAATACAGTTCTTCCTTAAGCCATTCCCGTCATATTTTCACGCAAGAAAAGCAATCGTAAAATTTACTAGTTGTATGTGCATACAGTTGTAAATAACATTGGTAAAGTAAAAGAAATTACAAGTAATTTATGTCAATTAATTGCAGATTTTATGGAATTTATTAAATTTTAAGATAACTTTCTTGGGTATACAATTTTACTTTTGTTTAGTAAACTAATCTGGGAAAGTTCTGCATCAATTTTCTTCGTATTTTCTGATCATCGCAGTAGTAATTTTACTGTAGGCATAATGCATACTAAATAACTTAACTAAAGATAACATGTCATCATAAAACGATTGACACTTTATTAATTACATTTAAATTGCGTACGGCAACTTGTTGAAAATCAATTACGACTGTTCTAATTTGGCTCTTACGCAACAAAATATGAACCTTTATTGCTTAAATAACAATCAGCGAATAATATAATCATGTATCAATATAAATACTTTTTTGCGCGGTTTCAGTTGTTGAATAATACAAATGCTTGTAAATTTCAAAAAGATAACACTGATTACTGTTTATGAAAAAATTTAGATTATTTGTATAAATTATTTCAAAAATATACTTCATTTACTAATTAACGTTAATCGTTGTACAAAAAAATGTTTGAAATGAAAGTTGTACGTTTTTCAACACTTTTGCTCTAGAATGCATATTAAGTCCGCAATCTAAAAAACAAATTACAACGAGAGTACAGTCCCCCAAGAATTTCAGCAGACATGACGCTTACCCTATCTTGTAAAGCACAAAAATGTAGTTTATGAGACGATTTAAAAAAAAATCGTAGGAGCCGTTTTGAAAAAATCGCAAAAAAGTGAAAATTGCAAAAATAAACTACTACTTCCGGTTGACCGATTTTGATGAAACTATGTCGGTCCCCTAGTTGTACCTAACTGAAGTTCCAAGTTTCAACTTCGTACGCTATTTCGTCCTTGAGATATTTTATTCTCTATCTCTCTCCCTCTCTCTCACACAAACAGACCAATTGCCTAAACATGTTTTTTTGGGTTCGGGGCCCTGAAAACGCGTATTTTCCCGGTGAAAACTCAATTTTGAAAAATCGACATGAAAACAATACTTTCTTTCCCTATAAAATATTCATGTAGGGCAAGAGAAAACGAAAATTTAAATTTTATTTTAATTATCCGACAAAATTGATCATAAAACCAAAATTAGAAATTAAACTGATTTATAAACAAAAGCCAATTTTACCATAATTTTATTTGCCATAATCCAAATAGTTAGGGATAAATAATTTTTATATAGTTAATAATTCATAGTAATTTGTAAAATAAAGCCCACAGAGAGTTAGTCCAAAAACACACTATTATTTTTAACCTAAAGAATAATAATACAAACTTTCTACGCTATTGTATAAAAGTGAAATCTGATAAAAATTCAATAAAGATAGCGGTATAATTTTTTACTTCTTTTGTAGTAGCCTTTAAAGTTAATAAATTTCAGTTTGTTATCTGTTACGATTGACATCCATTCATTCTGCTGAAAGTCTGTGCATCTTTGTACTTAGTACTTTACGGTAGGCCATGTTGAAGCCTTCACACCGCTGTAGTCGTTGGCTTAATCCCACGTCAATTTAGGATTACTGTCCCAACTTTACAACCTACAAATACTCTTGAGTTTAATTAGGGATGGAAAATTGATAGGATTAATTCAATTGGGAAATAAAATTTGGTCAGACGAATGTATCTTATCATAATAAATGAAGTTTTACGCTAGAGAAAAGTATTTTCAAAAAGTGACTTAGCTGTAAAATATTTCCATGGATTTTAAAGTGAAGCAGTAAACTTTATCTGGCAACTTTTACACATATGCAGAGTTAAAATTAAGTTAAATTATAATTAGTCCCTTAAAATTAATTATTCTTATGCCTGTCAGGCACGTTTAATTGCTGTAAACGTTGTATTTAATTGTCACTCTCGTTACAAGAGCTAAAATATCGATTCTTTATTAACCAAATAACATCAAATATAGAATTTCTGCAGCGTCATTCCAAAAATCGGGTATCAAAATTCATATTTTTGTTTTAAAAATGTATTAACAGACCAACTACAATACCGGTGTTTAAAATTAATTAATGTTTCTTTTCTGTTGAAATTAATACTTTCAGAAAGTTTATCAAGAGTTAAAAACATCAATAGAAAAGCATGTCAAACAAAACTATTTTATCTAAATGGGGGTATACGGGCCGATGTTTAGTTGCGTCAACGAATTAAAATGTTTATTTATCTCACAATTCTCCGCCGAACTGTTGCTGTAGTGGTCGGAACAACTGGGTTTTATGCCAGAGGCCCCAGGTTTGATTTCTGGTCAGTTCTGGCATTCTACAATACCTCATATACCTATACACGAGTCAAGGTTTATGTAGGCATTATCACCTGATAAAAATATTAGTTATAATAACTTTGGGCATAATGTATTTAGTGTAATTCTAATGTTTACGCAGGGTTTGAATTGAGTGACACACATTCCTTCTCCCCTAAGAAAAACAAACATTCTGGAAACAAATCTATTGAAATCAAAATTTCCATTTATTTATAAATACAAATTATTTAATTATTGCATAACAAATAAGTTTTAGTCAGTAACCATCAATTTGTTAAATTTGTTTTATTTTTCTAGTTGAATAAAAAAATAATTTAAACAAAGCATACCAATGACCTTGACTTTCGTCGATATGTATGTGTCCACAGTAATTAGTTTTGTTCATCCAACCTCTTTCCTAAACAAACAATGTTTTGTTTCTTGGGCTGTACTTAAAAAGGCGGTTGACGCGAAGCAATCACGCCAACCATAAACAATAATTATTTCTAAATTATTAACTGACATACTTACGTAGACTTTTTCCTAGCGATCAAATTACCTATAACTTCAAAACTCGTATACAGAGCAGCACTCTAACTTATCTGAGTGCATGGTCACCAGATTTATGGTGAAGCAAAGCCGACGATTTTTTTTTGCGGATACAACGTTTCCGAAGTAAATTTTTGTGGCTAATTCCTAATATCCCAAGTTATGGATTCAATAAAATATTACACGATGAATTACACGTCTGATACACATTAATGACATATTTTCTAAAATTTGTATAATTGTTTCAGGTTTCAAAATCACATTAGTTTCTAAGAACGCAATTTAAATTTTCTCAATTTCCCAGAATACCACAAAGACAACTGAATCGCCGGTGAAGTAGAGACATGGTAAATGTTAAATTTGTCTAATTACAAAAAAAGTTGTTAATGTTTATTACGGTACTGTACAATTAACTGCACAAGTTCCGTATATGATGTTAATTCAACGGACAGTGGGAAATTTTACTTTCAGAAGAAGAGGTACCCAGTGGCACATTTTCCGTTTAGAACTACGGGTGTTGTCCGTTATTCAAACCAAGAGGTCTCTGCTCCATTTTCGCTTTATACGTCGCACACTTGGGAAGTTCCTTGTAGCTAGGTCACGAGCTAGTCGTGGAGTTTACATTTTGAACTAAACATTTAAGTTGAATTCTGGAGCACGGTCACTGGGTTGTTTCCTCCACTACCGATTAATATAATTTTTTGACACATACTTGCAATTCTTTCTGCTAGTTGCCATTGCACAATTTCAAAATAATATAAGCCACAAAAATTATAGCTGTATGCGAAGAAAATGTACTGTGACTAGAAATTTAATCCTATTCTCGAAGATAGAAACTTGTTTATTCACATTTAAAAACAAATAGAGCATATTTACAATAAAAAACCATTTAAAATAAATTGTAGATACGTCGCAAGTGTATAATTTTAAACAATTTTGCAATTTGATTGAATTGCAGATTTGTAATTTGAATTTATGTATCACAACTAAGTTAGTAGAGAGTACATTTTATCCAACGAAATTTGCATAATGATGAAAATGTACAATGTTCTATTTTTTTAAATTGTAAACGGTAAGTTCGTCGGCGATTACTTAAGTACTATGCTAAACTTTCCGTTTCCATAACATAAAGCAAACTGAATTTTTATTTTTCAAATATGCAAATATTATTCAATCCATTCCTATTTAAATAGTATAGTAAGCAGTGCATTCAGTTTCTGTAAATATATGAATGCTAAAATACGGATGTAGGTTTGACGAGATCTGTTTATTCCTGGAAACTATGTTTTCTAATATGTTTATTAAATTTTACTTCATATTATTAGGCCTATCTTTACTTAAGCCAATCCGGATGTAAGTCAGTTGTATATCACAGCAAAACCCTTGATTTTAGCTAAGCTACAACATTTCCAATTCAAAATGGTGAGGACACTTGTTAACGCATTTTCATACTTTTCCAATTATAGCCTTCACACAGACTTTAAAATACCTTACATAAAACAATCCACTAGGCATACGAGCGATTTAAGTCTAAATTAGAAAACTATAACAACCCATTAATCCGTGTTTTGAACTGTCCACATTTATCAGGTAATCGTCAGGAATCTAGATTAGGGATTAATTTACCGGTTATCTGATTTTTCAATAACACGCACAGGCAACAGTTAGTGTATTTTATTTTTCCAACGCGAGAGTCCTGCTAATGAGTGGTGTTCTGCTCAAAATGTTTTAGTCAAATGTATTATATTGTAAAATACTCTTTTGCCTATTTTTGTAATGAGAGCTGGACTTGTTCCATAAGTAACAGGATTACTGATAATGTTTAAGAAATGTAAACGTATGATGTTCTTTGGATTCGCGATCCAGTATTTTGGATCGATGAATCCAAAGAAGAATATCTTAATAATAAATTGAAAACTTATTTTACTCGTATATAATATTAGTTGTATTGCGGTAAATATCGAGGTCATCCTAACATTCACATATCCTCACATCATACAAACAGAAAACCGGATAGGTCATGTTCATATTTTTTTATAAGGGTGACTAAAAGAATAGAAAACAAAGAAAACATGGATAGGCTAACTTAAAGAAAAATTTATATTTCTTAGTTTAACTTGTACATGATTAAAATTTTGTACAAATTTGAATGGTAAATAAACACAATTTAAAGTAAAGTCAATTGCAGTTTTTTAACTTCAAATTATTTTCTTAAGAAATTTTCTAGATATAGAATTCACAATGTGTTCCTGTAAACGATTTTGACCTTTTTCTGATTAGTTTATGCAAAAGCAAAAGAGTTTAACTCATCCCCGGAAATGGCAGATCTTATTACTACGAGTAAATGAAGTAAATACAACAAAACAATTTTGACGAGAAAGTAGGCTAATCATATTTCTTTATTAAGAACTATTTTGACTATTTACAAAAGAATTATTTTCTAAAATTTGCTGCTTTAAGCTGTGGCCTACTTAAAAATTCAGCCTGATATCGAATTACGTTATTTTCTATCTAATAGAGGAATTTTTTTTACAGTAGTAAGAGTGTCGATTAAAACCAACAGTCAAAACAATTGCGTTAGAATATTAAATAACTACATTTTTCAATATTCATTGTCTTTTTTTAATATATAATTTATATCTTTTAAATTTTAGTGCAAAAGTCAACAATAATATCGATAACAGAATAAATAGTCTCGGGAATTCTCTGTGGTTACATGTAGATACGATGTCATGTAAGTCTTTGATGTCGAAAATCAAATAACCGTTGGAGAGATTCATTTCAAATTCATAGTTTTGTTGAATCTTCAAATATCAAACACGTTGTACTTAAAAAATAAAATTCAAAACAGCACTTTTGACAACCAGTAAAAGGTAAGTTGACTTTATACTGCATATGAGAAAAGACTTGGTTATTCTGTTCGTAACTGCTCATAAAAGTACAAAAAAAAAGAATTCAAAGGTTTCACAAATCAAATATTGTAAAAAATAATATAATAAAGAAATCCTAACCCCTTTGCTTGTTCACACGTGATTAATCAGATTTTCCAATCATCACAGTGGTCCTATTAGTAGTTTATTGACCTACAGCCCAATAGTCTTACGGTCGACTCACGGCTCCGATTTAGGAAATGTTTTTATCGTTAAAACTGTCACTATGTAAATTCAAAGCGGTTTTAAAAATGAATTCTTGACTTTTTAATTAAACATTTAAAAAAATTATGTCAGATAATTGCGTTTTTAAAAATTGGGTGTGAAACGCATACGACTTTTTCTTGCCAATGTAAATAATGAAAAACATGACCTGTGTTTTCATCATGTGTAAAATGAAAAACATAACCTAATATTTTTTTAGTTTATTTTAAGTCACATCAATATTTGATTATTAGCGGCAACATTGGATTGAGAAATGGTGGGTTTGAACTTGTAATAATTTTCCAACCCCAGCCGAGAATCGAACCCGGGACCTCCGCTTTACAGCGTAGCACGCTAACCACTGGGCCAAGCAGGCGGCCGTATAACCTAATCTTTATCTTTATTTTTATTATGAGTGAATGGCGCTAAATGAAAATCAATCTCTGTTTGACTTAAATTTTTCTAAGCAAAGTACAGAAAATCACTAATTGACGCTAAACTAAGCACTGTATAAAAATCGTTTTAAAATAAGTTGTAGGTATTTTAATTTTCTTTAATTTAATTTTATACATTTTTGAAGTAAAATTCAAATAAAGACAATATTAAGGACGATTTCTTTCGATTTCAATGAACAAACTATGGTAAATCACTGATAAACGCTAAACACTGCAGAAAAATGCTTAATATAAAAATTGTAGGTTTTAATTTTCTACAATTTTAATTAAGTACACTTTTGCTCCAAAATGCATATTAAGCCCGAAATCTGAATTAAACCATTTTTGTTACCACGAAGCACAGTAATACGATTTTCAGCAGACATGCCAATTATCTCTTCTTGTAGAGCACAAAAATTGTAATAAATGAGACGATCTTAAAAAAAATCGTAGGAGAATTTTTTTGATAAAATTACGAGAAAGTAAAAAAATGCACGAGTAAACAATTACCTTTGGTTGACCTTACTATTCTCCTGAGAACTATTTTATAGTTTAAGGAAAACAAGATTAATTGAACTTTTAGAAAAAAACTTACGTATTTGGTAGTATTAGATAAAAAAATAGGTTTTTAAATTTGAAAGAAAACACATAAAATAATTTTGTATATGAAAATATCTTAACCATTTATTAGAAAACATTTAACAATTAATTAACTTTCATAGAAAACACTTGACACTAAGTCTGCAATCATTTGTTGAAATAATACTTAATGAAATCTCTGAAGTTACTCTTTATATTGAGAATGTTTTATACCTTCAGGTATAACTGGTAATGAGATGACTTTAAAACTGAACGAAATATTACTTCACAACTGGAACTACTTTTAATGAAAACTGCAATACTAAAGTACTGAAACTGAGATCTTAATTGAAAGCTCTTTATAGTAATTGAGATTTATACTTCTTATCTGCCATCTACTCAAAACAAAATTTTGAATAATTTTACATTTTAAATGTTTTAATTTTTAAATTTAAAAAACCGAGCTACATATCACTTTTTTATTAGTTAATTATAATAAGTTACCCATAATTTTTATGGAGGAATTCACAAAAATAAAGTAATATTAACAAAAAGTAACCGCGATTTTTCTTTGGTTTGACCAGGTTAATGGTTTTTTTGTTTTTAAAGTGAATCTAAGTTTTATTTAAGACGAAAAACTTAACAACCACCTGAATTAAAATAAATATTAAATACTACTGTAATAAATAATTAATTTTTTAAATTTAAACGTTACAAGCGTAAACCAAGATATTTAGCTGAGTCTGTGTGAAATTTATGTTGTTGGAATATAAATGTGAGAACAATTTTTATGACGAAATGCAAACGCAACGTATAAATTTTTTGTTGCGTTTGTCTTAAACACTGTTTTTCTACCAGTCATGTAAAAGATTAAATGGCGTGATGTTTTGTAGTTTTTCTGGCAAGTTCTTCGTGCTCTGCAAGAATGGCTGTGCCATCTGGAAATGTGGCTAATACTAATGTAATAGTGTTGTACCTATATTTTATCTTTGGTATATCTGATGAAAATAAAGTGTGCATTATGGGCGCTAACACGCTGCCTACTAGTCCTTATAGGTCCTAGTTCAGGTGTTATTAGCATTTCTTATAGGTGGAATTAGCCTACTTAGTCGTTTGTTTTTCATTACTGCATTACATAACGAAACATTGGTGGTTTGATCTGGCGTCAATATCTTATTATTATTTAAAAAATAATTTGGTGAAGATTTGATTTTTTCTTGTAGCATAGACCTTCCTTCTTTTAACACACTTATAAACAAAATTGGGCTGTTACAGAACCTATCCAAGGATCAAATTCAAGATCGTCGTCCTAGCAAGTATTATTTTTTTATTATCGCTACATTACAATCTGTTTATTTTATTTGACCAATGAGTAATTAATATGGCAAAGAGAGTAAAAATATACGAAGTAAAGATGTATTGATATTTGACCTTTTGTGAAATTTACAAGGAAAATAAAAAAATGAGAAATAAATATTCCTAATACAAAAAATGTTACGCTACATTTTGATTATATTAATTCAAATAAAAAAAATCAATCTTTCAACCTTGAATTTTGAGTTAAATTAACTTATTGTTAAGTAAATTTGATTTCTATAATTTTATGTTCGTGTAGTCTATCCAGATATTCACCCTGAAATCTAAAATTTCTTCTCTTACTGTCTTTAAATTGAAAACTCCAAAGATGAATTTGTTGCTTTTGTACCAGGGTATGTTCAACATGTTTTTGATCTTTCCGATTGGAATAAAATTATGATGCTGGGATTTGAAGAAATAACACAAAGTTGTATCTCATATGTCGCAATGGATTTTAAAATCAATTTTCATTGATTTTCACAAGAGAGATTTAGTGCATACAAGCCACAAAAAAATTACAAAACCTTAGATTAAGTTGTTTTCTTTTGACAGATTCGTGCTGTTTCTGTGTAAAGCAACGATGTAACTGTAGGCCCAGATATCTGACTGTGTCACTATGTGGATTCGTGTAACTGCACTGTACAGAATACAATATTCTAAATGCTAACGTCTGAGTTACCGATGTAATATTGCTGCTCGTATTTTTAAATGTTAGAATAATGACCAGAGGTAATAATAATAACTTAGAGTATAATAGTAATGAAGCTTTCAAAGTTTTGATTTTTTTGGTTAACTAGTAATTGTTTCTTTATTACTTACTTTAATGATACTAAACAAATGTTTTAAGCTCAACAAGCATTTATAATATAATTTAACATCACATCACATGAACATTTGAAAAAATATTAAATTAAAGATCAAATTTTTTTACTTGTATTATGCATAAGAGGGAATATGTGTTTCCATGTTAACGTACACGATCCGCCAAATTCAGTATTATTCACATATTCAAGAATTGGAAGACAGTATTCATTAACTCAGTATTCTACCACGCGTAGTTTTGAAATTCACAGAACTTTTACTTACAATTAAACATTACGCATGTTGAGTTTGAATTTGAACCTAATCAAACTTTAAGCCTGCTTATGTCAACTACAAATTTTGCATAACAAAGGTAACAAATTCTATTATAGATAAAAGTTAATGAACTAAAAATAAATTTTTGTTTTACTTCTTTGCCCTGGTTATAAATCTCTTAGACAGTTTAGGACGTAACTGGTTTTGGTTCTCCACAAGAGGTAATAAATTAATTAATTTTAATCAGGATTCAATAGTTTACTGTCAGTGTTTATGTATACAATTTTTATTTTATTTTATGTGATTACAATTTTGTTTTAAATCAATACCTTTATGTCTTTTCTTCTGTTTTCTATTCGTAAGAAAAGGTGTAAGTTCAACTGAAATTATTGTAATGTTTTTCTGTATGGATGTAATATACATTTAAATTAATTTTAAAGTTTAATGTATCATAAGATTAATATTATGTTATTTCTCAACATTTAATTCAATTAATGTTAATTCAGTATGTGTGTGTGTGCATTTATTTTGTTGTGGTCTGTTTTGGAATAGAATCACCAAGTGTAAAGATTTATTTAATTATTTACAGTCACATGTAGACTGAATTTTTAGATGCAGTATATTACTTTCAATATATAAAATTACATCACAGTAATTCTATTTTAGAACTGTCGTTTTACTAAATTCTTAATATTTTATTTCGATAGTTTTTGTTATTAATATTATAACAATAACAATAGAAGACCGATGAAAACACCTTTTTGTATAGAGTTTGACAGGTTTTTCTCGGGAAGATGGTCAGAACTATCCCATGAGCAGTGAAGGTATTAATTATTTTGATGAGGCTAATATTATTTCTCTTCTTATTCGTTAATTTTTTATATTTTATTCTTTTGATTGTGGCAAAAGTGATTGTGGCTTTTAAAGTGAAGTAGTTACGATTTTCGGTTTTTGTGAAATCAATTTTTTGTTTGGTTTTTGTGTTTCAATTTTCTTATATTCTCAGTGATCCCGTATCTGTCATGAATAAACTGTATTTACTCGCGTAAAACGCGCACCTTTTTTCGAACAATTTAACGCAAAATTCGAAGTGCGCGTCATACGCGGGGTTTTTTGGTAGATACAATACCGGTTTGTAGTTGGATTGTACAATAATCTAAATCACCAAATACTAACCGGTGGTAAGCTAATTTCCTTATGACATTTTGGGTAGAAGTAATGTTTGTTTAAATAAATGCAATTTGTTTGAATTTAATAACGACTATGGCACTTAGTTAATTAAAAAGCAGCGGTGAGTCAAATCTGGTGTAAGGCTTCACAACAAAAATGTCTGTTGAGTTCGTCTTCTTCGGAGATTTTCGTATGTACGGTAAAGAGACCACTTAAGTACAACTCATACATTTCAGTTTACAGCCCAGTCAAGATCACGTGCGTATTTGGTTCAGAAAGATTATTTTGTAAAAATGAGTTCTGTAAAGCGTTTGCGTTCATTTATTGCTGGTGAAAAATTAAAAGTTTGTGTTGAAACAGAAGAAACATTGGTAACCATGCAGTGGGCCGTAAGTATAATATTCTGGAATCCTGTGTAAGAGATTGCAGAAGGAAAAAAGAAAAGATCCAAGATTCCAATAACAACAGAAGAGCATTTTGCGGAGAAAAACGAAAATTTCCATAAGTAGAAAAATAGTTATTGTCCTTCATTGATGACCGTCGTCAAGAAGGGTTGGCAATATCAACAGAGATGGCAACTTTAAAGGCGAAAAAAATTATATTCGTAATTCAGTAATTAAATTTAGTTGAGTAATTAAGTGGAGCTACTAATGAGTTTTAATTACCTAGATTTTATTATTTCTTAAAAAGTTACTCCCGTTTTTGGGGTACACATCTTACGCGGGGGCGCGTCGTACACGAGTAAATGCGGTATCTCCTCAAAAATATAACAGCCGGTTTTTTTATCGGGAGTGTAGTATGGT
This sequence comes from Catonia carolina, assembly GCA_035578175.1. Lineage (NCBI taxonomy): Eukaryota > Metazoa > Arthropoda > Insecta > Hemiptera > Achilidae > Catonia > Catonia carolina. Next base: position 327,718,353 of record JAQMRL010000001.1, on the reverse strand, counting down.
ACGAGATATTATAAAGTGTGTGGCACTCGGTTGTTTTAAGTGAGTTTCCGAACTGGTTTTGCATATTCAATAATTTGTGTGTACGTACTGGTAAAAATGAATGGTTGCATTCAGGTAAAACATTATTTTGATTGTAAATTATCATATTTTATTCACAGTTATTTTTAGTTTTAAGCGTAATAATATTTATGCCTGATTAATCTAGTCTAATTAATTTAATTGTAATTTATTAGTAACCTAAGCATACTAATTTATCGCAATTTATTAATTTTTACTAATAAATAGGCCAACATGTTATAAATTAAAAATAAATTTGTCCATCATTTATTAAAAACTAGATACTAACAGAACCTGGATTAATGTTACAATATCAGTCTATCTTTAACACAAATAATATTTTTAAAAAATTATCCTTCCTAGTTATATTTTATTGCCTTACTGTCGTGCTATAGGTTTTAAATATTTTATGCTGACAGCCTTCTAAAATTTCAGAAGTCATGAAAATTTAACATTTATAATTTGTTTATGTTATTAAATTATTTACTCTTTGATTGATAGATTAGGATTTAAATCCTAATTTTTGCAAAAATATTACTGTTATTTTCGCTAATGTAATCAAATTGTATCAATACATTAACGGTTAAAATGTTTTTGGCCTATGTAGGCTAAAACTTTGATAAGGTTCACGAACTGACTGACGTGTTAGTGTGCTTTGTAGTGCATGAAACGATTCATTTAATGTGTTCCAATTCATTTTATAAATTTCTGCGAAGAATTTAGTAATACGCAAACGTGAATTTTAGTCACTGAAGTAATAAAAGAATGCAAAATAGTTTCTATTGAAATACTGGAATTTCATTATCTATGATTTACAATACACGATATAGTTTTTTAATTTGACAAAATAAGTTTTCTTAATGCAAAACGGAGTCCAGATATTCGGTTCAATAGGCTACATAGGAACTTTAAACGTATCTCAAGGAGCTTTCCAATCAAAGTTTCTACGTCCTTTGTTGTTTCCATTCAAGTGAACGCAAAACCCTCCATTCTGATTTAAATGTTCCCTACTTTCATGATTATGTACACAACTTCAATCAACTTTTTCAAAATGAACACACAAACTAGATCTGATAACCTAATTAGTTTGTCGAATACATGGAAATCCAGTCCGATTTACTCGTATATCTAAAAATTGAAATGATAGAATTTCTTCTAACTTATATTTTATTCGAAATCTTATTATCCTCTTGAAACGTTCATCTCCGTAACGTAGTGATAGCGCCCACCGTAGTCGCTGACAACCTAGATGTTAATGCGACTTTAAATAAACTAAAATAATCTCGAAAAGTTTTCGTAACAGAATGAAATGAAAGATACAAAATAATACTCGAACTTTCACGACAATAAAATCATGAAATCGAACTTTCATTGCCGTTCGTGTAGTGGTTAGCGCAACTGGCTTCTATGCCAGGGGTCCCGGATCCAATTCCCTGTTAGGTCTGGCATTTTTTTCATTTCCGTATCACCTACGCACGAAGCAAGACTTATGTAGGTGTTGGTTCTTATTGAAACTCACAACCATTTGTATCTTTCTATAAAATTTACTTTTGTACTTACAAGATACCTTCTTCCAAGGTACTTTTCTATACAAGATTAGTTTAATTGAAAGTAAAAAAGTTATTGATCTTCAATAGGTTCACTTGAATTTATTTAAAAAGAAATCTATTGGCAGTGTCTTATTTACAGGAAATATTCAGACTCTCGAATGATTTTGTTCGTGTGCATTAAAGAAATAAAAGTACCGTAATTATTACTGATAGGAACAGAAAAAAGTAAAATAATGATATTTATCAAGATTGATGTGGCATAGATGCTGGCATGAATTCGTATAAAAATAATCTTAATTAATTTTCATAGAATACGCAAGCATATAAATGAAGGCATTAAATATTCCTTCGTGACACAACAGGTTATCTTGGGAACTAAGGGTAGTAACTTATTAAAATACGAAAAAATCGTTGAACCAGTTTTTGTAGTTGTAGTAAATTTTAGTTCAAAAACACTTCCAAGAAGTAACTCCTTGTATAGTTCAATGTAATATACATATTGTAAAGGCGGATCTGAACCGCGGTTCCTATCTAGACAACCTTCAAAGTTTAACGTCATTTTGACGTAACATGGTCTGCAGCTGCTCTTAGGGCATTCATCCGGGAATTTTTCATATTAATAATTGCGTCATAGTCATTTTTTTAATTATAAATTTATGAAATTCCATCGTTCATTTTTACATAAATACCGGTATAGTGCACAATATTCCTAAAATATTCAGGTGGATTAAAAGTTACAAAATTAAAGGACGAAAACAAGATCTAACAAAATAAAAACACATCGTGTGATAAAATACATTAATATGTATTTTGATTTGTTTAATTTTACAAATAACTTACAAAATATATCATCTCAGCATTTCTGTTTTATTTTATTTTTAGATAATAAAAATAATCTGTTTAACTGAAAGATTTCTTAGATTTTTTATATAAAAGTCGATCTTTTAAGATTTATTGTTTTATTTTATATAAAATAATAAAATTTATTTGTTAGCCTCTGACTTACCTATTCTTGTTTTAGTCATTTATGAATTTTTAGCTACTAAAATGTGAAGGACAACAACTTCATGAAACGTTTATAATATACAACAATTAGCGGAATCTTATTCTTCTTCTTCTTCTTCTTTACAACCAGGGCTCAGCCTTCTCTTCTGCCTCATGACAGAATCTACACAGGCTCTCTTCAGCAACTGCTATCTTGGATAAATGATACCCAAGATTACAATGACCAGTCATCAGGCCCACTACCCTCCTCAAGTCCTGTCTTCCTAGTCTATTATATATCCCAGCCTTTCTGCTGGAATAGGCAATGAATTTCTTTGCCTGTTCACAGCCTGGCACCTTCTCCCAATAGGAGGTTTTAGCCTCCTCTTCCCAGGCCCTAACTATACCTCTATAATAGCCTTCACCAATTCCACAGAATGGCTCTGGGCCTATGAAGTGAGAGGCTGCACCTTTCTTTGCTAAGGCATCCGCTCTCTCATTTCCAGGCACTCCCTGGTGCCCCGGCACCCAACGCAGCGTCACCACGTTACGCTTGGCCACGGCATTCAAAACTTCCCGACAATCATAGGCCAATTGCGACTCAAAAGTACAAGAACTCAAACCCTTGATGGCCGCCTGACTATCGGACAAAATATAAATGTGTGACCCACTGAGGCGCCTCTCAATACACCTCTCCGCACAGACCTTAATGGCCAATATTTCAGCTTGGAAGATGGTTATGTTACACCCAAGGGCCAGGGAAATCTTTCCCCCGGCCCCCCAGGCCCCCAATCCCGCTCTTCCGCTCACCACTGAGCCGTCAGTATACCAAACGGTAGCCCCTTCCGGTATCACTGGCTGTCCCTCCGCCCACTCCTGACGATCAAAAATGTGTCGGAGAAGTCGTATGCTCTGTTCATACGGTCCCGAGGACCACCTACCACACCCATCCCCTCAATCTCTTTGAAAATCTCGGTGTGGTCCATCTCCCCTGATGGGACCCCGATCTTGCCCTCCAGCCTCAAGGCAGTTCTTATCGCCTCCTTCTTCACTTGAATATGAAGAGGAGGCAAATCAAACATCGCCTCCATAGCAGCCGTTGGACAAGTGCTCATTGCACCACATATCCCTAGGCAGGCCAGCCTCTGCAGCTTCCTCAGCCGATCCTGCGTACGTGACCATTGGCAAAATGATGCTCACATAAGCCCATTTTACCATACTGCAACTTATAATAATAACGTGATTTTGTATTCGTACCACGTGTTAATGATCGTATTGCCAACATTTTAAATTTATAAAAGATTAATGTTTCTTTTGGGAACAACCATTTTTTTCTAAGAGTACAACATTCCGTTGAAAAAAATGTGCTGTGATAATTTCAATTTGGTAACAATTTCACCTTATCTTTCACTATATCTTTATTTTTCAGCGACCCAGATGCATTAATAGACACGGTCACTTTTAATCATACATAGTAGATATAAAAAAACAAATAAAATTTTTTATTTACCATTTAATTATTCAATAAAAAGATATACACCTGAATTAATTGGTTAAAATTTAATACAGACGTTACGTTATAAGTTTATAACTTATAGCCTACTAATATACGATATTATTTAATTCTAAATCTTAAATATACTAAAAAAGGTAAAGACTGATTCCTTTTAAGTCTGTATCTTCTCGGAGGAAAAAATAAAAAAAACAAATACATAATTGAGGCGGTATAATTGTATACAGGCGTAACCCCTGTTTTGACATTTTTCCGTTCAACCCTTTTTTAGAATCTCCGTAGTTTACTTGGTTCACCTGAAAAGTTTCATTACGATTTCTTGTTCCGTGTGGTGGCGGCATTCCTTTTTCTGAGGTATAGACAGCTGATTTCAAGCGCCACAGCTGTGTTGTTCTTTCGTTTTGTCGTATTATGGTTATGTTTTGCTGTGGTATTTTACTAATAAAACTCGTACATTGAATATTATAAAATAAACATTTTAAGACCGTAAATAATAAAACATTAAATCATTTTTATTAAATTATACATCATTATTTTTGTTTTAAATCATTTTATTCAGGCTGTTACAATTATTGTAAAGCTTGCAGTACACACACACATGTGTAGCATAATAGAAATGCCCTTTTTCCATTCATTGGCGGTTGAATAGACGAATATACGGTATTGACCTGGTGAATGGAATACGGGCGATTACAAATATATTATTAATATTAGATTATATATTTACTATAGATTTATTTCTAAAAATTAAAATTTCTTTCAAACCAGGATAAACTGAATAACAATACAGCTTATTTCAAGTATTTTGAAAAGAAAGTCAATACTGTATTTTTTAGCTAATTAAAAACTTTAACGATTGTTTTCTCAAAATTTCAGTTTCTGAATTACGCCCCTTTTCCATTAAACTCCTCAATTTAAGTACAGCTATCCTCCCCACAAACAAAAACCATATTCTTTATACAAGTAATTTATAAAAAATAAATATGCTGGTACTTCCTTCGTATAGTATGTTTTGGAATATTGCAAATTATTGAGTTCGGCCCTTCCGTATGACAGTTTTCTCTAGTTGTAGTAAAACTTCGGATTGTCATTAATATATTTTTTTGAAATTAACTGGTAATAATCATTTGAAAAGAAATTTAAAGATGTGGCTGTACAGACGAATGTTGAACGTCCCATGGACTGCTCGGATGCCAAATACAGAGGATCTCAGGAGAATGAAGAAAGACGTGGAAGTAATTTCCACCATCAAGTGTATGTGGGAAGCTCCAATATTTTGGACATATTATGTGGAATGACTCACTTTATTCGTTACTGCAAGCCATTCTGCGGGGAAAATATATGGAAAACGAGAACCTGGCAAAAGAAGGGTGTCGTGGCTTCAAAGTCTGAGAATTTGGTTTGGAAAAAGCTTAGAAGAGCTATTTTACAACGCAACGAACAAAGTGAATTGCTATGATAGTCACCAATATTCGGAACGGATAGGCACCTGTAGAAGAAGAAGAAAGAAATTTAACTGGTGAATATGAAATTAAGAAATCAAATCAAAAACGGTGTATCTTATTTTGAATGCGTACTTAAATTTAAAGCCCCAATAATATGTTTAAAGTATTTTCACAAGAACTTGAACTCATTGAACGGTTTAGAACAAAATTATGTGGGCGTAACAATTTATATAAAAATTTTTTCTTTAATTATATTTCCTAACATACGAAATCCTTAAGAACTTCGGTTTTTAATGGGTTTCTTGCTAATATATGTTTACAGAGTGTATAAGAATCTTTAAAAATATAATGAATTACGAAACAGTCTATTTTTATTAAAAAGTATTTTCTAATATTACGAGTATACTCGTAGTACTAGGCTTAATATGTATTAGTAATTTATGATTTTTTTGATTCATTTCTCTGCGTCCTAATAGGTTTCCTTTGTAGTTACATAAAAAGAAAATCAGAATGAGACATTCTGAATGTATTGAAAGAAAAATATCCTATTTATTAATACCCAACAGTTGATTAATATTTCAACAGAAAATTGGTAATATTTTCAAAGAAAATATTTTTTACTTTATAAAGAAGACTAAAATTAAGAGGTATTTTTTTTACTTGGCCTTGAACTGAAACGAATGAGTGTCTTACCTTTGAAATATTAATCTAAAAGTGCCTACGCTTAATCAGTCAACGGATAAAAACTCATCAATATTGCTACACCGAGAGTTTTTAACTGAAAGAATGAAGAAAATTTTGCTCCTTTGTTAAATAAACAATTTTTTGTTCAAACGATAAAGTATGATTATTATATCCTTTAAATAAAAATTTGCATTATTAAACCATAATATTATCTTCTCTTCAGGTATGCTTTCTACCATATGAATTTCATACGAAATGATTGTCAAAGGCTAATATACACTCTGAGGAAAAGTCTGATCGGTATGCTACGGAAGGTAACTGTTGTAAAATTTTATTACAACCTCGTTCTGCCTGTTCTATTATTTGGTTCAGAATGTTTGATCCCGACTTCTCAACAGAGATAAGAAGCTGAGATGAGATTGGTAACACCGTTAACAGGGTGTCGTTTGCTGGACTACAAACGAAATGAAAATATTAGACATGAACTTGGTGAGTCACGAGTGATGTCAACTATTTGAAAATACAGAAAAGAGTGTTATCGTCATTTGTTGAGGATGAATGATGATCGTTAACCGAAACAGGTGTTTACTTACGAGCTAACCGGAAAACGTGTTATAGTACTGTTACCGGATGGCAACATTAAGTGGCGAGTTCAAACCTTTAGTTTTTGGTGGCCCTGAAAAGGGCCGTTTAAACGGGGGTCGTCTTGGAGAAACGTCGGTCGTAGTCATCGTGGTGGTCGAGGGGCTGGGCGAAACGGCGTGTCGTCGTCCAGCGGATACGTCATCTTCTTCTCTTGCAGTAATGCGTCGATGGCTGCTTCGTCGGATCCGGTGGGCGTAAGGCTCGGTCGAGGGACCGTTGTGGGCATCGATTGCGGCAGTGAGCGATAACGGTCCGGTCGACGGCTTACGCTGTTGGGTCGGCGAGCGGAAGCATCATCTTCTCTCTTGCGGGGTCGTTGAAGAGTTTTCGTTGGAGTCCCGTAGCCGTGTGCCGATGGTGGACGTCTTGTCTGCTGTCTGGATCGTAATTGAATCACCTCGGGCTCAGTGGAGCGCCATTTATATAGTCGCCAAGAGCGCTGTGGTAGGGGGCAGGTACTAGCTCAGCCTTGGTGATAAAGGTCTCAGTCAGTACGCAGCCACAGGCCTACCGCCCCTTTCGGAATTATTGGCGGTTCCCTCTGTTACAAGTTTTGATATCCGGCAGCACAGTACCTGTTCAAAGGGGACGAAGGAGATAACACTAATAATAATGAAATGAAATATCTTTATTAACATCAGTTATTTTTACGTTCCGATAAGTCAACAGTCGGACTTAATATCAGGTTTCCACAGATACATACCGTGACAATATCTAAAGGGAATGTGTGTTCGAGAATTTTGGAGGAGGGTCGAGATTTTTTCTAATTTGTTTACAGTTGTTAAGGTTTATCCAGAAGCCGTCAGAAGGATATTGTTATTATATCGAAAATTTCTGTCCTCGTAATCTCAGTTGCTCATCTATGTAAGGGAGCACGCGCGTTTAGGAGTGAGTCTCGATTTGTCTGTGATTCAGTGAGCAAATTGCGTAGTGCGTAACAAAGCGTTAGAATAGGTCAAAAACCCTGTGAATTGTTGCCTAACGTTTAATATCATTTGTAAGTAGTATTTAGTTTAATTAAGTTTATTTATTTTCATTATTAATTGTTATTTACTTGTAGATTTAAGATACTTTATTTTTTGTAATTTTTAGTTTGTAATAAATACTTGTAATTTTAAACAATAGTGTGTAATTATTCAATTTACCCTGATCCCGAAACGGACCTTAGAGATAAGTGTAAAAATAAATACAAAAAATGTAACAAAAATTAGCTTACAGCAATTCTGAAACTAATTTACATGGATTTTGCAAGTCCGTCAGTGATACTTTGCTACAGTATTATCTATGGTCACGGTGCACAGGCAGCCACCACTGTAGAGAATTCATAACAATTTCTTTTAGCCTATTGATATCAATATCTCAACTATCATTTTGTAACCACACTTTTACCTTACTTTTAAAATCCGTAAAGTTCATACAACTATTGCCCTAGGCTAAGAATTGTATAACTGCGGTATCAAACAGTTTAAAGCTCTTGCACCGTAATTATTAAAACTACCAGGCGCAACGTAATTACATCTTCTTACTTACTCCATTTGTTGTTCTATTAAAATTTTTTATTTATCTTAATTAAAGTTTTTTATTATTAATGAAAGAATTTATAAAATTTCTTTGGACTTAATGTATTAATAATTTTCATTATTAGGGGCTAGGTGTTTGAGAACTATCATTGATTATGTACTGGTGAATGACCAATTAAAAGGAAATGTAAAGGACGCACACGTTTTTAGGGGCTACGATATAAGTTCGGATCATTTCCTGCTGGTGGCTACGATAAATATCACAGCCAGATGGAAGAGGAGGTCCCATGCGGCGGTTTCAGGTGGGAAACAAGTGTTCAAGGTAGACTTGCTACAGCAGGAAAGTGTAAGAACACTATATCAAAAGAGACTAGCTGAACAGCTGAAAACCAGGCCAACGAGTGTCGATATTAATGAGGAATGGCGGAGCATCAAGAGAGCACTGCATGAAGCAGCAAAGGAGGCTTTAGGGATGAGGATCCTCCGAAGCAGGAAGAACAGGTTGAAGTTTTGGAACAAGGATGTGGAACAGGCAGTGAACGAGAAACGACAGGCTTATCTGAAGTATATGCAGTCAAGATCAGAGTGGGATGGACAGACCTACAGAAGAAAGAGGCATAGAGCCAGAACAATGATCAGAAAACTTCAAGAAGAGTCTTGGGACAGGTTTGTTGATGTCTTAGAGTAGGATATTCATGGAAGACAAAGCTTGGCTTATAAGGTCATGAAGGCAATGACAAGGGAAGACAAGGACTGAGCGGATCTGGTCATTATAGATGAGGAGCAGTGGTTAGGCTATTTTAAGATGCTTTGGATGGGCGAGGAGGAGCAGGAGGAGGAGGTTAGAGACGTTGAGGAACCAACAACAGTAGATTATCTTACACTGGAAGAAGTGGAAGTGGCTGTTACATCAGTAAAAAATAGGAAACCCTGCGGGACAGACGGTGTCAACGCTGAACTTCTTAAGTACGGTGGACTCCTCCTCATCTTGAGGCTTTTACAACTGTTTAACAAATGCTGGCTTAAACTGGAAATACCGGAGGAATGGGCGGAATCAGTTGTCATCCCAATCTTTAAAAAAGGAAATAGAGAAGACCCCAATAATTACAGGGGGATTAGTCTACTGTCCACAGCCTACAAAGTTTATGGGAAAATAATCAACGGAAGATTGGCTCCTATCGCAGATGCCATTCTACTGGAAGAACAGCAGGGTTTCCGAAGAGGCCGTACAACTATGGATGGAATATTCACCATTAAGCAGGTTATAGAAAAACGAGTGGAATTTAATCTGGAAACGCACCTAGCTTTTGTTGATATAGAAAAGGCGTTCGACAAAGTTTCCCGTCAGTTGTTATGGCAGATAATGGAAAGGAGAGGCTACCCGCTACACTTAATTCAAGTGGTAAAGAGTATTTATAAAGGGACGAAGATCGTGGTAGCGTTAGGCGATCGATTGACAAGAAGTACACAAATAACGTTAGGTTTAAGACAAGGATGTGGCCTCTCACCAACATTTTTTAATATTTATATAGACGATGCAATACGGCGATGGAAACAAGAAGCTCCGCTAGGCATAAAAATAACCAGAGATTCGTATCTTAATACTCTCTTATACGCGGATGATCAGGTGATAATACAAAGCTCGGAAGTGGATCTTCAAAAATCAGTTCTGCTTCTTAATAAAATAGCCAAAGAATATACCATGAAGTTGTCGATAAGCAAAGCTAAAGTGATGGCATTCCTTGGGAAAGACCCAATACGATCAAAGATAGTTTTGAACGACAAGACTCTAGAGCAAGTTTCCGAATTCGTTTACTTGGGTTGCAGTATCACATACAAAGACGATAACGAGATATTGCGGAGGGTCAATAAATTTCAGTCGGTTTGTGGTTTCATCAACAGGACCTTCAGGAGGAAATCTCGAAGGGAATCACAATTGCGATTATACGATGTGATGGCGGTGCCGTTGGTGTTGTACGGCAGTGAGTCTTGGGTGCTACGAACAGCTCAGTTAAGAAAGATAGAGGCTGCAGAAATGAAATTCATGAGGGCAGTGAAGGGATGTTCCTTGAGAGAGCAGATTCGTAGCAGTGAAATAAGGAGAGAATTGGGTAGAGAGGAATAGCTGATTGGAAAAGTGTCCAAGTACAGAGACAGATGGACGAACCACGTCGAGAGAATGCCGCCAGACAGGATTACGGTGAGGGCGGTAAACTATCAACCGGAAGGAAGACGAGGCCTGGGGAGACCCAGAAAGAGATGGCATGAAGCTGGAACAGGCGTTACGCCTAATCCGTAATAGGTAGAAGAAGAAGAAGAAGATAATTTTCATTAAATTAGGCTAGTCATAATCTTTATCCTTTGCGATTAATTTCTATAACTTTTTTAATATTTATAATAATTTTTTTTTTTTGGGGGCTCCCAAACTTCCCTACACCCCGCCGTCTCCACCCACTACTATGGCTGGTCGCAAGGATGCGAGGTGGTGCAGTAGAACAGCAAGATAATTTCGCCTTAGTATACCGCACCATTACAACTTAACGTAGTCATTCTTTCTTCTCTAAAAAACAGTCAGCCGCTGAGCTTAACATACACCACATAGACACAAATAACACATAAAAATACATGAAATAACATAAAGATCACGCAGTATTTGCAGCCTTCCTTCACAGTAACCTGTACAGTTTTTCTTTAATTTTGCTATCTCTGTGAAACAGATCTACCTCTCCATTTATTTCATTGGCTGTAGCTATACATCTATTGATTGGAGCTATTTTACTTTTTGTAGCTCCAGCAAACAACCTAAAACTTCTTAAAGCTGTGCCAGGTACTCTCAGAAAAATCTTCGAGATATCCGGAACTTCAACTCGAAAGTGCAGAATGTTGTAAATGTAAAGTACTTCCATCACTCTACGTCGCGTGCTCAGACTCTGAAGCCCGTAGAATGAGAGGGCATCCGCATAGCCATCAAATTTTCTCCCAGATCTACATTCCAACTTATAAATTAGTCTTTTCTGCACCCTCTCTAGTTCCTTTTCTGTGACGTCCCTTCTATAGTTCCACACCGTAGAACAATACTCGAGGACGGGACGCACAAGGCTCTTATAAAGTCTAAGTACTGTCTTCTCAAATTTTAAATCACGACTAATCCAAGCTATGCGTCCTAAATTCCTTCGAGCTTTTGCAGCTATTGAAGCTACTTGCTCACGGAATAATAGCTTGGAGTCAAACAACACACCAAGGTCCGTGGTGCTGGTCTTTCTTATGATTTCGTTATGGCCAAGAATGTACTTGTGTACATAGCTCATCGTTTTTCTTGAATAAGTTATAACGAAAGTTTTAGTTAAGTTTAAATAGAGCCTGTTTTGCAGTGACCATAGCTGTATTAAATCAATATCTCTCTGAAGTACACTGCACTCAGCTGCGTTATTGGATGTGGCACAAACTTTCAAATCATCTGCGTACATATAAATATTTGATTTAATATTATAAACAATATCGTTGACGAAACATACAAAAAGCAAAGGTACGAGAATCGAACCCTGAGGAACTCCTGAAGTAGCCAGATGTTCATCCGACACTCTACCTCCAACCTTCACTACAAAACTTCGCTCATGAAGATACGACTGCAACCATTTAAGAAGACTGCTGCCAACACTCATATCCCTTAATTTTTTCAATAAAACATCGTGTGACACTATGACACTATAATAATAATAATAATAATAATAATAATAATAATAATAATAATAATAATAATAATAATAATAATAATAATAATAATAATGATAATAATAGTGTATTATATTTATTTTTGTTCGATAATAAGGTACATTGTATACATCCACAGCACATTTTTTACAACTACACAAATTTATGGCTTACTTGTACGCTTGTATTAACTTTAAAAAAATTTTATACATGAATAAAATAAAAATATACAAATAAATTCACAGTATTATGAACAAAAGTACTACCTTACCTACAAATAAAATCTTAACTGTAGGTTTGGAAGGAAGATTATGCAATTAAGCTGTGCATTCTTTGCAAAATAATTACACTTTATAAAAAAAATAAAAATAAAAGGAAAAACTTAGTTACACAAAAACGTTCCACATATTTCACACGCAGTATTAACATTTATCTCGGTAGAACCAAATCATTATTGTAGTTTTGAATAAAGCAAACAAATAACATAATACGTGTCATCTAATATTTTCGGCTGAACGGCGATTGGACGACCTCAGAAGTGATAGGCATCCCAATTTTTTAATGAAATTGAAGACCACTAAGTTTGAAGCTGGAACAGTCCAGAAGGCCTAATCCGTATTGTTTATGATGCTGATGATTTATGTGGCCGTTTTCTTAGTGCTTACAATCAATACAAACGTACTTTGCAATATTTTAGTTATAAAGAAACGAACAAGTTTTATCAGACATATATAGATTTTAAAATACGAAGACCGTTACCAGATTAGTATACTAAAACTATATTATTAAGATCCACTTTGTCTAAACATATTAATAATAATAAGACATTATTTTGGTTGTAAATACAAACATAACCTACTAGATACTGCTTTAAAATGACAGGTATTTTTGTTAAAAGAAAAATTCTGGTAAACGTGTTGAAAAACAAAGGTTTATCAAAGGTACCATCAAAGGTTTATCGTCACTAATACTTTAGCAATGTATTATTTTAAATTATTTGATATTATTATTCTGTATGGTGTAGAATGGTTCTCTTTAACAAACTTTGATATTTTTGTTATGCGTACAGATTATTAAATATTTCGTACGAAATATTTCTCATATTTCTAAAATACGTTTTATTTCGTATTATTTTGTTACTATAAAAAACAAGCAGTCTCTTTTTATGAATGACGAGATTAAATGATTACCAACAGATGTTTGTAACAACAGTTTTTGATGCCTCGAGAGTTTTATATGTATATCATAATATTTTGTGTTAGTATACTACTATCAGTGACAATCTGTATTACAGTACTTTTTTATTTTTTATTTAAGTCGCAAGAACAGCTTAGATATTAGTGACTACGGTTGATCATGTAACTAGGACAGTGGGTTTTGACTTGTTCAAATTTCCAGATTCTAGCCAGGAATTGAACCCGAGACCTCCGCGTTGTAGGTTAGCATTCTAACCACTACGCTATGGAGGCGGCACATTACAGTACTAAATATGTAAATATTATATTTGGTTTCACGTAAAACCAGGCACGTTGTGAGAATTTTGGTTCGAGGGGTGGCGGAATTTGGATAAAATTATACTTCCGAATTATGTTTATATCGACGCGTCTTAAGGAGATATGGGAAGAGAAAGAACGAATGAGAAAGTCTTACAACAAATTTATAGGAAGCTAGTATTGGTGAACGTGAAAAATAAATAAAATTTCGTATGCCGGACATATACCTGTATTATTCATAATAATAGTCTAGAGTATGTAGAAACAATGAAGTTTCTAGGAGTACTTGATACATATTTGTCTTAAGATTTTTATACCAATCAAGTTTGTAGTAAAATATCATCTGGGGTATCTGTATTAAAACAAATTGCCAGATTAAAAGATAAAAAATTACTAATGGCAGCTTATCATGGTCTAACTGGGTCTCATATCCGTTATGGGATTTTAGTGTTGGGTAATTCTAGTATGAGTAACAAGCATACGGTTTTTTAAAATTCAAAAGAAGCAATTAAGTGTATGGTGGGAGCTAACCAGTTCACCTCATGCTGACCACTATTTAAGGAGCTTAAATTGCTTACAATTCCCTCGCTCTACAATTTTGAGGCGATAATTCATGTTAGGCAAAATACTTTTACGCGAAATTCCAATGTCCAAGAAACAGAAATGATGATTATGTGGCTAACCGCAACACTAAATTGTTTGAAGAAAAATCTACATATACGGGAAGGTAATAATATATTAATAAATTACCCCAATTTTAAAAATGTTGTGATAATTTGCATTCCTTTTAAAATATCTGAAAAATTGCTTGATTGGTGAAACTTTTTATAGTGTCCAAGAATTTCTTTTTAAACAGCCATATCTATCAGATATATCAGATCACTGTGTGATTGATTATGTATTTCAGACGTTATAACTTTTTGACATGTCCGATACTCCCTCGGGAGTCTTCTGAACGCAATTAAAGAAAAAAAGAAAAAAGAAACTTAAAAACTTTTGACTGAGCAAAGTCGACACAGTCAATAAACCAATTTTTCCAAAATAATCCCATTAAAATAAAAGTTGTAACAAGAATTATTCTCATAAAACGTTAATTTAAACTTCATTACTGAAAAAGTATTGCGGGAGTAGATACGGTCGAACATTTTACCATACACGTGTAGCAATCGATAATAGAGTTTACACTCAGGAACAACCAAAGTTCAAATTTAACCCCAAGGTTTGATTCATTTGGACATAAAACGCCTAATATTCATTATTCAAATTACAAAGAAAATTCGGCTTTAATTAATTCTAAATTTAAAATTTATTATCTGTAATATTGTCGAACTTGTTTATTTATTCCTGGAAAACACTGGCTGTTAACCAAATTAAAATGTAATTTCAAGGTAAGGTTTTTCACAAACGAGGATAAATTAAACTGATCATTCCTTTCACACGGGTGTATTTTATTTAATTTTCATACGCATTTAAAATTATATGAATTATTTTCTTCATAGATTGGCACTTTGTTCATTGTAGTTTTGGATTTACAAACGAAAAAGAGAGATGAGGTTTTGATATTGACGTCATCTTTTGAAATCCTTTGTTTTCACTGAATTACATCGGAAAATAATATTTTACTGTCACATCAATGGTTAATTATTTATTTTTAAACATTTTGTGAACATAATTCTTGTTTAATTAACAACATAATAAATCAATAACTTTCAACACATATAAATCATTTTGCTCTAAATTTACGAGATAATAGTCAAACCACCAACGTTTGAAACGGCATTATGTCTTGAATCTCCGTGACAGATAATAAAGAAAAAAAACAAAAAAAAAAATTAACAGACTAAAATAATTTAAAAAATATAGCTATATATAATCAACATATATAACAGGCTAAAATATTTTATTAATGCAAATGACTTCTAACAATTTAGAATAAAAAAAAATAAATTGCATAAAATACCTACATTTTTATTCGTGTTTTATGGAAGGGCTTTAATGGAAGCCCTCTCCTTAAGGTTATTTTGTATTATAACAATCACTTATAGTAGCTTCTTACTGATTGTGTATAGTAATTATTCAGTAATAAAATAAAATCTTGTTGATGTATTTAAATTTTAAACAATGAATGATGGGACGTAGAAGGTATTTTTTGAGGTAAGAAGTTAACACATCGTTACTTTCTTGCCCTGTATGAATATGTAGGGAAGGAAGTATTGTTTTCATGTTAATTTTTCAAAATTTAATTTTGACCGGATACACGTTTTAAGGCCCCTGAACCCCCAAAAACGTGTTTTTAACGATGTGTGTGTGTGTGTGTGTGTATGTGTGAAAAAATATCTTAAAAAAGGAATAGCGCACGAAGTTTAAAGTTTGAACTTAAGTTAGGTACAAGTACGGAACGCGACACGAACATTTAAATCAAAATTGGTTTTCCTAAAGTAGCAGATTATTCGTGTGGTTTTTCACTTTTTACGATTTTCTCAAAAAACGGCTCCTACGATTTTTTTTAAAAACACCTCATTTACTTTATTTTTGATGCTCTACAAGATAGGATAAGTGCCTTATTTGCTGAAATTCTTGTGGGGTCTGTAGGCCTACTCTCGTAAGAAAATTTTTTTAAGATTACCTACAACTTATATTTTATAAAATTTTTTTGTACAATGCTCAGTTTAGCGACAATTTGTGATTTTCTGAATTTTTTCACCAAAATCAGTAAAAAAAGAGATTTTTTAATATTGCGGCCTTATAATACGGTTTACGACAAAAATGTATAAATTATAAATTATAGAAAATAAAAACTTCACAACGTTTATTTCAAGCATTTTCTTCTACAGAGAAACGTTTAGAGTCAATTAGTGATTTTCCGTATTTTTAAGTCGAACGGAGGTTGATTTTTCATTTTGCTTCGTTCACCATGATTAAAATTAGGTTATGTTTTTCATTTCACATTGTTTACTCATGATTAAACATAAGTTATATTGTCCATTATCTCTATTGGCAAGAGACAGTCATGTGAGTGTTTTACACCAGATTAGTTTTGTTTGAGAAACTTTATAATTTTCTCTTTTATGGCTGAAAGCTTTGCAATTTTTTTGCAAAAAAATACAAAAAATTTGGTATTTTAGTCAGATACTTAGGTTGTATAATTATTGTTGGACGTCTGAGGGGCAGTGCAGTGGAACATTCGGTAATAAAACTGTTTGTGTATTTTAATGTATTATTTTAACTCCACTGTTTTATCTTGCATTGTACTAGTAAACATTATTTGTTTATGTCGATTAATACACAACGTTAATGATTTTCTTGTGCATACAGTTTAGAATGAAAGAAAGCACGCAAAATAATCTACTTTTACATTCCATATAGCAGTCCATATAAATAGACTGCTTAAATTGTCTTAAATTGACAAGAAATAAGGGGCCTTTACACGTACACTCTGAACCGAAGGACTGAACAGGAGGTTCAGCCGCACGTTCAAGAACTGTTCTTGAGATTTCTGACCACCGTGGCCCTCCTGAGTGTGTCATTAAAAGTTTTTTTTATTTCGCCACACTCTTGCCTGCGCTTAGGTGTGTGCTCAGTTGTGACCCGTTCACAAGCGTGCGTTGAAACGCAATTACCCACGTTCTGAACTGCGCGACTGAATGGCATATGTCATTCTAAAATGTTAAACGCTCCTAAGAACACTCCAGTTTAGTTTAAAAATGCATGTCGCTTGGGAAATATATTGCCTTCGTAGTCTGCAACTGCAGCCGCAAGATTATACGTAATTACTGAAAGTATTACTAAGGAATCATCGAAACGTAGAGTGTGGGTTAAAAAATATAAGAACAATTTAGTCACATGCCATGGCTGAATGAATTTCAGAAGAACTATCCTGACGTCTAGAAAAATTATTTAAGAATGGATGCTACATCTTTCAATTTGTTATTAAATAGTAAAAAGTAGTATTATGAAGACAGATACAGTGATGAGAAAATGTATTTCACCAGAGGAACGCTCAAGTGCTTCACTACGATTCTTCTAAAAATCGTAGTTAAAAGTAAGCCAGTCCCACGGTAGGAGTTTTATCATCGGTTGCTCTATTCGTTAGGCTAAAACTAGGTGTCGTTTGGTCTTTGTAAATGGTAACAGATCATAATATGATAATGTTGGCACTTATACATCGTCACCAGGTGAACCACTCCGTCAACGGTCCATGACATTCTTCAATTCTTTTTTAAACAATCCACGTATACTCTTAATTTTTTTTAGTTACAAAATCCCGATCAGCTTCGAGGATAGTTTATTTACAAAATTAAACTAGTTTGTCCTACGCATTATTCTTTAAGTATTTATTGCTGTAACTTTTACTTTTAATTTTCCACATGTAGACTATGTTGTCTGTATTGATTTATAAAGTCTGTAAAGAACTCTTCATTTCAACGAGAATCATTTAGAATAGTTTAGAAACATTTAGTCTTTCCGTAATAATAGAAATAAATAACGTTACAAAATTAACATTTGTGTTGAGAGACGTGTGGTGTGTTACGTCGACCGACTGAACTGAAAAATGGGAAGACTAAAATGAAATGCGCTTTGTTGCGCATCTGAATGCACATCTGAACGTACTACTGCCACTCCTACCACACGCAAAAATTGTGCTTCAACGTACATTTCTGAACGCACATCTGAGTGGATTGCCTTCTTGCGCGCGGTTAAGAGTGTACGTGTAAAGGCTCCTTTAGTCATCAGATGGTAGAATTATTCTTCGATACTACACAGGTGTACAGATGTTTCTAACAGCTCCATTTTTAATTAATATTCTAATAGAAATAACGGTTGTTCTATAGGTACGACGATATAGTCTGACAAACAATCTTTGCTTGATAGTCATGGGCTATTTTATAGTTATTTTTGTGTAAATTTAATAAACGTAAATTTTTTAGGAAACGTATTCACCGATTGTTACTAAATTACAAAAGCAGATCACCAAAATAAATGCGAAATAAAACGAGAAGAAAAGTTTTTTTTTTTGGAACTAGTTTTAGAGCTCGTCCACTCACAAAACATATAACGTAATTGTAAAACAATGACATAATTCTGTGATTCTATTGTTGATTATAACTTTTTTTTAATAAATATTCTGTAACTGTTTTTTGTATTATTAAAATGCATGTGGCGGAGGTCCTGGTTTCAATTACCGACAAGAGTCTGGAAATTTTTGCAAGTTCAAACCCACTGTTACAACATAACCCATCGTAGTCACTTATAACAGAGGTGTTGATGCGACTTTAAATAAAACTGAAATAAAAACATCTGATTCTATTGCACGGATTTATCAAATTATGTAACTCACAATCAATATTTACGAATGATTTGAAGAAATAAGTAAAGTTTATATCGAATTGTATTAGTTTGCTATGACGATTTTATGATATTTACAAAAATGAATGAATTTGAGTAAATTTTTTTCTGTGAGTGTATTTATAAATAAAGAGAAATTTAAAAAAAAAACATATTTTATAAATAGCATTAATCTATTTCCTAAAAATAGCTTTTTTTACACATAAGTAACTTTACATTACATTACATTTAACCTATATAACTACGGTTTCCAATGTTTTAGGATTGCAATTCTGTAATTTAGCTATCATTCATGGTTGTTCAGCAAATATTCATGAGGTAGAATTATGCAAAGGGTTATTCTAAATGATTGAGTTGGTGGGAAAGGCGATGTAAAAACATCTAATTGAAATCAGGTAATTTGTGGCTATTAATCTAAAAATTAAAATAAAGACAAGTATATTTGCATTTTTTGTTTATGTAGTTTTAGAATGTTGGCCTACATGTAAAACAACTAATCAATTCTGTCAAGTGGTATTTAATTAAAAACCAGATTTTTCTGATAATTTTCTCTTTTTGTGGTAAATTAATTTTTTGGCAGCAGTGTGTACAAGATCAAGGTAGTACAGTAACATTAATTACGTTATAAAGGTTGTGTAGTATAGTACAACACGAACATTATTAGTATTGGATAACGAAAGATAATTTTAATAAGAACATTATATATTAAACTGGAAGCTAATCGGCGTAGCTTTTAATCGAATGGTGATTGAAATTCCCGCGTATTTAATTTACTGGTGTGATATAAGATCTCCAATCTCTATTTTTTGTTATGAATCTTCATGGCTGCCAAAACAAACAAATTTAGACAGACTATCGAGGTTTACCAGTAATGTTGTTTACCGATGTCAATATCAATGTTGACAAGCAAGCAGGCATGTCAACAGTATAACAACATACAATATTGGGCACAATTGTAGAGTCGAAATGTTTTATTTTGTATTGTTTGTCTATATTTTTATAACATAAAAATATTATTTTCTCTGAAAAAAAATAAATTAGGCATAAAAACTTAAAGTTCTTAAATTTCAATTAGTTTATTAAACATACTATATCATATAGCCACCGTTTAATGATTTTTTATTTTATTATAAATAAAATTTTGACGGTCTTTCTCCCTTACTTTGCAATTGTAAAGTATCTATATAATATAAGTATAAAGAATTTAATTGTAAATATTTAGAATATATTATGAGACAATGGTACAAATTCAATCCTAAATCATCAAAATAGGCAGAGATAAAACGGTATTAAACTTAAAGTGCCGTGGCTTCACAGACGACTAAGTTTAATTAGCTAATAAATTAGCCGAAGCCAGAACGCAATTTATAACCTTAGAACAAATAGGATATAAAATTGGTCTCAAAATTTCCTATGAAAAAGCTAAAATCTTGATCACCGAACCACTCTTCATTGGTTGAGCAAAAATAAATGATAACTTAGTCGATATTGTCGAAGAATTAAATATCATGGCGAGAGAATAACTTACAACGGAAATGAGAAAGCGACCTGGCCGATTAGAACGAACAAAATAGCAAAAGCCCAGCAACTTACCAAGAATATATAGGCCTACAACAAAAAATACCTATCTATTCAATCTAAACTAAATCTAAAATAAAACGGTAGTACAACCTGAAGCCACTTACTGCTGCGAAACTATTCCTAATTTAAAAACTAAAACGAGAATGAGAGAAATTCTAAAATAGAAAGAAGAATCCTTAGAACTTGCAACAAAAAACGGAAACTCAAAGCTATCTGGATCTTAATGTCTAATTTTGAACTCTACCGTGAAATCGAGCCATTTACTGACATTTTGCGGAAGGAACGAATTTCTTTCTTCGGGCATTTACTTATAATACCGGAATACCCATCCAATCGACAACAACTCATTTCTATAATTAACTCGTGGAAAAATCCTCCAAGGTGGTTGGCCGAAATAAAGCAAGATATGCAAGAACTTGACATTATAGAACAAGATCTTTTAAAATAATTTGAACAGCTTAAGTTACTTAAAGATAAAGATACAAGATTTGTCGAAAAAACTCAAGCTCCGTCGTCAATGATTTGTGTAGATAAAATCACACAGATCAGATCCCAAAGTATGAAGAATTATTGGGAAAAAATCCAATGAGGCCGCAAAAGAAGAAAAAAAAGAAAACAATTAAAAACTACCAGAATGGTCAAAGAATGAGTAAGAACACTTACCAATAATTGCGCAGTACTTTCATGGCTTTACCACATCGTCAGCTAATCACAGTTCTTAAATTACACAATTAATACCATTTATTTCATAAGCGATATAAACCTTCCCTGTATGTCATGACAATTGAAGCAATAAGTTTTGAAACTATTGAAGCAAACCAATGAGTTTAATCGACGTCGTTTTTAATCGAATGATGATTGAAATTCCTGCATATTTAATTTGCTGGTGTGGTATAAGATCCAATCTCATTTTATAATTAAAAATTTATTTTATTTTTAATTTTATAATTAAAATTTGTACCATTTTATAATTTAAATTTAACTTTAATAGTTTAAAATAACAAGTCAGTTTAACAACAATTTACAATAAATACAAACTACCCGGTTTACAAAATAAATAGTAGACGAACGATTGCGGAAAAATTGTATTCATAAAACCACGTGATTATTCAGGAAGAGGTTTCCTGAAATCTACAATAATTACAAAAAAGGAATATAAATTTTTCCAATGTTATCGAACACGTACTTAATTCAAAACGCACCATAAACAATATAGAAAATAATGGAAATATCAGAAACGAAGAATAAAAGTAGAGAAGTTGATTGGAAAAGTATTGGAAGAGTTTTACATATAAATTTAAAAATAAATTTAAATTAATAAACATACAAACAGAGTTCAAAAACAGCGACCCAATTATGTTGGAAGAACTGACTTGGTAAATTTTAAATTGTAAAATTAATAATAAACTCATTCTTATATTATCATAACATACAGAGGATGTTTACATCTTTAATAAACTGTTGTTTCGATCATCAGCCAAAAGGCTGGTTTGAACCTGTAGAGGTTTTACTACGTAAAACGAGAAGAGAGGTGGTTTACCATTGCCTTCCTCACCGAGTGGAAAAGTACGCTTATCAGCAAGCCGGGCCTGCTGAAAAGCACACATGTAAATGACAGCTTCACTTCCTTTACCACAGGGTCTTTCTGTATAATAAAATTCATTACTTTCAGAGGAGATAACCCTGATTAATGTCTTTTACACCGCTACCTCTTCTGTTCTTAAATGATTCAGTAATTTAATTGGGTGACCATGTGATAAGAAGCAGAACTATTTATTTTGGCCCTGCAACGAACAGATTGAGTATAAATAATTTGACACTCCACTTGTCTGTAACGGGCAATCTGATAAAATAAATGTTTTAATTGTGTCATTTTAAGTATTGTGATGAGTTGACAATGTGGTAAAGCTACTTCTACTCAATTATTGGTAATTGATCTTACTCATTCTTTGACCGTTTGTAGTGGTTTTTAATAATTTAATTTATAATAAAATAAACATTTATAATCAATTTCAATTATCGTCTTTTATTTCAAAAGAAATTATTTCATTTAGGTAGCTTCAACAATGTAGTCATTAGCAACCACAATGTGGATAACAAACAAATCAACTTACGTATAAATTTTTTTTGTAATACGATGAAAAAACAGAATACATACTATCGTTATTAATAATTACTTAAATCGAGGTGAAACAATGAACATATATAATAATCTTGAAGCAGACATCTAAAAATAAAAATAATTAGAGTTAATATTGTAAATTAAAGAAATACGTACAAAAAACATTATAAAGACCTTTAAAAAAGTTTGTCTATTACATAAAAGAAAGAAAAGGAAAAACGTTACACTAATCTGGAAGCTTGATGTTTATAGTTGTTAGTCAATAAGTAGATGTTCAAAAAAAAATCAAATGTTCCTTATACTATGTTTATCGTAATTTAATTATTTATTTATATTTTCTCAAAAATAACAAAAATAATTTAAAAAAAATTATTCTTGGAACCTCTTTACCAATAATCCTTAATCAGGGTGAATAATCCTTATTCAGTATAACCAAAAAAGGCGTCAGGTGTAACTGTTAATTTTTCAAATGAGTTATGAAAGTAGTCTTTAAATAATATATATATTTTTTGTGTTTTTCTTCAGTACTATTTCATCAATGCTTATGTTGATATACTGTACATTCTTTATCCGGTACCAGGTAGAGTTAATGCAATATTCAAGTACTTTGACGATTTCGAATTGAAATAATATTGCCGCTTCAATTTAGGAACAGTTTTACTTACTTGAAAATAACTTTTTAACTTTTTGTAGCTTGTATTTGTTATTGAGAACTGTTGACTATTGACGCCTTTTGGAGTTATTGTAGTGTTTGTGACAGTCAGTTACAATGAATAGTTGCTCACAAAACTTGTGTTACTTAACAATTTTTATTATACTAGGCGTCGTAAAGCTTGGAGCTTGGAGGAATTAGCCGTAGTATTACCCGATTGCATTTTCCATGTGCTACTTGTACTATTACTTCACTCACACAACAACACGAGGGCGTAAAACAGATGAGTTTTACTTATCTGTATTCGTGGTAACGTTGCGATGAAAGATAAGGGGTGAAGTGGGCTATTAGTAATTCTAAATACGCTGAAGCTTACAATAATACGACGTATACTTTACTTTCTACCACTGTCTTGTAACTTTCTACCAGCTGACTGACAGGGCTAGTCTGAAGTCCGAATTCTGTCTACAAAAAGAAAAGCTAAACTGCTGCTGCAAAATATTAGTTATTGATTTTGATATCTGAGACTCAACCGTCTCACATTTACATGAGTGTTTCGCTACTACACATTAATTTTGTGGTTGGATAAGGATTTATTCAGCATAAAAAATAAAAATATTGCTCATTACTTACAAAAGAAGGAACTTTCGCAAACAATTTTTAACTTATTAAGGAGTTACAACGTATCAATTTGTAAATTCGTCGTTTATATTGTCTGGCAAGAATTAATTTGCTGACAAATAATTTGCTATATCAACTAGTTTCCTCAAAATTTACATTGAAAAATTAAATAGTTTTCCATACCAAATGACAGTGCCTACGACAGTATTATTGTAGAGCTATTGAATATCATGTGTCACTAAGAAGATAATCTTCTAATTTTTCTCATCGAAAGCTCCTTTATTTGTGTGCCAAGAAAAATTGACTATAGTCTGATGTGAAAGCAGAAATACGAGGTAGAAAATTAGTTTCTGGAGAGAAATTTGTCAAATCATCATGCTAGACCCGAATTGAGAATGAAAAGATTGACACTATTTTTTATTAATTGTAAAATCATCGGAGAAAGGCAAACAAAATGTTCCTGTCATCTGCGAAAATTGGAGCTGAAGAGGTTATCATAAATTTGGCTTGGGTCTCAGCTGAACGGAGGAACCGAGAACGGCCGGGAAACAATGAATGAACGGTATTAATACAGAAATGGAGAAGCGGGTCTGAGTAATTAAGACGTGTTCAACGAATGATGACGTGTGGATGCGGAAAATATCTTGCGCTATAAAAGTAACACTGTAGTAAACAACTCTTCCCCCCTACATTTTTGGTTTCGGCAGAGCGGACGTTGGTAAAAGGTAATTTATTTTTAAAATGTTAAATTTTTACACCAGTTTCTAAACGTTAACTTTTTGCTACCGATAAGATAAACCACACTATATTTATTGCTCAATAAATATAACCTAATTATTTAATATATATTATTTCCGACGTAGTTTTTATTTTTTCATTACTATTTAAAAAATTATAATTAAAACGCGTAATATAATTGCGTGTTATATATTACTTCATTAATGTATTATACCTGTTAACGTTTTACGACCTGGTTGTTATAAATTATCTTCTCCTAGTGCTACCTTATTCTGACCGTCGTGGGTGTAGAGTTCTAATAAACTTATCGGCCGATTTTATGTAAAAAATATCAGATTAAGTTTTTGTAGTTGGTCATTATCATTTTTATTTTCTGGAAAATAAAATCTCTGTTGACTATTAATTATTGTTTTTATGGATATTTAACTCTGAATTACGGTGAACGTTTTGAATCGGAATTTTAATTGAGGTAAAACGTATTATGATAAACTTCAACAATATCGAATTACAAAAGTTATAAACTGAAAATTATTTCAAATTATTATGTATAGGGTGTTTCATACAACCGCAACTCGTTTTTAGGTGACCGGAATGTAGTAAGAAATTTAATTAATCAAATATTATTATAATTTTACGCAACAATATTAACAGGTGTTAAGAATAATATTCCTTATTCGATGCAGGTTATACAAGTTTTGTAATATTATTGTAGTCACTTTTTATAATGTTTACTCATCAGTATTAGAAATCTCACCTTTGTCTTCAATTCGTCAAATGTATGAAGAATGTTTTTAAAACGACAGTTTAAATACCCGTACAAGAAAAAGTCTCATGTTGTAGGATCTTGAGAGCCACAACCCTTTTGATATAAACAATGGCCAAAAATAACCAGTACAATTTCTAACGACATCGATGTAAGCATGGAGATGTAATTCTTTAGTAGCCCTGAAAGCAGTCGGTAGTGAAATTCCAGCATGTTAAGATAACTTCTTATCGATTTTTGAGGAGAGTGAGTAAAACGCTTACAACCTCCAGAACTTCCACGGTTGTCCCAGATGGTCAACCTGTGGTTTCGGGATCTTGCACTCTCTCATTCTCAGGCTCACATAATTCATTTAACACTCACAAGATTGTCAACTTATTCGGAAAAGTAGAATTAATTTGTAAATGTTAAATGAAACACGTATTTTACTCATTCGTAAGATTTATAAGCGAAATAAGTCTCAAGAGTACATGCTTTTGTCTTTGTAAAACGATATCGTTAACATAATAGAGATGAATGGATACTGGAATAGCACTAGTGCACAATAACGATATTTCAATTGTTCTTCTTCTTGTGATTCCTATCCGTTCCGGATGTTGGCAACCATTTTGGCTATGATGACTCTGTTGACTGCTGCCCTGAACAACTGAGCCGTATTTACGGAGAACCAAGTCCTTAGGTTCTGGATCCACGATATTCTCCTTCTTCCAGGACCTTTCAAGGATCTTTCAAGGAAAGATATGTGGCAGAAGATCTGCCACATATCTTTCCTTGAATTATGAGCTGCAATATTTTATATCTGTTGTTATTTCTCATAATGTGTCCCAGGTATTGGAGTTTCCTTACTTTTATGGCATTGAGAATTTCTTTTCTTTTCCTATTCTTCCCAGAATCTCATAATTCGTGATATTGTCCACCCAAGATACTCTCAAAATTCGTCGATATAGCCACATTTTGAATGCCTCCACTTTTCGTTCCATTGAAACTGTCAATGTCCATGATTCAGCTCCATACAAAAGAACAGGGAACACATAGCATTTGAGAAATCTCATTTCTGATTCCATTGCCAAATCGTGGCTTTTAAACAAGGAGCTCATTTTGATAAATACAGCTCTAGCCTTCTCTATACGGATCTTAATCTCCTGCGAACAATCCCACCGGCTATTCAGAGCAGTACCAAGGTATGTATACCTATCCACAAGTTCAACCTTCTGTCCATTTAATAAAAGATGACATCTGGAGACTTTATTTTTACTTATGACCATCAATTTCGTTTTACCAATGTTGATATCCAGACCCTGCCTTTCACTACACTCTGACACTCTATCCAACAGAATTTGCAAATCCTCCAAACTTTCTGCAAAAATTACTGTGTCATCAGCATATCTCACATTGTTTAGACTCTCTCCATTCACAGAAATACCCATTTCCATATTTCCCAAGGCTTCACGGAAGATGTGCTCAGAATAAATGTTAAACAGCAATGGAGACAGCACACAGCCCTGTCGGACTCCTCTTAAAATTTTTATGTTGTCTATATTATCATCTTCCAGTTTCGCAGATGCTGACTGATTCCAGTATAAGTTGATTATGATTCTCAAATCTTTATCATCGATCCCACAATTCTTCAAAATCTCTATCAACTTCTGATGTTGGACTCTATCAAATGCCTTTTGATAGTCCACAAAACATGCATATACATCCCTGTTCACATCTCTGCATCTTTGGAACAACATTTGGATAGAGAATAAAGCCTCCCTTGTTCCAACTGAGTTTCTAAACCCGAATTGTGTATCAGACAATTGTTCTTCACAGAGTTTATAAATTCTTTTGTGGATTATTTTCAGAAATACTTTCAAGAGATGGCTCATGAGACTTATTGTCCTGTATTCACCACACTTTTTAGCCCCTGCTTTTTTAGGCAAGAGAATAAACTCAGACTTCAGCCATTTTCCTGGAATATTTCCATTGTCATACATCCGATTAAACAAAGATGTTAGGCATGTTATATTTTCTTCATCAAGAAGCTTCAGGAATTCCGACTGAATACTATCTGGGCCCGATGCTTTACCGACCTTGATGTTTTTTATTGCATCTTCAACTTCATCAATCAAAATTTTTGGTCCTGTTTCACAGTTTATATTGGGAGGTTCCATTCTGTTGTCATTGAATAACGTTTCTATATGATTTTTCCATGTACATTTGATTCTATCTTTGTCAACAATAATTATTCCATTTTCATCTACCAGTCTGTTCACAGGTCTCCTCCTATTTCTGCCAGTAAAGTCATTGATTTTATGAAATATGTTGAAATTATCATGACGTGATTGGAGTGTCTCTATTTCCTTACACTTCTCACCCATTTCATTCTCCTTAGCTTCTCTCACCTTCCTTCTGATAATTCTGTTCAACTCTCTATAGTCCTCTGGATGATTTTTCAAAAGTCTCCTTCTCTCCATCATTTCAAGAATTTCATTCGTCTTCCAAGTCTTTCTCCTTTTGATATCTGGCTTTAGAAATTCCTCTTTTATGTTGCCAACAATGGTGATCAATTCATTCACTTCCTCTTCGACATTCCCCATACTGGCAATCAATTCAATGTCTTCCCTCATCCTATCCTTTACTCTATCCTTCAACATCCGATCATTCAGTTTGCTCATATCATAGCTAGGTTTATGTTTCTTTAACAGTTTCTTCAGTCTGACTCTGAAGTTGCCTACCAACAGAGTATGATCCGACTGGATATCAGCACTTGGATATGTTTTTACACTGGTGCAGCTGTTCCTATATCTCTTATTAATTAGTATATAATCGATTTGATTCCTGATAATTTTACTTATAATAATTTTATTTTACTTATGATAATTTCAATTGTTACAAGCTGTTAACCTTGAATCAGTGTTGCCGACTGACATGTATGGAAACATGAAATTTACCTATGCTTGACTTCTGTCTTCTTAATGTAACGGTAACAAATTTGTGATGATTTCCTTAAAAATAATTGCATTTTTGTCATGTATTATATTTTATTTTATTATATTTAACCCATCAGGTTAGTCTAGTGGTAAAGTCGTCGCGCGTGTCACCTGTTTAACAGCTGATTTTTGAAGACGAAGGTTCCAGTAGTTCAAATCCTAGTAAGGATAGTTACTTTAATATGGATTTGAACACTAGACAGTGGTTACCGGTGTACTTTGATGTTGGAGTTTAATTAACTGTAGGCCTACTACCCAGAAATGGTCGACCTGAGTCTATACACCACTTCACCTCATATTATATACGTCTTACATATCATCATCATCTGATTGGGGATATGGGGTTGCTTATTGTTCTAAACTGAACAGAACGTACACAGCAACGTACACACATTAGATCCATTTAAAAAAATGACAGAATTATAGAATACATGTAATACACAATCTCTAGCTATATTGGATACCTATTAACAAAAAAATAGCATGGTAAATTTTATAAAGTATTGTTTTTGTACCTTCTTTGTATAGTCCTCTTATTTGTGGTATGTTTCGTCTTCTTCTTAATGGTTGTGCTAAGCAGTTCAATGGGGTTTAGTGGCTGTGAAATGTTGAATATATCGATTATGCAATCTTACTCACAAAAGGTATGTTTAGATTGTTGTGAAGGGCCAGATTTGAAATGTAGTGAAAGGCACTTGTAATTCAACCTTTTCATTCTAAATTTATAAGAACCACAAATGCATTTTTACTTTTGATAAACAATAAAACAATCCATTTACAATTTCTGTCTATATAAAACTGTAGGCAAATTGTTTTTTCCTTCATTTAGTTCGTCATATATTTCGAAATATTTGTTACTATTAAAGTAGCAAATGATAAATTACTATCTATTATAAAAACATTACTGGTATTATTTCTTTGCTTTGATAATTTCTAGCTGTTTTTGATTTTGGAATTTTGAATATTTTTACTACTCCAAAAGAGAGATTAAACTGACGTATATAGTTTCCGACAGAACGTTGTTGTTAGTCACTGAAACATTTACAATGTAAGTTCTTGTATGGGTGTGATGTTTGATTTTAGCTTTATCACAAAAGCTTTTGTGTTCGTCTTCCATCATAACTTTTTTGTTACCAGAAATACGAGCTGAGAACTTAATTAAAATTATATTTTATGTCACTGGTAGGCCTAATGCTAAAAATATTTTCCTTTGATTTTATTCGCTAATATAGTAGATTATCTTTTATAACTCAACTCTTTCGCTTCTTTCGTTAAGTCTTCTAGAAAAGTTTCACTGGCGTTATATCTTTAATTTTATATTTTAGATAATAATATTTTCTAAAGATATCCCCATTACATTAAATTATTGAGTGCCTTAAAGTTAAAATAATAGAAAAATATTTATATATGAATTTATTTTACCTGCAGATGACAGTAGCTACTGTAATTTATTCATCTAGTTATTTTTAAGATAAGTTTTTGCTTTCTCTTGCCTATATTAATGAAAAGTACTGTTATCATGTAGATTTTTCGAAATCGAGTTTACACCGGATATAAACGTTTTCAGACCTCCTGAATCTCAAAAACATGTTTCTAGCGATTGGTGTGTGTGTGTGTGTGTGTGCGTGTGCGCGCGCGCGTATATATGTGAACAAAATATCTCAAGAACGGAACATCGTACGAAGTTAAAACTTAAAACTTAAGTTAGGTACTACTAGAGGAACTGACACGAACATTTTTATCAAAATCGGTCAACCGAAAGTAGTAGTTTATTCGTTGCATTTTTCACTTTTTTGCAATTTTCTCAAAAACAGCTCCTACGAATTTTTAAAAATTTACCTTATTTACTAAATTTTTAATCCTCTACAAGATAAACTAGGCGCCATGTCTGCTGAAATTCTTGGGGTGGCTGTGCTGTCGTAGAAAATAATGGTTTTTGCAAGATTGCGGCCTTAATATGCATTTGGTGTAAAATCTTTTAAGGTCTTCCCAAGCCTCGCTTCCCTCTAGGTTTATATTTCCACGCTTGTAGAAGAAGTTTGTGTACTGGCATGCGAAGTAAATGGTTGAACCAATTTCTTACTTAATAATTATTTTAATTAAATATGTATAGTCAAATACCAGAAATGCGAGATTTTTTGCAGTGGGGCTATTAGATTTGTCACTTAACCCAATTTATTACATTAGTCAAGGTCATTAAAATAGGAAATTTATCGGGCTGATTTACAACTATGCTTGATCATCGTTGCCGCTTCGTATACTGTATTTACTAATCATGTGTACGGGAAGTCTAGTTTCATAAGTTTTCTTTCGTTTATACAATGTTTGCTGTTAGTATTACTACAACCACCTTTAGTTATTGCTCTGGTAATTTTTCTTTACGTTCAGGAAAATTAAGTAAATAAATAAAGAGGATATTTAACAAACATTAGAACATACCGAGAAAAGTTTAGGTTGATCATTTATTCAAAAAGTATTTAAATATACAGTATTAATAATAAAATCCTGGTTCAAATCCTAGTAATGGTAGTTACTTTTATACGGATTTGAATACTAGACAGTCATTACCGGTGTACTTTAATGTTAGGGGTTCAATTAACCATACTCTCTCAGGACTGATCGGCCTGAGTCTATGCAAGACTACACCTCATTAACACGTCGTACATATCATCCTCACCTCATTGGGTCATGGGGTTGCTTATTGTTCTAAATTGAACAGATTGCAACGTACACACATTAGGAACAAAAAATAAATAAATAAAATTACAGCTTCTTTAAATAGGCCTATTCAGCATGTAAAATAAAACAAATAGAAAGAAACTAAATGTTTACATACCATGATAGTCATTAAAATCACACGTAACTCGCACCACTTATCAGTTACAAATAGGAAATACAAATAAATCGGTAGGAAAAAATTCATAATAAATAATGTGAAACAAATGAGAAAAAGAATATCGGTGAGGTCATATTTCATCAAAATCTCCCACAGAGAAATAATAGTAAACACTACTATCGTAAATGTAGCAGCAACAGTTGCTTCGTGAAAGCTCGCAATTCTGTGAATCTAGTTATAAAATATTATAGTTAAGGTTACAAATAATCAGCAAAACATTTAAATTCAAACGTATTAAAACACGTACACTATATTAGAGAAATAGTTCTGGAAACTGCTTTGACAAAAAATTGCTGGTGTAGTAGACAATTTTGAAGCCCATTTGAACTATGTTATCTAGGTATGGGGTAGGACCTGCAACAGCAGTATCGAAGTATTGCGACGATTCCAAAATAAGGTTTCCTGCAATATTGTCATAGTCCCTTGTTTCTCTTAAAATAGTGAACAATGAATACCTGACCACTAAGTGAGTAAAAAATTAAATTAAAAATTTAACTGAAAAATATCTAGCAAATTAAATAATCATGTAAATTTTTGGCGGTAAATATTTTAAATAATTGTATCGATTTGAGACGACTTAAGCGTCATCATATTTTAGATCTAAATTTTATAAATGAATAGGACAAAGATAATTTTTGCAAATATTATAGAATGGGAGTCACTGGATTCCTTCTTCTCTAAAGCCATTTTATAGCATTAATTTACTTAAGAATTTAAAACTGATTGTAAATGGTTGTTAATTTATAAAATAAAAACTCTCTTGGTTATATCTGAAGTTTTGTCTAGTCTCGTTCATTGAAATGCCACTTTTTGAAGATAATGTTTGCTGAAAGATTCAAGTCAATTTCATGAAAAATCTCTTGCTAATCTGGGTAAAACAAGCATCTTCCAAAATTACAGTTTATAATATGTATACAACAGAGTATTTTCTTCTTAAAATGACAAAATATAGGAAAATACAATATGTCGGATTGAAAATGTACAATGATAAATATATTAAAAGATTTCTGTTCTTTCAAGACTTAAACCCATCCAAGTACTAAAAGACTTAAACCGATTGGAATAAAATTTTTGAAGTAACTGTTTTAATATGTTTACATCCATGAACAGAATCCCGATAAAGGACGAACAATTTATTAACACTATACTCATTGGAAATACCGAACAAACGGAATAATATTTTTAGTTTTACTTTATGAAAATGTAAAATAGTTCCTGTTTCACTGCCATCAAAACACGCAGGAAACCTAGTTAAAAACAAATTTTGTGTGAAACACACGACTTTCTTTTGGCAATGAAAATAATGAACAATATAACCTAACATTAGTAATAAAACATTAGAAATAAACAAAAAACCTAACCTCAAAAAACATAACCTTATTTTAATCAAGAGTGAAAGACGCAAAATTAAAATTAATCTTAGTTTGTCTTATTCCTAAAAATGTAATTTTAAATATATTTTTGGCGTACTAAGGCTGTAATCTTAAAAAATCAATTTTTATACTGATATCCATGAAAAAATCAGAAAATCGCTAATTACCGCTAAACTAAGCGTTATACACTACTACTTCCGGTTGACTAGTTTTGATGAAAATGTTCGTGTCCGGTTTGGTAGTAGTATCTAACTTAAGTTTCAAGTTTCAACTTCATACAATGTTCCGTTCTTGCGATGTTTTGTTCACACACACACACACACACACCCAGACCAATCTCTAAAAACATGTTTTTTTGAGTTCAGGGGTTCTGAAACGTGTATATCCGGTGAAAACTCGATTTCATAAAATCTTCATAAAAACAATACTTTCCTTCCTATATGTTCACTCAGACAAGAGAAAGTAAAAATAACTTTAATAGGACGTGCATTATTTGGTCATCAATTTACTTGGTAGCAGTGGTGCAATAAGAATACTAAAACGAAGGCATCCAAACGACTTAATTTAGAAACATTTAGTAAGCTCTAAACGACTTAGCTTAGTAATTTAAATTCTTACTTTTGTTTTTCAAAATTTACGTTCTATTCATTTTGGTTGTATCAAATACAGTATTCAAATGAGCAGATTATGTGAACAGTCTTCTTTTAATCGTTATCTCCTTTTAGTAGTTACCTTTTCATGCCAATTTACTTTGTACAAATATATTTATTGTTCTATGAAGATCTGATTGTAGATAAATTTTGTAATTAATATTTATTTATTAATTTTTAAGCCTATTTGTTATCGGCAATCGTACAGTATTCCGAACCAAATAATTTGATTGATGTTGCTTCTGTATTTTTGTTTTGATTAGGCATTAATTTGACAGTAACCTTCATGGATTTTGTTCATGGGTGGCTGTCAGTTGGTCACCATATAAAAGTTGCTCTCTCAAACGATGTTACTTTGCAATCGAGAGCGACTATAAACCATGGCCTGGAGGTCTTGTAATTGCTTAAATAACTACGTAGTTACCTACGAACTGCGTAAACATCTTCTTCTTCTTCTTCTCTTTTCGGTATAAGTCATCCAGCTTGTTAGTCATTAGAATATTATGTTTAATTAGAAAGTAATTACAATTAATTACTCTTAGCGTTGATGAGATTTTCTCCAAGCGTCGTAAGCATTTTTCTCCCGTCATTCTTTAAATAGCTTAAAATAGCATTAATTGCGATAGCAACTGATTTTCTCATTGAAACCAATAGTCTGCAACTCTTTCCGTACATCACAAATTCGAATTATGTCCCTTATTCACAAATTCGAATAATGCACAACCCTTGACATTTCGTCGATAACATTTCTCCGTAGCTTCCAACTTCTGTTTTCTTTTCTCTGTAAGAGCCCACTTCATACTTTCAGTATGAAATCGGGGTGCGATAGAACATGGGTTATCATTATGACAACCAGGATAAAAAAAGGCAATTTATCGGTGCCTCTAAACGGGCATATTTCGACTAGAGTAAGGCAATCCTGATCATAAAGTCACTGGTCCTTCTAATAGCAGGTTGATTGTCCATCCTTGTAAAAATACTCCCCCCACCTATTATAGCATCAAAGAGTAAACATTAACAAAAAGAACAACTTGATAAGAATTTCGTTTATGAATTTTACAAATTCTGGTTTTGAAACTTTTTTGAAAATAAATTATAATAGAGCATATAATTAGGCTATTACTGGAGATTTTATTTTATTATTAAAAAACAGGAAATAGAAATTGTTAATTCATGTAATTGTAAAATGGGAATTCCCTTGTGAAATACTTTCATTAAAAATTTCTAAAAAAGAACAAAAATTGAAACAATAAAATATTAAAATATCCTCAAATAATAAACCAGGTGTATTTATACTTGTTTTAAAAATCATCAAGGACAAGGGCGATATTAGATTAGTTTTCAATATTCAATGGTCTAAAATTTTTTTAGTTCAGCGTAAAATACCATGTACAGTGTATGTATAATTCTTTCTGATTGTATATTTTATACGTCGTTGCAATTGGTTGTTTCCCTTCTGTTGTTTTTTAAATTAGTTATTTAAAATTAAGGTTATTATTTTCTTAGTTTTGTTTGAAAATAATATTTTATTTAAATTTTCAACTGATTTGATTGAACACGCGTTGAAATTAGGAGTAAAATCAAATCGTCTAATTATATACGTCTGTGTAATTATGGTGTTAAAATACTATAGTTTGATTTTAAAAAAAATGAACAAGGAAAAATACTGCAAAAGTGAGATAAAAATACTAGAATAATGTGAATTTTTACACCATTATTCTACAAGGTGGTATAATTAAATTCAAGAAACTGGTTTATTATTAGAGAAGTGCAAGATACAAAATCAATCATAATAACATGTTACTTCGAACCATCTGTAACACTTATTTTTGAAATAAAAAGTAAAAATACAATAACCGTACCAGAACAATAACAATAACAACGACAAAAATGTTAAAATTATGGAACACAAATCTAGTTGCTTCTACGTAACGTGAAAGCTTTTGAAAGAATATGTTATTAAATCATTCCATATATAATTGTTAACTTCTAACAAAATTTCGAGCAAATAAAATTTTTAAATTTTTTCCTATACAAAAATCTCTTGAGTTGATGTATTTGTGATAATCCTAAAGTTTTTTAATCTTAAGCTGACCCTTTTATTTACTTGTTCCATACAGAAGCCATGTTATCTGAGAGACTAGTATGAAGCCGTTGTTATATTTTCCAAAATATTAACATTTTTTATGAAATTTTCTAACCGGTGAATTCATGTTACTTTAAAATTACGTGAGTATAATTATGTGACTTTAAAATGATTAAATTTTAAAAGAATCAATTTACAACGCTGTAGACTCAAGTTTAACATAAACTTAAAATGATCCAAAAATATAGATTCTGAATTGTTGGGTGACCAAAATATTCGTTAATAAAATAGTAGAAAATAAACAATGGTTTGTTAGTAAAAGAATTTTTTTCATAAATTTAAGTAGGGCGGTTTTTTCGAAGGATAGGAGTAAGTAAAGAAAATTTAATGACATAATCTAAACGCTTAGGTAAATTTGGATCAGGAAAAAGAAAAGATTGGAAGAATTATTCAGCAAAATATTCTGATGTAGGTGCAGAAACGTGTAAATTGTTAGAAAATATTAAAGAAAGGTTTACATCCGTGCAGATGGTAGAGAAGAAGTTATCGGATCTCATGGTTAGATCACATGAGGAATAAAGTAATCTTAGAAAAGGTAGAAATGCCAAATAGAGTATTAGACGAGAAGAAAAAGCATTGTTGTGGTATAGGCACCTATGTCAGATCATGTCTAGTGGCCCAACTGTGTATAGAACTGGACGCTAAGGAGTAAAGGAAAACGAGGATACCCAGCAAAAAAATGGACGTGTGGAAAGGGGAGACGATGACCAATAGAGACCTGCATGAGAGTGACCAGATGAATGGATGCCAAGCTTACATTAATGCCGTTTTTCGCATCCTAATGCGGAAAATTGCTATTAGCTGTAAAAGACTTAAAATACCAGGTATGTATGCATGTAAGTTATAAACCTCAAGTTATTTGTTTTACTTTTCAGTTTAATGAATCATTATTCTTTACACAATAAAAATAATATCCAGCAGATTTTCAAACACTTGATGTAACGAAAACTTTGGGGTATTAAAGTTAATTACTTTTATGTAATTTTCTTCTCCTAAATTTATATTTTTAATTGTGTGCCAAAAGCAGAATAACTGCATTTGAATGAAATTTTAAACCTGTGTGAAATTATCTGAAATAAACCTGATGAAATTTTAAAGTTATATAGCAAGACCGGACAAGCTGCCCGGTATAATTATTCATGGAAAATGACATTTTGTAATAATGTAATATGTATCCAACTACCAACATGAATGGTTTTAGGGCTGTTTAAAATAATATGTTGCATAGCGTTAATGACAGAGAACTTACAGTTTTCAGCGTAAGGATAGCTGTGATTAGTTAATATAATGTACAAATAAGTCTACGAGTTTCTCGTATTCTACGTGTTTTTCTCTTGTTTCCCGGGAGCGTAACAAAATAACTTTTTACTCAACAGTAGAAAATTAATTTTAACGTTTCTAAAAAGTTTAAAAATGTAGAAGTTTTAAAACAGTTAAAATTTAGGTGCTCTGTGATAAAATTGTTTGTATTAAAATACTGGAGTATTTGCCTTTATAAAAACTCATACTATATTCATCGTTATCATATACTTCAATTTTTGAAACCTTTGCTGCATATTAAAATAACATCGAGAACTTTAATAAAAGTGGCAAATTTGGTGAGTGCGACTAAGTAACCGGAATAATTTTAGTTGATTATTGTACAAAAGAAACTACTTTGGTTGCATTTTAAAAATTTTAATGGCCGTCTTGAATCATTGAATTTAATTTTCTCATACTAAATAGAACTCCTTTTTTGAGACCGCAGTGGCTCACGTGAGTCAATTTCTGGGCACTCTCTTTCGGTTCTTTTCTTCCCTCCAGTATTCTTTCATTCTGGCAAATCTTCTTTACCTTTCTGCTTCTGAAAAGATCACTTCCTACCTCTTCTTTTATCTACTTTTCCTTGGAATCTAATATTTTCATCTTTTAATAGTTTTAGCTGTTCGGTTTTACTTTCTTAATCTTCGAAGGTGATGCCTAATTCTTCCATACATTTCTTGATTTCTCTTAACCATATTACTTTTGTCTTTTCCTGGTAGAGTTTTCTGACTATTTGGTTTGTGATTCTATCTTTACGTGTTCTGATTTATGCCCGATTTGGTCTCCTGGTAGACCTGTTCATTTGGTAGTAATTTCCATTCTCCATCTACTTGGTGTCTCTTTCCGATACAGGTTCTAAGGATCCTCCTTTCAAGTTTTTGGATTTTGTCTATTCTGTTTTCCTGGTTTAATTTGAATAGAGTTTCGCACCAATACGTTATCTTTAGTTGTATAACCGTTTTGAAGTGTTTCATTTTGGTTTTGATAGACAGGCATTTTTTATTGTAGGTATTTTTGGTGATTAGTTGTGAATGTAGTTTCTTGGTTTCTTCCTTCCGTGCTTCCTTTTCGTTGCTGTTGTAAGTGATAATTTCTCCCGAGTACTTAAAGGATTCTACGAGTTCTGTATATTGGTCGTTAATAAACCTTGTTTATACATAGCGGGTAGTTGCTATTATTTTGGTTAAATTTGATTTTGATGTTAAATTTGATGAAAACTGTGTAACAATAACTTACTTAATCCACATTTTAGATTTTCGTCATTATCTGTCAAGAAATGGGGTAAAACGGTTATCTGCAACCTCTATTTTTAATTAATATTTTTATTAAAACATTAATAAGCGAATAAGTAAAACAGTAGCCTAAGACAGTATATGGAGTCATGCCACGTCATTTTAACAGTGCATTTTTATGCTAAAACGAATCTGCAAACCATTTTTCTAATAATTGTCGCTTCTCGTCACTTAACTAATAATAATATATTATTACGAAATACTCATAAAATAAATAACAGGTAATTTAATTATCTATTTTCCTCCTTTAATTAATTAAAAAATAAAAGTTTGTCAGATAAGTGTTTTAAAGAAATCAGAAATAATGTTGGGTAAAGTGGAATAACCGAGATAACGTAAAGAACCGAACCAAGTTTAGACAACTAATTAATGACTTCAAGGGTTTTACGAAGAACACTGGTTGGAGGGAAGGAAGATGAACAGCTTGTAGTGAAAGAATAATAATAATAAAATTTTATTTATTTTCGTATTTTTACAATAGTAACCCATACACATTCTTTCCTAAACCGTAATGCAATTACAATTCACAACGCACGAGGTGGAGGAAGTTGACTTACCCAACATGGATAAAAACCATATCCTAAGGGTAGTTGTTCTCTTTTCTTATTTATTTATTTATTTATTAATGCTAAAACAAGTACATTGAATCTTATCCTATCTTATTTGCTAATACCCGGAGAGATCTAACCTGTGCGCGGGTATTAGTTGGTTTATTTTGTTATTTATTCTATTATAATAATAGCTTTTTATATTTACACTAAATTTACATAAAAGAAAAGAAACAAAAATTTACAAAAAAATAAACAGAACAAACTTTCCTAACGTAAATATACAAATAAATCTTTGTGCTGACTTTCGTGCAGACTTTCAATGACAATGTTAACAAAAAATGTTTAGCTGAAACCAGAGGAAGAGCAATTATATATAGAATATATAGAACCAATCAAATCTTCAGACTACCCTCTCCCTAAATTAATCAGCCAGTTGGTTACTTTTCTTTTGTATATTTGAGGAGTTACATCAGTAGGCTATTTCGGATAGCCTCTGGTATATTAAGGTATGTGATTGAGGCTATATAATGTGCTGCAGTGCTGTTAACGGTTTTATGCAATCTAGGGGCTGGATATCCAATGCGGGTTACAGCTCTGGTATGATAATTATTATGAGTTATTTTCTGTAGTACAGAAAGTTTATTAGATCTTATGTACAGTAATAAATTCCTTATGTAATGTTGCCGAATGACAAGTACCCGAAATCTAACATATAATAAATCAGAAGGGAATAAAATTGTCTGTCGCAATTTAAAGCGCTTTTGATAATAGCTTTCTGAGCCGTTACGAGTGGTTCCAATGTCGAACGGAAGGCCCCACCCCAAGCTATGATTCCGCACTGCAGCAAGGATTGTACCAAGACACAATATACCTTTCTTAGGTCATTTTGTGACAGAATTCTATTTATGCAGGAAAAATATAAAGGAATTTTCGGATTTTTTGGTTCAAGTGATGAATATGGACGGACCATCTCATTCTTTCATCAAACCAGATTCCGAGGTACTTGTATGAATTAACATGTTCTAGGACATAACAGTTACAAGGTATAATATTCTTTTCACACGAATGAAATTGTAGGATTTTGTTTCTTGGGTCCGTAAATGGTCTTACCGATACTGTTATACATTTAGTTTTATTTTTGTTCACAGTAAGGGAATTAGAGTTGAACCACCTTAAGCAACGTTAATGTTTCTGCGGCCCTGCAATATTTTTCTTTTTAAGTAGACTGTACGACAGACATTTGAAACTAAGCTAAAGATTAAAACCATGACAATGAAACAATTATACGATTTTTAGAATGCTAAAGAAGTGGGCTCCAAATGAAGGTTCTAGTTATATCCTATGTTATTATATGTTTTATAAAATAACCCCAAATGAAAAACAAGAAAAAATCATACATTAAACTAATTTTAAGCTACTGATTACTAACTTCAAGGGTTTATACAAAGAACAATAGTAAAAGATGGGATGTACGGAAGATAAGAGAAAAAGCTAGAGTGAAGGAATGTTGAGGATGTGAGGTGCAAAAAAAGCTTCCAAAAGGTTTAAAGTTAATTCTGGTGGTCCAAAATTGTACTAAATGAGGAAAAGTATAAGCATACCTTGTAAAAGTAATTGTAAAATAATAATAGTGTATTTTTTTACAAAAATAAACTAAGTATTAAAAAATTGCAATATGTGCACTGGATTCAGAGTATAATGTGTTTTAAGTTGCTTCATTCCATTTAAGACAAAATTCTGTACGTGCATAAAAAAGTTTTTACATAATTTTGAATTGATTCCCTTGAGATTTCATAAGCTCTGATTTCCATTCTTCGTCATCTTGTTGAAAGATATTTTCTCTGTATGGTGAATTGGTAGAAAATTGGTGGACAAATTGAATGACCTCCTGATTTGAATTTATTCGATTTTTACCTAATGAGGTATTTAAAAGATGACTCCTACGAAATTAAACTGGATAATCTTGAATAACATAGAAAAAGGAATAAGACTGCTCAAATCTCGAGGGAATCAATAATTCTTATCGTAAATTATAATCGAAAGACGTAAAATATATTGAAAAATGAAGAAAATAGAAAATCAATTACTTGGTCTTGACAGATCTAAACCATAAATTTTTATTGAACTGGTAGGCCTGTTATAATGAGTGATAATGAAACCTAGCGTACTATATTTCACTTGTGTGTTCAGTAAAATATTGAAAACAATATGGAAACGAACTTTTTGATATTAATCTAGATCAGTACGGTACGTAACAGATTTTAACATTTTAAAATAAGTCTAAAACTAGACGCTATAGTGTACAAAAATTTTTGTAGAGACTTAACGTCTTATTGAGTTACTTTGAAGTTACTCTTCGTGGATATTTTAATTTTTAATCTTTGTATATCTGTTCAGTCTTCGTTCATTAAACGAGATTTTTAATTAGTTTTCGAAATTAATTAGTAATTTCCTTTTGTTTTAACTGATCGTGAGAAATTTCCTTACAAGCTTAAATGTTGTATACGTATAACCATTCTTCACAGTATTTAGTCTATTGAAACGATACAGCTCATACAGATTATTTCACAAAGTCTTTTAAAACTCATAAAATTGACAATGTATATTTTATTAAATGAAAATATCTAGCGATTAAAACCGTAACGGTTATTAATGGTCATAACAGGTAAATATATATGTCAGGCAGATGATTGCGTTAAATTATACAAGTTTTACGTGGCTTGGTAAATTATTACGAATTACGCCTTCATCATTTGTGGTCGAATGCTTCAATTTACTAACCAAATAAACTAAACTGATTTCAATAAATTAGTGAGATATAAAACGTCTCGACTGAATTTGATTTTGATGTTTTTAAAATGGCAGTTGATCATAAGCTATTGCAGTGGATTATGGTAAAATTTTGGTGAGGTCCTAAAGTGGTACAATTTTTCAGACGAAGTTGTTAAACTGTTATGTCAGTTGCTTTATTTTAAATTGTTTCCATGTTAAAGGTTGTCAAAGTATAATCTAAGATATTTAGCACGGTAATTTTGAGGGATTTGTGTGCCGTTTAAAAATACCGGAGGGCATGTGTTCTTTTTAACTTGAGTGTCGGGAATTATTAAGATAACTTTTTAACGATCTTCTTATTTTATTAACGTGCCTTCTCCGACGGAGGTTGGCAATCATGATGGCTATTCAGACTTTGGACACCGCAGCTCTGAAAAACTCCACTGAAGTACAACGAAACCAGTCACAAAGATTCTTCAACCAAGAAATTCTTCTTCTTCCTACACCTCTCTTCCCCTAAATTTTGGCTTGTATTTTTATTGATAGATTATCAGTAATCTGTTCTTTACATGATAATAAATAGATTAGAAGCCCATAACAGTCAGGTGGAGTGTTAAATTTTGGACTCAATCTGTTAGTTGCAGTGCTAAAAAAATAGGTCTGTTTTTTGTCAGATGGTCAGCCAATTTAATGACTGAATCATTTACACTAATCAGAGTTATCTTCTCTGAAAGTAATGAATTTCATTATACAGCAAGATCCTGTGCTGAATGAAGTGAAGGTGTTATTTACAGAGTGGAAAATTTTGCAGAGGGCCTGGCATACTGATAAACATACTTTTCCACTCAGTGAGGAAGGCAATGGTAAACCACCTCACTCCTCGTTTTACTTAGTAAAACCTCTACAGGTTCAAACCAGCCTTTTGGCTGACGACCTAAATAACAAATAGGATTAGGAAGAAGTTAATTATCGTGAAAAGGTGTCTAACAGTGGAGATACTTTAAAAATTACTGTTCACATTTTGAAATTGATTACAAACATTGTGAAGATAATTAAAAAGAATGAAGGTAATGGCCGCCTTCGTTGCTCAGTGGTTAGTGTGCTACGCTGCAAAGTGGAGGTTCAGGGTTCGATTCCTAACCAGGGTCTGGAAAATTATTATAAGTTCAATCTCACTCTTCCTAACCCAAAGTAGTTACTAATAACCCAGATGTTAATATCAATTTAAATAAAATAAAATAAAGGTAATAATTTAAGTTATGAAACAAATAATTCTGTTGGATGACTCCATTTTAACCATTGTATTGTACCACCCTTGTTTAATAGGTTGGTGGCCAAATAAGTTCTTGCGATTCAAGCCGTTTTTCATTGGATTAAAATTTTTAATTTATTCTTTTAATTTTTTCTTTCTTTTAATTTATTCTGTTGAATAAATAGATCTTTGTGAATACGGTTGTCATGTACCAGGGCGCAGCTGTTAGAGCTCGGAGGCACTCAGACTGAAAACGCTGAAATTGCACAATAATTATTTATGTTGATAAACATTTGTAATTAAATTCAAAAGCTTGTTATAAAATACTTTCCTCTTTATGAATTTAAATCAAGAAGAGAAAAACAGTCCTTTTTTAACTCTGATTCCATTCCAG
This sequence comes from Catonia carolina, assembly GCA_035578175.1. Taxonomy (NCBI): domain Eukaryota; kingdom Metazoa; phylum Arthropoda; class Insecta; order Hemiptera; family Achilidae; genus Catonia; species Catonia carolina. Next base: position 327,675,325 of record JAQMRL010000001.1, on the reverse strand, counting down.
TTTTCCTTTATTTTTACTTTGTCTTGCCTGTATAAATATATAGGCATGAAAGTATTCTTTTCATGTAGATTTTTTGAAGTCGAGTTTTCACTGGATCTACACGTTTTCAGGCCCCTGAACCCCAAAAAAAATGTTATTAGCGATTGGTGTGTTGTATGTGTGTGTGTGTGTGTGTGTGTGTGTGAGTGTGTGTGTGTGTGTGTGTAAGTGTGCGTGTGTGTGTGTGTATGTGTGTGTGTGTGTGTGTGTGTGTGTGTGTGTGTGTGTGTGTGTGTGTGTGTGCGCGCGCGTGTGTGTGTGTGTGTGTGTGTGTGTGTGTGTGTGTAAGAACAAACTGTCTCGAGAACGGAATATCGTACGAACTTGAAACTTGAAACTTGAGTTAGGTACTACTAGTATAGGTCCCGACACGAAAATTTTAATTAAAATCGGTCAACCGGAAGTAGTAGTTTATTCGTGTCATTTTTCACTTTTTTGCGATTTTCTCAAATACGGCTTCTTTGCTACATTTTTAATGCTTTATGAGATAGAGTAGGTACCGTTGAAATTCTTGGGGAGGCTTTGCTCTCGTAGAAAAAAAAGTTGTTTTCTTTAAGATTGCGGCTGTAATATGCATTTTTAGCGCAAAATACATATAATTAAAGTTGTAGACAATTTAAAAACCTACAACTTTTATTTAACGCTTAGTTTAGCGTAAATTAGCGAATTTCTTTTTTTTTTTTATGAAAATCTGTAAAAAATTGGATTTTTTAAGTTTACGGCCTTAGTATGCATTTACGACAAAAGCGTATATAATTAAATTTATAGTTGATTAAAAGACCTACAACTTTTAATTTAAGCATTTTCTCTACAGAGTCTAGTTTAGCGTCAAAGAGTGATTTTCCGTATTTTTAAGCCAAACTGAGGTTGATTTTCATTTTGCGTCTTTCACTTATGATTAAATTAATTAGGTTATGTTTTTTCAGGTTAGTTTTATTGTTTACTTCTAATATTTTATTACTAATATTAGGTTATATTGTTCATTAATTGCTTTGACAAGAGAAAGAGAGAGAAATCTAGTGTTTTACACCAGATTTTTATGTGACAATTTAATGCTAATAAAGGTCTATATTAACTTAACTTTAAAATTAAACAGGGCAATCAATGAAACGTCAATTAAATAATTTCCATCGGCATTAAGATTATGCAGTGAGCTTGTCACTGGTAGACCTTAAAACGTTTCATAATGACAACTGTATGTTACCTGTTACAATGTTTTAGCCTATTTACGTACAGATAATAGATTTTGGACAATGATTAAGAATTTAGGCACAAAATGTAGTTCTAGGACAAACTATTAAGAAATAGTATATGAAAATAAAATCGTACAATTAATTATTCCTTGGCATATCAAAGAAGCCCGGTGACCTTATCGCAGTTGGTTTGTTTGATGATCTATCTTAATAACATAACATGGAACCGACTACATTTTTATACCTGGTACATACATCGAAAACTTTCTCTACAACATATATTTTATTATCTAACAATATTTCCTACTCCATGTTTACAAAGATATAACCTAAAACCATTCAAGGTCAAATTCATTGGTTATCACACTTTAAAGACCTAAATACAATAATTTAAGCAAATGCGTTACTACTTTAAAAAGTAGAGAATGTATGGTGACATTTTTGAATTAATAAATTAAAAATATTTTGTATTACAGTATTTCATAACAAATACTTGTCATTCATTATTTTTTAACGTTACGCCTTATACTTCAATTATTTATTTTGAATCATATTTTTACTAATACTAGGTATGTAAAATTTTTTACAAGTTAATGGGTGTGGTTACGGGAATCACTAACATTTTATGATTTTATTAAAAGGAAAGTTACTGAGCGTTCTAGCTACTAATAGGTTTAATAAAAATTTCTGAAAACTCTAAGATATTTTTAAAGATTTCTATTATTCTTTTACTGTGGAATGTAGAATGGTGTAAAATTCAATTACAGAAATTTAAAATTTATTTTCCAAAATCGATTAAAAGAAACTACTACAATTTAGTAAGTTTTAAGAAATGAGGGTTGGATAGTTATCGGATCGTTAACCCACTTGTAAAAGGTTTAATTTCCGGTAAAACTAATCTAGTATTTCCAGTTACATGTTGTAATCTTCATTTAATTTTCTATAACTTACCTTTTGTTCTACTTAAAAAGATTTGATCTTTAGTTACATTCAATGAATTCAATAGATGTCTACAATGTCAGGTTTCCTCTTCCAGTTTATTCCGATATTTCAACTAATTTTGTTAATCGTTAAAAAAAACTTTAATAATTCACTAAAAATATTCCTTTAAAATATTTGGAAAAGAAATTAATCTACTTGTTATATGACAAAATTTTTTATGATATATGCCAGGTTACCTTATTTTGGGTCATAATCCGAAACATAAAATATTACGTTGTGCTGTCAATTTGTACGTATTAGAAGCCATTAAACTGAACTTTTATAAAATTATCGAATAATCAACTATAGCTACAGAAAATTAATAAAATCTTTTCTTCAGTTTATGATTACGTTTATGGAATAAATTGACCTACATAACAAAAACTATGAACAAAATTGAGATACAATTTTACCTGTATATAAGGGGGTAGTCAACCCAGAAAATGAAAATGAAAACGACTGGCTAAATTTTATCATTATATGTTTAAAATGAAAGATTAATTTACTAGCAATGATCTAAGTTACCACTTAAACCAGGCCAAAAAATTAATTACAGCCCCTAATATAAGGGCGGGGGTAAAAAAGTGGGCTTTTACGGGAATCAAATATCTCAGGAACCAAGAAGATATCAACATGATACTTGGGCCAAAAAATTCAGAAAATTATGTCTATTATCTGTTGTATGCTCTTATATGTAATTTTTCTTATAAGAAGTTAATTGAAGAAAAACCATATTTTCAAAAAAGTATAATTTATGTGTTAGGTAACAGATTATTTTTTAACTATATCCCTATCAAGTTTTTTGTAATAATGATTCAACAGATAATAGAGCAAGAAATTATGAACATTTTAAGAAAAAAAATTATCCAAATGTCTCCAATATAAACCAAAATATTTATTTCCCAAGAATGTACAATCATGCAAAACCACTTTTTTGGAAAACTTTATTTAAAGTTTACGGAATAATTTCACTCACCTTGCTAGTAAGCTTTATATTTTAGTATAAAATAATATTTATTTATCTAATCGATATGTAAATAAATAGTTTATTTGTTTACAAAATAAACCTACGGTAACTAGTAGAAATATTTTTAACCAGTGAATTTCTGATTAAACGTTTCAGAATAAAAACCTAATAAACCGTTGCTAGGACTACAAAACATGTATATTTAAAACGTATTTTAATAAATTTTTTTCAACGTACAAACAAAATAAACACAGTCCATGCTGTGATTCAGAAATTTTAAACTTCAAATAAATGCAAAAAAATCATCTTCTTGAATCTTTGTTTCATATTCCTTAAGGTCTATCGTTAACTTGCTCAAGTCCAAGCTAATAATTTTCTCATTTATATCATATATTTATTAAAAAACATAAAAACCAAAAAATCCAATGGTGGATATTCAAAGGATTCTACGAGGATTGTAAGATTCTCGTAGGTAATATGAGATGGACAATAAATAATTCATCTGTAAAAATGTATCACAATAAATCTAATCTATGGCATGTTACACAAACTCAGTTTTATAATTTATTTACTCGCATAGAATTTTGTTAGGTAGGATGATCTGGTCTACAGATACGGACTACCTAACCTAGTCAAGATTGACGGGGTTCTTTCCGGTATGAAAAGCTATATGGCCCATGAGTAAAGGCGTACAGAGATAGCACTGCACTTAATCATCAAGTTAGAATAGCATCGACTTTGATCATGACCGTTGTCAAACACCATCTCTGAAATCATAGATCTAACATCAAGCTGCAAGCCAATATACGAGTACATGTTTAAACATTTTTCTTATTATTGATAGCATTAACTTTAAGTATTCCACTGATTTATTTACATTAATTATTCAAGTTCGTAAAAGAAACGAGGGGGTTGTTTTACGACATAAGTTTTAATTTTTAACATATAAAACAAACTTTTAATATTAAAATTAATTATTTTTAATATTAAATAATATACTTTCCGATTATTTTATACTTGAAGTAGGTCAAATGGAAAAATTGAGAAAAATTGATGACATGAAAACTTTTCTCATCATTTTACAAAGGTAATTACACGCCAAGTACATAAGAAGTATCTAAAAGAAATTCTGTATTCTTGTATATTTTTAAAGTCATTTGGGAACATCTTTCACCACGAATGAGCAGTGACTTTTTCATCTTGTGCTACCAACAACTATATTTTCCAACGGTTTTACTTTACTAAAAATAACTATGTATTTAGAAACTTAATGAGTTATTAGTGTTCAGCTGTTTATTTCTGGTTATTTACCTTTCCATTTGTGGTTTCTTTCTAATTTCTTTTCTAAATTATCTTTTCCCACATCTGTTCAATGTTTTACATCCTTTAAAAATATATTATATTTATGTTGATAAATTTTTAACCCATCCACTTTAAAAACCACTCTTAAGTAATTAATACTATTTTTTCTGTTGGATTTCATGCTGCAATACAATTTTCAGTAGTTCCTCCCACATATTATCAGCTATGTGTAGAGGCTGTGTAGCTATTATAATCAGCTACTTATTTACCTCATTATCATTATTATTTCTGTCATCGACAGATTGAAAACATTTTCAAATTACTGTTTAATTTACAGGAAAACCACAGCACTTTAAAAGCTTTGGTTTCCATTAACATCTCTTTTAGGCTACACAAAATTTGTCTCTCTTAAATGTTCATTAAATTTATAAATTCTAATTTAACTAAACCACATACATATTTTGTAGGTTTGCAGAAAAATTATATACAATAATTTACAATAATTACTCTTCATCAGAACATCAGAAAATAAAAAGCTTAAAGATAGTTTAAATACCTAAATTTAAATTTCATATAATCTAAGAGAATGATAATAGTGTCAAAGAAATAGAAATTAATAAATATAAAAATAATGAATAAAACATATCAACTGATTAAAAAATATTTACAATAAAAATTTGATACCGTTAAACTGTAAATTAACGTACTATAAATTACAAAACCTAAAACGTTATATGGATCAGTACGTATCTTTCACCAGAAAGAGAGTTTTAAGAACATAGAAATTAAAGAGAAAAAAATCCAAGGAAAATACATGGCCCAAATAAAAATTAAACTTAAGTATATTTAAATATAGAAATATATGGAAATACACAATTGTACAAAATATAACAAACTTTTTAAGAAAAAGATAAATTAATTTTGATGGACGAGTCTATAGAATGGATCAGAAAAACTTTACAAAAAATTTATTTGATACATTAAAAATATACAAAACTGAATGAAGAGTAAAACTGAAAAAAGATATTAAGATATGTTTTAGTAGAGAGGACAGAAGTGAATTGAAAAAAATGTTAAAGAAATTTAAAGGTTCCAAGAAAAAGAAGACGTTAAATGACAGCAAAAATGATTAGAACAAAAGAAACAGTTTAATGAAAAATAAAATTACAAGAGTAGCTTTGACAAATGAAAACATCAGGCGAGAGAAAAGTCCTTTAAAGTGGTCTTAAGTAGACAAAAGCGATAACAAAAGAAGAATTATGAATAGTCCTACTAGGACTGTATGATTACATTCACTGTGATAATTTTGTGGTAGAATTCTTTTGCTATTTTTCAGGGGTACTGATTATTCTTGAACATGTGTGAATAAAATATAAAATTCAGGTATCAACTATCGAATTATTAATTGAACACCAAGCACAATTATTTTACTTTGTTGTTTTCACGTTGCACCCAACATTAAAACCAACGACCCATTAAAGTGTTAAGCATAAAAATATTTTTTGATGATTACCGAACCAAGAATGTAACATATTTGTGTTTAAATTTAAGAGAGAACTAATTGGATGTACATGTGGTTGGAAACGGATGCAGTAATATTATCATGTAAATCAATACATACACGAGTATATTCTTGCTAGAGACGGACGTGTAAGTATGATGCCCTAAATTCAATAACCATATTAGTTTCTATTAAACAAATATCCCGGTTTAATGCTCAATGGTCGGTAGTTTTAGACCCAAAATATGAGAGTTACTGCGAAAATTTTTGGTTGTTGTAGTTTTTATAATTTACAAGAAATTGTGAACATTTAATTTGGAGCATACATTGCGTATCCACGCTGAAACTAATCCGATCAGTCCAACAGCTTTATATACCTATTAAAAAAATATATAAAAATGATTTAGTCTGTGTGCGCGCGCGCGCAAACACACACACACACGCACTCACACGTGCGCGCGCACAAACACACACACACACAGACTAAAAAACATGTTTTTTTGGGTTCAGGGGGTCTGAAAACGTGTATATCCGGTGAAAACTCGATTTCGAAAAATCGACGTGAACAACTTTTTCTTCTATATGTTCATATAGGCAAGAGGAAGTAAAAATTTATATACTTTTTCATCAGCCTCTCGACTGGTTTTATGCAGTTCTCCAAGATGTTCTATCTTGCGCAAGTTGTTTCATATCTACGTACCTGTAACACCCTACATCTTTTGTAATTTGCTTTAAATATACTAACCTTTGTCTCCCTCTACAAAATTCACTTCTTCAGTATTACCCTCCATTTTTGATAGAGCAATACGTCAATGTTTTAAGATATGCCCCACTAACCTATTCCTTTTTCTGGTAAGATATTTCTACGCACTCTTCTTCTTTCATTCACTCATCTAAGAACCTCTAAGTTACTTATTTTGTCCAGCCACCTAATCTTTAACATTTTCCTCTAACACTACATTTCAAAGGCTTCTATCCTCTTCCTTTTCTGAGCCCCTATCACCCTGGTTTCAGTCGCGTATGTAGCTAAACTCCAAACGTAGTGTTTTAAGAATTTTTTCCTAATCGTTAAATCAATGTTTGTAGTCAAGCTGTTTTTCATTCCAAAGGCTTCTCTAGCTTGATATGTTATTCTATTTAAGCACTCCGTATTGAAACTGTAGGTTTTGTAAAGTAATTACTTGATTTAAAGATTTAGTTAACATAGCTGTACAACGTGTCACCGGATGGCGACATAAAGTGGTGAGTTAAAACTTTTAACTTTTGGTGGCCCTGAAAAGGGCCGTTTGAGCGGTGGTCGTCTTGGAGAAGCGTCGTGGCCGTCGGAGGCTGGGCGACACGGCGTGTCGTCGTCCAGCGGAGACGTCATCTTCTTCCCTCACAGTAGTGCGTCGATGGCTGCTTCGTCGGATGCGGTAGGCGTAAGGCTCGGTCGAGGGAGCACTGTGGGCATCGCTCGTGGCAGCGGGCGATGACGGTCCGGTCGATGGCTTACGCTGTTGGGTCGGCGAGCGGAAGCATCATCATTTCTTTTGCGGGGTCGTCGATGAGCCTTCGTTGGAGTCCGGTAGCTGTGTGCCGATGGTGGACGTCTTGTCTGCTGTCTGGATCGGAATTGAATCTCTTGGCTCAGCACAGCGCTCTTTTTATAGTCGCCGAGAGCGCTGTGGTATTGGTGTTGACCTTGCCGACAAAGGCCTCTGTCGGTACGTCGCCACTGGCCTACCGCCCCTTTCGGAACTATTTGCGGTTATTTGCTGTTGCTACTTCGGAAGCTTTGTAGCCGGCAGCACAGTAGTTAATCAAAGGGGATGACGGTGACACACGGTTAGTTAAATAAAAAACCTTGATGGTTAGCATTACTAAACAGAGAGAGGCTCTTGGTCTGCAAGTCAGTTTACTAAAAGCTAAGGTGAAAGCTAAGGTGGTCAGTAAGGATCCTCATATTCGATGTGACCTAATAATTGAAGATCAACCTAATGAGTGAGTTCTAAAATTTAAGTACTTAGGAAGTTACATTAGAGCAGATCTATAATTTGTCCAACAGTTGGAAGATATCATTGCTTATACGGCCGGGGCCCTGTTACGTACTGTGTTAAAAACATTCATTCACACTATGAAAATAAAAGTTTATCTTATTGCAGGCTATATTATACTTATGGCATTGAAACAAATTACATTTACGATTAAAAATGTTTACCTTATTATCTGAAATATATAATATTATGTTAGAGACTTGTTATTAAATTTGTAATTGAATATTACTATTTATAGTGCAATGTTCAGCATTTTGTTTGTAAAACCATAAAATTTTGTGAAGAGGTAAAACTAAATTAAACATATTATTTATTCGTTCAATATCTACATTTATCTATTTCATAGCCATAGGTCTATATGCTGCTATCCATTAATAAAACATTACAAATACTACAGAATTATGTACTGTATATGTATACCATATACATATGTATACATATGTATACATATGTACATATGTATGTATACATATACATACATATGTATACATATGTATACCATATACTGTATATGTATGTCTATTCACATTTATTCTTTTTCACATCCACGTTGGCTTCCAATTATTTAGTGTTGCGATATCATTTGTTATGTGAAGTAGTGTTTTTGCGCATGTAATAATTTAGTGAGTATTGTTTGTTAGTATTTATTGGTTCAGTGCTGCATTTCTTTAATACCTAATACGTGTTTATTGTTATTATTAATAAAATGGAACAAGCAATTATAATTACAACTAAAACTTTTAAATTATTAATTAAATACTCTGCCCATAACAGACAGGTGGAGTGCCAATTATTTACACTCAATCTGTTCGTTGCAGGGATAAAATAAATAATTCTGTTTCTTATCACATGGTCAGCCAATTATATGGCTGAATCATTTAAGAACAGAAGAGGTAGAGGTGCAAAAGACACTAATCAGAGTTACCTCCTCTGAAAGTAATGAATTTCATTATACAGCCAGACCGTCTGGTGAATGAAGTGAAGGTGTCATTTGCAGAGTGGAAAATAAGTGCTTTTCAGAAGACCCGGCATGCTGATAAGCATACTTTTTCATTCAGTGGGGAAGACATTGGTAAACCACCTCACTCCTCGTTGTACTTAGTAAAACCTTTAAAGGTTCAAACCAGCCTTTCGGCTGATGGCCTAAACAACAATTAAATACTAGGTATGTTTGTAGGACAGATAAAAGCCGAGAGCGTAATATTGCTCTATACAACCAATGTTAAATTGGAATCGCCTTTCTCTGCCACAGTCTCAAGTGACTGTTCGGTATATTATAGAGCCAACAGTAGAAGTAACAGCTCGTATTGAGATGACTAGGCTAGTGTTTCTTAACAAGAAATATATTCTTGTTAATAATGCAATTTCACTCCCTGTAAAGTGTAGGATTGTAGAGGCGTTTACTTACTTTGTCCTACCATATGATGTGGAAACATAGACTCAAGGTATTTAGTCCATGAATCGTTTAGAAGCTTTTGGATTATGGTATTCAGAAGAATGCTCCGCGTTCTGTAGACCGGTCATATTACTAACGTCGATATTTTCAGTTATATTGATGTGGAACATGAGTTGATAAGCATAATCAAAAGAAGAAAGATTGCCTGCCTTGGTCATATATTTAGGAGTGATAAGTATGGATTTCTGAGGTTTATTTTCGATAACAAGTTTGAGGGCAGGTGCAAATCTGGGCAAATGAAAATTCTAATGGTTGTAGACTGGAGAAACATGAATGAACTCTTTTGAGAATGGCTCATGATAGAGAGCGACTTGCCTGAGTTGTTGTAAATCTTCAAAATTATAGAGTTGGTATTCAAAGAAGAAGAAGAAGAAGAAGAAGAAGAAGAAGAAGAAGAAGAAGAAAAGATAAATCTGTAAAGTATATATATCATCAAAACTAGTCATGTGACCTTACTTAAAAAAAATATTTATTGCATTTAAAGGAAATATAATAATATTTACAAAGGAAGATGAAGAATATACATTTTAAACAATTTTCGGTCTTTAGGGAAATGAACCGTTTGGATTTTCTTTAAAGTGAAATTATCTGCAGTAATTTTCTCACTCGGTTCTACAACTGATAAATAATTGTACAATCAGGAACAAATCATGACTTAAATTTAATGATACGGAAGGGAAGTTACATGAACATTACATATAACAAAATATTACTAAATGTCATCACTCCCACTGGATTTATTTAAATTTACGCTTTTAACATACCTAAACACGATGTCACTTGAAAATCCTTTCATTACAGAGAGATAATATTTCTGAGTATTAAGACTCCCACAAGATTTATTTTAAATTCATGTATTTAATATCATAGCACTCTTCCACCGGTTTGAAAACAAAATCAAATATTCCCAGGGAATTTATAAATTTAAGTTTTGTATTGAGGTAGTTTGTTTGAGCAGGAATTCTAGTATACGAGTACATGCCGTAAAACTGTATATTACTGTAAAACCTTGAGTTTAATGCACAACTTTTTTGTCAGAATCGATTACAGATACTCTAGTGCGCATTAGAATCGATGGTGCACTGCTATCGATTCAGAGTAGCTTACAAGGTTGTCAGTAACCGACAGCAGAAGCCCCCGTACTTAATTTTTAAACGTAAAACAGTACCTAACAAACAACACCTAATAAATAATAAACGTAAAACAAAAATTATAACAAAACAAATTAACACCTGTTTGCAGCTAGTGTAATTATAATATGATGTCAAGAAAAGGGTTGGATACCATCAGAGTAATCATTGACTGGGTAAATTCAGCGTGAGTTTGTAATCCACAAAGTATCCTAAACATCAATGATTTTGTTTAGACGCATTTCAAGGTCATATGGCAAACGAAGTGAATAATAAATTAACTAATATGAACTCTGAATTTGTTAATCCGGGATGTTTGACACCAATAGTACAAATACTGAACGTTAGCTATTTAAAGCTAAAGTCCGAGAACAGTACAAAAAGTAACCCTCTGATCCAACCAGGCAACTGACAGTGAATGGAAAAATTAACCCAGTATCTCCAAATGGTTTTACACGGTTGGTTTCAATTAGATGGAAAAATAACTTACATGTGACATTGGAAAATCCTTCAAAATATGTAGTACCTTAAATGCCTACATGGAACGGAATTTTTAAACCGATATTTCTGCCATCACCTTCAATTTTTCAATTTTAAAATTATATCATGTAATTATATAAAAATTTTTTAAATTTGTTTCTTTTTTTACTGACTCAGTTTCTGAAAATCTGTTGTGAAACTCTTACACGACTTTCTCTTGCCAAATAATGAACAATGTAACCTAACATTAGTAATAAAACATTACAAATAAACAAAAAAACTAACCTTAAAAAAACATAACCTAATATTTTAATTATAAGTGAATGATGCAAAATTAAAACCAACCTTAGTTTTGCTTAATAATACGGAAAATCACTCTTTCACGCTAAACTAGGCTCTGTAGAGAAAATGCTTAAACAAAAGTTGTAGATCTTTTAATTTCCTATAAATTGTTTTATGTGCATTTCTGTCGTAAAATGGATACTACGGCCGAAATCTTAAAAATCGATTTTTTTACAGATTTTTATGAAGAAAAAAGAAAGTCACTAATTACCACTGAACTAAGCGTTATACAAAGAAATTTTTGGAATAAAAGATGTAGATTTTTAAATTGTCTACAACTTTAATTATATACACTTTTGCGCTAATATGCATATTAAGGCTGTAATCTTTAAAAAAATTCTACGAGAGAACAGCCTCCCCAAGAATTTCAGCAGGCATATCACGAACCCTGTCTTGTAGAGCATAAAAATGTAGTAAATGAGGTGATCTTAAAAAAATTTTAGGAGCTGTTTCTCAGAAAATAGCAAAAAGGTGAAAAATGACATGAATAAACTACTACTTTCGTTTGGCCGATTTTGATGAAAATGTTCGTGTCGGATTCTCTAGTGGTATCTAACTTAAGTTAAATTTTAACTTCGTACGATGTTCCGTTCTTGAGATATTTTGTTCACACACAGACAGACAGACAGACACACACACCGACCAATCGCATCGACCTTGATGTGTTTTGGGTTCAGGAAGTCTGAAAACGTGTAGATCCGGTGAAAAACTATTTCGAAAAATCGACATGAAAATAATACTTTCCTTCCTATACATTCGTATAGGCAAGTGAAAGTAAAAATTAAAATTTTTGACATAGAAAAAAACCATGCTGCTCATTCGGGTCGATGATGCATTCTATTAGCGGTTTTACTTATTTAATGTATATTTACGTACAGTCTAAGGCCTACAGATATAGAATGAAATGATCATTGAATGAGTTTGTATTTACCTAAACTTTCATATTTATAAAAAATATTTAAAGAAAACTGTATAAGTATAAATCTTGCAATATATCTCAAAGCTATTCAGCAATCATATCTATTTAAATTAACTATACTATTTAAACAGTGCATAAAAATGAAATCCGCATTGTCTCACGTACGGCAGTTGCCTACCTCATCTGTTGTCATTACATTAACATAAAATATTGAATATAATTATCACTAACAAGCCTACTCATAGCATAATTCATTTTATGTTCAATTTACGCTTATTTGCAAAAGTGAATCCATAAATTTATTATTAATTTATTTTCTATTTAAAAATAGAATATACAACAGTAGCCTTATTTCTTAAATTGATTGTTTTCTTTCTTTTTATTTTTCTAAACGAAGGTTAAGACCTCGAATTATTATAATTGATAAATATGTAAGAAAAATTATTATAATAAATGTTTCGATTATGGTAGTTTAACAATAACACATTGTTAATTATTTATTTCTAATAAATGTTATATTTATTTTACTTTCCCATTATTAATACAATAATATAAACAAAACAAATCATTAGGACTCTATCTAAACAATAGAACTTTCTGACAAATGATTGAAGGAAGTCAGAAAAGACCTTGAAAATGTTGGATGAAACGGGAACACATCTTGGACAGGATAAGAAAATTACGAAATTTAAGGGCTTCCCCGAAGAGCCAAACAGAGTCGATTACAGGCAGAAGAGAGTGAGTTTAAATTGAAAGAATTTATGATGGAATAGGCTTCCAAAAAATGCTTAAAGTTACTTCAAATGATCTGTAATGGACTGAACGACAATGTAGCCTACATTAAAAATTACAGTAAAACCTCCGTATTCGCAAAAGTTAGGTTCTGTAGAATTGCCGCGAATACGGAATGGAAAATTACATCCAGTTATAGGGGTTACGTTCCATATTAGTTAAAAACATGTAGCTACTCAAATTTGTATGAAATTATGTACTTACATGAACAACAGGATTTCAAAAAATGAAGACACTTGATTAATGTATTTAGTAGGATGTTTTATTTATTCACTATTTTTTTAAACACTTTTAACACATATAAAATACATACATATGTTGTATGTACAGTATGTATGTAAATGCACACAACTACATATCCAGTATGAAATGTATGAAAGTATGATAAATGTATGAAATGAAAAAGTCAATCCCTTTTCTTATCGAATGTAAGTTGTAGTAGTACAATAATCTATTTTCATATGTAACGAATGATTATTTTCTATCAGTAATCCACGATTTGAAATATATACAATTTTATACTTTTTCCCGCAAATACCGAACTGGAAACCTGTCGCACCAGACACTACCGTAAATAACGAATTCCGCGAATGCCGAATGCGTGAATACGTAGGTTTCTTTACTGCGCTTCACTGAATACAAAACTTAAAGCGTTTAAATTCTCACAAAGCCGTGTAGGCTGATTGAGAAACTTTCAACACCCGTTCAAAGCTTTTGGCTTTCAACGTGTCATTGAAAGCCTAATTATTACTGTACATATAAAACTAATTAGTATAGGAAACAGGATTTTGTTGATGTCAGTATGAATTATCAGTGGTAAGAGGACAAATACTATTAGGAATAACATTGAATATATGGAAGGAGGCTTATAAGAAAAAGTAGAAGAGATCTATTTCTTAAAATTATACGATCTCTAATTTTTTTGTAGAATTTGGATGAAATTTTTTTTGATAGGCCTATCTGTCCTATAAATTTTTTTTCTAACATCTGAGAATATTTACAATCAGTTTAAAAAACAAAACTATAAGTAAATAGCATGAACGGGTTCACATGACGAAGACAATACCCAATGGTATTGCTTTGGAAACGAAAAAACAGTTTAAGCATAAGTTTTTAAAATATTAAAAAGATAAAAGATGAATAACATTCATAGAAAAGGTAACCAAATTAATAACGGTGATAGTAGAAGAAGATGATGAAGTGATGAAGATGATGATGATGATGATGGCGAGAAGATGGTGATGGGTAGAGAAAGAAGAGAAGATCAAAAAAAGTAGGTTAGTCGGTAAATCTAAACGGAAGGTCAAGCAATTTTATTCGTTTCAGTCGTGTCACGTCTTCGCTGTTATCAAGTAAATTAAGGGCCAAAGAATTCGGGTGATCTGCTAATTTTTCTTGATATTTTGAACTTAGTTGCGTGATTTCCTCTTTCACGGTCCTATAAATAATTTAAATAAATTTGATAAAAAAAAGAGTAGGGCAGTACTTAACCGTACCTAACACTTTACTCCATAGAAAAAAAAATGTATATAATATTTTAAAATACTGATCGATAAAATAACTAACCATCCCGAACGACCTAACACTAAATAACTTAACAAAAGAAATAATTTAGTAAGTAATATTACAATATAATTATCACCTATATAATGTTATTATATGCCCAAAATGGGCAGGTGGAGTGTTATTTTAATTGCACTCTATCTGTTTGGTCCAGGGCTAAAAAAAATAGTTCTGTTTCTTATCACATAGTCAGCCACTTATATGACTGAACTATTAAAGAACAGAAGAGGTAGAGGTGTAAAAGACACTAGTCAGAGTTATCTCCTCTGAGAGTAATGAATTTCACTATGCAGCCAGACCCTGTGGTGAATGAAATGAAGGTGTCACTTGCAGGGTGGAAAGTGAGTGCTTTTCGGAGGGCCTGGCATGCTGATAAGCATACTCTTTCAACTCAGTGAGGAAGGCAATGGTAAACCACCTTACTCCTCGTTTTTACTTAGTAAAACCTCTAGAGGTTCAAACCAGCTTTTCGGCTGTTGACCTAAACAATAATGTTATTATGTTATATAATAATATAGAAAATGATAGTAATGATATTAATATTTTGTGAATATTCAACTTATTTCTATAAGGGTAGCTCAGAAAATTTTGAATTACTGTAAGCACAGATTATTTTGTTAATGCAGAAAGACATATTATGATCTGACGGACAATCACACACGTCTGATCTGACGGAAGATCTAATGCATGACAATTTTACATTTTCACGAATAATTTCCGAATATTCTTTCATAAAGTTATTCGATTCGTTCTTACTATAAGATATAAGTGTTGTAATAAATAATTTCAACAACCGTTTCTTTTTGTTATTCTACGTTTCACGCCAACACATTTACATTTAGACTATTTTTTTATAGATTCTATTGGTTTACCAAAAATAAAATGAATTGGCGTTGTACTTTTATAAATAACAAACACGTAAATTATAATGTAAACACAAAAGAATTGCCGTTGTATTATGTACTGTTCCTCGTGTCATCTTCATCTTATTCTTACTTAGCTCATGTGTTATTTAGTAGAATACTCAGTATGTGTACAAAATAATGCAATGTTTTTCCGATAAAATTTATTTTGCAAAAACATAAATATTATTTACATAATTTAATTACGGCATATTTTTTTATATACACTACAATCCATTATTTGCTGTTGAATAGTGTTTACTTTTGCAACCTCTAACAGTATAAACTATACTATATCCAACAGTCACTTGAGACTGCGGGAAAGATAGAAGATTCCAATTTAACATTGGTTGTATACAGCAATACGCTCGCCATTACTATATGTCCTACAAACATATGTAGTATTTAATTCATCACAAGTTTTAGTTGTAATTGTAATTTAAACACTTTTCTTTGTCATACTTCTTCCATTTTATTAATAATTAGCCTACAATAAACACGTCTTATTAAAGAAATGCAGCACTGAACCAATAAATACTAACAAACAATACTCATTATTATTATACGTACAACAACACTACTTCGCGCGACAAATGGTATCGCAACACTAAATAATTGAAAGCCAATGTGCATGTGAAAAAAGTAGTATATACATATACGGTAGTACTACATAATACTGTAGTATTTATATAGTCACTTGAGTTACGAGTTTGCCCTTGTTTACAACGAGGGGAAAAGTGAGGAAAGCATCAGTGCGCATGCGCGACTGCTTTAATTTTAGTACGACAAACATAACAACTTATACTGTACCCAGAGCATATAGTATATCGCGAAACCTTTTGTAGGATAACTGTACGAATATAACTGCTTGTTACAGTAAACACAAATGTTGGTTTCTCAAAAATGTTGTCGAACTATTCACAGTGCTGAACGCAATGTGATAAATTGTTGTGAAGTTGAAGCTAAACAAAAATACCTATCGTGCCTCTTAACAAAAGCCGTGAGCGAGTGGCTAACTACTGTGATGTTTCTCTTTCCACAATTCAAAAAATAAAGAAGAAAATTATGGACGCGAAGAAGCTATCCTTTAACAGTTTTTTGACACCTGGTAAAAATGAAAACGGTTAGGTAGATACTAGAGAGACTGATAATGAAAACGCCGATGACAGCAATAGTAAAGAAGGCGAATCATTCGTAATTACAGTAAATCAAACATTTCTAGTCATGTAATTAAGCCATAGGCAATATTACAGGTCATATTTATTTCTTATAAGGTTTATGAAGAAAACATTTTCTCAGAATAAACCACAGCTTACAAAATGTATCTAGAAACTACACGGTAATGAAATGTACGAGTAATATCTCACTATTGAGGTTGGCAGCACTGAAAATATTTCACTTCCCTTCCTCACTGCCCATACATAACAAAAAGCAATTTCGGGACTTCAGTATCTATAATGTTTATAAATGGATTCCAGCCTATAGGCCAATGGCGATAATATGGATAAATATAGATTTTAAAAGAATAAAACAAAATTCTGTGTAATTAAATTTTATCTTTTCATAACAATTTATGGTTTTACATACTAAATGCTATACATTACACTATGAAAAGTTATATTCAATTACAAATATTATAACAATTCTGTAACATAAGGCCTATTATAAATATATTTCAGATAATAACGTAAACATTTTTATTCGTAAACGTAATTTGTTTCAATATTATAAGAGTATAATATAGCCTACAATAAGATAAACTTTTATTTTCATAACGTGAGTCAATGTTTTTAACACAGTACTTAACATCGCTCTGGCCATATTAGAAATAGTATTTTCCAACTGTTGGACGAAGTATAGGAAATTTATTATTCCGCGTTGGCAAACGGATGTTTAACTTGACTTTATTTTGAAATTAATAAAGTCCATAATGGTTTTATTTTGTAATTGAGAAAACGCGTAATTTGTGAGTATAATCTACAAAGCCAATAAAACTACTGAGTAAACGATCTTGTTTATACTATTTGCCACACGTAATTGCATTCATTCATCTTGTACTTACGTTTCACCGCATTATTGGTCTGTGTCAAGCTATTAAAACTTAGTTAAGTATATCGGGCTTGTCTGTGTACATATTATACATATTACATACTGGCCTTTTGTGTTCTAAACTTTGTCATCAAATCCTAATTAGATCCGGGAAGTGTTTTGTACATTATATTCGAAATCCAAAGTTCTTTTTGTATCCAACTTAATTCACATCAGCTAGGGGAGAATCTCCGTAACATTTTACAACTAAAAATTTTATTCAAAATTCTAAATGTCTAAACATAAATTAAAAATCAGTTTGATAGATACACTCATGAATATCGTTCGAGCAGGCGTTACGTACACTACTTGGTCAACATTTATTTATTTTATGTACTTAAAATTCACAAGAGCTCGTGATGTAGTGATTATTAAATCCGAACATAAATGAAAATACCTGATGATATTATTATCGTTTTACAATTTTGAATTCTGCGTTTCATTGCAGTATAAGGTTGCAGACAAGTGTAAACTAGATAATTCATTATTATCGCAATAATTCACTGAACATACTTAAAGAAAATAGGGAATAAAATTCAAAAACAGGTTCTGGGATACAGGCCTTGAGGAAGGAGACGTTTGGAAAGACCTCTACAACGCTGAGAATAGTTTATTTAGTTCTTCTTCTTCTTCTTCTGCTTTTCAAGGATTAGGCATCTATGCCTGTTCCGAACCTCTCAAATCTACCCATCTCTTACCATCTATTTCTGTTCAACAGTGAAGATGGTCAACGGCTTCAAAGGCGGAAATGGAAGATATTTCTAACGGCAGAAGGCTTTTTTTGGTTTAACGTCCAACTGTTATGCAATTACTGCTAATGCAGACGGTGAAGGATGAAATGATTTTTGTAACGAATGAAAATATGCTGTGCCTGAATGGGATTCGAACCCAAGCATGATGAGAGGCGAGGACGTTACCAACTAAGCCAATGCAGCCGGCCGGCAGAAGGCGGAAGAGCCTTGAGCGGTATTTCGAATGAAGTGTCCTGGAGGCTCATACGCAGTGAAGAGGCAATCTCGCCAATGGCTTAATCTGCGCAGCGCTCGTAACGTGGCCAGAGAATTTTCTTAACTACTGACAAACCTCATGATGCCTCGGATGATGGACCGGGATTTAGGGATAGTTTATATTTTTAAATTAAACGAAATAAAAGATTCTGTGTCCATCTAGCCGGAGCAGAAGAAGTAGAAGAAGATTAAGAATATATTCCTTTTCCCTTTTCTCTAGTTGTACGTCATGCAACTGTTCATACGTATAGTATCAGAAAAGCAATAGGATATCTTTTAAATCAGTAAAACATATGTAAGAATAAAATATAGGCTAAAATTCAATTTCTTTTCATCTTCTTTTATTATAAGTCAAGACTAGATAGAATGCAAATCACCTTGTGTTGTTAGATAAAACAGAAAAATAAGTAAGATACAAAATTAATTAGTCTTTATAAATGAGTATTTTGATAAACCAGTGCTCATTTCAGTCAAATGAAATATCTTTCAATGATCCGTAATCTTTGTGTTCTTTACGAGCAGTAAAGTACATTAAGACATGGCCTACACCCTTATTAGATTTGATGCCTTATTTAAATTTGTTCTTGCTGGTCGTAGGAACGTTTGTACAATTTTATTAGATTTGGTCCCGATTACCTAATTTTTCACGTAGACTACGCCTTGAAAGTTTTATATTTTAGGAAGAAGAATTTCTAAAATATAAAAACGTTATTAAAAATAGGTTAATTTTAACGAATGGATTGCAATATATACGAATTAACTTGATATTTTAAATCCTAATCATACTGAGTAAAATACTATTAATTGCAATAAAGGTGTAAATATTAAGTCCATAACTATTTAATTTTGTAATAAATGTACGTATTTATTACATTATAAAATAGGAAAGACAATATCGTGCACATATACTACGCAATAAATTTTTAATTGAAGTTATTTACCACTTTTATTATTATTACTACTACTACTCATCATTACATCAAATGATATTGCAATCAAATGAATAAAAACGCGTGTTATTCAAACCATTAAATTTTGTAAAATATAATAAAAGATAAACCAACTTAAACCTTGAATTTTAAGCACTTTAATGCTTATGTACTTCTTTCATTAAAATTGTTTAAGAAATGAGGGACGTTTAATAATAATTAACGAGACAAGTTGATGTAAAGAAAAAACTATCAGTTTAATTGCAATTAAACTTAACTTACATTATTTTTCAACATAGTTCTCAGCAACATTTTGTTACTGAACTTGTTACAAGTTACAAGTTACAGCAACTTGTTTTACCGTTCTGTGAGCTTTCTGATTTCTGCAGCGTAGAAATCTTTACCTCACTGTTTGAACCAATCGCGTACGGCTGTTTTGTCGTTGAACTTCCGGCCGCGTAAAAATCCTTCAATCTGATTGATCAAATAACTATCGGACAGGGCTGTAAAGAGAATGTGACAACCCTTCCAACGCAACTATTCGGGCGTTTTTCTCATTCTCTGAGCGGTGTAGTGGGGTGGATTGTCATTCAAGTGAATCACAACTTTTGAGAGAACGCCCTTAAGTTTTTACCTTATCGCGGATCTAACTTTCTGTTGAAATATATTATAATAATTGTTCTTCTAAATAATCACAAAATTAGACCTCGCGAACCCCAGATGACCACCAAAATATTTTTACCGGCTAACGAGCAAGTTTTGAAATCTTCGGTGGGTTAATCCGGATGTTTTTACTTAAGACGGTTTTCTTTGAATTGAGGCTCAAAATAAATGGTGAATTCATATTTCACCACAGATTATTATTATACGATCTAGATCACACAGATATTATACGAACTAGAAAGTAATAACGAGAGTTTTCACCATTGGATAGCAAAAATTTTATCACTGAACGTTGATCTTCCGGACTACACGTTCCAAGCAAAGGTTTATTTTTGTAACAGTGTATATCTTTTACAATCAGTTTGTAAATACAAAAGCTATAGGCAAAGACGAGAAAATCTGAGTAATGTCCTTAGAATTAAAATAACACAACGCAAAGTTGTTAAAGCTGGTGATGATGACGATGATTAGTACTAAGAAAATTATATTAGTAGAAGTAGAAAAGAAAAAAATGTTTAAATGATTAACAAAATCGTTGAAGTAAGTCTAGTATTTTAAAACGTTTCAGTCTGTGAGTATCTTCGCTGTTGTCGAGTTAGTTAATCGCTAATGGATTCTGATGGTCTTCTAGTTTTTGTAAATGTTTTTTGCTATGTTGTTTAATTCTTTTTTTATAAAAGGCAGGTTTAGTTCATTGTGTATTATTTCAATGGTTACGTACCATTGGGCTGCAATGTTTAATCTCAGGCATTTTGATTGGAAGCGCTGCAGTATCTCTATATTTGATGAACTAGCTGTACCCCATAGCTTTAACCCATAAATCCAAACTGGTTTTAGTATTACTTTGTATACGAGTACTTTATTTTCAAGGGAGAGTTGAGATTTACTGCCTAAGAGCCAGAACAATTGACGTAACTTCAGCCCAAGTTAATTTCGTTTCGTCCATATATGACTTCTCCACGTGAGTCTTCGATTTAGATGCAAACCCAGATATTTAACTTCCTCTATCTGTGGGATTACTGTACCGTTCAAGCGACCACTGGACATTTTGGTTTCTTTAATGTTAACGTTTCGTGCGTTGACTTATCCTCATTAATCTTCACTCTCCATTTCTCACACCATTCGTGAATGTTATCAAGATGTGTTTTTAACTTCTCTGAGGCATGTCGGAGAAGCGTCCGCCGCTAAAATAGCTGTGTCATCTGCGAACGTTGCCGTCATTACAGATTCATGTTCTGGAAGGTCGGCTGTGTAAAGCTTATATAAAAACGGGCTCAAAATGCTGCAAGCAAAGCTAACATTTTAAAATGAACATAAGAGATTATGTATAAATTGATTGCGATAAAACAGCTGATTAACAGTGTTGCTAACTTGGTGCTCAAAAAGTTTCATTGTTATTGAATGAACCATTTTTTCTCTACATTAAAATTTACCTTCTTAATTTTGAACGTCCCTTGTATAAATAACAATCTACGCATTTCTAAAAACATTTATTATATACACTATGTATAAATAATGTGACGTCCTTTCTTTTTACTATTTTCACATCCTATAAAGATATTACGCCTAATACTCCGAATTAAATTTTATGTAATAATTATGTATCAGGTTAATACATGATATTTCCTACATATTATTGTCGGACTACACTCTTTTATTACTTAATTATCATTTCTATCTTATAATAGACTTCAATTAAATTTTGATATCTTTTTGTAAATTTTACGTTATTTTATTACAATAAAGAACAATTATTAATAATGGTATGTTATGAAAAGTAATGTGATTTAAATGACCGATTATTGTCAATAAAAAAACCGGTACAACTACTAACTGCGTGTTAAAATTAGAATATTTAAAAGAATTTAAAGGCAGAAAATAAAAAGTTTATTATAAAAATATTATTACAGGCCTCCAAAAAAGCAGTTTATAAAAAGTAGAATACATTAAAAATGTTATACATCATTATTTAACATATTTTATTTTAATAAATTCTTTTTGGTTTTATATCATACATCGTGTAACAATTGACATTTAAAGTTTTAAAAATATAAGTATCGATTTTTTAATTTGAAAAAAATATTAAAAAGGTATAAAAAATTTTATATTAGAAGTGAACGTGGTATTAAAAACTTGTACAGTTCAAACTTTGCAAAAAAAGTAATAAATGTAACCTCAGTGATTTGTTATATAAAAACCTGACCAATCTTTGTAGATTATAATCTTGCTTGGAAAACAACTTTATAAATTTTGCTACTGCATTATTATGAATGTTCTACTTGTAGGAGTACTAAATTGATGTAATTACATTTTCTTTAAATTTAGGTGTTTTTGTACAGGTTTCTTGGATCATACATCTTATTTTATTAAGGAAAGCTTGTATGAAATGTGCACAATATTTTCGTTCATTAAAACTACAAAAATATTTCTTTTTCCGTTTCTTTGTTTGAATGTATGCGACTTTTAACTTAATAACATAATTTAACCGATGGTTAGAAGAGGGGTAATATTCCAAACCTTTATTCTTTTGGAAATCAAATAAAACTATTTTGAGTTTTAAAGAAACCTATTAAATTGGTAATTTCTGGTACTAGGTATAATATATTGAGAATTAATGGTTTTTTTAAATTTATTTATTTAAAGTCGCATGAACTGCTTGGTCATTAGCAACTACGGTGGATTATGTAACACTAACTGTGGGATTTGACACGTAAAAATTTCCAGACCCTGGCCGGGAATCGAACCCGAGACCTCCGCGTGGCAGGCCAATGCGCTAACCACTACTCTACTGAGGTGGCCCGTTTCAGTATGTCTTGTTTTTACGATTTTAGAGTGTATTTGTTTGGAATCTAATTCTTTCTTCACTCAAGTCTGCAAGTAGTTAAAAATATCAATGGTTTTTCAAAATATCTATTTCTTGTTGTTGAAAAAACTTATTTTTACATTAAAATTATAACAAAAGCTTCTCCTTATGAAGATTTTTCTTTTAGTTTAAAAACTAACCATATTTTAACTAAAACGTAAGGTACATTATTCACCTTTTTCTTATTGACAACTTCTGCAGTGGTGTAGGTGAGTTTTTATCATAGCACTTATACGCAGTCCGGAGATATGTACTACTGAATGTAACTTTGAAATATCTTAATTTGTTTTCTTGATAGAGTCTTGTTCCTATCTTTTACCTTGATGAGGAGACACGTCATTAATCTTACTCAATTGATATTTTGTTTACCACACGGCTATCTTTAAATTGAGAATATCGTACTGCGCCTTTACTAAAACCATTTACTGAAAATACGTGGTGCTTGTTACAGGTCGTACTCCAGTAGACTTCTTTTTTTTTGGTTTTACATCCGAATGTTTTGAAAATTACTGAAAAAGTGGACGATGAAAATAGTAAAGAAAAATGCTAGATCTGAATGGGAATTAAATCCGGGGATCCTAACGTAGAAGCTAGTTGTGCTGGCCACTACGTCACGGGCCGACGTACTACATTAGAAATACTTGCACATGTCACCATTATAATTTTCATCATTAAACTGTAATCCTAGAATTATTTGAATTCGATACCCTCACTAAGTAACTAGATTGTTTTATGTTTGCATTGCACTACAGTTCTTTGTAATGATTAGGTGCTTAGATCTAATCATATTAGCGCACTGTAAAATTTGATCATCCATTGAATGAAATAAAAATAAAACGTAAATGGGTACAAAGAAAAATAAGTAAAATCCTCGATCGAACAAATAGAACTATGTTGTGTGATATGTTATAGGATATTACTCTGTATATTTAAATTTACTTGAAAGCGAATCAATTAATTTTGGAAAAATATAAGACGCAGCGCTACATCAAATTAATAAAAAAAGGTTTGCAGTCAAAATTATTTGTTATGCAAACTTTGGGGAAATTACTAAATACCCTGATGTCAAAGCAGACAATATTGGTTAAAATATTGTATGAAACAAAATTTGAAATATTTTTTTCTAGAAGAAGATAATATTTGTTTATTAAATCTATAAACTGCAATTAATAGGAACGTGAACAATAAATACTTGAAATATTTAAACAAAAATGTAATTGCAATCGTATTACAACCTGTAAAGAAGAAAACATTTTCGAGGTAAGCCAAGCTCAGAATTATAATAATGAGATAAAACTATCTGTATGCAAATAAAGACCTTATAATGACTGGAATCTAAGAGAAACAAGGAAGTTTGAGAGAAAGATTTGCAAGGTAATGAGTTCAAAGATAGCAGACATACAGTACATGCTAAGAAAAAAAACTGCACAAGAAAAACGAAAGAATAATAATAAAGACGATCAGAAAATGAAGACTATTATTGACAGAATTTTAGTCTTCAAGAAAATTTTACAAACTAAAACGAACGAAAAAAGTTTTAGGACTCTAAACAATAGACCTAATATACTGGATTAGTAGTTTAAAGAAGTCAAAAAGGAAATTGAGAAAATTATAATTAAATGTATTAATTGATTGATTGATAAAATGAGAAAATGAAAAAAGCATAAGGACCAAACCAAGTTGTGAATACTAAAAACTGACTTGAAGGACTTTCACAAAGAACAAAAGCAGAAACCGGATGAATGGAAGTCAGGAGAAAAACATACAGTGAAACAATTCTAAAAGTTTGGGTTGTAAAGTGAGCTTTCAGAACTGTATAAAATGATTTTACGTTATCTAAAATGACTCTAAACGGAAAAAGTTGGAGTTTTATTTTTCTGAACTAATTATCTCGCTATGAAGGTTAGGAAAGTTGTAAAATGTTATAAAAAGTTTTTCATAACCTTTGTGATTATGCGATGTAGTCTTATACTGAAGACAACCCCCAACATTTGTGCAAATTTCTATGATGATCAATAATGAATGAGATGAAATGAAAATGTTAACAAACCAATAGCATCTAAGACACGAGGAAGTAGACCAAACGGCGCGGCTTTCCTTCAGTAAATCAATACCTACAAGAAAAATAAATTTTAGTAACAAGGAAATAATAAACTCACATGAAAATAAAACTGTGATAATAAAAGTTTAAGCCACAGAATGTCTCTTTTATTAACCACGCGATAATGATACAATATAAAATGTTGACTGGATGGGTTATAAAATTAGAAAAAACTTTCGTTAAAAATATACATCTATCTGTAGATTTTTGAATTTTATTTTGTAGTTATAGCCCTTTTAAGTAAAATGAAAATTTAGTTTCAGTAAACTGAGTTGTTAAGACAAACCTAATTAATTTTCCAACCATGTAAAACATATTCTCTTTTGTTTATTAGGCACTATAAAATAAGGGATTCCAGTTTGTTTACATGAATAGTCTTTTTAGGACAAAGTTAAAGTTCGTTTTGTCCTATTTTACGAACGTTTTACAAAATTATTTTTATTATATCGTTAACCCTAATCGTTAACTATTTAAGAACTGACTAATTAATTGTAAGAAATAACTAAGAACTCAAATCTAAGAGTGTTTCTAAAAATTTTCTTGTATTTATTAATGTGTTAGTGTAAGAAATATTTGGAGGGAAAAACTTAAATACTATTGATTTGTTTTATTCGAAATTAGTAACCTCCAGCTTGCTAAGTTTCACGGCAATTATTTAAACTTAAAGCGTTTAACTTCTATAAAACCTTACACGTTGATAGCAAAATTACGCGTGTATAAAATCTATTAGTACCGGGGACAGAAATTATGTTGAGATCAGTGTGTCACTTGTGGAAGGAGAAAAATACGACCTGATAATAATTGAATAATTTTAATTTACTTTATTTTTATAAATTTTGATTATACACTTTTCTCATAAATGCGTACTAAGGTCTGAAGGAAGGCATAAAAAAGTAGTAGAAAAATGTATGAAAAAAGTAGAAAATCACTAATGGCCGCTAAACTAGGCCTTATGTTGTACAAAAAAATGTTTCAAATAAAAGTTGTAGATTTTTTATTTCCTATAACTTGCAGCCATGGCGATTGCCTAATCTTCTAGAGAATAAAAAATATAGATTTTAAAAAATATCGTAGGAACCATTTTCGATAAAATCGCAAAAGAATGAAAAGTCGCACGAATAAACTGCTACTTTCTGATTTTAATAAAAATTGGCGAGAAAAGGTAAAAATTATGTCAATGCCATTTTAATCTATGTAACTCAGGAAGCGCATAGTTTTCTAATAGTGAAAAAATTTTTGAAACCGGTTGAGCAGTTTCTGAGTTACCTCGTGGAAAGACAAGCAACATAATTTTTTCCTTATCATGTGAGTACAGATTTTACTTGACTGTATTATTAATTTATTCCATTTTTAGTAATTATAAGTTATTGTATTTGTTTGTAGCCTGCAGTTTATACACCAAACATTTTTAAACGACAATCACAATCAAGA
This sequence comes from Catonia carolina, assembly GCA_035578175.1. NCBI lineage: Eukaryota > Metazoa > Arthropoda > Insecta > Hemiptera > Achilidae > Catonia > Catonia carolina. The sequence goes on along the minus strand of JAQMRL010000001.1, from coordinate 327,648,640 downwards.
TAATTATAGTGTCAAATGAGTTATTTTTAGATAAAATTAACTAAAGTATTCTTGAGTGACTGGTTCTAAACTTTATATTAACTGGTTTTAACATTTACTTTTAGTACTTTTATCTGGTTGAATTAATTTTAGAAACTGCATTAATCTGTCTGTTAAATCAGTGATATCATGTAATAAGCTGTTAAAATATTTGTTTCTTATCAAAAAAGTATACGAAATCTTTTATATTTAAATATAAACACTTTTATAAGCGGAAGATCAGAGATTCAATTATTGAATAGAGTCTGGCAAATTATTGCATTTTAAAACCCACCAATACTGTACTGAAACTTACTGTAATTGCAAATGACTAGATGTTGACAATTTAAAAAAACTTTAAAAAAATACGTTAAGTAATTAGTAAATATAATATTATTACGTTTTAATTTACATGAGTAAATGGGTAAATAATGTGAATCATTAATAAGTAAATGAATATATAACTTAAAGTAGCTTAAAGTCAGCACCATCATTGATTTACAGACAAAGGTCGCTGGCCAACGGCGTTTTAGCCTTCTCGCGGGTTTACCCGGGATGAACCGGGTAATAGTGTATAATACAGTCTGCGTACAAGTGGGTACGCATATAAATGTTAAGTTTGAAGTTTTTTTGTTTAGTCATTATGATGCTGCTGCCGTAAGTACGAGTATTTTCATTTTAATTATTTTTCGATGTGTATGATTTTATTCTTAAAAAAATTTATTCTTCCAGAAATAAATTTGTTTCTGATTTTCAAACATTATTCGGTTTACTCATAAAACTACCTGCCCATAACCGACAGGTGGAGTGTTAAATTATTTGCGCTCAACCTGTTAGTTTCAGGGTTACTAAAAAAAATTCTGTTTCTTATCACATGGTCAGTCTATTAAATGAATGAATCCTTTAAGACAGAAGAGGTAGAGGTGTAAAGGACACTAATCAGTGTTATCTTCTCTGTTAGTAATAAATTTCATTATACAGCCACACCCTGTGGTGAATGAAGTGAAGGTGTCATTTGCAGGGTGGAAAATTTGTGTGCTTTTTAAAAGGCTCGGCATGCCGATAAGCATATTTTTCATCTCGGTGAGAAAGGCATGGTAAAGCACCTCACTGCTTATGGCTGATGACGAAAACAACAACATGAAACTACAATTACAGCAAACTAGATTTGATATAAAGATAAGCCTTAAATTACGGTACCAATGAAATATTATAGACTTCTTATTGTAACTGGCTAGAACTACTAGTAAGTATTGAGTATAAACTCACTGTAATAGTAAATTCCGTGGGCAAAAGGATTATTTCTTACTTTCTGCCCTATATTATATAGGGTACCTTATTAATATTCTTGTACCTTTTTATAAAGGGAAGGAAGTATTGTTTTCATGTTGATTTTTTGCAATCGAGTTTCCGCCGGAAATACACGAATTTAGGCCCCTGAAACAAAAAAAAAATGTTTCTAGTGATTGGACTGTGTGCGTGTGTGTGTGTGTGTATATATATATATATATATATATATGTGTGTGTGTGTGTGTATATATATATAAAAAAAAAAATATATATATATATATATATATATATATATATATATGTATGTATATGTGTGTGTGGCGCGCGCGCGTGCGGGCGCCTATGAATGTGTACTTGTGTGCATGTATAGTGAACAAAATATTGCAAAAAGTTGAAACTTGGAACGTTAGTTAGGTACCAACACTAAGAGTCCCAACACGAATATTTTCATTTAAATCGGTCAACCGGAAGTAGTAGTTCATTCGTGGTATTTTTCATTGATTGTGATTTTCTCAAATATCTACTGCTTTTACAGTTTTCTTAAAAAACGTTTTGATTATTACATATTTATTGCTCTACAAGGTAGTGTAAGCACCTAAGCAATTAGTAATTTTTTGTAATATGCTCATTAAATCGGTAAAAAACTGGGATTTTAAGATTGCGGCCTTAGTTTGCATTGCTGTTGTTGTTTAGGTCAACCGCCGAAAGGCTGGTTTAAACTTCTACAGTTTTTACTAAGTAAAAACGAGGAGTGAGGTGGTTTACTTTTGCCTTCCTCACTGAGTTGAAAGAGTAAGCTTATCAGCATGCCAGGGCCTCCGAAAAGCACCCACTTTCCACCCTGCAAATGATACCTTCACTTCATTCACCACAGGGTCTATTTGTATAATGAAATTCATTACTCTCAGAAATTCATTAGTTTGCACTATATGACAAAAATTTAATAATTAAAGTTATAGAAAATAAACAAATTTACAAGTTTATTTTAAGAATTTTTCTAAAAAGTTACAATTAGATTTTCCATATATTTAAGTTCTACAGAGATTGATTTTCATTTTGCGTCATTCACTCACGTTTAAAATTAGGTTATGTTTTTAATTTTACATTGTTTACTAGTGTTTTAACATAGCCTAGCTTATATTTTTCATTATTTACAATGACAAGAGAAAGTCGTATGAATGTTTCTCGCCAGAGTTTTTGAGTTTACGTAAATGCTCACAATTAGCTTGGTCATTAGCCGCTGGATATGTAGAAGACATGTTAAACATTTGACATGTTAAAATTTTTAGAACCTATTAGTGGATCGAACGCGGGAATATTTACTTTGCAAACTAACACACTGCCACTACCAATTGTAAATGACCATTATTATTATGCCTATATTTAACTAATTATTGTATTAAAACGATAAAATATACATTTTAAATATGTGTAACTTATAAACAGTATATATCTTGTATTTTTATGAATATAGTTTTATACAGTGAACTATAGAGATAAATCCAAGTTAATAGTTACTCCAAGAGAAATCTCAGATAAAATCATAGCATTCATAACGATAAATTGTCTAAAATTCTGAAATACGATGTGTATTGTACTGATAATACTGGATTAGGAAAATCAATATAATCTGAAACGTGTTGGTTAATAAAATTACAGTTTTCTTACCACAGTAAATAAATAATAAACAATTATAAATGTTTTATACAAATAGCCTATGGAAATAATAATCTTTTACGTTATAATGTTCTGTTATACTAACTACCGTAAATTGAGCCATTATAAATGCATACATAAATTTAATGATGTATTATTAACTACTATGTTTTCCATTAATTAATTAGCGAAGAAAATAATATATTACAATTATCATTTCTCGTTTAATCTCATTATAACTCATGTATGGAGTGTACAATTACAGATTTATAAAGTGCAGTATAGTAATTACATAGTAAAAAAACATTACTGGTACATTTATCATATTACAAATATTGTACTGAGTATTTTTGTTTCAATTAAAAACTCGTATATTTAAAAGTATCAAGAGAAAATTAATTTTAATAAGCCCTAAATGCAAAATTGAATTAAAATATAAAATAACGAAAAAAAAGTTAATGCCAAAGATACCTATGTACATATTATATAAAATTATAAATTTATTAAATAATTATATAGATATAAAAATGCACTTAACTTTAAACCGTGTGACTTAAATTTACGGTGAGATAAAACTTTTTAGTTTAAAAAATGATTAATAATATAAATGTGCAATAAAAATATTCGTTCTTGGCCTTATTTATGGAAAGTAGTGTGAAATGTAGTAACTTGATATTACACGTTATTTTCTAAGATATGTAGTTATGCAGAGTGGCCTATATGTTGATTTTCCCAATATTTACGGAAATCGGAAGAAAAGTTAATGAAATAAGAAACCTATACACAAAAAAAATTTCTATATGAATTGTACATATAAATTTACCTGGAAAAGTTTATAGCAGGTGTTGATAATGTCCACCATGATTCTCTATACACTTTATACAGCGACTTGAAACTGTTTCACAAATTTTCAACAATAACATTTTATCGTCATTTACAAAGTCAAATGCAATTTTCAGTTGAACTATTTAGTTTATGCAGGTTTTGTGGCTTAGAAGAATACACTAGTTCTTTTACAATGCTCCAAAGTGAAAAATCACATGGCGTTAAATCTGACGAGTGCACAGGCCATTCGATTTTACCACGACGACCAATCCTTTCATCAACTTTGGAATTTAAAAACTCACGAACTTCGATATCGAAATGAGCTGGGGCCCCATCTTGTTGCCAGATGAGCGGTTGGATATTGTAAACAGGATTGTTTTCAAGTTCCGGAAATACTACTTCCTGCAGAAATTGCAAGTAATTTTCCGAGTGAACATTTCCCTAAAAAAAAATAAGGACGTATCAGAGCGTTACTCGAAATACCTCCACATACTATAACACCAGGCACATTAAGCTGTTTTTGAATTACAATATGAAGATTTGTATTCAACCAGTACATGCAGATATGCCGATTAACACGTCCATTTAGTTTGACATATGCCTCATCAGACTATAAAATTGATCGCAAAAAGTTTGGATCAGCTTCTGCGCGGATAGCGACTGTCTCACAGAATTCCAACCGCCTGTGCGCAATCGTCCTCATAAAGCGCATGGAGTAAAGATGGACGAATGGCGTCAATTTCAATTTCTTCGTCATCCTTTGCACGCTAGTTCGTAATAACCTTAGTTCAGAAGATGCCTTACAAGTTGATTTACCAGGACTGAATACAAACGCTTCAGCAACCTTTTGTAGGTTATCTTCATTGCAAATCGATCGTGGACGACCACATTTCGGGACATTTAATACGCTTCCTGTGTTTTAAAATTTCTTATTTAACTTTCGTAATGTTGCCGAGTTGGTAACGACGCACCTGGATACTTTTTATCACTAAATTCTTCCAGTAATTTAGCAGTACTTTTATGATGTTTCCACCACAACTGAAGCATATAAACTCGTTGTTCAGTTGTAAACATTTTAAAAATATCGTTACGAAGAAAATAAATAGTGACTACACGGAGACGTACCTCACACTAGCCACTGTTACAGATAACTAATGAATGTTGTACGTGATGCAACATTACACTTTTACCAACTTATCAAAATGAAATGCCCCATCTCATGGGAAAACCACCCGGGGCTACTCGGTACTATACGTTTTATTAACACGTAGGCCTACAATAGCTCACTATGATTGCAAATATTTTTAAATTATGAATTTGTAAATTTTGAACAACAAATTACTTTACTAAATACTTTCAAAGAAAAATAGAAAAATACTAAAGTGAAGTAATTTATATGTATTAACAAAAAGTTACCTTCTTTACTTTAGTATTTTTCTATTCATTTTTGAACGAATTGTATTTAGAAAATGTGATTTCTTGTAAACAATTTACAAATTCATAATTTAAAAATATTTACCATCATAGTGGGCTATTGTACCCATAGTATATATAGCTACACCTTGGACATATTTGTAACACCTAATATCAAGTTACTAAATTTTACACGTTAAATCCATAAATAATGTCAGGACCGAATATTTTAGGATTAAGTAATTGCACATTTTTAATATTGAACGTACAGCTAAAAGTTTTCTTTACCGTAAATAATTTAAGTCACATGGTTGAAGGGTAAGTGCATTTTCCTTAGCGTTTGGTGAAATGATTTACAGTGACACATTTGAAGATGGTATAAAAGCATTTTATCCCTGATTTATTCAACGAATTCTTGTTTAAAAATAAATTTTGGGCTGATAACAAATAGCAAATAAATACATTCAAAGTCGTTTAATACGTATATATAAATTAATGAATACATAATTACTATTTATTTCTGTTGTATTATATGAAAGTACAGTAATATCAATAAATCTTTCTATCATATTCAGGTTTAACTAATTGTATTTGACCACTGGTTTTAGGGTTTTAAAAGTATTGCGTATCTCCACTACTACAGAATCAATAAAATTGAATAAATTTATGTAAGCGTAGGAGAAGTAAATATTTAACAGTATTTAGAGTTATCTCCTGTGAAAGTAATGAACTGTCTTAAACTGCACAGCCAGATTTTGTGGTAATTAAAGTAAAGTGCCATTAAGCAAAAATTAAACAAAACGTAAATATGCTTTTTAGTTTGCTTGGGGATACTTACGAGCAATCATGCTTTCAAACTCAGTAAAGAAGGCTACAGTGAAACATTTCCCTTCGTATTCAACATATACCTCTTGATGCCCAAACAACAGTTTTGTTTCAAAATTTACAGATTTGTCTATAACCTGTTCTTAGAAGAACAGTAAACTCTTGCTGTTACAAAAAACAAACTTTTTCAATAAACTTTTAAAAATTACGAATAATTAGGATATTTTTGTGTTACTGGATGCGTACCGTAATTGGAGTACAAACTGGTTTGAAAACGGACAAAATTTAGTAATAACTTAGTCATTGATTTCCTTGTTGTGTAATATGGTAGCTCCAAGTCAAGAGTTCAGCCTTCGATTCAAGACGAAGTAAGTACTTCTGTTTTAATACTGTTTTATAAGCTACGCATACAATAATTGGTAAAAGCTTTGTTTAACTGAGCCATAAATTAAGCTTTTAACAACTAAATCCTCTGTTTTGGCTTGACTACAATGTCATTAAAAACTAATGCGGACAGCTGTTAACGCTCCCTTTGTATTTCCAATCATACACTGAACATAAATCTTAACATTCCTTACATAAATGAAACAGTTGAACAGGCTTAACAACGATTTAAGTCAAAATTAGAAAACAATAACAATTCGCGTTCTAAACATTCCGAATTTACCGGGTAACCCCAATCGTCAACTCCTTAAGAGTTGGAGCAGAGATTCGGAATATATTTTACACGTCAACTCACTTTTTTCTACTTCTTAGTAAAAATATTAAAAATTTAATCTGTAATTTTGAAACACAAATTTTCTCAATGCCATGGCATTTAAACGCGAGGGTTTTGCTAATGAGTGGTGTTCTTTTCAAAAGTGGTAAAAACCTGCAAAAAAGCTAAAATTTATATTTACTGGTTATGCAAAGCTGTAAATTTAATAAAATAAAGTGAAAAATCTTTGTTTTTTTCTTACTAAGGTTATTATGTTTCCAGTAACTGCAACACTGTTTGTAACTGATTTAAACTCGCACTGATGAATATAAATTTAACAGTGCGAGTTTAATTGTTTGTTTTCGTTTGCATGAATTCCAGTGTAATAACAAAACCTTGTTGGCACAACAGAATATTTGTATGATGTATTTTCTCATAGAAAACAACAATGAATGTTAACACTATTCACGCGCTTCTTAAAATATTAGTAGATAAAAACTGCAGTAAGCGTAAAATCCTTGTTTTATTTTCCTTGAACAGACAAACCGACATCTGCTTGTTAGCAGAAACTCTGTCAATCTCAAATTGGTTTATACTTTCGAGAACGATCTAACGTCTGCCAACACCAATAATTCTTCGTTATCCAGCAAAAAAATAAAAAAAGTCTCTAAATAATTTTTCAGTTTGTCACATCGTTTTATGAAAACTGTTATAGCCGCTTCTTCTTCTTAAGTTACTACAGACCGTCCATCTGTTACTTTACCTAGGGAATTCACAATACGTCGCGTCGTGGTCATCAGAATTGAAAACAGTGGAACATTTTTCAATAATAACCATAAGCTATAAATTTTATATTTCCTTTGAACAACGATTTATAACATAGTATTATTTCAATTATGGTCAACAGATGCCTGAGTTAGGTCTTTTGATGTATCTAATAACATTCTTTTAAATATTCTTTCATAACTTGAGAGTAAAAATACATATTTTGAAGAATTATTTAATATAGTTTAATTATGGATCGATTATATCCCAATTATTCTATCTTAGTAATAACGAATAATTTTTAGAACTATTCTAATCTAAGTACAAAATCGTATGAACTTACAAATATAATTAATTTCTGTTACTGAAATATTAGAAAATTTGTAAAAATGCTTACAAGATGCGTATGAATTAAAAGAAATTAAAATATATGCAGAATTACATTATTTTCTAAATAACAAAAAAATCAATTTAAACAGAAAATAAATTATATAAAACTTCAGGTTTTTTAAAATTAACATAAATAATGTATTTGGTTTTTAAAGACTGCAAGGGGTTATAATGTATTTTATTTATGTGGCAACACATAGGCGGACATAAATTATTTTATTATTTAGAAAACTGAATAAATTTGTTTTTAGTTTATCTAAAGCTACATAAACATATAGTCATTAGTGACTCCTTAGGTTTAAAGATCTATGGGTTTGATTATATAATAATTTTCCAGCTACTAACTGGAAATCAAACCCGGGACCTCCGCTTTGCAGCAGAGCACATTAACCCCTGGGTTGAGGAGGCGGTCTAATACATTTTTACCAGTTATAATAAACGTATCATTTTGGTACATCGGCTTTCTACTTGAAAAAAACAAGGTTATTCTTCGTAAAATGTGTGTGTTTCTTTAAAAGCCACAATTTAACCCTTCACACTGAAACGAGACTTATGAAGTGTTATGTATTCTCAGTCCTATTGGATTTATTTGAGGCCTGGACTCTAACAGAAGCAACAACCAACAAATTGAAAGTGTTTAAAATTTGGCTGTTTAGGGAAAGCTGAAAATATCCTAGACGCAGAAAATTATTAATGCGGAAGTGCTACGTCGAATGAACAAGTCAGCGGAATTGGTCAGCATAGTGAAGGCGAGAAAGCTGCAATATTTCGGTCATACATGCGGGTTAGCGCAGGTATGAATTTCTCCAACGCATTCTGCAAGGAAAAATTGACAGTAGAAGGGGACTGAGATGCTGAAAAATTTCACGGATTGCCAACCTGAGAGTATGGTTTAACAAAAGCTCAGAACAACTGTTTTGGATAGCTCCAAATTAAGTTGGCATCGCCATGATGGTCACCAATCTTCGGAACAGAGAGGCACCCTGAGAAGAAGAAGAACGCTTCAAATTGCAAGGTGAAATAAATATTTTATTGAATTTTTGTAAATATAGGTTTAAAGAATAAATCTTATTCTAGGATATGTCGAGACTGGTTATTACTATACTGGTTCTGATACTACCTAATTAGACAATTTGGAAAATAAAATAAATTTCGTAGACTGTACTATGTTATTTATTCAACAGGAGATGTAGAAATATAGTATCATAAATATAGTATATACGTAGAATATAATATAGTAGAAATATATTAAATACAACAGTTAGTTTTTCATTTAAATGTTTTATGAACGTCCAATGCAAATAAATTTTTCAGAATTTACATTAAAATATAAAAATACTTTTACATCTTTTTTCATTTTATTATTTAAATTCACAATTGTGCAGCTCTCCACAACCAGTAAACATTTTTACTGTTATTAGTGGCGATTTTACGCCACTCATTGGCAATTATCTAATATCGATTGTTTCTTAAATGCTTTGGCCGTGCGTGTGAATGTAAGATTGGATGTTAGATGAATTCAAAGTAGATATATATATATATATATATATATATATATATATATATATATATAATGACAATATTTTGAATAAACTACAAATTCAAATTAGCTTAATAATTTACAGGTATGTTTTTTTTTTTAATTTCTATTATGTGTACGTTGCAATCTGTTCAATTCAGAACAAAAAGCAATCCCATGACCCAATGAGATGAGGATGATGTGTATGAAGTGTAAATGAGGTGTAGTCTTGTACAGACCCAGGTCGAACACTCCTGAGAGAGTATGGTTAATTGAACCCCAACCATCAAAGTACACCGGCAACCACTGTCTAGTATTCAAATCCGTATAAAAGTAACTACCTTTACTAGGATTTGAACCAGGAACCTTCGTCTCCGAAAATCAGCTGTTAAACAGCTGATTTTGGCGACGACTTTACCTCTAGACCAACCCAGTGGGTTACAGGTATGTTAACTCTAGAAAAATAAATCAGATGACCAGGAAATCTATCAAAAATTTCTGCTTCATCCTCTGTGGAGCCGACGATTAGGGTTACCTGGTAAATGTAGAACTCAGAACTACATGGCATTAACTCAGATCCACCGTCTGCACTACGAGAAAATGCAAAACAGCGAGACGTAAAAAAAAAGTATTATTGTTTCATAACTTTGATTGAAATCGCTTGCACATCTGATGGATCTTTCACTTCTATAAGATTGACATAATGTTTCATAATTTTAGAGTAACATACAAAAAAATGGCTTGAATCACAAAACAATTATTTGGGTATCAATTTATTGGACAACGGTGGTACAATACGAAGGCTAAAACAGAGGCATTAAATGCCTTAAACTTCAATGTTTGCTAATTTAAATTATAATTATTTTTTAAATTTAGCTTGATTAACCTATGTTTGTAAAAAATGTCTAAATGCAAATAATACAGTACCTCTCAGAGGAGATAACTTTACATTACCTCAAGATGATTTGCTACCTCTTGTAATAGTAGCTAACGTTAAAAATAAATTGTAAATTTTACATAGAAATACTTGGTGGGTTTGAAGCAAAATTTCAGCAATCAATTTTGTATAATAAAATGGTTACATAGAAAAAATAACAGGAATTAAAATATAGCTTGTAAAAAAATTGTTATTTAAATAATGTGCCAATACATGAAAAAGTAGATAGATAAAAACTGAGCAAACAAAAAATACTAATAATTAAATTTTTATAAAAACTGCAGACTAGGCTGAAAAAAAGAAAAAACTTGGAGAAATGCTCGTCGTGCAAGAATTAAAGGAGTTTTTCAAGGTCAATTACATTTACATCATGTTATCTTTTAAATCTGACAAAATATTTAATGTATTACAATGTAGTAATAATTAATTGTAAATAAAATATAAATAAGTACGTAATCCTAGACCTAATATTTTAAATATGAAATATAAAAACAATTAAGTGAAATATTAAATACTAGAAACTTGTTTGCATAAATTAAAAGCTAATAGGTGTTTTTAAAACATTTAAATAATATTTTAATAAAGAATTTTCATGCAAATGACTCATTTACATAACTTTATTGATGAAATCCGTATTGAAAATGAAATCGTTTAATAACGCCGTCATGGTAAAAGAAATTTTCAAGTAAGCTGTTTTTTTTCTTCAAGAGACTTGCAAGAGAAATAATATTATTCTGTGTGCTATGGGAGTATTATCTGAAAAGTTTTGGGATATGATTGTAGTAAAACTATAAACTCTACTTGGTAAAGAAAATCATAATAGTGTGTACCAAAAGTAATACGATAGCAAATTATCTGAGCGAATAAATTAATACTTATTGCTAATATGATTATCTCATAATTTATATTAGCCTACTTAGTGGAATAAAAAAGGTGCGTAGTCTACCACTTCTTTAATAATCTGAGAATATTGTTTGAGTTATCATTGGTTATCCAACTAATTAAAATTTTGATAAGTAATAGTAGAATAACTTTACTTCATTGAAGTTAATTTACTTCATTAATTATTGGTTTTTAAAGGCATTATTTACATTTTTCATGCAATAAATAGACTTTTAGTTTAAATACTCACAGTAACATAACACATGAACTGATTTTTAAAGTTTTACCAAAATTTTACTTCACCAAGGGAATGGGAAATCATAATTGAATAAATTAATTTAGCATTTTGTCCATAAATTTTAAAAAGAAAGCTGAAAATGCAAATTTAATGTGGTAAAAATATACAAATATTTTGGAAAATAAATACATTATTATTCCTTGTCACTCTCAATGACAATAATTCAACGTAACTGCTGTAACTTGACACTGGGAAAATGAGGAGAAAAATTTCAGTAGCTGTATTTTTCAATTATTTTTTTCCTATTACGGGAATTAAGACGTTTGCAACAAAAATGTTCTACCTCTCTATTTCCACCCCGCCACTCAGATAAATAATTTTTTTTAATTGTTAAAAAATATATTTTTTAATGAAAACGAAAATTTTTTTTGTCTTGAATTTTTATTACGGTACTGTACATTGAGCTGCACAATTTCCGTAAATGATATTTAAATGGTGGTGGGGAGTTTCGCATTTAGGAGAAGAGGTACCCAGTGGCACATTCTCCATTTGTAACTATGGGTATTATCCGTTATTTAGACCAAGAGGTCTCTACTCCATTTTCGCCTTAGACGTCGCACAGGTGGAAAGTTCCTTGTAGCTAGATCACGGGCTAGTTGGTTTGGATGGACATCTAGTCGTTCGACATTTAACATTTAATGAAGAACTTTTTCTTCTCAAACTCTCATTAAACGTCGAATCAACATCTTGGTAATAAGTGACTCGTGTGGGTTATGGAACGGCAGAATATTTTTGTAATCATTACCAGACCTTAGCCTGGAATTGAACCGGGGATATTCCGTTTTAATTAGTAGAGCGCGAACCACTACTTCTCGAAGGCAGTCTACGTAATATTATAAGATATATTATTAGTTGTAGTGTGGAATGTTTTATCTACATAAAATTTATTTCGTAGGTGATAAAATGCTTATGCTGTTCTTTTATAATTTTCCGATTGAATTTTATGTTTTCAACAGTCATATGAACTGTTTAAAGTTCAACTCTATTCATAAATTATAACGTAAATTAAAATTAACAAGAGCCTTGAAGAATGTAATTCACATGACTGAATATCGTGACTAAATTAAATTCATAAAATATAAGTAATGCTATGCATATTTTTTACACGAATTAAAAAAAACTCTTTTGAATTCTTTACAACAATTTATCGTCACCAGGAAGTAAAATAAGTCTGTAGTGAGATACTTTAAATAAACAAAAAACCCAATACATGCTGTAGACATTATATTTCTTGCGTAAAATGAACGAGAGCGGAAAGTTTTTTGGAAGCGACAGATTTTGTAAAAGAATATAACTTTTAAAAAACAGTCCTGATATTATTTTTACGGTGGAGAGATTTTATAAAAATTAAAACGAATTCCGTAAATTTTATTTTACGTATTTTTTTAAACGATCTAATGTAGATTCAGAATCCTGAATATGTAATTGGAGTGAATTTACTGATGGTTAGAGAGATAAAAATATTTATACTAAATTATTTCTGTACTAATTATTTTTTATATTCGACGAATTACTGATTTTTTTTAAATTGATTTAATTACATTACTTTACTTCTTTCATACAGAAGAGTACCTCAATCTGTTTATGATCTGTGAAGTATATCCTCATACAAGTGCACCGTGTAATTATCTAATATTTTACCTATACATTAATGATTCATTTTTTAGCTCTTGGGAAATACCGCGAACAATAGATTAAGCTTCACGAATGTTGAGAAAACTCTGACCCTTAATTAGGGGTAATTATTTTGTAAATTTTATTCCATTCTCATAAAAAAACAACGGTAATACTTTATCAGTTTAAATGAAAAAATCTGGTGTGAAAACTCACACAATTTTCTCTTACCAAAGTAAATAATCAAAAATATAACTTAACTGTAACAAAATTAATCAAGTAAACAATGTAAAATGACAAACATACCATAATTTAATAATGTGTGAATGACGCAAAATTAAAATCAACCTCTGTAGAATTTATAAATACGTAAAATAAGTAATTGATGCTAAACTCTGTAGAAAAGAATGCTTAAATTACAAGTTGTAGACTTTTTATTATTTTCATTAGTAAATATTATCTTTTTGTCATTAAATACATACAAAGACCGCAATCTTAAAAATACCAGTTTTTAGAGATTTTGATGAGAAAATACAGAAAATTACTAATTGAAGCTAAACTAAGCGTTGTAGCAAAAATGTTTGAAACAAAAGTAGTAGGTGTTTTAAATTTCTACCACTTTTATTTATTTACGTTTCCTAAAATACACATTAAGGCCGCAATCTTAAAATGCAATTTTTACCAAAAAAGCACAGGCCGCCCCTAAAATTTTTAACATACATGGCGCAACGCTATCATGACAGTGTATAAAATAACTTAGTAAATGAGCCGATTTAAAAACAATTGGTAACTCAATTAAAAAAAAATCTTCTAATAAACGAATAACTACTACTTTCGGTTGACCGATTTTGATGAAAATGTTCGTGTTTAAAAGAAAGCTTCGAGTTTCATTTTCGTACAATATACCGTTCTTGAGATATTTTACTCAAGCACACAGATCAATCGCTAAAATCTGTTTCTTGGGTTCAAGGGGCCTGAAAACGTGTATTTACGTGTAAATACTCGATTTTAAAAATCTACATGACTTTCCTTTCCTATGTATTCATATATGGCAAGAGAAAGTAATAATACAATATAAACATAGGACGTACGCTATTCCATTATATTTGTTTGTTATTTCACCGGTTTTTAACTATTTACTCTATTAATTGTGAGGGAATGTTATTTACATCTACTACTCCTCGGGATAGTTTTGTGTAGAAAATACTTAACGAATAAATAACTAATCAACCTAGTAAACGGCTTTTGAAATTTTGTATCGTTTTTGTTTGATTTGATTCTTAAATCAGAGCGTGGATTTAGAATTTACAGTTTTATAAATTCACGTTATAATACTCACATGCATGTTGATGCTCACATGATGTTGTGGCTTACTGCATGTTCATGTCTATGAAAATATGAAAATACATTTAAATTTTTCGGTAGCAAGTTGGTTTGTCAGGAAACGTTATTGTAGGTTAGCACAATTATTTTTCATAAATATATTTTTTACTGTTTATCATAATTCAGGTACAAAGAATACGCCGCTTAGGGTGCGAGGATCGTACCTGCTGGATCCAGTAAAGTCTTAAATGAACCAAAAAACATTATAGCTATTTTCTACACAATAAAAATCAAGAATTTATTTTGCAGTACAAAAAATTTGTACACACCATAATGACTTATGGGGCTGAGAATTTGGTGGTAAAAAAAGAAAAGGAGGTAAAATTAATGAGACCAAGATGGAGTTATCGAGTGAAAACTGTGGGTTAACAGAAATGAATCAAATTACCAATGATAAAATATGCAGGAGAATGATTTGCTAAAGAGCGATTTTGTAAGTTATATTGAGGAAAAGAGGTTGTATGGGCATGTGAGAAGATCGGACTGAGGGAGGTGGATATCGGAGGTAACGTATTGGAGTTCAGTCTAGTACATGGGAGGTTACAAAAGAGATAGGAATCCAGTGGTCCTTTACGGCTAAGGTGAAAGAGGCCACGGGGAGGGTTTCGAAAGGAGGATTGGACTGATCGGGATAAATAAAAACATAGGTTGAGAGAAGGAAGACCGAAATAATTGTAGAAAATCCATTAAAAAAATACTAAGTTGGCTCATTATAGTAGTATTAAATGCCTTATCCGCACGTCTGTCATCCACAACTCTCCATATCTGGATGCTTTGAGAATGAATGGTGGGCACAAGCTTAAACTTAAAAAAAAAATACAGGAAGAACCTTATATAAAGATTTCTCTCTGCTGAAAACGATGATGGCGATAATGTTTTTTCTAATATTAAAAAATTACTTTGAAATGAAAATGGCAAATGATTGTGGACGCTTGGAATTCAATTGAAATTAATAACTAAAAAAGAGTCTACAATTACTATTGCTGAAAAATGAAAAAAAGAAATGACAACAAACAAAATGTTAGCTTGTATGAAATCAGTGACAGATTAAGGAAGTGTATTCTACGCACTTAAATTATTTTGCCTTTAAACACTGTTCACTATAATTTGTTCTTCCTACGTACGGATTTTTTCAGATTCGGACTACTATAAATCCAAATCAAATTACTAGATGTGAGGTTTACCACTGTTAAGAATTCGTATATTTTGGCTTTAAATCACTTTGTTTAGAGTACATGTAGAAGTCGTACAAAAGTATTTTATCTAATCTTCTCATATCCTATGCCAAAATATTAAATTTTTATTACAATGTTTCAGTTACGTACTTACATTAAATGAGTGAATTGATATACTATACGCCTGGTACGCAGTAAGATTTTCACACATTCTTTCGGAGTGAATTTTTTGAAAAATTGGAGGGATAAATAGCCAACGCTTATAGTTTTGGTTAATCTAGCTGATATACATTATGTATTCTTTTTCCTAAAACTAAACTTGATAATTGGTATCGACAAACGTGAGAATTCACATAACATAAGATGATATTATAGTAAAGGTAAAAAGATATTTCAGTTATTATTGTTTCATGTGACCTTCAGTGTTGAAATCCATATCAGCAATTGTTTTCATTTCCGATCTTAGGTTAAAAATAAATGTAAGTCGTCGTCTTCCTTCAAGGATTAGGAACATTGCCTGTTCCGACTGCAAACTCCTTTATTAATCAATTCCATCTCTTACGAGGCCTCCCCACACTTCTCTTTCCTACTGGCTGATAGGAGATGACTGCCCTGGGAATTCTTCCATCCTCCATGCGCTCCACATGATCCTTCCAGTTTTGTTTGGCTTCCTCGATTTTCTGCCATATGGAGGGTATGTTGAGCTCTTTTCTGATCTCAGTATTATGGATTCTGTCTTCCCTAGTACAACCCTTCACTGCTCTTAGGAATCGCATTTCAGCAGCCTGTAACCTGTTCCATTCCTTCTTTTTATGTACCCAGGTTTCAGAACCATATAAAAGAGTGGGGATAGCCATAACTTTATAGAATTTCATTTTCGTTTCCCTTCTGGCTTTGTTCCTCAAGGTCCTGTTGATTGTTCCACAGATAGCTTGGAATCTATTTATTTTCATGTTCAAGTCCTGATCCATTTCATATGTGATATCACACCCCAAATACTTGAAATGTGATACTTGTTCCAGGACTTTGTTATCAAGAACTATCTTAGACCGAATTGGATCTTTTCCCACAAAAGCCATCACCTTCGTTTTACTGAATGAGATCTTCATGTTATATTCAGCACTGAGAAGATTCAATTGGTGTAATGCTTTCTGGAGATTATCTTCTGTTTCCTGCAGTATCACCTGATCGTCAGTAAACCACAACGAGCTGATGGAGACTTCCGGGGCTATCCAAATGCCTGGGTGGACTTGTTGCTTCCATCTTCTACAGAGATCATCAGCATAAATGTTAAATAAGGTTGGTGAGAGCGGACAGCCCTGCCTCAAACCAACATTCGTACGAACCTCCTCTGTGAGAGAGCCTGAACAGTTCAAGATGACAGCTGTTCCATGATACAAACTCTTTATAACTTCCACCAAGTGTATTGGAAAGCCTCTTTTGACCAATCCATCAAACAGGATATGTCTATCAACTTTATCAAACGCTTTTTCGTAGTCTACAAATGCAAAGTGTGTCTCCAAATTGAATTCAACTCGTTTTGAAATTATCTGCTTTAAAGAAAAAACATCGTCAATGCAAGACCTGCCCTTCCTAAAGCCGGCTTGTTCTTCTAATAATAACACATTCGAGATTTTTCTGAGTCTATTGTTCAGGATTTTACTGTATAATTTATACACATTACTCAACAAACTAATTCCTCTGTAATTATTTGTATCTTTTCTGTTACCCTTCTTAAACAGCGAGATTACTATGGCTTTTTTCCAATCTTTAGGAATGTATCGCAAAGTCCAACACATGTTCATCAAGTGAAGCAGGCGAAATTTGAGTAGTGTACCACCATATTTCAATAGTTCTGAATTTATATGATCTAATCCTGTTGCCTTCCTATTTTTTGTTTGTTTTAATGCCTCTTCCAATTCCTCAATAGCTATTTGATCAATACCATGTTTTGCTTCTGGATGATGAGCTTCTTCCATGAATGGTAAATCGCTTTTGTACCACAATCTTTTATAGTGCTCAATCCATTCTTGTTTTTCTATATTGTCTATTTTAGCCATCTCCTTCACATCATTATTGAGGTGTTTCATCAACTTATAGGCAACCTCTTGCCTTCCATGTAGATCATCTTTAATTCCTGCAATGAACCTATCCCATGCATCCTCATGAGCTTTCCTAACAATGGCTCTAGCTACATTACGTTTTCTTCTGTAATTTTCCTTTGCCTGATCTGTAGGTGATTTCAATAATTGTTTGTAGGCAATCTTCTTATCCTTAATAGCTCCAGCAATCTCTTCGTTCCAAATTTTCAAACCTTTATGTTTTGTTACAAGTTTTTTCGTCCCCAGCGTTTCATAGGCTACTTCTCTTAAAGTATCTTTTAAGTTGACCCACTCCTCCTCCGCTGTCGGTGCTGTGAGCCTCATAGAAAGTTTCTGTGTTAATCTTGTCTGATATAGGGTCCTGACACTCTCAGTCTGCAGGAGGTAGACTTTATAAACTTCATTTCCTTCATTTCTTGTGACTTTTTTATTTTTCCTCCATTTGGTCCAGAACTGTATTTTTGAAACAACTAGGTAGTGATCACTTGAAATATCGCTTCCCCTATATACTCTGGTATCTCGAACTTGGCTTGCAGTTTTCTTATTCACAATAACATAGTCAATTAATGACTTGTATCCTCTTGCTGCCCAAGTGTACTTGTGGATGTCTTTTTTTCTGAAAAAGGTATTTGTGATTCTCAGATCATTGAATGTACAAAAATCACGTAACTGTCTACCATTCTCGTTCAAGTGACATTCTCCATATGCTCCAACCACTTGTGGGATCGGTTGATTACCAACACGTGCATTTAAATCTCCAGAGACAATGACATAATCTGATTTCTTACATGATGTCAGTTGCTTCTGCAATATCTCGTAAAATTCAATAGTCTCTTCTTTTCTCCCTTCTTCTGGAGCATATACACCTATCAGTGTCAGAAAACCTCTATCTAATTTAATCCGAACTGTCAAAATTCTTTCATTAACCCATGTATAGCTTTCTATTTTATTTTTCCATACCCGATTGACCAAAACAATCACTCCAGCACATGCTCTTCTGCTCTGTTCTACACCACTCCATAGTTCCACATAATCTCCCCAATCCTTGGTGCCCTTCAATTTTTTCTTTGTCTCTGTGATTACTGCTAGGTCTACCTTATTCTGTTTTAGCTCCTGCATCAGTTCCTCCTCCTTCCCCTTTACACCTCTCACATTCCAAGTTGCAAAAATCATCGTATCCATTATTCCAAATCGTTTTTTGTTGGCATTCCTTTTTGTTTTTCCTCTTTTTCCGGTCCTATCCGAGGCTGTTTGCAATTTATCAGTAGTAATTGAAGAATCCCTTGGCCACGGTACGAGCGCTGCGCAAGTTAAGTTTGATGGTGGGGCTGCCACCTTACTGCCTCCAAACTTGCAGGATTTTTATCAGGTTTACTCCCTTAGACTTGTTGCTTCCACCACAGCTGCGAGTCAAGTCTACCCTGGATTTAATTTGGGTTTTCTCCCTAGGCTCATCCGCCCTCTCCGCCGTTGGGATTACTCCTCATTCGCCTTCGAGGCCGTTGACCGGTAAGTAGATAAATAAATAATAGTATTCTTGTACATAAACAAATTAGTAGAATGAAAGAATGTAAACATTTTATTATCGAGCGTTAACAATTTTTCTTTAATAGAAACAACTAAACGTCTCTAGTAGGATTTTAACATCAACTTAAAAATGCTAAAAAACTATGCGTTTTATCTCAAAAATTTTTCTAGCATTTTTATTTGAATCGGCAGTTTCCTAATGGTTTAGTTATATAGTATAATATATCACCTATCGTGATCTATAAGGGAAATTTACACTCTAAACAGCACTTGGAAACAAATTACTTTCTCAGGTTATCAATTGAAATTTACTTCATCAAAGTTTCATTAAAACATTCTTACAATGCATCAAAATTTTTTTTTATATTACGAAATTCTATGAATGCAGTGGCTACAGTTTTTTACCGATTCGTTAAATAGAAATTACGTACCTAGATCAATTATTCCCACAAATTTTCGTGTTTTATTCCTTATTTTTACACATAATAAAATACCTTTTCTTACTTTAAATATATTCTGTTTTACCGTCAAATGTGCCTAATATCTGATGTTGCACACTGTAAGTGCATAGGATACCATTCATATGGCTTTTGAACCTGCCCTCACTATTTCGCAGGAATAATACTCCTACTGCCCGTCTCGCCATGAGGGTATGTTTGATGACACACATTTTCTTATATGAAGGGTGCAGGGGAAAACCAACTAAGTCACAAAACAGGAATTTGCGGGAGGGCAAAAACAAAGTTTAAAACGATCTGAGAGAAAGAGAAATTAGAAGGCCAGCGCCTATGTCGCTGGCATTGGACTCAGTTGGTTATTCCTCTGATCCGAATGGACTGAGTTGGTTTTTCCCCTATTCTGCAATATTTCAAATGGCTATATCCTGTGATTAAATTAGTTTTTGCCCTGTAGCTTTAAGCACGTGAAAATATTTACCAAAGAGTATCAAATGGCATATTAATCTAAGTTTCGAATTTTTTGGACTAAGTTGCTTTTTCCCCTGTACCCTTCATATCTTATCTATACAAATGAGAAACCTGGCTCCTTTATCACAAACAAGATCGTTTGTTTATTTTACTGTATTCAATAAATGATTCAATCAAAAGAAATGATCATCTGTGTATATCTTGTATATTTATATTTATGAACAGGTTTTCCATAGAATAGTTAATCTGGCGTGAAACACTCACACAACTTTCTCTTGCCAATGCAAATTATGAATAATACAGCCTAACATTAGTAATAAAACATTAGATTTACACAAAAAATTAACCTCAATAAACATAACCTAATTTTAAACATGAGTGAAAGACGCAAAATGAAAATCAACCTCAGTTTGGCTTAAAAATACTGAAAATCACTCTTTTACGCTAGGCTCTGTAGAGAAAATGCTTTAAATAAAAGTTGTAAATCTTTTAATTTACTATAAATTTGATTATATACATTTTTGTCATAAAATGCATACTAAGGCCGGAATCTATAAAAATCGATTTTTCACAAGTTATCATGAGAAAAAAAACAAAATCGCTAATTACCGCTAAACTAAGCATTATACAAAAAAATGTTTGAAATAAAAGTTGTAGGATTTTAAACTCTCTACAACATTTATTACAAAAATATTTGCGCTAAAATGCATATTGAAGCCGCAATTTAAAAAAACAATTTTTTTACGCGAAAACAGCCTCACCAAGAATTTCAGCAAACATGGCGCCTACCATATCTTGTAGAGCTTAACAAATTTAGTAAACCAGGCGATTTTTAAAAAAATTGTCGGATCCGTTTTTAAGAAAGTCGCAAAAAAGTGAAAAATTACTCGAATAAACTACTACTTCCGGATGACCGATTTTGATGAAAATGTTCGTGTCGGGTCCCGGTAGTGGTGTCTAACTTAAGTTTCAGGTTTCGAATTTGTACGATGTTCCGTTCCTGAGATATTCTGTTTACACACAGACCAATCGCTAAAAAACATGTTTTTTGGGTTCAGGGGATCTGAAAACGTGTAGATCCGGTGAAAACTCGATTTCGAAAAATCGATATGAAACAATACTTTTCTTCTTATATATTCATGTAGGCAAGAGAAAGTAAAAATGTATGGAAACAAAATTAATTGACACATACATATTGTAAATTAATGACTGTTTAAACTAGCTGTAATTTGTAACGACTAAAGATAGCTCCTACTTTTCACAAGCCATATGAAATAGCACAAATCTAAAAATGAACTTTTAAAAAATCAGTTGTAGCTCAAAACATTGTTTTGATTCCTTTGGGACCATTCCTTTGGGATATAGTGTAGTTATGTATTACAAAAACGAAAATGTTGTAAACGTACTCTTAATCGTTCCTTATATTTTCAACGCATTGTTTTGGTAAATTTTTTCTCGCAACCATCACTAAATGAGGCAGACACAGACATTTCTCGCCACTTGGAAACTTTAGCGGTTGACGTGGATATCAAGTTTCATACTTTTAGATCTTTCTTCAAGAGAAAACGTTTCTTTCGTAAACAATAAAAGTTGTTTTCATGAAAAATAATGCGTTGTAAATACTTAAGTGGTAAATTATATTCTATATTTTTCATACTATAATTAAGACACTTAAACAATGTAGACTACTAATAGTAAAATTTTAAAGCTCAAGATATTTTGGCACGTTTTCTTTAAAAACAAATAGGTATTTAACTATCACGTTAGATTAAATTAACTATTTTATTACTTAGGCTATTGACTAAGTATAAAAGTATAAAAGAAGTATAAAAGATAATTTTTAGAAGTAATAAGAAAACCTACCCGTTTAGTCCTCCTTCTGAGCGATTGTTAAAGGATTTTCGACTACTCGATTTTTGTCAACGTTATGCTCGGGAAGTAATAGGAACCCTACAAGCGCACAAAAACGCCGTGAACTTCCCAATACGAACCCACTAGTACAAAAAACAAACATTGTTTTGATTCCTTTGGGACCATTCCTTTGGGATCCATAAAGAAACACAAACGCTATTCCAAAAACATTTTTGTTATCTGCCCCCAAAACTTTACGACCTGTTTTCCAAAATAATAAAATAATACGGACCATCATAACGTTGAATTACATAAATGCTCTTTAGAATCGGTATACAGTAAACGAAGGATTAATTAAATCTTAAATCTGTGAGCTCACGACCTGATATTTTGATTCCAGATGACCTGGTTTTTGAAAAAGAGGCACTAAACTGATTTATTCTAGGTTTCGCTAAATCGTGATTGCATAGATTAATTTCCACCTCGTTATAAAATTTTCTAGAGATATGTACTACATGCGTGTAATGGTAGAGATACTGTATACATAATGTAAGGTTATTTATATGTAAAAAATATTTTTTTTTGGAAATAAATTAATATTACAACCTGTTTAAATTTAAATCCTCGTTAAGCGTTTTTTATTTTACTTTAATTTTAATACAAAAATCAAACCTGATAGCTTATAAACTGGTATGATGATACTGGTACAAAATAAATAGCCCTGTGTGGCCACACCAAGTCTACTCCTCAATTTCATTCTGTGTAATAACAATTATTATTTTTAAGAAGTAATGCAGTTTGGCCTTGACCGGTACTTTGAAACATATATATTTACTTCTACAGTAAATTATGAGTGATCATTAGTTTTTGAACCTCTCACGGAATAAATGTTGAGTAATTTGTTAATGAAAGAGTGGGGTAGAAATAAAATAAAAATACGAACTATCTTTTAAAAGATTAGTGAACCATTCATACAATAAATAAAGTTAATTTTTACTTACTTGAACAGTAGGTAAAATATCTCCTGAGGCAGTCCTGCTAACAGTAGAAGAAGATCCGATACTGCAAGACTGAAGAGGTAATAATTTGTCGCGGTATGCATATGTTTGTTTCGAGCTATCACTACACAAGTACTGACATTTCCTATTACTCCACACACCAAAATTAGACTGTAAAGTATCGTCATAGGTAATACAATGTATAACGGATTCGCAAGCGTCTCTCCGGTTGCATTCACCCATCTCGGATAAGAAAAATTCACCCATTCCCCCGTATCTGTCCAGTTTAGTGATTCCTCCATTTAGGTTTTTAATGATTCCTCCGAACCCATGTCCGGACTAGTATAAAAAAACGCGGCACTGTACTGAATGATGAATAAATCATGTAGGATTAGTTGAGGAATACTTTCATTAAATAGTCGGCCTATGATATCAAAATCACTTGAAAACGAATTTAACGCTCAACGTCTCATAACGGGATGCTGAATTATCCTGAAACAAAATAACACCAGTTAGAAATATTAAAAGTTTAAATATTTTGCGTTAATTTATTTTCACACTTAACAACATCCCGGTACCTCAAATAGATTCTTCTCAGAATCTCGGTCTATATTTTGACAAAAGGATCACCTTGAAAAACACATATTTGGAATAAAAGAAAACAATTAAATCACAAATTTTCTCGGGTGTTTAAGATTTTCGGAGAAAATTCAAAATTATCTCTCCAAAATAAATTAACAATACAAATAAATTTTAAAACCTATTTAGACATCGAATTTTAGCTATGAGGAACGTGAACAATGTTTAACATCAATATTAAACAACGGTTTAAATCTAAATTTGTATGGACCATCACGGATTTTCTCAAGTAGGTATACAAAAACAACATTCTTCACCGGTATCTACACAATATTCAAAAAGAAATCTCAAGATATGCCACGAAATACAAGTCAAAACTCTAATAGCATCGAAACATTTTACCCATTAACATGTTTACAACAGCGAAGGACTTTGACAATTACGACGATTTCATCCAACTGACCTTTTTTAGACAACACTTTTCACTTCTAGTTTACTTAAAAATGTTACAAAACCCCTTTGAGACCAATCTGGACTTATGGTGTCCAGCTCTTTGGAGTAACGGGAGAAAGTAACTGTAGTCGATCTTGGTCTTTCAATCAAAATTATTCTTAAGCTTTGCTTCTGGCGCTCTTTTTATACGTAAGAAATAAAACCCTCCACAACGTTTTAAAAATTCCGATAGTAGAAAAACTAACTACTAAGTAGAGTACTTTTATTGTAAATTTCACGAACGATTAGATAACCATCCAAATCAACTAGCCCGTGACCTAGTTACAAGGAACTTCTCAACTGTGCAACATTTAACACGAAAATGGGATCTCTCGGTCTGAATAATGGACAGCACCCGTCGTTCCTAACGGAGAATATACCACTGGGTACCTCTTATTCTTTAAGTAAAATTTTCCAACCCCCGTTGAAATAAACATCGTATGTAGAAATTGTGCACCTTAGTGTACAGTACTCTACTAAAAAGTACAAACAAACAAAATAGTTTACCTAATTACGTATAACAATAATTTTATACGTAGTTATAGGAAATTTTATTGAAAATTTCTTTTTTTTTTTGTTGAATTTTGTATTGTCAACTTATCTACCATCATTTCATGCAAACAGATTGTAAATTGTTTTTTACAATAAATAAAAAAATAACCGTAAATACGTCAGCACGTTAGCCAGCCTGTATTAGCACACGATGCTGCTGATATGTGATGATCTTTGGTATTTTCCCAAATGCAATTTTTTAATTACGTAAATCAATTTTTAATTAATTTCTTACTGATCTACTTTTTCAGGAAAATAGATAAACGTAGAAGAATTCACTGACTTCTAGTTAGCATACTAATTTAAACTACTTATTCTTCTAATCGTGTCCATCTATTTCGGATGTGGGTATCATTGTGGATATTCTGATTATGTTAGTTGCTATCCGGAACAAATGCACAGAGCTCTTATCAAACCTGGTCCTTAAATTGGCGATCCAGGAAATTCTTCAGCCAGGAGTTCTTTTTCCATCTAACTTTCCTTGCCCGAGGTACAGAAGCTTACGACATTTGAAGTTGTTAATTACTTGTGGTCCTTTATCCATTCTAAGTAAGACTAAACTTTTTGGCCAGATATACACAATATGAACAGTAACTCATACGTATTAGAATGGTACGATTTCATATTATTACAATTTATTCAAATAAATACGATTTAATAATACAGAAGACAATTTTTGTTTAGTAAAATATAAAAAACAGTTTTCCTAACGCTTCAGTTTAAAACAATAGATTAAGATAAATTGGAAATCCCGGATTTATACTTCTAGTCAGGGTCTAAAACATCTTAACGCCTCAAGAGAACATAAAAATATAAAATAAGCGGTTGTAAAATGGAGACATCAGTGTGACTACAACTATTTTTTATTATAATGTTAATAATAATGTTATAATATCACGTAAATATAAAAACCAGTAATAAAAATATGAATTTTTGAGCCGTATTTTCAACCTGTATTTTGATTACTACAGAAATACTCACGTCAAGTATTTAAAACATTCTGAAAATTCGTTTTTTACGTGTAAGTATTCTAAAGAGGACGAATCTTCGTTTTACAAATTTCCCCATTAGTAAAAATCTGGTGTGAAACACTCACTCGACTTTCTCTTGCTAATGCAAATAATGACCAACATAACCTAATATTAGGCTAGTATTAAAACATTAAAAATAAATAAACAATATTAATCTCAGAAAACATAACCTCATTTTAATCATGAGTGAATGATGCAATACGAAAATAAAGTTCACTTTGTATTAATAATACGGAAAATCACTCTTTCACCTAAACTAGGCTCTGTAGAGAAAAATTCTTAAAAAAATTTGTAGATCTTTTAATTTTTATAAATTTTATTATATACGCTTTTGCAATAAAATGCATACTAAGGCAGAAATCTTAAAAATCTATTTTTTATAGATTTTCATGAAAAACAAACAGAAAATCGCAAATTACCGCTAAACTAAGTGTTATAAAAAATGTTTCAAATGAAATTTGTAGATTTTCAAATTGTCTACAACTTTGATTATACCCTTGTATCCTAAAATAAATTTAAAGGCCCCAATCCCTAAAATAAATTTCTATGAGAGAACAGCCTTCCCAAGAATTCCAGCACGAGGACGCCTCACTTGAGCCCAACCCTACTTGCTCCATCGTGAGGGAGTGAATATGAGTTTTTCTCACTGCCTCAAATAAAAAAAAGAAAAGAATTTCAGCAGACGTGGTGCCTACCCTATCTTGTAGAGTATAAACAATGTAGTAAATGAGGCGGTTTTTAAAAAAATCGTAGGAGCTGTTTCTGAGAAAATTGTAAAAAAGTGAAAAATGGCACAAAAAACCTACTACTTCCGGTTGACCGATTTTGATGAAAATGTCCGTGTTCTCTAGTAAGTCCTGATGTTTCATTCTTTAGATATTTTGTTCACACACACACACACACATACACACACACACATACACACACACACACACACACACACACACTCACAAAACAATCGCTAAAACATGTTTTTCTGGGTTCAGGGGGTCTGAAAACGTGTATATCCGGTGAAAACTCAATGTTGAAAAGTCAACATAAAACAATTCTTTCCTTCCTATACAATATTCATAGGCAAGAGAAAATAAAAATATGAATTTTTGAGTCATATTTTCAACCTGTATTGTGATTACTACAGAAATACTCACGTCAAGTATTTAGAACATTCTGAAAATTCATTTTTTACGCATAAATATTCTAAAGATGATGAATCGTGAGTTTAAAAATTCCCTATTCGTGAAAAAGAAATGGAAAAGATCATTAAAAATTGTCAAAGTATTGAAAATTAAATGAAAATCTTTACTTACATGCTGAACGTCATTTCATGGGTAAATGTCTCCAATGACGTGAAAATGTGCTTAAAAATTTTTCAAACATTCTGTTTATTCCATCAAAGTAATGGAATATTCATCTAATACTTTAAATTAGTTTTCAAACCTTTTGAAGCAGAAAATTATTAAATTTTTATACTAATGAGAAATATTAAATATCTCTTTTTAGCCCACAAAGATAAAATTCTAAGCACATAAAGTTTAAGAAGTAAACTAAGTTTATATTTTACTCATTTCACCACTGAACGTTATTAATAAGTTAAGATTTCTTATCAAAGTCTAAAATTCCAGGTAACTGATAATAGGAGGCTGTGGAATAAATAAATAAAATATTACCGGGTGTCCGTAAATGAATGTTCCAGTTTCAATTGTATAACAGTTTAATTTTGACTATAGGCCTTTACAACAAATCATAGATAAAATTAAAGAGTAACTCTTAACAGTTTTAGAAAAGCGCATGTGCGAGTTCTGCTTTGTTGTTTGTTGTTTTTTGTCTTTGTTGTTTTGCTTTGTTGCTTTGTTGTTTTCCCACTTGCAGCGCTACGTACAAAAAATGGTGACTCCTGACATGCAGCGTTATGCCTTTCTTAATCTATGGTATTAGTGAAGAGTCAACTTTTCATCTAAGTGGGACAGTAAATACCCATAATGTTCGAATATAGGGGACAGAACATACTCAAGTAACATTGTAGGTTCAATAATTTAAATTTTTCAATGTAATTACAAAAAACATTGCTAAAAAATTAATTATTTGAAGATGTTAGAGAGAAGCATAAAGTAACGCGCCTTAGTGAAATGTAAAGATATAACATATTTATTTTGACATTAGTGAGAATGTTTTTTATTATTTATTGTATTTATCTGACAGAACAGTGGGATAAGATAAGTTGAAAATAAGAGCACAGCAAATTGATCCATGTATCCCTCAGGACATTTTCTGTAACATCTCTCTTTATAGTAGCAAAACGCAATAGTGCGTATCAGATATCTTGGCGCTAGACGTGACAGATATTGATGAAGTCATTTACGCCTGAGCCACTGTATTGTTAAAATCCAGTGAACATCTAAATTATTTGAAACAGATCTATTGCGAATTACACATCAAACGCATATATAGGAATTAGATTATTTCAAAAAATAGTCGAAAAATCATTACGTTTAATAAGCGAAAGTTAATTACATTTCTTTGCTTTAACTCTTATTAGTTGTGACTTGTGCAAGACGTTTGAAACGTTTGACTAATATGAAGGTATTATAACATTTAAATTGCATTAAATTTTTTATTGTAACTAGTGCTAAAATAGCGAGCTCATTGGGCCAATTCTTAACAACTAACTATTAAAATTATCGTAAGAAAAATTCAAATTTTTATATTGAGGTCCCGAGTTCAATTCCCGGCTTGGATCTTGAAATTAATATAAGTTAAAACCTACCGTTAAAGTTAGATAAGTTAAAGTTAGTAGCTAATAACCAAGCTGTTGATGCAACTTAAAATAAAGTAAAAAAATTATTCTAATATCCTAAGATACAACCCTAAAGCTTCTCATAGTTTTAAAGTATTATTTTTCTATTGCCCCTAATATTTTCTAATGTTAAATTTTCCTAGATGCAGCACTTACTGAAAAAATTATTGATAGAATTCTTAAGAAATTGATATAATACACTTAACAAAAACTGTTTTTTAAATACAGTTCTCTCATTTTCCAAAATAAAATAATACTTTTATTTACTAAATGAAATTAATTGACGGTTTTTGGATGCTTCATTCATCTCTTGAGGTTTAAATTATCGGCTGGTCTGTGCTTCAGTATTTTTGATTGGCATAAAAAGTCGGTATTTGTAACTCCTAGTAAATCTCTTTTTTTCTGTTACCCATTATTTTTGAAATTTCATATTACTTTTGCTTTGCTGGATTTCGAACAACCCCAGAGCTGTATCCAAATTGCATTAATAATTCACGAAAATTTTCAGATACTGCAATTCCTCGTCAACACAAATCTAAAGAGAAACCTTAAACCCCAGAAAACTTTCAACTTGGTTCGGTGACCTCGATTTTGAAAATAAGTGCAGTCATAGTATTTGTTGTGTCTTAGATAAATTATAATCTTTAAAACATCTGAGTAGCAGTAAGATTGTATCTGAGGTTCATTGTAACCATTACTAGTTCAGAATTTAAAATGTTCGTTAATCTAAAACTATTTACAATAACAATCTAATATAAATGAAAGTTTTATAACCAGAAAAACAAAAGTAACTAAGAAATGTATATCAAATATTTTAGGTTACAAATAAGTTATTAAAATGAATTCAGTAATCAATTTATCTAACATAAAACACAATCATGCTTAAGCTTACGTATGTATACACAAACGAATACACTATTGTAAATAATTTATGTAAAGTGGGGTTAAGGAATTAAAATAGTTCAAGGAAATGTTTCTTAAATAAACTGATAAAACAACTTAATCATTCCTCAACATATATAAACATTTAAAATATTTTTATAATAAACATTTTATAATTTACATTATAAAAATTTAAACAGTAGTTCGAAATTTTTATAAGTGATTAGAATTTAAAATTTATTTTTAGACATTTTAAGATATTTTTAGACCACCTCCCTAGCATATTGGTAGCGCGCTAGCCTATAACGTGGATGTCGCGTGTTCGATTCCCGGTTATTGTCTGGGGAATTATAAATACCCACAACCCACCGTTTCAGTTAAATAAACCACCATAGTCACTAATAACCAAATTGCTGATGTGACTTTAAATAAATTTAACAAAAAAGTAAAAAAAATATTTGTTTTCAGCAATGATTAATTTACAATTTCACAAATTTACGACCAGTAAATGTGATGATTATGATGACTGTGGTGAAATGACGTGATTGACATGACAGGGGTTGGGCCCCCATTGGTGGCTCCTAAGAACAGTGATTAAAAATTTCTAAATAATGTTTAATAGGGTTTATATTATTAAATTAACAGGTCCTTTACTCCATCGTCTTTTAAAGCGTCTTGTGGGATTTCCAGGTAGATGTAATATAGAAAGTGAACGTACAAGCGGGTTGTCCTGTTCTCATGACTGGTAGTCATCAATGCCGGCCGCATTGGCTAAGTTGATAACGTGCTCGCCTCTCATCATGCGGTCTTGGGTTCGAATCCCATTCAGGCACGGCATTTTTTCATACGTTACAAAATATCATTTCATCATTCACCGTCTGCATTAGCAGTAATTGCAGAACAGTCGGACGTTAAACAAAAAAAAAAAAAAAATGACTGGTAGTAAAAGCGATTGAGTAGGTGCTGGGTGGAATTGCGGACGAAAGATATTTGTAAATCTGTTTGTAAATTTTTGTTAATAACGTAAAGAGAAGCTTGTATTGTAAGGTGTAATTTTTTGACTAATGCATAAATCCGTTGTAAATTAGCCTATTATGTTTAATCGAACCGTAAATTTTGGTGCCGTAAGTTCATACAATTTCAAACGAGAACAACAAATGCGTAATTATTGTGCCATTGATAATTTCGATCAATTATGAAGTAAGATATATAAAATTTAAAGTTCAGAATTTAGTAATAAACGTTTATTATTTGGTATGTGTAGTCCAAGTATTTATCAAAAGTCAGTTTAATGTATTTCAATGCATCAAAGACACTGCAGGAAGTTTTAAGAAAAGAGGTATTAGTATTCAACAAAAGTACAATATTTTTTTAAAATGTTCAGTAAAAATTAAATTAGAATAACCTGCTTTGTAATAAAATTATTTTCAGTGAATATACCTACGATAATGTTATACTGCATACAAAAAGCAAAGTATAATTTTGGAGAATGAGCATAACTTTTATAAAAACTTAAACCGGTTTAAAATTATAAGTCTTTAATTTGAATATTTCATTTAATACCAATGAATGCTAGGTAATTTCGTTGAAAGCTAAGAAAATTCGTTAGTTTAAATAAAAATATTATATTAGGAAGAAAAATATAGTAGTTCAAAATATTTAAAGATTTTTTTGTGATTTATAAAGAAAGATGAAATTTTGTACAACGAAAAATTAAGTACTCTAGCTAATACTTAAGAAATAAAATTGACAACAGTAGATAGGTTTGGTCTTGGTGTTCAAAATAAAAAATTAAACAGCTGGATTCTCGAAAGATCTTCTTCATTTACATGTCCTTTCAAGATGTATGTAACCATCACAGCAATTTTCTCTTTATTTGCAGCTAGTCTAAAAAGAGCACTCTTATCTATACAATACCACTCGTGTAGGTTCTTCAGCCACAAACTTTTCTTCAACCTGGGTAGTGTTTACCCATGATTCGCACGATATTTTGACAGATCGAATCTGATCAGATGGAAGTATTTTAGAAACCGTGAATAATTTTATTATTTTTTTGTAATTTTTTTCAAATTTACCGCTGGCCGCCTCTGTGGCCCAGTGGTTAGCGTGCTACGCTACAAGGCGGAGGTCCTAGGTTCGATTCCCGGCCAGGGTCTAGAAAATTATTACGAGTTCTAACCCAACGTTCGTCACTTCAACGTAGTCGTTAATTACCAAGATACTAATGCGACTTAAAATTAAAAATTTTAATTTCGTTAAGAATTAATTTGTCGTTAATGAGACTAATACGGGTTACAAAGTGTCAGTGGGTTTAGCATGGTAAAGTATTTTAAACCTTGGCCAGTAATCGTGTTTCCACGTAATTTTGTACTTAAACCATTATATTAATGAAGTGTTTAAGAACAGAAGAGGAAGAGGTGTAAAAGGCATTAGCCAGAGTTACCTTCTCTGAGAGTTGTGAATTTCATTATACAGCTAGACCCTTTGGTGAATGAAGTAAAGGTATCATTTTCAGGTTAGAAACGTTTTAGAGGGTCTGGCATGTTGATAATTATACTTTTCCACTCAGTTAGGAAGGCACTAGTAAATCTCCTCACGCCTAGTTTTATTTAACAAAACCTCTAGAGGTTCAAATCAGCTTTTTTGCTAATGACCAAAACTACAAGTAATTCTTGTGGGTGGAAGCTCCAGGATGAATAATATTAATCTTATGGAACATGGAAAATATTATTACTTGTATCTAATACCATTGTTACTGTTATACCAATCAAAATTTGAAATTTTCTCCTATTAGATTCCATTAAAATGGTAAATTCGATAGATATCAGCAGAATAATAATTAAATTTACTTTGAATAATATTGAATAGTGAATAAGTTGTTATATTCATATTGAACTGTGACGTGAAATGGTTTATGTGCATTGCTCGTCGGTATTACTAATTTGGTCTGCATAAACAGAAATGTTAATAAAGAGAGATTACTGTTTGTCAGGTTTATTTGCGAGGCATTCTATGGAAATGGTAAAACTTTGAAATATTGGACATTTGCGCAAGTTCAGGTCATGTTAATCAGTATAAAGTGGTAGCTGTAAAATCAGCCTTTTATTTGAACAAACAAATTGTAGCCTTAATTTTTATGTATTATTGATTAAACGGTCGTTTCATAAGTAATAAACTTCAATTATTTTACATTAATTGAAGATTAAACATTTATACTAGAAAATCCTAGTAAAAATACAATTTCATATACGAGGGCCATCCACAAAGTCGATTACGTTTTGATATAGAAAAAAACAAAGTACAAGAAAAAAGTTTTATTGTATAGTCCTACCATTGAAAGTGACACTATAATACTACTTTTCGACATAGTCGCTATACAAATTTAGGCACTTATTATAGCGGTAAACTAGCTTTGAAATTCCAGCGTCATAGAATACTGACTCCTGAGTCACGGTCTCCCGCAGTTTCGCGTCGTCTTCAAACCGCTGCGTCGCAAGCCAGGTCTTCGTTGCTGGAAACAGATGGTAGTCGCTAGGAGCAAGATCTGAACTGTATGTCAGTTGAGGAAACACCTCCTGCTTGAAAGCATCCAAGACTTGTCGAGTCCGATTTACCGTATATGGTTGGGCGTTGTCATGCAAAAACAAAATTTTCGAACTCAACTTTCCTCTGCGCTTATTTTGAATTGCTCTTTTTAACTTTTCCAACGTTTCACAATACCTCGCAGAGTTTATTATTGTGCCACGTTCTAAGAAATCAACAAGAAAAATTCCTTTCCTGTCCCAAAAATACAGTCGCGATAATCTTCCTTGCAGACAACGTTTGCCTGCATTTTTTTGGTTTTTTTTGGAAAAGTTTGTGTGCCCCCGTTCCATAGACTGCAATTTTGTTTCGCAATTCACATGTTTTACCCAAGTTTTGTCTCCAGTAATGATTCGATCGAGTAGTGAATCACCATCTTTTGTGTAAGACTCCAAAAACAACAATGAAGCAGCCATACGCTGATTTTTATGGGTTTCTGTCAAGATTTTTGGAACTCATCTTGCACAAAATTTATGGTAACCTAACTTTTGTGTAACAATGTTGGGCAACGAACTTCTTGAGATTTGTGGAAAACTAAGCTCTCGCTTAGTTTTCCACAGTTAGTATTTACCTCTTAAAAATCATCAGTTTTTTTTTCTGTAAACTAAATGACCTATTCTAGTTCGTCCCATCAATGTCAGAGTGTAAAAACAATGGTCTTGCAACGCAATGCCTTAGTTTCAACAAAAATTATTGTCTAATTATGAAATAATTTTTCTTTACATCATCTTATCTTATCCTTGTACAATTTAATAAATAATGTCGTTGGATTTAAGGATCGAGTAACTTTTCTCAGTATTTCAGACAAAATAGTACTGGAAATCTAGGTCGCCTCCGTGATTAGTGGTTACCGAGCTAGCGTACCAAGAAGGTCCGGGTTTCGATTCCTGTCTAGGGTCTGAAAATGGTTACGTATCAAAACCCATTGTTCTATGCCCCAAAGTAGTCGCAAATAATCAAGATGTTGATGCCACTTTAAATAAACTAAGAAAAACGTATTGGAAATCTAATATAAAAAAATCATGTTAGTTCGAAGCAAGAATATGATAAAAATATTTGAAGTTCCAGAAAATACCGTACACAAATGTTAGAGAAGATAAATATATTTTTAAGGGTTGATATTTTATATTCAAATTGTAAAAGCGTATTGCACAAAAAGCTGGTTTTTCTGGGTGAGTAATTTGTTTGCTTTTGAAAAAGAACTTATATCAAAAATTGTGCTCGTATTAAACTCTTTGTGAACTGCCGTTTCTATGTGTGTGTCGTATTAGGGAAATTATATATTTGTATGATCCAAGTATATGTTGGCATATAAAAATTTATTTCTTCACGTAATTGATGAATGACCACAAAGTGCATTGTTAGTAGCATACTTCACTGATAAATCTTAGCCTTTGGTTCTATTCTTGGTTTTCGTTTGAAAATTCTCTACGTTACAAAACGAAAAAGTTTCTCACCTTACCATGAGAGTTAGATTATTAAATTATGCATTATTTTGTAACAATTGTGTAATATACTGCAGTTTAAAGCTTATTATATTTATTTTGAAAGACCTTTACCTATTACGGTGGACTCCACTGGTAGTTAGGGTTGAGAAACTCCTATACAGGATTTCCTTAAAGGCGAAGATCGAATAGCGCTAGGTCTTTCTCTCAAATAATTTTTAAATTGGGTGTAACAGAAGTTATTTACTGTGAAGTTTAGTTCCATTATGATTAAACAAAATTTATGCTTATAAGAGTTTAATATTTTAATTAATACAGCCTTTCCCTTTGGCTTGCTTCACCCTAACTTCATTCTACTTTTTAACATTTCTAAAACACTTAGTCGTTTTCTTTTTAAAAAACAAATTAATTAGGGTGTATCTAAATTCATGCGATGCTGATAATAAAAATTGCCTTCAATAAGAATACTACGAACTAAGTTTGTTTACAACAATAATATCTAAACTATGTATAAACTTTTTAAATAACATTATTTCCAATCAGTTTTTAAAAATAAACTATAAACAAATCTTTTGAATTTACAAACCACAAGTTGAGGTCTCATAACCCTGAGTACCTCTCACTATATCAATTATTCATTTGTTACTAGAGAAAATTACTATGTACAAAGATATTTACATTTTACAATGTGGAATACTTTTCACTATAATTTTATGTACATTTAAACTTTTTCAGAGAAGTTCAAAACATGGTAACGTTTCAGGCGTCTAACTTCTTCTACATTGTTTAGAAGATTTATTGCTAATTCGTTTTCATGACTTTAAAGTCTTGCCTGATATTTTCTGTTAAAACGTCTGACCTCGTCCATTACATCAGGAAGGTTGCAATAAAGTTGTATTTCTGCATTCCTTGCAAACCATGGCGCCCTTGTTATAGCCCGAAGAACGTTATTCTGGAACCTTTGAATGACCTCTATGTTACTTCTGCTGGTAGTTCCCCAAAGTTGAAGATGCATACCCAGGTACTTCACAATTTCGCTTTGGGGTAAATCAAGTTTACTAGTGGACAAGTACGAGTATTTCTCCACATTGTAAATGTAACATGCTGCGATTTTGCAGTATTGATCTTCACTCTTCATTTTTGAAGCAATGATTGGATTTGGTCTAAACATTCCTGAAGTTTGTTTGAAGCAACTACAGGATCTCCACTTTTAGCAAGCAATGCCTTATCGTCAGCAAATGTAGCTTGAACTACCCGTTCAGTTGTTGGTAAGTTTGCTTCATACAATGAGTACAAATACGAGCCTAGAACTGAACCGTGAGGTACACCAAAGGTAATGTACCTGGAACATGACAGGTCATCACTTGAAAAACCCGATTTTCCAGATAAGACCGTAAAATCAAAAAGAAAGGTAAAATCAATTAAATATAAATATGTAGTTTTTATTTTATTCTAATTTTTATAGTTTTTTACGTTATAAGGAAAAATTTACTCTATTTATTTTCTCGAGCACCAGAATTTGGAAATGGATTCACGACAAATATAGTTAATAATTAATTTTGTTAATTTACAATTTATTAACCGTCCGTACATTTGGATACTGTCGTAAAATTTTATTTAGACTACTTATATTAGACTTGGTAGTGTAGACATCGCTGCAGCATCCACGCTAATTCCTTTGGAGAAGGTCTCTTCACCATCGGTGGTTGAGCCTTATCCGTGAATTACTTTGTATTTGTTGTGAATGTGACTATTGTACGTATGGATCTGTATCTGTTTAAAAATTAGTGTTAGAACGATTTAAAAGTTATTTGCTTATGTGATATAATGGTAAAATGAAGTCGTGAAGTGTTGGTTGTGTAGTACGGACATTATAATTGTATTTAGAATTTATTCTGCATTGCTTGAATGCTTTTTGTTTCTGATAAATTATCAGAACCCTCCAACTGTAATTCGTAAGTCTTCTGACTGTTTTCTATATTCAAAATTGATTTTACGAAGTTAATTTTTAATGCCTGTCCAACAATCTTTTCAGTTATAAAAGTAAGTTTTGAATTTGTGCCGTGTTTTCGTAATGTGTCTACCTCACGTTAGTTGTATGGATGGAAATCGTCAGGATGAAAGTTTAGGTTAAGTACGTCTTGCTACGTATAATTTAAACATCATTGATTAAGATAGATAAATTTTAGGTAAAATTTATAATTTATTTAAAGTGATCCATTCCCCTGCCTCCAAAATTTTTTAGTTTATATACAGTCGCATCAACAGCTCGGTTATTAGGCACTACGGTGGGTTATCTTGTAAAAATATTTAAGTCCTAGTCGGGAATCCAACCCAAGACCTCCGCACTGTAAGGCTACCAGGGTACCACTACGCTACGGAGGTGGCCATAATAATGTATAACTTATTAAGATATTTGAGAATTATTAACACGGAATCAGGATGTCATCTTATGTTTAATCTAATTATAAATCAATTTTGCCTTTCTGTTTTTATATTTTTTATTTGTTTAATTACTTTAATTCTGATGAAAGATTTAGTGAAGAATATGATAGTATAACAAGTGCTAGACACTTGCCTTTGATTTAAAATAAGTTCTACGTAACTCTATTGTTGAATACATAAAGCAGTTGAAGTTATATTGAGAATGAACGTGGGTTTATTAATTATTCTAATTGTTTCTGTGTGAATTGCAGTAATACTTAACCAATGTTGTATGCTTACAAGAACGGAGCAGAACATGAATGAATATTTTAGTGGGTAACTTACAACCGACTGCTTCGAGGTATTCTCCCACTTGAACTTGTTTAATAAATAATTATGTAAGTATAATACTATATTATGTGTTATGTATAGGTATTAATAACACACTCTTCAAGTAAATGTTGAAAATAATATTGTAGTGCTTTTCAGAGCATGTTTAATACGTTCAGTAAACATCAGGGAAGCACGTTTATTGCTCTTCACCTTTCACCTTGTTCTATGAATGATCTAACTCATAACGTTGGGAAAAGTTAGAATATACCTTTAATTACTATGCAAGTCTTCATGGTCATATAATATATAAATAAAAGTTAGCAATAAAAACATTTTATAAATAATTTATAGAATAAAAAAGGTAAATAAAAAGAAATTCCTTTTTGTTTTATTTGAAATTGCATCGACATTCGGGTCATTAACGACTAGATTATAGTATAATATTGCATGTAAAATTTTGTAAAACGTTCAGATATTAGTCGGGAATGACCCTGAGAGCTCTCAATTTTTACTCGATTCTAGTTAAAAAAAAATCTGGTATGAAACACACGACTCTCTTGCCAGCCAATAAATGAACAATATAACCTAAAATTAGAAATAAACAGAAAAACTAACCTCAA
Organism: Catonia carolina; assembly: GCA_035578175.1. Taxonomy (NCBI): domain Eukaryota; kingdom Metazoa; phylum Arthropoda; class Insecta; order Hemiptera; family Achilidae; genus Catonia; species Catonia carolina. The sequence continues at coordinate 327,610,815 of JAQMRL010000001.1, read as the reverse complement.
AAAACATAACCTAATGTTAATCAAGAGTGATTGATGCAAAATGAAAATCAACCTCAGTTTGGCTTAAAAATACGGGGGTTCCTGTTATAGTATAACTATAACCCCTTAACCCTAAACACCCCTTTTGACCCCTTAACACTAAACTAGGCTCTGTAGAGAAAAATGCTAAAAATAAAACTTGTAAATCTTTTAATTTCCTATAAATTTGATTATATACATTTTTGTCGTAAAATCCATACTAAGGCTGAAATCCTAAAAATATAGATTTTTTTACACATTTTCGTGAAAAAACAGAAACTTGCTAATTACCGCTAAACTAAGCGTTATACAAAAATATGGTTGAACAGGTACCATTAAAAAAACAGTTGTAGGTTTTTAAATTCTCTACAACTTTCGTTATTTACATTTTTGCGCCAAAGTGCATATTAAAGCCCCAATCTTAAAAAAAAACTTTTTTTTCTACAAGAGCACAGCCTCCCCAAGAATTTCAGCAGAAATGGTACCTACCCTACCTTATAGAGCACAAAAAATGTAGTAAATGGAGCGATTCTAAAAAAATTGTAGAAGCCGTTTTGAAAAAAATCACAAAAAAGTGAAAAATGACACGAATAAACTACTAGTTCCGGTTGACCGATTTTGATGAAAATTTTCGTGTCCTCTAGTAGGTCCTAACTTAAGTTTCAAGTTTCAACTTTGTACGATGTTCCATTCTTGAGATATTTTGTTCACACACACACACACACACACACACACACACACACACACACACACACACACACACACACGCGCGCGCACACACGCGCACGCACACACACACACACACACACACACACACACACACAGACCAATCGCTAAAAACATGTTTTTTGGGTTCAGGGGGTCTGAAAACGTGTATATTCGGTGAAAAGTTGATTTTGAAAAATCGACATAAATACAATACTTTCCTTTCTGTATATTCATAAAGGCAAGAGAAAGAAAAAAGGGTCCCAAAAAAGAGTTTAGATTTACCACTATTACAGAACATATTTTTTCTTACAGTGGAAGAAAATTTATTTAAGAGAAATACAATAAACGACAAAATATTTTGTACGACAACCTCACAATTAATTGTACAGTACGTAACATCAACATTCAGGTGACCATTGTTATACGGTTTATATAACCCAATAAATTAGAATAGCGGTGACTTCAAATTTAGGTAAAATTTTAATTATATAAAAACGAGCTAATTATTAAAAAACCCGCTGGGTTCGAAGATTTTGATGACGGCTAGTTATCTGTTTTGGGACTTTTTCTCTTTTGGGAGATTTGGATGATATTTATAATCTTTTGGTGACAAATAACGTATCAGTATACCAAAATATCCTTCATCAGTTTGATAAACCGACTTTGCTGTTCAGATAAACCGAGTTCGTTGTTTTTTACCACGTATATACCACTGAATGTGATGGTGGGTAAACAAATGAATAATATGACATGAGTGACGTGTATCAAGATCACTATCCAGTGATAGGTCTCCAAAATTTTGTTCAATTTTATTAATTCATTCATTTATTTATCAGTGACACATAAATCCTTTTTGTATCCCAAGCGGCGAGATAAACGCATCTTCATTCCTCCACAATGGTGAAGTAATGTTGGACTCAATTGTGGCGTCCTCGTCCAGTCCCAGGGAGGCTGTAACCGTCTATCAACCAAAAACTCGAAGCCTGGCCACTTGATCCGACAACAGCAAAAATCCTCCACCTCCCTCGGAAGTGTTAATATAATACTACAAGGAAAACGTAGGGTTAAAATTTAGCACACTGTCAGCGGGACGTGGAAGTGAATCGTAGCCTAACTCCCCCCTCGTTTTACCAACCAACATTCACTCTCTCACTTTAATTCATCTTTTCTATCACCAGCTCACGAAATAGTCATTGACACATAATAAAATACATAACCTAAGTCAGCAGATTCCTCCTCCACTTACTCCTTAATCATCTTTGAACGTTGAGGGGGAAATTTTAGTTAGTTTTGATGAGCGAAAAGTCTATTATGGAAGTTTCCTATATAAGTTTATTATAGAAATTTAAATTGGAAAAAATGTCACTTACCAGATAAATTTCGAGGCTGTTATGCAAAATTACTGTACAAATGTTAGGGGATGCGTTTAATAATATTCGTAACTTTTTGATTGAAACCTCTGGCGTACATACAAATTGGCCTAAGAAGGGACTGATAAATCGTTATTATTTGCCTGAATGGAATTATCGAACGTCTAGTCATCAATCTAAACAGCAGCTTAAGTGTATTGTCTAAGATATTGTTTTTAACTGAAACATGGGAGCTTCCATATTAACTCAAAGTACAGTCCCTTACATCAGAATTGTTAAATACTAAATTTTTAACGATTAGAATACGTAAACATAGACTAATAAAAAAACAAAAAATGAATACATAAAAAATGATGTGTGTTTAGGGTTTACATGTAATATAAAGTGGATAAGAAACCACAATTTTATTGTAGGTGACCACGAACAATGGGATCATGTACAACTAGGATATTCAATTACTAGGTTAATACATTAACTCCATTTATGAATCGAGAAGTGATGAAACATAATTTATCAGTATAGAAATAAATGAACCAAATTATGTAATAAAATTTGATGATACACAACACGTAACTAACGAATTTTTTTAAACAAAGAGTATGTATTGGTTCTATTAATAAAAACGATTGGTAAACGAAGATTAAAATTCTATGGACATCTGTAGTATGGAATGGTCGACAAAATTGTTTTAACGCACTAAAAGATAAACGGGTAAAACATAATGGATCAAAGCCAATTCAGACAGTTGATTAATGGCTTCAAGCGTTCCCATGTAGAGTATATATTATCAGAACAACAGATGGAGGAAAGGAGGTAAGCTTACAGTGAAAGAATCTTGAGAGTGTGACTATGTGGTCTAAAAACGACCTTATACGTGAAAAAAATATTGCTTGTTGTTGCTGTTTAAGTCATCAGCCAAAAGGCTGGTTTGAACCTCTAGAGGCTTTACTAAGTAAAACGAGGAGTGAGGTGGTTTATCATTGCCTTCTATGTATAACACTAATCAAACATTGTTGTTTGATGAGCAGCCGAAAGGCTGGTTTGAACCTCTAAAGGTTTTACTAAGTACAATCGAGGAGTGAGGTGGTTTACTATTGCTTTCCCCACTGAGTTAAAAGAGTATGCTTATCAGCATGCCAGGCCCTCCAAAAAGCACCTACTTTCAACCCTGAAAATGACACCTTTACTTTTTTCACCACCGGGACTGGCTGTATAGTGAAATTCATTACTCTAAGAGGCGATAGCTCTGACTAGTGTCTTTTATACCCCTACCTCTTCTGCGTTTAAATCATTGTCATATATTATTTGGCTGACTATGTGGTAAGAAACATAACTATTTTTTGTAGCCCTGGAACCAGCAGATGGAATGTAATTAACTTAACGCTCCACCTACTCGTTATGAACAAATAAAAAATTACTTTTTAAATTTCATAATAGGTTTATTCAACAATCAATACAAAACGCACAATAATGTAATTTTACTTTAATCATTTTCAGGTTGTTTTTTACGACTCAAGGTTGATAAATTCCCAATTAATTTGTTCCCAATTATACGAATGCTTACCGTTTGAAAATATTCGCACACTAATGGGACTAATGAGCGATCGTTTTTATTCGTGTAGAGAAGGCAAGAATTCAGCCGGAAAGTGAGGAAGATATTTCATTATTGATTCTTGAGTGATCATTGAGTTCGCGGTGTCTTAACTAAAACAGCTCTTTTACAACTATTTGTTTAATTTTATGTAAAATTTGTAATATGTTTTAAGGAGGATCTCAAACTCGGGATAAAATTAATATAATTTTCCCTAATTTAATAAATTTACAATATTCATTAAATTTCTAACTTAAGTTTTACTAAAAACTTCTGTTCTACAGAAACGTCTTATTAAATATAATCGGATACCCTTCGGTAAAAGTTTAACAATTTTACACTAGCGCAGGTCTACTCTGATATTATACAGTTAGTAAATAATAAATTTGATAAGTTCAATTATTTACAACATCCGTCTTTTCACTTGATTTTTACTCGTATGTTCCGGATTCTATTCTCTGTTAAAGTAGTTTTCATTGTTAATTACACTGTAATCATCAGTTTCTAAACTGTCTTTCAATTTTACAGTCATTTTATACCAGTACCATCAGTACAGCAAAAATCAAGGAGAAATAAGTAAGAGATTAGTACTGAATCCAAACTCAAAAATTCCTTTAATTTAAGAAAATATTTTTTAATAAGTTCTCATTACTTTTACTACATTCACTTTTGCGACGCATTGTTTAGCGTACTAGGTTGTAAGGTGGAAGGATTGATTCCTGGATAGGATCTGAAAATGATTAACCATTATTCCAAACGTTCAAACTATTATTCCATAACTGAACATTATCTGGAAATGATACGTTCAAACTATTATTCCATAACTGAACATTATCTGGAAATGATCTGAAAACATCTGAACAATCTCAAAGATCTGAAATGATTTGAACATTTTCTGTATATCTGAAAACATCTCAATGATCTGAACATTATCTGAAAACATCTGAATGATCTCAATGATCTGAAATCATCTGAAAATTATCTGCAAATGATCTGAAAACATCTCAATGATCTGAACATTATCTGGAAATAATCTGAAAATGATTACATCTTCAAACCAGCATTCCATAACTGGTAGTCGCTATTGTTAAAATGATCATTGATACAACTTCAAATGAATAAAAAAAGATCACTTTAACAAATGTCAAAAATTTTGTGCTTGTTAAAGATTATTTTGATTTTGAAATACAAAACAATGTTGTAACTTATTTGATAATTTCTCATCAAATATAAAAAACTCATAAAATTTTTAATATAATTTTAAAGAAACATTATCAAAAGAATTACTTTGACGGGGCGGTTGGTATAGATATTAGAATGTAGAATAAAAAGTCTTGAAAGCGATTCATTGCGAGACTCTTAAAAATGTGTACCCATAATTTTATACTGTTAAAACCCTGACTATGGTAAATACAAAGTTGGTGTATCTTAAAAATTATAAATTTTAAATTAACTTGGTTACAATAAGCAAGAGAAATATGTTTTATAATTGAATTAGTACCGGTTTTAGTAATTTACTTATCTTAGCAATATATGTATTCTACGTATACTTACTTCAAACCGAGCTTTTTAATCCAAAGTAAAAATGTGTGTACACTGAAACTAAAAAAACTCATTCGACGGTTCAAGCAACAACAACCACGACCAAGATTAGCACGCGACCGAACGCGAGCGCAGACTGCGTAACTACTTTTGAATATGCAGCTACAGAAGCTACTCTTCATTTCGTTTTCTTTCAATCCGGTTTATTTGATTGGAGGGGACAATGGACGAACACTCTACGTGCGTGGATTAGTGGAGGGGAGACGAATGTTAATAACATAATTAGGAATATTGCGTACACGTATAATAATTAATTAAATACTAATGCTATAACATAAAAGATTTAATATTATGATCGTGTTTTGGTAATGGCCTAATAAATATTTATAATATAGTACGTCAGATTATTAAAACAGGAACATTTTAAGCGTAAAAACTATTGTCTCAAGAAAAAAAATTATTGGAAAATCTCTTACAATTAATTACCGATGTAATAAATCATTAAATCTTTTTATTATCGTTATAAAATTATCATAAACCAGCCACTACAACTTTGCTTTTAAAAGTAATTAAAATTTAAAAAATATCAACCAAGGAGAGACATCATCTTCATAGATCAGCAGAATATATTAATAATATTTTGGAAACCCTGATGAAATGTAACAAGAAATCCATTGAAATTTCCAACAAGAATCCCATATTAAACAAAAACGTTCAATGATATTTTTGTTGTATATTACTTTTTATTGCGGTATATATGTCTAATTAAGAGAGATGGGTTTAAACTTATGTTGGCAAATTACAAAACAATTTTATCTTTATTAGCAAGTAAATGTAGTAAAGTAATTGTATGAAGTAACGTAAATGTGTAAAGTAGTTATAATGATTATGCATAAAAAAATATTTACGACTTGTTAAATTTTTATAAAAAAATATTAAACGCAGTCCCCTCGGTACGAGATGGAATGGAACGAAATTATTCACTATTACTTACAAGTTGGTTAATTACATGTTCGATACACTAAAACAATATTATCAAAGTTTTCACAGAAAATTATTATAGCATGAAAACAAACTAATCTGGATGATTAGCTCAGTTAATTTACCGGAAAAACTTCTACGAAGGCTAAAGAGTGCAAACAGAGAATTTTTTGCTCTTTTTAAAATTCAAATTAATGAAATAAGACTGCATACACTAATGTAATATTAAATTATAAAAAAGACATAGAAGTTACATGGATGAGTAATCTGCTTCCTCATGTCGTTCATGTTATTATTTATATCATCAACATCATCAGCTCTTTTCTTATTGTAAAACAATGTACAGGCACCAGTTTATATTAAAGTCTATATGTTGTTGTTTAGGTCATCAGGCTGGTTTGAACTTGTAGAGGTTTTCTAAGTAAAACGAGGAGTGAGGTGGTTTACCAGTGCCTTTCTTACTGCGTGGAAAAGTACGCTTATCAGCATGCCAGGCCCTCTGAAAAATGCATATTTTTCAATCTGCAAATGACACCTTCACTTCATTCACTACAGGGTCTGGCTATATAATGAAATTCATTACTTTCAGAGGAGATAACTCTGATTAGTGTCTTTTACACCTCTACCTCTTATGTTTTTAAATGATTCAGTTCATTTAATTGGCTGACCATGCGAAAAGAAACAGAACTATTTATTTTAGCCCTGCAACGAACAGACTGAGTGTAAATAATTTGACATTCCACCTGTCTGTTATGGGCAGAAAGTCAATGTATAAAATTTAAGTAAAGAAACAGATATTTTAACTTGGTAAAGTTGGTTTTGATCAGTACATTAGCTTCCTCATGAATTCTTCTGCGAGTTTTTGTGGCTACTGGCATTTAGATTCCCCTTGAGGTCTTAAGACGTTAAGGTTCCTCACTGGAAACCTGGTAGGTACAGTATGCTCATTGCATGTATAAAAGGATTTGAGTGTGAGTCAAATTTTCATGAAATTGGTGTAGAATGGTAGACTTTGGCTAGATACGGTACGAATTTATCCGGGCAGTTTTAATTCATTACAGAAGGTACTATTTATAGGAGAAAATGGGCATTAATTAATGGTATGGATAATTCTGTTCTGGATGGCCTAAATATGGTTAAAATGGGATGAATTTGTCAACTCGTTGGATATTTTTCATGTTGTCAGAGACATTAAGTTTTGAAGTTCGTAAAGTAGCTTTTTAATTGACAGAATTGTGTTTTAACTTTATGTCTTGTTAACTCCAAGTCACCTTTCAGCCCAAATGCAGGTCTATTTTTTTTGTACAGGAAAGTTAAAATTACAAACAGACTTAGATAGTTCTGAAGTAAACATTTTTTTTATTGAATGCCATATCAATATTGCCGATATTGGAAACCATAGTGGGAGTTGAAACGTAACTATTATTAATGTAATGTAAATTCCAAACCTTTGCTAGAAATTTAAAGCGAGCGCCCAAGCGCTATGCAGAGTTAAACATTAAGGTGACCTTTAAATACTTACATATTAAATATTTTCCTTTTAATTTTACCTATAAATACGGTTATTGTATATCATGTTAAGACTCAAGAAGCGAAAGTAAATGATTATTTTCTTAAAAAGGAACCTTAAATAATATTGATTTATTTCACTGTTTCATCTATAACTATTAAAAAATATAAAAATTGTTTCACACTCAATTTACGGGGAATTACTGAATTCAAGAGACTTATGCTTAATTGAACGAAATTCAAAATACTATTTTATACAGCATAATGTTATTATTCAGAAACTTTACTCAAATGTATTCAGTTTCATGCAAAACGTGCATTAGAAATAGAAGTACAAATAACTTGCGTAAGATCATTTCTGTGCTGTACAATTTTAAACACGCTTAAGAAAATTAACAATTTATGTTAATAAGATTTTACACTTAGTAACATAATTATACTAAAACGTAGTGAAATCTATTCTTACAGTAAGAATTCCCTACAAATTTAAAAGTTTAAGACTTTTCATTCGTAAGGATAGGCTATTTAAATGCAGATAAACGTTATGTAAGTATGATTATTTACGTCATACTATACTAATGTAAATAATGATATGTAAAAGAAATCATTTAATTTATTGTTTTAAACTTTACTTAATATTTTTAAATTTACACTTAGCCTTTGTGCTAGTTTAACCATACAATTTTTAAATTAAATGGTGAAAATTAGTTGAGCCCAAGAAAATACTTTTTTCTCAAAAACTAAGGGAAAGAAGATCTATGTTAATGAACGAACAGTGGCTAAAGGCTAAGGATCAGGAAACATCTGGACGAAGAAAAATGAACGTTTGACTCAGTGTGAGGTCATCGGCAGAAAAAATGGTGAAAATTCGTTCGTAAGTTGTACTGACAGCCAATACCTAATCCAGCAGAAAACACTCCCTGGAGCATTATAAACTATAAAGAAATATTGTTATTGCAATTATTTTTAATTAATAAAAATTTAGAAGTATTTTCATTATTATCAAATGACTTCAAAGTGCAATTTATAATATTAATTAGAAAAAAAAACAATCTCCAGAGCTCCAGCAGTTTTTCCTTTCAAACACTTGCACTCCTCAAAAAAAATTCAGATCCGCCACAGGATTGAGTTAGAATCCTGATGACTGACTAAATTTCGAAACAAAAAATAACGGAAAAGAAACTAAATTTACGAAAAATGTTGGAGAAAGACTACTGACTTGTATTTTGATATTTTTATAAGCTGTTTTTTTCCGGTTTGATAAATACACGTATTTTTGGTTGGATTTGGTTGTGTCTGAATTAAATCTATTGTTTTTTCTTGGAATTTATAAGACTGGAAGACATTTACTAATATGATATCGGTTAATGTTTATAACAAATTTGTTAATCCGGTGAACAGGAAAAGACTTCATGCGGTTTATTAAGTGTACTTCTGCATATTTTATTTGAAACAGATTCATCATGGTTGTGTGTACATGATTTACCATTACATAATTAATCAAAAGAGAAATAAATTAAATGGGTAGTGCTTTATCGTGTTTACAAGGTATGTTTATAGACTCTTGAATGCCGTAGAGGTTTCAACTAACTGAATTGAACCCGTTAGGTTTAAATTACATTATCGATTAATTTTTAACGGGAATAAATTGAGATTTAAATGTGTACAAATATTAAATAAAGCTGTTATCACTTTTATTATTATAAACTTATCACAACTTCATCATAATCATGGACTTTCATATTTGCGCGCTTGTTTTACAGTATAAACTAAAAGTTTATTTTCCCTATTTCGATGAACATTAGTTTTACACTATACTGTATATGTTTTTCATTGCTATCTACGTGTAAAGTTAAATACCGCTATTTACATAGGAATATAACAATTAATATTTTGTTTATCAATTTCGAGAAATTGCACTTGCAGCGAATGATCTAGTTTTAAATAGGTATTTACATAGAAGAAAATAAATTCAGAGAGCTTTCGTACGTTTCAAACATTGTTCGATATTTGTAACTTTCAAATATTTCTTTGCGATTTTTCTGTCACGCTACAAAATTGCTAGTGGGCGCCTTGCCTTAAGGTGAGTTTTCAAATTAACAAGTGTAATTGATGTGGTGATATGAGTAAGGCAAGGTAGTGGCACAATAATTATGTACAAGCTTAAAAAATCTCTAAATTTATGTTTCTGACTATAGAAATGCCGCGTACACAGATAAGTAAAAGTAATGTAAGCTTACTTCATACAATGGTCATTTTAATAATTTAGTGTTCTTGTGTGACTGAGGTAATCTGAGACACAAATAGAACATGTAAAATACGATCCGGTAATACAATGGCTAACTCCATTGACCTTCAAGCTTCCAATGATTTTACGCACACTATAATTTAATTTATTGTAGTCTTATTTTATACGTTGTTATAGATTCAATTATAATCTAAAAAAAATTTCAGTCCGTTATAATAATAATTTTCTCATGTTTAAAAAATGTGTTTAAAATAACACGGTTAACGTTTTTATTATTTATAAGGATTCCGACCATCTTGTTAAATATCAATCTCGTTGGTCATTGAAGTCACTGATTCTCGAAAGCAATCCTGGTCCTGTAGCAACCAGATATTTGGCAAAACTACAAAAAGAAAAATGTATATAACAAGGTTCATTTTTTAAAAATACATAGGGATTGCCTAAGGAGCATCTTGGTATGTCAGAAACAACATACTCCATTTGAACCATTGCATTCCGCATTTATCTACTTATATCTACTAATACCACAGAACTATGTTGCAGAGAATACTCCGAGATTTTCTGATAATATTTAAAAAAAAAGATTTTCTAATTTTTCAGAATTTAAATTTTTTCTTTAGCGAAGGTTTCTGCTAACATTATATCCAGCGATCATGAAAATACAAAATACAAGAACATGGGTTGCGGTGATTTCCGCAATAAAAGTTATTTAAAACATGAATACTATTACAATTATCTTCAATTCAAAAACTTTGTCAAGATCATCGCCACAAATTTGTCATTGTCTTCATAGTCATCTCAGCAAAACAGTAGTAGTTTCATCCTGAAGGACAGGGTTTGCCCTATTCTTGTACCGTAGGTAGTGCAATAGCGTAAAACTCTCGATTAAAGGTAAAAAATAAAAGGAGTAAGAAAACGTTTTCGTAAAATTACCAAAACAAGGAAATATTTTTACTTTCTCTTGCATATATTAATATATAGGAAGGAAAATATTGTTTTCATGTCGGTTTTTCAAAATCGAGTTTTCACCGGATATATAGGCTATAGGCTACATGTTTTCAGACCCCTGAACTGAAAAAACATGTTTTTAGCGATTAGTCGCTAAAAACACGCGCGCGTGTGTGTGTGTGAACAAAATATCTCAAGAACGCAACATCGCACGGAATTGAAACTTCAAACTTAAGTTAGATACCACTAAAGGCTCCGACACAAACTTTTTCATCAAAATCGATCAACCGGAAGTAGTAGTTTATTCGTATCATTTTTCACGTTTTTGCGATTTTCTCAAAAACGGCTCCTACGATTTTTTAAAAAATTGGCTGATTTAATAAATTTTGTATGTACTACAAAACAGAGTAGACGCTATATCTGGTGAAATTCTTGGGGAGGCTGATTTCTTGTACAGAAAAATGAATTCAAATTCAGTCATTTTAGCGCAAAAGTATATCTAATAAAAGTTGTAGTAAATTTAAAAATCTTCAACTTTTATTTTAAGAATCTTCTCTACAAAGCGTCATTTAGCGTCAAAGATTTTCTGTATTATTAAACGAAACTAAGATAGGTTTTCATTTTGCTGTCATCATCTTTTACTCATGATTGAAATTAGGTAATGTTTTTTGAAGTTAGTTTTTTTGTTTATTTCTAATGTTTTATTACTAATGTGTTAGGTTACACTGGTCTATTTGCATTGGTAAGAGAAAGTCGTCTGAGTGTTTTACACCATATTTTTTAAAAATTTTAACGAGTTTAAAATGACAATTTCCTATCATTCAATAACAATCGTCATTGCTGATAACCAAAAAGTTATGTAGCATTATAGTTAAGAGTTAAATTTGTAGTAAAACATAGTTTGAAACACGTTTTAATTATAAAGCTCTAAAATCACACTAACTGCTTTTAAATCCTATCAAGAACTTGTTCACCAGTATGCTACAGCAATAATTCAGACAGACCACAAAGTATTTAGGCCGTTTACTAGACAGGCAACCAACGTAGCCACCATAGACGACAAGAAAAATGTTTGCTGAATCACAGATTAAAGACTTTGCACTCTCTAATTCACTGTATAGGTCGTACTTTTCTAATAAAAAAAAACTACATAGTTAAAACTACCTTATTCGCCCGATGTGAATATACTGAGCTTTGATCAGTGAAAAAAATGTTAACGGGTACAAGCTTTTCAAAATTACTTTTACATTCAATCACATTGAAATCGCTTCTACTAATAAAACGAATATTAGATGAGAGATGTAATAATATTTATTACATCTGAAATGAAGACCTGAACATTGACACAATATACGAAACCATTACAAATTGTACACTCGTTTCCATTTAAAATTAATAATAACTCGATGCAGAGATACGAATATAGTGTCACACCCACACCTAGCACAAATTCACAAAGAAAATTAAAAAGTTACTGGAATAGGGATCTTATATAAAACATCAACTAGGGTTTTACACTTGACTGACTTCCGCAATCAAAACTAAAACAGGATATTACACACATACACTATAAATGCTGGCTGGTTGTATAAATTCACTGGTGTAGTTACTAAATAAATACAAAATACAGTTTTAAATCTATTTCAATATTATATAGAAGTAACTGTTGTAATTTGTTTGTTTGTACTAGGTCATCTCAAAAACTAAACAACCGATTTCAAAGTTCTTACTCTGTTAAGAAGCTTATGGCTTCCTGAGTAACACACACTGCATACTATTAGGTGATTTTAAAATATTTGTTTTTTAAAACTTTTAATTTATTTGTTTTTTCTGGGGGTCAGTTTTCCATTTCTATTTTATTCATCAATTCTATTCTATTCTGCACGTATTTTATAAAGTTTATTGTGTTTTGCAGGTCAATTATTAGGTTCATACAGTACAGCTCCGTTCTACAACAAGACTATTTCTTTCCTTTACTATTTCATTATTCTTAATTTTTGAAACTTATTTTCGAGATAGATATCCAAAATATAATGTGATATCTGGTTTCTGCATAGATAGATATAATAAAACTTAAAAAAACATCGTAACATATTTTTCAGAAATAAATATACCAACTTTAACTTATAATTAACGCGATATATTCAGTAATACTGAAATTGTATTTTTCCCCAATTACTGCTGGTACATGCTGATGTTAAACAAACCCTGCATCAGGACTAATTTTTTTAAGTCTTGATTTTAATTTCATCGTGTTTAGTTGTGTAAAAAGTTAAACACTTTAAGTTTAGTTTGCCGTGTATCGTAACGAGGGGGTTCTAGTGAGTCAGATACTAAAACAAACTTATTGCCGATTCATCCTTCAATTATATTTTAATTCCCTTGCTAAAATTTAATCTTTAAAATTACAGCAATACTTATGAAATTGTTTGCTTCCAAACAAACAAGGGAAATTAATAATCTAAACAAATATGGTTATTATAAATTTTATTTTCAAGGACTTGTATTTATATTAATAGAAGAAAGAGCACTTTGTAAAAAGGATAAGAAAATACAAGGAATACTGTAAGTAGATTATTAAATTATATTACAAAAGAAAAGGTCTCAGGAAAGGGTTTCTACACCGTTTATTCCACCAGTTTTGTTTTCTGTACAGAAATGATTGAAAAATACTTTACCGTTCGCAATTTTTTCTTTATTCTCTGTCAATCCTACTACCGCGTTTTCTATACAACTAACTCGTACACTCTTGTTTAATATTCCGTTCTCACAATTTTCACAACCAAAAGTACGTAGATTAAATCTTTCTTTAAATATTCTATTAAATCTAATATTATTTCAACCACAAGACTCCTCCTATTACCACGCACAACGATTTGTTCAATTACATTACGCATGAACAATTTTGAAACCACGTTGTAGCTGCTTTGTCATGCAAAGTTATTTTTCATCAACCCCCTACTGTTACAATAATCTTCGTCGCAAATAACGTCTAATGAATTCTTTGAAAATAAGAATCAAGATCCTTATACTTTTTTAAAGAAAACCACTTAGGAAAATAAAAACAAAAATTTATTTAAGTGCCCTTTTGAGAAATCTATTAAAAATATTTTTATACTTTTAATCCAAAAACCAAACACGTCCAATTAGTAACTTCAGAAATTTTCATATATATTTTTAGGACACGTTATTAATCGTTTTCACTTTAAGCTCTTTTTCCCTTTTTTCCAAGCTTGCTTCTTTGAGCTTTTGACTTTTCGTGGAAAGGATAGTTTTGTATTTTTTAAACTTTTGTTTATCATATATTTAAAATTAGCTTATTGGTGTAATGTTTCTTATATTTATAATAGGGTACTTTTTAAGCTTGTTATTGTTAATGATAATATTTTCACTGTTGAGTCTGTAAGCACCTGTAAATTTATTTTACTTTTTCTTACATATTACACAATCTATTGGAAACAATCTTCGACATTAGTTTTTACCATACCAACGGTGTAATATTAATGGACCTTCACTAGATTCAAACAAAGAACTGAACAGGTACATTCAGTTTTGCATTTTACCAGTCCATAACTGCATCACCAAGATATTACTATTTTATATTAAAAAATTAGAATTTTTACAATCATTAAAGCTATGGCTTAAACAGAGTTTTATCTTCTAGATCTTATATAAACCATTTTACTGCAACTTTACAACACATTTAGATTTTTAGCTTTGATGTTTTTCCAATATATTTTCGTTTTCACTTTAAGCTCTTTTTCCCTTTTTCAAGTTTGCTTTTTTGAGCTTTTGACTTTTCGTGGAAAGGATAGTTTTGTATTTTTTAAACTTTTGTTTATCATATAGTTAAAATTAGCTTATTGGTGTAATTTTTCTTATATTTATAATAGGGCACTTTTTAAGCTTGGATATTTAAATTTTGCAACGGTGCAAAGATAACTAGCAAAAATGATAAGAATTTTTATTCAATAAAAAAAATATATTAATGGCTTATAGGAAGATTTATCACCGTGACAGTGTTAAGGATATGGTAGAAAGGATAAACAAATGAATCAACACAGTGGATGTAAGTACAGGTGCGTTACCGAAAAAAACTTTTAATAACAAGTAGTATAACAACTATATGGGGACCGTACACGATCATTAATAATGTCATTCCCTTATCATAATGACATTATTACTGACCGTTTACGGTCGACAAAGCTGGAATGATTCTCAGTAATGATGCGAATCCGGATTTTCTGATTTCGTTGCTTCATTACTGCGGCAGAGTGGGGATAATGTCAGTAACAATGACCGTGTACGGAGCATGCATCATTCCTTCATCATTGTAGCGTGCTGCAGTAAACATGAATGACGAAACTGAAGTAGGCTATCTGTCGCGAGTGAAGTGGTTAGTAATCTAGAAGAGAACAACGATAGCACCGATGTTCTTCTAAATTTTATTGAAACATATGAGACTCTTCCAGAAATTTGGAACCCTTTTTGCGCATTATATAATAGAAAGAGGAATCAAGCGTTGGATAAACTTTTAAACATATATAAAACCATTAAACCGGGGGCTACACGTGCT
Organism: Catonia carolina; assembly: GCA_035578175.1. Lineage (NCBI taxonomy): Eukaryota > Metazoa > Arthropoda > Insecta > Hemiptera > Achilidae > Catonia > Catonia carolina. The sequence goes on along the minus strand of JAQMRL010000001.1, from coordinate 327,595,324 downwards.
GATGATAGGCGGAAAATAAATACAGTGCGATGTAATTATAGGAAAGAACTGAAGAAAATTCTTACATCTCGGAGGAGATCAAGATGTAGTACGGATGGATACTGATACAGACTGGTATACTTTCCTTTATATTTGTATCCTTCCTTTTCAAAAATGGCTCAACCAATCGTAACAATTCACCGAAAGTTTCTTCGTTCATGCGAAAGTAGTTTTTACAATCCTCGGGTTCTGTTGCACTAACTTCTCTGAGCAACACAACGTGGGAATGCTCACGGTTTTTTAGCCAGGTTTTCATCCAGCGTCGACGTTCAACATTACACTTTAAGCTTAATCCCAAAATTAAAGCAACACACGCTTTCTTACGCGAATCCATTACTGGTTCTTGTTAGGTAACCCAAGTAGTAATGAAGTAAAACTATTGTCATTATTACTGATGGTGTACGGCTACAAAAAAATGATGCGGTAATGAAGCTTGAATTTTCGAAGTAATGACATTTCTCGTAATGACATTATTAATGATCGTGTACGGTCCGCAATATAAAGCAAACACTGAGAAAATCGAGACGAAAAATACAATCGTATCGTGCCCAATGTCATTTAAATAGAATGCCAGAAAGCCGCTTGCCTAGTGTAGCGAGATGATACAAACCAGTCGGAAGTAGAGATATTGGCAGGCCGAAAGAAAATATGGTTGCTGGAACAAATAGACATGCCTACCCGTGAAAAGAAGAAGAAAAATAAAAAACTAATTAGGACGTCTCACCCCATTCTAACGTACGCACTTACTCACTATCTCCCTCTTTCTCTCTCTCTCTCACTCTCTCTCTTTCTCTCTCAATCACTCTCTCTCGCTCTCTCTCTCACACACTCACCCACCCACATACTCGTGTAATAAATAAATTTACGTTTTACTATAACTTTATATAATTCTCTGGAATATACTTTTTACTTTAACAGACAGTACTCCAGAAAATTAAAATTGTGTTTAATTAAACTTTTACGATTATTTAGTTATGCGTCAGTGTGTAATATCTCTAATCCATCAGCATTTTCATTCGTGTTCATCTTTGTTCGATTCCTGGTGCATTTGGAGAATTTGTGTTGCGTACTAAGGAATTAATGTGATTATAAAAAAGTATGACTTTTAACCAGTGGTACAATAATTTAAGAAATGCGTCGTTGGAGTAAGGAACGCGTAAGTTATTGTGAAATGTTTAACAAGATAGTAATTCAGAGAATTAGTAATGATTTGCAACAGTATAATTATAATGTACTATTAAGTTCTCTACTACATGCTGATCTATTGGAGCATTGCCTTGTACTTTAACATTTTCAAAGTCACGGGTAGTTTTGATCTCTTGACAAAATTCTCATGATTTGTTTCAATCTGTAATTTAGTAGTAATTGTTGCTTATAGTAGTTGGCATTTTTGTTCCGCGTCGATCACCTGTCTAAATAGAACCCAAAACACCGAAAATTGTTTGCATTGCAGAGAGGATGGTTGAATAAAAATAATTGTAGAAAAGTTTATCGACGAAGGATAAAGGTCATTTGGTATGTTTTATTGATATCAGTTTTATGAAGCTTTTAATATAGAATTTATGTTAAAACTTGTTTAGTAAAATATTAATTTATCCCTAGACACTTATGTGCGTTGTTGTTTACATTAATAGTCAAAGACTTGTTGAATCTCTTGAGGTCTTAGTAAGTAAAATGAGGAGTGGTTGGTTAACTATTTATTTACTAGGTTCAAAATTATAAAAGTTTTTCTGCACGACAGAGCTCTTTAAAGTTATTCACCTTTACGTCCTGAAATTGACACCTTTACTTCTTTAACACTGTTTCCGGCTCTGTTATGAGATATTTTACTTTCAGAGAAGATAACTCCGATTGATGTCAATTACGTCTCTACCTCTTCTGTTTTTAAACCCTTTAGCCATTTATTTTACAGAGCAGAAGAAATAACGCTGTTATTTTATAGAGCTGGTTCCAGGTAGTCAAGTTCAGTTAGTTTAACACTTCTCTTGTATAAAACGGGTTAAACTTTATGAGTAAACATCGACAATTCCCTTAGATCCATGCTGTGAATAAAGCAAACTTAAAAGTAAGTTTTAAAGGTAAAACATTTATTTATGAAGTCAGTCTATTAAAATCCCTCAATTTTTATTTTTAATCTCAGAAAAGAAAATGTTGGTTAATCAATCGATAAATTATAACTTGTGAATATCTTATTATGCTATAAAATTGTATAACAACCTACCAACTTCTTTGTGTTCTACTGTGTAGTTTTAAAATTAAACTCAAACAATTTCGTCTAGAAAACAATTTTATAATATTGTTGAATTCTTTAATAACTGCTTAAATCAGTTTCTGAAAAACTTCAAATATCTCGTTTTAGTGTGCAGCTCATCGAGTAAGTTTGTGGATATGAAACAATTTAATTATTTTTACAATACAAGAACTTTTATTTTATTACATTTCTTAATAAAAAAATAAGTTATTTTTCTTACATTTTTTTCATATAATTGTTTTAATGCATAATATGTTGTGTAACAATAAATGCAACGTATTAATTAAATTTAACATATGAAAACATTACAACCCACTGGTGTAATTAACAAATTATAACATTAAAACACATTATATTGTTCTTAATTATTATTTACGATCATAATTAGAGAAATAGTGTTTAAAAAAAACAAAAATAAAGAAATAACCAAAACCTCCTTTAAAGCGAAAAAAACAAAATATAAAACAAAATTAGTGGATAGGTGATGTTTAATAAATTTTTAAGATTAATCCTGCACAAGATTGAGAATTATTTAAACTATTTTGTAGTTAATTTTACTGTAATGTAATATTTTACCGCCCTTGTCAAGATTTTTGAACGATTTCCTTGGCCACTCCAAGTGAGTGCCTGAGCATTCGTTTTGTTGTTCTTTGCAGTACCATAACCTTTTCATTTCATATTCCAAACTTTGACGTCATAATTATTATACTAATATAATAACATTATATTTATTAAGAAAATTATAATTTTATAACACATATTTAATTAAAATATGACGCATATTTATCTCTATGACACTCACTCCATTTTTTGAGATGTAGAAGGTTATATCAATTATGGTTAAAAACCATGTATCGGATATGTTTCTCATATATATCATAAAATACGTTTCTAACATTGTCACTTGCATAATGTACATTATTTTGCATGTCAAAAAGGTTTATTTATTCAATCTTTCGTGTTTATGTATTCACAATTACATTTTAGCTTCAATAAGAATACTGTATAAATTATCTTATTGGTAAATCTACTAATTTATCTATTATTAATGTCTGCGGAGGCAGCCTACGTGGCGTAGTAGTTAGCGTGCTTACAAAGTGGAAAGTTCCGAGTTTAATTATCAGCTAGGATCTGAAAATTATCACAAGTCAAAACCCATTACTCCAGATTAATAACCCACAATTGTTGCTTGTAAACAAACAAGCTGCTTATGCAACAACAGTAAAAATAAACTAAAAATAATACTAATATAATTTATTATAAAATTATTATCAAATCCTGTTTTACGGATAACTGGAAACGTAATTTTCTTAACATAACTTGGCCTTTGAACTTTTTAAAGCTTTTTAAACTTAAACCTTTACCTTTATTTTATAGCATTTACTAATAAAAGTAAACGACACATAATTGAATAGAGCGAATAACAAACACTTTTATTGAGAATAATTATTGTATTGGTATTTAAATAATTTGACTCTAGTATTGAATTTTTACAATCTTTTAAATTTAAACCTCGGCTAGCTTTAACGTTTGTAAATTAAAAAGTGTTTAAATAATTTTACTGAAAGTAAAATTAATTTATTCGATTTGCCATTTAAATATTTTTGAACATGATCTAGCCGAATTCGCTATACCATTTCTGGATATTTATTCTGGTACTTAGTTTGATTGTTAATATTTAAATTTGTATCTGACAATTGATCTATCTATTCTATTTTATATTTCTCCAAAATAAATTATCAATTGATTAAAATGGCTTTATATCCTTGTATATACATATTTTTCTTGTATCAGTACTATTGTATCTCCTCTTTCTTCATTAGTTTTCTTTGATTATGCATATCAAATCTTCAAAATGATGTACCAATTGAAAAAAATATACGTCAACTTTGTTCGGTGAATGTCTACTAAGAAACGTAAATCCTATAGTTCGGCTCGGCGTCAACTTTCAATTAAATAGAAGTATTGATTTCAATAATAAAAATTGTTTTCTAGTTAATTTTTAAAAAATTCATAAATTTATATTTTCATCTAAAATTTCTTTTAAATGTGCTACATATTAAAATAAACTAGTCAATTTGAGGGTTTGAAGGCTACAAATGTTTAAAATTACAAAGTACTACTTATTAATTTGATGTTTGACATTCATTCATAAAATAATTAACCTTCTATTTATAAATTAATATTAAAATTTTGATTTAATAAGTTAAATTAAACAAGTAAAATATTTATTTACTAATTTCCCATTTAAAAATCTTTAGAAATTTAATTATCATAACGAAATTAATAAGTTAAAAAATCTTATATGTAATTCTTAAAAATTTCCGATCACCTGACTCAAAAATATACTTTTTTCCTTATATGTACATGTTGCAATCTGTTCAATTTATAACAGTAAGCAACCCTATATTAATGACTCTATTAGATGAGGATGAGTATGACGTGTAAATGAGGTGTAGTCTTGTAAAGACTCAGACCGACCATCCCTGGTTATGGTTATGATTAATTGAACCATCAAGAACCTAACATCAAAGAACCACGACAACCTAATATGGAACCTAACCATCAAGGTGCACCGGTAACTACTGTCTAGTATTCAGATCCGTAAAACGTATTTACCTTTACAAGGATTTGGGCACCTGCGTAGCGTAGTGGTAGCACGCTAGCCTCCCACGCGGAAGTCCCGGGTTCGATTGCCGGCCAGGATCTGGAAATTTTCACAACTACAAACCCACCGATATTTATCTCACTGTAGTCACTAATGAACTAGCTGTTGATGCGACTTTAAATACACAAAAAATTAAAAACAAAATTTTTATGATTTGAACCACGGACCTTCGTGTCTGTATATTTGCTGTCAAACAGCTGACTTGCGGCGACGACTTTGCCACCAGACCAACCCGGTAGGTTATCAATTAATATTAAAATACAAGAAATTTTAACATAAATTAAAACTGAGTAAAGAGCTGATTGCTATTTGGTATTACAAAATAAATAATAAGCAGATAAGAAGTATAAGTCTAGTAACAAAAGTACAGGTCTCTGAAATACCAATATTAGTGCATATATTTGGAACAAATTATCCTTATTGTACAAGTTGAGAAAGCCTTAATTAAATCATAAAGTAAAACTTTCCTTTTTCGTAAGTACAATGGCGATTTTTTTAGAAGATCATAAAGAGTGCTGAGAATTGCTGGGATGAAATAACCCGGTGGTTGTCAAGAAACTGATGTTCCTTTCTAATTCAGGAAAATTTATTTTTCTTCCTAAGCCTTTTCGCGAAGAGGTTCCCTTGTTGCTTTCAAAAATTAAGATATATACTTTCAAAAACCTGCTGTTTGGTAATGTTTGTTAACGCCTACACTTTTCAATGGACGATATAGCCAAACAAAAATTATGTAATTAAATCTGATTTATCTGCGACTTAACTGATGGCTTGAATTTTAAACAAGATATTTATCTTAAATATTTACAGATTTATGTGTTCTTTTTTGAAACTGGTTTTCGAATAAACAAAATGTTACTCAAATGATGATAATAACATTAATACATTGTTTTTTTTTTGTAACTAATCACCAATCATTTTACAAAAAAAGTTGTCAAACTACTAACGTAGCTATAAAAATTACATGTAATTACTGCACTATAACCAAGCTAACAAAATGTAATTCGCACAAACAATATAGTTATGTTGGCCTACCGTATCTTTTTTTATAATTATATTATAAATTATAGAATAACGATATTTATTTTTCACACAGTTATATTTTAAAAGAACTTAAAATGTTTTAAAATATATTGATTTAAAATTTTTGTGTAACGTTCCATCTTGTGTTGTGGGTAAGCTAACAAAGCTGGAGCAACCGCATTTTTGTCTTATTTGTTTGCCATCTATAAAGTCTATTTACCATCAGTTAAATTATTTTAAACTAATAATTTCTTATGTCACATAAATTATAAACTACCTATAAAAAGTTAAACATGTAATAAAAACTTAAAAATTGTAATTTAAGTTTTAATAATTTTACTTAACTTTGATGCTTTTAATATGCAATTTAACTTAAAACTTTGGTACATTAAATTTAAAATAAATTTAATTTTATTCAGGCCTTTAATTTTGTGCCTCTGATATGCTACTTAACTTTAAAGTTTAGTAAATTAAATTTAAAATGAATTAAAATTTATTCAGGCCTTAATTTTTATGCTTTCAATGTGCTACTTTACTTAAATCTTGGGTACATTAAATTTGAAATAAATTTAATATTATTCAGGCCTTAATTTTTATGTTTTAATGTGCTACTTAACTTAAAACTTTGGCAGGTCTACATTAAATTTAAAGTAAATTAAAATTTTTTCAGGCCTGAACCGCTTAGTAACCACCATGGGCGTGAAAACGTTATTAAAAGTTTTACAGTGTAAAGTTTCCAGTTCTTACCCGGGAATAAAATTCAAGGCTTTTTGCTTTGCTGGGCAGTTTTATTTTCAGACATCAAAATTATACATTTAAAAATTAAACAACAGATTTAGGTAATTTCATAATGCGCTGATCGATTCTCACGAAGGGCTTTGAAAATATTTGAAACGGGAGAACAATAATTTTCCATAATTCAGTACGGTCACCAGTGACCAAGCTGTTGTACTGGCTTAAAATAAACAAACAAGAAAGTAAAAAGTAGAACGGAATTCCTCCATCTGCCACTGAATTATCCTTCGAGAGCCAACGAAAAGTACTAAGTTACAAGGATCGCTGGCATCTTACCGCTTGGGGGTCTACAATAAAGCGAACGTGTTGAGCTTCCAAAATAGGGTAGCAAACTATCTGGTCACGTTCTACCTACACATGGGCACACTCGACAACAATGAAAAGAAAAATACTAAAAAATTATGTTTTTTACCTTCAATTACCATTTTTTAATTTACCTTCAATAATTAAATATCTAAATTCTACGAGATAGATGCTTCATACTAGTATATGATCTGGCTGTAAATTTTAGTTAATTATTATCTGAGAAAAATTTAAAGATCATTTTTATTTCGGTAGGCTACACTAAATTTTTAATAACAATTATTAATATTATTATTCGTACTATTGCAATGAATTTATTAATTAACCCACTATAATTGGTTCAACAAAACCGGTCGGTATTGTGACGTCAAATTGCTGTGATACCTGTATAAAATTAAATACTTGAAGCTCCTAAATTGTATTGTGACAGCAAACATGTATACTTGACAAAAGCTGAATCTGTGAACAGAAATTATGTATCCTAATACGTAATTATGAATAAGCACATAAAAGTTGGGACTTCTTGAAAATTATAAACCATAGTTATAATTAATAAGCAATAAAATTAAAATTAAATCAAAGTTTTTAAAGTAAACAATGTAATTTGTTGAATTATCGAGCAAAAGAAGCTGGAATATGTTCTACACAAAATTATACCAAATACTATAAAAATTATAATAAGAGTAACGATTTCAGCCAACTAATTACGCAATTAAACCTTATTGGGTAACTTTATAACTTCATTAAAATTTCAAATTAGATATTACTAAAGTATAATCGAAAGATTTCAGGTTACTATTAATTTTGCGATAATATTCAGACTATTAGATTTTTATTGTTTTAGTCTAACAGAAATTGAAAATTTATTAATGAGTTATTACAGCTGCTAAAAATTGTAATTAAATCAAAAGTGTTTACGGATAATTTTCTTAAGCGATTTGACGTATTTCAGGTCACTTCCACGAGATATAAAATCATAAAATTAATGTTTGGTTCCGTTCTTTACCACGAGCAAATGAGTATAAACTTTTCTGTAATAAAATAAAGACGGCCATTCAATTTAAAGCAGCCAATTATTAAGTATTAAAAATTAACTTAAGCTTTTATAAATTTTGTATTTTCTCATGTGATGAGCATCATAGCGTTACAGCGTGGTAGGTTCCAGGTTCGATTCATTTCTAAATTCTGAAAATTCTTATAAGTTTCAGAATCCAAAATTTCTTATAATTATTTCATTAACTCTAATTACATATTAGTCGATGTGATGTGACCCATAATAAATATTTATTTAAGAATTTCCAAAAATATTTTTTGTATTTTGGACTATAAACGCACATATTTTATTACATTTTTGTGAACGAGAATAAAATACAAACTTTGACCATTTTAAAATAATTAATTAAATTAACGAAAGATTATTATGTTATTCTTTTAAATGTTTATTTCTTTATATGAATTTATTAAATTTAAGGTATTTCATATTCAAATACACCATACCTCTGGGTATTAACTTACTGTTTCTATAATTTGTTCCTTATTGGTACCAGTTAGTTAATTTCTTGTTACATTTGATAATTTTGTAAATTATAGTTACGAATTAACCATTAAAGAGAGAAAAAAACACAATATTAAAATTTAGTAAAAGAAAATTGGAAACTTGTGTAAAAACCTAATTTGCAGTGAGTAAGAGACTATATAAAAAATATTAAAGGTAAATATAACGCGATTCTTTGTAATATAAAACCCTTTATTAATAAAAAGAGTTTATTTGAAGTTTATTCGTTTACAGAATGGGGCTAAAGATTATTTAGCACAATATAAAGAGCAGTTCTTTTCTAAAGATTTTGTATGCTTTTTTATACAGTAGGTATAATAATGTAAATCCGACAGCGTGTTTTGGCATAGGTTAATCTTTATTTTTATCACTACAGCACTAAAAGAATTAAAAAGTATACGCATTATAACAATAACATTGTGAGTCAAATGTATTGTTAATTTACCCAAGACCATATTCATAGTAGAGAAATGAACAAAACCCTAAGTTAGAACAGTAGACTACCTAAGTAAAGTTTTGTAGGCACGAAATTTTAACATCTCATTAATATTTGGTTCCCTTCTTTCAGAAAACTCTAACTACGTTTCACTTATTTGATTTTTGGCTTTTTTCAGAATATACAAGTATTAAATATCGGTATGTGAAAATATCGTTAAATAGATTCAAATATGTATGCAGTACTTCAAACTATTTGGTGTGTACAACAAAGAACTGATAGAGAAGAAACTGATGTTTGGCAATAAAACCTTCGCAAGTTTCGTACTCTAGTTTTTTTAAGTATGTTACAATATCAAAGTATTTTATGTTTCCTTATTTTTTATCGTAATTGCTATTTTGTTTCCTCTGAACTCGTCACGGAAAAATAGAATGGCCGTTGGTCTTTGCATCTGTATCCCTAAATCTCTGCAAGAATTTTATTGGATTTTTGTTTTACCTAATTTTAAAAAACAATTGTTTTTAGTTTATTTAAAGTCCTATCAACGTAACTGTTTCTATAATTTATAATAATTTAAAATAATTTACCTATAATTTAAAGCTTGGTTATTAGCGACTAGGATAGAAATTTCCAGACGCCTGCAGTAATCGAACCCGGAACCTCCGTGATATTAGCGTGAACAAACCATACGCTACAAGAGACGATAATCGTATGGTTTTGCATTAAAAAAAATTCATGTGTTAATATCGTTGTTTCACTGATTATTAGTTAGAGATCGTTGTGCGTGGCGTTAATAGTTAACGCCACGAGTAATATTTAACGTTATATTAATATATTTAACGATAATAATATTTACCGTTAATAATAATTAACGATAATTATTATCGTTGACACCTGGTTTACAACGAATCTGTTTGAGTTACAATTTGTAATATTTATCAAAAGTAAAAATTGTCTTCTTCTTCCTGTCAAGGATTAGGTCCTTCGACCTGTTCCGACTTAAAAGTCCATCTTTTACGCGGCTTATCCACATATTTTTGTTCATCAGTAATGAAGTTTGATGCTCGTTTCGCCCATCGATCCTCACTTATTTGTAACTCTCCTCCCATTTCTCTATAATATTTACCTACTATTTGAGAGAGAGAGAGAGAGAGAGAGAGACTTATTTTTAATGTGATTTATCAAACTGCATCTCTGAATCCTCCTCAAGAACCGCTTTTCCGACGCCTGGATTTGGCTTTAATATTTCCTCCCAAGTACCTAGGACTCACTACAGTACTGAATACAGTATGTGCAGTACTGAAACAGATATACTCTTGTAAAACTTTAACTGGATTTCTTTCCGAACTTTTTTACCCAGTAATCTGCGTATCTGATCTATATATGAGTATCTGGGTAATCTATTGTCCCTACGATATACTGAAAACAACTGAGCTCTTTTTTCATGTCTGAATTTCTAACATACGTTAAGTTACGACCCAGGTATTTTAAATGTTGTGCCTGTTCAAGTCCTGTCAGGAATCCATTGCTAATTGTTTTTCCATAAAAGATTTTCCCCCAGAAAACCATCGCTTTTTTATTTGCTATCGGAACCTGATCATCTGCAAACTATTGGTTATTAAAGTAGTTCCCTTTTCCTAATTCAATGTCTTCAGAACTAACTGTTTGCCATACCCGAAGAGGGTCATAAATGTTTATAGGTCTACTAAAAAGAAGCAGAGATATATTACACCCTTTTCATACCCTTAAGTTATCAAAATCTGCTCGCCTCAAGTGCTGGTTTTCAAAGAAATACACCTTCTGCTGTAAAATAACTATATCTTCTCAATAACATATGGAGATATGGAGTGTATCCTTGATTATACACAATTCTATACAATTTTCCACGTATCATGTATCAAAAGCTTTTGCTATATCAATGAAAAGAAAATGAGTCTCCGTAATGTAATATCTTGTTTTCTATTATGCGATTTAAGATAAAAATATTATCCGTGCATGATTTACCCAGGTGAAACCCACTCTGCTCATTCAGTAACAACGCTTCACTAATGGGTTTGAGGCTTTGACATAGAATCTTTAAATATATTTTATGATCAAAACTAGGTGAACTAATACCTCTGTAGTTAGCAGTGTTATTAAGACTGCCCTTTTTAAAAATTAATGCAACATTCACCAGCAACCATTCTTGAGAAATTTAACCAACAATTCAACACAAGTATACTATGTGTAATAATCTATGTTTTAACAATACACCTCCATACAAAAAAATCTCTATATTGAGACCATTAAGTAAAAATGTAATTACTCAATAAAAAATGTAGTAACTAAAAATTGAATAACTGAAATACTCGAGTCCTTGTTTAAAAGTGCTTAAAATATTATATGCTAGAGAGATCTGCTGGAAAAGTATTTATTTGAAACGTCTGAAGAAATCACAGACGTTAGGTGTTATTTTCGTTGTGAAGTCATGCGTGAATTTAAGGAGAGATATTAAAGAGGCGCATTATTCATTTGCTTTGCGGTAGAATTTTTCATATAATGCCAATAACAATTCAATTGTTTGTAAAAAAGTAAATTCGAGCAGAAGTAAATAAGTAAGTGTGTTTGATTACGATGTAGCTAACGAGCAGTAATTGTTCATACAGAACGCTCTGTGAATCAAGTTGTGATATGAATTTGTGCAAAACTATTTGTGGCTATTATTTAAACGAATTCTGGTGTTAATAAGTTTTAATTTATGTGAAATATTGAAGTGTAGGATTTTTACCAAAAGAAATATTGCTTTGTCGTCTAAAAATACATCTACTACAGTGAAAGTTTTTAGTAGATCGGAAGTATAAAACATGTAAAAGAGAGTAAATGAATCACTGTAGTACCCCTTCTTTTGACAGATCTACAAAGAGATTGATAAACCTTGCCTTGCCTAGCACTGAAGTTTCTACTTTGTGAAAAGAATTTTATTACAAGTTAATAAGTGTGAGGATGAATGGATTTTAGTTGGTATATAAGACAAGAACGCTACAAAATTAATAGAAAATTCTCAAAGGAAGAAATTTGTTAAAAAAAGTTAATTCCCTAGAATGAACTAAGGACTATTATTTAGATAAAAACTGCTTGTGAGTTTAAAAAGTTTACTTAGTACTTTGTAATACTACTGAAAATGTTTTTGCTGTAGACTTAGACCGTAAACTATGTGCTATATATACCATAAAAACAAAAATTAATTTATAAAAATCTTCACTTGGTTCAAAACTGTTACTCTGGATAGGAAAGTGATGTTAGATCCTTTGATCGATTACTCGCTAGAAGAACTTGTAAAAGTATTCTAGTTGTTAATAAACAAACAAATTTGTAAATGAAAACGTGTACTCAAAAACAATTACGGTTTAAACATAAAAGTACATTGAATGTAATGTTAAAATGGGTGACGGAAATACAAAATTCTAAACTGAAACTTACGTTTTTAAATTAGAACAAGTATCAGTGGATTCATCACTAACACTAGTAGAAGCAAATAAAGAAAATTGGAGTTTCGCTTTGTGTGTACGAATTGCGGAGATATAAAAATGACAGTTTTCTGAAAAAGTGTCTATAAAACAAATTAGACTTAAATTTGTTAAAAACAATAAAATTTTACCCGAAAACTAATAATTGTTTTTATTAATGGAGGATTCTAACTTTATATGAAAATTTAAACTCTTAATAACTGTTATATTTTTTTTTGTGCACTACTCAATACAGTGCATCACAACCTATTGTAAACATATATAAAATTATCTCAAAGTTTATTGCAATCCTAACAATAGGGGTTGAAATAAAAAATAGGGGTTGTGTAGAAAAATTGTATCTCTGTTACCTTTCAACTTAAAAATTGCTCGGATTTAAGTTTAAATTAACCTCTACAATAAATTATAACCGTTTTTTAATATTTCTTCAAAAAGTTTATTTTTAAATATTATTTTGAAATGAAATAATTACATTTTTGTAATAGACATTCTAGGGATGGTTCTTCTTCTTTTTCCTTCAAGGTTTAGGCCGTCGCCTGTTCCGAACTCACAAACTTGAAAATCTCAGCTTATATCCATGTTTACTGAGGTCGTCCCCATCTCTCCGTCCAACCGGTGCATAACGGTAAACTTGGAGGGGTATTCTGTGGTCCAGCAGTCTGCCAGGTGTCCCCTCCATCGCTCTTGATATCCCTCAATCTTCTCATTCAGGCAGTAAACTTGCAGCTCCTTCCTTATATCCATTTTCCGCACTCTATCCAATCTCGAGCATTCCTTAACTCTTCGCAGGAATCTCGTCTCCGCTGCTTGTATCCTTTGTTCATTCCTCGTCATGTTCATCCATGCTTCACTCCCATACATTATTATTGGAGTTGACATCACCTTGTAAAACGTAATCTTTGTCAGGTCTCGCCCTGTTGTTCAATGTCCTATTGATTGTGCCACAAACCCTTTGCAACTTACTTATCTTCCGCTCGATGTCTAAATCAAAGTCTATATTTTCTATATCGTCTCATATCCCAAGTAACTAAAATAGGACACCTGCTCCACTATCGCATCATATAAGACAATCTTTGACCGAACCGGATATTTCCCCTTGAACGCCGTCACCTTGGTTTTCGTGGCGGAAATTCTGAGATTAAAATTTTCACACAATTTACGCAGGACGTATACAGATTTTTTGGAACTCATCCTCCGATTCCTGAACCAACCACAGAGATCATCAGCAAAAATCATCGCATTTATGTAGCAGTCTCTGCCCCACCATATACCTGGGTCAACATTGCTTTTCCAAATTTTAAAAATGTAGTCAAAAGGATAGGTGGGATGGTTCTAGTAAAGTAAAATATAAAAATGTATTTATCAATGTGTGTGGGTGTGTGTGTATGAAGAGAGCGTGTCGTTATTAGATAAGGATCGAGGGGAAGAGTGCTTGCGTGCGGGGGAGAGAGAGCAATAGAGCTGCGTGCGTAATAGTGGGAAGATTCAGGACTGTGGTAGAGAAATATCGATTTATTATAATATTAACGATTTTTCTAGAGAATAAGGATAGTAAATAAGAGATTACCTGTAGCTTTTTAAGTCAGTTGTAAGTTAGTTATCAGTTAGTCGTCTATTAGTTAGTCTTCAGTTAGTTTGTTAGTTGGTTAGTTCATATAAGTTGTTTGTATTGTTATACTTGTTATTAAAAGTGTTTTGCGGTTAACACGCCTGTACATCCACTGCGTTTTCATTTATTCACCCTTTTTACCATATCCTTAACAATTTGAATTAAATAAAATTTTTGTAATACAGTTCAAATGATTGTAGTAAAGTTGTATGAAAAGTAGTGTAATATTTTTTTAACTGATAGAGGTAGAAATGAATCTTCACCAATTTTATTAAACTGCAAAAACTGATTACCTAGATTATGAATAATGATATGTATGCAATGAATTTCATGATCTACTCATGCCTAAATTTACTGTATTCTTTTAGCTAGAGTAGTCTTATATAACAACATATCTGTACATATAATTAGTGGTCAACGAAACCTGTTATATGATGTGTTCTTTTACAACCGGTCGAAACATCATAATGTAAGCTTTTAAATAATGAAAACAACAAAATACAAAATTGGTTTACACAGAAGTAATTTGTTATTTTTGTAATAAAAAAAACAGCCTTAATATAAATTAACTGGAAAGCGAACAATCCTAAAAAATTTTAAATTTAGTTTCCAATAATATTTATTGGATTTATAACGTACATAACAAGCTTTTCAAAACCACGATTCAACTGTTTGCTTCTGTGTGATCGCCTTGTTCATTTATAACTACACGGTATTTAGTCACTTGAAATAAATTGTTTACATTTTTTTTTTAAATTTCACACCTGTTCCATAATTCTTTATTTACAACTGTAAAACGTTACAACAAGCAAATGTGATGATTATGATAATAATGTAAATGACATGATAGGCATGAGAGGGGTAGGGCCCCCATTGGCGCCTCCCCAAGAATGAAATTGTATATCAAATTAGCAGGTCTCTACTCCAGCGTCTTTTAAGGCGTCTAGGGGGATTATCAGGTAAATGGATACCTGTTCCATTTAATAACTAAATGATAATCGTGTAATAAGTACTTTAAGGAAAACAACACCAAATGAAAGATGAGAAACGTTACATAAAGTTTTGTTTCGGGTGCTATCTTTTTTATTTAAATATTTTCAGTTATGCTCATGTATATGATATAGTTTACGTTATAATGTCGCCTCGTTCATCTGAGTAGAAGGCTACGGAAATTTTAATTGTCTAAAGAACGTAAAAGAGAGTTAAGGTGGTTTAACAGTTTGTCTTTAAATGTGCTGAAATAATCGTAAATCTAATATTCATATAATTCCGTGTGAAGTGTTATGTTTGATGTGTAGGAAGGAACGTTTGCTATTTTTGGATTCGAGGAAAGATAAATGACTTGGTCGAGACATGAATCTGCCTCTCATAAGTTTATATTAGTTTACAGAGAGTATTATCCTGAAAATCTTTGAGGTTTGTGTCAGTTTTGAAGCGAATAGGTTTTCATTCGAAAACGTTCTTTGAAAACTCCCTTCCTTCCTTGAAAAAGCCTTATTTTTAAACTGGCTTATATGTTTAGCACGTGACGTGAGTTTTTAATAAAACAATATCGTTTTAGTGTGTAAAATGACGGTTTACATAATACGATAATGACTTTTATATTCCAACTTTAACATCAGTCGCTAGAGAACAATGCACTCAAAGGTTGACAAGTATATTTATTTATATGCAGAATGTATGTATTTTTGATTAATCTATGTAAATAAAATAAATGTAATTTTGGCTTTCAAAATTTCATAATAACCGAAATTTTGTTTTAACTTCAGATCTACCAAATACACAAAATAAGTTCAGCTGAATTTGTGTCTGTTTATCCGTTACAGTACCACCAAACATCTCCAAAACATATTTAATTAATTTTATATTTAGGTTCGGGGCATGATCGGGTTGAACTGCAGTTATCTAAACATTCTGTTACTGAAACACAGTTATGAAAAGTTTAGAGGCGAATAAATTTTATTATGTGACAGATTTCATTTTCACATATAGAAACAGTGATATTTCTATGTTTAGCCTATATTTCGTAAGAGTAAAACTTAGAGGAAAAATTTTTACAAAAACTTACATTAAAATTATAGGAGTGGAACAAGAGCGGCGGAAGTAAACAGCAAGATTTCGTAAGAGCGAAGGGTTATCGGGCAGTTCAATTCTGTTCTTTGGAATGATAAAATATGGAAGGAGACAAAAAGTAATATTTATCATGCTATCCTGGTGAGTGTGTGTAACTATGGTGCAGAAGTGTTATTGACAAAGAGGCAGAAGGATCGCCTAAAAGTAGTAGAGATAGATTTCCGGAGACGGAGCTGTGGTGTGTCGCGCAGCTCATCGATCGAATTCCAAATTTCGAAGTTAGGAGAAGAATTGGCGTTCAAGAAAATATCATGGAGACCATATCCCGGAAGCAGTTAAAATGGTTTCACCATTTGCAGAGGATGTTAGTCGGCTAAAGAGGGTATGGGAGTAGACGCCAGCCGGTAGAAGGAGGAGGGGCAGGCCGGAAGTAACGTAGTTGGATGGTGTGCTGGAGGCAATGTCTTTTCGGCGGCTTTCCGATGGTGAATGGCGAGACAAAGAGAGGTGGTGCTTAGGAAGCGAGATACGGCTGGGGCAGTAAATCCTCGAATAAATATTTATAAAAAATTACAAAAGTATTATATGTAATTAGAAACGATAATACCGTTGTGTAGTA
This sequence comes from Catonia carolina, assembly GCA_035578175.1. NCBI lineage: Eukaryota > Metazoa > Arthropoda > Insecta > Hemiptera > Achilidae > Catonia > Catonia carolina. Next base: position 327,578,450 of record JAQMRL010000001.1, on the reverse strand, counting down.
TTGGGTATTAGTGACAGAATAACCGATTTTAGTAGTAACCCTGTCTTATTACTTTTAAGTTTATTACTTTTAATAATCAAGTGGTGGTTCTTCATAATATTCTACTCCATTGAGCCAAATGTATGTAAAATAGGTCGCAAAAGTATTTCGAGATAGTAAAGATTATAAAAAATTGTGTAAACATATTTTTATTATAGCAGAGTAGTTTCTATTTATAAATAGCTTCTTTAAAAATGGTAAAGTTAACATGTCTTTTGGACGAAAGCAGTTTGGTTGGAAGTTGTCTTTTTGTAATGTACAAACCACAATTGTACAATAACATACAAAGGAATCCAATTACTTGATTGGTTGTTCCAAAATCAAATCCACATAATGTAGACGTAAAAACAATTTTGTGATTGTATTGTTGTATCATGTTACCAGAAAGAAAAAAATACTTCAATGCAAATTTCAAAGGATTACAAGTTCAAATATCAAAGGTTACTGTAACTAATTAAAATACCAAATTTAATTAGTTTTAAAAAAGACGAGATTGAGTTTTAGATGGTCTGCTTAGAACTAATGGTTTTATTCTTTGTTTCAAATAATTTTTGCATTCTTTTAATTTTAATAAATACAAAGTTGAAAATTAAAAAAAACAAACATACTATATTTATATGTAGTACGCAGAAGTTATCCAAAGCAATTTACTTAATGAAATTTTGTGAATAAAAATTAATTTTTTAGATGAACCAAACATCTGGAAATAAATTATTGGCTACAAATTCTTATTTTTTTAAGACTAATTAGTTGTAGGTGTACAAATTACAAGTAGTGGTTGGTTCATACAACTTGGATTTATCTGTATTCAAAAGTAAGTCTACGGCACTTCTTAGTAACTGTTCCTAACGTTTCAAGTTGATATTGAATGATCAAGGTATTGAATTAGTCAGAAAATTCAAGTTCAAGAGATGTAGGATACAGTACACTGATGAAGTGAATATAGACGACAGACAAGATAGCGATGTTTATTCGTATATGTCGAACAATATTTAGGACCCTTGGGAGCAAGAACTTAAAAGAAACAATGATGATATATACGTCATTACCTGTCCATGATTTTTATGGTAGCGAAATATTAGTTTTAACATTCAAAGACATTAGCTGTTTCGCGACAAAATTTACGTATGGTATTTTTGTAAGTCTTCGGGCAAGGTTAAGTTTGTGATGTAAAAGGGGCATTGCGTTACCGCTCGTAGAATCTTGTTTTGAATAGCTTGTATAAGTTTCGTCTGTAAAGGTTAAGCAGGTTCCCAAATGCACGACAAATTTAAATTACATGACAATATTCTCATACAAACCATGTAAACTAGGGCGATACCGGGTACTAAGCACAGACTATTAAAACGCTTCTGTCCAAGGGATCTTCTTGGTCAATTTGTAGGACAGTAGTGATGACTGCAAACTCTAGCAATTACTTCAAGTTTTGGAACCTTAGCGTCATATTTAGAAATTGTTATAATATTGCAATAACAAATACTAATTTTTCTATAAAAAAGTGTCAAAAATTATATCAGCCGAGGGCAAAGAGAAAAGGTGCGCTGATTACGTAGATCCATCGATGTTTCAAAAAGAGCTCCATAAGAAACTCTAACAAAAGAAAAACCTTAGTTTGTCTAGTTTAAATATAAGAACACCTACACATCGTCAGAATTAGTTTACCCATGCCTATAGAATAAAAGAAAGCTGTCGGCTGTTGAGGTGAAAAATATATTACGTTCCTGATGGCGCTCAAGAGATCGGACGGCCACTAAAGAGATGGCCTAATGAATTCGAAGTCACAACAAGCCTAATGCTTTGAGTCTAATACTTAGAGAGAGAGAGAGAGAGAGAGAGAGAGAGAGAGAGAGAGAGAGAGAGAGAGAGAGAGAAGAGTAGGGTTGGTGAATAAGTTTTAAAATATGTTTTTACCATAAAGCATTTCTATAGACACTCTAAGTAACAAAAACTGACACTTTATACATTTTAAAAAAGATTATCTTAAGATCTGCTTGAATCTATAAATTTCAGTCTCCGGGATCTGTCGAGCTTTTTCCTAAAGAACAAACGGATGTAGTACAAAACAAAATCTTACGAATTTCAACTAATTTTACAACTCTAAAGTTTTTATTAGTGTAATTCACGATTTTATGAGTAAAACACCAGTGAATGTAATTGTGGGTGAATGAATGAATAACATAGTAACCTTGTTGGAGAACACTATCCACTGACAGATCTGCGACATTTTATTTAGTATTTGTAAACTATTTTATTTATTTATGACGTAAATAGCCTCTAAAGTAGCTTTTCTCTGATATAATTCTTTCTTATTCGTCTTTCAACGTTGTTTGGTAAATAATGAGAAGAAATTTTGCTTAACAGTTGGTTTGGATGAGAAAAAGTCAGTTATGAAAGTTTTGATTAAGTTGAATGGAAACATCTGTCACCACAGGAATTTTGAGGTCTTTATGTAAAGTAGCATTAGAAACTTAAAAAAGTGCGTTGATTAACATTTGGAACGTCTTAAATTGAAACCTCTGAATTCGAGCTACCTATCAGCTAGCTGACGGTTTAGCATATTCATAAATTTGACCGGCATAAAACTTACAAGTAAAAACTTTATAAGAAATTTAATATTAGAATATTTGCTTACATAAAACTTACTTAACTGGCAATTTGTACTCGTATATGTTTTGTTGTACGACTGTTTTGAATATTAGGGCTAATACAGACGGTAAAGAGTGTCAGATAAAAGTTTTCGATGAAAAAATTCCAGACCGGGAATCGAACCCGGGACCCCTAGTATAGAAGCCAGTTACACTGACCACTACACTAACTGGATTACAATTTTACGTATTTATGTAAAACAATGAATAAACAATTTAATATACATACGAACAATGATGATATTTTTTCAAAATTTGTGTATACAGAGTTATTACACAGTATTTAAAGAAAGAGGCAGAATCTTCCCTTTCAGGCAAGATATCATCTGGAGGAAGGGTGATGAGTAAACTGTAGTGATGATTTGCAGCTTCAATATGTAAAAAGCCAATCTGTTCTCAAACATTGGCAATCCTATCGTATCGATAGCTCCTTTTAAACAAATCAGACACCATTTTATTACTTATGTATATTAAAATAAATATGGAATTTATCATTCATAATGTTTTCTTTTAATAAAATTGAAATGCACAATAAAAACTTCAACAACTAAGCGGATTCCTTAAAAGAGTCATCATATTCTCCAAACACCATTAGAAAAACAATATTACAGCATTGTTTCCAAGAAACGAACAGTTTTTTTTAGTTGGAATTAAACCAGTCGTTAAAAAGCATAAATCGATTTAACTCTGATGTAATTGTTGTCGATACTATATCCGGCAACCTTAAAACTAATTTTAAAACCGGTGGTAATAGAAAAGTAGTCTAATGTCAATGTAATGCGACTAAACTTACTATATAATCATTTTATGTCACTTGTTATTACCTTATTCAACAAGTTGTAGGTTATCTTGTTGGATAAAAATACTTCACCTGTTACAGAACTATTTTGAACTTGATACACATTAATGCCGTGTTTAGAATACATAATCAATTAAGCTTTCTTTATGTTGTAGAAATAGGTAACTTTGAGCTTGGTAAACTAATACATTTTAGATACGTGTAAAACTTACAATATAATATGATAACACAACTAGCTCCGATTTACGAGTCACAACAATCTTTCAATAAAAGTAACCCAAGGAATGCAAAAATTTTCAAAAATAATTCTATCGTAATATTCACACGATGTTTCGTTTAAATTTCTAAGTATCTATTTCACATCTCCTGAATACATCTCCATTCTCTTGAGATTCCTTTCAAGTTAGCGTACTTCATTAAAGTATTCAGTGCTTTAATAGGAAACAAATTAGTTACAATTTGTTACAAGACAGTTTATAAATGGTAGTGCGTGGCCTAAGATATCTTCCATTATGTCCCACCCAGTTTAACAGAGTTTAACGAATTTTTTCAATAATTAATAAATATCTTCTTCTCTTATTCTTCACTACAGGGTTTAGGCGAATCGCCTGTTCCGGTCTCAAAGTTTTTTTAAGGACAGCTACCATATTTCCCTGGGTCTTCCAAAATCTCTTCGGCCAACCAGCCTAAACCTCCACACTTCCTTAGGTATACGCCCATCAGGTATTCTTTCCAAATGTGCCAGCCATCTCTGCCTGTTTTCTATTATTCGGTCTTCCAACTTGAAGATGTTCAATTCCTTAAGCACATCTTCATTACATAATCTATCCACTCTTGTACAGCCCTTTACTGACCTTAAAAATTCATTTCCGATGCCTGAATTTTCCTCCAATGTTTCTGAACCATACAGTAATGTTGGTATTGCCATCACCTTATAAAATTTTAATTGCATCTCCTTCCTAGTTTTCTTGGAGAGCGCTCGTCGAATGGTTCCACACACCAACTGGAACTTACTAAGTTTGTAGTCAATGTCTGTATCTATGTCATAAGTGATGTCGCAACCAAGATATCGGAGATGGGACACTTGTTCAATATTTTTATTGTGAACAGATATTTTCGTACGTACTGGGTATTTACCTCAGAAGGCCATGGATTTTGTTTTTCTAAGGAAATCTTCATATTGTAGGCTGCACAAATCTTTTAGTTGGAATATCGATTTCTGCAGAGCTTCCTCACTTTCCTGAATTATTACTTGATCACAGCAAATAGTAGGGTATTCAAGTTCACCATCTCTCCCACAGCAATTCTCATTTTTACCTGAGTTTTCCATCTTCTAACCATGTCATCTATATAAATATTGAAAAGTGTAGGAGACATACTACAGCTCTGGCGCAACCCTCGGTTAATACGAATTTCTTCAGATGGTTCCTCTCCTATGTCCAAAATTATCCTAATAAAATATTGTGACAATATTTAAAGGGAATATGTGTTCAAGTTTTTTCAAGGGGGATCGAGATTTTAAAAATCTTAACATAAATAATAAGAATAATAAATAGGGTTTCCAAAAAATAGTTATAAAGGGTCTTGTATAGTCAGGTAGGCTTGTCTATTGTTGTACGGGTCTTATGAAAGAATGGGTAGCTATTTACATAATTGGCTTTTTTTTAAACACCTTTTATTCCATATTCATTTGTTTACAGTTAATATTTAATATTTATCCAGAAGCCGTCCGAAGGATTTTTGCATTTTTATATTATTGTATCGAAAATCTCTCTTTCTCGAAATATCCATCAGCCCACCTATATAAGCAGCCAGTTTTTCGATTTTTCTGTGATCCAGTGAGCGAATTGAGAACTATGCGTTAAAAAAGGTCGATGTTACTGTGAATTACTGTGTATTGTTTAACGTTATTTCTGTATCTTTTATAGTAAGAAGTCTTCAGTAAATTGGTTACGTTATTTATTTTTATTAGTTAATTATCATCAGTTTGTTATTTATTATAGGTAATTTTATTGTAGATTTTAGACACTTAATTTATTTTTAATTTTTAGTTGTGTAAAAATTTGAATTTTAAACTTTAGTGTGTTAATTATTGCATTTACCCAGATCCCGAAGCGGAGCTTAGAGATAAGTGTCACAACATTATACAGTCGACAAATTACATATTTACAACCCAATTTATCTTATTTTTCTGTTAAATCTTTTAATACCCTTTCTCCCTTCACTAACACTCCAACGTATCTCAATCTCTTACGCAAATGGAGTAAAACATCGAAAACAAAAACTAATACGATCAAATCTCTTCACGTAACTTTCACACTTTACAACAGATTAGTATTTTTTCAGTATTTACAACAGATTCAAGATTTCAGTCAAAAACATTACACCTTACGAAACAAGTTCCTCTTTATATTATTAAAAAAATCTTACTTACAGATTTGTAAATACCTTTCGTCCAAAATTATATCCAACACCTATACAAACGCTTATACTACTAGTTACAAGAACACGATAACCCTGCTTGTACGTTCACTTTTCATCTTACAGCTACCTGGATATCCCGCAAGAGACTTAAAAAGGCGATGGAGTAGATTTCTGCGAATTAAATTAAATAATTCTCATCAAAAATTATTCAGAATTTTTTAATCATAGTTCTTCAGGAAGCTCTTATGGGGCCCTACCCATCTCTTGTCTTTCAGTAATGTAATGACCTGTCATTTTAACAGTAATCGTATTCATCATATCGTAATATTTACACCATTGTAAAATATACAATTTGTACAAACAATGGAAGTTATGGTAATTCATAATATTATTATAACTTTCATTACTTTGTAACAACCCATTAAATAATGTCTAGGAAAAACCCCCATTTTTAGAATAAGTTACATTAAAATAGTAGTTAGACAATAGGTTGTAAATATAGCCAACGGTCAACCATCTGATATTCATAAGGTCGGTGTGTTTCTCCCTCTGTGTTTTTGGGCCTTTATTTCACCTACCAACTTTCAGTCAATTATTGGGGTAGTTCTCCTTCCCGTTGGCTCTCCAGGTTGATTGAGCGGATGGTGGGAGAGGGAGGTTTGTCGACCAGAGGTTTCCTGGTTCAAACCCAGGAAATTCACAATCAGTTCCCTTGAGACTTAAGTGGGAAATAGGGTTGTTAAGCCGGAGTAGAATTTGAAGAAGATACAAGGTGAACGAGGAGTCTAGAAGAACGAGGAGTGTAAGAAAAGAAGAAAGAAGAGACATTTAATTCGAGGTAATTCATTCGTTTATTTAAGAGTCTTTAATTTCTTGTTTTTATGTTAACGTCGTAGTAAAAAAGGTTGACTATATTTTAAAAATAGGTTAGGGTTGAATTATGATAATTTGGGTTGTAGTTAGGTGATTTAGTTAGTAATTTATTATTCATTAAATATTTACTGTAAGTAAGGAGATATAGTCTTTTTTATTTATTTCTCATGCTCTGCTGACAGAGCTGGCGCCGAACAATTTTTATTAATTATTTTCTTTGATCACATTTAAGTGTTTGCCCACCGGATGAAGTCGATAGTGGTGCATATTTTTAAAGTTGTAAAATTAATCATTAAAGAAAAATCTTACACTCAATAACATATGTTTTTTACTACTAAGCATATTTACGATTTCTATATTAGAAATCGAGTGGCATTTGGATGTACGTTAAAACAATTCATCAAATGAAGTATTTCATAATAGATAAAAAAAGATTCTGTGAAAAAAATATTGCATTTTGTCAATATTATCTTAACTTTAAAATTAATAACTTAAAGAACTTCTATTTATTTAAAATGTACGTTCATAATAATAAAAATCTAATTTTTTCGAAGCAACCATAAATTTACGATTTATAACTGAAGATCATAAATATTTCGAGAGTAATACTTTAGAGAAAAAATAATATTTTCTGTAGACAAGTTGTCCTACTTTTAGTTAAAAGGAAAAGTTGGCTACCGGGTAAACAATACACATACTATTGCAGCAACAAGAACTTGAACTGAACTCCCTCTTGAACACGTGTTTCACATCAAACAAACAGGTCTGAAACGAAATTGTTTTGACGAAACAAATTTTAGTCAAATCTTTCTTATTCATAACTTTGTATTTTTAATTTTCATACTGAGGGCAAACATTTCGACATTGTTTAGTTAACTATATTTCAGCAGCTTTAAATTCGTTAATGAACACTTCGTAACTTAATATAAAAGTGTGGCGTTATCATAATTTTGAGTTTCATTAAAGTTCCTTTCTTATAAGGAGAACAGTTTATCATTATTTTGCTTTCTTGAACAACTGTCATTTTCTTTTGTTTGAAAGTATAAAAAATACCAGGTATCTCACTGCAGTATTTTATTTTTGTTTTAAGAAAATAAGGTTTTTCGTGAAAAAAAGTTTTTTGTTATTTTTTGAAACAAATTATTCTTAATAAAAGGGTATATTTTATTTTGTGTTTATTATTGTGAGAAGTGTAAACACCAAATCAATATGACCACATAAATATTGAAAATTTCATGAAATGAAGTTTTTCTGATAGTTAAAAGAGTTTTATTTTATTAAGAACACCTACTTTCGTCAATAAATTAATAAATTAGGAAATTAGGTTAGTCTAAAGTAAATTCTTAGTTAAAGACTTGTAATAATAAAAATAAATAAATTGTACATAGCCCTTGTATCGCACATAATTAGTCATTAATTATGTTGCTGATAAATAAATGTATTTTTATATTAACAAAGGAAATACGAGGGTAGGCTGATAAGTAATGCACACATGCTTGTAGAAGACAACTAAATAAACTTCAGTAGCGCGCCTGGTGGCATGTGGAAGTACTATTTCTCCTCTACAAGCCTGCGCAGTTTGAAGGCGTTGCTTTCATTCAGTTTGTTTTGAGTAGTGGAAGTATGGCGTCGTGTTCTGGTGCTATGTCAACGAGAATTAAACAACGCGCTGTTATCGAATTTTTAACTGCTGAGAAAGTGAATCCTAGTGAGATTTATCGTCGTTTAAAGGCTGTTTATTGTGACGATACTGTTGATAGGTCTACTGTGAATCGTTGGGTAATAAAATTTCGTGATTGCCAACCTGGAAAAGCCTTAATTGTTGACAAAACACGCAGTGGACGACCAATCACTGCCTCAGACGATAATCGTCGCAAACTCATCGATGATTTGATTCAAAATGACCGGCGAATCACTCAACAGCGTATCGCAAACCAAATTGGAATATCTAAGGAACGTGTTGGCTTCATTATTGAACAATTGGGATACCGTAAAATCTGTGCACGATGGGTACCACGCCGTCTGACAGACGACAATAAACAGCGTCGATTGGAATGCTGTGAACAACTTTTGAAGCGCTACCGTGACGAAGGAGACGACTTTCTTTTGAATATTGTGACGGGGGACGAGTCATGGGTTCATCATTACGATCCCGAAGAAAAAAGGCAGAGCGCTGAATATCGTCATCCACATTCTCCTGTTGTGAAAAAGTTCAAAACACAACCGTCCGCAAAAAAAATTCTTTTGACTGTGTTTTGGGATGCTCGCCGAGTTTATGTGACTGATTATCTGGAACGAGGGGCAACGGTAAATTCTGCTCAGTATATACAGACTCTGAAACACCTCCGACGTCGAGTTTGTCGTGTTAGAGGCAACCTGGCGCCAATAATTTTGCAACACGACAATGCTCGTCCACACACTTCGCGTGCAACTGGAGAGGCTCTGAGAAACCTGAAGTTTCAACCAATTTTACACCCTCCGTATTCTCCCGACCTTGCGCCTTGCGATTTTTATTTTTTTCCTCTACTGAAGAGAGACCTTAAGGGTAATCATTACAGCTCGGACAATGAGGTGAAGGCAGCTATTGCGTCCTGGGTTCGAGGAAAGTCGGAAGAATTTTTCAGTGACGGAATGAAAAAACTTGTTAAACGTTGGGAGAAATGTGTAATGCTTAACGGTGACTATATTGAAAAATAAATAGATAATTTGGTAGGTTAAGATTTGTACTTTAATTTGTTATTTACCCCATCTTGCTATTTCTTTTTGTTCGTCTTCTACAAGCATGTGTGCATTACTTATCAGCCTACCCTCGTAGTTTATTTAAACATCCGTTAAAAGTAAGATTCGTTATAAAAATAAAGAGAACAATCAAATTAATGTAACCGCTAGCACATAAATATATATTAATATTCCCGACATAATAGTGATACATTTTTATGTATGTTTGTGTCGGCAAAAATTTGGTAAATGTTTGTGTGGAGAGAAGTTCGTTACTTGTCTAAATAACCCATTAAAAGTAAAATTAATGTGTCGATGTTTAAGTAAGCAATCACTACACCATAATATTAATTTGTGTTGTGTGTAGTAATTGCTTACACGTGTCTTGTAATTTTTAACGGAAAATGAGACCTTCGAAACTTAAAAGAAGCGTTCTCATTGGTCCAACGTCATACTTAGAGGGGGTTGTACCGAGTTTATATATAGAGGGCAATTGTAATTTTTGAGGAGTTCGTTAATTTAATTTCAATAGTGGAGTTCATTGATTTCAATAGAGAGAGTTCATCGTTAAATTTAACAAGTAGATTATGGCTTGAGTTAAAGAGTTCACTAATTTCAATGGATCAGAGTTTGTTAATTTCAACAGATCAGAGTTCGTCGTTAATCTTAATAGTTTGATAGTTTGGCGTGATGTGAAGCAGTTTTAAATGATTATTGTTTTATTATTTATTTTAAAGTTAATTAAAGGCGGTATGTTAATAATTTATATTGTGAGCTGCGGGGAACATCAATGTTACATCAGGTTTTTATAGAATAATCATATAAAGTTTGAATTGTTAATATTTTTCTATCTTGTCCTTATCATTGTTTAAGTAATTAAAATATTTATGTATTTTAAAATTAATATGTTATTTTTATTTTTATTCTGCATTGCATGAATTTTCCATTCCTTTCAATTATTCGACCGAAGTCACGTCTTTGGAACAGTATTGTTTTCTTAAGTTTTAATTTTGTTTTTAATTGTATGTTACCATACAGATTTTATAACGGTACACCCTATAGAATTTAAACTTATAAAAGCAAGAGTAAAATTGGGCCACCTCGACAGTGTAATAGTAGCGCACTAGCCTACAACGTGTTGGTCCCGAGTTAGACTTCCAGGTAGGGAATGGAAATTTACATAAGTCAAAACCTACTAATATATAATCATAATCTACTAATAATATACTGATTATATACTAATACATAATCAATATCATAATCTACTGTAGTCACTAATCAAGGTTTTTATAGAGGTCACTAATAACCGAGCTGTTGATGCGACTTTAAATAAACTAAAAAGGTAATCATAAAATTGGAGAAAGAAGCGTTGAAAAGAAAGAAAACTCACTGGTTTTTAAAATGGAAACATAATAAAAAAAATAATAATAATATTAATATAATAACAGCCGAACTTCATTAACTCGAATACTTCATGGTTGGGGGGGGGGAATCTAGTTACAGAAATTTAGAGATATGGAAAAATAACTACAAAGCAGTTTTCAAAAGTAATAAAAACAGAACATTCCCCATTGGCTAATAGAGTAGCCTACAATATGTGAAATATGTAGGCCTACTGCACGAGCGTAATTTCGTAATACATACTGTACGTTGCATTTAGCTTAGCTATTGGCTTCAGTGTTAAGTACTGTACATATATTGTATACAGTATTCCAAAATTACGCTATTTCAATTAAAGTACACGCTGAATATGGTACATTGTACTGACAGACTCTGGTTCTGTGGTCGACCAAAGATTAGTCGATTCAATGAAATTCATTGTTTTGGTTTACGCCTGTTAGGCATATACAAAGGCAACCAGATGATTTTGAGGGACTGTGCCCTTTTATGGTTGAATATTTCCTTGTATAAAATGAGAGAAGCAGCACTGTATACTGTACCTACATTTTGCAAAGACCAAAAACGCTATTTTGAGAACTATGTACATATTTTTGTCAAAAGAAACGAAATAAATAGTTAGACTTAGAAAAATAGCGGAATTCGAGCTGTAGTTAGATTTTTACGTGGTAAATGCATGGAAGGTTGAAGGAAACTGAAATTTAAGGTGAGACTGTATAATGGTTTTAACTGAAAATTTCGATAATCGGTTTTTTATGTTTTTTAATTGTTTGGACCTAGGTCAACCACAAAAACTTTAAATTACGTGAAAAACATAGTACTTTTATGATAAAAAATTAAGTTTTTAAGAGGTTTACCCAGAATTTTTATTGTGTCAACAAGAACGAATATTTTTCACAATTTTATACTGATAGTTTTAGAACAAAGGGAATTTTAGTACTTTAAAAATATCTGTATTACTGTTTTTAATACTCTCAGCCATTGGTTCATCTTTCGAACCAACTGTTGATGGGAAATTCACTTGTTTGTGTTTACAATTTGTTTTTGATTTGTGCCTTATTGTTTTTTCTCCTTTTCCCGCAAATTTAGATTTTTAACATTTAGGTACATTTTTCTCGGAAACCATTACACCTACCAGGCTGCAATTTTTACCAATTATTTATCTTGTATATGGACATATTATGGCATTTTTATGACTTCCTCAAATTCTGCAAAAAATTATTAATATGTAAAGTACCATAGAAAAACATTTGTAAAAATTTTATATATTCGTTATTTTGGTTTTAACTTTATGGTTCAATAGATTAATTTGCAAAAATATCAATAGCTAGAGAAACCCGACATCTACAAGTAAGTAAAAATTCATTTTCTTATCGTTTACCAATCCTGTGAAAAATGTACCTAAAAATAGCAAATTTAACTTTGGCGGGGTAAAAAGTACAGTCTTCCGTAAATTCGAGATATATAGACGTTCGAATTATAGCAGTTTGACTGTATTATTATTATTATTATAACTATTATGGTTATAATAGTATTATAACTATATAATATTAATAATTAATAATAATTATAATAATATTATTATGATTATTATAACTATTATAGTTATTTTTTTTTATTTTTGGGGGGGGGGCTCCCAAACTCCCCTACACCCCGCCGTCCCCACCCACTACTATGGCTGGTCGCAAGGATGCGAGGTGGTACAGTAGAACAGCAAGATAATTTCGCCTTAGTATACCGCCCCATTACAACTTAACGTAGTCATTCTTTCTTTTCTAAAAAACAGTCAGCCGCTGAGCTTAACATACACCAGATAGACACAAATAACACATAAAAATACATAAAATAACATAAAGATCACGCAGTATTACAGCCTTCCTTCACAGTATCCTGTACAGTTTTTCTTTAATTTTGCTATCTCTGTGAAACAGATCTACCTCTCCATTTATTTCATTGGCTGTAGCTATACATCTATTGATTGGAGCTATTTTACTTTTTGTAGCTCCAGCAAACATCCTAAAACTTCTTAAAGCTGTGCCAGGTACTCTCAGAAAAATCTTCGAGATATCCGGAACTTTAACTCGTGGGTGCAGAATGTTGTAAATGTAAAGTACTTCCATCACTCTACGTCGCGTGCTCAGACTCTGAAGCCCGTAGAATGAGAGGGCATCCGCATAGCCATCAAATTTTCTCCCAGATCTACATTCCAACTTATAAATTAGTCTTTTCTGCACCCTCTCTAGTTCCTTTTCTGTGACGTCCCTTCTATAGTTCCACACCGTAGAACAATACTCGAGGACGGGACGCACAATGCTCTTATAAAGTCTAAGTACTGTCTTCTCAAATTTGAAATCACGACTAATCCAAGCTATGAGTCCTAAATTCCTTCGAGCTTTTGCAGCTATTGAAGCTACTTGCTCACGGAATAATAGCTTGGAGTCAAACAACACACCAAGGTCCATGGTGCTGGTCTTTCGTATGATTTCGTTATGGCCAAGAGTGTACTTGTGTACATAGCTCATCGTTTTTCTTGAATAAGTTATAACGAAAGTTTTAGCTAAGTTTAAATAGAGCCTGTTTTGCAGTGACCATAGCTGTATTAAATCAATATCTCTCTGAAGTACACTGCACTCAGCTGCGTTATTGGATGTGGCACAAACTTTCAAATCATCTGCGTACATATAAATATTTGATTTAATATTACAAACAATATCGTTGACGAAACATATAAAAAGTAAAGGACCGAGAATCGAACCCTGAGGAACTCCTGAAGTAGCCAGATGTTCATCCGACACTCTACCTCCAACCTTCACTACAAAACTTCGCTCATGAAGATACAACTGCAACCATTTAAGAAGACTGCTGCCAACACTCATATCCCTTAATTTTTTCAATAAAACATCGTGTGACACTGTGTCAAAAGCTTTTTTAAAGTCAAAGTACACGCAGTCAACCTGGTTAGCCATCTCGACGAGAGGAGCCGCAAAATCCATTATTTGCATTAGATTCGTAGTAGTTGATCTTCCTCTGATGAACCGATGCTGATTAGGCACAATATTATCTTTTAGCCTACCATAAAGATGACTGTATAATCCGCTCGAAAACCCTTGAAAAGACACAAAGTACCGAAATGGGACGATAATTCTTCAGGTCGTGACGATCGCCTTTCTTCGGCACTGGTGTTACAAGTGCTCTCTTCCAAAGGTTGGGAAATTCCCCACACGTTAAGCTCCAATTAAACAGCCTAACCAAAACTGGAGCAATTAAGCACGCAGTCCCCTTAATAATGAAAGCTGGTATACCATCTACTCCAGCAGCAGATCTGGGCTTCATCGTGCCTATCGCAGTAATGACGTCCTCAACTGATATACAAGGAATCTTATGATTTCCCCCTCCAAAATCCTCTTCCAGAATGTCAACGATCGGGGTCGTAGCCGGCTGATAAACCGACTCAAAATATTCTGCAAACCGCTCAGCGATCTCAGGAGCGTCAGTTATTGTCTTGACATCAACTGCCGGTCGCATTGGCGCAGTTGGTAACGTGCTCGCCTCTCATCATGCGGTCTTGGGTTCGAATCCTATTCAGGCACGGCATCTTTTTATACGTTACAAAATAATCATTTCATCCTTCACCGTCTGCATTAGCAGTCATTGCAGAACAGTCGGACGTTAAACCAAAAAAAAAAAAAAAAAAAAAAATTGACATCAACTACAACCGGTCTCACACCTTTAGACTCTTTTAAAAATGATCCAACAAAACGGAAAAACTCTTGAGGTTTTTCCGCCACTCTAGCTTCAACAGACCAAGCATTTCTCTTTTTATCACGGCTGGGCCTTAGCTTTTTTTATCAACACGGAAAACTTGTCATAGTATCGCTGTTTACCCGTCCTTTTGTAATGATTGTGCATTCTGTTCTTAGATTTCAGACAAGAGATCAGTTCCATAGAAAACCAGCGAGGAAATCTCAAAGATCTCCCGGGTCTCCTTGGTATAAACTTATTCATGATGGAGTGAGTCTCGTCTGTAAATACTTCTACAGCTTTGTGAACATTATCAGCCGTAAAAACACTTTCCCAGTCTTGATCCTTAATCGCCTTAAATAAGCCAAAGTAATCACCCTTATTAAAATTGTACGTAATACCAGTACCTTGTCGTTTGACGGCAGCCAAATACGGAACCGAAATCGAAAGCGGATCATGGGGAGCATCCGGTTTAACTAGAAAATCCTCCTCAGGCCTCACAACAACGTCAATATTTACTATCACCAGATCAAGAATTGACTTCCTTCCAGATGGTCTGTGCTAATTCACCTGATAAAGACTCATATTTTGCAAAAATTCAAACATAAAAGCCGCCTTCTTCTTAGCATAAAAGTTTAAATCAGCTACGATGGTATTGTACTCCCAATTCACACCAGGGATATTGAAATCGCCTAACATTATTATCCTGTACTGACAAACATCAAGTTTTTCCTCGAGACTCCTAAGATATTCTGCTATGACTCGTGGGTTTGTATCCGGCGAGAAATAGTGGTTTCCCAGAAGGAAATCAATACCGTCCAATGCCTTGACCTCAACCCAAACACACTCCTCAACAACTTCCAAATCGGCACGTCTACATGTCTGAAGATCACAAGTCACAGCTATCAGTGAGCCACCCCCTCTCCTTTTACCGGAACGCTCAAAATCTCGATCGGCTCTAAAGACGTGATATGTATCCGGAAAATACTCCTTTGTTAGGGAATAGTCACAAAAAGAAGATTCTGTTACTGCTATAACCTGCTGCTTGGAGCCGGCGACGGAGGCATAGAATTCAG
The DNA here is from genome assembly GCA_035578175.1 of Catonia carolina. Lineage (NCBI taxonomy): Eukaryota > Metazoa > Arthropoda > Insecta > Hemiptera > Achilidae > Catonia > Catonia carolina. The sequence goes on along the minus strand of JAQMRL010000001.1, from coordinate 327,562,737 downwards.
TTTCTTTGGTCCTCAACCCTCTAACGTTTTGATATATAATACTTAAATTTTTATTTGCCATCACTATTCACTTGATTATCATCGGCCTCCCTCGATGCTGAACTTGAATCTTCTTTAAAATTATAAATCTGTTCATTTCTCAGCGATCCGAAGAAAAGTGAAACCAATATTCCCCTGGGCCAAATGGCCGGATTTTTAACAGCCTCATAATCCTCCTGGCAGACCTCCACATGAAATGAACTATATCCACCCTTAAACTTGGTCTTAAGCTTAGTACACTTAGTTTCAACGTGCGCTGCTGTCCTGATCATGGACACAATTTCCTCAGATTCCGTACCATCCCTAAACCGACTGACGAACAATGCTCGTGCTCTTTTACGTACTAGATGGGTATTACTAGTACTAGAACCAATCGTAGATTTCTTCCCCTTCGTTCCGTCATGTTTAGATCCGCCGACCTTCACCGCTGTATCATGAACAGATGCTAAGTCCGTACTCTTCACTACCTTCTTTCTTCCAGTTATAACCTTCCAAGGCAAACTCGACTCAGCAGAATCACCGCTAGTTCCTTCGATCTCCTCCAAAAACTGAACAGTAGACACACCAGCCACCGTTGGAGAAACTTCAAAGTCACCATCGGTCGACAATTTGTCGCACCATCTGCGTCTCTTACGATTACTGTTGGTGGCATCTTTTTCCGGCCCCGCTGAATCTCCTCTCATCAGTAGAGAAGTCTCTCCTCTATTTTCTCTCACATTCATTAACCCAGCACAGCAATTACAATGAAAGTTGTCAATCTTTTCGTGAAGTATTACGTTCTCCGTTTTCATTGATACTAGCTCAGCTTTAACGTTAATTAACTCATCTCTTAAAACCTGTACCACCTCATCAAATTTATATTTAAACAGATTCTCAAGCCTATCCAAACCAGACTGTATCAAATTCATTTGAGTCATAGGAAAGTGTACTGTTTGCATCCCATTTTTGTCACTCATTCCGGCGTTAAGCGTCTCACCAAAGAAGGCGTCCGTCTCACGTACATCAATTTTGCTTAAAGGTATATCGTAAACATCGTTGTCATCTACTATGTCATCATTTGGTACATTATTATCAATTACTACCCTATTATTAATTTTAATCGGGGTGTCGTCATTAATTGATCTGCGCTTTTTTGCGCAATTGTCGCATTTAAAATTACAATTCGCAATATAAATTGCTATCTCAGCACTACTTAATTTAAGACAAGTGCAGTGAATTCTCAATTTGCATTCCTTGCAGGATAGGTATTTCTGTTTACCATAGAATTGCTTATTACAAGTCTTACATTTGTCAAGACTACCAGCCATAGTTTAAATTTTTAATTTTTTTATTATTTATTTTTAATTCTTTATTTAGTACCTATATATTTTTTTTGTTTATTATCACGACGCAACTACGATATAGTAGGCCTACACATTTAATTATAATACTACATATTATTCATTCATTTACAATACCATTCATTAATTTAAAATTATTCCATAGTCGGACCGAAAACGAATGGCACTACCTTTCAAAACAATGACAACACAACAAACCTATAGATGTACAGTCAGGTGCCTCTAATTTTCAGTGGTACTATAGTGGATAAACGGAACGCTCCACAGGACAGATAATAATAGGAGTAATGTCTTATCAGATAAACTCAAAAGAACAAACAGTAAACAAAACACAGCTGATTATTTACCGCTATGTTCAAAAATCCACTGCCTTTACCATAATCGTTGTATTAATACAGTCATTAACCGAACAAACTTAAATATTAACCAACAGCCGAAATTTATAAGCGCGAAAAGCCAAAATAAATTTATAACCTCTAAAACTGGATAACCTCAACAAAATTCACAATCCATCTTTACAGAAACAATACTTCATACAAAAATTAAAATCACTCAGTTAATTACAACAAACTAACATTAAAACATAAGATTTGTAAAGAAAAATAAGTTAAAATACTTATCCGGGTAATCAGATCCGGGTTGTCAAAACAGCATGGCCAAAAAGTCATGACCGCAATGTTTTTAAAAATTAATTAAAAACACTTAGTCACAAAAAAATTTCTAAGTCACAACTTATTAAACATTTATTCCGCCACAGAAGAAACACTATAAACGTTCCTCAACAACGAATAAACACTATAATTATTAGATAAAAAGGCGGATCACGTCAATCGCCACCAATGTTCGCCGCCATCTTTTTCTTCAACTTATAATAATAATAATAATAATAATAATAATATTATTATAATATTATAATATTAATATTAATATTATAAATTATAATATAATAATAATAATAATAATAATAATAATAATAATAATAATAATAATTATTATTATTATTATTATTATTATATCATGCAAGCTTAAGCAAAAGCTTGTTAGTCTGAATAAATCAGACCATACTATATCACAAAAAATTAAACCATTTGATTATTCAAAATACGTATCTTATGGATAAAAAGAATGAATATAAAGGACCAAAGAAATTTAAAGAATGGAGTTCCTTTATGAAATGTGGTTATGGGGTCATTAATAAAAAATCAAAAAAACAGTAAGTTATAAGAATGAAGATGTCCTATAGAGAGAGAAAAAATAAATAAATTTAACGTAAATCGTTATACAGTTATCCATATAAATATTTTTTTAAATGTTGAAGAATATAAGTTTTGTTTCAGTTATTTACATTACTCCTAAAATGTTATTTTCAAAACTGCAAACGTATTTAAAGAAAAATCTTATAAAACCCTATTATATGAGAAAAGCTAATTGTCTAGGATATTTAATGAGAGAAGAAGGTTTAACTAAATTTATGTTAGAAGAATCAAGAGGTAGAACTGGATGTTAAACATTAAAGGCGTTAGAAAGGCTAACAGAGGATATGAAGTATGAAAAAATGTAAACGCTGGCAAAAATTCGAACTAGTTGGAGACGAACATGGCGCAAATGATGTGCCTTGGGGCACATATTAACACGAGAACTCAATAAGTAATAAGTGTTTTTTTTTGTTTATCAACAAAATAATATCACTTAATTGTTCACTAAGATAATATTAAATACGGTTAAAAGTTTGTCATTCTTAATGAAAGTTACAATTTGAATAGCATACGCTCCGTTCAACAAAATATAATTTAAAGTTATGTTAAGCTTAAAATGACTGACTTAAATAGTTCTAAACAAATCTGTCAGGAACATTTATTTCCTGGTCGTAAAAGAATTTTAAATCTTGATTAATTAAGTATGATTATTTTAATGGAGTTACTTAATTGTTCTCTCATTTTGGGCAGATGGAATGTATAATTGTTAGCACTTCATCTGCTAGTTTCAGGGCTTCAAAAAATAGTTCTCTTTCTTTTTACATAGTCAGCAAATACAATGACTGAAGCATTTAAGAACAGAAGAGGAAGAGGTGTATTGGGCACTAGTCAGAGTTATCTCCTTTAAGAATAATGAATTTCAATACACCGCCAGACCCTGTGGTGAAAGAAGTGAAGGTGTCATTTGCAGGGTGGAAAGTAGATGCTTCTTAGAGGGCCTGGCATGCTGATAAGGATACTTTTAGACTCAGTGAGGAAGGTAATGATAAACAAACACGTTTACTTAGTAAAATCTCGTTTTACTTAGTAAACCCTGTAGAGGTTCAAACCAGCCTTTCGGCAGATGACCTGAACAACATAACCTAATTCTACACAAGTATAAAACACAAGAGGAGATGGAGTGAAGCTAGGGTCGGGGTGTGGACAAGGAGGTTCATCCAATTGTCGAGGTGTGGGTAAGGAGGGCATTTGGTGTTACCACCCACGAACTGACGCAGATGCTAACAGGGCATGGTTGCTTTGGGGCATATTTGACGAGGTTTAAACTTCATAAAGTACCGAAGTGTTGACTGAGCGGCAGTGAAGAGGAGGAGTCCATTACGATATTAAAGATGTCCCTATTTTGGCCTCGACAGAATGGAAACATCTGAGAAGATAGGCGTTGCACAGTGGATCCCAGAGAGAGTAGGGGGAGCGATGCTGCGGTATGAGGAGAGCTGAAAGTTAGTCGCTCAGTTTGCGGAGAGGTTGGTCGGGAGACTGTGGAGGGAGGAGACATAGAGATCAGTGGGATCGCCCTCTCCCACAGTAAATCAATCCTGTCCTAATCTCAGAAGGTAAGGTAGACATACTAATTTCCTGAGCTCGTGATGAAAGAGATGAATGAAAGTGAGAGAGTGAGTGTTGGTCAGTGACAGCGAGGGGGGAATTAGGCTACGGTTCCCTTCCACGCCCCGCCGACAGTATGTAAATCTTTAAATCCGTCATTTCCCTTGTAGGATTATATAAACAGTTCCAAAGGAGGTGGAGGGTTGTTTGCTGATGTTGGATCAAGTGGCCAGGTGGTGGGTTTTTGGTTGGTAGGCGGTTGCGGTCTCCTTGGAGCTGGACGAGGACGCCTCAATTGAATCCAACACTACTTTCCCCATCGTGAGGGAGTGAACATGAGTTTTTCTCGCCGCCTCGGATAAAAAAAAGTATAAAACAAATACAATTAAAAAATATTTCTTGAAATTTACTTTCAGTTAATATAAGGATTAAATTGATATTATTTGTATTATTCCTATGTAAAAAAATTGTATCAATTAACCTTATTCAAATATATGTTTAAAAATGTATATTGTATTATTCTGTCATTATTTTTTATCTGTTGTTTTTTGTTGGTTAAAGTGTCAACTGTTTAATGCACAAATTATTAAAATGGTTGTAGTTACGAACACTGTACACCATTATAAGAGCTATCCAAAACATTTTGAATTGACATGCATGTAATGCATATTACGATTACAGGTACAGTAATATGTAATATACATATTACTCGTGTTTGTATGAATATCTATTTTAATACATTATTTTAACTTGTCACATTTATAATACATATTATTTTAAGTGAAAATAAGTTTGTTTATTTATTTTTATTTAATGGAGTGCTTAAGTGTACTTTGTTAGCAATTTATATTACATTCTAAAAATACTAGAATGATTATGACTTAATCGATTAATACATTATCACGTTAAACTGATAGCTACGTCTGAAGTCAAAAAAGTTAATATAACCAACCAACGGCAAGTTGATTAAAGTAGAAATCAGTTTAAAGTACTACAAAATTTACTAAAGTTTTTATCATTAAATAATCTTTTAGAAAAAGTAGCAAAATTTTCGGTATTGTTTTAAACTTAATTTATATTATAAAATAATTCTATTTATTTCATCATCAAGAAGTTTAAAATAAACGGTCGCGGTCATCTACCTCATTCGTTTTACCATTTAGTTCAAGAATTCAAAAGAATACTTTCATTTCTAATCGAGATCGACCTTTGTAAACTACGAACATTCTTGATTTAGGCCTACTGCTTTCAATGTTACTAAAATTATTCCAGCAATTTACATTTTGATATTTCAAGTTGACTCATGAAATTATAAATGTCATGTTTACTTAATAATGCTTGTTGGTTATTTTACTGATGTGCCGAAATTATTTCAGTTACTACGCCAAGACTAATTTTTATACAATTTAATAGAAAAAATCTGGTGTAAAACACTCACACAACTTTCTCTTGCCAATGCAAATAATTCATAATGTAACTTAACATTAATAATAAAACGCTAGAAATAAACAAAGAAACTAACCTCAATAAAAATAACGCAATTTTAACCATGTGTGAAAGACGCAAAATGAAAATCAACCTCAGTTTGGCTTAAAAATACGGAAAATCATTCTTTCATGCTACACTAGGCTCTGTAAAGAAAAATACTTTAAATAAAAGTTTTAGATCTCTTAATTTTCTATAAATTTGATTTTAATGTACACTTTTGTTGTAAAATGTATGCAAGGATGAAATCTTAAAAACATTGTTTTTACGCGTTTTTGTGAGAAAAACTAGAAATTCGCTAATTACCGCTAACCTAAGCGCATAAAAAATAAATGTTAAAATAAAAGTTGTAGGATTTTAAATTCTCTACAACTTTTATTATGTACATGTTTGCGCTAAAATGCATATTAAAGTCGTAATCTTAAAAAACTATTTTTTTACGAGAAAACAACCTCTCCGAGAATTTCAGCAGACATAGCGCCTACCTTATCTTGTGGAGCATACAAATTTAGTAAATGAGGTGATGTTTAAAAAAATCATAGGAGCCATTTTTATGAAATTTGTAATATAGTGAAAAATGAAACGAATAAATGATTCTTCCGGTAGACCGATTTTTATGAAAATATGTGTGCCGGTTTCTCCAGTGGTATGTTACTTAGGTTTCAAGTTTCAACTTCACATGATGTCCTGTTCTTGAGATATTCTGTTCACAACCAGATACACACACAGACCAATCGCTAAAAACATGTTTTTGGGGTTCAGGGGGTCTGAAAACGTGTAGATCGGGTGAAAACACGATTTCGAAAAAAATCGACATGAAAACAATACTTTCCTTCCTATACTATCGCTGAATATCTATTGAAACCTATACTATCTGAATCATACTATTGCTGAATCATCTCCTTGATTGCTCTCTTGGCATATTTTTCTAAATTCATCCGTTTCTGAACCCGTTACTTAACAATTGGTCGGTCCATTGGGTTTTTTCCCTCCACCTAGTACAGCGACCTTTAAGGTACCCTCCTCCAGCGTACTGACAAGAACAAACCATAACAGTAAACCTTCCTTATCAGGGAGTCCATCCCCAGCTGTTCCATAATTAAATAACTTCTCATTTTACCTCTTCTTGTCTTTTCTAGCGTACACAATTAAAATTGTAAGAGAAAAAGTAGGCCTACTTTTTATTTCACAAATTGTAGTTTAGCTAATACTGTAGTTAGGAAATTATAAAATTAATTTTATTAGGAAATCGTTTTTTTTTGTAATCCTTATTCAATGACATAACAGAACCATTAGTACGTAAGTACAATATCTGCTAAACAAGTTTACGATAATAGCTTATGCATCTGGCAATATTGCAGCAACATGGGTTCTAATATTAGTTCAAGCACAAAGCTATAAAATGCACGATATCGTTGGTTAAAACACATCAATATTTGAAATATTACTATTATTAGTTCGGTATTCTTCAATGAGTTTGAATAATGGAGAGGAAAACATTGACACTGATTTTATTTCATTCATAATAGATTACAGTATTCCGAGTAGAATATAATGAACCATAAAACTGGATTAAATAATCTAACATTCCGCACAGAAACTTGTTTTTTATTCATTAAACGGAATGGAATCATTTTTATAACATTGTAAGTAATGTAATAATAGTAATGTAATACAGTAATTACAGTTTGTTTTACTGGTTTGATTTTCTCTAATTATGAATATTTTTCTATAACCTATTTCTTGAAATGTGTCGCATATTAAATAAAAATACCGATTGAATTAGAGTCGTATTGATGACTTAATGAAATAACCTTACTGCTAATGGTAACTACGAGTAAAACAATTTCTGAAATGACAAAGGCCAAAGTTTGTGACTACAGTGCAGTCGCATTTAACCGGACTATATGGGACCGGACATTGTCTGGATGAACGAAATTTCGGATAATCCGGAAATGTAAATGTACAATAATAAAAATTTATAACGCATATAATAATTTTTTTTGGGGGGCACCCAAACTCCTCTACATTCCGCCGTCTCGCCCTACTACTATGGCTGGTCGCAAGGATGCGAGGTGGTGCAGAAGAACAGCAATAGAATATCGCCTCATATACTGCATCTTAATCTAGTCATCCTTCTTCACTAGAAAACAGTCAGCCGCCGAGCCCAACATACCCACATAGACACGAACAACATAAAACAGCATAAAGGTCACGCAATATTTACAGCCTTCTTTCGCAGTATCCTGTATATTTTTTCTTTAATTTTACCATCTCTGTGAAACAGATCTACCTCTCCATTTATTTCATTCACTGTATCTATACATCAATAGATTGGAGCTATTTTACTTCTTGTCGCTCCAGCAAACAGCCTGAAACTTCTTAAAGCTGTGCAAGGCACCCTCAGAAAAATCTTTGAGATATCCAGAACATCAACTCGTGAATGCAGAATGTTGTAAATGTATAGGACTTCCATCACTTTACGAAGCGTGCTCAGACCCTGAAGCCCGTAGAATGAGAGGGCATCCTTATAGGCATCAAATTTTCTCCCAGATCTACATTAGCATTGAAAATTTGAGATTGCGATAAATTCTCTTCTTTATAAATTTAGAAAATGTCATTTTATAATAATTTTTGATAGCAGCATGATACACTGAGCTGTCGTTTTCTGTGGTGAGCCTTCCATCTATCTAACCAACCTGATTTTGCTGTGAATGACGAATCACCACCTAATTTGTCATTTAAAATTAAAGCTTTAAATTGTAAAATATCATCTGATGTAGGAACCCCATTCTCCCTCTCTTGGGTTAACCACATAGGCCTCCACTTCGTCTAACGGACTACTTTTTCCCATTCTGATAGTCGCCCAGTTGCCTAAACTATCTTTAGCCGCAATTTGTTTAAATAATTTTTCAATCTTTTTTCCGTGCTTTTTCCAGACTGAAAAAATTGTATTTCCTACATCTAATTCATCACATATCGTTTTTACAAATTTCCCCCTTATCTATACGAAATAGCACATTAAGTTTTTTCCATAGAGAAACCCTTATTCTTTTAGTTGCCATTTTACTAAACTACACCACACAACACAAAATTTCAACAACGATCACTACTGTAGGAAACTACACCTTACGATTAGAACATTCAATCAATACCAGTAGTAATGCACTGATTTTCTGAATAAAAGTTGACTAAAATAGACCACGACAGAGTGTACAGCCTTATACATCCGGTTATAGTAATACGTAACATTATTCACTCTATTCTTAGAATGAACGATAAAGTCGGCAGGATGGTTATGTTTGTAAACAAACATTTCCGACGCATGAGTAATTAAAACTATAGGCTACTGTACAAAAATACTGTATTAAATGACAACTCAATTCTTAGAAAAATTAAATGTTTACGGTAATTAGTACGACATGAGTTATCTAAAAACGAATACACGTTCTTTTAATAAGTAATGCACTTCAGTATGTAAAAACTGTGATACAGTACGAGTTAACTACCGATAATATGGATACATTATTGTAAATTACAGTAATAAAGTATTTATTTATTTTTATATAGTATTAAAAAAATATATATGTGTACTTTACTATTACAATACTACAGTACGTAATTTATTAAAAATAGGCCTACCTACACCAATATCGGTCCGGATAATACGGAAGTCCGGTTGAATGGACTCCAGTTTAACGGGGTTGTACTGCAGATGCTTTCGTTGGCTATTGATTAATTTAAAGCGAATGCCTTAAACTTGCTTTTAAGATCCATAACCAAACGTTTTGTTGAGATCTTGATTTAAAATTACAGGCTTCCTCTTTCGGAACTACGCACCCAGATTACTTTTTCAATCGTGAAGTGAGAAGCGTCAGATTAGTAACTGCTCATACTAGTTCACAATTTTTATTATAACTAATAAAATAACAATAACAATTTTATTGACTTGGTTTAAAATAGTACAAAAGCTTTTTACTTAGAAGTAATTATTAGTGAAACAACATCATAATAAAATAATCATTTATTTACAACAAATTAAAGCAAATATTATAATATCTACATTAAAACTATCATAGAACAAATCGGTATATTTTTCACAATAATAATTTATATTGTTTAAATCATTTATTTCAATGCACGAGAAAAAAATAACAGAAATATTCTACTTTTGAAATTTATAGGTGATTGCAAAATATTTTAAACTTAAAATAGCAGTAAATAGTAGTTATATTATAAAAGTAATTACTATAGATGAATCTGAGTAGCACAAAAATAATGAAAGCTAATTAGAACAATAAAACCATCGATAATACAGTCATATAGAAAGTCTTAAACTACATAATATCTCAGACATATAATAATAACCAGCAAATAAAACCTAACAGTTTAAGTGGCACGTAGAATTAAATTGGCATGGATTGCCTTTGGTAAGCTCAACTTTATGCTGAGATGTGTCTGTTCCCCAGAGTAAAAAAAAGTAAAGTATATCAAAATTACGTACTTTCAGTAATTACCCATGGCACTGAAATATAAAGTTGAAAACAAATTGTCAATTACAGGCAGGTGGAGTGTTACATTATTTGCACTTGATCTGCTAGTTCCAGGGCTGCAACAAATAGTTCTGTTTCTTATCATATGGTCAGCCAATTATATGAGAAGCATTTAAGAATAGAAGAGGTAGGGGTGTGAAAGACACTAGTCAGAGTTATCTCCTCTGAGAGTAATGAATTTCATTATACAACCAGACCCTGTGGTGAATGAAGTGAAGGTGTCATTTACAGGGTGGAAAGTAGATGGTTTTCAGAGGACCTGGCAGGCTGATAAGCAAATTTTTCCACTTAGTGAGGAAGGAGTAGTAAACCACCTCACTTCTCGTTTTACTTAGTAAAGCCCCTAACGGTTCAAACCTGCCTTTTGGTTGATGACTTAAACAGCGAAGACATACTAAGAGTAGCATAAAGGTCTAATGGAAAGAGCCACGTTAGGGATTTCTATACGAGACTGAATGAGATGAATGGCATATGGCAAAGCAGAGCAGTGACAAATGGGCACATTGAGTGATCCAGTGGAGACCTTGTGGAACTAGCAGAGATTTTGTAAGATACGGAGGAGGATGATGCTACAAGGAACTTCTGGGTAGAGGATAAGAAAAGCTCACGACAATGATAATCCAAGTGATATGTTCAGTGATAACCGTGTTATTCCTGTAAACGAATTGTGCGAATTTCAATTAATATGTTCATTAAATGTACAATTTGCTAAATACAGGTTAAGAAATTGACAAATGTTTTCTGGCATAATTTATAGAGCAAAGTAGTTTATAACAATGTCAACAAAAGACAGTGTGTGCAACAATGTTGTTACATTAAATTATCTTAGAAGGTTTGTAGTACAAACATCTTTGATCACTGGAAAACTTGGTTATCATATTTCAGTTAATTTGCTTTATTTACATGCATTACAAATACTATACAATTAATATATAAATACAGTACACTATTTACCTTCATTAAGTGACAATGCTGTGAATATAATGTAATTAGACATCGCTGCACATGTATTTCTATTTTCATCTTATTCATTACATATAATAGCCAATTTACAGATACATAAAAATACTTATATAATAGCTTAATCTTAAGAGCTTTATAAGTCATATGTTTAAAACACAAAGCCTGGTTTAATTTATTTTAAATGGAGATTCTGTTTGTTCTTAAACAGAGTTCTGTGGAAAGTATTTATGGCTATGATAAGGACACTTTAGGTTTCTGTAAAGAATTTGGAAATAAAAATTGGTAAAAGCCGTAAAGAAATTTTGCGAAGTAAATCAAAATTACTGAATTAAGATTTGGTAGATCCACCGGGTTAGTTTAGTGGTAAAGTCGTCATCGCGAGTCAGCTGATTTCCGGAATCGACGGTCCCTGGTTCAAATCCTAGTGAATGCAGTTACTTTCATACGGATTTGAATACTAGACAGTGGTTACCCCGGTGTACTTTTTACAATTAACCATACTTTCTCAGGAATGGTCGGCCTCGGTTTGTACAAGACTACACCTTATTTACATGTCATACACATCATTCTTGAATCATTGGGTCATGGGGCTGCTTAATATTTTGAATTGAGCAGATTGAAACGTACACACATTAGGAATTAGAAAATGAATTGATGATGCCACTATTTTGTAAGGGACGTTACGAAAGTCCATTTGTTTTGACTGTAATGCTGAAGGATTTTTTTCTTTATAACATTTATCTTATTTCATAAACACTGGTACAAAACAACGAGAAATAAGACTATAAGTGTTAATGTAATTGGGAATTCGGTTGTTAAGAATAAATTGGCATTATTGTAGGAGTTAATTCACAGTGGATGTCTATTACCTCCCATTTTTCCAGCACGTAGTTTCCAGTTCTCTTTATGTTACAATGTTCGGTTTTTAATGACTTTAATAGTTGATTCGGTTGTAGGCTCACAAGAATTAAATTTTCTTAAAGTATGTTTTATATAAATTGTACAGTAAACTTCAGAATTATACTACCAAATTTAATTCTATAATTCTTTTATTTTTGCCAATAGTTTTAATTTTACTTAGAAGTAAAGTAGATTATTCTTAATTATAATGCTACACGGATAATTCAAAAACATATCATCTGTTAAAAGCCAGTAACAAAACAAGTAATTTTTTTATAGTTAAAGCCCGGAACAATATTTTATTTGCTTTTGGTGGTGTGGTGAATAAAACACATATGAATTCATAAATTGGCGGATACCCTTCCAAAAATCTCCTTTTGATTTTAGGGTTATAAACATGAATTTTTTGAAATTGCAATTAACAGTAAATAGTTATTTAAAATAAATGAACAATTTTTATTTATTGTTATTATTCTCCCGGAAATTTATACAGTTATCCACTGCTACTAGCACTTGTTTTATAATTTCCCTTATACTGTGTTTTGGTTACTATTGAAATAGCATAAAACTTATATATAATATTATACTGATAGCGTAACTCCAATACAAAAATTTCATTATCGAACAGGTTAATCTAATTTTATCTTTATGATAGGTACAACAAGTTTTTTTTTAAATTTTGTCAATAATCTAAGTCTAAAAGTGTTGCGTCAACATAATTCTTTGGCTAATTATCTATTGAATAATACCACTGACTAAAAGTTCTAAAATATTAGACTTACTGAAATACTAAAATTACTATATTAACTAAAATACTAAACTTACTAAAATATTAGCTGCTGTAGATAGAACACAGGAAAATAAATGTACACACTGTTAAAATCTGAAGTTTTCTACTTTTAGAAAGACGTCTTACAAATTTCGGATACCTCCCTAGAACTAAATGCACTTTTATCATCTGCTTTTAGCTTCTGCTTTAGGACTTTAGGGCTTTGGTAAAATATTCTTTTCGATTCACGTAGATGAATAATTGATAAAGTTTATTTACGAATATTATTATTATTATAATGGCTGTTCTACAGCTCTAGGCTATTTACCGCAACCCAAATCGCAATTCATTCCTATTGAATAAATCTTCATTCCTTAGACCTATTCTTTCCATAACTCTCATAACACTCTTCTCTAGTTTGTCTGTGCTTCCTCCGTCTAGCTGGAACCCATAGCCAAATCTTTCATGGCAATCTGTCTCCTTTCATTCTTTGCAGATGACCGTACCGGATAAGTTGTCTCTCTCAATATATGTCAACTAATACAATTTTTACCAACTTCATCAAAATCTATTCATTCCTAACTAGATCTAGCAAAGTAAACAGACAATTTCTTCTCCAGAAACGTATTTTTTTAGCTGTTATTCTATTTTTAAATCCTGGTTGGAGTACTAACCTCTAAGGCTCAGAGGTCTAAGCCTAGGCTATACTGGAGATTTAAAGTAAAAGAACGGAAATTTCTCTTCAACAGAAGAAACGTTATGTTGTGTATAGTCTACAAAACAGGATGCCACATTCTGGTGATGGATCTACCTCTGCTAATTTTTTCTAAAATTTTATTGTCTGCCTTATCATCTAACGTTAAAAGTGTGCCAAGATAGATTATTTTTATAGTCATGAACCAATTTAATAACTCACTTGTCAGTTTGTGTATTTTGTCTTTACTCTCCAATGACTATATGTAATTTAATTTTTTTTAAATCATTATTTAGTTTTCATTCGTACTCTGTCAGGGGTCCCGGGTTCGATTCCCGGTTAAGCTTGAAATTTTATCTTCTCTCATCTTCGTTTATCACCCATAATTTTCCATTAGTAGAAATTGAAAAACCGTTGTACGTAAATCATTAATGTAATTTTCGATCAACTTTCTAATCATGTTCCAAATTATAATATTGTTTTTAGCCAACACCAGTTGATCAAAATAGTAAAGATAATTATTTAACAATATAAATTATGGTCTACATTAGAATATCATACTTTTAACATACACATTTTTATTCCCAATTCAAACTCAAATCCTACTCTCACTTTCTAGTCCAACTTTTTTATATATTTTTTATTTCTTAATATATGTACGTTACAATCTGTTCAATTTAATAACAATAAGCAACCATGACCCAATGAGATAAGGATTATAATATTATGTATAGTGCTAGTCCAGGTTTTAATAACAAAATTTATAAAACATTAAAAAAACCGGCAACTATGGGCATCCCAGCCAGACTTTCTTGTTTGCAATAAAATATTTATACATTTTGAGTTAGCTTACCATCCTAACAAAACTTTTTGTACAAATATTTGAAGTGGAAACTTCTTTCGGCGCGCCTGGACTGTGTTTTTTCCACGGGATAAACGTTTTGTTTGCCGTCACGTCACGCTCGGGTATCAATAATTATCACTAGCACAAAAATTACCAATTATTAATTTACAAAAACACTTATTATTTAATTTGTTAACTTAATTAATTAATTTACTAATCGATTTCGGTCAGTCCCGTGACTGCTGGTTGTTTTAATCATTATTACTGAGAAATCCTCTTACTTCACTCATTACACTTAATTAATGTATTAACATCCAAAATTACTGTTTACCGATATTATTCGCGTGCTCCTCTTGATAATAGAAATTACCTTTGAATACTTCCTTATAATATATAAGCATGTGTATCGTTAAATGTATTTACAATGATATTCAAATTATGTTCGGGTATGTTTGCTGCGTACTAAACATATTACGTTACGAATTAATAACATTCTTAGAAATACGTAGACCTAGCTAGCTAATTTCAAAATAATTTCTTCGTATTAAAAGAGGAAGAAAATAACGTACATTATATTCCCTACCTTCAACTTTGAAGGGAATTTCAGTATTACATGAAAATGGCTTAATTATTTGTCAGGCTTTTGTCACATTAATTAATACGGCACATGGTATAATTCATTGTATAGGACTACTGTTCCAAGAAAATTTATGCCCATAATTTATTGATTGAATGTACCGACTGAAAATGTTTCATATGAAAATTAGATACGCTTTCATGAAACACCTTAAACACTAGCACCACCTATCTCGTTTTCCAACTACATGCAGTTAATTATTATGGCTGAACTTTAAGGATTTATCGATTTATAGTAATTAACAAAATTATGTTCTTGTTTTTGGTTTAAGGCCTCATTGCACCCATTGAATCAAATTCAGAAATCTTTCTTGGTTTGTTTTTAGAATTCTTACGTTTCTCCTAATAATTCTTCTTCATATTTTTAGGATCTGATCTGTCTGATTTTATCAGCATAAATCATTGACGATGGAGCTCGAGTTTTATTGACGAATCTTGTGTCTTTATCTTTAAGCAACTTATGCTATTCAGACTTTCTAAAAGATCTTGTTTTGAAATGTTAAGTTTTTGCATATCTTGCTTTATTTTGGCCAACCAGCTTGTCAACGAGTTAATTATAGAAATGAATTGTTTATTTGCTCGATTGTCCGATATTCTATATTAATGCCCGAAGAAAGAAATTCGTTTCTTCCACATGATTTCAGTAATTGGCTCGATTTGTTAGTATACTTCAGTTTACCCATTTAAAATATTAATACCAGCAAGACTTTTGCTGCAAACGGTAAGTGGCAGATATTTAACATTATATGCACAATATAATTTACCTATTTTAGTTTACATCTGAACTTTATAGTTTATTTGATTTTAATATTTTTATCAGTCGCCAACGGCCATGGCCGATCAGGCAACAATGAGCACGTCCGAAATGTTGTCGATAATAAGTGCTCACGTCGACAACAATTCTAGCGATACAGATAGAATAGAGTGGACAGATGTCGTTCCCAAGAGAAAAAGGCAATTACATGAAAATAGTCTGCCAAATAATAATTCAACTAAACGTTTTAGGGACCCTCGAGTGGGGGACGAACACGTCCCAATTTCAAACAGATTCGACCCACTTCCGACTGCAGCAGATGCAGTAGAAGAAAGCGTTACAGGTACATCACCTATTACAACAAAACAGTCGAGGCCTCCTCCTGTGCACTTGAAATCAGACGTGGATTTCGTGAAATTTCAGGGTTATCTCACGAATTTGCTAGGTACAGATAAATACCGCTGTACCGCTACAAGAACCGGCATCACTATCTACACACTACATTCTGATGATTATAGGAGGCTAGTATAGTGCCTGCGCACTAACAACGCAGAATTCCACACTTACCAATTAAAGGAGGACAAAGCATATCGTGTAGTAGTACGAGGGTTGCACCACACTATACCCTCAGAAATAATTAGTGAGGAAGTTACGAAATTAGGGTTTAAGGTGCGTAATGCGACAAACATACTGTCTCGCGATAAAGTAAAGTTACCACTTTTTTACATTGATTTGGAGCCAGATAAGAAAAATGGTGACATTTTTGACTTGACCGCACTGCTCCAATGTAAAGTTAAAATCGAAGAACCGAGGCAAAGGCGACAAATCGCTCAGTGTGCCCGCTGCCAACGATACGGTCACACTAAAACCTACTGTAATTTATTACCCCGCTGTGTGCGGTGTGCAGGTCCACACGAGTCGAGCTCATGCTCTAAAACCCGAGAAACACCGCCGACATGTGTTTTATGCGGCGGGGCACACCCATCCAATTACAGAGGTTGTACAGTACACCGCCAATTACAGCACCGTCGATCTCCAGCATCAACAGTGACCGATACGAAGAAATTGTCTTCAACAGATTCTAACTATCCAATATTACCGCTACCTGGTACCTCTGAAACTCGTAGTCAAACAATTACGTTACCAAAAACTCCACCTCGTCGATTCTCCACGTACAGTCAAGCTGTGAAATCTGACCAGAAGCCAGCTGAACACGACTGTTTGCCTACATCTCAGGATATTTCGAATCAGCTTACAAGTTTCCTCACAGAAATAAAAGACCTCTTCACTCCGGTCATCACAATGATGAGTCAACTGATACAGATGCTCTTAACCAACCATGGTAAATAATAGAACAACAGCTAGTTCACTCGTCATCATGTTATGGAACGCCAATGGCATCCTTCAACACCGAAATGAAGTAGAACTATTTCTACATGAAGAGCGTATTGACATTGCTTTGCTAACAGAAACACACCTGACTTCTCGCAGTAGCTTGAATATCCAAGGATTTAACATCTACAGAACCGATCATCCAGACGATACAGGTCATGGTGGAACTGCAATATTAATACGACGAGGAATCCAACATTATTTCCATCCTATGACACCACCTAGTGAACATTTGCAAGCCACAGCAATAACTGTGTTAACACGTGGGTTTAACGTCACTACAGCTGCAATCTACTGCCCACCTCGCCCGCTGACAAATGAGAGACATTTCCAGCAATTGCGTTCTGATCTAGGCGATTGCTTCATTGCAGGAGAAGATTTCAACGCCAAACATCCAGCCTGGGGCTCACGTCTTACAACATCAAGAGGTTGAGCCCTTCACAAAGTTATTTGTGATGGCCAGTTACAAGTACATTCTCCAGGTACACCAACCTATTGGCCCGCTGCTAGAAACCGTCAACCTGATCTGCTCGATTTTCTTTTCTCCAAAGGAATGCGAAACTACCACCTTGCAACTACAGCTACAAATGATCTCTCCTCTGACCACTCGGTTGTAATCACTATGCTGAGCACTGAACCGGTGCTGACCCCACCAAAACCAACTCTAAATCTTGGACGAATGAACTGGGACTCATTCAAAGAAAAAATTGCGAACAACCTAACGCAAAACATACCACTTAAATCGAATAACGATCTTGACAAGGCTGTGAACATTTTACGACCGAAGTACAGAAAGCTGCCTGGGAATCATCTACACCCATTAAACGTTACCCTACCACTCAAGATGTTCCGCAGTATGTTAGACGCCTGATACGAGAGAAAAGACAAGCTAGACACAGGTGGCAAAATTCTCGTCTACCAGACGATAAACAATATCTCAATAGAATCGCCAACCGTCTGAAGAAAGAATTAGCCAGATTAAAAGCAGAGCATTTTGAGACTTTTTTAACATCGATGAATGAAAGCACAGACTCACTATGGCGGACATCTAAGAAGCTTTTACAACACCGAAGTGTTTCTTTGCCACTGAGAAATCCAGATGATACTTGGGCGAAAACGGAAAACGAGAAAGCTACTCTCTCTGCGACTCATCTAACCAGTGTATTCAAACCACACGAAGATGTGCAGGACGTGAATTTTATACAAACCGTCGATAAAGAACTGCAGTCACCTCTCCAGCTTTCACTGCCTCCACAACCATTTACGATCGATGATGTCGAAAAGGCAGTACAACGGCTGCCAAAGAGAAAATCGCCGGGATTTGATCTCATTACATCTGAGGTACTGCAACACCTACCGAGAAACGGCTTACGCTTTTTACTACTATTATTCAATGCAGTCCGTCGTGTGGCGTATGTTCCTGGACAATGGAAATTTGCCGTAGTTAGGTTTTTCTTGAAGCCCGGAAGCCGTATTACCTGCCTTCATCCTACCGTCCTATCAGTCTCCTTCCGACGACAGGAAAATTATTCGAACGCCTCTTACTACCACGCTTGCAGATACAATATGAAGACGCCAACATTATTCCACCTCATCAATTTGGATTTCGGCCGCTACATTCGACGACACAACAACTGCACCGAGTTGTGGACTTCATTCGGAGGGTCTAGAAAGGAAAGAGTATGTCACTGGCATTTTCTTGGATATCAGCTCCGCGTTCGACAAAGTATGGCATGATGGACTACTATTTAAATTGAAAAGTGTTTTAAGTGACTCGTACTATTTGGTTGTAAAATTATTTTTAGAGCATAGATTTTTTGAAGTCCAGCACGGTACTGCTTACTCTGAGCTGCACAAAATTAACGCCGGAGTACCCCAAGGGGCAATACTATCCCCATTTTTATATAGCGTATTTGCTTCGGATATGCCTATTTTGGACACATCGGTAACCGCGACGTATGCTGACGACACAGCAATTCTTGTACGGGAAAAGGGCGCGGATGAGGCTTCCAGGTTAGTACAGCGACATATTTTATTAATACAGGACTGGCTTACCCGTTGGCGTATTAAGGTGAACCCAGTTAAGTCAACACAGGTTACGTTTACCTTACGACGTCAAACTTGTCCACCTGTGATGCTGAATAACGTTCATATCCCCCAAGCCAGAGTGGTGCGGTATCTTGGTTTGTGGCTTGACAGACGACTAACTTGGAAGCATCATCTGCGTACTAAACGTTTAGAACTTAACCGCCGCCAGAAGCTACTCTACTGCTTAATTAACCCTCGATCGAAATTGAACCTCCGCTCCAAAATTTTATTATACAAAACCCTTTTGAGACCAATCTGGACTTATGGTGTCCAGCTATTTGGAGTAGCGGCAGAGAGTAATTTAAAGTCGATCCAGGCCTTTCAATCAAAATTCTTAAGACTTGCTTCTGGCGCTCCTTTTTATGTAAGCAGTAAAACCCTCCACGACGATTTCAAAATTCCGACAGTGAAGGAGCTAACCGCGTCCTTGTATAGTAAATTTCACGAACGACTAGATGTCCATCCAAACCAACTAGCCCGTGATCTAGCTACAAGGAACTTTCCACCTGTGCGACGTCTAAAGCGAAAATGGAGTAGAGACCTCTTGGTCTAAATAACGGATAATACCCATAGTTACAAATGGAGAATGTGCCACTGGGTACCTCTTCTCCTTAATGCGAAACTCCCCACCACCATTTAAATATCATTTACGGAAATTGTGCAGCTCAATGTACAGTACCGCAATAAAAATTTAAGACAAAAAAGAAAAAAAAGTTTAGACATTAAAATCCCAAAATCTTTGAGTTTCCGTTTCTTGTTTATGCAAGTTCTAAAGATTTTTCTTTATTTTTATATAATTTCTCTCATTCTCATTTCAATTATTAAATTAGAAATAGTTTCACAGCAGTAAGTGGGTTTGGGTTGTAGTAGGCCTACTACCGTTTTATAGTGTTGCATTATGTTCTTTTTAAAATAGTAACCTACAGTCAATTCTGGAGAGGAACAATGTAGCCTGATAATATTATTAAATTATTTTGTTATAAATATAATTGTGTAACATTTACATATCGACTTAAAGTATAACCCCATGGGTCATTTGATTACTAACTTAGGCCCCTATAAGTCAGGCCAACTTTGTTATTATTTAAATAAATAAGGTTTTGGCATACATTAGATTATCATAAACTCGCTGCACTTAACCATCGAAAAAACAATAATTGTATTTTCATTTTCAACGTTCTATATTTCCTGTGGAGTAGAAATATAACTTACAAATACGTTTTGCATCGATCAGTTCGAACACGTACGGGCAACAAATATTTAAAAAGCTTAATCTTTTGATTCAACTAAGCTTGGAGTTTGATTCACAATACTCTTATTTAGTATTAATCTCTGTACATTTTACTCCAAAACCTAAACACTTAGAGATAAAGTAATAGTTCTATTTGTAATGATTTATCTGTAAGTTGGATATAGGCTATATTATTTTATTTCTATAAAAAAATAAATTTTAGAACTTTAAAAAGATGTTTAATTTTTCAGTCAATTATGCCAGTGGTACCTGGCCGTCCGACAAAGACATCGGTCGCGTTAGTCAAACTCATTACTCTTTCAAACGTACGCTTATAATATGGTGTGTTAACACTAGTTCTTGAGTTAAGTGGAATAAGGTATAATTTGTTTCTACTACACTGCAGCTGAAAATTTTTAAATTAACTCAATAAATAATTATTTCCTTGTAAATAGACTACTCTTTGTTATAAGGAATTATTTGTTAGGAATGTGACTCTAATTTTAGAACATTTTGGCATATTATAAAAATATTACAATTTTTTTTTTTTTTTTTTTTTAACAATAAGAATTATTTACAAACAGTTTAACAAAAACTTTCAGTAAATATTGTGATAATGAATATAACTTGAAGAAGACAGCACTCAGCAGCGTTGCTTCCGTGTGATCGTTTGGTTAAAAGTTATGAAGGGTTTCTTCTTAATCCTGCTGACGTATATATTTTTTTTTACGGATGAAGTGAATGAAGGTGTGAAAAGGAGTGGATGAAGACGTGATACTGACGATCTGTGTAATTGATGATTGAAAATTCATTAGATGATTAGTTGTAGATTAATGAGAGCTATGGATTTAGTTCATTGAGAAATAAGAGTTGACCATCCGCAATATAACTTTGTGTTTTTAATTTTAAAAAGATGGTTAAACATTTTTTATCAGGTGAAACGAAATGGAAGATCTAATATTCTCGCCTTCTTGAGTCTTTGATTTTCAATATTGTCATCGAGAAGATTTATAGCCAAATGATTAGAATGAGTGTCCAACTTGGTTAAATACTTTTCACTCCGGCTGCTAATTTCTTCTCTCACCGTAGGTATGCCCAGGTCATGATGGAGTACTTCATTAGGCACATACCAAGGTGCACAGCATATAAGGCGAAGAAACTTCGATTGAAATCTCTGTAATATTTCTACGTTAGACGTACTTGCTGTGCCTCAGAGTTCAACTCCATAACTCCAAACTGGTTTTATCATCACCTTGTACAGTGTCAATTTATTTTCCAAAGACAACTGTGATCGCCTCCCGACAAGCCAATACAGTTGTCGTAATTTAAGTCCGAGTAGTTTCCGTTTGGTCCATATATGTTTTTTCCACGTCAATCGCCTGTCTAGATAGATTCCCAAGTATCTCACATCATCTGAGTGTGGAATTACGTTGTTGCGAAACGTTACTGGTGGACATGATTCTCGTTTCATCGTAAAGGTTACGTGTGCAGACTTCTGTTCATTTACTTTGATCCTCCATTTTTGGCACCAGTCTTGAATGTTATCTAGATGTTGCTGTAGTTTTTCAGAAGCGTGGACTGAGGAGGCATCAGACGCAATAATAGCAGTGTCATCGGCAAAAGTTGCTGTTGTTACAAGTTCATTTACAGGAATATCTGCCGTAAATAGCGTGTATAGAAAAGGACTTAAAATGCTACCTTGAGGTACACCTGAACGAATTAGCTGAACTAACTGCGATTTCTTGAAGCTCTTGGTTAATTATTTAAAGTACACAATTTACTCTACTAGAATAAATCGAATAATAATTTAATA
This sequence comes from Catonia carolina, assembly GCA_035578175.1. NCBI lineage: Eukaryota > Metazoa > Arthropoda > Insecta > Hemiptera > Achilidae > Catonia > Catonia carolina. Next base: position 327,540,432 of record JAQMRL010000001.1, on the reverse strand, counting down.
TAATTAAAAATTACTTAAATTTGATTAGAAAGCAAGAATTGATAGTTATTTGCTTTTTAAACTATTTTAACGAAACTGATCACGAAAACCCAAATGTACATTTACAACAATAGCTAATGTTAATGGAAGAAAAAAGTTGAAGACGATCTGGTAATTTAATGAGTTTGATATTGACTTACAGGTCCAAAAGTTAATTTATTTTTTATTAATACAAAAAGGTGTTTTTTTAAAAATTGTTGTTTTCATATAACACGTAATAAATTATCAGTAAAATATGGAAACATGTGCAACATGTTCGACAGTGTTAACGGCTACGCTATCAAGCGGAAAGTGCATTTACTATTATATACATATTGTATATAATTATTATTTTAAATCGCCAGAAAGTTTTACACGTTAACATCCACCCTTTCCTGAGTTACTGTAGTTGCTAATGACCAGACTTTTCATGTGACTTTAAATACTCTGAAGGAAAATTAAAATACGTTTTTTCAATAATTTTTCAATACTAATGTAACATGGTCGCCAATGACCTACAATGTAATACCGATGTGACTTCAATTAAATAATAAAAAATATTTGAATGCAGAAACTTTGAACGTTATTTCTATGTCTCCAAAGCAATAAATTATTGAACGTGTATTTACTAAGTGCTTAATCTACAAAACATTATTTATTCTTTAACTACAGTCAAAACAACTCGTGCAATTGCGAAATCTCGCATTCATTTTTTCACAAAAAAGAATTGGTGCCATTAAATTATCAATGTAAAATTGCTTCTTTGTGTGTATAATTTATGCATAAATGATTATTCATTTCTGTATCAATATTTAAAAATATGTAAACGAAGCCAACAATCGTCATCAATGGAAAGCCAATTGATTCCAGTTTTATTTTGCGACTGCTTTTTGAACCGATTGAAGGAAATAACTTCTATAACATTTCACATTTATCTCAATACATCTTTTGGAAATGTACACACTATGTTTATTAAAAAGCTAACAACGAGGAGTTCTTGGATTCGATTCTCGGCTAGAATCTAGAAATTTTCTGAGTTAAAACCCACCGTTACATAACCTTCCGTAGTCGCTAATAACCAAACTAATGTGAATTTAAATAATTAAAAGATAATTAGTTAACACAATAAAACGATATATTGCACATATTATAACACAAATTAATCTGACACATAGATTTTTACATTTGTAAACGTTTTGTGATTTAACCAAATAATTTCTGAAATACTGTATCAACGATAAAATTTTCAAAATAGTACCTTTGCCAAAGTTGGGATAAAGTTTTCCAATTTGATTTTCACGTAAAATGGAAAATTAGTTCTTTGATGTTATATAGCAGTAAATTAAATCATGAACTGACAGAAGTTGATACGTTTAAATAACTGTAAAACGAAACAAAAATAATAACTTTTTACATTTATTTTTGTTTTACGTCCGACTGTTTTCAAATTACTGCTAACGCACGCAAAGGGTAATCGATGAAAATGAGTGATGAAAAAATGCCAGACTTGACCGGAAATCGAACCTGGAACCTTGGATAAAAAACCAGTTAAACTGACTACTACACCCAGGAGCCGGCAAAATATAAATTTAATATTAAAAAATAAAAATTTAAAACAATCACATACCGTTAACAGCATGTAACATTAACACCATAAACCGATACCTCATAAGAAAGCTTATTGATATTTACTAGACAATTATATTGTGCTAAAATACATTGTATACGTTTGTGAGAAGAACGAACTGCAATGAAAGGAATTGTAGGGTTTTTGACAGTTTTATTAATTCCTGGTGCAGTCGTTAAAATTACGCTTTTTTTATAAAAAGGAAAATGTCATGTTTTGTTTATCCGGAGATGTCGGAAGATAAATAAATAAACTTTGTTATAAAAGAAATATTGTGACATATCTAAAGGAATGCGCGTTCAAGAATTTTCGAGGAGGACCGAGATTTTAAAAATGGTAATGTTAATAATAAGAGTGATAAATAGGGTTCCAAGAAATAGTTATAAAGGGTCTCGTGTAGTCAGGTAGGCTTGCCAATTGTTGTACGGGTATTTTGAAAGAGTCGGTTCTTATTTAGATAATTGGCCTTTTTGTAACACTTTTTATTCAATGCTAATTTGTTTACAGTTGTTAAGATTTATCTAAAAGCCGTCAGAAGGATTTTTGTATATTTTTTATTATTGTATCGAAAATCTCTCTTTCTTGAAATCTCCATTAGCCCACCTATATAAGCAGCCAGTTTGATTACGGTCAGTTTTACTTTCTCTGTGATTCAGTGAGCGAATTGATAGTGCATAACAGTGTGTTAGAAAAGGTCAACATTACTGTGAATTACTGTCTATTCTTTAACTTTTATTTATTCTGTATCGTTTTTGTGTAAGTAATATTTAGTAAATTGGTTAAGTCTATTTAATGTTGTTAGTTGATTATAATTAGTTCTTATTTATTATAAGTAATGTAGTTGTAATTTACTTGTAGATTTTTAGTCACTTTAGTATTGCAAATTTTTTTTAGTTGTAATAAATACTTGAATTTTGAACTTTAGTGTGTTAATTATTTAATTTACCCAGATCCCGAAACGGACCTTAGAGAAAAGTGACACAATATGGTTTTATATGCGATGAATCATACATGTTATTCATTCCTGTAACCATCTTCTGAGTGGCCTGCCAACTTATCGTGTGACATCTGGAACTTACTGAACTGTCATCAAAGATAACCTCTTGGAACTCTTTCTATCCAGATTTTACACCACGTCTTATAACCTTTAAACCTGTCACTTATGGTCGGAACTCTCAATTCCTTCCTTATTCTAATATTTGGAATATTGTTCAGCAGTGCATATCTACATCTTTTTTAGTACTTCTTAAAAACTTCCTCACAGCTGCTTCGATTTTATTTTTTGCTGGATTTGAATCTGTCTATTTCTTTTTCACCAATGTAATTCTGAATAGAAACTAAAAAAATTATTCTTCAACAAAAAATGGATTAAATTTTTTGAAATCTTTAAAAGGAATTTGAATTAAATATAGTACGTTAAAACTTTTGTGTACTTAAAAACTAACGGAAGAATGGTAATACTGGAAACCTTTTAATTAAATATTTAAAAAAAAATATCATAACGGCAGGCCCATTGGCGTAGTAGATAGCGCAACTGGCTTCTACGCCGGGGTCCCGGGTTCGATTCCCGGTCAGGTCTGGCATTTTTATCACTCATCTTCATGTGCCATCCTTCTCACCGTCTGCATTAGCAGCAATTGCAAAACAGTAAGACGTAAAACAAACAAACAAAAATCATTCGTACGAGTATTTAAAACAATTTCTTCGTACTTTAATTTTATTCCGGAAAATTTAGTGCTAGATTTCCAAAAAGTATTTTGTAAAACTATTTAGTTTAGGAGTAATAGAAACTATTTTCTTTACTTTCTTATTTTATCCGAGGCGGTGAGGAAAACTCATGTTCACTCCCTCACAGTGGAGGAAGTAGTGTTGGACTCAATTGACGTGCTCTCGTCCGGCCTCAAGGAGGCCGCAACCGCCTACCAACCAAAAAACCACCGCCTGGCCACTTGATCCGACATCAGCAAAAACCCTCCACCTCCCTCGGAACTGATTAGTTTGAAACTTAGCTTCATTAAGTTTGAAACTCGTCAAACATGCCCCAAAGCAGCCATCCCCTGTTAGTAAATGCGCCAGTTCGTGGGTGGTGTCACTTTACTTTACTTTTTTACTTTCTAAAGGAACGTAATGTTACTTCATTACGAGTATTCTATAAATCATTTATAGAATTTTTATGTTGCAGATATCACAAATTAAAAATTTTTAACTGTTTAAACATTGAAGTGCACCTAAAGGTATTTTCTTTTAATAACATCACGAACGGTCTACGTTACGTAATAAATTTAACATTACATTCTGACTTGAAAATTCCATTTGTAACAAAAACTGCTTAACTCGGATATTTAACAGAAAACTAACAGACTAAAAAGTCTGAAAAAAGTGAGAAAAAACAGACAACAAAAGTTCAGACAAAATTTAACACCTGCCACCTACCTAAGTAGAAAATGGGATAGAGATATACTGATATAACTGAGAAAAATTACAATGCTCAGTTAAATATTCGTATTGCTTGTTCACATTTTCAAAATGTTTCTTCATGTAAATATTTTATTTTATTCATTTATGTTAAAATTTCTTTAAAATTTTTAATTTTGTTATTCATTTCATTTTTGTTTTGTTTTTCATTTTATTTTGTTAAAAATTTAAAAATAAAATGTACCCTACTTAAATTATTCTTGTGTTAATTGTCACATCCTTGAATTTTCTTTTTTATGTTAAATCTTTAATATCTATTGGTATAAATATATTCTTTGAAAAAACTTTTGTATTTTTCTTAAATTGGCAACGCTCTAGGAACCCGCATGACAAAAGGCTCTTCAATAACGCTGCCCAAACTTTGAAACGAATGTTACGGAATTTTTCTAACGACTCAATACAACAATATTTGAAACTCTTGTCTCCTGACAACACGACAAACTATTCTTTGTGGAAGCAAATGAAGAAAGCTAAACGTCCGAAGCAACACACATCTCCATTTAAAACTTCAACTGGTTGGGCTAAAAGTAATCATGACAAGGCTGAAGCGGTTGCCGAGTACCTATAAGAGGTTTTTAAACCTTTCCCATCTGAATGCAATCCAGACGATGAAAAAGAATTATTTGAATTTTTTAGTTCTCCGTTTCAAATGAGTCCTCCAATAAAAGTATTTAAATTGTCTGAAATAAAACACACCATTAAAGTAAATTTGAGTTCGAATAAAGCACCAGGTTTTGACCTCATCACGGGGAAAATTTTGAAAGAACTTCCTGACAAGGCCCTTAGGCTGATTACAATAATTTTTAATGCAATATTACGTCTGGAATACTTTCCTTCTAACTGGAAAGTTGCTCAAATTATAATTATCCTAAAACCTGGGAAGCCACCGCACGAAATATCGTCTTACAGACCAATAAGTTTGTTGCCAATTCTTTCAAAAGTATTTGAAAAATTATTGCTTCAAAGATTACGCCCAGTACTGGATACCATAAATCTCATTCCGAATTGCCAGTTTGGTTTCAGAGAAGGTCATGGCACGATTGAGCAAATTCACAGAGTTGTAAACAACATCTACAAAGCACTTGAAGAAAATAAATATTGCTCCACGGCATTTCTTGACATCAAGCAAGCCTTTGACAAAGTGTGGCATGCGGGTCTTCTTTTTAAGATTAAACAAAACCTTCCCCATCAGTATTACTCAATTATTGCATCTTATTTGGAGGACCGATACTTTACAGTGAAATATAAGGACGAACAATCATCTCTAAAATTAATTGAAGCTGGTGTTCCTCAAGGAAGCGTGCTGTCTCCTGTTTTGTACACCATTTACACTTCTGATCTTCCACAAAATGACAAAACCACAGTGGTAACATTTGCCGACGACACAGCCATTCAGGCAATACACGAAAATGCACAAATTGCATCTCATAACTTGCAGCAACACTTAGACAGCGTACAAAATTGGCAAAAAAAGTGGCGTATAAAAACAAATGAACACAAGAGTCTGCACGTCACATTTACACTAAAACGGGAAACATGTTCACCAGTGTTTTTGAACAACGTACAAATTCCACAATCCGATACGGCAAAATATCTTGGCCTCCACCTGGACAGGCGTCTAACATGGAGGACTCACATATGGAACAAACGAAAACAGTTAAATCTTAAATACCAACAGCTGTATTGGATGCTTAATGGAAAATCCAAATTATCGGCACAAAACAAATTGTTAATTTATAAAACTGTACTTAAACCTGTGTGGACATATGGGATACAACTCTGGGGCACAGCAAGTCACAGTAACATTGAAATAATTCAACGGTTTCAGTCAAAAATACTTCGAAACATCATCGACTCACCTTGGTACATATCCAACACTATATTGCACAGAGACACGAACACTCCCACGGTACACGAAGCTACACAGAAATTTTGCCTCAGTTACCAAACAAGACTTGAAAATCACCAGAATCCAGAAGCCATCAATCTCCTAGACAACAGTGGAACACACAGAAGACTATGCAGACTACACCCTACAGATTTATTTTAATATGTGATTGTGTAATTTATTTTACGATCGCAAGATCACTTCAACAAAATGGGAAATTTTATAGAGTAATACCAAGGGGTATTACTTACTCAAGATTTATACTTCCAACACATCTACTCATTGTTCTATGAGAGCAGATCGTAGATTTACAGTTATTAAAAAAAAAAAAAAAAAAAAATAAAACAAAAAAAAAAAACAAAAAAAATTTTTCTTCAAGCTGTTTGTTTTGTTTTTTAAGAATTTTATTGAACTTTTTCACGATTGTACTGTACCTATTGTACAATGTTAGAAAGAATTAAAGTAAAAAAAATGACTAAATGAGTTTGAAAACCAAACTTACTAAAACGTTTTGTATAAAAAAAAATTACTACATGTCTATTAATACACAACCAGTAAAAGTTTTAAAATTTGGAACAAAATCATCGAGGAACAATCTGAGAATGACAATCATAATCGATTACTAAAATAGTACTACTTACTATTAGTACTAAATAGTACCTTAATTTTCTAGCTAGTTAAAAATGGATAATATATTGAATTTCAAGACTACGTAGAATGAATTAAGCATAGACCTTTAAGTATAATCCCAAACATAAATGTTGAGAACAATAATCAAGAACATATTAATACGCATGGTTTAATAGTTAATTTTTGTCTCTGTTTTAGGGTGTAGTACTGTACACTAAGCAGTACAAATTACGTAAATAATATTAAAAGCTATTTAACTGGCGGCGGTGAAAAATCCAATTGCTATGAGAAGAGTTACTAGTGATTCATTCCACAGTTAGAACTATGATTGTTATCCGCCATTCAGACCAATAGGTTCCTGCTAAATTATTGCTTTAGACCTCGTGCGGTCCTTCAGTGCCTTATAGCTGCGTTATGTACTAAATGGCTAGGACGGTTATCTAGTTAATTGCTGAATATTTGTAAAAGACGCGGTTAGTTTTTTACTGTTTCTCTCATTTACTGAAAAATTTGATTGGAGGGATTTATTGCTTACATTAAGAAGGCACGACAGAAGTAAGTCTTAAGCATTTTGATTGAAAGGTCTACATCGACGTTAAATCATTGTTTGGAGTAGCTTTTACATTGGTCGCAAAATGGTTTTATGAATGAAATTTTTGGAATGGAGGTTAAGTTTTGATAGAGGGTTAATAGCAGAAGAGTAGCTTCTGGTGTTCTAATGTTTTGTACGCAGATAATGTTTCAAAGTTAGTCTTCTGTTAAGCCCCAAACCAAGACATCACGTGATTCTTACCTGGTGTATGCGGATGGACGTTATTCAGTTCCGCAGGTGGACATGCTTGACGTCGTAAAGTGAACGTAACTTGTGTTGATTTACTATTAGCGTTCACCGTAATATTCCAGCGGGTAATCTTGTATTATTACTACAAGATTTAATATTTAATTACAATTAATTTTTGAATCTTTTTGTATTAGAAAAATTTGAATAATTTTTAATAAAATTGGGATGAACCAGAAATTTACCTATAGAATAATGTAATACAAAACTTTTTTTTTAATTCATTTTTTTAACATCGCATCAACTACAACGGTCATTAGCGACGACGTTGGGGTGTAACTCTTGTACGATGGAGGATGAAATGATTTTTTGTAACGTATCAAAATATGCCGTGCCTGAGTGGGATTCAAACCCACGGCCGAATGATGAGAGATAAGCACGTTACCAACTACGCCAACGGGGTCGGCTAGGTAATCTTTAATGTGCTACAATACAGTCTTTATTTATAATTGTGTTGTAGGCCTACATCTTTTTCATACGCCTAAATTACTTTAATAAATTACAAATATACTTTAACATTTTCTTTGAACTGAGTACAGATAGACTCAATGTATTTTAGTCAAAAATATTAAGTTGATGGAACTACATAAAAGAGGTTAAAATTTAACTTTTCCATGTTGACATCTAGTTCAAATGAATGAAGAGTGATGTTGAAAAGAATATAGAAAGCAACCCATGGATACCATTATGCATATAAATAAAAATTTCAACTTCTCTCATACGAGCATCTTTTACTTTACGACATGAAAATGGTTCCACATCTGTAGAAAACACGAAATACGTATTTTCAAATAACTCAACCGTATAGAATTTGTAAAAATCTACAACCAAACATAACTTACTAAAAAAAACTTACTAAAAAAAACTTTCTACATACAGCAGTTCGCTAATTTGTTAAATCCAATTTAGATGAATAAAAATAAAAATTTTGAAGTTGTAGTCAACTGTTATTACAATTAAAAGTCATATTGTATATTATGTATGTTTTCTATAATAAATTGAGTTATTTTTCTTACCTTATAATAAAAAATTCGAATCAAAAGGCTGTAATTCGGAATAGATCATTTTAAATAAATAAACACAAAAGTGGTGCTAGAATATACGAGCAATAGATGACACCTTCCAGAAATCAACAACTAAAGACACAAGAATAATAGACCCTAACGTGATACAATAACACTTTAACCTGTTACTAGAAGTAACAATTATGCCCGCGGCGTCCATCAGGTAATGGTTTACACTGTCAAAAAGCACACAATAGCTATTTACATAGCTATTATATATCTTGTCGTCACTATATAAATACTTTTATACTATATACGTATATTATATTATTATTACTTTTCATCTGTTTTTTATCTTGTACAAAAAAGCGTAATCTGTTTAATGAAAAATTAATAAGAAATTATTTGTAAATATGAACACCAAAAATGATTAAAAATTAATTTGTAATCAATTAGTATTTGTACAGGCCCACAAATGCTAATTATTTTTTTTTTGCACACACTCCTGTATTTTTAGTAATGAACGCAACAAAAAACAGAACAAATGTACTGAGTGAAATTCCTGTCTTTAATTTCTGAAAATATTAAAATTAAAAACATAACGAATGAGTATAAATAGGTCTTTTGTCTTTCAACATAATGGATTTCAATTTCGTTTTTGAAATGAGATCGTGTTGCCAATTAAACGTTATTATTAAAAATTGTTTTGAAATGTTCCACAAACAGTTGATTAGTCTTTTAATTTAAAACAAATCATAGTATAGAAAAATCATAATTGTGTAGTCGTCCTACAAAATATAACGATTTTATTCAAATTTTAGCACTTGGTGTTATCATTAGGTAATTAAAGTATAAATATTTTTTATAAATAAAAAATAAATTTCTTAAAGGTTTCAAGCTGTAAAATTAACTTGTGATCTCTTTTCTTTTGTTGTTGAATATCATTAGTCCTTTGTGGCTGTAATCTTTTGTAAATCTCTAGTAGAGGTGATATTTTTAATACATTATATTCTCATTTTCTAGCGAGTTTTGTACTCATCAGGCCTGAAAATAGAAAATTTAAAATAAACAAAAACTAATACTTAAAGAAAAGTATGTGTTAATTCACTCATGTCTTTGTTAATTGGAAAAAGGTTTGTAGAGTTGGTAACTTAATTGAAATTTCTATTACTGTTTTTCGTATTAAGTGAGACTTGTACAATAGATAACGTTAGTGAATAAAACTCACTGAAGTGATTAATGCAAGCTTCTCTGCAATGTTTTAAATTTTTATAAAGAGTATTTATATCGTATTCTCATGAAAATGTTACTAGATCTTATTTTTCAAAAATAACTTTTTCAGTATGATAAAAGGAAGTTTAATCAATGAATAAAACACTACATTATATGTAGTGTATTATGAGCCAAGAGATGAAAACATGTTAAATATTATTGAATGGTGTTTTCGTTTGCTGTCAATGGCCTAGTGCTGTAGAACAAAAGCTACAATATTAATTAATGTTGGACTCCTCATCTCTCACAGTAGCCATTTCGTTCCACCACTAAAACATACTTACTATACTCAGGGAAGCGGATGAAAACATTTTTCTTTTTCTGCTTTATATTATTGGTTTTAGGAAAGTGGATGACCTACTCTAGTTTTTTGTACATGTACAGTAGGGAAGTATTAGAACCTTAGAGTACTGCACTTAACCTAAAAGATGTACCGTTGTAAAAGTACAATTGTAAAAACAATGGAAGGTTATGGTAATTCATAATTACTATAACTTCCATTACTCTGTAACAAACCATTAAATAATCTCTGGGGGAAACCCCCATTGTTAGAATAAGTTACATTAGAATAGTAAGTAGTTAGACAAGAGGTTGTAAATATAGCCAACGGTCAACAATCCATTAAGGTGTATTTCCCACTCAGTGTTTTTGGGCTTTTATTCCACCTACCAACTTTCAGCCAATCACTGAGGTAGTTTTCCTTCCCGTTGGCCCTCCAGGTTGGTTGAACGGTTTGTGGGAGAGGGAGGCTTGTCAACCAGAGGTTTCCTGGTTTGGACCCGGGAAATTTACAATCAGTTCCCTTGGGACTTAAGAGTGGAACAGAGGAGTTTATTAAGAAGGGCAGTTTTTGAAGAAGTGAGTAGTAGAACGAGGCTGACCACGAGTACGCGGAGAAGAAGAAGAAAGGGGAAAATATTTGAGGTAAATTCATTTCGTATTTATTAAGGGTTGTTAAGTTTTGTTTTTGAATTAAAGTCGCGACAAAGTAAAGGTTGGCTATATTTTAAAATAGGTTAGGGTAATTAAAGAATATTTTTGTTAGTAGTTAGTTAATTTGATTAGTAGTAGACTCATTAAATATTTAGTTTAAAGCAAGGAAGTTTAGTTTTATTTATCTATTTTTCTCATGCTCTGCTGACAGAGCTGGCGCCCAACTTTTTTAATTTTTTAGTTCACATTCAAGTTTTGCCCACCGGCAAAGTTGAAGGTGGTGCAAAGAGAAGGGACTATACTTTAACTCTAAGGAACGTCAATACATTCACAAAACATTAGGTACTACCAAATTAACAAGTACATAAAACGTTAATATCAGGGATCACAATACAGAAGATATGAAAATAATAATAGTAATTCTATCAATGTAAATATATAAATCTTACAATTTGTGATTATGGTAAATTAATTAACTTCTTTGGCAATATGATTATTCTAACATATTTCCTGTTTGTAGAGCTAGAAGTAGTCTCCGGGTTTTACAAACTATTAAAACAAATTGGTTTCGCAATGTGTCTGCGATTACAGTAGGCTTATGAAAGATTACAAACAAAAAATTTTATTTATCGATCTTTCATTTATTTAATGTTTTATAAAATTTTTGTTCATTAACGACTGAAAAGTGTAATGGAGCACTAACAATGGGCTTCAAACATAACGAATTAGTAAAGAATCGAAACACAGTTCCTTTTACTTTCATTGATTCATTGATTCAAAGAGACAATCAATAAATTTTTTTTTATTACTTTATAAACAATTTTAAACTTAAAAATACAAAAAAAGAAATATTTTCCCTTGTTTTCCAAAATCTGATGTAATTAAATGAATTGTTATTTAGGTCACCAGTCAAAAGACTGGTTTGAACCTGTAGAGGTTTTACTAAATAAAACGAGGAGTGAGGTGGTTTACCATTGCCTTAAATGAATTATACTCACAATACATAATCCTCCGACTACAAAAATTTAGAAATACGTTTCATTTACTTTTTAACACTGAATAAAATATTTCATTCACTTCAGAATCAAGTTTAGTGTGGAGATATTCTTAGTAAATGCTAAATATTATTGTTCGGATGCGTAAATCTGATATGAATTCCATAAAAATCTATTTATTAAGGTCCATCAGCTCAAAGGCTCATTTATATGTCAAAAAGTTTTACTGAGTTATATTAGATGTGAAATATTTTATAATTATGTTTCTAACTAGATCGATATTTCATGGGCTGGCAACGATCCCGAGGAGAATTATTTCACTGTAACTTTTTCAGAAGAAATTAATTTTTACTCATTACATAGATCAAAAGATATTGATTTCATGTTGTTATTTAGACGTACTCAATGGTTATTCTTAGCGACTAAGTCATGGACTAATAGATTCGATTGAATTTTTCGACATGTTCTGTGTAATAAATCACCTATTCTTTTTTGAGTAAAAATTTTTGATCTTTGTGGCAAGCTCTACAGTAGATGTAAATAAAACTAAAGAGGAAGGTTTCATGATATACACTGAAAATCTGGATCGACTTTAGATTACTCTCGGCTGTTACTTGGAAAAGCTGAATACCTTTCCATCAAAACTTAGCTGAAGAGTAGCATATGACGTCAGTTTAGTTGTTTATTAAATGAATCAATTTGATAACTTTTATTGAACGAGATCAAATAGGAATAAACGAATGGGATATTATTTTTATATAACCATTATGAATTATTTACAAAAAATTAAACAAAACTTTTTAGTTTATTTAAAGTCGGTCATATCAACAGCCTGGTCATTAGCAATTACCGTGGGTTTTGGTACTGTAGGGGGTTTTTTAAAATACTAATAACATATTGAGATCCTAGCCGGGAATCGAATCCGGAACCTTCCGCTTTTTAGGTTAGCGCACCAGCCACTACACCACGAAAGCGTACTGTTAAATACGTAGATAAAACATACTTTTTATTAAATATGGTAAAAATTTCTAACCTATCTTAAAGAAGTCAACATTCAACAGCGTTGCTTCCAAATGCTCCCCTGGTTATTGGTTTGATATTAATAGGTTCGTTTTCTTTTTTTCTTCGATTCAGACAGTGTTCGTTCAATTGTTCGTTTAAACTGAAGATAGTGCTAAATTTTTTTGATAATGAGTAGATGTCACTTGCAATTTAACACGTAGGCTACTTGAATTTTATTAATTTTTAATTGTTTAGCTTAATGAATATTTTAAAATTGATATTTAATTTAAGAAGTAAGAGTTAATTTTATAGTTATTTTGATAAAAAAAAATATTTTTTTGTTATATTATGATTTAACTTAAATGAATTTTTTTCTTTTAAAGTTTTGAAAAAATGACTAACCATTTTTATTCAGCGAACCGGTAAAAAAGATATAGCATACTTTTGGCCGTTTTGGTCTTTATTTTTCTCTATTATCGTCTATTAATATAACATACTTTAATACAAAATTATTAATTTACAAACAGTAGAAATTAAAACTACGTACAATGAAAGTAATAAAAATTCATCTACAAAAACTTTTCTGTAGAAGCAATTTAAAAAAAAGATGGAAGAATTTTAAAAGTATACATTCTTTCTTCTCTTTTACAGTCTTTTCTCATTTTCTTTTCTTGTCTTTTATTTATCTTTTTGCACTGAAGACAAATAAATTTCTATCAAAACTAAGCAAATTATTATAAACTACGAGACCGAAGAAAGTTTATCTAACTTGTACAAAAGCTGTTTTCGAAAAAAATAAAATCAAACTCTGTGGTGGATTTATATTTCTCTTTGAGAAATTTTACATACGATATAGGCTACGTACAAACGTAAACTGCGACAAATTACAGACTTCTTTATGATAACTTGCATTCATACAAATGGTAGGTATTCAAATTTATATAATTTATAATTTTCAAGGTTGCTTAGAGTACGTGAAATTCAAACAAGGTATGTTTTATTTTATCCTCTTATAGAACAATAAAGTACAAATAATTCTACTAAAAAAGGCAACTGATATAATGATAATTAGACAATAAAAGTAAGTCAACAATAGTCATATCACGATTTTCTAAGAATATAAATCAACAATAAAATAATTTCATAAAATAACCTACCGCTTATTACATAATGATAACAATGTGCATTTAAGGAAACACGTTAACCATTGAATTACTTAAACAGTGAATCGTTAATGAAATAAATACAGAAAAAAATAACGAAGATTAAGATAATAAAGTTTCAATGAAGCGGATTAAATATTTCATTATTTTAATATCTTACAAAGAAAATCTTGTATTTATAATATGCTAAAGTTACTGAACAAATAAAAGTTGAACCAGAGAAATTCGTAATTTTCAACATGATAATAAAATTTCCTTACTGAGTATAACACTTCTGTAATTGTTTTGTATTTAATTTCATACCACATGAAAACATCACACAATAACTAAAAAGAAACAATTTGAGCTGACAGTACGTAAACTACACTGGTTAATTGGTAAATACTCACCTTTGTAAAACGAATCAAAAATTATTTTGTATAAATAACCCTTTTAAAATTCATGTCCACAAATGGGCTTCAATTGTGGGGTACATCCTACACTTCAAACATAAACATATTCGAACGTTTCAAGTCAAAATACTTGCGGCGAGTCCTGCCAATTTCGTGGTACATCAAAAAGACCTATATCCATGCCGATCTTAATATTGACTCAGTGAAACAAACTACAGTATAACAAAATTCAGCCGTAAATATGAAGAAAGACTCAACAATCATCCAAACTTCCTGGCTCTGAATCTACTAAATAATATTAATACCGGGTTTTCAAGACTGAAAAGACAGTGTTTTTGATTTAAGTTATAGGTTTTAAAGAACATTTTTACACTTATTATCCTTTTTTTTCTAACTGATATCAAAGTCATCATTGTATTTATCTAAAATATTAATTTATTACTATTTTCAATTTCATTAACATTATAATAAAATCGTAATCATGTTAACTAACATTTATCAAAATTACTGATTTTTCAATTTCAAGTGAACAGATTGTAATGTTGCAGAATAGAAAAAAAATCTCATATCTAGCTGAACTTCTAGGTTCCATCACTTTTTGCTTAATGTGGTTTTGGAAGGGGCTTCCATTGAAGCACTCGTTCGGTTCGCATAGTTTCAATATTTAGATGCTTAAATTTATAATAAATATCAAATTTAATTTAATTAATTTAATTTATTTAATATATTTTTGATAACATGATATTTAGGAAACAAAAACAGAAGTAATAATTGTAGTAGAAGTGTTTTATTGTAAAATTTCCCCACCCTACGATTTTTGAGTCGTCATAGATTTGGAAACTGTCTGACTGATAAATTTTGAAAAAGTTCGTTGGGGTATCTATGAAACTTGTTAAACAGTCGAATGTACATATTTTTGGTTACATTTGTACAAGAAGCATTTTTTGATTATTATGTAAGTTGTTTCTGATACATAAAATTTAGTTACAGTTGCGTTCCTTAAAAATTTTGATTAGAAGCCCTGAATCGTTTTGATTTTACACTTTGCTGCTACTCCAAACATCTGGAATCCATAAGGCCAAATTGTAGTATTGATAGTATTGATTTGATTGGTAGTATTGATTTGTACAGTAATAGTTTTTGCCTTAATGGAAGATGTGTTTGAGAACGTACCAGGCAGTAGAGTTGTTTGCGTCTGTTGTTCCGTTGTAGTCGTTTATTTTTTATGTAGGTACCCCTTGTTGGTCTTCGGTCGAGCCATAATCCGAGGTATTTTACACAGATTTCTTGAGCTATTACCGATTCACAGAGTGTCATCAGCGGACATATTCCTGTGTAGCAACACTACGGTTGTACAAATTTAAAATAAAATAAATAGACACAAGATTTAAATTTTAATACTTTTAATTTAATAAAAAAATAGATAATTGATGATTTTACAAAATGATGACTCTAATTTTAAATATTCTCAGGGTTTTTAAATACTATAATTGTTTATTGTTCTTTATTAATAAATCTTAAATTATACAACAATGAAAAATTTTAAGTTCAACAAATGACAATCGGAATTTTTAATAATTTTATCGTAATACTGGTCTTTTAAATTAAATTTGGAATATTATTTAGATAATTTTGAATAAGTTAAGTAATTGAATAAATTAAAAAAAATATCAGTTAATTATGCACTTGAAATATTATTTTTATTTTACCGGTTGAATTTAAAAAAATTATGAATTACTGAAGCGAAGCTTTGTTCATTTAGATGGCGTCTATCGATATCTTTGTAATCTTGAATTTAAATATGAATTTTCTTGATATATTAATAATTAATGTTTGTTAATTATATGGTAAATGTTGCTTACGTTTTTATCTTCTTACTGGTACATATTATATTATACTTCCATCGGTTTTTACTTAATAATTTTAATATTTAACTGGAGCACTTTCATACGTGATGTTCACACCAAGCTTGTCTCTGGCCTAAAGCGCAACGAATTCATGGTTCAAGTTACCATATTAAACTTTAAATTTTGATTACATATTTTAAAAATGTTCGTAAAATTCAAATCACTGTTTTAAAAGATATAATATATATTATTTCAGTTATTCATGTTATTATTTTAATGGTTTGTTTTCATTTCGATTTTTAATTCACTTTTTATTAATTATAGTTTAGTTGCACTTTTGAATCACGTAGTATTTCATTTTAATCTCGTTGTTGTTCGTAGATTATTATACATTTTTTAAAACTATTGAATATTAACTGATATTGAATATTAATTAACAAATAACTATTTATATTATGCCAGTATTTATATTTTATAAATTTATTTATACTGTTTAAAAATTATAATAATAATATACACCTAGTATTACTGGAGTTGTTAATTTTTAATTTAAAAAAATGTAGTGTGTAACCTGACTATGTGACCTTGTCCCCTACTTGGAATATAGGTCAAGTTCACGCTACACCTGGAAGAAGACTAAACATTACATGAAGTGATTTCTGTGGATTCACAATAATCCCCTAGTGCCTTAACCATGTTTCTGAATTGTTTACGTCAAATTGTATTCAAACGCTTTCTGAGGAGGTTTTGATCTGATTAGTATTACAGTGTCGCCGGCGTCAGTAGAAAATAGTAGGCTACATTGTCATTTTACTAAAATGTCGGAGGAATATGTAATATGAGTAATATGTAGGAAAGGGGAGAGTAAACCACCTTACGGAACGCCTGCTATAATATCTTGTTATGTTGTTAGCTCTTCACCGTGTCGAACTTTAAAGTGGCGGTTTTTAAGGAATGATTTTATTACAATGAAATAATAGTAAGAAAAATTCTTTTTAATTTTTATAGTAGACTGCTAAACAATACTCTGTAAACGGCTTCAGAGTAAAAAGCATTCATTTAACCCATTAGGCGGCTAAGCTGAAAAAACGTGGTGAAGAAATTAAAAATTTAGTACCCGAAATTACCTGCTCGTACCTAATTTTATAATTATTTACTATGATGAGGATTGTTACGATGCTGGATTATAATGACCTATTATTTTTAATTAGTTATTAATTATTGTTAATTATCATTATTATTATTATTATTATTCTTAATTTGAATATGTTTTTTTATATCTACGTTCTCTTTTCTTTAAGTTGTATTATTATCTTATGTGTCAAATTAATAGTTTTAATTAAAGAGTTGAATTATGGGATGAATTAGGTAACGTTGAACTGGTGGTCTAACAGAAAAACTACAGACGAGATGATAATAATATTAAAATTGCGGAACATTCCTATATAAAGAGAAGCTACAGCAATTATGAGAATAAATACCAGTGAAAAGTAATAGGAAAAATGTATACGCTACAGTGTATTGGTGTTCAACAGATTTCTATCCTGTTTAACTTGAATCGTATTGGAGGGTTATTAGGTTCGTGCTTGGAATGTATCTGTCAAGTATAGTTTGTTTTAGCGTCTGTTCATATTTTAGACAGATACGTTTGTTACAGGGTTTATAAGCCCAATAATATTATTAATTCATGACATGTACATGTAAGATAAATTTTAATATAATGTAATGCATTAAGAAATTTCTGAGTATTGTAATTATTTTGTACTAGGTATCTCAACTGGGACGTGCTCTTAAACATTTAGAAACCTCATGTATAATTAGTTCGTTTTCATATGATTTTTACTTAAGTTAAAAACTTACTAATATATATATACAAGTTAACTCTCAGTCCATTGTTTGATAATTTTCCCAAAACCCAACCACACTTTTTTTGTTTAAGAGTTATGTAATTACAACAGAAGGACACGGTTACTTCCTTTGCTGTCTTAATTTTAAAATCGTCGTAAAGGGTTTTAATGCTTACATAAAAAGGAGCGTCAGGAGCAAGTCTTAAGAATTTTAATTGAAAGGCCTGGATCGACTTTAACTCACCTTCTGCTGCTACTCCAAAGAGCTGGACAACATGAGTCCAGATTGGTCTCAAACGGTTTAAGTTTTAAACGGTTTTTATGGTGATGATGTTTCCACGTTAGTCACTTGTTAAGCCACAAGCCAAGATATCGCATCACTCTCGCCTGGGGGATGAGAATATTAATCAAAACCACAGGTGGACAAGTTTGACGTGTAACCTGTGTTGATTTAAAAAAAATATTAATGAATGCTTTTTGCATCAGGGGTTTATCATAATTTTAAATGTATTTTTATTTGTTTTATTTATAATTAATTCTAATTAGTTTAAATTTAATTATAACTTATCTTTGTAATTTTAAATAAATTCATATGAACTTTAAATTCTTGGTTTTAATATTAAAATAAGCTTTAATGACACTAATTACACTTTCAGTATTAGAGTACTGAAAGGATTCTTGGAAAGTTTAATAACTGTGCTAAGTGATTTAATAACACATAACGAAGTTTAATTGCTCAATCAATACTGCAAAGTAGAATACTAGAGTTAGAAATAGTTTGTTTTACAGCTTCAATTCCGTGAAGTTAAGTTATTGCGTAAGTGTATACATTGAGGATAGTTTTCTAAAAGTCTGCGTGTATTCCTTTGGTTTTTTTATGGAGTTGTTGATTATAAACATAACTAAAATAATCAATAGGCTTTACTAGTGTATCTCTTGATAGAAAACAGTATCTCCGGTTAGCCGAACACAAGAACGGGATAAGAAGCGCGGACCCAAGTTGGATTACTACATAACATATTTATAGAAAATGGATAAAAATATTTTGGTCATCGGCACCAAAAACTTGTAATAAGTGTTTCTTCAAACCACGGCAAGTTATTCAAAGAAAATCATTCAAAAGTATTATTAAGAATCATATTTTAAGTTTTGAATAGTTATTGTTTATTTTTATGAACATCAAAATAATATGTAGGCTGTAATGGAAACATTAAATTTTTACTTATATAATAATAATAGTATTTTTACTTATAATAATAGTATGCTATCTCAATTAAAACGCATATTGTATGTTTGGTGAAATTGATTTTTTTTACAATCAGTTTTATTACGGTTGCCTCAGCATTAACCTATAGTTTTTAGCGACCCCATTACGTAACGAAAACAAGTAACATAAACGATTACAATAATGTGCAATAATGATTTACAATAACTGAAAGATTATATTAAATGGTTTACATTAATTTACAAAGATTTTATTTTTCTTTTATTAAAATTGACTACTAATACTTAAAATTGTTATAAATTTTTGTGTTTTTGTGTGTGTCGTTAACGTAATGTTTTTAAGCGTCTGGTAAGTGAATTTGTCTTTGTACAATGTTCAGGATAGGGCATTTTACAAGGATGTGTTATACGGTTAATTTTGTGTTGCAGTATCTACGTTTATTAGGTTCTAATTTCGTTATAAACCGAATGTATGTCAATTTAGTGTGTTCAGTGTTCAGTCGTGGAAGTGTCACCACTTGGCTTAGTCTGTTGTCAAAAGTTTCTGGTTGTAAGTCATAAGTGTCAGTCCATATTACGTGTAACTTAGTCGTTAAAGTCTTCCACTACTCATTCCATTTTCATTTCGACAGGAGATGTTCAAAAACAAGTTAAAAGAAATTAGGATGTTGTTTTGTTTCAGCAATAGTTGTTAGAAATTCTGGAAAGTAAATTTTGTCAACGAAAAATTTATAATTAATTGAAGTATAATTTTCATTCGTAAAATTAACATATAAATTTATCATATATTAATTTCAGACTAATTTCATAATATAATTAAATCTCAAAATCTAGCCGGTATCCCTCCATTGCCTATTATAGGTTAATACTAATATTAAATGAAGTTTTATTTTATAATTAATATTCAAAGAATACTATAATATTAAAGTTTCAAGAATTTGTATTTATATTCACTAAATTTACGAATTAATCCTATTATACGATTCCCTCATATCTCAAACCATAATTTTATTGGGTTAAATCATAATATTTTTAATGTACATATTTGTTCTTACGAATTAATTATTTATTTTAAACTGCTCGGTTTTGGTTAATACATACTTAGAAAAAAATAGTTTAAAAGTTAATAACTGGTTGGATATTTTCAGTATTCAAATATAACCTTTTGAGACCAATCTGGACTCATGGTGTCCAGCTCTTTGGAGTAGCGGCAGAGAGTAATTTAAATCGATTTAGGCCTTTCAATCAAAATTCTTAAGACTTGCTTCTGGCGCTCCTTTTTATGTAAGCAATAAAACCACGATGATTTCAAAATTCCGACACTAAAGGAGCTAACTGCGTCCTTGTGTAGTAAATTTCACGAACGACTAGATGTCCATCCAAACCAACTAGCCCGTGGATACAAGAAACTTCCCACCTGTGCGACGTCTCAAGCAAAAATGGAGTAGAGACCTTTTGGTCTAAATAACGGATAATCCCGTAGTTATAAAGGGAGAATGTACCACTGGGTACCTCTTCTCCTTATAGCGAAACTCCCCACCACCATTTAAATATCATATACGGAAATTGTGCTGCTCAATGTACAGTACCGTAATAAAAATTAAAGACAAAAAAATATGACTGCTCATTTAATTGATTATGATACTGTTCTGTTCTCGTAGAATAATTTTTTGCCATATTGTTTGCAACTGTCGTAGTGTTGTATTTTAAGGAAATTTTTCACTCACTGTGACTTTTCTCTTAGATATACATTGAAATTTTCTTGTATATCAGCTGTCAAAATAAGATCGAAAAAGCTGTCATACAAAAGTTATATACCCACTTGTTAATACATGGGAAGAGAATATGTAAAAAGACTTCTCGTTTCTTTGTACGCAAGATCATATCTTATTACAAATTTTATGACATAAATTTTTCAATTTTGTTAAAATTTTGTTTTTTTTTTTTTGCTAGTTCGTGGGCTTCATTTAAGGAATGAAATAATTTAGGTATCTCAGTTGTGTTCTAAGTTTTGTGTTTTCTAGTTATAATATTTTTGTTTTTAATGATTATAATAGGCTAAATGTAGCCTACGTATAAAAAAGTATCCTTGAAAATCATTTTTGGTGTACCTGCTGCGATCTATCTTTGAATGTTACGTATGCATGTCGAAAATGTAAACAAGAAGTTTAATGAATAACCGCAAGTAAACTATTATTTTGCTGTAAATCTATTGGAAGATTTATTTTAACGAAAACAGCCGGTATGTAGGTAAAACTGAACTATTCTGACATTCGAATAAATCTAAATCTGTAACAAGAAATTAGCGAGATTTGTATCTTGAAGCCATCACAAGACGGCCACATGTAATATCTTTGGCATAACATGTTCCTGTTAAATAATGTACTGCAACCAACAATACAATTGCGTTAACCTGGATATGTCTGGTAGGCACTATGCACTCTGTGTATCTGTAATATAAACACAGTAATCCACTTGTACACTAATCCAACCTTAATTCACTTCCTAAATAAATAGACAGCTGAAATGTAACATATTTATTCCGTAGAGATTGAACTGAAAATCTGCAGCACCTGAAAGTCTTGCATTTCTACTATTGCGCCTAAAATAAAAATAGAGTGGTTAATATTTCTACATGTTTTTTAAAACAAATTTTTAACGACACTACTACGATTTCAGCCGACATTTTTTGTATTATTGGTGTGACACGACTGTTTTCTTATTACTACACTAGAACAGTATTCGACAACCAGTTAACGATTACTAAAATTGCATGGGCAATAACAATGATGAGTCGTTGTACAAAAATGGATATGATCCAAATAAAAAAGAACAGTGGGCGTTATGTATAAATGTTTATTTTTGCTATCATAGATATAATTAATTATAATCAGAAATGTATACGTAGAGTACACTACATTACAATGTATAAGATAAAATGAATAATAGTAATACACTATGTATTGTACTGTTAAAATGGGGTTGAAAAAGGTTTTTAACATATTGATTACGATGACATATGTCTGATACCTCAGCAGTGCATTACTTATGACTCGTAAGGTAACCGAGGAAGTAGTAAGACATCACTCTTTTAAACACTGCACAGAATTACAATACTTAATTAATACTTTTCTTAATTAATACTGTTCTAGTGCAGTAATAAGAAAACAGTCGTGGCACAACAGTTATACAAAATAAAGTTGGCTGAAATCGTAGTAGTGGCTTTGAAAATTGTTTTTTTAAGAAAAACGTGTAGAAATATTATTCACTCTATTTTCATTTTAGGCTCCATTTTATGTCTCCATTGATCTCCACCAAAACCCATTGATCTCAAATCTGGCTACCCAGACTCTTCCAAATAATCCAATAAGACGACTTAAACGTCGATAGAGTTGGGATCTCATCAATTAACGTAGTACTGTAATTGACTGTCCATTACAGTGATCTAAATGCTGCACTTAATGCTACACTTATCTATTCACTTCGGAATTCTGTCACGGACTGTTTCTCCACTCACGTTTATTTATCATGTTAATTTTTTTCCATATTTTGTGTTATCATATTCACTGATTGTTTCTAACAGGTTGTGATTTCCTAAATGAACAGAAAAAAGCACAATGGTAGAAATGCAAGACTTTCAGTTGCTGCAGATTTTCACTTCAATCTATATGAAATAAATATGTTAAATTTTAGCTGTCTACTTATAAATGGCTCAGTCGGTAAAGGTTTTGTAGTGGTTCTCCGGAAAAAAGATAACCGTTTTTTAGACGTATGTAAATAACAAACGCTATTTGTCAGGTTTTTAAAAACTAGTTTAGCTAGTACCTTGAGTACTCTATGGTGTTGGGTATGTTTTGATATTCATTCTGGTGTGTTAATTTTGTTGAAGTATATATTTGTTCAATATTATGTTGGTGTCACGGTTGTGCGTGCGGTGCGTTTGCCTTCAACCGAAGACAAAGACCGAATCGAGGAAAGATCCTGTGGGACTTTCCTTCTGAGCAGTGGACTTTAGGCGCGGCCTGCTTGTATGTCTCGTGGAAGTTTTATACAGTTGGCGTACCCAAAATGAATTGCGAAGAACTAAAAGTGATGCAGTCTCTTAACTCCTTCTGCAGCGTGAATACTAGTGATGAGTGGGGGTAAAAGGGGAAGACAAGAATAAAGAGATAGGTATACCCACTGCATTGCTGTCTTCTTCCAGCCGATTTGTTATCCAGGAATCACGGTTGTAGGCTGTTTTCCGGGTGTGTGTAATGTCAAATACAGTTTTCATTAAAATACGAGTGAATAAAAAGCGAGTGCGCGGTCAGCGGGCACAATAATAAGCGACAGGGGCGCCCTCAACCCTTTAACCATTATCTTTGGTAAGGATATACTTACCACTGGCAATAAGGTCGATTTTATTTAAGAATAAGCTATACAGTTGAACCTTATTGGCATTTTATGGTTTTATAGATGTTCTCTGGTAAGTAGGCTATCCACATTTTAAAATTCGTGCGCAGCGACCACTTGCTTCATGAGTTACACGAATGTGGTAAGGATTCATACCAGCGTACGCAACCATGTTGTTTTGTTGATACATTTGTACAGTGCTTAGAAAATTCGAGTTTTTGGGAAAAGCAAGCATTCATGCTAATATAAAGTTGAGATAAGTTATTCCACACATTTTTCTCTTACATAGGACTACAAGTTGTTTTAATAAGCATTCTTACCACTAAATATTACGTGTTTCCCATTTCAACAAACGTTCCTTGGTAAGTATACTTACCAGGGCTAAACATCAAAAAATATCTTACTGTTCTGGTACTAGAAATACATTATTCAAGTCCCTATAAAACAATATTTAACATTTTACATGTATATTTTCCCCGTAGTACTGGCCTATAAAGGGTTAAATATATTTAAATAATAACGCTACCATATTATGTAATTTAGATTTTTTTAATTTGTCTTATTTTAAATGTTATTGATGCTATAATTAATATTATACTAAACTTTGATATAGTTTATTTTATTTCTCCGTGTGCATTGGAAATTATAATTGTATTGTGCCAAAAAGGTGTGTGTATGTTTGAAAAAGTTCCGTTGGTTCTTTAAAACTTAATTTTTATGTTGAACAAATTTTATATGTACAAGTATTTTTAAAGCGCTCTGTAAATGTACTTTTTTATTAATTATCCAGACACTATGAATTTTTAGCCCGTGCCTATTGAATTTCAAAGTAAGAAAAGATCGGCTAGCCTTGACGTTTGTTAAACTTTAACTTATATTAAATTGTGTAAAAGAAAAACCACATTTTGCTCCTGAAGTTATAAAAGTTAAAGTTTCTTAACCATAATGAATTTATTTCTTAGACAGAAGTACTTGTTAGTAAGAATAACAATCCAGGATTGAGGTAACTGATAAGAAAGGTTCTGCGAGTTATGAAGGTACCGCAGCGAATATGCTATTTGCCTCCTCATCTCAAAAGTACAATAAAGTAGACCTATTTCTTGAAATATTATTACTGTTTTCAAAAGATAAATATATTTTGATCATACTTCCGGGTTAAATAATTCTGCTGTTTTACAAATTATAAGTTTTTTTCATCATATAACTTTTTTTTAATCCATAATCTGTTGTATAACAATAAATGCAACTTATCAATTAGAATTAACACATGAACAAATTACAACCCACGGGTGTAATTACCAAACTATAACTATAAAACATAATATACTGTTCTTAATTATTGTTTACAATCAAAATTAGATAGTGTTTTTAAAAAAAACAAAAGAAATTAAAAAAACCAAAACCTCTTTAAACAGAAAAAACAGAATGAGAAGTAATAAATAATAAGCACATGATTCCAAAATATATGTAGGCCCCTACACCGAACTTTACTGGAGATAAAAATGTTCATTCAGTTATTAACAACATTTACACTCAAACACGCCAGTCATCTACAGAATATTAACATTATATTATTTACAATGTAAAATCGCACTATCAGAATTGCCCTGGGAGATTTTTTTATTTTGTGTAACTGTAAATCTACGATCTGCTCTCATAGAACAATGAGTAGATATGTTGTAAGTATAAATCATGATTAAGTAATACCCCTTGGTATTACTCTATAAAGTTTCCCATTTTGTTGTATTGTTTTTGGCAGGAATGTAGAATAAATTACACAATCACATAATAAAATAAATCTTTAGGGTGTTGTCTGTGTAGTCTGTATAGTCTTCTGTGCCCTGGGAGATTATAAGTAAACAAATTATTGTTAACCAAAATTTAATGTACTGGACTTTCCGAGTCAGCTGAAAGAGAACCGCTTCTAATTGTGAAGTAATACCGGTTAAACGACTGACTAGTTTTCTGCAATGACAAACTAACAGCCTTAAATGAAAAAATCTACTGTGGAACAATTTTTAATTTCATGTAAAACTGAATTTAGAAAAATGATTGCTGAAAAAATTATGTTTGAAAATTTATTAGTTTTTAAGAATAAAATGAAAGCTAAATAATCACAAATGATGTCACGTAAGGTGTTAAAAAATTTCTAGCAGTACTAAAATTTATTTTCTTTTGAAAAGAAGCTATGTAAATCTGTAAAAATATAAAACGAAATAAAAATTTATCTTATACTACTTTACAATTTTTTTATTGTATTATAAAAAGAATCTTGGATAAGTGAAAAAAATTACGAGTTAACGAATAAATAAACCAGTCATAAAATGCCATTTTTATTTACACCCAAGTAAAAGTAACCAATGCTTTCATAATCCCAATTAAAAAATAAAGTGTCCGATTCTTCTTTACGGGAAATTTAGTGTTAGGGTAGATTATGCTATAAATTTCTGATAGTCATCTGGAACAAAGTTGCCGTAAAATATTTGGGTTTTATGTGAAGAAAAGGGTTTATGATAATCATAACTTTTACAATATTTTGTAATGTATATAGTAATACATAAAACCATCGTTTAACATCGTTTATCACTCATAAATTATGCTTTTACATTATTTAAATTAATTTATAATCAAATTGATTATTATTAATATTTTATTCACAGTCACATAAGATTAAAAGTTATTAGAGGTTTCAATTTGGCATAAATAAATGAAGAATAGCTAAATTTTGTTTTAACAGTTAAGAAATTATTTACAAACAGTTTAACAAAAACTTTCAGTAAATGTTTTACAAATGTTGGATATATCTTGGAGAAAACAGCACTCAGCAGCGTTGCTTCCATGTAATCGTATGGTAATAAGTGATGAAGGTTTTATTCTTGGGTCCTATCGATTTACAACTTTTCATAAATATGGAGAAACACGTAGTTTTCATTTTAAAAGTGATAGACAAAGTGAATGAAGGTGTGTTTAACTCATGAATGAATATTAATTTGATGATTGAGTTTTTAGATTACTTAGTGTTATTAAGATTAAGTTTATTGAGAAATTAAGAGTTAAACATTCATTTTATAATTTTGTGTTTTTAATCTTGAAAGGATGATTAAACATTTTTGATTAGGTGAACCGGATTGGAAGATCTAATAATTCTCGCCTTTTTGAGCCTTGATTTTCAATTTTGCCGTCGAGAAGATTTATGGCCAAATGATTAGTATTAATGTCTAACTTGTTTAAATACATCAATTTTACTCCGATTGCTAATTTCTTCTTTCACCGTAGGTATATCCAAGTCATGGTGGAGTACTTCATTAGGCACTTACCAAGGTGCACAGCATATGTCGAAGAAAATTCTATTAAATCTCTGTATAATTTCTACATTAGACGTTTTTGTTGTACTCCATAGTTCAATTTCATATCTCCAAACTGGTTTTATCATCACCTTGTACAGTGTAACTTTATTTTCCTAACCCAACTGCGACCGCCTCCCAACAAGCCAAAACAGTTGTAATTTAAATCCAAGTAGTTTCCGTTTGGCCTATATATGTTTTCACCACGTCAATCGTCTGTCTAGATAGATTTCTAAGTTCTCACGCCATCTGAATGTGGAATTACGTTGTTTCGAAATTTAACTAACAAAATTTAGGGCAGCAATTTAATGTTAGATAAATTTAACATAGTACAGAGAAGTAAAGCAATACAGAATATGAAAATATAAAATTAAAAATAAGTAACGGATTTTAATAGAAATGAATAAGTAACAAATAAGTAGAATAGACAAATATAAATAAAGTAAACAAAATTGAAATGAGAAAAGCTAAATATTAAGTAAATAAATCAAGTATTAAAGATTAGAATAATACAAAACTTAAAAATTACGATTATTCAGTATACAGTTTCAATTTAACTTCGTTTACGATCTTTAGAAACATAATGTTTTCTTGATATTGTGAACATTCAGACACAAGCAAAATCTGTATTAATTATTTTTGTTTTTTATTGTTAAATAGGGATCTATATGATTATTTAAAATTCAGACTTAATTTTAAAATCAAGTATTTTTAACCAATATGAACAATTATTTTCCAGATTTATGGATCCGCTAAAATCGAGATACAAAAACATGCATTTTTCTGTTAGTTCCTTATAGCTTCATTTTTATGTTGTAAAATAATCATATGTACAAGTATTTTCTAAGTACTTTGTGGGTTTACTTTTTGATCAATTATCTAGACATTAAGCTTAAGAATTTACATTTTGTATTGTATTATAAAATTAATCTTGGTTTAAGTAATAAAATAAATAAATTTTACAACGGGTTAACAAATAAAAATAAACCAGTCATAAAATGTTATTTATGTCTACACCCAAGTTTAAAAACTCGAAGCTTTTTAAACTACAATGACTTTATTTATGATAAAATGGTAAATAGTAATAGAAATAAAAAATAAAAATAAAAAAAAAATAATAAAAATAAAATTTTAAAAATAAAAAATTTAAAATGCTATAACTATTAATTTTTTATAAACATCTGAGACATAAAAAGACAATTTGGTTCTAAAAAGTCTACAAATATGTAATGTATTGCTTGTAGGTCAAATAATATTGTACATAATTAAGTGTAGCTAGATTAACGCCCTGTTAGTCTAGATAACTTTGAATTATTGAGGAGTCCTCTTCGTACGTTCCAATCAATGTTTGTACCGTGTCCGTATAAAAATGAATAATATTACACCTTAAACTTCAAGTTTACTAATATATAAAAGATTGTGTTTTCTTCTTCTTCTTCCAACCAAGGATTAGGCTCACAAACTCTCAAATTATACCATCTATCTCCATCTTCTCCTAGGTCTACCGACATCCCTTTTACCTTCTGGAGCACACCAGTGTGCCTGCTTAGGTATCCTGTGATCTGACATCCTTGTCATGTGCTGTATCCAGCTTTGGCGATAATCCTTTAATTCAAGATATTTTTTAAATATTTGATTTAAAAAATTGTGCATAAACAAAATGAAGTAAAACAAGTATTAAATAGGAATATAATATATTTTCTTAACACTTTCGCTACCAACGTCACACATGTGTGACACGCATATTTTACAGAGTGACCAACGTCTCAGATATGTGACAAGAGTGTTTGATTTGCTACACCAAGTTTATTTTTGTTTAATAACCTGGGAAACCAACTCAATATTTTCTTTCACAATCATCTGATTAAAGTTTTATTAATATTAATGTGTTCAGCTATTCACACGGAAATTATTTACACAATTTGTCAAGTGAGTCACAAATATGTGACATTGGTCTGGAGAAGTATATTTTTAATTAATAAGCAATATTATAAAAATAATAGAGATGTCTGTTTCAGATAAAAGAGTGTAAGTAAATGCTTGTTAAGAATGCCATTGTTTAAAACAGTCTCCAGCGCACAAACCAATTGGCATGTCTTTCTCATCATTACAAGAGTCACATATAAAAAATGTGGCTTTTCTTATTCTTGATTTCGCACACTGTCGGATTCTCTTAGCAACCTTTTTTTGAAAATGATTTTTCTTGCTTACAACTTGAGTTCTGATGTTACCGTCTGAGAATTTAGTAAAATAATCCACCATTATATCTCTACACTGCAGATACGTTAAGGCTTTATTGTTAGACTTTTCAAATAATTTACAACTGTTCCACAATGATACGTCCATAAGATAGAAAAATACTTTTATGTACCACCTTAAAGTTTTTCTAGGCGTAGGATAATATGCAACCATTTGATCACATCTGTCAATACCGTTCATATGGTGATTGTAATCATGAATCATAGATGGAATTTGAATTTCACCTCCGCGTTTGTTTGTTTTTGTGACTGTATCAGCATTGTGAATGGTTGATATCATCAAAACCTCTCGCTCGTCTTTCCATTTTAAAACTGTAACATCACCCTTTTGTTGGTGAACTGATTCGCCTTTCTTTATTTTTGTTTTAGTCACATCTAAAGGGTTATTTTTCCTATTAGGTCAAAGTGTCCCACACATGTGAGTTTTTTTGTAAGAAGGTAGCTTCTTATACCTATACTATAACTAATTTAAATTCTAAAGTTGATCTTTGTTTAAATTAAATTAAATTATTTTTTTATTGGGTTGACACGTTATATTTTGGTGTGCTAATTTGTGTATTAATTAGTAGTTAAAATCTAAAAAAAGGGCGATCAGCATCTGGAACGAAAGATATTTAAAGTAGACTCAATTTTTCATATATAATATTGTGTAATTTCTGTAGTGTCATTGTGTTTAGGTTAACGTCGCGTCATAGTAAAAGGGAGAGGGGAAACCTTTTATTTCTAGAAGTTCTCTCTCCTACTGAATTGGTTCATGTTACAGAAAAATCTGACATATGGAGCCTTCTGACATCGGGAGCCCTCTGACTTCTGACATATGGAGCTTTCTGAGATCTGACACCTTCTGACATCTGAATTGAGAGATATGACATCTGTAATTTGAAATCTGGAACCATCTCGGAAAAACTTGAGAGAAATTCGTAAGAGTTCTTCGGATCTCCGTTTAGTCAGATTCGCCCAATTCTCCTAACGTTAAGCTACTTTGTGGTGCAGTATCGAACTTATTTAATTATTTTTTTAAACTTTATTATTATTAATTAATTTTATTAAATTTCGTGTGGCCACATGCTTTGATTTTTATATATAAATTGTGATTTTTAATAATTAAATATTTATTTATGGGTGAACAACATAAAAATTTTGTTTCTTATTTGATATTTCCTAAAGTGGATCCAAGCGTTGGTTTTTAGCCCATCTTCGGGACTCTCCCGAAATGGAAGTTCTGCACTAATCAGTAAATTAATAAGTAGTCTGCCAAAATATATATAAAGATTTTATTTTGTGCGGTGCAATGTGCATACGTATTCATGATTCAATGTATGCAATAGTTTGTTTGATATTTGAATAAGATAGATTCCTTTTTTGGAGGATAAATGAAAAGAGATTTCCGTGGAAACAATGAATCGTGGCATTTTCATAAAATCCTATGGTATAATACCGCTCATAACTTTGCCTCTTTGTGGTGAAGCGGAGGGGTAAGTCATATTCATGCTGCCATTATATTGTTAAGTCACTAAAGTAACGAATAATTGTAACGGTTAACTGTGGAAAATCTGTTAGTTGCTCTGCCAGTAAACTATCGTGATCTGTTTGACCAACGTGACTGGAGAAACTTTGTTTTTGGGTGTATTAGTATATGACAGACATAAGAGCGTTGGCACTCGGTCCGTGCGACGCGACGCTCATATATTTTGTCCATGCGTTCATACGGAAAAGAAGCAATAATTGGAGAATCATTAGTAGTGGCATACGATCCACCAGTTTGCTCGATCTGAACGGAAAAAATTATGTGAAAAAAGGTAAGGGTATACTTGCTTAACTCATCCGTGCGAACGCTCAGATGAGCCTATGACTGTATTATAACGGACTACTATGTCGACTGTTCGCTGGCACACAGAAACTATTGTAATTCATGGTTCAATAATAAGATTAGAAAAGCGAAGGCTTATAAAAAAACTCAAAATTCGATTGTCGATGATAGTGTTAGATGGATTTTATTGTCTACTAGGAAAACATAAGTTTTAATACATAAAATAAAAATTAAATTAAAGAAAACCCATAAATAACACACAGATATACTGTGTATCTATCTGTAGCACCGTAACTTCCAAACGGCCGAACCAATTTTGATTTAGTTTGTTTTTGTTTGAAAGGTGACTTGACAGAGTGTGTTATTAACTATTATTCAATAAAAAAAGCAAAGGCCTATAAAGATACTATAACCTCAAACTAGTAACCATGAAATTACAAGCCTGAATCTAGTTAGACAGTAATTCAGTGTTGCCGTATTTGGCAAACTGGGAACAAACTTGTTATCTTTTATTATTATCTTATATTCATAAACAGTATAAGATTACAAACTTGTCAGGGCGGGTGGAATTGGCAACACTGTAAGGCAGGATGGGTAGAGGTACACGACAGCTTGGTTTACTAGGAAACTCGCAAATTTGTGGTTATTAGTATAGTAATACATCAAGTTTAAAAAGTATTATAAATAATTAAATTAAAAATTTAAAACATACCCAACAAAAAAACCTTTAAAACTAATAAAATAACCTGTATTGGCCGTTTAGGTTTAATATAAGTAGTATTAATATTTTGAACCAAGCGTCATTCCTTTGGGGGACTGCTATAGCAGATACAAGTAGAGTGTAACTTAAGTAGTAGTATTACTTAGCGATGTAACGCGACGATGCTTGGATCAAAATATTACTGTTTATTTGAAACCTAAAGACCCAATATATCATGTTTTTTTACTTTCAAAGGTTTTCTTGGTTAAAATTAATAATTATCAAATATCTAATTATCAGATTTAAGATTAATTGGATCAGTAATAACTGAAGTATCTTCGATGGTAGACGCTGCAAGATGTTAACGTAAGATCAAATTACTTTTGATCCCCATAGTTCAATTCCGAATTCTATACTGGATTTATCATCAAATATAAAAATACTGCAGTGCTTTTAATCAAAATGCTTGAGATTGATCACTGCAGCTCCGTAGTACATAACCAATGAAATATTGCACAAAGATCTAAACCTAAAAGAAGATTCATGAAAGAAGAATTAAACGACGTAGTGAAAAACATTTAAAAACTTAGAAGAGCATCAAAATAGTTTTACAACAGCGAAGATAATGGCAAATTGAAACGTTTTAAAACATTGGATTTACCTTTAAAATTTCGTTCGCTAATTTAATTTTGTTTTATACTTCTACTACTAATCATCGTTATCTCACAATCAGGATTATTATCATCTCCATCATGGTTATCGTCATCTTCAACTTCAACTACTTCATGTTTCAATATAATAATGCATAGTTCAGAGTCGAGTTAAATTTTATGTTTGTTCAGAGTTCAGTAATTTAAAAAAAAACACTACTGAGTGTGTATTATAGTTTCATTCTGTTATTGTTTTGGTCAACAGCCGAAAGGCTGGTTTGAACCTCTAGAGGTTTTACTAAGTAAAAACGAGAAGTGAGGTGGTTTACATTGCCTTCCTCACTGAGTTGAAAGAGTATGCTTATCAGCATGCCAAGCCCTACGAAAAGCATCCACTTTCCACTCTGCAAATGACACATTCATTTCATTCACCAAAAGGTCTGGCTGTATAGTGAATTTCATTGCTCTCAGAGGAGATAACTCTGACTAGTGTCGTTTACACCTACTCCTCTTCTGTTCTTATAGTTCAGTCATACGTATAGTTGGCTGACTACGTGATGAGAAACAGAACTATTTTTTGTATCCCTGGAACCAACAGATTGGGTGCAATTAATTTAACACTTCACCTGCCCGTTATGGGCAAGTTTCATTCTAAGAACGTCATTATTCAGATTTTTATCAGTTTTTCTAAAAGTTAATAATTACGTTAAAAAAATCGATTGTAAAAATTAAATTTTGTTAAAAAATTTAACAAAAAAACTTTTTATGACTAGAATTAAATTTCGTTAAAAAATTAATAAAAAAAATTTTCTTGACTAGAATTACATTTCGTTAAAAAAAATAATAAAAAACTTTTCATGATCATCAAACGTCACTACCAGCAATAGCACCGTCCCCGTTAGTAATTAATGTTTTCAATTTTATTTTGGTAATATGTACTTTGTCTACATTTTTTTTTAGTACAGGTAAAATCAACAAAAGTTTTTTGGTTATTTACAGATGTATTTTAAATTGACAATTTTGTGTTCATTTTCTTCAGCTATAAAAAAAGATACGAACTTTTGAGTATACGTTTCTTCTTTTAATAATTTCATGTCACTGTTACTAGTTGAGTGTTATAGGGTAATATTTTGGTAATTGAATAATTATATATATATAAATATAGTTTCAAATAAAGAATTATCTAAAAAACAACAATTTTTCCCATTTTATCACAGGTTATCAAACCGTATGGTTGCTCTAAAAAAAGAGTTTCCGATAATAAATAGCAGGAACACACAAGAAATAATATCAATAGACTAGCAATGGTAAATCATGGTATATTTACTTTAAAATGTTTGTTCGGATCAAGGCTATTTTATGTATTCCCTTGTCTTCCCAATCCAATGCCTAAACGGAAGCAGTGATGATTCCGCTTCCATTAAAAATGTAAAAGCCATCGTATAACCTTTGTATTTCCTTGTACAAAACTTTTTGAACATATTTGTAGTTTTCACGTAATTATGGGATATTTATAGTTTTTATATTAAATAAATAAATAATCGAATCTATGTCGATAATCGAATGATGTATTGCAGTTAGCCATTAGCAACATTCGTATTGAATGAGTAAAGAGATATGTATATTTATTATCGGTTTCATAATTAAATACGCCCGAGTTTGAAAGTTTGATTTCTGAAACGACGAGTCGGATTTCAACGTACGTTACATCTCTTCTTCTTCATGTAGCATCTCCATTACGAAGGTGTGCTAGCATCATGGCAATCCTGACCTTGGAAACTGCAGCTCTAAATAGGTCGATGGATGACAAATTAAACCACTCTCGCAGGTTCCGTAGCCAGGAGGTTCTTCTTCTTCCAACCGATCGTTTGCCCATAATCTTTCCCTGGATGACAAGATGAAAGATTTCATATTTTGGACCTCTCAAGACATGGCCGAGGTACACCAGCTTTCTCTTCTTGATTTCGATCATCACTTCCATTCCCTTCTGCATCCTCCTTAGGACTTCCATGTTTGTGACTCTCTCTGTCCAAGATATTTTGTGCATCCTTCTGTAAACCCACATCTCAAAGGCCTCAAGTCTTCGTTCACATTGCCTATTGGTAGTTCAGGCCTCTGCACCATAGTACAGCACCGGAAAGATGTAACACCTCAGCACACAAATTCTCAAGTCCAGACTCAGATTGTGGTTGCACAGCATCCTCTTCATTTTCACAAATGCGGCCCGGGCTCTCTCTATGCGGATTTTGATCTCAGTAGAGTTATCAAGGTTACTGTTCACCGTCATACCAAGATAGCTGTACTTCATAACTCTTTCCAACTGCTCTCCCTCCACATACAGGTGTTCGTCATGTGGGACCACATTCTTGGTGATGACCATGCACTTTGTCTTCCTTGTGTTGAGGGTGAGACCAAAATGTTGGCTGGCTTCAACAACCTTATTCAGGAGTTCCTGGAGTTCCTGCATTGTTTCAGCCAGCAAGACTGTATCATCTGCATAACGTAAGTTGTTGAGACGTATGCCATTCACCCGAACTCCTCCAACCTCCGTGTCAAGGGCTTGTCTGAAAATTTCTTCAGAATAAATGTTGAAGAGAAGTGGAGAGAGCACACAGCCCTGCCTAACACCCCGTTTGATGTCCACTGGGTTAGTAAAGGCATACTGCACGCGAAACGTTACATCTAAATTTAGCTTATTATATTCTGCGTTGACCTATATAAACCTATATTTTTAATGTTGTTTGGAAATTGTTATATCGAGGTTGGAAGACAAAAAGAGCCGGTTTTTTTGCTACCGCAAGGAATTTCATGAGTTTAGAGGCGTATAACTGGAGAATTATTTGATCGACAAGTTTGAAATTTGAATACAACATAGCAAATTATATTTTTATAGGGTGTACGAAATTTCAAATTCGTGGTTACTTAAAGTTTGATTTATTAACAATATTCTGAACCCTTACTATCTCGATAACAGCTTAGTCGTTCGGCACGAGCAAACTATCGTTTTATTCAGCGTCAAAAAATTAGTAATAATGTATTAATAACATAAAATATTGATTACCAACGCTGTGGTTAAATTTTTTAAATTTTGAAAACTAGATTGGGCCGTGAGGGGGTGGGCGCTCCACATGTTGTCAGGTTGTGTATATGACATCCTATCGGAATGTCTACAAAAAAATTGTAAAAATTTTAACTGATAGTAGCGCCCACCCTCCGCATGATTCAGTCTACTTATCAAAATGTAAAAAATTCTACCACAATATTGACCAATCAATATTTCATGTTAATATATTTGTGTGTAACATATCATTCTTTTTACGCTGAATAAAACAATAGTTTGCTGGTGCCGAACGATTAAACGGTTACCAAGATAGCAAGGGTTCAGAATATTGCTAATAAATCAAATTTAAAATAACGTACGAGTTTGAAATTTTGCACGCTGTAAAAATATAATTCGCATTGTTATGTTAAAATTTCATAGCAAAATCACCAAATATTTTTGTCTTCCAAAGTCAATACGGCAATTTTAAAAAAATATTAAAAAAAGGTTTATTTTAAGTCAATGCAGAATAAAATGAGCTATATTTTGATGTTAAGTATGTTGAAATGTGACTCATCATTTTAGAGATGCAAAGGTTTAAACTCGGGTGTATGTAATTATGAAACCGGTAATGAATTATGAAACCGGGGTAGGTACAAATTTAAATGAAAATAACGATAAAATACTACAAATAGGAGATCAGGAAGGAAATGCAAAGGCGGTCTTTATAAAAATGAAGTATTCGTTATGTAACAGGAATCTAAGAATAGAAGTCCGAATGGATTCATATGGTACATCTTTTCTTTTGTATGGAGTGAAGCTTGGACTCTTAAAAAACGAGATTAGATGAAATTCAAGCCAATTATGGATGAATCGACCTGTGTCAAGATGTTATGTATGGTGAAGGGACGAATTAGGAAGTATGGCATCAAATGCACAAAGAACATTGATAAACTCGATAATGAGACATAATTATAGAGTATTTCGGACTTGTTATGCGTGGAAAGAAATATCATCTGCCACAGTTGATCATACAGGAAAATATAGCAGCAGAGAAGAGCGTAGGAACACGAAAAATGACTTGTCTAAGAAACCAGTGACTGGTACTGTAGAAATGACATAGGCAGGAATGTAAAAAATACGAATTTCTGTTATGATCACCAACCTCCAATGGGAGAGGGCACCAACTGAAGAATAAATTTTCAAATACAAAAACAAACGATCTATCTTTTTACAAAAATTAGCATTATTTAAGTAGTCATTTGTATTTATAACTCAACGTATCTTCAAGACTGTATGAAGCAGGCTTCTATTAATCATTAAACCGTAGTCTTATGATTAATAGAATCCTACTTTTTTCTGCATGATCAATAATAATTATAAATCGTCATAGTAATGATTTATTATAAATTACGGTATTACTCGTGTCTGGCTATGAGCCAAGCGTCTGGTATGGTCTTTGAGAGATTTGTTGATAATATTAATCACGGTTTGGTTTGCAATTGTGCTTTTTATATTATCCAAGAGGGTAATCTATTATATTGAACTCTTAGTTCTATAACAATTACTGTTTAACTTTGCAAATGAAACATTATTATTATTGGTAAAAATAAAAACTTTTAATTTTAGGTAAACAAACTTTCATATCATATTCATCGAAATTTTTTATTCGAATCACCACCTTGCACAATTATTTTTATAATGAAAGAAAACAACCGAAAGGAAGAATGACGTTTTAAGTGACTCATACCCTAACACAAAAAATAAATAAACTATGATTTAGCTTAGAGTAATTTTTGCTGTTGTAGGCTGAGTTAAACAAACAAAGTACACTTACACCAAAGCCACATGAATTTTTATTCATATCAGTACTACTCGTAATAAGAAAATATTTATTTCAGATATATGTAGATAAGTTATATGACCACTGAGGCTATTTATAATTTTTGAGTGACAAAATTAATAAAATAGTAAAATATACAGGCGAGAAAAGCAGTAAATTTTTTCTATTGGAAGTAGGGAGAGAAGTTATGGGAACATTGGTTACATCAAGAGTCAAATAATTTATGAGCTCGTCTACCGATCCGATAATATTACTTTCTCTATTTGTAAAATAAATTCTTTGTTTTGCATATTTCATAGTTTATTGTTTTTTTTTCAGATATGTAGGCTACAATTCAAGTACTAGGCACGCTATTTTAATATATGTCTTAGTGGTCATCAACTGATTTAGTCATTTGGAACGCATAGAGGAAAGCCTAGATTGGAAACTAATCATAAACCGAATGGTTGAAAGGGTGTTGGTCGCTCGAGGGAAGGTGGTTTCCGGAACAGACGGTACTGCCTAACCCATGAAGTGAAGAAGATAAAGAAGAAGAAGAAGAAGTCTTCGTAGTTTTATTAGTATTTAAGAACTAAGATGTAGTTTATAATTACTTATACACTAATAAATTGAAAGTAGTAGTTGTAGTAGTAGAAATAAACAAAGAAGCAATAAATTGATCTACCTTTCAACATGGGAACCATAGGTGAGTAAATTAATTTTCCCACAAAGAGTAAATAAAATAGTTTTAGATATGTAAGTTATAAATAAGGAAATTAAATTGTACTGTAATGATTTTTGTAAAGAAACGGGAAAATAAATACATAAAGTAAAATTTAATAAAACCAAATTTGTACATGTTACATTCGGTTTAAAAAAAGCGACTGTCCAGCAGTAAAGCTACACAACAACATCACTCTGCACTGTGACACTTGTGAACACATGCCGAATAGGCTTATTGTCTGGACGTACACCTAGGTCGACGCTTTACATAAAAACAGCACGTATCTACCAAAGAAACAACTAAAGCTAAATTTTTGTTAAGTGCATTAGCTTTTGTGTGAATTTCTTTTGTCAAACTCAAACAAAATAAATTTTAAAATCCATTTGGCCTAGGGAATAAATATTTGAGGTATTTCTGAAAATTCAAACCTCAGAATTTTAGATTGATTTCAATCAAAATCTATCAGAAATATTTTATACATATTATATAAGCAACAAATTCGTTTTTAGACATCAATGTTAAAGACAGTAAAAGAAGAAATTTCAAATTCCAATGTTAAATTACGGCTTTAATATGCATTTTAGCGCAAAACGTTATATACTAAAAGTTGTAGAAAATGTAAAATTCTACAACTTTTATTTCAAACATGTTTTTGTATAACGCTTAGTTTAGCGGTAATTAGCAATTTTCTGTTTTTTTCTCACGAAAACGTGTGAAAAATCTATTTTTTTAAGATTTCGGCCTTAGAATGCATTTTACGATAAAAGTGTATATAATAAAATTTATAGGAAATTAAGAGATCTACAACTTTTATTTTAAGCATTGTTTTGTAAAGTGCCTAGTTTAGCGTGAATGAGCGATTTTCCGTATTTTTAAGCTAAACTGAGGTCGATTTTAATTTTGCGTATTTCACTAATGTTTTTTGAGGTTAGTTTTTTGTTCATTTCTAATGTTTTAATGCTAATGTTAGGTTTATTGTTAATTATTTGCATTGGCAAGAGAAAGTTGTGTGAGTGTTTCACATCAGATTTTTAATAAAAGTTTAACGTAACATTCTTTTTATTTTATTTTTTTGGATTTACGTAGGTCAAAGATTGATGGATGATGGATATTTGATACATTTTATTTTTCACTCTTTTTGCCTTATTAGTTATATATTTACGGCGCAGCAAAACATTCCACTCTGCAACGAATTCGATTTCAATTCTAATTACTTAGACAAATAACCACCGCACCCTTTTACGTTACGAATCATATATTGTACAACGATTTACGTGTTCCATACGTTAACGACACATTTTATCACATCTATTCTCAGCTCAAACGCAAACTTGGTGTCATAAAAATTATCTCATTAGAACACTGGCATCCCGAAACTTACCCGAAAATCCGCAACGCAGACTGAAACGACGATGGAGTAGAGATATCATAGCGTAGATGTAAATATCGATTTATTATTCACAATTAATTCACCGTTGGAGTGTCACTATTAAGTGGCGGTCTCATTAATGTCATTATGCCAGTTTCATTGTAAATAACTCCATCACATTCACTGGTTGTATTTTGTACAGTTGTGAATAAATTAACTAAGTTAAAAAAAAGTTACATATTGTTCAAATAAAATGAACATATTCATATTGGTGTAGCAGTAAGTAATAAATTTAAAAATAAATTCTGAAGTAAGATGTTTAGGAGAACATTTTAACTGGTTGATGAATTTTGATCCTTCATTGTTTTCTGCTCAAGTTGCTTATATTCTGCAGCAGTCTTACCCTGCAATTGATTTTTTTGGCTTAAAATGGTAAGCGCCGTTTCTAGATCTTTATGACAATTTTATTTTCTACTAAATTTTTATGGTTTTACTACTCTTTTATGGTAGATAAATGAGTATGTAAAACAATCGTGGACCCTAAACTGTCAGTGTAAATCTGCATTTTTAAAAGTTATGCATGAAGCAATGAAAAAAGTAAACTATTTCTAAATCTTTCTGTAATGAATAAAAAAATTTAGCAGTATAATATAAAGTTTCGAAAAGAAAAGGCATTAAAATTTTTTAAGGCTGATTCAGTAGCTCAGTCGTTGGTTCATTCGATTGATCCAGGTTTTATTACCCAGAAATTCTTCAAACATTTAGCAACGTTTTATCTACTAACATAATACTGATATCCACAATATTTTGATATAGCAGGCAGATATTTTAATTCCAATAAAATGTTTTTAATATTTAAATGTTTTTGTGCTGGTCATTTTTTATGTTAAATGTACTGAATTATTGAACATTTTTGTAAAAATAATATCGTCTGGTCTTCAGTTTCATTGTAAGTGTTTTTCAGAATTAATTTACTTTGTATTGAAAACTGTTCCAAGAAAATTACAACGAACACCATAAATTTGTTCGTTTAAGGTTAGGTTGCTATGCAACCGAGTAACAACGTTGGTTACGGCCCGTGTCCTACTATGGAGACTGTCCAAACTATCCAAACTAGTTTGAGTTTGGATAACGTAACCAAAAATAGTAATTCAGATAATTACGGCTCCAATAACACGGAATGGAGGCAAGTAATAAACAAACGTAAAATTACTGACGTTTCTATTGATGAAAATGCTATTAAAAAAATACATCCGAATGATCCACGGACGAAAAATTCAATTTTATATGAAAACAAAACTCCTGTCAGTAATAAATATTCCTTACTTTCTGATATTTCGAACGACAACTCAGAAAGCGATAAAACTAAGTTGAACATTCAACGGCCCCCGCCGATTTTCTTAAAGTCAAACGTAAATTACGTTCCGTTATGCAACATTTTAAAACAGTTAGTCGGAGACAGTTTCAAATGTTCTTCGACAACTCAAGGTATCACTATTTACCTTTCCAATGGTGATGATTACAGAAAGTGTGTCAAATATTTGAGAGAAAATAATGCTGACTTTCACTGCTATCAGCTTTCTGAAGATAAACCATTCAGTGTAGTCATACGTGGGTTGCACCAGTCGATGGATCATAGCCTGATAATTTCAGAACTGAAGGAGAAAGGTCATACAGTACGCAGTGTATCGAATGTTATCTCCCATCGCACAAAACAGTATTTGCCGCTGTTGTTTGTAGACCTAGGGAAGGCAGAAAATAATCAACAAATATTTGATGTAACGTCTTTATTTTTTTCTAAAATAAAAGTTGAGCCGCCGCGTCCGAAACGCCATATAGTTCAATGTCTAAGGTGCCAGCAATATTCACATACAAGACGTTATTGCAATCACGCTCTTAAATGCGTGCGTTGTGCAGGGGATCATGAGTCTTCCAGTTGTACCAAACCACGCGATACGCCAGCCACGTGTGCGCTCTGTTCCCAGTCTCACCCGGCTAACTACAAAGGGTGTGCTATATACAAGGAAATGCAGAAACGTCGGGCACCCCTTCATAAAACAAGTGAAAATTCAAAAAATCAAAGGCACCCAGTACCTGACATTAATTCTTCATCTTTTCCACCGTTGCCTTCAAAATCCACCGGAAA
Organism: Catonia carolina; assembly: GCA_035578175.1. NCBI lineage: Eukaryota > Metazoa > Arthropoda > Insecta > Hemiptera > Achilidae > Catonia > Catonia carolina. Next base: position 327,499,019 of record JAQMRL010000001.1, on the reverse strand, counting down.
CAAAATTCAAGCAGGACAAACTCCATTATTACAGGTACATTCACCTTCCATGTTTTCATCTGCCCAAATTGCGGAATATAATGCTGCGTTGGGGCCGTCAAGTCAAATTAATACTTTTTTGTCGGAAATGAAAACTCTATTGTTTCCAATGATTTCGTTAATGACTCAACTTATACAAGCCTTAATGTCTAAAAATAATGCCAAATAATATGACATCTAATTCCCTTGTCGTCTTGTTGTGGAATGCTAATGGTATTTCACAACATTTCAATGAGCTAGAATATGTGCTACATGAGAAAAGAATAGACATCGCCCTCATTTCGGAGTCTCACTTGACTTCACGTTCTCGTTTTTACGTTCCCGGTTACATCGTTTACCGGACTGATCGCCCGGCCGACCGGAGCCAAGGGGGCACGGCAATTATCATCAAGGCGACTTTAAAACATGACTTCCTTTTCACTGAACCTCCAACAAATTTTCTTCAGGCAACTGTATTTTCTTTATACCTAAACCAGTTAAAATTTAATGTAGCATCAGTTTATTGTCCGCCACGATTTCGAGTAACTGAGGAGGAGTTTCAAAATTTTTTCGATGAGTTGGGACCAGCATTTATTGCAGGTGGTGATTATAATGCGAAGAACACTCAGTGGGGATGTAGAGTCAATACACCACGAGGCAGGCAACTGCTAAATGTAGTTGACTACAATCGATTTGAAGTAATAACGCCCAGGATGCCGACATATTGGCCTTCTGCCGTCACAAAGCTACCTGATATACTAGATATATTTATAACACGAGGTATAAGTCGACTTCACCATGCGGTTGAAAATTTAGACGATTTTAGATCCGACCATTCTCCGGTTCTGTTAACTATAAGTGCTACTCCTCTTTATAAACAGCAACTACCATCGCTAACGCCAACCGGTAAGATGGATTGGGTCAAATTTCAAAATCTTGTAAATAACAATTTAAATGTTCACGTCCCTTTAAAAACTGCTCACGATTTAGAATGCGCCATAGACGATTTTACCTCTATCATTCAATCTGCTGCATGGGATTCTGCAATAACTGTTTCAAAAAATGAACGCAATGGACCTCATTATCCCAGATCCATACGGGAATTAATTACTCAAAAACGGGCAGCACGTCGTCGATGGCATCGTACAAGACTTCCGGACGATAAATCTACTGTCAATCGGCTATCCAACAGACTTAAAAAGGAAATCTGGGCAGTTAAACTCGACCGCTTTGAAAGCCGCTTGAATTCCCTGGACACAGAAGATGGTTCGTTATGGAGAGCAACAAAGCGACTTCTAAAGCAAGTTCCAGTTTCGACTCCTCTTCGGCGTGAGAACCAAACCTGGGCCAAGTCTGACCAAGAAAAAGCTGATTTATTTGGAGAACATCTCAGCAACGTATTTAAACCTCATGTGCAAACAGGAGACATTGAGTTTGACAGGGATGTACAGGAATTCGTAACGTGCCCAACTACGCTATCGTTGCCGCCTAAACCTGTGAGTTTAAACGAGGTCAAGAGTATTATTAAACGTCTTCCATTGAACAAGTCACCAGGTCTGGATTTGATAACTGCAGAGATATTAAAGGAGTTACCAGAAAGAGGGATAATTTTTATACGAAACATATTTAATGCTATTCTCAGAACTGCGCATTTTCCTTTACAATGGAAATTGTCAACTATTGTTTTATTTCAGAAGCCGGAAAAACCATCTCACTGTGTAAGCTCTTACCGGCCCATTAGCCTTCTTTCAGTCGTGTCTAAACTTTTTGAACGAATTTTGTTAGATCGACTTTCGCCGTTAATTGAAGCTACAACTCCAAATTATCAGTTTGGATTCAGAAGGCAGCATTCAACAACTCATCAGCTGCACAGAGTGGTTGATTTAATTTCTGTAGGGTTAGAACAAAAGTTATACACATCGGCTGTATTTCTGGATATTAGTTCGGCGTTCGATAAGGTTTGGCATCCCAGGCTTTTGTATAAATTAAAATCTATTTTTTCTGATACATATTATGGAATTCTGAGATCATTTTTAGAGGATAGATATTTTGTTGTGCGCCAAGGTTTGGAATATTCTAATATCTGGCATATCGAAGCAGGAGTTCCTCAAGGGTCCATATTATCTCCTGCTTTGTACTCCATATTTACGTCTGACTTCCCGGAAAATGACTTCACGACAGTAGCAGCGTACGCAGATGATACCGTTTTGTTATGCAGCAGTGAATCTCCAGAAGAAACTTCGATGAACATCCAAAATCACTTGTATGAGGTATCTACATGGCTCAAAAACTGGAGAATGAAAGTTAACCCGCTGAAATCTGTGCAAGTGACTTTTACTTTAAGAAGAAGAACTTGTCCAACTGTTTACCTGGATAACAATGAGATACCGCAAGAAAATAAAGTTCGATATCTGGGCCTCCATTTAGACCGTAGACTGACTTGGGGATATCATATCAAAACAAAACGTTTGCAACTAAATAACCGTACAAAATTACTTTCAAAATTCATCAACAGAAAATCAACTCTATCATTAAAATTTAAATTATTAACATACAAAGCCTATTTACGACCGATATGGAATTACGGTATTGAAATGTTTGGGACCGCAAAGAAAACTCACATTCAAAAAATTCAAACTCATCAGTCAAAAATACTTCGGATGATAACGAACGCCCCATATTACGTAACAAATTTAACATTGCATTCCGATTTGAAAATCCCTTTTGTAACGGAAACTGCTAAAATAAGATATTCCAAATTTAACAGAAAATTAACAGATCACATCAATCCCCTAATACAGCAAATGTCAAGACGAAACTTACCACACCGACGCCTACGAAGAAAATGGAGTAGAGATCTATTGATATAATTGTTCTATATTTTTATTAACTTATTTTTTTGAAATCCACTATACTTTTGAATTATTCACTGGGATGTATTCTTTAAAAAAATATTTCTGTTTATTTATCAAGTCATTTGTTTTTTCAAAATTTAGTTAAGCTTTTGGATGGTTATACTGTACTGTATAGTTTCTAAATAAAATTAACGTTAAAAAAAAAAAAATATTTTCCAGGTATCTGCAAGGATGTCAAAATTTCTCCATATAAATTTCGTGTAGTTATAATTTCAGTTTCACTTAAATGTAGTTTTACTGAAGTACTTGCTCCGAAAATAACTACAAGTTGTTAGTCAAATTCTATCATCTTAGAAGTTAGTTTAACTATAACGAAAAACCTTTTAGCTTAATATAATCATTTTAACTGGATTGGCAGGTAAAGTAATTTAAATTTAGAATTTAAAAATATGATTTACTTAACTTTAATAAATTTCTTTAATACATTTTTTCCAATAAACTTTATTTTATTAGGTACCGTAAACTGCAGTTACTTTAGCCCTGTTTTCTGATTCTAAATCTTTTTCCTTATATAAAAATGAAAAGGCTATAATAATATTTTACAGTATTTTTGTTACTTTTATTAAAGTCATGAATTTCTACTACATTCCTAGTTAATTCTTTTCAACAAGTTTAAATAGAAAATTTAATTTTTCAAGTTTGGACTAATAGTACCCAACTTCAGTGCTACTTTGGCTCATTAATACGATTAAAATCATAAAAATGTTGTAATCAAGGTCAATATAATCTCACATAAATGAGGTAACTTTGTAAAATATTAAAAGACAATATAAATTTACATTAAAAATGAATTTATTTCAAAAATTGAAAAGAAACTCAAAATAAAAAAAGCACAAGTTATTTTCCTATAATTAGAAATGGATTGTAAGTACGCTTACAATATTAATCTGTACGAAACTATTTATTTCTGGTACACTAAACTATAATGTTAATTTAAACGTTTTGGAGGGTTTATATTTTTTTAGATATCACCGCAACTACATTTTCGACTATACAAAGCAAGTATTTTTTTTTAATAATAGGTCAATGCTACCCCCTGCAGATCAAAGTAACCCAAGTTTACTTTACTGCTATTCCTACCTTTTTTCGAGCAACTAGATAATTATAATATTTTAAATATAAAATTTAGAGCTACGTACCAAATTCAGTAAGAACCAAACATTAAAAATCTTAGGGCAGTATATAAACCTTGCTTCATCAATATTTTAAAATTAATTAAAACTTTTCTTTTATAGTAATTGAGAGATCATAAATGTAACTTTCTAAAATTAGTGTTCCAATAATAAATCAAAAATGTGTTTAACATAACTTACAACTTTTTAAATAACACTGAAAAATAAAACTTTTATCAATTATTAAGGTTTTGTAAGTTCTTATAACTTTTCTATTATTATAATGGGAGAGAAAAATTCCTTTACGTGGAAATAAAGCTTAGAGGTTTACGCGGCGACGGTGTTGTCTGAATTATACATTACATAATACACAATATTATTTAAGTATCAACTGCAGTAGTTGCTTTAGTTACGTACACATGCATAGCTATAAATTTAATTATATTAAACTTCATGTCTAGTAGATTAGTAGCTACCACAAAATATTAATAGGGAGGGGGTAACTTGCTTCTTCATACTTGATATTATTTGATTTCAACAAAAGCCTTTTACAAGTATCACAGAGCATTCAGTAGTACAAAACTTACTATTATGTGGCCTACACATTATTTGTACTTATACTACTCTCAGATGAGGGCACTTAATTATAAATATATTCAAAAAGTTTCGTGTGTTTAAAGGCACTCTGTTGACGCTGGCGTATAATGTTCATAGATTACTAAACATTTTTAGTAAATTTAAACTCTGATAATACTGAACGCTGGCCAGGTAATGAAAATTATGTTGTGTTGTTTAGGACATCAGTCGAAAGGCTGGTTTGAACCTGTAGAGGTTTTACTAAGTAAAATGAGGAGTGAGGTGGTCTACCATCGCCTTCCTCACGGAGTGGAAAAGTACGCTTATCAGCATGCTGGGCCTTCTGAAAAGCAAATATTTTCTACGTTGAAAATGACACCTTCATTTCATTCCCCACAGGGTGTGGCTGTATAATGAAATTCATTTCTTTCAGAGGAGATAACTCTGATTAGTGTCTTTTACACCTCTACCTCTTTTGTTCTTAAACGATTCAGTCGTTTAATTGGCTGACCATAATGATAAGAAACATAACTATTTATTTTAGCTCTGTAACGGACATATTGAGTGTAAACAATTTGACACTCCACGTCTGTTATGGGCAGCAACTATACAGTATAAATTATAAACTACCGGGTGAGCATAAAGTCTTGCCCTGATTATAAAAATTTATTGCAGAATAACTGTTTGACATAATAATTTAAATTTGATGCTGTTATAGGTTAGTGTTGATAGTTTTTTTAAGATTACTTACATTAGTAAACTTCAACGTGTGCCCCCTTGGTAGCTCGGAGAATGTCGAAGCGGTATTCCAGTTCCCGCCAGGTGTTTTGTAACATGTGTTCTGTCACAGTACCCACAGCAGGTTGTATCCTAGCCTTCAGTTCGTCAACGTCAGCAACTGGTGTGGCGAAGACTCTATCCTTGATATAGCCCCAGAAAAAAAAGTCAAGGGGAGTAATGTCTGGAGAGCGGGGTGGCCAGAGTGTTGGAGCATCCCTTCCAATCCACCGATTTGGAACTGGAATACCGCTTCGACATTCTCCGAGCTACCAAGGGGGCACACGTTGAAGTTTACTAATGTAAGTAATCTTAAAAAAAACTATTAAATCTAATCTATGTAACAGCATCAAATTTAAATTATTATGTCAAACAGTTATTCTGCAATAAATTTTTATAATCAGGGCAAGACTTTATGCTCACCCGGTATATAACTAATTGCAAGAAATTACGGTATACTTTAATACAGAACAATACTTTACAAGAGAAAATTTTGAGATAAACAGGACGAAATACATAGGCAGCCCGCACGTCACGCTTAAGTGTACAATACCGTGCATTTAATTGTTTTTAAATTTTCGAGTCCGTTTAGGTTAAACGCTATTTTCGCGAGTTTCGGTTAAGAGAGATTTTGCTGTACACTTTAAAGAACTTGGTAAAGCATTAAATAAATATATGTGAGATTTTAAAACTTTATGGAAAATGAAAATTATATCAAAACATTTTATTATGGTGTATATAGAACAAATAGAATTAAATTTTTAAGAGAATATTGGGGGAAAACGTTCACCCGGAGTTGGATATAAAAGAAAAAAATTATAAATTTATTTTTCTTAATTTCAAGGGTTTCACATTTTTCCTAGCACCACATCTTTTTAACAATACATACTAATATAGCAATATACATTTCATAAATATGAAATGAATATGGTTTACAGAAATAAAAACATACTGTATTAAATTAAATATGAAGAGATACCAGTTACGTGGCTTAATATACAAAACAGGTTGACGATATTTTGCATACGGGTCTAAAGTAATCCTACTGTTTTCTTTTAATAGAAAAATATTTATATTACATATTACATTTTTAAAATAAAACTTTATACAATGAAAACTTTTTAAACATCGAAACAAAAAGTACAATATTTTTATGTAATTTAAAATGTACGTGGTGTTTACATGTCGAAACTTTACATAATATTTAAAACATTAAAATACAGTAGTTAATTCTTTTTTTAAATTATTCAATATCGAATAGTGTTTTTTAATTGCATTATCCCTGGCACATGCAAGTTCTTTTTAATGAATTTTGTATATACATATGACCCATTGCTTTTCTGTGTATATGGGACTTACAGATTTGATTGAATTCATCGTATGTAAATTTTAGCTTAATTCTGAGTAAAGTAATTTTATAAGTAAATTTCATCAAAAATAACAAGGGACTGAGATTTCTCTGAGCCATATTTAACAGTTAAAATATTGTAACACCAAAGTAACAACCTTAACAGTTGCGACAATAAACTCCAAAAAGTTTTCAACACTTCGCAGCCAACTCTTCTTGATAGATATTTTGTTCAACATTAGACTGTCACGAGTTGATGAAGTGTAGTGTAGATGAGTTGGTGAAGTTGATCTGTACAGAAGCGTAACTTATTTTATAATAAAAAATATTTTAAATTGTATTTTTATTTATTTATTTACATAATTATTACTTTACAAACATATTAAAACGCAAAATGTAGTAAAATGTAGTGTAATAGAGATTATTTCTGCCCTTCAATTCTACGGTTTTAGATAATTTACAAGTTAATATTAATTAATTATTTCTTTTATTTATATTATTTATTTTTTACATGGTTGTAAAGATGACGCTTTCTGGGTTCTGGAAAAAATCTAAAAATGAAAATTGGTAGAAGCAGTTACATTTTGTGTAATCAATCTAATGTTGACGTTTAAAAATTTGAATTCTCACATATGATTGTTAATTTAATATGTTCAAGATTTTGTGAAATAAGTATAATATTTTTTTTAACGTCCGACTGTTCTGCAATTACTGCTAATGCTGACGGTGAAGGATGAAATGATTTTTTTTGTAACGTATGAAAATATGCCGTGCCTGAATGGGCACTGTCGAACCCAAGGCAGCATAATTAAAGGCGAGCACGTTACCAACTACGCCAATGCGGCCGGAACATAAATTTTTATAAATGCAACTACTTTTTATATTTAAGTTCCCAAGGGTTTAACACGTGCCTGTTTTTGGAATTTTTACCGGGAAGTTTTTTACAATGCTTGCTGTAATAATATCCGTATGCTGTGCTGATTTACCAAAAAGTATTAAGTACTGTAAATCTCGGTAGCTTATAAAATTATTAAAAAACCGATTTTTAATTATTTGATTATTATGTGATAGTGTTGCTACTCTGTCGCAACATTTTGATTTACCACTCAACCCGTCCCCATTCCTTCTAAGCTGCCAACATCTTATCTAATTACTTTAAACCATTCTTAACAACCTCTGTTATCCAGTGATCACCCCTAATTACTACCAATTTTTTGAAAACCTGATTTTAATTTTGAGAGCCACATATTTTTCATTTAGGTGACCACTTATCTTCATGGCTGACGATCGTCATGCCGTCGGCATTATTTTTGTTTCCATTCTGGAATATGTAAAGATTGAACTTTATTGATTGAACCAAATTTTGTTGACAGTTAAGGCTACATTAAATATTTCAAAACTATCAATTTCAATTAAGCAATAAAACTTTTATAGAAATAGTGATATCAATCAAAACTCGCAGTTGGAATAATTATTCATTGTGTTATTTTTTATTTACAGCTAGCTTATTTAACGTTATATTAACTGCTAGTTAATTAGTGACTACAGTGGTTTGGATATATTATATTTGCGAAGAACGGTATGCACATTTTCCTGGTCCTAGCCAAAAAATTAACCCATTAAATATTTTGTGAAGTTACGTGACGGTTTAATTTAAAGCAAATAGTGCATCTATATTTTCTGTTAAGTCACCTTACTCGATTTCCTGTGCGTTAATAAGTGGTGGTACCCCGAGAGCACGTACATACCTGATGGAACCTAAACAAAGGACCGCTGTTAACACGTAGTATGTTGGTTTATCACAGGGAGTGTTTAATGGACGATTGGATCAGAACAAAGTGCGCTATGTCATCAGCTTGTTATCAAATGCACTTTTCGAGTCTACATAAATTAGCTGAATTGTAAAACGTATCAGAAGCTTAGGAATATGCATATGGAGTATATTTTTCTCTTTCGAAAAATATTCTATTTAGAAAAATCTACAATTTCAGCCTCATGGAAAACGAGAACCATCTGGTAAAATATCTTTATAGCATAATATATTTCATTAACTCAAATATAAAATTGTAATAATTTACAAGTTTTTACAGATTTTTAAATAGCATTTCCGTATTTGTTTTTGTGCTCACACTAACTAATCTCCCGAGAGGTTTACAGTGTTAAATTTCTCTTTGTAAATTAATACTGCCAAAATTGGATTTGAAAATATGTTTGTGATATTACTACAGGCTTTGTAGTATTAATGTAATACTGTCTGTCACGTAACGAGATTGGCTGAAGTGTCATACATTAACCCTTACGGCACGGACTTTTACATAAAATTTATATTAAAAAAAAATTAGGTTAGTAAAATGAAGCATTGTTTTATTTTATTTCTTTGACGTAAGTTTTTTTTGTTTGGGTTGCTTATTTCTTTCATTTACTGTTTACAACATATTGTATTATGCAGTCCAGTAAAAATACTCAGAGAAGGTAATGCACTATCCTCCAATGTGACATCATTCTGAAGGGTGACAACCTTACGGAGAACTTTATGGCTCATTGATTAGAGCTGGAAGTGCAGAAATTTAATATATTTTGCTACCGCAAGAGAACAAACCACAAAATTATTTATAAAAATGTTTAAATAAAATCTATTTCTCCTTCAAGCATTAGACTTGTAGCCATTTTGCAACTTCTAATAGGTCAGCCCATTTATTTTGTGGTTATCCAACTTCTAAGAACCACAAGTAATAAAGATGTTATTCTCATCAACAGTTCACTTTATATAGTTAATTTTAAGGACAAACCAATTCGGACGATCTATGGTTTTTCTTGCATTTAAACTAGATACACCACGCTTCTTCTGTCAGAATTTTTTAGATGGACATTTTTTGAAATACCAAGAGTTCTCCCTAAAAAGAAAATATTTCTGCTACGTGCTCTCGGATAATACCTTCGGATGTTAAAACCTTTGTTTTGCTGCAATTAAAATAAACCGGGACCTTCATTGATGTATTGATTTTCACCATCGTTTCTTTTGAAGTTTTACTTATAAGGATTCTAGATATAGTTCGGCACATTCAATTGAGTATTACCAGTTCGTGGTCCAGCTGGTAATTCTTAACTTGTTCTATACCTTGACCACTCAATAACTTACAATGTTCGAGAGCAAATTAAATAAGGATTAATAAATTTAATTAGAAGCCGGTTAGTGAAGAAAGAGTAGAGTAATAGTCAAATATAAAATATTTCCGCCAATATACAATCTCTAAATTATAGAAATTTTATCCAAAATCCAAAATATCACAAAAATAACAATTTTTGAAATGTGAAACAATAAAATTGAGATTGCGAATAATATGACTCACGGTGTTTTTGCGAATGATATTCCTGCTGAAGTTGTTCCAGAATTTTTTAATGATGCAAGAAGAAAAACAGATTTAAACGATTTATAAAATACTTTCTACTTCACATCAATTGATCAAATCATTCATTCAATCAAGAGTATTTTACAGAACACTGAAAATTTTACTGATTTTCAATCCAATGTTGCTTCAAAAGAGTATTCAACGAACCGATCTCCCTTTGCAATTAGCAACACTAAAAAAAATTCACGTTCATTATTGAATGTGAAATGTACTTAGCAGATATTCTAACAAATTGTAATTTTATTGTTTTTGTTTTTAAATTAATACGCTTCAATGAGATTAAATTACAGTGCCCTATTAACTGGCATCATTCTAATTTTAAATCCTCTCGCATTAATGCAGATTTTATTTTTCTCTAACATTAATTTATTTTTAATGTGACAAATATAGAAAGGATTGACAAGTTTCACATGATTTCCTGGATATAACATAATTAAAACTGTAGTAATCCTACCTTCTAATAATTATTTTGGCCATTCTTGGAGTTTCCAATCGTTGTTCTGAATTGTCATTTTACCGATTTTTATAAATGTCAAAGCTATTTCTAGTTCTATTAGATATAAAATTTAAACACCCGGTAGTATCTGGTTACTTTATCATTCATTAACTGAGAAGAGTCAAGATAGCTCTTGAAACTTGGTTCCGTTAGCTATTCATTAGGCTCAAAAATAATGAATGAATGAACTATTAATTGATAAAATAATGAGTTACTTGTTAACGCCTGGTCATGAAACGCATCTATATCTAGTCTATACCAGCATAAATGAACAAAGGTTGCGGCTACCAACGTTCTGCTATTCTAATAAAACCAGCACTACATCCTTTGAAAAACTCTGAAAATCCGTATGAACTTTCTAACCGATGCAGTTATGTTGTAATATTTTTACTATACGCAGGCAAGGTAGTAAAAACATTGCGGTATGTCCATGCTTTTTTTGCTGACGATACCGTCATACTTAGCTTACTTAAAGATTCAAACGATACAACGCTGAATTACATCATCTTTATAAACTTCAACAATGGTTCATAGATTGGAGAATTAAAGTAAACCCAACAGAGACAACTGACGTCACCTTAACGTTACGTAGAAACACATGATTATTTTTCCTAAACGGATCACCCCTATCACAGACTTACAAAGTTTGCTATTTGAGTTTGCATAATGACGAAAGTTAATCGAAGGTAGACAAGAATAACTCTTAACACTGCTCTCTAGGTGGTCAAAACTTCCTTTTCATTCAAAACTGTTACTGTACTAATCTGTACTCCAACCTTTGATAAGTGTACCTTCCTGTACGGGTTATACAGTATACAATGCACTCTCTCGATTACAGTGTTGTTTTTTTATATTTATTTATGCAAAGTCGCTTCAACTTCTTGGTTATTAGCGACTACAGTGGATTATGTCACTGTAACTGTGAATGCTGACTTGTGAAAATTTACAGATCCTAGCCGGGAATCGAACCCGCGGCCTCCGTGTGGTAGGAAAACGCGCTTACTACTACCTTACGGAGGCGGTCCGATTGCAGTGTTGTTCAATACTGTACGTCGGATATCGTGATATTATGAATAAAAACATTTTTCTGTACCGATTCCAGCTGTATTATTTGGTCACCCGGGTTAATGAGGGCCGGATAAACAAAATAGTAATTTATTTGTGAAATAAAACAGAAATAAATATTATATATAATAATAATATTATATATAGTAAATAAAATATTTATATTCATATTTTACTGACCCGAAATTCAATGTTTATCTCTATTATTTTTAACAAAAACTTTACAGAAGATAACATGTTCTGAACTTTCTATTTCTGTCATTTGTAACAAAAGCTAAAATATATTTTGTAAAAATTACAAAATACTGCGCCGCAAAACTACGAGTATCTTTCTTTTTGATTGCCTGCACGTTATAAAACTTATTGTGTTACTTTTGTATTGGATTAAGTTGCAAAGAAAGTTGTTCCTGGTAACACGTAACTATGAAACTGTATTGTTTGGTTTTCTTTTTATAAATATAATTCGAGTTGTCTGAACTTTAAAAGATTGTTAATGTAAATTTGGATAAAAACTTTTAACAAAGAATACGGAACCAAACATCGATATTGATTTTTGTTTTAGATAATTTAATTTAAATTTATCTCTAACTCTTACGAAATCTATAACCTATTTAAAAATTTTTTATATAGAATCTTAATAACAAGAAGTAATGAAATTTAAAATGGGGTTTTCACAATTTATTTTCTTAATTAAAATTAGGCTGTTCTTTACTAAAGGTTTAGGGTTTTTTAAGGTTAAGTCAGGGATGAATTTAAAATTAGCCTGAGTAACCGCATATGTCTGAAAGGAAAAACTGATAGAGGTCAGAAGAAACTTACAAAAATTCATGTTATACTTAATACTAAAGTTAAACGTAAATTAGGAATATAAAAATAATGATTAGGCTAATTCAGACAATTGCAATATCAGGCTAGTATATATATATATATAAATATATTTTGATATTTATTGCTGAGGTCCGTTTTGGGATCTGGGTAAAATAAATAATTAACACCCTATCATTTAAAATTACACGTATTTATTACAAACGATAAAAATACAAATAATAACCCTACTTAAATTTACTAATAAATTACAATTAAGATACTTAGCTATAATAAATAATTTGATTGACAATAAATGACAATAAATGAACTTAACCAGCATCTAGATTATCTTGCACTTAAGGTGAGACTGTACTTTGTTTCCCGCCAATGTTAAATTTGCAATTTTTAGGTATTTTTTTATAGGATTGGTTAAAGATAAGAAAATGAAACTTTACACACATCGATGTTGGGTTTCTCTAGCTACTGGCATTTTTTCAATTTAATCTGTAGGACCATAAAATAAAAAATAAAATAACGAGAAACAGAATTTTTACAAATTTCTTTCTACATATTTTTCCATAATACTAATTTTAGGAACATCTGAGGAAGTCATAAAAATGTTAGTGTATGTGCATGTATATGAGGAATAACTGGTAAAAATTTCTACATGGTAGGTTTAATGTTTCTGAGAAAAATGTACCTAAATGTTAAAAATCTAAATTTCCGGGAACAGACAAAAAACAAAAAGGCAGAAATCAAAAACAAAATTTACACAAACATGCAAATTTCCCATCAACAGTTGGTTAGAAAGCTGAACCAACAATTTTGAGAATATTAAAAACGGTATGTAGATATGTTAAAAAACTGAAATTTCCTTTTCACTAAAACGAGAAGTATAAATATACGAAAAGTATTCGTTCTTGGTAACATAATAATTTTGCTGGGTAAATCTGATAAATACTTAATTTTTTTACGTAACTTAATGTCTTTCTGGTAGATCTAGGCCTGAAGTACTGAAAAACATAAAACACCGAAAATCGAAATTTTCAGTCAAAACCATCGTCAGTCTTACGTTAGTTTTACTAAGTCCTTCTTACAACTACACCCAATTGTACGACACATATTACGATTCGGACCTTTCCACAAAACGTAAACTGCTCGGACGCGGTACATAATTCACTCACTTAATGACAAATCAAGACTAATTGCCCTAACGAAACCGGCCGCGCTTATATAGTACTTCAGATAATCGACATTCTAGATCAACAGAGATTTTTCTATAAAATAATAAGAATAGAAAGTCATTCGGTCAGTTCTGGATGAATCTTTAAACAAAAGGTAAGAACATTATATTTGAGTAAAGGACATATTATAACGCCTTAAAAATAGCGCTAATAATTATCTAAACGAATGCCCAGATTCTTTTAAGACTGCGTCACATCAATAGATTTATACTATACCAATATTTATCTAACCATTTCTTTGAAATAACTCAGCAATATTGATTTTACATTAATACGTCATATTAAATCTCTATCCTTCTTGAGAATTCTGGAACAACACTTTCCTTTTAGATATTGTCACAATGTTTTTATACAGTTTATCAAACTTCTGCAGGATGGGGCGTCTTTCGCGACTACTGCTGGATCTGTCACTGAGTAAGGTTTAGCCTCGCGACTAAACTGTTGGTTTGAATCTAAACATGTTATTTACAGTTTTAATGATCAGAACAAAAATTAAACGTAGTTTATTACATATACAGGGTGATTCAAAACTACACGACAATCTCTTGGGATCTCATTCTATAGCTAAAAATAAGAAAAAAAGTTCATATAAACATATGCCTGAAAACGCTTAGTTAGCGAGTTACGGCTAGCGAACCCTCGGTGAAGTAAGCTCTTTACCCTCGGTGAAGTAAGGCCGTATAAAAATGTTAATCGTAGTTACAAAGATACAAATACTATTATTTCTTATGTTTTTTAATCTGAAAAATTGAATAAAATTGGTTCCAGAGCTGTAAATGCAATACTTTCAGAGATATATTACATAAAACACAAGAATTGGTGCAAAGAAATAACATATTCTTGTGTTAACGTAAGATTACTTCCATAAATGGTAAATACAGGTGTATTTTTTTAAAATAAATTTGTAGAAAATTTAATTCTGAAAAGATTCATGTGAATTACTCGGGAAAAAATGAGTAATAGATATTGAAATATCGCTTTATTTAAAATCAAAACAGACACATATTTTTCAATAATGTAGGTTGGGAGTAACAGCTGATCAATCAGCTGTTACTTCCAACCTACATAGTTATTAGTTAATATTTTATGCAGTTAAAAATCTGCGTCTGTTTTGATTTTAAATAAAGCGAAATTTCAATATCTATTATTCATTTTTTTCCTGAGTAATTCACATTAATCTTTTCAAAATTAAATTTTCTACAAATTTATTTAAGAAAAAATACACCTTTATTTACCATTTATGGAAGTAATCTTACGTTAAACACAAGAATGTGTTATTGCTTTGCACCAATTCTTGTGTTTTATGTAAGATATCTCTGAAAGTATTGCATTTACAGCTCTGGAACCAATTTTATTCAATTTTTCAGATTAAAAAACATAAGAAATAATAGTATTTGTATCTTTGTAACTACGATTAACATTTTTATACGGCCTTACTTCACCGAGGGTTCGCTAGCCGTAACTCGCTAACTAAACGTTTTCAGGCATATGTTTATATGAACTTTTTTTCTTATTTTTAGCTATAGAATGAGATCCCAAGAGATTGCCATGTAGTTTTGAATCACCCTGTATATTTACAACTAGCCTGGTCACTATAAGTAAATTTTATAAAATTTAAAAATTTGTGTGGTTGTCACTCAATATGATAAATCTGTGATGATTCTAGTTGGCCATACCCAAGCTTTTTTAGTTTTTCTACTTATTTATTTACAAATCATTACTTTTAATTTACTTTTGAATTGAAGATTACTGTATTTGTATCAAGAAGTTTTTATTAAAGAACTTGTACTAAAATTTTTTCTTCCAACGTCATGAATTTACTGTTATCAATCACGTTATTAGTTAGTGGGAGTATATGGTTTTTTAAAGGATTACAGTACTTAGTAGCAGAGCATGTAGTTCCCGGCTAGTGTCTGAAAATTAATACATGTTACAACCCACCCACAGCAGTCACTAAGAATTTACCAAACTGTTGATGTGATAAAATTTAAATGGGCTAAATAGTTTAAATGGGCTAAAATTAAAATAAACAGCATTTTTCCCCGGTACGTTTTTAGATCGATACATAAAGAAATACATGGGTTTATCGAGTAAATTGTTTTAAAAATATTAAAATATCCCGTCAAAAAATTGAATGTAAATTGTAAAAAATTCCCTTTTAAGTAATAATATTTGTGTATAATTATACCATAATGACAGCAATTTCAAATTTGTTTGTCTGCAGAAATTATTATTGTTTAACAAAGGTTTTTAGGTTATTCTGAAGGAATCCCTATTATTACACCAGAGCTTCATTATTCTGAAAATGTTCTCTTTGTTGCGAAAAATTATCAATACATGTCTTTTGTGTGTGATATTATATTTGGTAGTAATATTAGGGTTTAAAATAAGAATTTTCCATTTACTGATCAATGAATCAGGAATAAATAAATGGTGGAAATTATTTGTTTAATGAAACCACTTTATTGATCTAAATTTGGTAGACTAGTACAGGACTCATTTTCTAAAGAAAATATTTGCCTGTAATACGATTGTTTGGCCATACACACGGACAGCAAACCAAACAATATATCTTTTTCAGAGGGGAGAAAAGGTTCTAAAATAAACTACCTACTCTGTTTTCTGCGAATTTTTTTCTAGAAATTCAGCATAAACAAAGTTACGTTATTTCACTCCAGGTTTTTGGTAAATAGGAACCTTTACGTGAAAATAATAAATTGCTTTTCTTGTTTTATAATACTTTAAAAATTTATTTTCGATAACTTTATAAATAATCAAATAAAATGTCTTATTATTAAAAAAGAAAGACAATTTTTCAATCTTTTAAGTTATTTTAGTATAATATTACAGTTGCTTACTTGAAATGAACTTGATGTCTGTATTTTCAACTTACAAAAACAAGAGAATTTACTTACCCACCTAAATAAGTATTCTATATTAACTACTTCCGTGGTATCAAAGCGTACGGACCCGGTTTCGGTTTCCGATTAGTATCTAAAAATTATTCCATGTTACAAACCACCCACAGTAGTCGCTAAGTTTTTATCAATCTGTTGATGTGACTTTAGATGGACTAAGAATAAAACAAATAGTATTTTTCCCAGCTATGTTGTTAAATTAATTTTTTTTCATTTACAAATTTATTCTTATTCTGTTCCTAAAAGAACAATTAAAAAGTTTGTTACAAAAATATTACAATGAAAAGTTTCATCCCAGTATGAGGATTTTTATATGGAATTTTTAAGGCTTCGAAATTTCTTCAGTCAAATAGTTTGTTTCAAGAAATTCACACATCTAAAATACAGCACCAAATAAAAATGGAAGTAAATACTAATTAAATTTAACCTGAACTTAGACATTTAACCTGAAACCTGTAAACCTGAACTTACACGTTTCTAAAATTGTACCTTAATTTCAGAAGCAAACTTGAAAGTTATAATATTGTCTCAATACGCAACTTAAATTCTCCCGATCTACTAGAAATTGCACAAAGACGACTGAAACACTGATGGGCTAAAAAATTGATACATTCAGGGAAGTCGGGAAGCCGAACATTTTTATTTTGAACTTTTTTATTTTTTTACATTTTATAATATTTCAAGTTTTTTTGATTAATGTGATATATTATATCATATTATCGATTGCAGTTACTTATTTAACTTAACAAAAATATAAATAAAGATGTTTCGATATTATTTGGATGTAATGTATTTCTAGGAAATTGTATAAAATATTTTTTTCTAAACTAATCTTTTTCTAAATCAAAAGCAGAATAAAATATAAATGTAAACTTAAACTTCTACAAGTAGCCTACATGAAATTTCAAAAGAGATTAAAAATTTTATGTACTTTGAATAACCTGAAAACTAATAAACGAATTGTAATAATTTTATAAATTATAAACATTGGGATTATAAATTAATTGAAAATGTTAGATTTTAAGCATCTTCACTAAAATATCTTATTAATTTGTTCTAGTTTCTAGAACAGTGACAAAGTTTTTCTTGAAATATTAATGAATATTGTGATAACGGTATGTGAAGTACATACAAGGAATAAACTTATTTATACTTCTTCAGAGGAAGGGAATTCGCTATGACAAAATAATTTGCTAGTGATGCTAAATTTTATTACTTGGATAGTTTATAATTTTAGATGTATGAAGATAATAATCTCTTGCTTGTAAAACTCTTTATTATACATAATATATATGAGTATCTCAATACAGTAGAACGAATCTCAGGTACTTTTACAAGAGTACTTGTTACTTCATCTTTGCTCAAATTAAATTAGTTTCTTACTGTTTGAGCCCATGAGCTATAAAATTAACGTAACAATCTAATAAACTAAATTTTACAACTAATAAAATTATTATTTTTCATTAATTTGATGTATACTTCATATAATTAATCTGTTTCAGAGACGCCAAATTAACTCTACAAAATGATAAATGCATCAGTTACTTATAAAAATTATAAATGAAATAAATTATATTTAGAAATTATGTAAGAATTATTTTTATAAAAAGTACGGAAATATTGACAGCTCGTTAGTTTTGAACGGTAGATAAGCTGAACTACAAACCAGAACGTCTGAACATTATGCAAGGGTGTAGAAAATTATGTCCCGTGAAAACTCACTGGTGCACAAAGATGTCGCTAATGATTAAGTAGTTAGTGAGGCTTTAAATATAAATCGAAAAATATTTTTTGGAAATTAAAATTATAATATGAATGGGTCATTATTTTCAATCCGTAAATTTTAAAAGAAAATTAAGTATGAACATTTCGTAGAATAATTTTAACTATTGCAATTTTACTCACTGAACATTGATTTTAATGCAATACGTTATTTTGGAAAAAATATAATATGTTTCTCGTGGAAACAATAAATTTATGTGATTAACCCAAAAAATGCAGAGCTCTAAGCAAATGGTGTTAATTAGTTCAATTAAAACATGATTCTTTCTCTTAATATTTTTATTTGTATCTAAGAAAAGAAACATAATAACAAATGAAAATCAATGAAATTTGAAAGCATAATATTTATTACAATTTTACAAATTTCTCTTTTTAATTAATCTCTCGAAGCTAAAAATAACTTGTATAAGAGATTTTAAATTTAATTTCTCTTTTCATTCTTAATAGCGTAACCTACCAGTAATTTAACTACATTTAATTATTGGTAATGCATATTTTTTTAAATTGGATATATTATTAAATGGGGTATTCATTAAATAACACATAAAAACCACTAACAAACAATTCAGTGTATCTCATGCTTTCATTCATATTTGACACAAATGTTTTTATAAGTCGGTGTTGTTTTCGTATAAAAAAAATATTTATTCACACACATTTTTTCCACTTGATGACTCCATTCATAACTTCCCAAATAGCAACTTGCATTTGCTCAATTTAAATCTCGACAAAGAAGTTGACTTCCGACGGTATTATATTTGCGCTTCTCATGCAGAAAGTCTTGATTTTTCTACCTCCAGTGTAACCAGCCCTGATGGTAACATGAGATATGTCGTTATCCTAGAGGCTTCAGATAAGTTTAAATAAGGATAGTTGTTAATGTCTAGTGCACCAAACTGCAATAATACAGAGTGATTTTTTAGTCCTGTACCCAATTATTGTTAAAGTCTGGTATTTTTTTCTAAGAAAGCGAAATTTTGTTTTGTGACACGAAATTGGTAGGTTAGAGAATAAACAAACTACTCTTGAACTGTTACTACTTGAACTACTCTTGAAATTTATCAGGAACGGACTATTTCAAACCTAGGAATGGCCAGCCAATGGTGTAATGGTCAGGGCAACTGGATTCTATGCCGGGGGTCCCGGCTTCGATTCCCGGTCAGGTCTGGAATTTTTTCATCGGTCTATTACTTCTTATCATTATCTACGCGCAAGTCAAGGCTTATATAGGCATTATCACTCATAGAAAAACTTTTCTCGAAGAAGTCATACGAAGAACTTAATTAAGACAATTAAACATAAACTACTTAACTGTGACCGTAAATTTTCTAAACAGAATATATTCATAAAAAACAGAAGGCACACAAAGAAACAAAATATCTAATTACACCAAATTGTAAAAATCTCACTTTCGATTCTCTTGAAACCGTTAGTTTTTGTATCAATATCCCCATTCCTACAATCAATGTTAACGGTTTTCACGAATCTTTTCATGATATCCAGCTCCTCAGTATTATTTTAAAAAAACCAATATTATGTGTCCTATTATTCACATTAGGAATCATCAGTGCTGTTTGGGATTACATAAATTTTATGTCTAGTTATTCTTCAGTTTATCAGTTTATTTGTGTACTCATATTTTATCAGTTCGGTGTACATATATTTCGAATCATGTGATTATTATTTATTACTTTTCATTTTTTTCGTTTTAAAAGAGGTTCCAGTTATTTATTTTATTTTATTTTTATTTATTTTTAAAAACAAAACACTATTTATCTAACTTTGTAAATAATAATAATTAAGAACAGTATATACAATGTTTTAAAGTTATAATTTGTTAATTGCACCAGTGGGTTGTAATTTTTTCATGAGTTAAATCTAATCAATAAGTTGCATTTATTGTTATATAATAGATTGTGCATTAAAAAAAGTTATATAAAAAACAATTGTGTACAATTCAAATTTATCATTTATCGGTCTCAACCAATGTAATTCATTTTACCTGCGCACTTACTAACCAGTTTTGACTAAACCAGTACAGTCATCCGCAAACTCGAAACGCGCATGAACGCTCTTTTCTTGTTCGCTTTTCCACTTTCGTCCTATTATTGGGAATTATACTCTACCGCTAAGGTCATTATGTTTTTTAAAAACCGCAATAATAATATTCAATCGCTACACAGATTAACGTGTTTCACGCATCGCTACAGATTTCCGCGCTGGAGACACTCCAGGAAACCGACCACGCAAAATACAATCCACACCTACAAGATCTTCGGCAGCAACACTCATCGATAAGCCACTGGTACCAGCTGGAAAGTCTCAGGACGTCTAACGTGAGTGGAATCAACTTTGTATTTACCATCAGTAACCTGCCACATACGCTTCACCACTGAACCTTACGCATAAGCCCTATTTTTGATATATCCAGATCGATGTGCTTCTTAGAATTATGGACTTTTCTTCTAGTCTGAAATATGGATAACCACACCTCTAACACCAGTTCCCGATTATACAATGCTGATAACAGTATACTATTAATACTAATTAGTACCATAATCTACATAAAATGCCTAATAAATTAGAGGATGTTTAATTATTTTGAAAGTAAAGTAAATTTAAGAAAGAGTTAAGTTAGTGTTTTTATAACCTTGGCTTTCTCGCTTGAAATTTAAACGATAAACATTTGTTTAACAAACACCTTAAGGTACAGAACTTCAAAGACTGATATAATATCTACTTGTTTTACTACCTAAGTGAATAATGTTCTTTTTGTGGGTGGTTACATAATAATTAAATCTACTCTTCCTTTTAATTCTTATTATGTGGAAAATACCGGTAAATATTTTATTTCGTATCACTGTTCAGTTTTGGTACTTTTAAAATATCTTAAGAAGGAACGGTTTTCGTAGTTCTATAATAATCATACTAATACGAATGAAAGACTGATTGGGTAATAAATTGGTGTTGACTCAAGATATAATAGTAACACCAATTTACACTAACTTAGTTGTATTAATAAAGTAGTATTGGCACAAAGGAAGTGAGTATTTTATGATACATATTAGTGCTACTCAGTAGTCAGACGATCGTTTGGCAAAGAAGCAAAGAAAACAACTTAGGCTACTCTTGAATCTGTGCTATTCTTATAAACAGTCAAATGTAACATCGTATAAATAAATCAGTAAATAGAAATAAAAAGTCATCAAATAAAAGGACTTAAAAAAGTAAAGAAATACTTGTGCAGGTTAACTGGATGTCAACTTCAAGATCTGAACTATATACATCAACATTTTGCCAATGTAATTTCTCTCAGAAGTAATTAACTACACATAGTTTTATTTTACTTCTATAACATTTTTTTTATATTGAGCTTCAGAAAATTAATTTAACGGTAATTTTATAAATTCCATAAGTTAACAATTATTGTGAACATATTCCTTCAAGGATAAAGGAAAAATGAAAAGAAACTTTTTCGTACTCGCAACATTTACACGGTATAAGAGATATTTGAGCTGTTTTTTTTCAAAGCTGCTTTATAGCTTTAAACGTAGGCCTATTACTTTTCAAAACGATTCCTTTGAGTATACACCCAGGATAATACAAGGATTACAAATATTAAAATGTATTAATAAAATCTCTCTTTCGGAGTAATTCACCATGAATTTTTTTAAATTTTATTCTACTACCATTCAGAATTATGGTATCAAAAACCTGAGAATGATGTTGTGTAGCAGATTAGCCATGTTTAACTAAAATAAATATTATTTAAAAAATTTTCATGGCCACCTCTGTGATGTAGTGGCAAGAGTGTTAAATTTACAATGCGGTACCGGATTTAATTACCGACAAGGTTCTGGAAATATTAGCATGTTAAAACCTACCGTTTCATAAACCGCAGCAGTCGTCAATGACCAAGCTGTTGATGTGGCTCCAAAATAATTATAAAAATTACGTAAGAAAAAATATTAGGATAAAACAACTTCGTTTATATAAGTTATTGAAGTCAGGAATTGTAGGCTTACTCAACATTTAGATACCTATAAGATTTATGCAGAGCCCTTAACTTAAAAAAGTCAGAAATTGAATTGAAGGCGACAAAGTAAATTTTTACAAGTAATTTTTGAACTTGTGTCTTTATTAAGTATTTTTTTTATACCTCATTTATTTTTTTTATTGACACAGGTGGAGTTAAATAAAATATAACGAAAGATATTGCTTTGAATCATTAATAATCATTTCGTCTCATATTAAATTGATATTGAAGCTCAAACAAAGTATGAAAAAATCAATTGTTTTCAACCACACCCTCCAGTGATTTTGATCTGTTCATAGTTTATTTCCGAAAGCTTTTGTTCATCTGCGTATTATCTAATACTTTAAAAAAACGAGTTGTTTTCCCAGCTTATTGGCGAACTCAAACTGAATAAAACAGTAATGTGTACAATTCAGCTTTTGTTGATTAATATTGGCTTTATATATATATATACATCCCGCTACAATTCCGCGTCTTTTCAAAAAGCGTGCATTTCGCACATCGCTTATTTGAAGAGTATATTCAACTTTGATGAGAGTATATAGGGTATTTGTTACACTTACACCCTGAGTTTTGGTATTGGTTTGTCCTGATATTGAAAATTGAGCATTTTTCAATTTTATTCACTGTGGTATCAATTCAGACTCCTTTCGAATTACCGACAATTTCGCGTTCGTACAAATTACCGACAATTTCGCGTCCGGCATCGTTCCCGCTATTATGACTTATAGCCTGCAACAGTGTAGACGATGTTGCCATGTCGTACCGGCACGTGTACTGTAGCATTTGCCACTTCTACGTGTTGTAATGATTGTAGTTAGATATTCACATCTCACCCTAGTACTTCTCCACACAAGACCATCGTATGAAAACAATTCGTTCTCGGACGGAATCCAATCCTGTCATCAAAATAATTTATTATTTGTTGTTTATTATTTTGACATGTATTTTAAATAGGTACTTATTTTAAATCAATGTAAAACCAGAATAATTAAAGAAAGTATATTTTTTATTTGTTAGAGTTAATTATTTAAAATATCCTAATTGTTACAAATACAGTCAAACCTCCTCATTCGAAATCCTCCCTAAATCGAATATAATTGTATGCTATCCCCTTCAAAAATCGTCCTTAATATGAATTAAATTACCTCCCTATTCGAAAATTTTCGAGAGTTTCGTGGTCATATATATTGTAACAATACATTTTTTTATACATTATTAATAAAATAATTACAAAATTTCCAATTTACACATTGTACACGATTTTTAATGAAGCATGCGTTAAATCACGACAATAAGGACACAGTAAGCGTAGTACAAAACTCCAAAAAGCTTTAGAAAAAACTGAAAATGCAGTTAACTTTTGAGTTAGAAGAAACCAGGCAGAAACACAAACAATTACACTTACAAAACATTATTGTCACAAAACCTTACGACCAAATAAGGGCATAACAAGCGTAGTTCAAAGCTTCAATACGCATCAGGAAATATTGAAAATTCAGTTAATTTTTAAGTCAGAGGAAACCAGACGAAAGCAAAAAAAAAAATAGTTAGGCTAAATTAGTAATGCAGTCTTTCCTTCTTTGGTGTATGATTTTCGTACTAACAGGGTAAAAAATACCGTAGCTGTATTCATTCAGATTAAGCAATATTTTACTCGTTAAAATTTCTAAAATTTTCGGTACCCAATTTATTTTTCATTTTCTGTAGGCTGACCTAACTTTTTGTTTGTAGGTATAGTTGTACTGTTTACGCGTATCCCGATTTTATTTTACTCTGTTTTTTATGTCGTTTTTTCAATAATTTGTCATATCGTTCTTATAAGTAGAATATTCTTTTGCTTTTGAGTACTAATGGAGCTTGTAATACCAAAACATGCCCTTAATTCTTAATCACAGTATTAAGTAAACCCTGTGGTGAATGAAGTAAAGGTATCATTTACAGAGGGGAAAATATGTGCTTTGCAAAGGGCCCTGCATGCTGATACGCGTACTTTTCCGTTCAGTGAGGAAGGCCACCTCACTTCTTGTTTTACTTAGTAAAACCTCTACAGGTTCAAACCAGCCTTTCGGCTGATGATCTAAACAACACAAGTAAAATAATATTTGTAAAAAACTTTCCTCAATCAAATTGGTGGTCTATTAATAATTTTGACTTTTGTAATTTAATATTTTATGGAATTACATGAATTTTATTAAAACGCAATTTTTAAGTACAGTTTTTGTTTCAATATTTTACCTCTGTAAATCGAAATCAGCCGGTTCCATCAGATTCGAATCCGGGAGGTTCGACTGTAATTACTATAATATGATCAATTAGTAGACAATGCAATTAAAATATTTACTTAGTTGACAAAATTATGTAATTGTAAAGCGACATAATTTGTTCAATATTCAAATGGAGTACCATTCACCCATTGTCTTTTCGGTGTTCAAATGATTTCATCATCATCTGTTAAGGATTAGGCTCAATGGCCTGTTCCAGTATTCATCTCTTTTTAGGTCTTCCCAAGCCTCGCTTCTCTCTAGGTTTATATTTGCATGTTTTAGTGACTGAATCAAAATGATTTTATAAATTATACAAAAGTACTTTGGCCAGTAAAATTTCTACAACATTTGAAATGCAGTCCGGCTTAGTCATAGTTTGTATTTTTATTCTTGTTCCTCAAGTAATGGTAATCTTTGATCTTCAACAAAGTATACATTACACTAATAATTCTCGTATCCAGCTGTTTTGTACACGTTGAAGGTTATCCTTTAACAGGCCATTTCCAAGATTATTTTTCGGCTAAACAACTTTCAGTCAGTCTTCCAAACCCTGATATTTTTCTCTGCGTTTTCTTTTAAATTATTTAGTGTTGTAAAAGCCATGGTGGCCACTTTTTGTTGATATTCTTTTGGTTTCTAGTACTTTATTTACATCGTCAACCAACCACCCAATCTAGGAATCAATATTACAAATAATGAAATAAATAAACCTTATTGTTACGTAAAATAATGTACATTATTTTTGACAAGACAAAATGCTTGGGATAAGGAACTGGAAGGTTATACTATTGCACAGAAGACAAAAAGGAGACAGACAAGGCATTCACTTGGAGAGGCCAAGAAAAACTATGTGAAACCTTGACCAAGACAGCCAAACAATATGCTAGGACCAACTGATTAGAAACGAATTCTTAATAGTAAACAGTGTCCATATTCATAAGTCAACTTGATCATTAAAAATCATTAAAAATTTTAATCATTATAATTAACAAAAAACTAGATAAAAAGTAATTATATGACGGAATAATTTGAACATTATTTGATTTTTTAAACATACATTTGAATAAGTTTAAGTGTGACTAAATTAAAAACAAATCCAACAGAATTTGTAAACATGATAAATACTCATAGGTATTGGTACGCTAAGTACCTTATTTTTAAGCGTTTTAGGGCGTAGCAGTAGGAATTGATTATATAGCAGACACGTTCCTTAATACAACTGTCCCAGGATAGTTTGCTACCTAATATTAATTCTAAAAATTTTGTAACTTACCTGTTACAAAAGATTTTGATATATTGTCATTAATGGAGATATCCTTACTTTGGTTACTTATTTCCTTACGACCAGTGAAGCATTTGGCCACAGTTTTATCTGAGTTGAGAACAAGATTATTTATTGCATCCAGTCTATAACCTTACTTCAAGCTTCTTTAGTTTTAAACCTTGTTCATAGTTTTCATCTTCGAAAGATATTATCGTATCATCAGCAAATAATATAACATTGAAGGAGCCAAGAAATTCAGCGAGATCGTTAACAAAAATTAAAAATAGCAAGGGTCTTAAAATTCTAACTCGTTGAACTCCCCTTTTAACTTGTATAAAATTTTATGTGTATTTTGTTTTAACTTTGCAATGATTGGATGGCAATTCGACCCTCTGATGTCCCTCTAATACCATACACCTCAATTTTTTTATGGGCAAATCATACGGGACACGGTCAAAAGCTTTACAAAAACAAAAAATAAATAACAGGGGTTTGTTTTTGCTAATGATTAATTTCAGTAAGCTTCTTCAGTATCGGGAAATTACAGTCTCTGTTGACCTACACTTTCAGGACTCGTGTTGGACATTTGCGAGTGTACTGAATTTACTTTAAAAAAATCGACTAATCTACTCTCTTATCAATTTATTATCTTTTGTAAAAATATTTTCGCCGTTTGGAAACATTTTCTCGATGTGGGTATCCTTTGAATTATCGATTTAAATTTACTCGCCCAAGTGACGAATAAAATGCATGTTTTGATTGTCAGAGGCAACTGCCTTTAATAAAATAATAGTACTGTAAGGGGTTGCACATAACAGGCAGGTGGAGTGTTAAATTATTTGCACTCGATTTGCTTGTTTCAGGACTAAAAAAAATTTAGTTTTTTTTTATCACATGGTAAGCCAAACATATGACTGAAGTATTTAAGAACAGAAGAGGTACAAGTGTAAAAGATACTTGTCAGAGTTATATCTCCTCTGAGCGCAATGAATTTCATTATGCAGCCAGACCCTGTGGTGAATAACGTGAGGTGTGTCATTTGCAGGGTGGAAATTAGGTGCTTTTTAGACGGCCTGGCATATTGATAAGCTTTTCAACTCGGCGATGAAGGCAATTGTAAACCACCCCACTCCTTGTTTTACTTAGCTAAACCTGTAGAAGTTCAAACCAGGACTGTAAAGTTGGCCCCCATACAAAAATTTCAAAAATTAACTTGTAAAATTGATCGGTCTACGTTTCTACCGGATTATTCCGGAAAATGTTTTGTTTGTTCCGTCCAAATAAGTGAAAAAACGCCGGGAGGGGCTAACTTCACACTGGCCTCCTCCCGCTCAACTTTTTAAATTTTTTTTGGACTTCAGGGACAGACCTTCGTTTGTTTCGGATGGTCTCGCAAAATATTTTTTTAGTTCCTTTCAAGTAAGCGAGAAATCGAGAAGAACTGGGTGGTGCTACTGTCACTAATCCCCCTCGACTCAATATTTTAAAGTTTTTTTACATAGATTGACAGCCCTTCGTTTGTACCGGATCATTTCGCGAAAATTTCGTTTTTCCCGTTCAAATATGCTAGAAAATCAAAGAAAAATTTGGAGTGGCAAGTATAAGCCCATGCATTCAATACTTTTTGGTTTTTACTTTAAATGATAGCTCTCATTTGTTCTGGATTGTTCTGTAAATTGTTTTGTTTGGTCTGCCGAAATTAGCGAAAAAAATCGTGAAAAACTTAGGAATGGTGGCGATACTCTAAAAAATTCAATTTAAACTTTATCGTTATCCCTATCGAGAGTCGTTTTGCTGTTTTGGAACGTTCCATAAATATTACGATTGTTAAGCTCATACTCGCGAGAAAATCGAGGTGAACTGGATGGTACAAACTTCACTTTAGGTCACCCACTCATTAATATTTAAACTTTTTTGTCTAAATCGATGGCCCTTGTTTTTTCCGGGCATTTAAAAAAAATGTCGTTTGTTCAGATGTTGTAAGAGAAAAAGGGAAAAAACTGAATGGGTGTACTTTATTCTACCCTTAACATTTTTTTTCTGAAATCTGTAATCTCTGTCCAGAATTTTATAATGAAAGAAAATCGGTCCAGAATAAATATTAAAATATGCCTACTTTGTTCAGGTCTGTCTAGTAAAGTTTGCTATTTCCCGAATTTCTTAGTTTAATTTTTTATCGCATTGTTTTTAAGCAAAAAACAAGGTTAATAATAATCTACTCCTAGTCCATTTTTAATTTTTTATATTTTAGAAAAAGTTTTTTCTCTTTAATGTTTTATTTACTTACTGTAAAACTGCTAAACCTAGTAATTGGGGCGACATATTACATGATACGAAATAGCATTATGGAAGTGTACTTGAACCATTTTGCAGTGAGAGTGGGCAAACAGCAAAATGCGCATTCTTTTTACACATCGTAAGCGTAATAAGGAAATATTTTATTGACAATTGTCAGGTGGTGTAATGTTAAAAAAAGCGTGAAATAACATGTTAAAAATTCTTAAACAAATTTTTGTTTTGTTTTATCCCTAATGCGTGTAGGTTGCAATTTGTTCGATTGAGAACAATAAGCAACCCCATGACCCAATGATATGTATGACGTTTAAATGAGCTGTAGTCTCGTACATACCCAGGCCGACCATTCCTGAGAGAGTATGGTTAATTGACCCCCAACCATCAAAGTACATTGGTAACCACTGTCTAGTATTCAAATTCGTATAAAAGAACCAATTATACTATATACTAGGATTTAAACTAGGAACCTCCATCTCCGAAAATCAGCTGTCAGAAAAGCTGTCGAAAAGTCAGCTAAACAGCTGACTTGCGGCGACGACTTTTCTTCTAGACTAGACCAACCCGTTGGTTACTAAACGAACGACGTAAACAAATTACTAAAGGATTTGTTCATGGATTCGTTGATAGTGGGTTTATGCCTAATTTGAAAAAAGAAACCAAAGCGGTGTGCGATGGACTCATGTATGGAAGGTGACAGCACGGCGGAGAACAACTCTTCAAAATTGCGTATAATATACGTTGTGTATACAATGCGTTTAGAAAGATATCCTGCCAGCCATAAGAATAATTTAATCCTGACACTACTATGCGCAGCACCGGTTTCCTTCCAGGATAGTTTGTCAACCCAAAAAATCGTCTATCGGAAAAGAGAGTTTTTTAATTCTATCAAAAAATATATAATTATTTTTAATTTAATTGTATTACTTATATCAAATAATTTGCCGAATGATATTTATTTGAATGTTTAGTAAATTAGATTGTGAGTTTTGAAAGAATTGTAATTCGATGATTAATAAAAATTTGTTTTTATTATTCTTTTAAACTTTTTTTCTTAACACAACACAATATCTATTTATAACTTGTTTTGTCTATTTTCTTAACCGGTGGACGCGAAATTGATAGCAGATGTGAAACTGCCGTCCTTGTAAGAATATACATAATATACGTATATTTTTACATAGGGGCGTAGCGAGAGCACTCTGGTGAGAAACTCTCCAAGGTACGGTGTATAAAATAGTTTCAAAACACCGCCATTTCGCATCCGGTACCAAAATTTATTTATTTTTTTGTGTCTCTCTGAGTAACAATAAAATTCTCAAAAAATAAATATAGTTGCCCCAAACTATGTACTTTAGTTTAAAAAAATTACGTCCGAAAACCATGTCACAATAAATTTTTATTAAGTTTTTATTAAGGATTACAATTTGGCGTCCGTATACGGACGCCAAATTGCACTCGGACTCCAGATTGTTAGGAAATTGTCAATGTATGGACGCGAAAATGATAGTAGTACATATATATATATATATATATATATATATATATATATATATATACGGTTTTTTTTGTTAAATTTATCGCTATATTTTACTTTTGTCAATTTTGTTTTATTTACCGTAATGTTTCAATGGCAATTTTATTTGTTTTGCAGTATTGATTTATTTATTTCTAATATAATAAATTTGAACTACTAAATAATTGCTTCTATAAATACGGAAATTCTTTAATATTTTTTGATATATAGACATACAAACGAGAGATTCAAGGTCAAAGCCTTTCTTATCTGTGTTGCTGGTGTTACACTGCAGTTATACTCGGCCTAAATAATAATATGACAGAAATAAGTCAACTAAAAGCATTACGTCTGAAGTACACTCTACTCTACTCTACTCTCTTAGTACACTAATACACAGAGCAGAGCAAAGTAGTTTCAGAGTACTACTCTACAACTGAAAACTTAATAAAATGGTAAAGCCTGGTTTACATTGATCTGGTAATCGTAAGAGTAGTATCCTAATACTTAAAATTGTCGAGTCGATGATTTTAGATATTACGATATGAGGATAGTCAACGGCAGAGTACTAAATATACAAATTATTAGAGTAATTTAATTCAGTTCGGTGGCAAAGCAACTCTACCTACTCCTAGGCTACTAAAACGAACCCTGACTAGCCTACTACGCCAACTCTACTCAACCACTTACTTTTCCGGTACTACACGAATATAAACCAAATAGGGAAATTACTATTTTGGTTTCCCAAATGAACAAAATAGAAATATTTTGAGAAGACTCCTGGAAAAATGGGGTAAGTAACAATTCGTAAATTTTTCAGGAGAACGTTATTCGTTGATGCCTTTGGAACATTCTTTTATTGTATCTCAAAATTAAAAACCTTTGTACCTCAGTGTCTTACCACGTTTTTTGCGAGTAAATTTATCTAGCCGTTAGTACTTAGAATGCCGTTAGTACCAGAATGCGCTAAAACTCATTTTCTGAAAAATTGGACTCCTTTCTTTTCGTGGAGTCTTATTTTTGTAATTTTTTCATTTTAATTAGTATTGATTTTGAGCGTACGAAAACTTTCTAGTTTTTTGTGTTATCGGATCTCTATGGTTTTTTGTTAACTAGAAATTAAACCAATGGTGCAATTAGAATCGAAAACACTTTAACTTTTTGTATTGTACGGCGAAATAAACGTTTATGAAATACTTATCTTTTATCAGTTCTTAGAATTCTTTGAATACTAAGTCAAACACATTTTAAAACTTTTTTAACAAAAATAACGACGACTAATATCATCGTAATACTTTATGCTACTTATTGTACTGTAATGTATTTTAACGTAAAAAATTCAAGTCCTTTCGATTGCATATTGCTTGGTTCAAAAGTGAATTGGTCACTTTACCAAAGAGTTTGACAAAGTTTACCAACCTAACACGTAAACGTAGGTCTAAGCACAACATTAAAACGTTGCTGGGCAAGGAGTAAAGGAAAGACGAAAATAACGTTGACCTTGAAGTATGCGTTGATATGTCAGCAAGTATAGTAGAAATTTTCTTTCGTGGACTAACAATGAAAGTTGCAGTCTACTTCAATTAACACAATGCTAAAATGTTTAATAAACAAACTTTTTTAAAAATCATTTGATCTTTTATATCTGAATAGAAACACACTTGCAAACAGGTTAATCATGTACGTTAGGAATAGTTCTTGTACTTGTAATAAAGAGTATGTATAGCTGTACTAAACAAAATATTGATATAAGTAAATTATTACTATTTTTATTTTTAGGTTTGAGTACTTATAAATTTTAGCAAAAAAAGATACAATTTAGAAGGCAAAGTTATAAAATATTTGAGTGTTTATATTATATTTTAAATCCGCAACTGGGTAAATTTTTCTACTTTAGAATAGTTGCCAATAAATGTTATTCTACAGTCTGTAGAATTTTCAACAACTTTTAGGACGTTGTAATTATATGCAGCCAAACCACGTAATTGTTGTATTTTCTGAATTCTATAAATGACGTAATAGAATGTTTAAAAAAATAGAGATAATAATATAAATTTTTATCAATATTTCTCTCTAAATTACGAATTTAAAACATCCTGATATGTCATACTTCACATGTAGCTACGAGAGTTTTCTAGCTAACTACGTGGAAGTTTCACTTACGGATAAAAATACTGATGTTGATTCAGAGAAACTTCTATTGTGTGTAACATTATTTCAGAACGTTATTTTAAATTGTTTAACCGCAACTAATGTAATAAATCATATCTTTATGTTTTGTTGGTTACGATTGTTGATGATTAGAAGACTACAATTTTAAAGTAGCTACTCTGTTATTAAGCAACGAACGATGAGGGCACTCGTTTCTTACTAAGTAGCTTTTTGGTTAAGCTTATAATACTTTTGCTTTACACACTTCACATCACTCTATATGTATATTTACCTAAAATTGTGCTGGCAGATCATCAGTACAACATAATAACAAAGCCGTAAATATAATGAAAGATTATAAATCTTGACAAGAAAATTAGCTAAAATTTATATTTTCTTTGATGAATTGTTGATGCTGTAAGATTAAGTAGTTTTATACCTTCATTTATATTTGTATTTGTTGGAATGTATAGTTTAGTATAATAATTATCCTTATTAAAATTATTTAAATCCACGCTTTACGTGTAAAAGCAAGTGCAAGTTCTTTCTAGATGAAATTTTACAGCGTAATCCTAGTTTAAACGCTGCAAAAAGTCTACAATTGGAAAATTGGCCAGATTTCGAGCTGAAGGATGGTTTACAAGGATTTTTAAAAAGGAAACAAATACATTTCCCTATCTTAAAGTTGGAAGAAGTCTTTCTTAACTTTCATCCATTTTGTTATTAAAAACTACAGAGAAATATATATCGGAATACGTACTTAGTTGATGTTTAGCTCACTAAGATAAAAATAGTTGAGTAAGAGCTCCACTATCTGGTTAATTTTTATACTCACTGACTGGGCCGATTAAATATTACGTTAGGACGTTTTTTACTCTCCTCTTCTCAATTTTCCTATTTGCCAGTCTTGTTTCATTTTTCACTTGCTTGTTTACTATGATCCTCGTTCCAGATTAATTAATATTTGATTTACATTTTGGAATTGAACATATTCAAGTTGGAAGACCAAATAATAGAAAACAGGCAGAGATGGCTGACACATTTGGAAAACATGCCTGATGGGCATATACCAAAGGAAGTGTGGAGGTATAAGCCGGTTGGCCGAAGAGATTATTGGAAGAACCAGTAAAAGATGGTAGCTGTCCTTAAGAAAATTTCAAAAAAAAACTTTGAGACCGGAACGGGCGATTCACCTAAACCCTGTAGCAAAGAAGAAGAAGAAGAAGAAGAAGAGATTTACATTTTTTGTTTTTTAAGACTCTCTCGTATTTCATAGGATTATTTCTCAACGATCTATATCCGCAATTTCTGCAACTAAAATTTGTTCTATTTTAGTAGGCCTAATCTTTACTTATTTGAATTGATCTATTTTAACTTTTTTTTCTGTAAATATATTCCAATTCCTTTTTGGGTTAATATGTTATTAAAGCCTTTAAAAAAAGCTCCGATCCATCACTCTGCGGTTTTCTATTGGGTCAGAATTTTTTCCATACCACCATTTTACCAAATGTACTAATACTTACTTACATTCCTTGAATTTTCTAAGAATGTGCCTTAACATTTTTAATATATAATTTTTACTTTGTTTCAATTCAACCTGTTATTAAAAATAATAATTAGAAAATATTAAAACAATGGTAAAATTACTTTCTTGAATCGCTGTAGCATCCACACTAGTCCTTTGAAAAATATTTCTTGTTCTGTAATGTTCCATTTAAGACTGCTTCCCGTCAATTAAATTAAATTTTTTAAGAAAGAGTTATGTCAAATGTTTTGTTATGAAATTAGGTATTCTTCGATAATTTTGCGATTGCATCGTTTATTGTACTTGGTGTTTTTTTAACAACTAATTGCGTCTTATATAATGTTTAACAACTAATTAATATACGTGGTGTAATTTAATAACTGATTGAATCTTATTAGTAACAACTAATTGCGTCTTACTCAATACTTTACCATACTTTTTCTAAGAAAGTACTCGTTAAATTTGCCAGTACAGAAGACTTAGAATTAAAACATACTTCCTATGAAACGCAAAAAGAAACATAATAAACAGTTCTATCTATGTTTCCTTATAAAATTAGAACGGTATTTTATATAACTCATCAAGAAAATTAATGTAGTACATATATTTGATTTACAGTCTTACAAGAAAGCTAAAGAGAGCTTTGTTCTATTTTACAAATTGAATTGAGGAACAGAAATTTTTTTGCTTCTCTAAAAAATGAATACATTATAAAATATATAAATAATAAATGCTAAATTAAATTAGAAAATAAACAAAAAAAGTTCAGTTGGTGGATCAAATTTTACTTCATGCTTTTAAATGCTTCATGCATTTTACTCATTATTTTGTAGCTTCGATCACAATAAAAATTAGTTCATTTTTACTCTCTCTTGTCTATATAGAAAGGCAAATAGCCTATTGTTTTCATGTCGATTTTTCGAAATCGAGTTTTTACCGGATATACAAGTTTTCAGACCCCTGAACCCAAAAAAACATATTTTTAGCTATTAGTTGTTTGTGTGTGTGCGTGTGTGTCTGTGTGTGAACAAAATATTTCGAGAACGAAAGATCCGAGAAAGTTGAAATTTGAAGAATAAGTTAGATACCACAAGAGAACCCGACACGAACATTTTAATCAAAATCGCCCAACCGGAAGTAGTAGTTTATTCGTGTCATTTTTCACTTTTTTGCGATTTTCTCAAAACTGGCTCATACGATTTGTTTGGCGATTTGAAAATTGCCAAATTTACTATAGTTTTATGCTCTACAAGATAGGGTAGGCGTCATGTCTGCTGAAAGTCTTGAAGAGGCTGTTCTCTAGCAGAAAAACATGGTTTTTTAGGACTGCAGCCTTAATATATATTTTGGGGAAAAATAATATATATAATAAAAGTTGTAGAAAGTTTTCAAATGTACAACCTTTATCCCAAACATTTATTTGTATAACGCTTAGTTTAGCGGTCATTTTTGGTTTTCTGTTTTTTATTTCATGAAAATCGGTAAAAAGTTATTTTTTTTAAGATTTCAGCCTTAGTAGACTAAGAATTTTACGACAAAAGTGTATAATATAATTTGTAGGAATTAAAAGATCTACAACTTTTGTTCGAAGAATTTTTCTCTACGGAGCCTAGCTTAGCGTGAAAAGTGATTTTCCGTATTATTAAGCTAAACTAAGGTTGTTTTCATATTTCGCATATTTTTGAAGATGTCTCGATTTTATCCTCGACAGAATGGAGATATCTGAGAATATAGGCGTTGCACAGTGGATCCGAGAGAGAGAGTATGGGTAGCGATGCTGCAGGATGAGGAGAGCTGGAAGTTGGTCGCTTAGTTTGCGGAGAGGGTGGTCGGGAGACTGCGGAGGGAGGAGACATATGGAGATCAGCGGGATCACCCTCTCTCACAGTGAAACCATCTTGTCCCGATCTCAGTAGGTAAGGTAGGCACACTAATTTCCTGAGCTGATGATAAAAGAGATGAATGGAAGTGAAAGAATGAGTATTGGTCAGTGACAACGAGAGGGGAAATAGGCTACGGTTCCCTACCACGCCCCGCTGACGGTATGTAAATTTTTTTTTAACCCGACATTTCCCTTGTAGTATTATATAAACAGTTCCAAAGGAGGTGGAGGGTTGTTTACTGATATCGGATCAAGTGGGCAGGCGGCTGGTTTTTGGTTGGTAACGCGGTTGCGCCCTCCTTGGGGCTGGACGAGAACGCCTCAATTAAGTCCAACACTACTTCCCCCATCGTGAGGGAGTGAGTGAGCATGAATTGTCCTCGCCGCCTCGTATTAAAAAAAAAAAAAGGTTGTTTTAATTTTGCATTATCCACTCATGTTCAAAATAAGGTTATGTTTTTTGAGGTTAGTTTTTGTTTATTTCTAATGTTATATTACTAATGTTAGGTTATATTGTTCTTTATTTTCATTGACAAGAAAAAGTCTTGTAAGTGTTCACACCAGATTTTTAATTGTCGGTTTAACAGCTGATTTTCTGAAACGAAAGTTCCTGGTTCAAAACCTAGTAAAGGTAATTTACTTTTATACAGATTGGAATACTTGACAGTGGTCACCAGTGTATTTTGATGGTAGGGATTAAATTAACCATACTCTTTCAGGAATGGTCGACCTGAGCCTATACAAGACAACACATTTACACGGCATACATATCCTCAACTAATGGGGTTATGGGGTTGCTTATTGTTTTTTAATTGAATAGATTACAACGTACACACATTAGAGTAAAAAATGTAATGATAAAAATGTATAGACGGAAATGCATAATAACGTAAAAATAAAAAATAAAGTACTGAATTACGAACTGTAGTAATTTCTTTACCTTTCAAATCACACGTAAATACATATTTTAATTATCATAAAATGTCACCATCTTATTTTATTTAAAAATTTCTTATACATTTTTTATGAATCCAAGAAAAGATTATTTCAATTTTTTTTACCACAAAATAACACGACTAAATAGTGATTCGTTAAATTTTATATTTCTATATTGTAGTACCAATGTATAGACTAGTTATTTAACTAAAACTAGTTTTTAAATTAATAATTTTCTACCAATCTACAAACAAAGAACTCAATTTTATGCTCACATGTCACGTACTACATTAGTACATAATGATAAAAAAATCATGCAACAAGATGTTTACAACAATTATGATTTACAATAATATTAATGCATGCTGGTGAAACAAAGATTATGAGAAGTATGTAATGGTGTAAAATTGCGACGGAGTTGTACGGGTATTTGTAATAAAAATAATAGTTAATAACTAATACTCATCGTAATTAGGTTTTGCTACTCTATTTAAAAATGTAGTTTTCTTGTTACATGGAAAGAATATTGTAGTTATTGAAAACAACTATAGGTTTTCGTAACCAATGGGTATGTACATGTTTCAGATAGAAGCAGGGTATTAAATCATGGATCATAAAATTGTTTTGCCATTAAATACTTTATCATTTGGTTTGTAAAGCTATTTTTTGATTTTTAAATTAACAAAATGATAATTCAAATATAATGAAAATTTACTATCTTAGTTCTTATTATTTTATCTTCTCGTATTCATTTTATGACTAAATTGGTTTTTAAACATTTTAAAGATTTATCAGAAAATAACACCAGCTTCGTTTCATTAGAGTTTTTGGGAATAAAATAAGTAAAAAACTGAGCGAAATATTAAGAGTTTTAAGTTTATATATTATTTACCGGGTTTCTAGACATAAAACCAGAATATTTCAACTAGTTGTCAAATAAAAGGTTCAGTAGTTCGAGAGTTAGATTCCGTTGATAGTTCTGACAAAATGAATAATTGAAAACCAAATGTTATCGATAGTTGTGCAAGTAAATGTTACTCATAAGTTTTATTCTTGGAAAGTTGCTCCTACCAAAGTTTCCACGGAATTCGTAAGAGTTCTCTTCTTTAAACATTGAGGCTTCTGGTAAAATGGAAATTTCTCTTAGCTTATAAAAGTTTTTTAAGTACGTTTGCCTTGAACGAATGGCCTACTGTTTGCTGACTCAATATAAAATTTATTTCCTATTAATGACTAGTATTTAAAACAAAACTTGGGTATGTAATTTTGTAGATTTAGCCGTGTTTTTAAATTTTATTGGCTATCATCCAGTGGTTCTTAACTGTGGGGGGGGGCGTAGAAGAATTTATAGGGAGGCGTGAGTGTATTTTAAAAAAATAAATAAAAAAGTAAAAAAATAATTTACTCAGTTTTGTAGTCGCTTGTATATTTTCAAAATTATCGTACATTTTGTACATAGTACCCTGGCAAAGTCTAGCACTCGATTATTGCACGGTAATTTTCCTACTGTGGGAACAATGTGATCAGGCTTCTGTTTCATATTCCGATTGCAGGCTACTCCTTGTTTTGACCACTTAAAATGGTTGAGGGCGGTGGAGGGGTGACATCACATCAATATTCAAAGTGGGACACAGTGCCTGAAAGGTTTAGAACTTCTAGGATGAAGCATTTATTTACATTATAAATTTCTAACATTTATTCTAAGTGCAGACAGATTTTAGAATATAACAATCCCTAATCTAAATTTTTCCAGTTTATCACAAATCCCACAAAGATGACTGAAACGCCGATGTAGTAGAGACATGAGAAATGAACATTGCATTAATATTTAATAATTTTTTTTTGTCTTGAGTTAACTTAGTCTACTTTAGCACAACCTCTAGGTTTCATCACTTTTTGAATGATGTGGTACTGAAAGTGGCTTCCATTGAAGCACTCCCTAGATTTGAATAGTTTCAATTTAGATGCTCAAATTATAAATTTAATTTTAACAAGTTTAGATGCAGCAAAATATTTTAAATTTTCTAGAGTAAAGGTTTTGATTTTCGGGAGGTTTGATTTTCGTTACTGAATAATGTCCTCCTCTAAGCCATCATTACTACATATTTTTGCTTTACATACTTTTATGTTCATTGTCATTTTCATTTTTATTATTTTTTGTTGTTCATTTTTAATGTCATTTTTATGTCATTGTTCAGTTTCAGTGTTAAGTTAAATAGATACAAGTTAATAAAGGCTATATTTTATTTTATGTATCAACGTTTAATAATATAACTTAATCAGAATTGATGTCACTGACCCACCGGGTTGGTCTAGGGGTAAAGTCGTCACCACTAGTTAGCTGTTTAACAGCTGATTCTTGGAGTTGAAGGTTCCTGGTTCAAATCCTAGTAAAGGTAATGCCTAATTTTCGTAAGGAGAGCGCTGGGCAAAATGTGCGTCTGGATTAGTATAGTCTCGTATGTACTGCAATAGTGCAGAGTATGTAATCATCAATGGAACAGCATGCCTACAAAATAGAATGGGTGTTGTCAATTTTCAACAATACTCTGACTGTACATCTTACTGTTGGTCGGAGGGGCATGCGGGGTCAAAGTCAAGTATGCGCATGCGTAGTCCAGCGCTCACAACAATTTCCTTGGCCTTCAATTACTTTTATACGGATTTAAATACTAGACAGTGGTTACCGGTGTACTTTGATGGTTGGGGTTCAATTAACCATAATCTCTCAAGAATGGTCGGCCTGAGTCTGTACAAGACTAAACCTTCTTTACACGTCATACATAATCATCCTTATTTCATTGGTTCTTAGTGTTGCTTATTGTTCTAAATTGAAATATTTCAACGTACACAAATTAGGAATTAAAACAAATTGTGTCACTGTTTCATTAACAATAAACGATCATGATTATCTTAATTTACTTTAGCTTATTTCGGTAAATTTTTCTCTTTATACTTACAAGGACTGGTTTTTGAAAATATTGTATTTAAGACCTTTTTATTCTGATGAACACCTTAGAGAAAATTCCTTTACCTCTAAATATTTTTTGTAGTATTGATTACCTACAACCTGCTAATGTTTTATTTAATTTTTTAAAGTTTCATCAGCAGTTTGGTCATTAAGAACAACGGTGGGATTGTGGCTGTAACTGTGGATTTTTACTCTTTGAAATTTCTAGATACTAGTAGGAAGTCAAAATCGGGGTCTTCCGCTGTATAGACTAAGCTTGCTAACCACTATATCACGGAAGTGGCTAATATTAGAAATTTATTTTGTTGTTTCATATTATAAACCTTACAAAACAGGTCACGGAAACAAACTGACAATGCAAGATAATATTTTAATCTGAACTGCTTGTCCTCAAAAAAATTCCGTAGTACCAGCACATTTGTTTTAGAACACCTCTACGAATAAATAGGGGTTTTATCTTATGTCTGTATTTAAATTAAGGACGTTGGTTTGTTCATTGTGTCACTATAAATGTAATAGAATTAAAATTTAAAATAAATATCTTAAAAAGTGGTAACTGCAGATATTTTTATTGAATCGGGTCAGTACAATGTTTTCAGCTATATTTTTTGCTGAATGATACCTTTCTTAGCATTCTAATTAAGGGTATAATATTAAGGCTAAAGTATTTAAATGTATATTTTTGCATCTACTCTCATAATATTTAACTTATCATCATAATAATCTATTTTATCGTTATAATTAACTTTCATAACATTAACTTAATTTAATATATAATATAGGTCTACTAAGTAAATCTTGCATCTACTTTCAAATTATTGAACCTATCATCATAATAATCTATTTTATCATTATAATTAACTTTCATAATATTAAATTAATTTAATATATAATATAGGCGTACTAAGTTATTGGACTAATACGATCGAGACAACAAATATGATATTCTCTACTACCATTAACGTGAACCTATTAGCAAAATAACTCTTAACGAATAGTAGTGAGACTTAAACTGTACAGCAAAGTCGGTAAAATTAAAATTAGTTAAGTTTGATACACGCACTAACATTTGTTTCCAGTAAAAATAAAAAGTTGACAAATCTTCTTTTTCAGCTTTACCACAGTTAGTTTAAAAAATTTTTAATTTCCGTCAAAGAGATTTCTTAAAAAGTTCTAAAAATAATGGATTTGTTGTTTAGCTCAACAGCCGAAAGGCTGGTTTGAACCTCTAGAGGTTTTACTAAGTAAAAATGAGGAGTAAGGTCGTTTATTATTGCCTTCATCTCTAAGTTGAAAGAGTATGCTTATCAGCATACCAGGCCCTTCGGAAAGCACCCTTTTTTCATCCTTCAAATGACATCTTCACTTCTTCACAACAGGGTCTGGGTGTATAGTGAAATTCATTACTCTCAGAGAGATAACTATGACTAGTGTCTTTTATACCTCTATCTCTTCTGTTGTTAAATAGTTCAGTCATATAACTGGCTGACTATGTGATAAGAAACACAACTTTTTTTATGTAGCCTGGAACCAACAGATCGAGTGCAATTAATTTAACACTCCACTTGCCCATTATGAGCAATAAAAAATACTAATGGATGTATTTGTGTATATAAGAATTAAAAATAAATCATAAAAGTAAATCGACAGAAATGAATTTTCATTTTGTCAGGTAATAAACAAAAATGAGTAAAATCTAGTAAATGAAATATACCAAGAAGTACAATACACCAAAAAAATATGAAAAAACCTACAGATGAAAATCAAGGGTTAGATATAAAACAGTTGCTTTATCAAAACATGAATTCTATAAGAAAATATTCTAGAAGGTTTCAAAGACAGTAACTGTTTATAACTACTAATACTGTAAGATATTTTACAGTTTCTGTTGTCCTGACTTTGAGAACCAAATGTTTAAGATTCAATAAAATGCTTTTTTTTTAAATGAATTAAATGTATTAATTTTACTAAGAAATTTGCAAAGTCGATAAAATGAATTAATAGTTTTAGTCTGATAATTTTTCCGTATTTATTAATGTCTTTGAAGGAATTAAAGGAAACAGGAAACAAAAACAGGAAAACTAATTTATTATATTAATAATATCACACTCTAGAGATTTAACAAACGGAATAAATTTAATTGAAACCGGTAATAAGCTAACTAAAATTGAACTAAAGTCAAATACTAAAAACAAAGTGCTAAAAGCTATTGAAATGAGTATTTTCTTTTTGATGTGTTTATTACCATAAACTGAAT
This sequence comes from Catonia carolina, assembly GCA_035578175.1. NCBI lineage: Eukaryota > Metazoa > Arthropoda > Insecta > Hemiptera > Achilidae > Catonia > Catonia carolina. The sequence continues at coordinate 327,457,454 of JAQMRL010000001.1, read as the reverse complement.
AATTGAATTATTATTTTGGTTCAATACATAAAGACCTTGAATTAAGTTATTAAATTGCATTATTGTTACTCTTATTACAACTGCATAAATAAATACTAAAATTCCTATACTTGTCTTATTGGAACACTAAACAAATGGTCGTAACGAATACTAAAATCCATTAAATCCATTAAATAAATAGGTAAGCCATTAAATCAAATTTTTTACCAAAATTCTTTCCAGTAATTTTCTTTATTAACTCACTGCAATACATTTTTTTTGGATTAGTATTAAGGGGAGACTGTACCATGGTTTTCGGTAAAAAAAAAAATCGATTTTCAGTTTTTGTGTTTTTGAATACTTAAGCATTTAATCTATAAGTAAAATACAAATATGTGTCAAAAAAAAAATTATTTTGTCAAAAAAACTTAATTTTTTGTTTTGCCTTCTCCGACAAACTTCATATTATGACAACAATGAATATTGTATTGTTGAACACTATTCCCATTTTATTGCAAAGGGAATTTTTGTTTTCTAAATATTTGCATCACTGTTTTTGTGCTTCATACAACTCTAATAAGAACCATGTATCATATAAATATTCAGTGTTTTATTGTGAAGTTTGTAAGTTTACTTAGTGTGAGTTTTCACTTTATTTTGTGCAAAAGTCAAAATGCCACGGTCATCTCGGTTGTTTAGAAAGAAAAAAGCAGGTCCTGGAAGAGGTAAAATTAGCCAATTACCAGTTACAACAAATGTAAGTGTACATTTAGGTTCAGAAGCTTCTACTTCTGGGGCATCTACAAGTGAGGTTAGGTTGGCTTCTCCAGCATCTGCAAAAAAACTGTTTTCTTCTGTTGGTGTGTTACAGAATATTAGTGAAAGTTGTAGTAATATAAGTCTAGAATTAACAAAACGGAATATTCTTTTAGACTTAGAAATGCTTACAGAATTTAATTAACTATTAACTGGATTTATTATATATTTATAAAATAAGCACTTCTTATTTCCTATTGAGTAAAACTAATAATGTTTAGATTTATGGAGTTGTAGTCTCTTCGGCCATAAAATTTCACCTTGGAAATTTAATACTTTTTATGCGAACCTATCTTTATTAGCCGTAAATTATTTCTACATTTTTATTCACTAGAATTCAAGGTAGGGATTAAAAAATCAATAGAAAGAAATATCTGATTGTTGTAACGGAACTACATAATGTTTTTCATTAAGAGAGAAATATATCTTAAAAGTATTACAAAATGATTTTTTAGCAAAAATGGTTTCGCTATGTTTGTAAAGCAAATTATTGTAAAAATAATTGTTTTTTACCCTAATGTGTGTCTATTGTTATCTGTTCAATTCAGTACAATAAGCAACCCCATGACCCCATGAATTGATATGTGTATGACGTATAGTCTTGTACCGACTCAGGGGGACTATTCCCGAGAAGGTATGGTTTATTAAACCCTAATCATCAATGTTCACAGGTGACCATCGTCTCGTATTCAAATCCGTATAAAAGTAACTATCTATACTGATAATTTGAACAACCTCCTTATATCAACTCTCAAATAGCTGACACGTGGCGACAGCTTTACCACTGGACTAACCCGGTTGGTTGTAAACAAAATTAAGTTTATTTCTTTTACTATTATTGAATTTTTTACGAGAATTAATAATTAAAAATGAAGTAATGTGATAACAATTTATATTTTTTTTTAAATTTTTAGTTTTCAAAATTCAATATCTCGTTGAAAAGTTGAGATATTTATATTCCACTGTTTTAGAATTTCTAACCTTATTGACATGCCCAACCGATATCTGAGCAAGATAATTGAAAATATTATTACTCAGAATTTTTCCAAGGCTTTGTATGCAAAACGGTGCTGCGTTTTGAATATTTAAAGAAAATCAGGTCTACATCTTTATTAATAAAAATTAGTGCTATTGTTAAAAGAAAAATTTCAAAATGAAGGAAGTACTGCAAATATAGATTATATGGTGCTCTAAAGTGATATATTTTCTTAAATTTGATAACCATTTTATATACATTGGCTAAAGTAATCTCAATTTATGATTAATGAAACTAGTGGCTAGTTTTCAACCGTTGCCTTGATTTTAAGGAAATAAGAGTGTAATTTTGAAATAACTGTTTTTCAGGATTTATTAAGAGGAATAGTTAAATCATGATTGCAGGAGATTTTGTCGTAATAAATTTGGAACAAAGGTTTTTATGAAAGAAGGCCCCTTTTGTAACTTATTTAATTTAATTTCGGCAAATGTGCTAAGACAACTAGTAGTGTTCAGAAAATGTATTAAATTAAAAACTTTGTTAATGGCCTAGAGAAAAACAAGTACCATGTCTCTTTGCCATCAGTATTAGTACAATATCTTGCTCTTTACAACTTTAGAAAAGTGTAATTGACGTAAGGGACGCCTAAATTATCATGTAGTGAATTTTTGCATTTGTAACTCGGGGAATTAGTGATGAGTGGCAAAAATTTACTTTAGAAACGTTGCATTCGTGAAATGACTGACAAACTAACCACTTTTCCGCGCTATTAATCTACCAAAAATCCAGATCGGTTGGAGCATAGCTTTGTGCTTAAGAGTTTAAAAGAGTTTGTAAGACCCCACTAAAACAACAATATAATTGGATAGACTATAAATATTTTACGAGATACACGAATAGTAAAAAATAGAAATTCTAAATAAGTACAAATTTATTGTAATTGGTAAAAATGGTATAATTTTATAATCTAGTTAAACTGTTTTTTATTACATTGCTTCTTGTTTAAACTTGTGATGTAGGGTAGTTGGAAAATACGGCACCGGAAAATTTATCAAATACATGTCACATACAACAGGTAGCCGGGCATCAGCCAGTTTATTGTAAGCTGTAGTCACCAACTGATTCTTGATTTATGATAGATCTAAAGTGAAGTAGATTAATGAAGCTCTTTCATAAATTTTGGTCTATTTGGTTGAAAACTAGTTAACTCAATTAACAGCTTGAAACTCACTGCTCCCATTACTCAGAATAGTGTTTATGTTAAAAGCAAAATTCATGTTTCTATTCACTACTGGGACTTCAACTCATGAATATTTAATTGTTACAGTTCACTTGACGAGAAATTTTCTACTACTTACGTCATTGTTTTAAATTTCCTGTCAGTTATAATCTTGCTTTTGGGGTCTTAAAAACTCTTTGAAACTCGTTTTATAGGTATTGAAAGTCTTAAAAAAAATAATAAAACCTTTTCCCTTTTTGTGACATTTTTATTCAAGCGGTGTCATATTATTATACGACTGAGTGCAGAAATTATTTTCTTTCAGTTTAATATTTTTTATACGGTGAATATTTGTACTAAGGATCTCATTTTTACTTTCTCTTGTCTATGAATAGACCTATATATGGCGGAAAGAATTGTTTTCATGTCGATTTTCCGAAATAGAGTTTTCACCGGATCTACACGTTTTCATAACCCCTGAACCCAAAAACGTGTTTTCAGCGGTTTGTCTGTGTGCCTGGGTGCGAACAAAATATCTCAAGAATAGACATTGTACGAACTTGAAACTTAACTTAAGTTACATACTGCTAGAGAACCCGTCACGAACATTTTCATCCAAATCCGTTAACTAGAAGTAGTAGTTTATTTGTGTGATTTTTCACTTTGCAATTCCTCAAGAACAGCTCCTACGTTGTATTTTTTAAATCGCCTCATTTACTACATTTTTTAAGCTCTACAAGATAAGGTAGGAGCCATGTCTGCTGAAATTTTTGGGGAGGCCGTTGTCTCGTAGGAAAATGGTTTTTTAAGATTGCGGCCTTTATATGCATTTTAGCGCAAAAGTGTACCTATGTAATAAAATCCTCTTCTTCTTCTTCCTTCAAGGTTTAGGCAGTCGCCTGTTCCGAACTCACAAACTTGAAACTCCCAGCTCACACCCATGCCTTGCGAGGTCGTCCCACATCTCTCCATCCAACCGGTGCATAACGGTGTACTTGGAGAGGTATTCTGTTATTCGGCATTCTGTCCAGGTGTCCCCTCCATCGCCCGCGATACCCCTCAATCTTCTCATTCAGGCAGTAGACTTGGAGCTCCTTTCTTATATCGGCATTCCGCACTTTATCCAACCGTGAGCATCCCTTAACTCGTCGCAGGAATCTCATCTCCGCTGCTTGGATCCTTTGCACATTTCTCTTCGTGGGCACCCACGCTTCACTCCCATACATTATTATGGGAGTTGCCATTACCTTGTAAAACTTCATAATTGTGTCAGGTCTGGCCCTGTTATGCAATGTTCTATTGATTGTGCCACAAATCCTTTGGAACTTACTGATCTTCCGCTCGATGTCTAAATCCAAGTTTACTCCTACGTCACATCCCAAGTAACTAAAATTGGACACCTGCTCCACTATCGCATCGTTTATGACAATTTTAGATCGGACCGGATATTTCCCCTTGAATGCCATTAACTTGGTTTTCGTGGCGAAAATTCTGAGATTAAAATCTTCACACAATTTACCCAGGAAATATACAGATTTTTGGAGTGCATCCTCCGATTCCTGAACCAACCACAGATCATCAGCAAAAAGCATTGCATTTATGTAGCAGTCTCTGCCTAACCGTACACCCGGGTCAACGTTACGTTTCCAAATTTTAAAAATGTAGTCAAAATACATATTAAATAATGTAGGTGATAAGCTACACCCTTGTCTGACACCCCTATTAATAACAAATTCCTCTAAACGTTTCACCCCTGTGTTAACGGTTATCCTCGTGTTTTTGTATAGAGACTTGATCACCCTGATCAGATGCGGTGGGCACCCTATTTCCCCCAGAATCATCCAAAGCTTGCTGCGATCCACCCTATCAAACGATTTTTCGAAATCTATGAATGCCATATGTGTTTCACGGTTAAATTCCCGTTGCTTCTCAATTATTCTCTTTACCGAAAAAACACTGTCCATACACGTCCGGCCCACTCTAAAACCACACTGCTCTTCACTCAGCAATGCTTCACCTATTGTCTTGAGTCGATTAGTAATTATTTTTGAAAACAGCTTATATCCCACATTCAACAGGGAGATACCTCGGTAGTTGTTGCAATCCTTCCGATTGCCTTTCTTAAAAATAGAAATGACCTCTGCTGAATTCCAGGAATCCGGAATCACACATCTCTTCCAGCATTCATTCATAAGATGCAGGAGTCTCAAATGCAGGAGCACGCCTCCATATTTCACCAACTCCGCACTCATACCATCTAATCCTGTAGCTTTCCTATTTCCTGTTTCCTTGAGCACCACCTGCAGTTCTTCCATAGAGATTAGGTCTACAGAGCCACTCGGAAAGTCCAACTCGTCCTCTTCATGACCCATGACCCTGTCTTCGCACCATAACGTCATGTAATGTCTTCTCCACTCTTCGCCCTCAATCACACACAGTGCAGAGTTATCCTTTTCATCCCTATTCATCAGTCTTAACACCTTATAAGCGCATATCTGCCGGCCGTGAGTATCATTCTCTATTACGCTCACGAACCTCTCCCATGATTCTTCGTGGGCTTTTCGAACCAACCTCTTGGCATTATTACGATGGATCCTGCACTCATTATAAGCTACCTGAGTCCTCATTTGTAAAAAGTTAAGATAGGCCTTCTGTTTCCTCTCTAATGCTATTTTTATTTCCTGATTCCATATCTTCAGACCTCTCTTCCTCTTTACCCTTCTCTTTGTACCCAAGGCCTCCTTTACCGCATTCTCGATGCAAGCTTTAACATTACTCCATTCCCTCTCTACATCCTCAGAAGTTTCCATCCTTGCTAATTCCTCCTGCAGTCTGTCCTCATAGAGTCTCCGAATGCTCCCATCCTGCAGTAGATGTACTTTGAAGACCCCTTCTTCCTCCCTTTCCTTCCGCCCTTTGCAGCTCATTTTCTTCCATTTTGCAAGAATATTCAACCTACCCACCACCAGGTAGTGGTCGCTGTATATATCGTATCCTCTATATACCCTTACATCCTGCACCTCTCTTCTCAGCTTATCATTCACCAGAATGTAATCTATCAATGACCTCGATCCTCTCGCACTCCATGTAAACTTATGAATTTCCTTCTTCCGGAAGAACGTATTTGTAATTCGCAATCCATTGAAACACCCTCGCAACCTCGCAAACAGCCTCACAAACAGCCTCGGAACAGGGACAGAACAAATTGGAATAAATAATCGGAAAAGGAACACGAAAAAAGATTTTGGAATAACGGACAAACTGCGTATATCAACATGGAATGTAAGAGGTCTCTCTAATAAGGAATGTGAATTGAATGACATTGAAATGACATTGAATGACAAAAGCTAAAAGGAACAAAAGATCTGGAGGATTACTGCATGATTTATAGTGGAGTTCCACAGACCCAGAGAGCAAGTGCGGGAGTGGCAGTGCTCGTGAATCAGAAATGGAGGAGAAAAATCACAGAATACTCCTTTGTGAGCCCACGGATCGTCACTGTAAGATTCAAGATAGACAGGGGGCACCTATCGGTGGTTGGAATTTATGCCCCAGAGGAAGGTAGGAAGGACAAGACAGAGGAGTTTTACACCCAACTCCAAGAGATAGTTAGCAAAATAAAAAAACAGGTCATCTAATAGTGACAGGAGATTTTAATGCAAGAGTGGGGAATGTACCAATAAGCGATGTAGTGGGCAGTTTTGGGGAGAGAACTTTGAATGGGAATGGACAGATGTTGTAATAAAATTTGTAGACAATTTAAAGATCTACAACTTTTGTTTTTAACAATTCTTTGTCCGATGCTTAGTTTAGCGGTAATTAGTGATTTTCTGGTTTTCTTTTCATGAAAATCTGTAAAAAATAGATTTTTTAGGATTTCGGCCTTGGCATGCATTTTACGACAAAAGTTGTTAATCAAATTTATAGAAAATTAAAAGATTTACAACTACAAGCATTTTTCTCTACAGAGCGTAGTTTAGCGTCAAAGAGTGATTTTTCTTATTATTAAGCCAAACTGAGGTTGGTTTTCATTTTACATCATTCACTCATGACTAAAATTAGGTTATGTTTTTGAGGTTAGTTTTTTTACTTTTTATGTTTTATTACTAATGATAGGTTAACTTAGGCATTATTTTCATTGGCAAGAGAATGTAGTGTTAGTGTTTCACACAAGAGTTTTTTTTTTAAAATAGATGCACCACAAAACTAATTTTAATGTTAAGAGTCTATTTTGTTTTTACTAGGAAAGAGAACTAAGTAAAAACGAAACACAGGTAAGATATTAATTAGTAAATACATAGGCCTATATTACTAATATTTTTATTCCGTGCCTCTATTTTAGCCCAAGCAGTCAGCCGTAAGAAATTGTATTATTAATAAATGGAGAGCATATTTTTGTTAAGTTCAAAGTACTTTTCTGAGGTAAAACTATAAATTTATATATTACATGAAATTTCATGTTCTTATCTAAAATAGTTATAGTGTTACAGCTTTTGACATGTTGTAGTGTACATTCCAGTTTATAATTAAATTTCAAATACAGAAAATACCATATGCAACCGCAAACAACCGTCATTTTACTTTAAAGTTACACAACTGTCCAATGTTATTTAGGGCCTACCAACTATGGAAATTTAATTTTTAATTTTAATTAACCGATAATGAGTTACTGAATTTAAAATTGTAGAGCAAATAAAATACTAGTGCCTTAGGAATAAAATAATATATATTTTATTTGAAATAGTTTCAGTGGAAACATCTTTAGTAAGAAATCATTGTGTGTCTCAATATCTGGCTTCCACCCTTCTAAAACTTGACCTAATTTCTTATCTGTTCCATTTTATTTTAGTACTGTGGTCTATTGTAGTCAAGGAAAAGACGTATTTCAGAGACATTGGTACTTTCAAATTTAATTACTTCTCTATATAATTTATTACATAGAATTGGTGTGTAAGTTTGCTTAGTCTTGATTTCTCCAGGCCATCTAATTCGTATCTTTTTTCACTTGGAAGAAAGTACTTTATGTATATGTCTTACAATAAGCATTTATTTTTAGAGATATAAAATACTAAATTTGCTCATAACAGGTCGTTGGAGTTTTAAATTGTTTTTCTCGATCTACTAGTTTCAGAGCTACAAAAAATATTTCTGTTCTTATCACATGGTCAGCCAATAATTATATGATTGAAGCGTTTAAGAAGAGAAGAGGTAGAAATGTAAAATACATTATTTATAGTTATCTCCTCTGAGAGTAATGAATTTCATTGTACAGCCAGACCTTGTGGTGAATGAAGTGAAGTTAACATTTGCAGGGTGGACATTAGATGCTTTTCAGAGGACCTGGCGTTCTGATAAGCATACTTTTCCACTCAGTAAGGAAGGTAATGGTAAATCACCTTATTCATCGTTTTACTTAGAAAAGCCTTTAGTGGTTCAAACCAGTTTTTCGGTTGATGACCTAAACAACGACAACAAAATATTTAAAAGACTAAATTTCAAAGAAGTTCATTTGAGGTCTATTAACTCTTTTAATGGAAGGAAAGATAGCAGGAAAGCGCCGGCCGGGCAGAAGGAAAGCGTCCTGGCTGAAGAATTTGAGAGATTGGTTTGGTCTCAACTCCACGTCACTGTTCCGAGCAGCTGTTTCTAAAGTTAGAATAGCAATGATGATCGCCAACCTCCGACGCGGAGACGGCACTTGAAGAAGAAGAAGAAGAACTCTTTTAAAATATAATTTTTTGTCAAACCTTTAAAGAAAACGACTAGATTTAAAACCCTTTTTTAACGATAGGCCTACTTCTACATTGTGTGGAACAATGAAAATAGACTAATGGTTTGAAAATTACAACTTACTTGCCATTTACCAGTGTAAGATAAAGCAGAACTGTAATTTTCAATCACTTCAGTTTATTGAATTGTGTTAGCTGATTTTTCATCACGTAAGCCTCTTCAAAGAAATAGTCTATAGTTATAAATCACTTCCAGATAAAAAGACAAAAATTAATACTATTTCTTAATATAATTATTAGTTTTAGACTATACGGCGTTGATTAACGCTATCTTATTAAACGTTTACTTACTATCAAATTTTTAATTATGTGCCGTCGAGTTTGAAAACAGATATCTCGGTAATTGTTACAATGTTGACACTAAAATTTGTTCTGCAACAATTCTACGGTTTGCAGTAAGCTTAGAATCTAAGCTTAGATTTTTGAGACATAAGCTGACAAAGTTATCTATTTAAAATTATACTCCGAAAAATATCCTCTTTTTCGAAATCTATTTAAAAAATAGTCTCAAAAATGTTTAAAAAAAATTTTTTTTTAAACATTTTTGAGACTATTTTTTTTTTTAAAAAAATTTTTTTTTAAACATTTTTGAGACTATTTTTTAAATAGATTTCGAAAAAGAGGATATTTTTCGGAGTATAATTTTAAATAGATAACTTTGTCAGCTTATGTCTCAAAAACGGTTTCTCCGATCAAGAATATTAGGGTGGTCACATTGTCTAGAACATACATAGTGTTGATGTTTAGGAGATCAGCCGTAAGGCTGGTTTGAACTTCTAGGGGCTTCACTAAGTGAAACGAGAAGTAAGGTGGTTTACAACTGCCCACTTCACTGAGTGACATGAATGCTTATCAGCATGCCAAGCCCTCTGAAAAGCATCTACTCGTATGTAATTAAGAGTAAACATATTTTTAATAAAAATAGTGTTTGTAAAAATATTTTACACATTTTTATATTCTTTTCTTTTAAAGTAGTTAAAAATGGTGTGTATATATTTTTATATTTCAGGTTACAATTTCAAGAGTTTATAGTTCTTGAATTTAGACGATCTAGACTAGAGAAAATGAACGATAAACTAATACAGCTTTGTTTTTTGTATAATTAGATTTACGTCACTATAATTTACTATCATTTGACAGTCAAAAATTATAAATACATATAAACTCAAAAAAAATTACTTTAAATGTATTTGCTATTCAACCTTTTTACTCAATTCTGATTCATTATTCGGAATGATTTTATGCAACAGTAATACTGAGAGTAATACTCCTGTAAAATACCTCTTTTACTGTTACATAGGTAACTTCAACTTTCTTATAACCTTATTATAGCCAACCACCATCTTAAACATTTTTAAATTTTAGAGGAAATTATTAAAAATTTTATATAGTTTTGACAGTTATATTGCTCAAGGCTTGAATTAAAAAATTGAGTATTGAATAGTATTATGGCAAGATTAGTATTTTGATTCCAAGTCGGTTAATCTATCAATCTTTATTAATTTACTTTTTCTACTTTGTTTATCGCACAGCGTTTTTTGTTAAAATTTTTAATTTCTACACTAGTACTTCTTGTTATATGTATTCCATGCTATTCTTGTTATATGTATTTACTCAATTTTTTGTAAGTTTGTTTTCTTATTTTTATAAATTTTCTTTTTATTTATTGTTCAACTCTTTTATCTTTTGGGATGTATTCGTTAAACGAACTTTTCAGTTTTTTCACGTCATTTGTTTATACAAAAATATAGTTATACTTTTGGGTGGTTATACTGTATTTTATATTTTCTGAATAAGAAAAAAAGTTTAAAAAAAACTGGTCCATCATATTTGGACTACGTCTATTCCAGTAAACTATAAAAAACTGCTTTTTTAAGTCTGTTAATTTAAATTATTTTAATAGTTAAAGCAATTTGAACTTGAATTTTCAATTTGAATTTTTATTCAGCTTAATTTAAAAACAGCTCGTATCTCATGAAAATTATTTAGCTATTAATTTACTGGATAACGGCGGTACAATAGTAAAACTAACACAGTGGCATCCAAAGGATTAGTTGTTTAGAACTTAATTCTTACTTTCTTATATATTTTTTTAACATCTGAGTTTATTTACTATCAGTTTAAGAGAAACTATAAGTAAATATTATGAAAGCATAATAAGCAAATATCTGCATGGCTAAGACAGTACTCGGTGGTATTGCTTCCAAAAGAAAGTTGTTGATGTCTGAAATCCTTAAATCTAGATAAAAGATTAATTAAATAAAATTGAATTAAATTAATTAATTAAATTTGAATTGTTGAAGATAAATGGAAACAGAAGGGTAGATTATGATTATAGTAAATAATATGAAGTTAAACATAGGTTGATTGGTAAATTTGAAAAAAGCTCAAGTAATTTGATTATTTTTAGTCTTAGTTACTATCAAATAAGCTGTGAGCCAAAGATCGGGCGATCTTGTAATTTTATTTGATATTTTTACCTAAGTTGCATAATATTTTATTTTTCGGTATTGACACATAAATCCTTTTGTAGCGGATCATTTGTCACGTAAATTTGTTAAGAACTTTCGACTGGAATCATTGGACGATGGCAACATTTAATTTCCTTGCTTATCCCCAAAGGTTAACTCGTAAGCCACATTGGTGTCAATATCACTTAGTATAATTTATAGTAGTTTGCTTTCCAGTGACAGCTGTAAACGCATGTTTAACATTCACTAAAAATCTCTCAGTTTCAATGTCAGGCTTTTACGTATGCTCCAAATATGTTTGGGCCAGGTAAGGCATCGTTCTTGGTGTAATCCCAAATATTTCACATCATCTGACTGAGGAACTGATCTGTCGTGTATTCGTTTTTGTAGACATCTGTTTTCCCTTAAAGTAGATGTAAGGTGTCTAAATTTGTCGTCATTTAGCTTTAAATTATCGATTTTTTTCAAAATTTAGGTTTAATTTGTAATTAAAATCAAACCGTGCAGACTATGTGAACAGTTTTTAGTTTTTCATAAAATTTGTACCTTTTCGTTTTGTAATTAACGTTTTGAAATCTACGTGTATCTGTAAAAATAGATTGCATGTAAATTTGAATAACATATTCAGTAGTTTCTCATTATCTTTTTACATACTGATAATTATAATTTAGTTTTTTCCACCACAGGAAAATCTCTGTCATATTTTAATTAAATGAAAAATATGGCTATATTTATTTAATTATATACCGCAGTAACATAGTTATTATTTTTTCAGTTTACTATTTCACCTAATCTCTACGCTTCTATTGTGTTAGGCTCTGACATGTTGGTGTTTATCCTAACTGTGTGCAATTTTCATACGATAATTATGTCGTTCCAATTCACACAAATGTAAAAAGAGAAAAGTAGCTACAATAATGCTGATAATTTAGAGATTATTTCCACTAAAATAAACACTACCGGCAAAAACAGTTGGATGGTTAATTGAACAGATAATATGCAAAATAAATATTGAAAAGAAACGATATGAAATTTAATAACTATTACAAAAACATTAATTGGTTTATCAGTAACGGTAACAATATAATTAAATTATGAATTTTTATCGTAAAACGTATAATTATTTAATACGTAGTATAAAATTTACTCGCTCGGATAATGTTAGCCTCATTGTTGTATATAGTCTCATAGTTAACCTTAAGTAACCTTATAATTTCCAAACGACCACGCATCTGTTTTGAGCGTGGGCCACGTTATAAGCAGGCTTCAGTTTAGAGCCACGTTAGAGCTTCAACTTTAAATGTGTCATTACCATGTATTGTCAACTACAACCTCGCATTTTAGTAGCATTTACTGAAACACTGTTATTATAAGAAACAAATTTGTCATAAGAATTAAAATATGATTTTCGTATTTAAATTTATCCTAATTTGTTACTGAACTGGAAAATGATTTGATAATACGTTCCTAAAAGTTTATTGCTAACTTCGTCAAAACTTTTTATAATGAATATCAATGTAGCTGGTTTGAATAGCAATCCGTACATTTTTTTTTTGTAAAACCTATGGGTTTTCGGGTAGAAATATTATGATATTTTGTTTAAATAAAATAACTTATAGATAATTTTAGATAAAACAATATTTTTTTAATTTACAGTTAGTTTTATTTTTCTGATCGTAATGCCATTGAAATTTCAACATTAACGCATTTAGCACCGTGCGTGTAGTAATTAGTAAAGGTTTTCCATTGTAGTTGGTGCCCCGGTTACAATTCCTAGCAAGGTTATATTTTTTCATCAGTAATTTTCTCCTGCCGACTTTCACCATCGGCTTTAACATTTATGTGCAAATCAGTCAGAGGTTAGAATAAACGCATGGTACCTGGTAGGAATTGTCGAATCTATTTTACTCTATTATACAGATCCGTTATTGTATTTCGCCACAATTTAAAAACCACTTGTAGATAATTTTTCTTAAATTTTAATTTTACTGTAGTAGTATTCTACTTGCTTCTGTCATTTGTTTTAGCTTAACATCACGTATATGAATGTTTTAGTTAGTATTTCATTAAAAACATTTAGACCATTTTAACAGTTAGATAATATAGTTAAATAAATATAATACTTTTATTCTCACCAAAGTTTTTTGTTCTCGTAAGTTTTCTGATTTTTTTATTTTTATACGACTTAAAATTTTAAACAAAATTATGTGATCACTATATTACATACAAATGACTTAATTATATGAATATAAACGCCACAAGATATTATAAATGTTTTAATAATAAATACACACAAATAACCTGATTTGAATCAAACATGTTTTAAATAAAACTTGTTTAAAGTCATTTTAAAGTTGGGTTGAGACAACAATTTAAACAAAGTAAAAACATACATCATGCAAAATTTGAATCTAGGCAGTTATATATAGTCTACAATTAAATTTAGTAGTATCCATCCCAATTCTAAAAGTAGGTACTGGAAAATGAATACAATTTAAATGAAATTAATAATGTATTTTGTTCAAGGAACCAGTTTTGAAACGCTCATTAGAAAATGTATATTTTTGTAAGTATTATTTGAATTAGTTAAATTACCAGATATATTACATTATCAAGCACCACTACACCTTACTGATTGCATTTCTAGGTTATAAATATTTCATTTAAAAACTAAAGTGGTTACTAATACATGTTTTAACACAGGTTTGTAAATTGTATTTTTACAGTGAAATGGAATGACAAGAACATTTTTATGAAAAATCAACTTCACGATAAAGCAAAAAAGTAGAGCCAGTGAATATGAAAATTTATGATATATATCAAACAATTTTTATATAATATCCGGTGAGTCAAAAAAATCGAGATATCTGTCGTTTGTGATTGAAATAAGGTTGAAAAATATTTAATTTTCGAGTACAAAACTAATTTATATTTCCTTGTAAATGAAAATGGGTTAACGTATTCGGAATTCACGTCAATAAAACTACGAAGGTACCACATAGATCGCACTATAGTTGACCGTTTGCCTTTGGATTGAAGGTTCTCGGTTTGAGTGTAAACAGAACCTTTATGGTGACTGTTTTCTTATGTATGTACTTGACAAAGCTGATGTTTTTTAAAAATATGGCTGCCATCTGGTCTCGATCAAAATTCGTTCGTGTAATTGATGTGAGTGATTCTACAAGCTGTTACACCAGAACTAAACGATAATTTAATTATCGGTTGGTTCTGATTTTCAACAAAAAGGTTTAATTTAAACCTTCTAAGTTGATGTAGACCTACATCTAGTACGTCTACTTAGCCTAGTATTATCTAAAACATTCAGAAAAAAATTAATTCCCATTATTTTAAGAAAATTCAAACTTCTTATATAACTCAATGTTAACTCTCACGCATTTTTCAACATCTAACGTGAAAAGTAATTAATATTTTTCTTTTTATGTAAATCTTTTGTTTTATTAGGTTATTATACGAACATTTACTGATCAGAATGAAATCAGGTTTATTCCCCAAGTGACAATAAAACCGGCTAGAATAATACAAAACTCAACGTTTCATTTTCAAAATAATGCATATAATTTTATTTTCCGAGTTACGAAACTAAAATTTATTATAGATACAGAATAAACCCAGAAAATTTGTTTAAAATTTTATTTACCGATTCTGTGAAATCCGAATAAAGATTTAAAAAAGTAACTTTTAAAATGAACAAATACTATTAAATAGACTAGTTCACAAAAATAGAAACATGATTTAAGTAACATTGAAAAGCGCAGATTTTAAACTGATACTACTGCTAATATCAGAAGAACCCACCGGGTTGATCTAGATGTAAAGTCGTCGCCAAAATCAGCTGTTTAACAGCTGATTTTCGGAGACGAAGGTTCCTGGTTCAAATCCTAGTAAAGGTAGTTACTTTTATACGGATTTGAATGCTGAGTGGTTACCGGTGTACTTTGATGGTTGGGGTTCAATTAACCTTACTCTCTCAGGAATTGTCGGCCTGAGTCTGTACAAGACTACACCTCATTTACACGTCATACACTTAATTCTCATCTCATTGGGTCATGGGGTTGCTTATTGTTCTGAATTGAACAGATTGCAAACTACACATATTAGGAATTTTAAAAAAAATCTGAAAAATGTATGTAAATTTTTTTGTCAAGTCAGTTTCTTCTTAAATATAATATTAAAGCTAAAAAAACATATAATTAACTAAAATTGTTTAACTCTGTGTGTGCTTGTTTGTCTAAACTACATTTAAGGCCACAATATTTGTGTGGTAAACGAAAGCTAAACATAGCGAGAGAGAGTGAGAGGGGGAATGAGAAAGAGAGAGTGGAGGGTGGAAGAAAAGAAGGAAGTGGATAGAGAGGTAGCGAGAAGTGGAGTGGCGAGGGTACAGCAAAGCATAGAGAGAGAGGGAGTGAGAGAAATGTAAAGAGAGTTAGAAAGAGCAAGGGAGAGAGAGTTGTAGGGTTCAGGGTACGAAGGAAATTTTTTTGTTAAACGTCTGACTGTTCTACAATTACTGCTAATGCAGACGGTGAAGGATGAAATGATTTTTTGTAACGTATGAAAATATGCCATGCCTGAATGGGATTCGAAGCCAAGACCGCATGACAGGAAGGGAGAGAGGCAGAGAGAGGAGAAAAAGAAAAGTTGATAGAGGAGGCAGAGGAATAGGAGTGGAAGAGAAAGTGAGAGCGAGTACGAGTGGGTGAGAGGGGACAGAGGCGGAGAGAGAGAGAGAGAGAGATAAGCTAGAAAAGAGAACGAGGGAGCGGGACAGACGGGGTTTAGTGTGAGAGAGGTGGAGGAAAAGAGAAATAGGATTGAATGTTTGAGCATTAGTTAAATAAGAGAGATAGTGTGTAGAGGGAAAGGAAGTAATTAAGAGAGAAATAAATGTAGAGCGAGAAAAGAAGAATGCCAGGGTGAGTGGTTGTAGTAAGAGATATGAGACAGGGAAAAGATATGGTCAAGAGAGTTGCTAAAGGGTGATGGAAAGAAAAAAAAGTAAAGCGTGAGAGTGATAAGGAAATATAGATGTGGCTGAGAAGAAAGGGTGAGTTTGATTGGAAGGGACGATGAAGAGAATGATGAAGAAAGAGTGAAAGGTAAAAGAGAGAAAGAGAGCTTAAGAGAGGGGAGAGGGAAGAGAGAGAGAGAGAGTGAGACAGGAGATGAGGGCAAAGGGAGAGAAGAGAGAACAGTTTATGAGAGGGAGTGAGGTGAAGAGAGAAAATCGAGAGAAAGGTTGACGAGGAGAGAGGACTGTGAGGGGGAATAGAGATTGATAGGATGATTAAGAGTGAAGACATAAAGAGGTGGGAGAGAGAAAAGTACAAAAAACTGGGATGTGTTAATCAGTTCTTCCTCCCTTCGTTTTCATTTTAATAAATTTAGTTTTTTATTCATATATCATTCGAATACTTAATTATCCATCATTAAGAATATTACTATATAAAAGTAGTTTTATAACAAAACGATAAATTAGTTGACATGTTATACTCTTTGTACTATGCTTGGTATTTTGTCATTAATGATTAGACTCTCCTAGGTTACATAAATCATAATGAAAAGTTTACCTTAGTTGCAACAGAACGTAACCGTTATTTAATGACCATGTTATTTATAAACAAACAATACAACTTAATATTTTACAAGACCGGGAAAATTACATTAAATTTATGTTTCTTCTCAAACATTACAAAAGGATTAAAGACGCTGGACTGAATCAGATGAAAGGTCTGGAGAATACAAGATAAGCAAGATGAAAATGTTTACACTAGCCACATGCAGTAGCTATGATAACAATTCTACCTTAGTGATCTGAACTTTATTGCAAGACCCAGATTTGAAACGTAGTCAGCATATTTACATTATATTAGAGTCGCTTTACAAAATTTAACAGATGATATCAACCTGTATAGATCAACAAAGGTTTATATTTTAATGACAACGTTTCTACCTTTATACGGAATTCCAAATCTTAACTGTCGTAATTTATCTAATTCATAATAAAAACAGTTAAAACGTAGTTTCCTTAATATTGATGATATATGCAATATCATTTTATTTTCAACAATTTCTTGGTAAATGGGTGATTAAAAATATAAAAAAATAAAAGAATCAAAAAAAATTTGTATACTTAAAAAACAGGTTAAAATTTAAAAAATTCAATAATTACTTGTTTGAATTATTAGACTTAATAATTTTACAGACTGCTAACAATTGTTTTTGCATTACATTAAAGAATAATATTCCGGTTTGACTTTCTGTGGGAATTTATTTACAACTAAAATCTGGAAAATTGCATCTATCTGTGCACTGATAGATAATAGTAATTTTCAGGGATCGAATATATAAAAATGTTAAAATAATTACTTATAAAAACAAAAAGTAAAACTAAAGTCGGTAGCTGAAGTGTCTTATTACTATAGCTATGACTGGGATTAAAAAATACATTGTGCAATGTTCAAATATTTAATTTTAGTTAAGTCTAAAAACTAACAAGGCAATATCAATAACTAAATTTACAATTTTTAAAGGAAATGTATAATATCAAATATTCTTCAAATATTTTATTTAAAAAGCATT
Source organism: Catonia carolina (assembly GCA_035578175.1). Classification (NCBI taxonomy): domain Eukaryota; kingdom Metazoa; phylum Arthropoda; class Insecta; order Hemiptera; family Achilidae; genus Catonia; species Catonia carolina. Next base: position 327,439,601 of record JAQMRL010000001.1, on the reverse strand, counting down.
GTACATAATATAGAAAATTTCCCTATCTTTTCACAAAAGATGTGTAAAAGTAAAATCTATATGTAAGAATTCTGAATCGAGGCTTTATTAAACTGCAGCTTTCTACGTACTGTTATGGCGGATAATATTTTATACATTAAGTAATGTATGTAATGGATTAAGTAATGTAGAAAAGAGGTTTTAAGAAAATATATAAAATACAGGAAGGAAAGAAGATTAAAATTTTACGGAAATATCTATACAATGAATGGAAGCACATCAGTACAGATATATTCATTTTTTATGAAAATGAAAATAATAAAACCAAAATGGTTTAAGGATGTATAATAAGACTTTAAAATGTTTCAAAAAATTAATAAGAGTCAGCGGAAAATTTAGCGTAAAAATGGACAGAAGGAAATAAGGATAAAAAAGAGTGAAGGAATTAGTAAGGAGTTTTGGAAATGAACTTAAGTAAACGCAATTCTTAGTATTGGGATCGTAAAAAAAAACTACAAAGGAGATTAAATTTATTTTTGAAGTATTTGTAATCGCATCTGCAAAGAATTTTATGAATGTTATTTCATATATTTTAACGGAGTGATAATTTTACATGGACTAAATCTAGGCTACAATTTTGGGAATCTAATTCGGAAAGTACAGCTTAGCAGCCTCGTTCACTACTCACTTTTATTTCGATCATAATTAATTTGAAGAATATAAATAATTATTTTATTACAAAAAACATTAGTTTTCCTAGAATTGCGGTACAGTAAAAAATCAAAAACTTTTATTTGAATAAAAAGAAACAATGAAGCGATAATGTTTGAAATTCTATAGTCTGTGCTATAATGTACCATAGGTTGCTGTTAGGTTACCCGCAGTAGAGAAGGAAAATTAACGAGTAAATGTGGGTCAAGCGTAAACTGAAACACATGTAAGCACTATGTGCACAACTACTAGAAGTGGTTGATTACATTGATAGTTTTAGAATATATTTTATTAAAAAATACTTATACATTCAACTTCTCTTCTTCATTTTGTAACTTAAACCATTAACTCCTAAATGATGTAATATAGTGTTAAATCACGTTATCATTTAAAAAAAGTTTCAGTATTGCTTTCAAAATTTTTTTATAATGGACTGTGAACTGAAAATTTACTTTACCAATGTTGTAGTTCACGACCGTTATGTTCTTTTAACAATTGTTGAGTTTTTGCAATTAGGTTACAGTAGTATTACAATCTTAGGTAAAATAATAAGTAGATGAGTTTCCTTTTTACATATGATTACCAAAGCAAAAACCACCAAGTAGAGGAACTTCGTCGATGTCTGTCATTAATGTTGTCTTATCAGTTTAAAATAAGTCCGTAGGATATCATCGTTTCAGTTAAGGAGTGTCGTTTGAATAATCTAAGAGTGACCTAGCGAGATCATTTGTTTGTAATTCTTGTTTTCTTTTGTGTTTTGTACTAAAAGTAGTAAGTTAGTTTTGAATTGCTGGAATGTGTAAATTTTTTTGATGTACTAAGGTGTAGAATATTAGAATATCCTTCTCTAGATCGTTGATTGAAGATCAAATTAAGAGTTCAAAATGTTGAAGAATTTAAATAATTATATAAATAGTTTATTACATAAGAATTACATAATAGAATCATCTAGTTACAAAACCAGATACATCCAAAACTTCCAAATTTTATATTATTGCATTTTCTAACAACTTACAACCTTTTACAAGCACTGTAAAATGCATAAATTTCGAAACCATCAACACCCTTGATAAAAACGCGCATAAAGTTGCTGGTTAGTTTCAAAACCAAATACGTCCATTCTCTGGTATTGATCTCGAAAAACATGTATGTCACACGCCTTGAACATTAGTTTGAGGCATGTTGTACTATGAGCAGGTAGTTGGAAGCTGTTTAGTGGACGTTTTTTCTTTATTTGTATAATTAATGTTGTCAATTTTCTTAAACAAATATTGAAATTAGTGATTTATTTTAACAATATTACGAAATGGAGTGTTATCCTGAAAAAGTTAGTAATAATAAAACATGGAAAAAGCATTATGAAAATTTGTTTTCATAATATTTTAATATTATCGTACCTAATGTTTGTAAATTTTATTTCTAAAACACCAAAATTTGTGATTTTGTCACAAATTAAAATAATCATGCATTTTATATATTTTGGTTTATAAGTTTATTTCAAAACCAGATAGATCCGAATTCGGTTTCAAAACCAGATACATCCACTTATAGTATGGGAAATGTTTCTTAAATTACGGCCATTAGAAAATTAATTATCTACCCTAATAATATTTCTCGAGTATGTCAAAATATTAATCATTTCATGTTTTCGAGAGAAATGTTATTCAGGTCTCCTGAAAAATTTACATTTTTGAAAGTATCTACTTTTGGAACTAGGCTATTCAATTAATGGTCATAATATATAATTTTCAATTAATTTCAAGACATTCTAAATCAAAAATAAACTATACAAATTAAATATAAAGAAGAAAAAATTATAAAATACAAATAATTTTCCAGAAGTAAAATATACTAATTTATCAAAGATGGAGTTACAAAATCAAGGAAGCTACAGTCAAAATAAATAACTAAAACTAATGATTAATAATATAATAAAAAGAAATGATGAGAAATCATGATCTATTTGAATTTTATAATCAAATGAAACAATTAAAAAATTTTAGAAGCAAGCAGATAAAAATTTAACCGATTCAAAATAGTACCCATAAAACTGATTACAACAATTATTACTCGAGGCCCCCCATTTGATTCCCATTAGATGGATGGACAAGAACACGACTGGTCTACAACTAACTGCAAGAAGGAATAATCGTAACAATACAAAATTAAGTAATTTGAGCTAATAATAAATCTAAATAATTACTTAACTAATCATTTTCAAATAACTGTTTTTCAATATTGCAATAATTTTGTATCAATTTAAATTCATAACATAATTAGATTATAACAAGTGTGTCATCAATAATAACAAGAACGAATCAATTTAAATTTGTCATTTCGTTCTATTTCTTTCAAACTCAGTTTCATTTTCTCTCTTATTTATTTTATTTATTTATTTATTTCACGTCGCATCAACTGCTACGGTCATTAGCGACGACATTGAGGTGTAACTGTTTACAATGGAGGATGAAATTATTTTTTGTAACGTATGAAAATATGCTGTGCCTGAGTGGAATTCGAACCCACGACCTCTTTTCCCTAATAAATAATATTGGTTAGTTTATGTAACCAATTTTCCCGTTACAAAGGGATGCTGTGATTGTTTTGAGTAACTTTGATTATAATCTTTTTAAGATTTTAGTATTTGAATAGCTTGCTGAGCCCCGTAATAATAATTATTATTATTGAATCCCATACATCCAAATTAGTTTGAGAATTAATTTGTTTATTAAAAGTTTATCATTTAGACTGTGTTGAACATTTACCTGATGAGTACCAGAAGGAGTCTGCTTCAGGTATTTGCTCGTTGTTTATGTAAATTGGTAGGCATGCATATTTTCTAAGTGTGAATGTTACGTGTGTGTGCTTTTTGTTTCAACTATTAATACGAAAATTAATTCTATTTGTCTTGGATTGTGTTCATATGATCTTTACAAACGGAATGAGTAGCAGTATCGTTGCCAACAGTGGCTATTGTAGTTTTTGTGCCGGTGGGTAAATCAACGGTGTAGAAGCTGTTCAGAAAGGGAGCAGGAAGACAACCTTGTAGAACTCCTGCGTGGATAGACTGTAGATACATTTGTTTCTGTTTTTTGAAACTAACTCAGAATTATCTGTCAGTTAAATAAAATTTTATAAATGAAAATGGAGAGAGAAAGAGAGAGATTTTTAAATTTCATTTGGAAGCGGTTGTGCTACATTTTTTTCAAAGTTAAGGTTTTTATTAAGAAAGACTACACCTTACTAAAGTTGTTTCTTCTCGAGGTCTGTTAATGTTAAAATTTGGAAAAAATTAAACTATTTTTGTAATCAAGTATACCACAATAAAATAAACTGCGACATACTAAAATTAAATTGAATTTCCAACGACGGCTCAAACAGAAGAAGTAATGTTAAAAATGAACAAAACACTATTTCCCGGACAATTCACTTAAGAATAAGATGGTGTAATTGTATTGTCTGTCTACAGTTTCAAATTTGTTGGATCAGGGTTGTATTAAGCGTTTCCATAGAAACAAACTGAAAAATAAATTTAACAACGCACGAAAGTATATTGGTCTAACCATGGGTTATTGAAAGTACGCAGTTAAATTGGTGAATGGAATGGGTGAAGGATCGGAGAAAGAAATTGTGGTATGGAGGAAAAAGAAAGTGAATAAAATTCATGAGGAAGTTACATACTTCTTCCTTCGTCCATCTTGTAATCATTAAAACTTTCCTTAAACATACAAACAATAAATTAAAGCATCTAGAAGTTGCAATTTAATAAACGAACCAATTTAATCGTGGTCCCATTGTTATCTAACTTTTTTGCCACTTTCATTAAATAACATATAGCTTGAGGTCAATGTTCCATGGAAAACGGCATTTCCGGAAATCAAAGGCTTCCATTTCTTTATAATTTATGTAATAATCGTGGAAAAAAGGAAATTTGTTTTGTTACAAACTTTTGACTGTACTTTTTCGTAGCAATAAATTACATGAAAAAGGTTTTGCGTATTTCCTACAACTCTTATTGACTATACTAAAGAGAAAGAGTCAATAATTGAGACAAATTGATGTAGAATAATATTACTTTATTTAATGACAAAACTTGATTTTCTTTTCAATATAGTCTACAGCAACAGTTGGACATTTATACCACCATTTTGCGACTTTTCTATCCCCACATAGTTGAAGTTGTTACCTTGCTATTCGAATCTATCGTGTACCTTTTTGACCGCTTAGTTGTCGAACTTCTTGCCACGTAAAATGTTTTTAGGAGGCCGAACAAATCAAAATCTGATGGAGAGAGGTCTCAGCTGTAAGGAGGTTGTAACAAAACCTCTAAATACAACTTTTCGAGCGTATCTCTAATTCAGTGAGAGGTATAGAAGCTTTCATTGCCACACAAGAAAATCACACAATCGGAGAGCCTCCGCAAAGACATTGCCTTTTGCATCCCATCCAACCATGTCACTTCCGGCCTACCCCTCCTTCTTCTACCGGCTGGCGTCCACTCCCATACCCTCTTTGGCCACCTACCATCCTCCATTCTCTGTAAATGGCAAAACCATTTCAACTGCTTTCGGGATGAATGGTATCCATGATATTTTGAACTGATTCTTCTACTAATTTTTGAATTCGATTGATCCGCGACACACCACAGCTCCTCCGCCAGAAATCCATCACCAGCGGTTTTAGGCGATCCTTCTGTCTCTTTGTCAATATTCACTATTTACTTGTGCATCATTTGGAGAAATTCTTCTCGTCTATTAGAAGAGAAATTTTGTATTCTTTTTTTTATATTTATTTATTTAACGTCGCATCAACTACAAGGTCATTAGCGACGACGTTGGGGTGTAACTGTGTGTAAATGAGGATGAAATGATTTTTTGTAACGTATGAAAATATGCCATGCCTGAGTGGGATTCGAACCCAGGACCGCATGATGAGAGGCGAGCACGTTACCAACTGCGCCAATGCGGCCGACTTTTGTATTCTTATATTCTCAACGTAACTAAATATCTTTGTTTGTATGCTAACTCTTAAAATCTATTGACACGATATTTAACAGACGTATAATTAAAATTAATTTAAACTTGCTGACATATGTGAATTAATTCGAAGAATAATACAATTCATTTTTAACTACCAATTTCTTAATATAATTTCAATTATGTGTTAACATTTAGTGTTATTTCGTGATGTTTGTATCAGTTTTAAAAAAGATCTGTTGCCCATAAGAAGCAGATGGAGTATTAAAATTATTTACACTTGATCTGCTAGTTCCAGGGCTACAATCAATAGTTCCGTTTCTTATCACATGGTCAGCCAATTATATGAGTGAAGCAGTTAAGAACAGAAGAGGTAGAGGTGTAAAAGGTTCTAGTCAGAGTTAACTCCTCTAAAAGTAATGAATTTCATTATTAAGCCAAACCCAGTAGTGAATGAAATGAAGGTATCATTTGCAGAGTGAAAGATAGAAGCTTTTCGGAGAAATTGGCATGCTGATAAGCATACTTTCCACTTAGTGAGGAAGGAAATTTTAAACCACCTTACTCTTAGTTTTACTTACTACAGCCTCTAGAGGTTTAAACCAGCCTTTCGGCTGATGACCTGAACTTCATTTAGTTACAATTCACAATTATTCTATTGGATATGATGTTGAAATTTTGGAAGTTACTGCTGTTTTCTAAAATATTATTTATTATTTTCCTATTAATATTTGAAAATGTAGCATTTTCATATTAAACAATGGCATCGCAAACTAACGATGGTTCGTTTTTCTGTTTGAAAAAACCATGTTTGCTTTTCTGGAAAATATGTCACGTATAGCTAAATAGATTCCCAGCATCTGGTGATCAGATGGGTCAACCTCTGAACGTAAACAAAATTTTTATAAAACTTTGGTATTAGCCTATTGTTTTGAGGAAGTTCATGTCACGGTTTATACTACAGTAAAATCATAATCTCATTGTAGCTTTCACTAATCTTTATTTTTGGATTTATGTGGAATTTCAAAAAGCCTTCTTAAAAATAATGTAAACAATTTTCAAATCCGTTCAGAAAAAATATTTAAAGACAAACAAAATTTCCTTTTAAAATGTATTGGACTTAATTTTGTCTTTCAAGTGTTGTTTATTACCAAAAGGTAACAACTACCGTTTTCTTATTGATTGTTTGAGTCAAATTTCATTCAACATAAATAATTCTTCTTTTTCCATTATAACTCGTGTTATACAAAATATATTTTGAGCTCTTGGAGTTTCACTGATTTTAATGATGGATTAAATTTCAGATCAGTATTTCTATTCTGTTGCAAGTTAATAACAAAAGAGTTTTGAAAGATCTAAAAACAATGAATGATTGAAAATCTTTGTAATAATTTTGGTACATAATACTTTCTAAAAAAGAACTGATATTTATTTTTAAATGATTTACGTTCATTTTATTTTACTTTTGCAATGTGAGTTAAATTACCTAATTAACAGATTACAGTTTATTGATATTTTCAACTTCAATAGAGTAAATTTCATACATTACATCTATATATCCACCAATACTAAATGTGGTTATTCCCACTGTAAATAGAATTCATATAATGGTACACAATACAAATAATCATTGAATACCAAAAATATGTTACATTAGAAAGTAGAATAACTGAAAATTGAAGCCAAATAATATTATACATAAAATATAATATAAACCGAATATATCCCTACAATTGAAATGAAATAAATCCTGCAACAAACAGCAAAGTGTTTTAATACTGAATATGTAACTTAATTGTAATTTTTTTTAACGTTAATTTTATTTAGAAACTATACAGTACAGTATAACCATCCAAAAGCTTAACTAAATTTTGAAAAAAAAACAAATGACTTGATAAATAAACAGAAATATTTTTTTAAAGAATACATCCCAGTGGATAATTCAAAAGTATAGTGGATTTCAAAAAATAAGTTAATAAAAATATAGAACAATTAGATCAATAGATCTCTACTCCATTTTCTTCGTAGGCGTCGGTGTGGTAAGTTTCGTTTTGACATTTGCTGTATTAGGGGATTGATGTGATCTGTTAATTTTCTGTTAAATTTGGAATATTTTATTTTAGCAGTTTCTGTTACAAAAGGGATTTTCAAATCGGAATGCAATGTTAAATTTGTTACGTAATATGGGGCGTTCGTTATCATCCGAAGTATTTTTGACTGATGAGTTTGAATTTTTTGAATGTGAGTTTTCTTTGCGGTCCCAAAAATTTCAATACCGTAATTCCATATCGGTCGTAAATAGGCTTTGTATGTTAATAATTTAAATTTTAATGATAGAGTTGATTTTCTGTTGATGAATTTTGAAAGTAATTTTGTACGGTTATTTAGTTGCAAACGTTTTGTTTTAATATGATATCCCCAAGTCAGTCTACGGTCTAAATGGAGGCCCAGATATCGAACTTTATTTTCTTGCGGTATCTCATTGTTATCCAGGTAAACAGTTGGACAAATTCTTCTTCTTAAAGTAAAAGTCACTTGCACAGAATTCAGCGGGTTAACTTTCATTCTCCAGTTTTTGAGCCATGTAGATACCTCATACAAGTGATTTTGGATGTTCATCGAAGTTTCTTCTGGAGATTCACTGCTGCATAACAGAACGGTATCATCTGCGTACGCTGCTACTGTCGTGAAGTCATTTTCCGGGAAGTCAGACGTGAATATGGAGTACAAAGCAGGAGATAATATGGACCCTTGAGGAACTCCTGCTTCGATATGCCAGATATTAGAATATTCCAAACCTTGGCGCACAACAAAATATCTATCCTCTAAAAATGATCTCAGAATTCCATAATATGTATCAGAAAAAATATATTTTAATTTATACAAAAGCCCGGCATGCCAAACCTTATCGAACGCCGAACTAATATCCAGAAATACAGCCGATGTGTATAATTTTTGTTCTAACCCTACTGAAATTAAATCAACCACTCTGTGCAGCTGATGAGTTGTTGAATGCTGCCTTCTGAATCCAAACTGATAATTTGGAGTTGTAGCTTCAATTATCGGCGAAAGTCGATCTAACAAAATTCGTTCAAAAAGTTTAGACACGACTGAAAGAAGGCTAATGGGCCGGTAAGAGCTTGCACAGTGTGATGGTTTTTCCGGCTTCTGAAATAAAACAATAGTTGACAATTTCCATTGTAAAGGAAAATGCGCAGTTCTGAGAATAGCATTAAATATGTTTCGTATAAAAATTATCCCTCTTTCTGGTAACTCCTTTAATATCTCTGCAGTTATCAAATCCAGACCTGGTGACTTGTGCAATGGAAGACGTTTAATAATACTCTTGACCTCGTTTAAACTCACAGGTTTAGGCGGCAACGATAGCGTAGTTGGGCACGTTACGAATTCCTGTACATCCCTATCAAACTCAATGTCTCCTGTTTGCACATGAGGTTTAAATACGTTGCTGAGATGTTCTCCAAATAAATCAGCTTTTTCTTGGTCAGACTTGGCCCAGGTTTGGTTCTCACGCCGAAGAGGAGTCGAAACTGGAACTTGCTTTAGAAGTCGCTTTGTTGCTCTCCATAACGAGCCATCTTCTGTGTCCAGGGAATTCAAGCGGCTTTCAAAGCGGTCGAGTTTAACTGCCCAGATTTCCTTTTTAAGTCTGTTGGATAGCCGATTGACAGTAGATTTATCGTCCGGAAGTCTTGTACGATGCCATCGACGACGTGCTGCCCGTTTTTGAGTAATTAATTCCCGTAAGGATCTGGGATAATGAGGTCCATTGCGTTCATTTTTTGAAACAGTTATTACAGAATCCCATGCAGCAGATTGAATGATAGAGGTAAAATCGTCTATGGCGCATTCTAAATCGTGAGCAGTTTTTAAAGGGACGTGAAAATTTAAATTGTTATTTACAAGATTTTGAAATTTGACCCAATCCATCTTACCGGTTGGCGTTAGCGATGGTAGTTGCTGTTTATAAAGAGGAGTAGCACTTATAGTTAACAGAACCGGAGAATGGTCGGATCTAAAATCGTCTAAATTTTCAACCGCATGGTGAAATCGACTTATACCTCGTGTTATAAATATATCTAGTATATCAGGTAGCTTTCTGACGGCAGAAGGCCAATATGTCGGCATCCTGGGCGTTATTACTTCAAATCGATTGTAGTCAACTACATTTAGCAGTTGCCTGCCTCGTGGTGTATTGACTCTACATCCCCACTGAGTGTTCTTCGCATTATAATCACCACCTGCAATAAATGCTGGTCCCAACTCATCGAAAAAATTTTAAAACTCCTCCTCAGTTACTCGAAATTGTGGCGGACAATAAACTGATGCTACATTAAATTTTAACTGGTTTAGGTATAAAGAAAGTACAGTTGCCTGAAGAAAATTTGTTGGAGGTTCAGTGAAAAGGAAGTCATGTTTTAAAGTCGCCTTAATGATAATTGCCGTGCCCCCTTGGCTCCGGTCGGCCGGGTGATCAGTCCGGTAAACGATGTAACCGGGAACGTAAAAACGAGAACGTGAAGTCAAGTGAGACTCCGAAATGAGGGCGATGTCTATTCTTTTCTCATGTAGCACATATTCTAGCTCATTGAAATGTTGTGAAATACCATTAGCATTCCACAATAAGACGACAAGGGAATTAGATGTCATATTATTTGGCATTATTTTTAGACATTAAGGCTTGTATAAGTTGAGTCATCAACGAAATCATTGGAAACAATAGAGTTTTCATTTCCGACAAAAAAGTATTAATTTGACTTGACGGCCCCAACGTAGCATTATATTCCGCAATTTGGGCAGATGAAAATATGGAAGGTGAATGTGCCTGTAATAATGGAGTTTGTCCTGCTTGAATTTTATTTCCGGTGGATTTTGAAGGCAACGGTGGAAAAGATGAAGAATTAATGTCAGGTACTGGGTGCCTTTGATTTTTTGAATTTTCACTTGTTTTATGAAGGGGTGCCCGACGTTTCTGCATTTCCTTGTATATAGCACACCCTTTGTAGTTAGCCGGGTGAGACTGGGAACAGAGCGCACACGTGGCTGGCGTATCGCGTGGTTTGGTACAACTGGAAGACTCATGATCCCCTGCACAACGCACGCATTTAGGAGCGTGATTACAATAACGTCTTGTATGTGAATATTGCTGGCACCTTAGACATTGAACTATATGGCGTTTCGGACGCGGCGGCTCAACTTTTATTTTAGGAAAAAATAAAGACGTTACATCAAATATTTGTTGATTATTTTCTGCCTTCTCTAGGTCCACAAACAACAGCGGCAAATACTGTTTTGTGCGATGGGAGATAACATTCGATACACTGCGTACTGTATGACCTTTCTCCTTCAGTTCTGAAATTATCAGGCTATGATCCATCGACTGGTGCAACCCACGTATGACTACACTGAATGGTTTATCTTCAGAAAGCTGATAGCAGTGAAAGTCAGCATTATTTTCTCTCAAATATTTGACACACTTTCTGTAATCATCACCATTGGAAAGGTAAATAGTGATACCTTGAGTTGTCGAAGAACATTTGAAACTGTCTCCGACTAACTGTTTTAAAATGTTGCATAACGGAACGTAATTTACGTTTGACTTTAAGAAAATCGGCGGGGGCCGTTGAATGTTCAACTTATTTTTATCGCTTTCTGAGTTTTCGTTCGAAATATCAGAAAGTAAGGAATATTTATTACTGACAGGAGTTTTGTTTTCATATAAAATTGAATTTTTCGACCGTGGATCATTCGGATGTATTTTTTTAATAGCATTTTCATCAATAGATAGAAACGTCAGTAATTTTACGTTTGTTTATTACTTGCCTCCATTCCGTGTTATTGGAGCCGTAATTATCTGAATTACTATTTTTGGTTACGTTATCCAAACTCAAACTAGTTTGGATAGTTTGGACAGTCTCCATAGTAGGACACGGGCCGTAACCAACGTTGTTACTCGGTTGCATAGCAACCTAACCTTAAACGAACAAATTTATGGTGTTCGTTGTAATTTTCTTGGAACAGTTTTCAATACAAAGTAAATTAATTCTGAAAAACACTTACAATGAAACTGAAGACCAGACGATATTATTTTTACGAAAATGTTCAATAATTCAGTACATTTAACATAAAAAATGACCAGCACAAAAACACAACAAACATCAGCTGTAGTAATTTTCAGTATCCATTCTTAATTGTAATTAATAAATATTTGTTTAATTCTGATTCTACTGTATTCACAAGCGGCTTAAAATAATTGTTAGATCGAGATCTAACAATTAATTTAAGCCACTTGTACAATATCACATAGTTATGAAAGAAAATGAATTATTTTGAAGGAGGTGCGGCGGAGATTCTGAAATATCTTTAGTTATTGTTGAGAATGTAAACCAGAGCGACGTATGTAGTTAGCGTTACTTGAGTAACACGTGAATCACAATACGAGTGGTCAAAAGATTGTTTATCTTTATTTAATAACAACAATGACAACATATTCATAAAACTAGAAGTATTTACGATAAACGTGCATAATGTCCTGTTTTGTCTGTTCACCAGACCAGAGGGGTTTGTAACCCTGTGGCAAACCCTCGTCGTTGTTTTATAACATCCCTATTCTAGCATCTTTAATTCTCATGTGTGAATTTTTTGGTAGGTGTAGTGTGAAAATTTCGTATTTCTTGATTTATGTGATCATTATTTTTTTCAAAACTTCACAAAAAAACGTAAATTAATCCCCATGAATTATGTTATTCCCTTAGAGAATAATTAATAATTGGAGTAACCAGTCATATTAGTCAGCGAAGAAAGCACAAAGATCGCTATTACATGAGGGAATTTAAGTCATGATTGTGGTTAACAGTACGAGGGCCCTCGTTCATTTACAAGCATTAGTTTGACTCATATATAAGTCGTTTTGTGTAGTTTGGAAAAAGGTAATGTTAGTGAAAAATAAAAAAGAGAAAGTCTGGTAAAGAAACAGTTCAGTCAGAAATAAAGAAAAAAAGAGCAAAGGATAAGAACACGTGAAGGCAAAAATTGTTCTAATACCGAATTTAATTTACAAATTCCTACTCTTCAGTGGATCCTAATTAGGAAAAATCCTGAAATTGCAAAGATCAGAAGAACCTTCCATGAGAATACGCTTTTTTAACCACTAAAATGTGATCCAAAATAACAGAAAAAACGAAACGACCTATAATTATTATAAAATTATTCCATTTTTGAAAAAATGGAAAACAAATATTTTTACAAAGAAATCTTATTTGCTGGTTAAAAATCTTTTGTTACTTTATTGTTTTCTTATAAAAATAATACTTTCAAATGTTTACCTATTTTTTTTTCATTTTAAAGCCTTTTCATTATTTCAGCAGTTAGCTATATTTAGCAACATTGACTTAATATAGCCTGTTATTTTGTTACTATTTATATTACATAGCACAATCTAATTTTATCCTTATTCTAATGTTTTTACAAAAAATATTACTTAGTAAACGCATTTACTTTTGCTTTTATAATAAAAATCAAAACATTCCCACAGAAATTTTTTTTTATTACACCTACACAAAAACGTACATATCTCAAAATTTTTGAAAAGCTATTTAACCCTATATTCATAGCCAGTCTAGAAATTATGTATACGGTACGAGAACATTGGACATTTTGAACAATTGTAAAGACGTTTCTATACAATTATTATAAGATTGTGCGCAAATATTTGAAGCCGTTGAAATTTAACATACCGTTAGAATGGAGATACAAGATCGATGTGGGTAGGTCTAAGAAATATATATAAATGTAAACAAAGGTTAGGAAGAAACTTATACCCATTTCCTAAACTTAACGTTAGTTCCTTGGTAAATTCAAATAGTTGAATATAAGTTTTATACACGTGTCGTTCAAAAGTTCACTTTAAGAAATTAAGTTACGCAACTTGAGCAACAAATTGATACGTGACTGAAAGTTCAACTGAATAATATGAGTTCAACAAGATAGGTTTCTCTGTTAGCTTTTACAAAGTATTATCCTTAGTAAAGCAGTATAATTTTGGTAGTTGTACAAAATATTGTTCTCAATGATATATAAATAAAATTTAAGTTATATAAAAAATGTTTTGGGATTCCACAAAATATGTTCAAAACAAATTTATTTTGAACAACAGTAACTGATTATTAAATTATGATTAAAGTTTAGATAAAAATATTACCTTACATAAAATAATTGCATATGTTACAAAAATTGTAATTATAACTAATGCCTAACTTAAAAGTGCAAAAAGGAAAAAATTATTCATTTCTATATTTCTTCTACTTTGAAGTATTCATTTTATATTTCGTTGCACGTCGTAGTCCTGAGTTCTTGACGTCGTGGCGCCTTCACTTCGTTAATATATTACCAACCCTTCTATATTCATTTTATTTATATTTTTTATTACTTTCTTTCTTCAGAAAGATATATCTATTATGCATATAAAGTACTAATATCTATTATTTATTATTTTTTATTTCAATAAAACGTAATTTTAATGCTGTTTCATTGGATTTTCCTTAGTTGACAGAAGTTCTTTATTACTTGCTTAATATTACTATCTTCTATATAAAAAATAATAACAAAATATACATTCATCTCCAGGACTACAATATTTTTGTTTAAATAAACAAAAATTGATCAGCAACAAAAATGTAGGCGTATTGACATAAAAAAAACTTTCTAATAAATTAAAGCAAAAGTATGTACGAAAATATTGTTAACTTAAAGCTAAGTTCATTCAATATGTGGCCATAATAATTAATTAACAAATTGTTTTATACTTATAACAACTTACTATACCTTATTTACAAAATTATAAAGTACAAATAAATTAATTATTAAACCTAACCTACCAAAAAAATACAATTCAATTACTTCAACTAATTAATTACAAAACTACTCAACTAAACGACTATAATTATTATTATTCTGTCACTTCACAATCAAAATAAATGATTTATCTCTCCACAACCACTTATTACGAGTCATACTTACACGCACTACTAAAATATTTCAGAAACGGTTCTGTAACGACACTATTACGAAATGACCGACAACACTAATTCTACACACAGTCCATTTACTGACTGACTCACTACAAAGGCGTTAACTGTTTTTATACCTGCAGTCTGATAGTTTCTCCAAACAATCAAGACCCTTGCAACTGTAGTGGTATGTTTATAAATAAAAAAATAGTTTTATTTAAAAATAAAATTGTCCAATTAATCATGTTAATAATAAATAGTGGTTTTAAATTTTGAAATAGTATTTATTGCTTTTAACATTATTATTATTTATATTGTGCTCACCAAAATATTTAACTAACTATTTTTTTACAATATTCTGTTCTTTCTCGTTGATAAAACATAATGGAGATTATTTTAATTGCAGCACTATAAACCTACTTAACAGTACGGTCTCTTCCAACCGACTTCAGCCACAGCTGTTTTAAAATTTTTTATCGTATTATTATTTTTTTTACAACAATTCAAAATATATAATTATTTTATGAATGGTTTTATACTTTAAATAAAATTAAATAAATTGTTAAATGTTATTTTATAATCAGATGTAGCAGAATACTGACTGCTACACAACGTTTCCTCCGTTTAACTGGAATGTGGTAGAAGGAGTCAAAATAAAAAAAAAATACGTGTCTACTAGTTAATATGATTTCCGAGAAATCCTATTCAAAATAATTCGTTCATCGCAATCCATTACACTTGTTTATACACAGCACTTCATAGAATACCTACAATATTGATTCATCAATTAATTGATCATATAATTGATTCGCTTTTTATTTAGAATGCCACTGTATAATTTTACAATATTATTATTCAGCTGCTAAAAATTGTAAAATTTGACATATCTAAACAAAAGTAATTTTGACACCTAATATGTATTTAGATTTTTGCAAATTATTACTTCTGTTTCTTGCTTCCAAAGCGCCAAGCCTCAACCCATCTAATCAGCCTCCTGTATACCTCTTCACGTCATTACTTCAATCATTTCCCCCATCCATTTCATTCTGCGGGTCTGCTTTTCGTTCTATTCCTTAAGGTCTAGTTCTAAAGTATACTGCTTGGCCACTTGTTTTTCAACGGAGGTGTTTATACCACAACGATATCATTTTTCAATTTCAACTTTTGTATTATTTAGCTTTCCTACCTTTTCCTAGATTGCTACTCCTCATGTTGTCTAACCTAGACCTGTAAACATCTTTCGATGTCCGTCTTCTCGACTGCAAAAATATTATCTTACCTTCTTCTATCTGAACCGTACACCAAAATGCTTTCCAGTATTGCTTTTCCAGTCTACACCTTTGCACGCATCGGAATTTTCTTTGATCACAAAAGGAAATTTTGCACCTAAGCCATTTTCCAGTGACGCTCTTAATATTATCTGCTTTTGGTGGTTTCTCTCTTTACTCGGCACTACATCAAATGAGTAATTGAATTTATAACATTACAAAATATTGAGTGTTTATTTTTGAAGTTTTTACAAATTGTGGATAATAAGATTAGGATCTAAACCGAAGTTTATAAATTTATTTTAATCACTAGCTAAATTAAGCTGGTTTGTCTTGATTAATTGTAAATGTATAATGACTTTTAGTACCTTACCTAAGAATATCCGAGTAAACGATCTTGTTTAGGCATTTTAAGGGTTTTCCGCACGGTCAAGTTATTGTACAATAGAGTGGTCAGATTTTCTGAGAAAAAGATTGTGAAAATTGCGCAAGTTGCTCGATACCGTGTATGACGGCCAAACCATTCTTATTCCCTCTTCATTTACAATTAATACATACATTTACAATTAATCAAGACAAACCAGCTTAATTTAGCTAGTGATTAAAATAAATTTATAAACTTCGGTTTAGATCCTAATCTTATTATCCACAATTTGTAAAAACTTCAAAAATAAACACTCAATATTTTGTAATGTTATAAATTCAATTACTCATTTGATGTAGTGCCGAGTAAAGAGAGAAACCACCAAAAGCAGATAATATTAAGAGCGTCACTGGAAAATGGCTTAGGTGCAAAATTTCCTTTTGTGATCAAAGAAAATTCCGATGCGTGCAAAGGTGTAGACTGGAAAAGCAATACTGGAAAGCATTTTGGTGTACGGTTCAGATAGAAGAAGGTAAGATAATATTTTTGCAGTCGAGAAGACGGACATCGAAAGATGTTTACAGGTCTAGGTTAGACAACATGAGTAGTAAGAAAATGTAAATGTGTTCAATGAATCGTTAATACAGTCAAGATTTTAAGTGAGAAGTGAGAAAAGTTACCGTTTGGTTAGAAGGAAATTGATTATCTTAAGTTGAACGGTAGAATAACAAAACGTACACTTATTATGATCATTAATATTCTGCTTTAAGAAATTCGCTGAATTAGGTTATTAGTATTTCTCTGTTTTAGTACTCGTACCAAAAATATTATCTTTAAATTTTTTCAAAAATTACTTGAAATATTTCTTCTACATAATTACTACCGTTTCTTCTACATAATTTAGTAATTTTATTTACCATTATTAATTAATGTTAGATTCTCAGAAGCTGTTAGATACTTACTTGTTTTGTTGATTGTAATGAAAGAAGCCATACCTTTTATGGATCAATGAGACGTTAGGCAAAAGTATATTTACAGAATAACGATTTGCTACTAGTATGTAAATACAAGTTGAATTTCAAAATTATCTTCTACTGAATGTTGAGCCAGTTCTCCTTCTAACCAAACGGTAACTTTTCTCACTTCTCACTTAAAGTCTTGACTGTATTAACGATTCATTGAACACATTTACATTTTCTTACATTAGATGAAGGAATTAGCATTGATTAAAATTTTTAGCAGGACTTATAAATCGTGAAAATCAAAATAAAATTGTTTATAAGTTTCTAACCCACATCAGTTTTAAAATTTTAGTATTATTTCAGCCAATGTTTTGTCTTTATAAATTGAATATCAATTAATTTGATTTTGTAAAAGATATACCAGTAACTAGTTTTCTATGGAACTGTGTACTGATTAAAAATAAAGGAAATGAATTACTTATGAACATTATGATCAGTTAAAAAGTGTAGAAGTCATTTATATCTACCTAAAAACAATTTGAACCATAAATTTGCAACTATTATTTCAGCAATTTTAATTGTTGCTACTTTGTTACATATCGCATGACCTGCTAACTTTTACGTTTCATACAAAATGAAGGAATAAAATAATACGATGTTCAACTGCGTAGTGAGTTATTTTATGTTATATTTTGTACGAGAGTAATTTTTAAACAAAGTGAAAATTATTGCCATTCATACCGATTCAGCCACAAAGTTTTTTATCGAATTAATTTAAATGTTTATCGAAATAATGGTTTTTAATAATTATATTTTATTATTTTACATAAAATCCTACACTTTTTTAACATAACAACATGACTATACACGAGAGCAGTTTATTTTGGCATTAGTATTGTTCGTTTTGTCTTTTTATTACTTGTGTGACAAAGTTGTGTAGCGGCAGATCTTTGGTTGACTTGCAAAAGATCTTTAGTGTAGCATAGTACGAGGTGTGGCTATTAAATAACGAGACTGACGTAGTAAAACAATTTATTTTAATTTCATACATAATCACTTATTGTCACCTTCAATATACACTCCTTCTCTGTCCCTGCAACGCTCCATGCAAATTTTACATTAATGGAAAAAGTGTTGGAAGTCATCTTCTGTCAACTCCTTCAGGACACATGCCGCTTTCTCTTTTACAGCTTCCACAGGCTCAAATCTTGTCACTTTTAATGCAGATTTCACCTTAGGGAACAGATAGAAATCACATGGTGCAAGATCTGGTGAATAAGGTGGATGTTCTAACACTGAGATGCTGTACTTGGCTAGGAACCTCTTGACAGATAACGTGGAATGAGCTGGCGCATTGTCTTGGTGGAGAACCCATCCACATTGCGGGGCGTTTTTTCCTTACTCTCTGACGTAGTTTAAAAAGTGCCTCAAGGTAGAAATATTGATTGTTTGACCTTCAGGAACCCAGTGAAGGTAAACAATCCCATGAATATAAAAAAAAACAATCATCATTACTTTAAATTTTGACTTGCTCATTCGAGCTTTTTTGGCTCTCGGTGAAGTTTGGCTCTTCCAGTGCATGGATTGGCGCTTCGTTTCCAGATCATAAGTAAAAACCACGTTTCATCACATGTTATTAACTTCTACCTGTTCCCTAAGGTGAAATCTGCATTAAAAGGGACATGATTTGAGTCTGTGGAAGCTGTAAAAGAGAAAGCGGCACATGTCCTGAAGGAGCTAACAGAAGATGACTTCCAGCACTGTTTCCAACAATGGAAAATTCGCATGTAGCGTTGTAGGGATAGAGAAGGAGTGTATATTGAAGGTGACAATAAGTGATTATGTGTAAAATAAAAATAAATTTTTTAACGTCAGTCTCGTTATTTAATAGCTACACCTCGTATATTAATATGACGCAGATGATGATCAAATTTGGGGGTTTGTGTGACAGTGATAGTTCAGGTTTCTGTGGAAATGTTAGTGTAGTTTCTCTAATGTTCGCGAACTGTTTTGGTGTTAAGACCCCACGTAGTGTTTTATTCCTAACGTAGGTGATCTGAAGGACGGTGATGATGCATAAATTTGTTCTGGAAAAACTGAAAACTGTTAAGTTATAGTGTTGAATTGATTCATGAATTATTAAGCTGTAGTATTCACCATGAATACATTTCGTTTTTATTCATAGTTTTCCTTATTGTATTTTTTTATTGCCGTAGTTGGTTTATAATTTTAATGGTTGCAGTCGTGTTGATAATTTATTCATTATCACTGTATAATGTATTTATTGTTTATAAATATGTTTGAAATTCAGTTCAGAAATAAGGTTACAACCGTTTTTGTCAAAAAACGTTTTTTTATTTAGATGCAGTTCTATCAACTATGTAAAGACAACACCAGCTATTCATTTCGTTTTGCTTAACAATACGGGCAGAGCAGAATTTCATTAAAATTCAAAGTAAAAAAAATTAAAAAATATTTTATCCAAAACTTTTAAACCAAAAATGGTAGTTACAAAAAATTTAGGAAACATCATTGATTCTTCCGGTTAACACAACAAAAATTTACTGTTTTTTTAAACAAAAATTAAAAAGAATTAAGGCTCTAAGTTCTATTTTCTTGAGAAGTGTGTTTCTAAGCTTACGGAATGTAAAAATACGGACTCTTCTTACTTCTGTTACATTGAAAACATTTTTTTTAATAATATTTTATGGTGTTATAATGTGGGATATAATCTGTCAAAACTTTTACGTAAGAGGTTTTCAATTTGCTACAATTTTGGATAAAAACTTTTGAAAAGGTTGAATATGCCGATTAGATTCTACTTTCATTTTCAATGTGACAAAGATACCATAATAATGTAGTGGGCAAATAAAATCGTTTTGTTTTTAATTTATCTTTCTTTAAAGTTGTATCGAAGTGTCAGTAAGCATAGTTTACACTGAGATATGGTTTACTCTACAAAACTACGTTTATAGTTTTCAGATCCACGTTGACAGTCCAATCCAGAACTTTAACAAAACGCTTCAACCAGAAACGATCAAATACAAATGCTTTGGTACATTTTTACCCTTCATCTACCTGTTATATTGCTTTACAGATGACAAGGAACAAATAGAAAAGAAGGGCAAAACAAGAAACACAAAATAAATAGGCTAATGAAAAAATCTTGATTCATGTCAATGAAGCTACCATTTTAAGCTATTGTTTTGTGCCAGTATAACAACTGTAACGAAAGGCTTTCTGGTACATTGCCATAATATGCTAAAAAACATTTTGTACCCTATTGTTTCTCAGATTCTTAATGCTAACGGTGCTGCGATGCAAAATTATTTCCTACCCCAACCAGTCACCCGTGCTACTGCACTGAATCTTAATTATTATTGTAACAATTAGAAGTTAATTGAATGAAAATTTTAATGCTTTCCATTGCATGCGTAATTTTTCATTCCCTCGAAACTCTTAATTCCGTGTTAATTATTTATTTTAAATTTTATGGTGTATTGTTTATTTGCCTTTGTAGAAAAACCTACAACTATAAAAATTAATAACAACAACCAGTATTTATAATAATTTATGAGTATAATGCCCTGTTTTCTTCGTGATTGAGAATATCAACCCGTGGAAAATCCTTGTCAGTGTTTTGTGATAGATCGTTATTACAGCATCTCGTTAGTCTCCATTACGGAATTTGTGATAGTTGTGGGTGTGACAATATTCGTACATCTGTATTTGTGTGAGTATTTAATTTTAAATGAAAATAACAGTATAATTTTTAGTCGTATTTGAATATAAGTTCGTGTTTAAGTCTTGTATGTGTTGCGTCTATGTACATGTAAGTCACAATGTACGACAGAATTTCTTACAATAACGCCATTTTATTTCTTCTTAGCGTGTCTATCAGGTTTGGATATTGGCAATCATCATTGCTATTTTGACCTTGTTGTTTTCTATTCTGAAGAACTTCGCAAAGCTTACCAAACCAGACCTTCAGATTAACGAGCTAGAAAATTCTCCTTCTATTAATTGTTCTTTTTTCTGCTATCTTTCCTTGTTATATGCAGTGAAGTACCTACTTAATATCTCTTTTAATTTCTCATAATGTGCCAGAAATACTACTTTTGACATTTTGACGATGTTAATTAACTTTGGGTCGTTATTTATTATTCGTAAAACTTTCCTGATGACTGTCCACAGTATCCTCAAAATTTTCTTCGACATTGTTGTAGTTTTTTTTGTTCGAAGTACAGAATAAATGTGAATGAACGTAAAAATTAATTTTTTCTTGCTAAATCATCTATCAAAACTTCGGAAATCTTATCAGCTGAATTAAAAAGTCATGAAATTTAATTTTTATTTTATCACAGAAAAAGTCTTTGCAGTCTCCACTTCATCGAAGGTGTACTAAATGTTAACAAAACTTTATTTAAATTAAACTGATTTTCAAGCTATGATGACCTGTATTTTGCTCCTGAGTACTTTTTTTGGTTTAACATCCAACTGTTTTTCAATTACTGCTAATGCAGACGGTTAAGGATGAAATAATTTTTTGTAAGGTATGAAAATATGCCGTGCCTGAATGGGATTCGAACCCAAGACCGCATGATTAGAGGCGAGCACGTTACCAACTACGCCAATGCGGCCGGCACTCCTGGGTACGTTCACCGTATAGTTACTTGAGAAATTCCAATATATTAATCCCATATTTTTCAAATAGCTATTGCTAAAAAATATAAGCAATCATTATCAGCAAAATACGGAGTACGTATAGGAAAACGCATATAATATTCAATATGAGATTCATGAGAATATGGTAATTATGTATCTACTTCATTATTAGTAGGGTATTGAGTTAAAAATATATTCACTGGACTATGGATGAAAGATACCCGTTTGTAAAATTGAGGTACCTACTGGTCAATTTTATGGTTTTAACATGTAATAAAACTTCTAATACCGAGAGCTCTTTGTTATAATGAAACAATTGGCCTCTCTTTGTTCTGAATTGATAAAATACAAGAAAACCAAGAGAGGTTAATTTAAAGCAATGTTTTACGTCCAAATTGGAAAATAGCTGCTCAAAACTGGATTACTCATTAGACAATACACCATACGTATCTGATTAATTCTAACCTTTGATGTTACCAACTTTAATGAATTTAACCCAATACTACTTACAATTTCAATGAATTAATCACATTCAAACCTTTTCGCTTAATTTAACACAAATTTTAGTTGTAACCAACAAATAAAATTCTGTGAATATTAACTACGTAGATTCCCTGATACAAAACTTAAATTGCAATATTGTAATCGTACATTCCGCTTCCTAACTGTTCTAGTTGGTTCTTCCACTAATTTCTAGATAAATGAGCTCTCGGTTTTATGAATATTCCGAGAATATAACACAGGCTTGAAATAACTACAAGGAAAATATGTTGCGTAGAAATTTGTGACGCTGAGATCAAAAGTTTAAGCTAATACAGTAAGCACTGATTATTACGTTCACTGCTTAATGCGATCAGCCAATTATTTAAATCAAAATCTAAAGAACTGAATCTATTCAGTTCAACAAATTGAAGCACCGTTATTATTGTGGTTTTAACTTTTGTCATTCTAGTTTCCAGAAATAACAAAATGAATTTTCATAAATTTATCTGTACGAATAAAAACACACTTTAAGTATGGATTAAACCATTAGTCATAGCTAAACTTCAACGGTTTGAATCAAAATTGCTTCGTACGTTAGTTAACGCTCCATTTTTTGTGCCGAATCACACACTTCACTCGGACCTAAAAATCCCATTTACTAATGACACCATACACGGAATGTATCAACGCTTTAGGTTAAAATTAATTAAAAACTCCAACCCATTGATTCGTGTACTAAGTTCTCCACATTTGTTAGGTAATCCATATCGTCGGCTCAGCAGGAGGTGGAGAAGAGACTTGGGTTAACCTCAGTCAATACAGTTTGATTTAACTACGTTAAATAGAACAAAAATAATCATCGAACTTACTATTAATTATATAATCTTAATAATTTTCCTGTGAAAAGGCTAAATGTAGAACTCGTACTTAACTGCGGGAATCCTACTAATGAGTGGTGTCCTCCTTTCACGTGCAACGTCATTTTTAAAAAAATATATATATATTATACGCGTATTTACTGGTTGTGCAAAACCGCACAGTTGCAGAAATAAAGTGAAAAAAGTATGGACTCTAACTTGGGATGTGAGATAGTGGATTTGTCAACAGCATCGTCTGAAATTGAGGGGATGTTGTTCTCAGTAGCCCAAGTAGTCCCAAAGAATCTCGAGTCAAGAATTCTAACCACGTGAACAACTGATAAAAGTGTCTTGTAAATAATAAAGTATTATTACGATTTTGAAACTTCTTACCTAAACCATTTATTGAAATATAATAACGGCCAAATCCGTAGCGTAGTGGTAGTGGTCTAGCCTACAACGAGGCTGTCACAGTTTTGATTACCAGTTAGAGTCTGAAAATTTTCACAAGTTAACAAAACGCAATGTTACATAACCCAACACAGTCGCTAATAACCGACTGTCGTTGTGACTTTCAATAAACTAAAGAAATAATAAATTAAGATTATTTTTTGAATCGAAGTGGTTGTTGAAACTAGATTTCAGCTTAGTAATTCACTAAAAGCATTTTCTTTTAGGAAATATTAAAAATAATGACACATTTTTTAGAAGTATCTTAAGCGCCTTTAAAAATGAACCGTTTGTCCGTTCAATTTACTGAGTTACATAAAAAAATAATCTTCAATAATCAATGATCAGAAAAGAATAAAATCCTAAGTACCTATTACATAAAGCTTAAAAGTTATCTTCAACCAGATTTGATCTGTAGGCCTAATATTGAAGGATCATTTTTAAGTGAATGGATGATATTTTCTCCTTTTAATTATATATAAGAAGATTACCTTTTTTAAAATATAGGCTTTCAATTTCCAAAGTTCAGATTTTGAACTAAAAAAGATACGGTTCTTAGAATCAAAAGAAAACGCGATGTTACAGATAACCTGGTAGATAATTCTCTTTATTTTTTTGTATAATTATAAATTAAATCAAAACTTTATCTGTATAAGCTTTACAACTTGTTAAAAATGAGCTGAGTGAGTATTAAATTAAATATTAATTTTTAATTAACATTAAATTTACTGTCTTGTTTTAGTGATAAAGTCATCGCCTCGATTATATAGCTATTTGTTGATGTACGAAGACGAAGGTTTAGGGGTTCAAATACTAGTGCAGATGGTTACTTTTATACAGATTTTAGATAGTGGTTACCGGTGTACTTCGATGGTTAGTGTTCAATTAACCATGTTTTCTCAGGAATGGTTGGCCTCAGTCTGCACAAGACTGAACCCCTCATTTATACTTCATACTTCATATTAGTAATAGTAATTTCAAATGTTATATCCACTCAGAGAAAACATCAAGTTTATTTAAAAAATTTATTTTATTTACTATTGTATTTGTGAATTGAACAGATTGCAACGTACACACTAGGGATGGAAAAATAAAATATGTACTATTTACTTAAAACTATTCCTGTTTGCGTTGAATCCTTTTTTCTTATAATTATAATATAAAAAACAAACTAAAATATAGTAATTTACATGGTACTATTAAGCAATAGAGCGAAATAACACACAACTAACCTTGGGTTTTTTATGCCATCAGTCTCTCGACTAGTTTTATGCAGTTCTCCAAGCTGTTCTATCTTGTGCAAGTCGTTTCATATCTACATAGTACCTGTAACACCCTATATCTTTTATAATTTGCTTTATATATTCTAACCTTTGCCTTTCCAATCCCTTGGCCTAATTGCCTTTGCCTTATTAAGACAATACCTGGATGTCTTAAGATATGCCCCACTAGCCTATCCCTTTTTCTAGTAAGATTCTTCTGTACTATTTTTTTCATCCACTCGCCTAAGAACCTCTAAATTACTTATTCAGTAAGCTGTTTTTCATTTCAAAGGCTTTTCTAGCTTGAACAATTCTACTTCTGGTATTACTTGTGCTTCTACCATCCTTTCCTATTTTACTCCCTAGATAGCTGAGTTATCCAAAATCCTGTATATTTTGGTGGCCAACTTTTAAATTTTCTTAAACCACTCTTGCTGCTGCTCAGCAACCTTGGGTTTATAAATACTAAAAATCAAGTTTGGATCCCCTGGTTAAGTCGATTTTTACTTCTTCTCGAGAACCAATATCACGACCCTCAACAACTGCATACAAACTTCACAAATGGCGAAGTTAATTGCACGTTTTAATTTTTCTTGCCAATATACAACGTTATATAGCTAGTAAAATTGTCCTAAAATAGCCTGATACTGTACGGACATTCAGAAAAATTAAAATTAATTCTAAATGCATCTAACCATATTATTAAATTCTTGTTAACCATACTATCCGCACTGTTTCTGAAAAATTTGTGGATAAGTAAAACGTGCCACGTTCAAACTGTCATGTGTACATTTAGAGATGAGTATAAACATTCCCCACAAGTGTATGTTAAATATTTGTAAAGTTTTAAATAAATTTACTAAAAGATATGTTTTTTTGTAGGTTCGTGACCACGATTATTTTCATTGTATAGAAAAAATTGAATAATGAAAACAAGACACATTTATACACAAAAAAAATATATAAATTTAATGATATACGAAATATTTATATTTTACACACAGGATCTACAATAATAACAATTTTTAAATTATGTTTCATTACAAAATAAAATATAATAAAAAAGCGCTTTTAGTTTTAATTATTAATGTTTTTGTTTTAAAACATTTCTGTACAGAATATTAATTACTTTAGAAATACCTGCCATGGGCTTTTCAAAGTTCCGTTGTTGTCCAGTGAAGTTCATACGATGTAATTAAAAATCATTCGCTTTGGTTGTTACGTTCAAATTATTTGTTGAGCATTATATTTATTTTTAATACACAAGATGTTCTGATTTCAAACTAATTATTTAACTTATAGATATTATAATAATGTAGCCTATTATCGAAGCACATTGTTAGTTTTACGCGTATGGAGCACACATCCTACTCATAGGACTGCCAAAGTTGAACTCCTCTTCCGTTTATAATTTTTAAGAAGCGTTGTTTTTAATTTCACCTTGAAACTATTTATAAAATTTATAATATCCAATCACATCTCAGGATTCAAAATTTTCAACCAATCACATTCAACTATATCTTAACCGACTTCATCGGTCCAAGTACTTTGATAAAGTCAGTAACCTCGCACGTGTTTCAATTATTGTAAAAGTTTATTTTCAATAATCCATAAATTTACTTTAAAATTTATTGTTACGATGGCGGTCTTTTCCCGACAAACGCCTGACTTGAGAACTACTAATTATACCCATTAATTTAACAATTTATCCGTCACTTTATTTTTTATTCTTTGACACGATGTGTTAATTTATTGATTTAAAAAAAACAATATATTTTTATTTCGCTACAAAACTTGTACCGTAAAACCTGAATTTAACTTAGAGTTTTTCAGAATTGATGAAAAAATTCCAGCGCAAGAATCGATGACACACTACTATCGATGCACAGTAGCACACAAATCTGTTAGTAACAAAGTAGTAGGAGCCATGGCACTTAATTTTTAAACATAAAACAGCACTTAAGAGTAAAACAACTGAACAGCTTCTTCCAGCTGATGTAATTGTAAGATGTCGAGAAAAAGGTTGAATGACAAATTAGAGTTTATGATATACTGGGTAAAAGCAGTGTGGGGTCGTCGTCCATAAGGTATACTAAATGTACCATACGTGATTGTTTAGAAACATTTTGAAGTTTATATGATAGACGTGATGAAAAATAAATTAGCCAAATTGGACTCTCAACTTGTTATTCCGGAGGGGTTTAACTTCAGTGTTACAACCATTGGAGTTAAACCCCTTTACCAATAACAAATTGTTACTATAGTATCTTTCAGTATTTCTTCTAGTTAAAGTAAACCCTAAAAAATCTTTAAATGTTATATTTTCTCTTCGTCCTGGTACATGTCCGCCTATTTTTATATTTAATCAAATCAAATAAAATATTTAGGGATTACTCTCGAGAAACGTTTAACTGGTCAACGCATATCAAACTAAAGCAACACACATTGACTAGCAGAACAAAACTTCTATACGGTTTTATTGGAAAACTATCTTACACCCCATTAAAACAGATACTTTCTGCATACAAGTAAGTATATATGAAAAATATTTGATCATACGCTTGTCAAATATAATTATGATTCTACTTCTGATAGCAATTTGTTTCGTACACAAGAAGGTCAATCTAATGTACGTACTCAAAATTATCACCAACTACCCTTTGTCCATGCGTAACGAAACCTTACACAACGACTTACAAATCCCTTGCGTTATTAATAACATCAAAGAGTACATACTACAGGCGATTCATAGAAAAACTGTCAAACGTAAAAATGACTTAATTAAAAAAAATGCCTACACCGCACCTACCTAACGTTCCACAGAAGAGATTTAAGAGAAAATAGAGTAGAAATTTAATTCACCGTTAACATATATTAACTTATATTATAAGTAAACATATTTTTAAAATAACCGTCAAATAATTTTGAAATAAACTACAGTAGGCCTACACACATAAAAATATGAAGTGTTACGTGGGTGGTTAATTTTTTCATATTTATGATTCATGCCACATTTTGGCAAATGATAATATAATTGAAGTTGTTTTAAATAACAGGAACAAACAAAACAAATTAAAAAGTACGAATTTACTTTTTGATTTTTAACGGTTGTGAACGTTTTATGTTTATCCTGTGAGTGAGTTGTAAGAGATAATTTAAATATTGTGTTAAATACGTAGTTATGAAAAACCGTGAAAATAATATTTCTTGATTTTAATCTTATAATATATGATTATTTGTTACTAATGAAGTGCTTTTATGTTTTACTCTCTCTGAATTTGTACGCGCTTTCATACACCGTATAAACCAGTAGGTAATTTTACTTTACGAAGTGCCGAACCTACGCTATTCATTGCAGGGATTGTGCAATGTAATATGGGCGTTAATAGGGGGTATTATCCACTTGAAAGAACACAAGTTTACAGTTGATTGAGTATAACACTGATTATAAAATATTATGTTATCAATTAATATTAAGCTAAAACATCCTCTGCAATAATTTTCATAACACGAGTACAAATAACAAATGTTCCACGTTATTAGTTTATTGAACTTGTAAACCAACAAGTTTTAATGTCAGATGTAATTAATAATGGAATAATAACATTATAATTTTATTACTTGCTAGTTGAAATTTATAAATTACCGTTTCTCTGATTCAAACAAAAGTAAATACCTACTTTACTGTTAAGTGGAAGCAATTCCAGATTTTCGATTGTTGTATATAAAAAATGGCTATGCAGTTATATTTTTAATTGACGTTACTGGTTATACTAA
This sequence comes from Catonia carolina, assembly GCA_035578175.1. Lineage (NCBI taxonomy): Eukaryota > Metazoa > Arthropoda > Insecta > Hemiptera > Achilidae > Catonia > Catonia carolina. The sequence continues at coordinate 327,410,818 of JAQMRL010000001.1, read as the reverse complement.
TTATCAGAACCGCTAAAAAACCATATGAACCAAATTTATTTAATATACCAACGCTAACTGCTTGATTCATTCACTTAACACTAATTTTTTGTATTGTGATCGCTTAGAGATATAAAATTTGGTGCATTATATTCCTTGAGGGTAGAATAGGTTACCTGCCCTAAGAAAGCGATTATTATTTCAGTTTTACTCCTAGAGTTGTAGTATTTACGAACACCGAAATTATTATTTTAGAGAAACTTAGAAAATACAATAAAAACTATTTTGTATAATGCAATTCTCTGCGGCCTGGAAAAAGACCAACTATAGTGCCGTCTATATTTGTAATTTAAAAGCAAACAATAAAAATGATTCAGTCATTATTTTTAACAGAATTCTATAAACTGTTTTTAAATGAACTTTTTATAAAGAAAATTGGCATGAAAAGGTAACATCCGATGGAGATACTTCGTAAAATACGTAAATTTAGTATAACTTCATACGTAAATTTGGTATTTAATAGAATTATTAAGAAACTACATTTTGAATTAAAATACTATGGCTTCAATGCAGTAGCTAAGTTTGAAGCTATTAATATCAATGTGAGTGTTAATTACCCTTATACCCTTATCAAAAAAGGATTACGTTATTTATCGACCGGACGTAATACATCAACATACGTTGGAAACGATAAATTAGTTTTAACGGAAGGAAACAATTATTTAATGTTTATTGAAAAACGCTGTATTACTTAAGTTGCCAAACTAATTTTGACGGAGAGCTAGTTGGTGACAAATACACATCGTTTCCTTCAGGGAATATGCGGAATCATTGCAATTACACTGAGGAACAGGCCTCACAAACATACTTTGATGAGATTTGAGGTACAAAATTGCAAAATTTTGGATCTTTTAAGGAGAAAGAAACATAAATTAGTAACCACAGAGATGGTTTTTCTACAAAAGTAAGGGTTATGTGAAGTGGAATAGAACTCGAAATAGATAGAAGGAAAGAGTTGCAGACAATATGGTATAAATAAGAAAATCAGCTATTGTCGCAATAAATATAAATGAAGCATTTTCAATGAATAAAAAGAGGTAGAATTCTAAAACTGGCTTTTGGATACAGGTCTAAGGTAAACAGAAGCTTGGGAATACCGCCACAACGCTGGGAATAATTTATTTTGTTTACAGCTTTCTAAAAAAAAAAAAAAATATTTTTATGCCAAAATGTCTTAGATGGTCTATGCCGGTAAAAAGAAGATTTCTTGAAGATATTGATTATATTGAAGAGGTTTTACATAAGAAAAAGTGAACTAATAACTGAAGAAATTATTCGACCAAACCGTACTGTACTGTGAAAAAATAAACCACCATAAAAATATTTATTATACAAAAAATAAAAAATTAAATAAAATTGTGCAGTGATTCAAGCAATAGATGTTTACTTTAACATTTTCGAAGAATAAAATAGTAATTCTTCTTTGATGCATTTACATTCAGATATGGAAGGTAACGAAGTAGCTAATTAGCAGCTAAGTTTGCATGAATTGAAAAGTTTTTGAATCTTTTAATATAGATTTTTTTCTATAAAAATAAAATTCATTTTGAATTATATAAATGAAATTGAACATTAAAACAACATTCATCAAATCAAATAGAATAAAAAAATAATTGGTTTACAGCCAAAAACACAAAAAATAAAAGTTTTAATATACACAAGACTTAACAGTAGTCCCTTACTCAATTACGATTTGGTATTAAAATTAAAAGGGGAGAGTCAGGCCAAAAAATAAGAAAAAGAAAAATATTTCACCAAATTTTTTTTTAATCTTTATTGTCTACAATGTGCTCTTTTTAATGGTGTAATTAGTTTTTATTTATGTCCCTTAGAAAAATTATTATAAAACAAAACAGTAGTACATCTCCATGGAAACAGAATTTGTGTTGAGATGAAAAAATATGCGAATTTCAAAGTTTTATATCTCGCAAACTTAAGGAGATAAGTAGTTAATTTTTTCACCATTTGAAAGCTTATTTAATTTTCTAGTAGTTTCAATTTTATCCAGTGGATTTCATTTTATAGTAGATGCTAAGGGTGCAACCAATATGTCAGCTGTGTTGTCAGCTGCAAATGCCGGAATGCCGGGTTGTGTAGTCTGTTTATTTTGCTTGTTTGCGTTCTGTAAAGTATATTATTATTTTTTTGCTGAGTATTATAATATTATTAATGTAAAATGTGTTTTCCGGACAAATCTAAATATTTTACGATTATAGTACAATAGAATTAGTTTATTTTAGTAAGATAAGACCTAAAATTATATTATACTTTAAATTGCATTTTCTAAAGTTTTAATATACACAAGACTAAACAGTAGTCCCTTACTCAATTATGATTTGGTATTAAAATTAAGGGGAGAGTCAGGCCAAAAAATAAGAAAAAGAAAAATATTTCACCAAATATTTTTTTAATCTTTATTGTCTACAATGTGCTAAAACAAACAGGGTAATGTATAATTCTTATGTTTTGAAATCTTGAGAATAACGTAACTTATGTTATAAGAAAGCTAGAGTCATGATTTTTTTTTAAATTGCACAGAATTGTTTGCTATAATATGCTGAGTATGAGTTTTGTAAAAAACCCAATCAGAGAGTTTTTTATTTTATTTTAAAAGCTGAAAAGTGAAAAAAAATTTGATTTAGTTTTTAATTTATTTAAAAATTCGGTTGTTGCTTATTAAAAACAAAAATACTTCACATTGTAGCTTAGCTTTTTAGTTTTCTTATGATTTTGTTTGAAATCAATCGGTTGATAACAGCTCAAGTTAGGAGCTTCCACGTAAAACTTGTTTTTTACAATTCAACCCCCGTTGTAAGGGTTAGGGAGGTTCAAATTTTATGAAAATTTAGGATTATGTTCTTTTTAATAATTGTAATCAAGTGACTTAATATAAGATTTCTGATTCTAAAAATGAAGAAAATTTTTTTAGACCTTGTAGCGTTCACTACTGCTACGATTAAATTGGATCAGAAATAAATTAACACAAGATATTTTAACTTAAAATGTTTTTTAATTTTTAATAAATGGTTATATATATATATATATTAAATTTTACAATAAACTGACTCTACTATTTTGTTTAATATCTCAGGGATTTTTAATTTATTATTATTTGAGTATAATTCCTTATTTTAATGCAACAATGAAAAATATTAAACTAAACAAAATTACAATTAGATCTTTGATTTTAACTACAATGAAATACTGGTCTTTTATTAATTGGTTATCAAAATGTTACATATAATTTATAAATGTTGTTCGTCGTTCATACCGGTTTATTTATTTAAGATGGTTTGCTGAAATAATTATGTATTGTTGTGTGTATGGATATGGCGTCTATGAAAGCGTTCTAGTTCTTGAAAATTTTACATTGATTTTATTAAATAGATTTGAATAATCCGTGTTAGAAAATTGATAATAATAATTCCTTACTTGATACTTCGTTCCATTTATTATAATATATTATGCTTCTTTCTAATTTTCTTCTATAATTTAACTTTTTATTGGAGCTTATTGTCGTGTTGCCATCTCGTAGATCGTCTCACCCACAACGACGCTTTGACCGGATCTTTGTTTCTTCATGTTGGATTTTAAATTTTGATTGTTCGTAAAAATTCAAATTATCGTTTTTAAAAGACGTTATTTATTTTATTATGATTATTCACATCACTCATTTAATTGTTCATCTCCGTTTTAGATTTTTTAAGTATCTTTAACAATACACAATTTAGTTACACTTTTGACTCACGCAATCTTGATTTTAATCCCGCTGTTGTTTAAATATAATTACATAAATTTTATAAATATCAACGATTAACTGGTATCAATAATTAAATATAGAATATTTATTTAGATTATGCCAGTATTAACAATGTACAAATTTTATTTATACTGTTAAAAGAAATATTATAAATATATACCAAGTATTTCTTGTTAATAGTTTTATATGTTATAATAAATGTAGTGGCTAAACTGATCATGTGACCGTGACCACTAATACCAAAATGTAGGTCAATGTCATGCTACAACCTGACTCCCCCACAAATAAAATTTTCTGTCTTGTATCAAACATCAGCAATACATGGGTTTGATTTTAGGCCAGGGTATAGAAAATTATTAAAAAAATGTTCAAACCCACAGTTCCTTAACCCAAAATAGTTACTAATGACATGGCTTTTGTTTACAATTAAAATAAACTAAAAAGCCTACAATCTAAGAAATATAAAACAATCACGGGAAAGGAGATATATCAGCAGTTCAAAATACCTTAAATAGATATTTATTTTAGTTTAGGCTTACCTAAATAATAAAAGCAACGATATAAAAAATAAAGCAATGTGTTGTATTTACTATCGTTATTATAAAAAAAGTATTAAGAATAAAGGGTTAAAACAGGCTATTTTTAGACGTCATTACTTTAGACATTGTTTGTAAAACATTAGCAAGTATATATTACCACACACATTGTTAGTGCTAATACGGTTGTTTTAACCCAAGAAATAAAAGAAGTGAACCAAAGTATTATGAGTTTTTCGTATAAACGTAGCTGAAATTATTTTTTGCAATGCTGTTTTTTCAGCAAAGTTAATTGCCAAATTTTAAATAATGAAAATTTTCATTGATTTTATAGTCATGTTTTGAATTCCATTGCATTATAATGCTGCAAAAAACAGTAGTGAAAACTCGTTACTTTTAATGTGATGTCAATTTGCTTAAAAATATAATATATCTAATAATAACATTGCATCATATTCACTTTTATACTTAATACTGAATACTTTGAATGAGCTTTTTTATTTATTTCTCATCGTTGGAGTGAAAACATTTCGAAAGAAGAAATAGTATGTTAAGGTGATGGAAGTTGCAACGTTCTATATAATTTGGAATATATTTTATAAGTGATTAATAAATTTTATTTTATGACACATAACTGAACAATAGCGCGAACGCTTGAGTTTAAAATCTGTTATTTTTATACGTACTAGCAACTAGAGAAATACTTAATTAAATGACAAACTACAAGCGTCTTTTATTCAAATAAAACAATTTTTTGTGAGTTTATCTTTAAATTGACTTGTATTTAAAGATTTAAAAATATAAGCCTATTGTTTAAAGTTACTGGCTTGCCGATCGCCCGCGGTTAGTTCTTGTAAACTATTTTGGAGTTTGGTATAAATCCTTTAGCTTGTGGTGGCGAACTTTATTATTTATTTTGTATTCAAAGCAGTTCTGTTTATAAATTGATAGTAACGTTTTTTGAAAAGATAAAATAGTTAAAAAGATTTTATCGTCCAGAATTCTATGACCGGTTGAAAACCTTTATAGAGACATTTAGATCAGTGTGCTTGTATTTAATCATTTAAACAAATTTATGGCAATTCTTTCCTAGTATGTCAAAGTTTGTACAATTCAAAAGTAAATAACCGTTAAGTACAAGATCGTTGTTTGGAATATTTTCAAACCATGTTAATAATAGGTTATTTTCAGAACCTGGCCGTCAATAGAATCCGGGACATCAGATTTCAATAAGTGGAACAAAAATGTTGTTCTGACTTCAGTATAAAAAAATTCATCTATTCACATATTAGGTTTTAGTTACCTTTAAAAACTTACAGAAAAATTATTATTAGTTGATTATAGTAAAACTAGAGATTTATAATAATAATAATAATAATAATAATAATAATAATAATAATAATAATAGTAATAATAATAATAATAATAATAATAATAATAATAATAATAATAATAATTTGTATTCAAACTGAAATTTTTAATAAAAACTTATTCCGTCACAAGGTAGACAAGTGGAAAGTTTCAGAGCCCTCAAGAGAGAAGCAGTTTAGACCAAAGTGGTCTGAAAACCGCAAAAAAGCTTTCTCGGAAACAATGAAGGCCTACTGGACCAATAAGAAAAACAAATGACGAAACTGAGTCATGATGCTTAACGTCTTCTATCCAAGGAGAATTCGCCAATAATAATAATAATAATTTGTATTATTATTCTCATGTATACAATACAAAACTAGTAGGCCTGTCATTGCACACTTAAATAAACATAAATCAATCGTTAATTAATGAAATAGATATGAAATTTTTATCTTATTATATTATATGAGACGGTAATAAAATTTCTAAATATACCGTATAACGTGACAGGAGTCGTCCGTCAAATTCATTTTCCGGTACACTCTCTACCTATAAAACATTTATTAAGAATACGGTATACCCATTAAAAGACTAAAACTATAGAGACCCCTAGCAAAGAACTCACAAAATAGGTGGATTAAAACCTTACTGCCAGTTCAGAAACCAAGAGTTTTTACAAAATATATTCATTACCTCATCTTCCTACATCTCTTGGTTACACTCAAATGATCCTAAGTCTGACGCACACACACATAACTAAAACACTGTGCAGAGTGGGGAGGATTTTTTGCTTAGGGTAAAATTTGGTGATTCATGTAGGATATTGAAAATAAACAATAAAAATGCAGTTTCATAATCTTTACAAGATATTTACAAAAACTTTACAAAATCAGTTACCATTTAGTTGCCAAAATAATATTTCTAGTCTTATGGGGAAATACAATACCGATGAAATCATCTGATATCTTATTTTCACATTGTTTTATAGAATATATACCTGTTCACCAGCTGTGTACTTCACACTATAACTTAGGTACAAGTCAACATGGGTTAATAAACTGTTAACTTAAAAATAAAACTTTACAACAAAAGCCCAAGCTTTTGTTATAATGTTTTTTTTAAGTTATTTTAAGTCGCTTCAACATCTTGGTTATTAGCGATTACATTGAGTCGAAGAAAGGTGGGTTTGAACTTGTAATAATTTTCCAAACCCTAGCTGGGAGTCGAACCCGGAACTTCTGCTTGTAGCATAGCACGCTAACCACTCTGAGACGCAGATCCCGTGTTCGATTCCTGGGCAGAATCTGGAAAATTATTACAAGTTCAAACTCACTGTTCCTCAACCCAATGTTGTCGTTTATAAACAAGAGTAAAATGTTTTATTCTATGTAGGCTCTAATCGTTAATAAGCTTTGTTAAGTTAATTTTTTAAAAATAAAAAAATTCGTTTGTAGAAATTATGCATTGGTATGCGCACTTAAAAATAGAGTGCTTTGTTATGTTATGTGTTATCGTATTTGAATTTTGCAGAGAATAAGGTCACATATATCTTTCATAGGTTGATCTGCAATTGATCGGGTAGAGTGAAAATCTACTTATTACTTTCTGTATCAAGTAAAATAATAGATGTAGTGGCCTAGACGAAAAAAAGAGAGGTAGATGTTTAAAACTTTAAGTACTATCTTTTACAGAGAGTAGCTGATTTCGTTGATGAACCAAACCTAAAAGAACATAACGCCGAAACTACAATAATCTATCATTACTATTTATTCAGATCAATTACTATTTGGCCTAAGAGTTATGAATAATTATTTTTAATTTGCCCAATAAACAACGAAAATTTTTGTAAGAAAAATATTTGGTTGTAGAGAAAATAACGTAAACAAAAACAATAAAACTATAAGAAATAATAGAACTTTAAGAAAAATATTATAGAAAACCTTTAGTTTTAAGAATAATTACTAATTTTTGACATTTATGTGGAATGGACAGTAGAAGATTTATAAAATAAATATTTCACAATTTTAAATTTTTGTAAATTTTTTAAATCTCTAATGAATTTATTTACTTCGCAATCTGTTCAATTAAAGAACGATCTGCAACCTCGTGACTCAATAAGATGAGGATGATAAATTTAAATGTCTTGTAAATGAGGTGTAGTCTTGTACAGACTCAGACTGACTATTTTTAAGAGTATGGTTAACTGAACTCTAACTATTAAAATACACCGGTAACCACTGTCTAGAAATTCAAATCCGTGTAAAAGTAACTACGTTTACTAGGATTTGAACCAGGAACCTTCGTCTCCGGAAACCAACTGTTAAGCGGCTGACTGCGTCAACGATTTACTACTTGACCAACCTGGTGGGTATTAGATGAAATGAGAAATGATTAACCCAAACCTAAATGGAGATCAAATGAAATCTTGTGGTAATGGGATCTTGGGGTGTTAGGTTGGATACGGTACAAGGTAGAAATATATTTAGGCAGTTAATGAATCTTAAAAGAACAGTTACTAAAGATTGGAAAGATTTTCCAACAAAGAAGAAAATAAGAACAACAAATTTAACGGTCAGACGAAAAACTAACAACAATCAATGAGAATGAAGAAGCATTGGAAGGATATTGAAAGGGAGTCAAAAGGATCGAAAAAACTAGCCTGATCTGACTTATGTATTAAGTAATCTTATAATCTCTAAGAGATTTTAATTCGAGAAAAAAATCAAAAAAATGTTACATATTCTTTTGTCTAAAGTCGGCAATTACTTGTAGATTATTTTTAAACTATAATCCACAGGTATTTTCCGGTTTTTAACTGTTATGACGTGGTTTTTGAGAAACTCGCACGAACACCTGTGTGACTGCTCAGTAAGAAACGTTAAATTATAAGGTATGTTCATACTAAAAATCTATCTGTTTAAAAATTTTGATCGAAAACATTTATTTTTCAGATAGGTTAGTTAAGATCTTTTTAATTAATTTAATTAATTTTATCTGTTTGGTGATTCAACAATACCCAAACGGCATACTTCTTATGGCGTGGTAACTAGCCTAATTACGAAATATATATCTTCAAAACGAGGATATATTAAAGTTTGAAAACAACATTTTATTTGCTGAACATCTATTTCGTAAATAGATCAGATTTTTTGGTCTTTCATTTCTGTTACGGTACTGTACAAACTTCCGTATACGATAATTAAATGGTGGTGGGGAATTTCAATTTAAGGATAAAAGGTACCCATTGGTACATTCTCCGTTTAAAGCTACGGGTATTGTCCATTATTCAGATCAGAATTTAATATGTTTATTATAATAGTTGTACCTAAAAAGATCTGGTTCTTAATTTAAAACTTTTAAAAATTTATATTTTTCTAATTGGAAAGGTACATATAATGATAATGACTTTCAATCCAAGTACACGCAAAAGGATATCTGTTATATGGTTTTCCAGAAGACAATAAAACGAATGAGGCACTCTAGTTTAAAACAATATTATAGAATTAAACCCAACTTACGTTTTGTTATTTTTATGAATTATCCAAATTACAATTTTCAATCAAAATTGTAACACCAAATTAAAAACAAAAAATGCATAATATTAAGTTATATAAACAAATATAATTAAATTAAGTTTTAAACACATAACACCAATTTTTTCATTAATTATTTATGTACCTTACTTTAACGATGAAATTGTAGGCAGACGCGTCGTCACAATCGCGTCGTGGCGCGAGTTATACTGAGTCATCCGTTTCGAACAGGAGCATGCGGACGCCGAGTTCTCCCCACCAATGGGCTAGGATATCTCTCAAAAGATAAACAAATAGTATCTCAAAAAAAATCATTGCTTGTTAAATTAATCCTCTATTTGTTATCTCTATGTTTACTGAGTCATAAAGAAATATAAATTATATTTGAAAATAAGCCAACATTTTCGTGCATTTATTAAATTCTCGCTTTACTAATGAGCTAGTCATCTAGTATTATTTATTTAAGAACGTTAAATACAAAGTTAAAAATTGTTGTCAACTTTTCTAAATTAATCGAGGATTCACTCATCATTTTAATTTAAAGAGACGCTTTAAATCTTTTGAAAAGGCAATGAATACGGTAGTTAAGTACCTTTTAATGAGTAGCAAAAGCTAATTTTCTACAAGTAATAACAACACAATTGAGACAAATATTTCTTGAGTTTGATGAAAATAATGTTGCAAATGTAATATCGTTAACTGAGCCTTATAAGTAGCTAAATTGATTTTTATAAATAATATTATTTTGTGTATTAATTACATAAGTAACCGATACGTTACTTTGACTGTAACTGCCTGTATCTTTGGTTCTCTCTATTTAAGGCTTAAAGTTAGTATTTTCTTGTTTTGTTGTTGATAAATTAAATTTCTGATAATGATCGCAATTTGGAAGAAAACATGAAGTGTTAAAATGAATTACGTAAACGGATACAGTTTTAAAATCGTTAAAAAACCAGTAATTTTTTTCACAGGTGTAGAAATTTAAATCATTTTAAAATTCAGTGTTTTTTTTTCTTTGTAATAAGATATAAGAAAAAAACTTAAGCTTTCTTCAATGTTTAACGTTTGTTTTAACCCCTTATATATACCCTTTAAAATAATACTTAACTAAATAGGTATTAAAACGAATTATTAATGTCCGAATAAGGACATTAGAAAAATCTGTAAATCAATTTGAAAAGATGGTTAGAGGACAAAGAAGGGTTAAACAGGCAGCAGGAGGATAATGAACATCTAGAATACGATTCAAGAAAATTTTAAAGTAAGAACGTTTGTCAATACTTATATTCCTCATTTAATTTTTGTGATTTATCGCAATTGATGTTTTTCACTTTTTAAAAACGGAACATTTACTCAGAAACTATTAAATCAATTTTTTTTCAAATTTCACAGTGTGTTTAGTGCAGAAAGGCACTTAACAGAGTAGGATTTTAACACTTGGTTATTAGAGCAGTAATAATTACAGTAAGAATAAAAAAAGTAATAATAATAGTGTCTTTCGAACGGAAGTTAGTACCCCAGGTGGCAGCCTCAGCAAGAGGAAATCCACCCGTTTCGAGAGAACGGTCAGCAGGCCAGCGGAGTCTGGGGAGCCTGCAACATCATGTGAAGGAGAATCGGAGCTCCTAAGCACTAAATTAAAGCCAAAATTAAGACACAAGGACATCCAGTACTTTGCCACTCTAAACGTAAACTCTCTGCTGAAAACGGGCAAACTGAAGACTCTAACAGATGTGTTGATACAACACAGAATCCAGATCATTTCCCTTCAGGAAACTAGATTCACCGATTCAAACGCCTTCGAGTCACAGGGCTACAGAGTCTACAAGTCCAAACCAGGCAAGCGAGTGATACCTACCGTCCCACTGCTAGGCGTAGCTTTCGCCATAAATTTAAGAGTGATTGACTCAGTCGTGGAGTTCAGGAACATCTCGAGTAGACTCGCCACGTTGACCATCAAGTGCGCAAACAGGTGCTATACTCTGGTCAACGCGCACGCTCCCACCAATAAGGATAACAGAACTAATCCAGAAAAAGTAGAAGAATTCTGGGGTCTGCTAGAACATACTCTCAACGAGATCCCAGAGAAAGACACCACGATCTTACTTGGGGACTTCAACGCCCAAGTCGGAAGAGAAAAATGCTTCAAGTCCACGGTGGGTAACTACCCGGCGCACTTGAGAACAAACACAAACGGAAAAAGGCTGATAGAGACATGCTTGCAGAACAAGCTCAAGCTTAAATCAACGTATTTCATGCATCTACCGAGAAAGCAAAAGACGTGGACATCACCCAACCCCACTCTGGGTGAATTTCAGATCGATCATGTTGCAATAGCAGCAAAGGCGGCAAAGGAAATCCTTAACGTCAAAGTGCTGAGAGGGGCAAACATTGACTCGGATCACTACCTCAGCAAAATCAAGATTAAGATGCGCCCGCTGGGAAAGAGAAAATTTGGTCAAAATCTAAAACCTAGAATGAACCCCATACTCCTGCAGAAACATCAGAAAAGGTTCAGGAATGGACTCCCCCGAGCAATTCCTCTTAAGGAATTAGAAGCTGCAATGACGACCAAAGCTCTAGAGATCGCACCACAGGAACGAAGGCCGAAACATGCTTGGTGGAATCCCGAATGCGATGAAGCCTTGAACAACAGAAAGAAGGCATGGAGAGACTGGAAAGCCCACCCGAAACCCTCTAAATTTGAGACCTTCAAAGAAGAAAGAAGGAAGACGGCCAAAACATTCAGGAACAGCCAAAGGAAATATCTCATGGAAAACTTGGCGTCATTGGAAGAATCCTTCAAGAAAAACAACACCAGAAACTTCTACCAAACATTCAAAAGATCTTTGACCAAGTACTCTCCACCATCTCTAAATATCAGAAATCCCACAAGCGGCAAACTCGGGCATGGTGATGCAGAAAACGCTCAGAGCCTAGCGGAGTATTTTGAAACACTCCTCAACTGCCCGAAACCGTTAAAGAAATGGCCGACAAACGAGAGCAGACCCAACAGAGACTCCAGCCCACCTGACCTTCAAGAAATAAAGAGTATCATTCAGACGCTGAAGAACAACAAAGCTCCAGGAGAGGATGGCATTGTCGCAGAGCACTGGAAGATACTGGAAGACGAACAACTACAACCTCTCGTAGAAGAACTCAACACGGTATGGCGGACGTGCAAAATCCCACAGGAATGGAAGTCAGCTATTATCCATCCATTGCACAAGAAAGGTGACAGAACGGATGCGAACAACTACCGAGGAATTTCTCTCTTGCCAGTTACATACAAGATTCTATCCAAGGCTCTCCTCAGCAGAGCGGAACCTCAACTCGATCCGCATCTAGGAGAATACCAGGCAGGCTTCAGGAAGGGAAGATCCTGTGCAGAACAGATCATCTACCTCAAATTGATCATCGAAGGACGAAAGCTGGCGAATAAGTCGTTGACGATAGTTTTCGTCGACTTCATGAAAGCGTACGACTGCATTGATAGGGACACACTGATCGAGGTTCTACAGGAATTCGGCCTGGATAACAAAACCAGAAACATCTATCAACAAACCATCACAGACACGGAATCGAGGGTAAAATTCAGATCTGAACTCTCCAAAACATTCTGCATCAGAACAGGCGTTAGACAAGGCGACGGCATCTCTCCATTAATGTTCAACTGCGCACTGGAGAAAGTCATGCGCGAATGGAATAAGAAAGCTCCGAGAGGAGTTAAAGTTGGAACAGCGATAAAAGTCAACGCGTTAGCATTCGCAGACGACATCGCACTGATAGCAGACACGGTCAAAGACGCTGCAGAACAAGTACGACTACTGGAGGAAGAAGCGGGAAAGATCGGCTTGAAGATCTCTAAAAACAAAACCCAATTCATGTCCAACGAAAAAGACGCACCTAAGTTCCTGATAGAGGACGAAATTTCACGTGTTGAATCATTTAAATATCTTTGCGAGATCATAACGCTGGACAACTCTGGCAAACTTGCGATTCAAGCAAAGGCTACAAAGCTAGCACAAGCACACGGTCTCACCAAGAACGTTTATAATAAGAGATCAATTTCGCGTAATGCCAAGATAAGACACTATCAGACGGTTGCCAGACCGGAGGCGCTGTACGCGGCGGAAACCCACCACTTGAAATCTAACATCCACCTGCGCTCGATAGAAACTACCGAGAGGAAAATCATCAGAAGAATCATCGGGCCGACTCGAAATAAAGAGGGAGAATACAGGCTCAGAAGTAACGAAGAAGTATATTCCTTCACCACACCCATAAGAGAAGTCATCCAGCAGAGACGACTGGCATTCTTCGGCCACATAGCGAGGATGCACGACTCCAGACTAACGAAGCAGTTATGGAAGTACTGGGAGGGCAGGAAAACTACAACGAGATGGCACAAGGAGATCCACGAGACGATGCTGGTGAATGACATTACGGGCGAAACACTTCTCAATAGAACAGAAATGAAGCGGAAGATTGAGAATCTGAGGTGCTTGGGAGGGCCGAGGAGAACGGGAACAGCCTGGACGGAGGAGCGAAAAGATCACATGCAGAAAAAATGAAGGCAGCATGGGCCATCCGGAAACTGGCTGGAACTAAGAGAAATGCATCCCTAGTAGGATCTAACAAGAAATAATAATAATAATAATAATAGTGTCTTTCTTGAACATAAAGAAACACAGTTCAAAAACAAAATAATATTCTAATAATATAAATAATATTATAACATAACATAATAATTTATTTGACACGTTATGGCATAACCAAATGCTCGTATACCAGAGTCGATTTTGTTAAAATTATAAGACCAGTTCTTTCAAAGAACTTACATTGCTGAAGAAAAGTAATTTCAGAAGCAAAAACCTAGATTTAATAATTCACTGTTCAAATATTAAACGAATTAAATAAACTTGGTTCATAAAAATGGACAGAAGAAAACAACTTGGGCTGAAGTTACTTCAATTGTTCTGGCTTTCAGGTAATAATTCTTAGCTTTCTCTTAAAAACAAAAACCTTATATACAAATTAGCTCTCAATTCAGTTCGGACCTAAAGGTAGTACAGCTAGCTCATCGAATATGGAAACACTGCAGTACTTTCAAACAAAATGCCGTGACTGATTGCTGCAGCCCCATGTTGTGTAACCAATGCAATAAATATTGCACAGTGATTTAGACTGCCCTTAATAAAAGAAAAAAATTAAACAACGTAGCGTGAAATATTTAAAAAGGTTATCAAAACATCAAAATCCTTTCGCAATCAACCTTTTAGACAACAGTAAATATACTCACAGACTGAAAGCTTTTAAACCGTTGGATTTACCTTCACTATTTTGTTAATAACTTAAGTAATTTATGTTTTTCCCTATTTTTACTGCTAATCATGGGTTTCTCATAATTGGCAGCATTATCTTCTTCATTACGTTCGTCGTCGTCATCTTCAGCATCATCTACTTCCGTTTCAAGATATTTAACCACAGCTCAGAGTAACGTTTAGTTTAGTTTTGTGGAACTCACTTTTCTGTTGTTTTTCATTTTAAAAACTTTATAAATCAGACTATTAATTACATTAAAAAATACGATGGAGTACACCTTTCCCATTATAGGGCTTGTACGGTACATCACCAATTGTAGAACTGTCGAGCTCTGGCATCAACAGCGACCCATACAAAGAAGTAAGCCTAAACAGGCGAGCTATCCAAATGAACAGCAACCTGTGCTTGGCTTAAAAATAGAGAAACAATAGCGTTGCCACAAACATCACCTCGTCGGTTCTTCACGCACAGCGAAGCCATAAAATCCAACTAAACGTCAGCTCAACAAATTTGTTTGTGTACGTTTCAGTGTATTTCGAATCAGCTCACAAATTTCCTCAGGAAAGAAAAACACCGCTTTACTCCAGTCATTACAATAATGAGTCAGCTGATTAAAATGTGCTTAACGAACTATAGTAAAAACGGAACATCAACAAATTCACACGACATCATAATATTATGAAACACTAATGGTATCCTCCAAAACGAATAGCGTTGTGCTTCAGTTGTGTTTCAGCGTTTGTGCTTCAGTGAAACAACTGGTACTTCAGTTTAAAAATAGAGAAACACTAGCGTTACCACAAACACCACCTCGTCGGTTTCCCACGCACAGCGAAACCATAAAATCCAACTAAATGTCAGCTCAACAAATTTGTTTGTATACGTCTCAGTGCATTTCGAATCAGCTCACAAATTTCCTCAGGAAATAAAAATACCGCTTTACTCCATTATGAAACACTAACGGTATACTCCAACACGAATAACGTATTCATATTGCTTTCTTAACGAAAACCATCTAACCTCTCACAGTCACCTGAATATCCAGGGGTATAACACCTACAAAACCGACCATCCTGACGTTACAGGTTGTGGAGTAACAGCCGCATTAATACGTTGAGGTCTCCAGCATTATCTCTACCCTCCGGAAGTCTCCTAGACGCATTAAAAAAATCTAATAATCATTTACAATCAATCCATAGCAGTAACTGTACTGACACGTGGAACTGACATCACTGTAGTCAGTAGAACAAGTCTACTGCCAACATCGCTCATTGTCAACAGAGAGGCATCCACAGATATAATTTTGTGCCTGCACTTAGATTGGCATCTTACATGGAAGGACCAAATGTCTATAAAAAAAATAACTAGATTTATAAATTTTCGTAAAATGTATTATTTTTTGGACAATAAAATCTCTCTTGACAAATAAAACAAAATGGATCCATTTGGGCACATGGAATAAACTTAGGGGTACATCTGAAAATTTCAACATCGATATTTTAAAGCGATTTCGGTCAAAGAATATCAGACGTGTGTTGGACATATTCTGGTAAAAATTAAATTATTTTATTTACAGATTTTTCTCTTGCCTATATGAGTATATAGGAAGGAAAGTATTGTTTTCATGTCAAATTTTTGAAATCGAGTTTTTACAGGAACTACGTTTTCAGACCCCCTGAACCCAAGAAAATATGTTTTTAGCGATTTGTCGGTGTGTGTGTGTTTGAACAGAATATCTCAACAGACACGAACATTTTCATCAAAATTGGTCAACCAAAAGTAGTAGTTTATTCGTGTAATTTTTCACTTTTTGCAATTTTCTCAAAAACTGGTCCTACGATTTTTTTAAAAAATCGCCTGGCTTACTAAATTTGTTATTCTCTACAAGATAGGGTAGGCACCATGTCTTTTGAAACTCTTGGTGAGGCTGTTTTCAGGTAAAAAAAATTGTTTTTTTAAGATTGCGGCTTTAATATGCATTTAAGCGCAAAAATTTATATATTAAAAGTTGTAGACAATATAAAATACTACAACTTTTATTTGTAACATTTTTTTGTATAACGCATTGTTTTGCGGTAAATAAATATTTTCTGTTTTCTTTCATGAAAATTTGTAAAATAAATAGATTGTTTTTAAAGATTACGGCCTTAGTATGCATTTTACGACAAAAAAGTAATAACCAAATTTTTAGGAAATTAAAAGATCTACAACTCTTATTTAAAGCATTTTTCTCTAAAGAGCCGAATTTAGCGTGAAAGAGGGATTTTCCGTATTTTTAAGGCAAACTGAGGTTGATTTTCATTTTGCGTGTTACACTCATGATTAATATTAGGTTATGTTTTTTGAGGTTAGTATTTTGTTTATTTCTAATGTTTTATTACTACTGTTAGGTTCATTGTTTATTTTTTGCAGTGGCAAGAGAAAGTTGTGTGTGTTTCACACCAGATTTTTTATATTAGATATCAAAAAATCAGATTTTAGAGATATTTTTCTAAATACCTTAACTAAACACCATGTAACAAGATAATTCCAGAGCTCAGTATTAAATATTTGATATATTACGAACAGAAAAATTTATTGGCAATCAACTTTTTGGACGACAGTTTACATCAAAATCCTTAGTTAAAGTGATACGTTTTTTGTACTTGCCCTTTAGATACTGTAGGCCTACTTCTAGAAATGTAGCGAGCGTAATATTCTTTTATTAATTTTTTTTATAAAATATCACAGAGATAAAAAGTCGATGAATGTTTTACTTCTTTTAGGTTTCTCGCTTTCTTTGCCATCAGTTATTTATTGTTCAAAGAATATTAACAGATTATAACGTAGCAATATATAAAAAGGAAAAAATGATTGGTATGCCTATGATTGCGAGTAAATTGCAGCAGAAGAAAATAAAAGAGATATTAATTTTTTTGGAGAAAACAATATTCCTTTCATTACAATAAAGCACTGTTGTTATAAATGCAGCTAACTGTTCGAGAAATTTTCTATAAACAGAGCTTAGCAAACTTTCATCTGGTCAGTTTACCCTATTTAGTAGGCTACATCGATATTGTTTTAATGAACGGATTTTCAGTATGTTTCATCTGATATTACTGCATTCATATTCAAATCACGTTTTAAATGCAAATTCTAAAAAGGACAATCGTTATTAGTAAATTAATACGGAAAATAATATTAATGAATATGTAAATAATTTTAAGGAGACATTTTCTCATATACTTCCACATATTGGATATTTTCTATTGTTTCAGTACTCTACATAAATTAATTAATGAAAATAACAGGTATAATTGATTTATATTTAAGAAAAAAATGTATCTGTCTAACTTTTAATATTTAATATTTTTATTTAAAGAATATTCATTTGTCAGTCTATAATTTACCGAGTAAATTACCTCGATTATCCTAAACGTTCCTGAGGCAGGGACCTCATTTTTTTCATTACCATAGAAAAATATACAATGGTTTCACTTGGTTATTGTGTTGTTTAATTTGTTTGCGTATTTAAAAAAAACAGTTTGTTGGATAATTTCGTCGTTGTCTTTTGTCTAATTCTCTGTAATCTAGGAGGTTCACTGCTAACACAAGAAAAATGAACTGTTTGTCTTATTTAGGGTGAATTTTTTTTCTCATACAGGGCAATTTTAGACCATAGGAGGTGAGACTTTATACGTTTCTAAAACTCTTTTTGCAACTCACATTCTCAGCATTCATTCAATGTAACATTTTATCATTTTTTCTGTTCATTCGGTGTTATTGTTTCCATTAATCATTCATTTTCCTTGTACAGTTTTTCTCAAAATCATAACCTACGTATAAATTCCGTCCACTGTCTTCAAACCTATTAACTTGAGGAGGATCTTTGTCTTAAATTTCTCTGCTTCTCTAAGACGAGTCAACGAGTCGTAGGCACTCACTCTCGTTATGTCACACAAGTGTTATGTCATAATATGTGTAATTTTGGGTCATATGTCGAGGAGCATGAAACTATTTCGTCTTTTACTGCTAGCATTAAACGACGAAATATTTTTACATTAAATCTGTGTGTACAATTTTGTAAGAGTTGTAACTTGACGGTTTTGTAAGTTTTCAAAGAATTTTAGATTAGTATTTGTTTACTTATAATTTCTGCATTGGAATTATTACTGGATGTTCCCTCAAAGCTGAATTCATAAGTAAAAAATGATCTTGTATACAACAATTTTGTTCGAAAGTGAAAGCTTCACCTCTGACCCAGCACCCAAAAAGTTGTTTAAATTTTTTGTTGTTTGACATTTATCTTTACGCATACTAAGGCAATCACGATCGTTTATAAAAGTAAAAACCTTCATTATTCTAACCATCATCAGTCATTATGCAAAGTTTCTTTAGATTCCTACACTTGGATAATGATGCCATCATTGTGGATACACCAAGAAAACGTGAAAGAGCATACTGAAGAACGAAATTATAGCCTAAATGTTTCTTTCCAAGTTTATAGTCATCAATGTGTTCAAATACTATATCATTAGACTAAACGTCAGAAACCTCTGTGTTTCAGTTCTCTCTAATGATTTTCATTTTACGTTCAACAGAAGATAGAATCCTTATTCCAATAATTAAGTGTATAGCAGACATTTTGTAATTATTTTAATGGGAATTTTAATTATATAAAATTTAAAAATGAACCAAAAAAGTAGCTTTGAATTAGAAATTGTATTGTTAGACGAACCTAATTTTTGATAAAATTGTACTGAAATATTATGTACAAATTTTAATCTTCTAAAAATTTCAAAAATTTCATGTCTTATAAGCCTAAAGCTTTCCAAGAGAAGATGAATACTTTTACTTTTTGCGAGGTGTGGCAGATAAGTTCCGAAAATTGGTCAATTAAACGCAAACAAATTGAGTAACGAGCAAAATTTTATTATTGACCTTCACAGTAGTCTCTCTCTAACTCTACACAATGATTCCAACATTGATCCCACGATTGGAAGAACCGTTGGTAATCTTCCGAAGTTACTAAATTCAACACCACGGTTACAGCTTCCTCGACCACTTGTACGCTGTCTTGATGACCTTGAGGTCCAACTTCATCTTGGTGATGAAGTCACAGGGGACGATATCGGCTATAGGGTGGGTGCGGCAACGTTGGAATGCCTTTTTTCGCCAAACTCTCTTGCACAATGAAGGACGAATGGGCCGACGTGTTGTGTGCAAGATCCGCCGTCCTCGGGGAGTTCGGGCCGCACACGTAAAATACAGGCTCGCAGCCACTCCAGAACGCCATGTTAGAACTGGCCAGTCACTTTCTGGCCAGCAGGAACATATTTACGGTGAAAGATGCCGCGGATATCGAAAAAAATGATCAACATTGCCTTCAGATGCGACTCCCTAGCTTTCAGATGCACATCCTAGCTTTCGTTGGCCGCTCTCCTCCCTATTCCCACCACTACTGACTTTGTTTATGGCTCTCGGGTTCATCCTTATAAATATACAAGTCTCATCTCCAGTGACTACCCGACTCACCCAATACCTGCCGTCGCTCTGAATACGGAACAACAAATCTTCACTAACCTCGTTTGTAATGTGAGTCACTCATTTTCACGACGCTAGTAAAAATGGTACTTTTGAATAATACGCATCAAAGACAAACCAAACGTTCCATCGACTAATAACTCAAATTCCCGGAACTAAATTGCCACACCTCGTATATACTTTTCTACATAATTTTGCACGGTAAAGGCATTTTTTGGTTTTTAATTTACTTTCCCAGTTAATAAAATACCAAGGGTGGATATTACCCCTCATAAACTTTCTTGAGAGTAGGCTACCTCGTTTGTTTCTCAAAGTACAAATTGTACTTTGAAAAAAAAAATATAATGCGAAAATTATTTTCGCATTTCGTGTCAGGAGCTGAGAACGAAGTAAAGTACTGGCACCTTCATTTTCATAAAATAAGCCCTGAAATTCCTAACCAATAAATTATTAATAAATTTTTTTAATTACCAAACTGCGACATTACGATCTGTTCATAAATTTTAAAAAAATAAGGAAAAATAAAAAGTAAAATAATAAAAATAATAATAATAAAGTAAAAATAAAAAATAAAAATAAAATAAAGTAAAAAAAATAAGTAGCCTAATTACTTTACTAAAGTTAATTGGAAGTAAACTTTCTAATTTTAAGAAAAACTGCAGTTTTTCATTGTCATTTGATGTGTGTATTATGTTGGTACCTGGTTGCACGATGTTATTGTTAATTTGTCATAGTGCTGACGTATTTGCTCATAGGAATTTTTATGGACATCTTTGAATGATGTAGATGTTCCTGTCATAAGCTATTGCTCACAGTTAAATACCGTATATTCATATTGGTTTAGATATGGTCTAGCAACGTAAGGGTTCGTTTTGTAGTAATGGGTTTTGTCAAGTGGGGAATAATTTTTTTGCTGTAAATATAGTTATTTCTATTCAGCTGTGATGTCCATACAAATATAAAATAGTTTTAGCTTATGTAAAACGATTTAATTAAGTATAACTTTGATTTGTACTTCATACAAAGCAGTTTCAACTTGATGTAAACTTACACTATGCAAACACGAATAACTAAAAACCATTTTTTCCAGTCTAATGTTTGCTAATATTAAATCATTAATCCAAATTTTATGAAATATAACATTGAAATTTTTCTAGTAAATGAACGAAAAAGGCTCACAAACAAATAATTTTCACAATTTCCTGAGCGCAAAAAAGATTTCTTGAAACAGGTTGAATTTGAGGAAATAAATATTTAATCATAGAAAGGTGCGCAAGAGCGTTATTAATAAATTTAAAAATAAATAAGGCAGTTTGGGAATACTAAGAGTTCACGGATTGTAAAATTTTTCGCCAATTTATATTTGCTATCTTAAATTTAAATTACATACATACTGTGGCTTATAACTCAAATATAAGACTCATATGGCAGTTTAAAAAGTTTGTTGAGGGATCGTATAAAGTGGGTTAAGAAGAAGAAAAGCCGGAAGTAAATAAGTAAATAAATAAATAAATAAATAAATAAAGTTTCTTTGACTATAAATGTTGGCGTAGAATAGTTTTATAATGGTGATATAATACTTAGATACGATGGATGAAAAAGAGTGAGAAGCGATATCATTTTCATCGGTCATATTTCTGCTATAGTTTTATATGCGACTTCAATAATTAATAAAAAATTATTACATCTACAGTAAAACTCAGATGAAAAGCTATATAGTGAAGGCGAATAAATTATATTTGGAGTAACCTACTAGATTGTATTAAGAAATAACTTTGATTATAATTGTATCAGTAGTTTTTAAAATTTTTGAACATACAAACAAATATGAAGAAAGTTTTATAACAATTGAGAGTTGTTCCATTTCGGTTGAAAGTAAATTCAATCAACTCAAAAATATGAACGTTTTATAAACTTCTGTAAAGTTTTGTTAAAAATGTATACTCTACTGGAGGTCCCAAAAAAATTACGATTATTTTTATCAAACAAAAACCAATTGTTTTACCAGTTGTATAAAAACCATTCTTGTAGTCTACTGTAGTTCTGAGCAAAGTAGATGTTTGATTTAGTATTTCAAAATTTTATATAATATTATGATTCATTAATTGATTAATGGAAACGAATAGAAACGATTTAGAAGACTAAAATTCTTGGGTTATCTGAGTAAAACGGATGATAAAACACATTTTTAAGCCACCAAACGGTTACTAAGTAACATACTAAGAACTAATATGTCGGTTAAGTGGTTCAAAGAAATCAGTAGGAATATTGAGAAAACTGGGACAAACCGAGAAAACATCATGAATCGAATCAAATTCATGGAACTGATTACTGACTTTAACGCATTCCATGAATAAAATCAGAACTCCAGATGGAGAGGAGTAAAGGCTACGGTGAATGCTGAAAATGTAGACTCCAAAAAGAGCTTACAGAAATATCTAAAGTCACTTCACGTGATCTAAAATTGGCCCTATACTTACGATAAAATTATTATAGCCGGGAGCAAACATTTTGTCATGTGGAGGCTTTTTCCCACCGCCTCCCACAAACAAACTTTTCAAGCTAGTATGCAAAGTTGACAGTGTTGGAGTGAAATATCCATAAATATGTATGTAAATAATGTCAAATAGAAGCATCTTGCATGTGTTCATCATTTCAATGTGAACGGAGGTTTGCTTTTAATTTTTTTAACCATACTACAGCAAGTGTCATTTATATTATTTATCACTACTTTAAACTCATAAATATTTAATTTTGGTTTTCATTTTAGTAAAATAACTATAATTAAATTGTTGGCGTTGACTCGGTTCTCTATAAATTAATTAACAAAGTTATAGAGAACCGAATTAATTATTAATTAAGAGTGTATTACTTTTAAATTTAAAAAATGACGCACACAAGTCCGGACGCAAGAGGGCAAAGATAAAACAAATAGTTATTAACGTGTTCCAGTTTTCTGAGAGACGTTCTAGAAATGAAAACAGGGAAGAAATCTTTCAAAGAGTCACAGCTGAAGCCTGCGGCCTGAGTCTGGGTACAAAACAAAGAATCACTACGAAAGCAAAACCATCAACTGGAAATCCAAAACCGTTACTTTCTTCTCTGAAAAAAAAAACTAATCGCCAACAAAAGGTTATGGGTATTAATGATACCCAGGGGTATTTTATTGAAAGAATTGCTTTATTTTTCTATAATTCAGGACATTACACGACCCGTAAAAACATTACAGTAATATAGTTCAGTATTAAAAATTTGCTGTTCTTACTTATAACTATCTTTTTGTATTAGAAGTACAATTGTTTGTTTCAGGACTGAATGAGATGTAATATTTTTGTATTGTTAAAGGAGAATTAAAAAAATTGAATAAACATTAATATTTTCTTGAAATTGATTAGTAATTGATTTACCGTTTTATAGTAAGAAGTGTAGCGGAAAAGAAGAAAAACTAGAAAAGTACAGAATTTCTAGACAACACTGCCTTAAATCATCAATTAATAGAAATAATATTAACCTACCCATATCGCATGGCAGCATTGCGTGTTTTTTTTTTTTTGCTTAAAAGTTTTGTGCATTTAACCTTTGATATTTTGAATATATTGTTACCGTTACTGCTAAGGTCCGTTTCGGGATCTGGGTAAAATAAATTATCAACGAACTATCGTTTGAAAATGCAAGTATTTATTACACACTGTAATAACAAATCTTCCTTAAATCTACTAATAAATTACAATTACTACAATCAATATACTTGTAATAAATAATAAACTAATTATAATAAATTAATTTTAAATAAACTTAACTATTATCAAGATTATTTTGCACTTAATTTGACTATTTTATAAGTACGAGTACAGCCAAATAAATAAATAAACTGCTACCTGGTACACAATTGCCTTTAACTACTCAATTCATTTGCTGAGATAACTTAAGACTAACTCAAGACCAAACCGGTCGCACTTATATACCTAAGCTATGACAATTATGAGATAAAACAAAGATTTTCGAAATAATACGAGTAATAAAAATACAAAGTTTTTCTGTCGGGTTTGGAATGAATCTTAACAAAAGGTTAACACATTATATTTGACTCACAATACAGCATCATTATAAAGAGCTAATTTATCTAAAGATACATCAATCCTTCTCAGTTAGCTGTCACAATAATAGGCCTATACTAATCATTTCTACATATATTTCTAACCATTTCTTGGAAATAACCCGATTTATTTACTTTTATTATTTATATTAACAATAAAAAATCAGTCCTCTATAATATTTTTTAGAGAGAATTCTGGAACAACACTTTTCCTTTAGATATTGTTACAACATTAACTATTGTGGAGTACAGGCTATATATAAGTATGTAACAATTTTGGGAAACAAGTTTCATTTTAAAAATTTGGATATCATTTTATTTGTTAGTCTTTACTTCTGTTATATCCGGTGTTTTTTTGTTATTTTATATAAAAAGTTGAAAAAAGACGACTGCGTAGGATTTATTCGAATGTCGATGAAAAATAACTTATTATATTTTGAGAAAGTGTAGAATTTATTTATAAAAGCGTACGTTCATGAAATAGATTTGAGACATTCTCATATATTATGATTATTTACTGATGAAAATTAGATTATACTTTATTCATATGAAAAAATACAGAGAATAATAAATGTATAATATTTCCACGTAAATATAAGTGAAATATTTAGTTCTTTGTAGTCTTCCAATTTGCTATTTTTAATAGATGACAGTAGTTAGAGTGGGCTACGTGACTAAGGAGTTAACAGGAAACGGTCACATAAAAGAACAAATCAAACCATATTTTTATTCAACAAAAATACTCGAAGGTATTGTTCAAAGAAATTCAGGGGGAAATGAAGTATCTGAAAAAAATAGAAAATTATTAATATTTTAATGATACATCGTTAAAGTTTATCATACTTTTCTGTACAACGGTTGAAAATAAAATTATATTTACTGTATTTGTCCTAATAAGAAACTAAAAAATAATGTCCAATTATTTACAAAGGGGTTTAATTATAAACAGCACTAAACCTTTACTACAGGCGATAAAAATATCTTAATATGGAATTCGTTTGAACGTTGAAGTAACGTCATGAAACATTAACACTGTACAAACGGAATATTGTTGAAAGGGCGGTTTAAGAACTTGACGAGGACGTGATGCATATTAATAAACAGATATCTCCATTTTCCTACAGCGTTATAAACGCTTAGTTTTAAGCTGCTTAAATTTAACTAAATTACCTCAGGTGAGTATCTATTATAGCTAATAATATTCATAATGGCTGAACAGTGTAATTATAGCATTTCATCTCATCACAAAAGAAAATTATTGGACTAATTAAGTTAAAGGTAATAATAAATTTAACTTCACAAATTATGTTCTACATGTACTGTACTTATTAATATATTATTAAAAAAAAATTAATTAAACGGTGGCTAGAGTTTAAAATTGTTAACGTATTTTAAAATAAAGGGTTAAAAAGAGTCAGTTAAAAAAATCATACAAATATTTTTGCATAAAACGACGTTCGTCATAATTTTATAAAAAGAAACTAATTTTTCATATTATATTACATCTTTTTTTATGAAATAAAATAGTGTTTTTATTTTTGGTGTCTTTAAAATTGTGTTTTTCTTTTATACTTATCCGGAAGTCGATACTTATGTATCAGACGATTTCTGTACCATTTCATTTTCTACAACCCGGTTAGCGCGAAATGATAAAGTACGCCTTAATAATATTAGTCCGATAAAAATCTGTTTCACAATATTATGCTGGCCTTAAAGTTTAGAACTTGAAACCTATCTTAGGTACATAACGTTTCAAAAATCTTTGTAAATGTTGCTCTTCAATTTTTTAAATTTAGCCTATCCGCTCCTCGTTGTATTGGTTTAAAAAATGGATTGGAGGAATATATCCATATTTAGGAGAAAAAAATTGGGTAATGGGATGCCATTCTGACAATAACGAACGTACTGTCAACGATTCTTTTCCGTACACAAACAAAAAGGGTTCTATAATAAATATTTATAATGAAGAAAACTAAGTTTTTGAAAATAACTTTTAAGTTTTTTTTAATCAAAGTACTGTCGATACTTCTTAAATACCATATAATCGTTATTGTCACTACTTGAAAACACGTACTACGATTTTTATTATAGTAAAAATCTTTCTTAAATCGTTACAAATTAAATAAAAAAAAAATCTTCCTCGTTCTCTCTAATAAAATCTTATTTGACCGACAGATTCTTTTCA
The DNA here is from genome assembly GCA_035578175.1 of Catonia carolina. Lineage (NCBI taxonomy): Eukaryota > Metazoa > Arthropoda > Insecta > Hemiptera > Achilidae > Catonia > Catonia carolina. The sequence continues at coordinate 327,384,468 of JAQMRL010000001.1, read as the reverse complement.
ATTAAGTTACGATCTGCCGAAACGAATTTACATCCTATCTACGCAGGAGTTCCACAAAGTAGTGTTCTTGACCTCTTCTGTACAGTTTATACACCGCCGATTTGGCCATTGACAAACACTACAATGATCATATTTCCAAAGATGCAGCCGTATAATCAACCCATGAAGATCCAGCTATAGCGTCTGAAAGACTGCAACGACAACTGGACAAAATGCAAGACTGGCATGATACATTGAGAATGAAGACAAACGAAAAGTACGCACGTTGCATTTACACAAATACAACACACGCCCGCCAGTTTACAAACAATACTTTTATACTAGAAGAATATTTCGTTAAACACCTTGGTATTCATCTCGACAAACGCCTCAACTGGAACAAAACATAGGTACAGAAAAAAAGGAAACAGTTAAACCAAACGTTTAAACAATTTTACTGGATTCTAGGTAAACACCTACACTTACCTTAAACATTAATACTCAGTGTTCGATCATCTGCCATCCACAACAAATGACTAATTATTTATCTTCCTATATTTCCCGATAGTTGATATCACCTCTGACACACCAGTAAATACTATAATAAAAAGACTATTAAACCTTTACTACAAGCGATCCTACGCTGAAACCTAGTGCTAATATTAGTTCATTAATAATAATAATATTAGTTCAATAGTTGTGTAATATTAGTTCATGTCTATCTTCTTTTCGTCCAGCCAACGATTTATTTATTTATCAAGAAAAAATACTCAAATTATAAGTCTTTAATGAATAGTTTACCTACTCAATCATAGGCTTAAGCTGTGCGCGGGAAGAAGCGTTACGCTGAAACTAACACTCATAGACAGAAACGAAGACGTCTTACTACGGACTTATTTTAAAATGACAACACAACACATTAAATGAATTTACGAAGTTCCTCCATTGGAAGGCTTTCATCGGTCATGTGATATAAAATAAAACTCATCTGCTTAATATTCTTCATAAGAACAGATTGTGGATTTCACTGTATTGTAAAAATATGATCGAAGTAAGTCGGAATATGGACTGCTTTGAACGATATTGTTCAGTGAATATAGATAGTTCGTGCAGATGTCGTTAGATAGGAGCACTTACACCAACGTAACACAGGTTACTCAGTTCTTAACGTGAAAAAGTAGAACATAAATTCATCATATTTATTATTAACAAAAAAATTAATAGCCTATATAAACAAAAAATATTACTTTTTGACCTTATTTAAACAAATAAATTTTCCATTAAACAATATACAAAAAAAAAAAGATTGTGTACGTACATCACTGTTTTAATTAAGTATTAAAATTTAGCATAGTCCTGAATTTGTACATTTTTTGAGTATCTAGCGTAATCTCTGATCAGCATGCTTTGCTTGTCTTTGTTAAATAGTTTATCAATTTCTAGAAATGGTTATCTAACGTACGGAAAGAGAAAAGGATTGCTTTTCTTCCGACAGCATCTGAATATCCACTTCTGAGTTGCGTACTTTTCACGTCATTTTTAATGCTATTTAAATTGCTGGTATTTTATCATTTCATTTATTAACTGTAAATTACAGTCGCAATTTCTTTTTTGTCTCTAGAAACAATTAAAACTGTACTTATTTTTATAACTAACAGTAATTATTTTACAACGAAACCTCAACATATACACAATTACACAACCATTAACAAATTATGGACTCGTTCCATTAAAAATTAAAAAATCACACGAATCCAGAGTCTCACGTTTGAAATAAATATTGTAGCAAATAAATGTGTATAGCTTTCTTATTGATAGATTTATCTTTAATCTATTTTTTTAATGAACAATTGACACACTTTGTAAAAAGATAATTATTTACCAGTAAAGATGAAAATAAAAAATAAACATAACATCAAATATACAAAATGAACATATAAAACTTTAAAAAATAAACATATTTATCTTAAATATAAAATTAAGCTAAATTTCAAAAAGCGTTGGTAATAGTTTAGCGCACGTTTCCGAGAAATTTAACCAGATTTCATCGTGTTCCTTTAATTTCAATTTAATATGAGTAAAATGAAGCCTAAGGAATTTACTTTGTAATATCACAGCCAGAGAACTTAAAATTGAAATGTTAAAATAGTTGATAGCAAAATAAAAAATGAGAGAAAAAAAATTAAAATAAATACAAGAGGTTACCCTTGGAAATGCGGATACATGGAGTTTAAGAGGCTACCGTAGTGAGGGATCTGAAGTAGGGTAACTAGGAAGACAAAAAACAATGGGATGTAAAATGTGGGAGGCGGAGAAATGAGTAGAAACCCTGAAAAATAGAAAAATTTAGTAAACAATTGATATCAAGATAATTTAAAAAATAAGATAAAATGTTTTTTTTAAATACAATAAAATGATAGCACTCCAAAACGGCATAAACTTGGATACGATTTTTAATGAGAGATAATAAGAGGTTTAAAAGTAGAAGAGATTGAAATTATTTATATCGAAGTAATGAATTGAGAACTTTTAAAATTAAAGTCAATATGTTTTTTATCTTTTATTTTGTATCTCGTACCCCTTACGTAAATTCTTTTGTTAGCTCTCATCGTGACAGTCATAGTATTGCATAAGACCACGTCCGAGAATCCTACAGTGGATTGATAATCATTTAAATTTTTTTGTTACTCTTTTATTGAAAATTTAGCATCTGTCATTACAATAATATAAAAATTTTTAAATATGACTCTAAAGGTCCCGAAACTTGAATTACTTGCTGGAGGTTGCAGTCAACACTACAGTCTTACAATTAGCCAAGAAGATACCTTGGCCAGAGGCGTTTTAAACGTCTGTGCTGAGTTCCCGGTATGGCTCTAGGTTTTGAAATTTTTTATTTTTTATTTATTTATTTAACGTCGCATCAACTACAAGGTCATTAGCGACGACGTTGGGGTGTAACTGTGTGTAATGAGGATGAAATGATTTTTGTAACGTATGAAAATGTGCCGTGCCTGAGTGGGATTCGAACCCAGGACCGCATGTTGAAAGGCGAGCACGTTACCAACTGTGCCAATGCGGCCGGCAGGTTTTGAAATTTAAATTCGAAGATTGATGTAATATTTTAAGTTCGATTGGGAATATAAGGACAATCAATAATTTTGACGTTATATTAAAATTTAAAAGGAAAGTAGACAATGATCATTCTAAAATAGAGAATTTATTTATATTCAACCTTCCACGAAGTTCCTAGCCCAAAACCAGACTTTTTTCCTTCGTCCGACTATAATAGGCTACTAACACCGCTCTCGCTTTGATTACTACACCTTTTCATTAAACATTTCTTTGTCTCTGGTTTTTGGGTATGGTACTGTGCACTATAAAACACAATTTTCGTGTGTACTTTTATAGATAATTGATAGTTTAATGGGGTGTAGAAATTTTCCTAGCAAGAAGAAGAGTCACTCAGCAGTATTTTTTCGGTTGGAACTACCGGTCTCATTCGCCATTCAGATCAAGTCAATGTTCCATTTCGGCTTTAGAAGTCGGATACATAAACAAATATTAATTCTCTTAACTATCTGATATGAGTTTAAGCTTAAGACTTTTTAACGTTTATTACTAATACAGATAATTAAGCTAAAGAAACTTAATATTTTCATTATTGTACAAGAAGAACAAGTGTTCTGCTTCTTTAGTTCATACACACCATTTGATCACCATCGTTTATCATAATATTCAATTTTTCATTGTATTTATAAAACTGTAATAACTGAACTAATAAAGAGTAAAATAAAAAAATTGTCTCAAGAATTTAGACACAAAGGCCTGATTGACGTTACATTACGCTCAACTACTAAAACAAAGATTTGAACACCATACAAGCAGATTCATCCCATAGGGTTTTATAAATAAAAATTCAAATGGGGGTTAAATGTTGATCAAGAGCTAATTATCGTGAACTATAATTAGTACAAAAATAAAACAAATTTATAATATTGTTTTCGATAATTACATACTGAAATCCGATTATTAAATGTACTGAATTGAGAATGTTTCCAGTTACCTCCCATTCGTTATACCGTTGACGGGTGGTAAAATCTTACAACCCCTTTCTAATCTCAGCGTAAATTTGAACGAGATTGTATGTTTAATTCATTTCATTTTTTTTAAATATATCAAAATTTAGTTAAAAAAGACTGTTTTTTTTTGTTGCAGCTTAAATAATAATTATCTTTCTTGAAAAAATATATTAATTAAATATTTTAATTTTTTGTCAGAAATAATACTTCTCTTGAAAATAATATTCGATTTACTTCTACGTTAACTTACATCTACAGTCCCGGAACTAATTTTGACATAAATTTATAATGCACCTACATAAGAATTTATTTTGAATAATATACGTACTTGTGATTGTAATCAATAATGACAGAAATACTCCATTTAGTAACTTCTTTAAATTTGAAATATTTGAATAAATATCACAGAAAATAAAGAAATAAAATGTCTTTTCCATTGTTTATAAAAATTTTACTGTTGAAACAGTAAATAAAATCAACGAATAGAAGCTTTCGCCACCGTAACCATTCTTTATCATAATACCAGTATATCGCTAACCTTTTACAACTTTACGATCAGTAACACTAAAACAACACGCGTTCTTGCAATATGATGTGTGTTAAAATAACGTTCTGACATTTTATGAGTTCTTTGTAGTAGTACTACACTTTTAATACGCGGTATACTCGGTTTTAAACCATAAACTAACAAAACTTGGGGAATTTATCCCACGTGTTGACAATTTGATCTACGTACTTTGTACACAATAATAGTTACAGCTGGTTTGTATAAATCTCATTTCAACCCCATATTTCTTACTTTTATATTTCTGACGACGTTCTTTCCTATTTCAAAATTAACTATTTAAAGAATAAAAATGCGATTGTGCATATGATTGCTATTTTACATCATTTGTTATTAGAAATTTATGAATTAGCTTAATTGGTTTTAACATAATTATTTTGACTTAGTTAACGCAATACAAAAGTTTTAAAGACACAATAAAAATATAAATATTTATCATGTAAAACAGTTTTTAGAATTCAGATCTTATGACCGAAATAATATAATATTTCAGTGTATTTCGAGAAGAAAGTCAATACTTTGGAAACTGTTTATAAAGCTAAGATAAGAAAAGTAATACTATAAGCTACATTAGTTTTAAACCACGTGAGGTGCGTATCCACCAACGCTACGTCTAAACGTCTGTCTTGTTGTACATATTCAAGTTCGTTTCTGTGTTGTATTATACCGTTTACGCACCAGTGAATTATAGTCAGTGATAACTTGGAGTCCGTATTCGGTCTGATGTCCATTGATAATGATAAGTAAATTGAACCAATAGCGTTATTATAGGATTGATTATATGTTTTAAGCCGTTCATACGGTTGTCATAAATTGTTGTCAATTATTGAGCATTGTTACTGTCAAACGGCCGAGGTCCTCCTGTAAGCGCGCTTAAATAAGAGCATTTATTACCATTATTAACAATTATTTTAAAATGACAATTAAATTAATATTGTTTACATTATTGTCCCTATGAGAATTATTCATGTTATTAGACTTATAAGAACTATTGTTTAAATTATTATTTTGATTATCTTTACCATTGACTGAACTTTGATGACTGAACCAGATAGGATACGCCCGATTCGTTTCGGAAGGCTGGCCAGTGGTGCAGTTAGTTTCTTCTAGAGCTGCTGATAAACTGTGTACCCACCATAATAAGCGAATGGGACTCTCTTTTTTTTGGTTTAACGTCTGACTGTTTTGCAATTACTGCTAATGCAAACGGTGAAGGATAAAATTATTTTTTGTAACGTATGAAATTATGCCGTGCCTGAATGGGATTCGAACTCATATGGATAATCCCATATGGTATGGGACTCGTTGCATAGAGCACATAGTCATGGAAATCCTAAATTTTTTTGACAGTCCTTCCTTAAGTACGCTCCTGCCAAGTTTACACATTTCGGCGGTCGATTACAATACCACTGTGTATTACTGTAGGCCTGACACTTCATGCATTGAACAAGCTCGTTGTTTCTTTTCATCTTTTCTACTTTAACTACTAAATAGAGAAGGCGATCTAGGGAATATAGGTTCCAGCATATTTGGTTCTTTTTAAGGTTCACATAGAATGTAAATAATGGGATCTTCCTTCTTGAAATTATAATGTGCATATTTCGTACCTTAAATCCGAGGGATTCTGATTAATTTTTTATTTTATACTGCGACAATGGACTACTTCTTATAGATATATACTTCTTTGTATAATACTACTTATTATGGATATATACTTCTTTTATGGATACTGCAACAATGGACGCCTATTAAGATTACTCTATTCTACTCCATAGCTGGTAGGCAAATAATGAGACGTTGTGTTTACAAAACAAATTAAATAAAAGGCCGGTACAGAGCTGTATACACCATAACGGAATCTGTGCTGCTTCTGAAATAAAATTTTATGCTGCTCGCTAAATTTGATAATAATATTATTAAATTTTGATAATTACCCATAAATTCATGTTGTTATGAAATGGTAGAGGTTTTGAAATTGTATCTTTTTGGTTCTTCGTTAATGGCATCATCACAAGTGATTGTTCCTCTATAGGAAGATGGGCGAATCCATTGTTAGTTTTCTCATTGGCTTTCTCATAAAGCGTTTTTTAACTTTTAGAGAATCTCTGTTCTTTTTTAATGGCATTTTAGAACATTCAGACCTTGTTCGGAAAATTTTGGCATATTTTCTGAGTCCACATTTGTAAAAATTACATTTGAGATAGTAACAATTTCAGTATCACCATTTACACTAGCAACGATATCACTGTTCATGTTTAGAGGTTGACTTTTAAAGTAAAATGTTTTTTTAATAAATTAACATTTTTATTTTGTTTCTTTTTCAAACAATACACGAATAAGAAGAAAAGTCATAATACAAATACCTAATATTTAAAAAAATTTTTGTTGCTTAATAATCAGTGATAAGTTGATAAATTTGCCCCTAAGGGGCAGGTGGAGTGTTAAACTAATTGCACTCGATCTGTTGGTTCCAGGGCTATCAAAAATAGTTCTGTTTCTCATCACATTGTCAGCCAATTATATTACGACTGAATTATTTAAGAACAGAAGAGATTGTAAAAGACACTAGTCAGAGTTATATCCTCTGAGAGTAATGAATTTCACTACAGCCAGACCCTATGGTGAATGAAGTGAGGGTGTCATTTGCAGGGTGGAGAGTGGGTGCTTTCCGGAGGGCCTGACATGCTGATAAGCATACTCTTTCAACTCAGTGAGGAAGGCTATAGTAAACCACCTCACTACTTGTTTTTACTTAGTAAAACCTCTGGAGGTTCAGACCAGCCTTTCGGCTGTTGACCAAAACAACAAGTTGAAAAATAATTGAAACATAATCCCTCCGTATTATTTTGTGAAGTTAAAACAACTGTTTAAAAAAAATTGATGAATATAAAAGAATGGTAACCGAATAGTCATAGTTTTGAATAATATTTGTTTTTGATGGAAACCTCGCTACTACTTACGGAATTGTTATATTTTCCATATGAATGCCCTATTGCTTTAGTAAACGTTTTTATTCATTCGTTTCTTTTTCGAATATTTTTAGAAAGTAATGATTATTCGAGTATCCTATATCTGCTACACATATTGGTTCGGGAACGCTTCATTATCGAGACATGACTAGTGAAACAATCGCCCTGATTTCAAATTTAAGAACAAAAGAGTCATACTGAAAGCGTGTGTGTATACATTGAGGGGGAATTTTAATAGCTTTTTACTTCTTGTTTTCTGAAAATATCAAATATAGATTAGCTATAGATCGGTATTACCAACAGGGTGTAGGACACTAACAAAACACAGGGAAGAAGTCATGTAACTTCTACTGAGCTTAAGATGCAGTAACTTTGCTTTGATTTATTTATATATATTTTTAGTTTTATTTAAAGTCACATCAACAGCTTCCTCATTAACAAATACGGTGGGTTAAGGAACAGGAACACTAGGTTTTGGAACTTAATGATTTTTAGATGCTATCCAGGAATTGAACCCGGGACCAACACTAAGTAGGCACGCGTGCTAACTACGTACAAAGTCAAGAAGGTGGGTTTTTTTTAAGTCACGTCAACAGCTTGGTTATTAGCGACTACAGTGAGTTATGTAACTGAAATGGGGGGTTTTAAATTTTATAATTTCCAGATTTAGCCGGAATTAAACTCCGGACCTCCGCTTTATAGGCTAGAGCGCAACCACTACGCTAAAAAATTTGTTTACTTTGTTTTAGTAAAATTGAACTTCTAAAATCTGAGTTTTTGACTTTGTTTTGACTTCATATATAAAGTTACCAAAGCATTTATTTTCCATTCCTAATCGTTTAGTATTGTATATTTTTAAATATCTTTCTACAGTCGCTGCTTTTAACACTTCCGTTATTAAAATAACACTAGAAAATAATACCAATTTTCACTTCGATATCAATATCTCACTGATATACAGGATAAAACGTTGAACTTCCTCCATTGTGTAAAAAATAAACAGTACAGTAAAATGTAATGTAGTCTAACAAAAAATCGTGTATATGAAATATTTTCAAAGCTTAGAGTTTCCTGAAAATACGAGTTACTTTCAAAGCGAATGGAAAAAGTTGGTTTTTTACTTTAAAAATGTCGTATGTACTCATAAAAAACCGAGCACTTGAATCTTGTATGAGCTTCTCCTTCAAATTTACAATACAGACGTAAGTCTGGTACATAGAATTACAATTTAAAAATGTATTTGTAAAAAAAAAATAGTATATTCTGAAGGCAACTTTCTTATAATGAAAATATAAGTTTAAAATTACACTTATAGTTGTGTAAAATATTTTCGTACCTATAGAAAAATTGTTATGGATTTGTGCAATAATTTGTCAAGTTTCTTGCCTAAGAATAAAATAATATTTATTTTGTTTGGGAAGCAAATTATACATTTTCTTTTAAGTAGCCATTCTGAATGGACCTGAATCGAAGTTAATCATAAAAATATCATTGAATTCTAATTAAAAATTGCATTAATTTGGAACGCTAATTTAGTGGATTATTAAATTAAAAATATACCTAAAACATTTGTATTTATGTAAAAGAGTTTTATTTAAATAGAGGCAATACAGTCAATTTGTATACAACTTTATATTATTTGTGTTTTAACTACATCCATTTTAGTTCAACCGGTACGTGGCATTCAATATGATGGCATTTGGGCAAACGTGCATTGCTTACAATAATGCACTGACGACATACGTGAAATTTTGTTGAAAATTCCTGATAGTGAATTCCAACTGAAACCACATGGGGACAAAATTGTTTATGAAACCTTTCAATCATACCAAAACAGCAAAACAGTCATTATATTTTTTAAAGTTGTATCAACAGCTTCTTGCCAATAACAGACAGGTGGAGTGTCAAATTTTTTACACTCAATCTGTTAGTTGCAGGGCTAAAATAAATAGTTCTGTTTCTTGTCACATGGTCAGCCAATTAAATGACTGAATAATTTAAGAACAGAAGAGGTAGAGGTGTAAAAGACACTAATCAGAGTTATTTCCTCTGAAAGTAATGAATTTAATTATACAGCCAGACCCTGTGGTGAATGAAGTGAAGGTGTTATTTGCAGAGTGGAAGATATGTGCTTTTCAGAGGGCCCGGCATGCTGATAAGCATACTTTTCCACTCAGTGAGGAAGGCAAGGTAAACTACCTCACTCCTCGTTTTACTTAGTAAAACCTCTACAGGTTCAAACCAGCTTTTTGGCTGATGACCTAAACAACAACAACAGCTTCATCATTAATAACCACGGAGAGGTTTTGCCTCGTATTAAATTCCATACCATAGCTGGGAATCAAACCAGAGATCTTCCACTTTATTTGCCAGTGCGCTGACTAATACCCTTCTGAGGCTGCTCATAATATTTTGACAGAACTTAAAATTTTCGTTACACCTAAATTCAAATGTTTTTGTAATATAATTTTTGGATCTTTATAAGTGCAAATCGCCACATGCGAATTAATTCGGACAATAATACTTATTCACAATTACATTAATATTTAGTCTGTTGTCTTATTTCATAATAATTTCTATCACTGTTATTTATAAATAAGGTATGCACCTAAATAAAAAAATCCCATCACCATAACGATCGTTCAGAACAAATTGAACTTCGTAACGTTGCCACAAGAAGTAGCACCTTCGAAACCGATTTAGTCGCATCATTGAAACTTTAATTTAATTATTATGTTATGTACTCCAGGAAACTTCAATACGGCTTTTACCAATTTAAATTTTCGAACTTTTTTGCGGAACTCTGAAAGCGTTTTCTTTACAACCATGTGATTAATTGAAAAATTTGTTCAGTAGAACTATGTATTTAAGGACAAAACGGAATCACTATTTCAATATAATAGTTCATTGAACTAGATTCTTCGTTTATTTTGTACATAAAAACTTTATTATATACCAGGATTACAGTTGAGGAACCACATAAACGGAGGGAAATTGTACAGTGTACGCGCTGTCAAAATTTTGGACACACAAAATCTTACTGCCGTCACCCTCACCGCTGTGTTAGGTGTGGTGGCGGCCACGAATCTGGCAGTTGTTGTAAAACGAGACAGTCACCGGCCACCTGCGCAAACTGTGGAAAAGATCACCCAGCAAATTACAGAGGCTGCGAAGTTCATAAACACCTGCGAGCTAGTCGAAACCGTTTCACACAACCACAACCGAAACATACTTCCAACCAACCAGCCGCACCGAAACCGGAAGATTTTCCACCTCTGCCGCAACAACCAACAAAAACACCTACCCTAACTCCATCATCACGCCAACACTCAACTCATCAGTTACCACCGTCTGAATCGCCGGTTTCAGTGACTTCAACACCACAACCACCCACCTCACAGGAGAGAAACAGACATCATGCATGGACACACAATCATCGTCATCTTCACCCTCATAATTCACAGGTAGGGCCTCAATCTTCTCCCCAGATACCTAATGTTGATCAGATTTTAAATTTATTGGTTCAACTAAATCAACTCCTCCAGCCTCTTTTCTCGCTCGCTACACAGATATCTCACATTACACAGTCTTTAAGTAACAGTTATGGCCATTAATTAACTCACTGCAAATTCACTGACAGTTCTCCTTTGGAATGCAAACGGTCTGACGAAACGCAAAACTGAGTTAGACATATATTTACATTCCCACCGTATTGACGTAGCCCTAATCTCAGAGACACATCTTACAGCTAGGTCTCGATTTTATATTCGCGACTATAGGATCTATCGGACCGATCATCCGGATGGTACAAGCCATGGGGGTACGGCCATACTAGTCAAATCCTCAATCACACACAATGTTTTAACACCTTTTTCCACTCCTCATGTCCAAGCGACCCTGATAAATTTGCAATGCAAGAGCATAAGTTTTACAATAGGATCAGTGTATTGTCCTCCTAGACACATCATAAATTCCCAAATGTTTAGAGATTTCTTTAATAGTCTAGGTAATCGGTTTCTTATTGGAGGAGACTGGAACGGTAAGCACATACAGTGGGGATCCCGTGTATGTTCTCCCAGGGGCAGAAATTTACTAAAAGCTATAACAGAAAATCATCTACATTATATTTCTCCAGATAGTCCAACATAGTGGCCCTCCGCGAGTACCAAATTACCAGACCTCCTTGACTTTTTTGTTTGTAAGAATCTATCACACCTTCCTATTGAAATAACCACAGTAAATTACCTCTCATCAGATCATTCCCCCATACTTTTAACGGTTTCAGACCAACCAGTCTCTACAGAACGGAGACCGAGTCTTACTCCCGGGCCTATGGATTGGGATCTCTTCCAGTTCAATTTGGAACACGCCTTAGATATCCCATTATCAATTAAAACGGACACAGAGGTAGATGATGTTGTTGATTTATTTACTACCTCTGTTCAATAGTGTGCATGGAAGGCATCACTGCCATACCGTCCAAATGTCCCAGACGCCCCACACTATCCCACTCATATCAGAGAACTTATTCGTGAAAAACGCCGCGCCCGTAACACTTGGCAGAGAACTCGCCTACCATCTGACAAACGTCGCTTAAACCGGCTGACAAACGAGCTGAAACAGCAAATTCAAACACACAACACCCGCTTATACGAAAATTATACTGGAACTCTGAACGAGAAGGATGGTAGTCTCTGGCGCAGCACAAAACGCCTACTACGGCATCACACGACATCGATGCCCCTTAGGGTGGGTGACGGACCCTGGCTAATAACTGACGACGACAAAGCTGAATGCTTTGGTAAACATCTTTCTGAAACATTCACTCCCCATAATGACATTCAATCTGTACATCACCAACGCGTTACTCAGTCACTAGATGAACCGCTTCAATTATCCCTCCCGCCGAAATACTTTCACCCCTCCGAAGTAAAATCTGAAACTTCGAGATTACCACGTAAGAAGTCACGGGGATATGATTTAATAACCGCTGACTTACTTAAACACTTACCGCGGAAAGCGCTCGTTCTCCTTACTACAATCTTCAATAGTATATTGCGCACGACACATTTCCCCACTCAGTGGAAGTATGCAGAAATAGTAATGATACAAAAACCGAACAAACCTTTTCATTTACCTTCCTCCTACCGACCAATAAGCCTCCTCTCAGTACCTTCAAAAATTTTCGAAAAACTCCTTTACAAGCGCATACTTCCGCTGGTTCATGATATACTACCTCCACATCAATTCGGATTCCGCACTCAACACTCCACTACACAACAACTGCACAGGGTGACTGATTACATAGCTTCGTCTATGGAACAAAAGATGTATGTGTCCGCAGGTTTCCTGGATGTCGCTCAAGCTTTTGACAGAGTTTGGCATACAGGTCTCTTACACAAACTGAAAGAAATACTACCATTTACCTACTACCTTATCATAAATTCCTTCCTATCTGACAGATTCTTTAGAATTCGTTTAGGATCGTCCTACTCAAATTTCTTTATTGTCTTAGCCGGCGTACCTCAGGGCTCAATTTTAGCCCCACTTCTCTATTCTGTATACACTTCAGACCTACCGACCCTACCCCAGACCCTCACTACTACCTACGCTGACGACACAGCGATATTAGCCCAAGACCAAAACTCTATACACGCTTCACTAACACTCCAACATCATCTCAATCTTATACACGAATGGTGTAAAACATGGAAAATAAAACTTAATACGACAAAATCCCTTCACGTAACTTTCACACTCCGTCATGGTGATTGCCCACCAGTATACATAGACAATGAACCTCTCACAAAAACAGATACGGTCAAGTATCTCGGTCTGACTTTTGATAAACGACTAACTTGGAGCACACATATCAAACGGAAACGTTTATTACTGAATTCCCGACTTAAACTTCTATATTCCCTACTTCACAAACGATCAAAATTACCAATGGCACAAAAATTACGCATATATTGTTCTCTTTTGAAACCTATTTGGACCTACGGATCCCAAATCTACGGTTCAACTAAACCCTCTAACCTGCAACGAATTCAAGCATTCCAGTCAAAAACATTACGCCTTATAGCAAAAGCACCTCTTTACGTTAGCAACAAAACCTTACATACAGATTTGAAAACACCACTTGTACAAAATTCCATTGAATACCTATACAAACGCTTTCACGACAAGTCACACGAACACGAGAACCCCCTGGTGCGTTCACTTTCCTCCGTCCATTTACCTGATAATCCTCCTAGACGCCTTAAAAGATGCTGGAGTAGAGACATGCTAATTTGATATACAAATTTCATTCTTGGGGAGGCACCAATGGGGGCCCTACCCCTCTCATGTCTATCATGTCATTTACATAATCACCATAATCATCACATTTGCTTGTTTGTAACATTTTACAGTTGTAAATAAAAAATTAAAGAGAAAAAAAAAATTTTGTACATAGATTGTACAGAATTATTCGTATTTCAAAAGCGGATTATTATTAGGGGCCTACAATATAGAATACTGAATATAAGAGACTATGTTTTTGAACTATGTATGATTTAACAAAATTGATGGTTTAAAATGGTTTTTTAATATAATAAGCTTAATTTTTTATTTTAGTTGCTGAAATGTTTACGTAATACTTAAGCATTTTCTCGGGAATCTGATATTAAAAACGATTTTTGTGATACTTTTGTACTAGAGTAAAATATCACGCTGACGTTTTATATTTTGTTTCATGAAAGTTCATCTTGACTGTATACGTGATTGTATTTGTTGTTATTTTGACAAGTACTTGGACTGAAACCAAGTATAAAATATATTGAACGTCTATTTTGTTGCAACAAGAGATATTTGGTAGATACGATTCTCTGATGTGTAGTACGTTATTGAACGTTCTCTCCTTGAGCTATTACAATATATTTAAAAACCAGGATACTAAAATTTATAGTGTACCTATTGAATTAAATTTTTTTTAACAAACTTACCCGATGTAATTTTAATTAAGTTATTTGTATAAAAAAATATATATAAAAAGTTAATTAAATTTTTAGAAATAAATTACAACCAAATTGGAAATATTTAAATTATTTAACTTTTTTATATGTTTGTAATCTTAATATTGTTCCTTAATAAGTAGTGTTGTAAGTTATTCTTTAACTTTCAACTTGAAACATATGATAGACAATGTACTACATTACAATTAATCACCTTCTAATCATTACGCACAATAAATTTTCTGAAATTTAAAATGATCATGCTCAGTAGAACTCTAGAAGTGTAAATTAAGGATTTTTCTGCAGTGTTTTGTATCATGCTACACCGTGCTGTGATTAGAAGGCGATTAATTGTAATGTAGTACAATGTATCTGATATGTTTCAAGTTGAAAGTTAAAGAATAAGGATTTTTCAAAAGACTTGGTATATATATTTCTGTTACTGATGTTAATAAACTCAAGAATGCTTCAAATAATGCTTGTTTCTTCAATTTTAGCCTTGCTTTATCTTATAGGTCCAGGTTTTATCTCTCCTAAAAACCATGGCCATCTCTCCTCGAAGCTTAGAAGAGAGGGTCATTTCACAGTTTTTCCAAATTACCATTTAAAAACATATAATGAAATACAAACGCTATAAAGTTTAGAATCTTAAATGTGCGTTAACAATGCAAATAAATAATATTTCTTGAAATTTGTTTTTTTTTAAATTACCGACTTTATAAAGGATTTACGAAAGGGTGGCACTTCTCCTCAACTTACCCTCAGTTATTTATCATATAATCC
Organism: Catonia carolina; assembly: GCA_035578175.1. Lineage (NCBI taxonomy): Eukaryota > Metazoa > Arthropoda > Insecta > Hemiptera > Achilidae > Catonia > Catonia carolina. The sequence goes on along the minus strand of JAQMRL010000001.1, from coordinate 327,369,098 downwards.
TAATAATCAATAGAGCAATTTAATCATTCATCAAAGTTACAGCTTATTAAATTTTATTAAGATGTAGTTAAAATCCATTTTGAAAATATGCTACCTATTTTAAGGTGGATCGTAAATAACTACACATCATATAGAAATATCAATAATCTCTTGAGCCAGATGCAAAATGAACATTTACAGAAGTCATTTTTCCGTTTATACTGTATACTGCTACGTTATAATCGTTTTTTATTCTTTCAACAATAAATAACTGATCTGGCAAAAAAGTGAAAAAGGCAAGTAGTCAAAAATATCTAGGTACCTATTGAATTTTGTTCTCTGTAATACTTGTATTTGTAAAAACGTAAAATTTTAACGGGCAATAAATTTTTGTTTTAATAAAAACAAACATAAATTAAAACAAATTTAGAATTTGTTTCGAATGCGACAAAATCAGTACAGATAAGAATATCCTAGTGATCAAAAAAAATTACCACTCTAAGGGCTCTACCGTCGTAAAGTCACTGCACTTAAAATTTTTGTGAAGTTAACATTTTAATTTAAAAATATATCAATGGCATTTAAAAAACTGGATTTTTAAAAATTATTTACATTTTTCACAAAAAAGTATTTACGATAAATAGACCTATGTTTACATAGTACATGTAATCGTTAGTTTTTACTTAAAAAATTATACTTTTATGAAAAAAAATTTGCATACCTTTTTTACAAAATGAAATTAAAAATAGATTAGAATGTTGTATAATTTGAGATGTACTTTGAAAAAAGTTCAGTTAGCCTAAGTAATTTAATTAAATTTTTCATAAAATTTGATAGTTTAACGGTGTTGTAGTTTTTTGTGTTTATATTAGGGCTATTAAAAAAGTACTTAATAAAATTTAAATTCATAGATACGATCCTAAATTATATGCTCATGTCTAGTATAAGTTTTTGAAGTTTTTACACTTTTTATCAGTTCTTATAAGTTTTCCTCTCATAACTCTCGCCAGAAAGTTCTTAAGAATTTTCAACAATGTAAAACTTTATTAAACAAAATTTTGCCCTAGAGAACCGTTTTGTATTAGTGTAAACCTACGTATTTGATATAGTATCTATCCTATTTACAGACACTTTGAAGTAGAACGTAGCTCAACTTCAAATTTAAACATCAGAGAAAAACCTATTGATATTGCATAGATAGATACTATGTACGTTCTTCCCAGATATCTATTTGAACACGAATTCATTGATATGAGTTGATTTTTAATCTTTCAAAAACTTTTTACTACAAGCTTTTTGTGAATAGGTTAAGTTCAAAACAAAATTTACTTAACGAAAAATTAATTCCTGTAAAAAAATACTTACTATTAACTTTATTTAGTAATTGCTAATATTGTTATTAAAATTTTAAATGATTATACAAATATAAAATAAACATTCAACTTTATTATCTTGCAGACATAGAACTATTATCTTGTTAATGAACATCCGTGTAAATAAGGATATTTTCCTGTATATAATCACTGGATCTTTGCGCTGGTGTTACCACCAATGAGGTTAAATTTCTGTTCAATTTCTTGTAAGTTATAAAGAATTTTAACAACTTTTTGGTAACCAATATACTAAGAATTCATTTACAGAAAAACAAAGATTTTTAGTATGTAAACAATTTTCCGAATCAATTCTGTACAATTTGTAAGAAGGTTTATTTGTTAACCAGGAAGACACAATCTGTCTCTAACCATCTCAGTAGAATATCTATCAATAGTAATTTTTAATTACTTAAAAACTTATATCAATATTTTGGATAAAAATTTATTCTCTTGCTCTAATTTAGAAAAACGCACGTGTGTTTATTTCGAAATAGTAATTTATTAAATATGAAGCAGTAAGAGAAATTTTACGGTAGTTTTAGTCACTAATTGCGAGGGCAGGAAAATTTAAAATGTTTGAAGTAGTCTAGTTATTGGTTTTTAAACAAAAAAAATCGTGTTTGGGAATATTTACAATGAAAACTATAAAAATAATTTTATCAAAATAAACGTGTAAGAATTTTCAACTTGTACCTTTACGTGTAGCAACTGTACAAGCAGTGAAGGATGTAATCTGGAAGACAAAAATTCTTTACAAGGTCTGCCAAATCGCTGACTGAAATCACCTATATCCGGAGAAGACATGTCTCTAACCGCATGTCTAATTGCTAAACTTCCTTTGGTCAGTTCCCGTAATAAAAATATGTGTCATCCTGTTTACTAACAATTCACCAAATTTCAGTAATTTAGTACGAGTGCTGAAGTATCAGATAAAAAATTGTGTTACATTTCTTTAGAGTAGTTAAATATTTGGTAAACAATATGTACGTGTTGAATTATTACAAGTATGTAAATACATATTTATATGTATGATTTTATTTATCTAATATTAATAACATAGTTTTAAGTACTATCAGATATAAATGTTGTAAAAATCTCAGAATATTCAGTAAGCTGTGTAAACTAATCAAATTAGTTCTTAGATAAATTGTTAATATAAATAACTGTGAACCAACTACTGAGCCAATTAATCATCATGCGGGCGAAATGAATTTCATTTTCAGGCATTTACTTAGAATACCGGAAAATCGAGTTACTAAACAAATCATTTATATAATTAACTTCGGGAAAAAATTCTCCAAGGTGGTTTGCCAAAATAAAGCAAGATATATACAGTTACATAACATTGCAGAACAAGATCTTATAGAAAAATCTGAACAGATAAGGTTACATAAAGATAAAATCACAAGATTCGCCGAAAAAACTCGATTTCCGTTGTCAATGATTTTTACAGGGAAAATAAAACAGATCAGATCCCAAAATATGAAGCATTATTGGGAAAAACGTAAGAATCCTAAAACCAAACCAAGAAGGATTTCTAAATTTGATTTACGTGGTCCAATTAGGCTGTAAATACAATTGAAAAAACAACAATTGTAAAAGAAATATTGTAGAAAAACCAATATTTAGTTTTTCACTTAATATTTTAAATGTAAAAAGTTTTCACTTTCACAATCAACAACCCACAAATTTCGCTCAGTAATGATATATAATATCTAGCCTTACATTTGGACAAACTACTTCCGTGGGATACACAGACTATACAAACATTACACAAATTCAAAACGTGCCCTGATTTACTGAAACGATTATTGGGCAGACAGTCAAAATGATCTTTGAAGAATAAAATACGAATACAAAGTAGCGTCGTAAAATCAGTCTGAAATTACGAACCACATTACGGAATTATGGTAAACCTCCTCAAACAAAATGCATGTAGCTAATACAGAACAAAATACTACATACTAACTACTATATAGGTATATTAATACTCGCCAATCCAGTGGCGCTTCGCGCCGTTTACGTGTCTCGGCCTCAGACGGGAGGTGGATCAGAATTCATAAGTGGATCAGAACAATTTGCGACAAGGAGAAGTTCGGCCGCCAAAGGGGTTGGGTGGATCACAATATTTTGAAATTTGAAGATATGAAAGTTTAAAGATGAAATTTGAATTTTAAAAATTTAAAATTTGAAGATTTTGAAATTAGGTTAATGTTTAAAGTTTCAAAATTTCAACTTTTAATGTTGAGGTTTAAATGTATGATACTTTGAGATTTTTGTTTTCTCATGCGACCTGAAAATTTTTGGGTTACCAAATTTTTATGTGATTTTCTTCGCTAAATAACATGCCGATAAAAGGTTATTTGTATTCCGAAAATGTTTGTTGGGGTAGCAGTCATTATAGGACTCTATGCGTATGCGTGTAACGTTTTATCAATAAACATATGCGAAAAAACCATTGTGAAGGTGTAAAGAAAGAAAAACATGAAAACGGCAAGCCCTAAAAGCCGAAATGCTAGTGTTTTGAGTTTTCTCAGCGAACAGGTTGATTGAGGGTAACTTTAGCTACATGGCCTTGAAGTACTTTGAGAGTGGGATATACTAATATTATACTATAATAATATTATAATATTATAATAATATTATACTATACTATTACTATTATATTATATTATTACTATTATATTATGCTATACTATAATATACTACTATGTACTATAACACAATATCCATAGGCCTACTACATCACCAACGGTGTAATGCACGAGATTTACTTTTACCACACGTCACATATTTATCAGAATACCTTAAAAATGCATTTCACATTCAATTTCAAACATACACAAACTTATGAATATAAAACAGATGTATTCGCAATTCATACCAGTTAATTCGCGGAGAAGTCTTAACCGCAAATGGCCGACAGACCTTTTCCAAAGAGTTCGTATGTAAAATAATTCACTTGAATACAATTTTTACTGCAGCACCCACGCTAGTTCAGTGTGGGTGCTGCAGAAACAAGGAGGTAAATAATAAAATTCATAATTTCAAATTGGCTAATATAACAACGGTTTCAATCGTAAGCTCTGCGGATTATACTAAATGCACTGTGGTATATTACCAACGCCGATACATCGTGATTCGTATGTGTAAACGGTACGAGAAGAAATACGAAGTTTAAGTTGTAAATACATCAAACGTCTAAACAACCCCGTAAATCACTTAGCACTGAATCTCTTAGACAACAGTAATGATGTTTATAGATTAAAACGTGCTACAGTACTGGATCTCCCAGGGTGATTCTGATAGTGTGATTTTACATTGTAAATAAATAATATAGGTAATGTTAATACTCTACAGATGACTGGCGTGTTTGAGTGTGAATGTTGTAAATAACTGAATAAAAACTTTTAATTATCTCCAGTAAAGTTCGGTGTACATTTATATTTTGGAATCATTTGCTTATTATTTATTACATCTCATTTTGGTTTTTTCATTTTAAAGGAGGTTTTGTTTATTTATTTTTAAAACACTATTTATCTAATTTTGATTGTAGAAAATAATTAAGAGCAGTGTAACATGGTTTAATGTTATAATTTGTAAATTACACCAGTGGGTTGTAATTTTTTCATGTGTTAATTCTAATTGATAAGTTGCATTTATTGTTATACGACAGATTATTAAAAACGGTTATGTGAAAAAAATTGGCTAATATTACAATTATATGTAATCACAGAACATTTCCAGCTCCAGCCCACTGTTGAGTGGTGATCTCTAAGTATAAAGCACATTTTATCCCATAATTATCTCATAATTTATCTTTTATTTCATAATCATCTCATTCACTCGTTGTTTTTATGTACAGTGTGAATTTTCCTAATAAATTTAAAAAAATTGGCTAAAGCAATTTTATTAGTAGATTGTAAGGTAACAACAAAATATTAAATTACTTTCATTAATTTCAACTAACTAAATGAAATGTAAACTAATAAATTAAACCTATAACCTTTAACGAGTTTGATAAATTGTTTAAACTGCATCAAAGTCACTAATAATAAAATAACGAAATTTGCTGGTAGAGATGTAAAGGAGCTTTTAGATTATACTCGTTTAAACGCTTCACCCGGATTAAAATCTTTTAACATTGATAAGGAAGGAAACAATGGGAATGAACTTACTTAACAGAATATTCAGTACGCTGTGCAAACTAATTATATTAGTTATTAGATAAGTTGTTAATACATATTTATAATATTATGAAATATCGTACAAAAACCAATATTTAGTTTTCCTCTTTAGTCAGATAATGAAATGTAACAAACGCTACATTATAAAAAGACTATTTGATTTTTTATTACAGGTTTGCAAAAGTAGTAACGTTTCTCAATTGTAAGACATTTCCTGTAAAATTAATTTTTATTGTGTTGCCAAAAGTAGGTTTTTGTACAGTATAGTCGCGGTAATCCGAACACGTAAGATGTCCGACCTTTGCGAATTATTAATTTGTGCGGATTATCTACAATGTTAGATTTTGGCAATCAAATTACAAATACGATATACTGTAGGATAAAAAATAGACTAAATACGAGATCACAAAATAATAAATGACACATTTATTTTAAATCTGTTACAGTATTATTTTCAGATAATTTTAAAACAAACAGTGGTAACTTTTGATTGCCAGTGCTGTTACTTCACGGAAAAATATTATAAGATCTTTTTCAAGTTTAAATCCAACAGCAGTCTTTTCTTCTTATAAACTAAGGTTTTTACTGGCAACATTTTCCAGTACAATGCCGACTCATCTACAATGTAAACTTGTTCTGCTGTTAAACCCCATTATTCTACTTTATCCTAGAATTTTGTTTTAAAGTCCATAAAATTGTCGATATCACTAGAATTTTTTTCACCGGTAACAGTTGACAGTCTAATACGGTATCGTTGTTTAAATTTGTCCAAACAGCCTATACTAGCTTGAAAGTCGTCTTTCCCGGTCATTTCCTTGTAGAAAAACTTCGCTTTTGGGTAATAATGGCTCCACTAACTATAGACTACATTGCTCTTTCTTGCAAAAATCATGAGTGTAAAGCCCGCTCGGAATCAGATTTAACTACTGATTTTAATGTTTTCCGTTTCAGAGGCCCGAACTCCATTTATTAGACGTTTTTAAATAATGTTTCTAAATAGTAAGAAAGTAATTAAAAACATGATAATAAGTGATAGTTTGGATTACTGGAGGTTTCGGTGTACGGGGGGTACGGATTACAGCAACCATACTGTAGTATAAAATAACTTGAGTTGTCGAGATTAGGGACATTTTCCGCCAGCTAACTGCCAGACTATGGTCATACTACAAAAGATTCAAGTGTCTTTTTAGTTATTGCTTGGGGTGTGTTACAAGCCTAAATGTGGTACGGTAAGTACTATGTCATAGTATGCTAGCGTATGTCTATTATATTGTCTATATTTATCTATTGATACATTCATTTCATGAAGAACACACATATACACATAAAACAACAATAAATTAACATAAAATTCAAAAACTTTTATCGAATCCTGAGGAAGAGTTCAAAGTTTTTCCTATCAAACAAAATATTCTTGTGTACAAGGGCATTTTGAAGGCCATATTTTTGAATGTATTGGATTTAGTTTCTGTAACAACCAGTAATTTTTACGTAGAAATAATCCGAAAATTTGAGTATAAAATTTATAGAACACTTATCAATTACCATAGTACGTCTCAAAAAAAATTTCACACAGATTGAAACCTACCAACACTGAAACACGAAATATTAAAATTCTCCTAAACATACCGGGTGGCTCATATTATGTCTTTTTCCCCATGAGGTGGGACATTTCATTTTGATAAGTTAGTAATAGTGTAATATTGGCACCATCACGTGCAATATTCATTAGTTGTCTGTAACAGTGACTAGTGTAAAGTACGTCTCCGTGTAGTTAGTATTTTTTCCTTCATAACGGTACTTTTAAATTATTTACAACTAAAGAACGAGTTTATATGCTTCAGTTGTGGTGGAAGAGTCTTAAAAATACTACTAAAGTACAAGAATAATTTAGTGATAAGTATCCAGGTGTGTCATTACCGACTCGGCAACTTTACGAAAGTTAAATAAGAAATTTTAAAACATAGGAAGCGTATTTAATGCCCCGAAGTGGTTCGTCCACAATCGATTTTCAATCACGATAACCTACAAAAGGTTGCTGAAGCGTTTTTATCCAGTCCTGGTAAATCAAATCTTAGGACATCTTCTCAATTAACGTTATCACGAACTAGTGCGCAAAGAATGATGAAGGAATTGAAATTGAAGCCATTTTGTCCGTCTTCACTCCAAGCACTACATGAGGACGATAGTGATAGGCGGTTGGAATTTTGTGAGACAGTCGCTATCCGTGCAGAAACCGATCCAACTTTTTTGCGATCAATTTTATTGTCTGATGAGACATGTTTCAAACTCAATGGACGTGTTTACAATGGGCGTAATTGCGCGTATTGGTCGGATACAAATCCTCTTATTGTAATTCAAAAAGAGCTTAATGTGCCTGGTGTTATGGTATCGGGAGGTATTTCGAGTACTGCACTGATAGGTCCTTACATTTTTTAGGGAAATGTTAACTCGTAAAATTACTTACAAATGGTGCAAGAAGTAGTAGAAACGAAAGAAAGATACACATCAATATTTTTAACCTCTGTGGTGTTAACGAAAATAAATAAATGAAATAAGTAAAATACAAAAGAGTACAACCCTAGAATTTGATTTGGTACATTATATAAATGACAAGTCCAAATAATTTAATTGTTCAAACTTTCAATTTTGAGTTAAACTATTTTCTAATAAATTGCCGCTGGTAAATTTTGACGTTCGTACAGGTTATTCAATATTTTTTTGACTTAACAAAATGTTTTTATTAGCAACTGTATAAAGTTAACAACAAGCAAATTCTATTAAAATAATTATTACAAATATTGACAAGTTTAAGGCATTTAGTTAGCTTTTCATATATCATTAAATTAGTTTTTATAATTGTATTTATTTACCTAATTTTTTTAAAGTTACGACGCCTTTTGATGGCTCTACTCCAGATAAGTTACCGTCTTCGTATATGGTTATTTGGTAAATCTGATGTGTCTAAGTAACCAATTATCTGGTGCCTATTATGGTGTAATTTTTATTTAAAACGTATGTGCTTAGGAACACGTCATATTAAAAATAAAGCGCTTTTGGTTCTGTCTAGACATTATAAGTACTGCTCCCTTTTACGTAACTAAAGTTATATTACATGCAGCCTTACATGTTCCGCGTGCAAATTTGCACTAAAATAACACCCACTAATACACTAAAATCTAACCTTAAAATTATAAATTTCTTTGTTTACCTTTTATAAGTTAATATTTACAAAAATGAATTTGTTGCTAAAGTACCAGATGTGACAAGTTCAACATGTTTCTGATAGTCTCTGGCAGGATTCTTTTTCTAAAGTTTTGATATCAAATATGACCAATTCTCTTTGGAAGGGTTTATGAGGTTTAAATCTACCTTTGATTTGAAATGATTAATAAAATGCATTGAAACATTATGCAATGTAAGGTAAATTTAAGTTAATACGTATTATGTTACATTATCAATATTACTTATAAATTCCAGTAATACAACTTATAACTTATAACAAATTATACCCAGATGAAAGTTGTAATTGGATAGGAATGAGCATTTAGGGTGTATTTTATTAAAATAAAACCGTTTTAATAAGATTGTAATAAAACCAAGCATATTTTTTAATCAGTTTCAAATATTGTAATAAAACTTGTAGGAAGTAAATTCTGTATTTAATAAATTAAATCCAATATTTTAAAAATTCTAACTCTGGAAATAAATCTAAAGTTTGTTTCTTGTATATTTTCATGAACAGGGTTATGACCTGAAAGAAAGACGAATCAACCAATGCTGTAAAAATTGTTTAGTTTGGGTAGTGTGTTGGGAAGGACGCGGTACTGTCTTTTTGATATTGTCTGCAGTGTCAATCACCAAGTGGCGCCTTTACACCGATGTATTTGGTCTTTCACCATCATTTCCTTATCGGCCTCTTCGATCGTACAAAATTGTAAGCTACGTTAACAAAACAACAGATATCGTTTGAAAAAACACAATTTATAAAATTCAAACAAATTGAAGTTTCAGTTCACGAAAAATGTGATTGAATTCGCTTTTCGAAATGGAAAAATTATAATGAATATAATATTTATTATCTCTCTGATAATGGTATGTCTTACAAGAGAGATTATAATGAGATTAAACTATTTTGATATCAGTATAACAATTTGAACCATTATTATTACATTTTCTACACCCTTCTGAGATTTTTAAATTTTATGTTTTTGTTTTCTGTTTTAAGTTGATGATTGTTTTAAACAAGTATATAAAAATGGAGTTCAAGAACTTATTACCGACACGGTCGTAATATTTTTATTATTGTTTAACGATTGTACTTACGATTCGACTTCTATTGCCTGGAATAAACTTTTCCAAGTTCAAGTTTTACAACTTTGAACTTTATGAAAGTCAATTCCACAGAAAAAAATCTAACTGTCGTTCAATCTAACATATCGTATTTTACACACTAAAAGCAGAGAAAAGAATTTTTAGAAACTTATTTCCGAAGATTTTCTCAAAAAAGGCGAATATTGAAACCTTTACATTTTATAAATAAAACTAAATAAACCTTGTTGTAATGTATTAATATAATAAACATTGTATTGTTAAATTATAATTATGTACCGTCCAAAATATTTTTTGTAGAAATAGTAGGCCCTAATTGTACAGCAGCGTAGAACAACAAAAGGGTTAACCAGGCATTTTCATGGCGTTACTAAGGAAAAATCTGTAAAAACTTTTAACTGCCAGACATTGAACACTAATTGACAAAATTTTGTCTTTTAATAATGTATAGTGCTCATATTTACAACCCATTTTGCCAATTGTGCTTAAAACAGTTTAATCTTTCATTAACAAAAAAGAAAACAGATAAAATCAATATCAGGAGACATACATTGAAAAACATATTTTTACATAATCTACCCATAAAAAATTAATATAATTTAATATGCATTGTTAAAAATAACAACTATTATAAGTTTGAATACACCTATTCATTCTATGAAAATATTTATTAAAATAAAAATAATTAATAAAAAATTAAACAAAGTCTTATATACCCATTATTCGTTAAACTATTGACCTACGGTAACATAAAAATTTATTTTTTGAGACATCATTTAATTTTTGCCACGTAAAGAGTAATTTTTACTTTAACTTCTTGATGATAAAAAAAAATTAACAAATTATACTGTTTTTGTACATTTTTTTGAAAATGTATGACTGATGAAGTCAAAATTAAATAATTACAAACCCACTTGTATTTCTTATTTCACACATTCTATGGTGTCTAATACAAACATATACTGTACATGTTATGTTTTACTCTAATTCGCTACAAAATTGAAACTTAAAACGTGGCCATCAAGATAATTACCATTCTGTTCCTTGCATGTCTCTTACGTATGAAAATATTTTGTCTTAGCAACTAAGTTGAAGAGAAGCTCGTATAGAAGGGACAATTTAGTTATTGTCGCGTTGGTGAATACTTAAGTTAAATGGTGTTTTAGAAAATGGAGTAGTCGCAATTACCATCCTCTTACTTAACAAAGTGTACGAAGTGGGTTGGACTTGCTCTTGCTAGACTCCTTAAAGTCAATTTAACTACCCTTTACTAAATATGAACCCATTTCTGTAGTTTCCATAAACGATCCTTCGAGAGTGAATATACAAATTGACCGTAAGCAATTTGTACACAGATCTAATGTTAAGGGTACATAAATTTATTTTAACTAACAGGATTTAATACGGAATCTTATAAACAATTAAAAACATTATATTTTTACTTTATAACAAATGCAACTATATATGTATAGGCCTATAACCAGCAGTATGCCCATAAAGGGCAGGTGAAGTGTTAAATTAATTGCACTTGACCTGTTTGTTCCAGGGCTACAGAAAATAGTTATGATGCTTATCACATAGTCAGCCAATTATATGACTGATGTATTTAAGAACAGAAGTTGTAGAGATTTAAAAGACACTAGACAGAGTTATATCCTCTGAGAGTAATGAATTTCACTATATAGCCAGACCCTGTAGTCAATGAAGTGAAGGTGTTATTTGTAGGGTGGAAAGTTGGTGCTTTTCGGAAGGCCTGGCATGCTGATAAGCATATTCTTTCAACTCAGTGAGGAAGGCAATAGTAAACCACATGACTCCTCGTTTTACTTAGTAAAACCTCTAGAAGTTCAAACCAGCTTTTCTGCTGTTCATCTAAACAACAACCAGCAGTATTTATGACGTATGTGTTTAATATTATATTTTTGTCTTGATTAAGGAAATCAGCTGGTAGGCAACTCTCGTAACAGTTTTATGTAAGATTCCTATTTCAGCATCTTCTTAATCTCTTTTGTGATGTTTTGGTAGGGGTGGGTGTGAAAATCTTTACATCACTGTATTCGTGTGATTTATTGATTTTGAATGTAGGCTTTCAACTTGTTAAACGAGTGGTATATTTCTTTGTAACAAAAATTGCTGTAGGCTATACTCTACAGACACGATATTTATATATAATTATTTTAATTAATCATACTATTTTTTTACTTTGACTTCCTCATCTGAAATTCAATTTAAATTTCGTTTAGCATGACTTTTTAATAAAAACCTTCCACATTTTTATAATATAATTACTTATTTCTAATTTCTATCCAGAATTTCAGATCCTAAAATTTGGTTTCTCTCAAATCTTTCTTAACTTATGTGAACCAAACGAAATCAATTTTTATTTTTATCAAATAATAAAATATTCGTTTACCTTTCCCAAAGCTAAAAGAAATTGGGGTTTTGTAGTAATTATTTTTAATTGATTAAAAATATTATAGTTTAAACCAGTAGTTGAGGATTGATCCGAATAATGGGTTATCTTTAATAAAATAACCCCCCATTTCCTTTACGACTTAAATGATGAGCTATAAACTCCTGTTTGCAACATGTAAGTGTGAGAATTTCTAAAAACTAGATAATTATTGTAATTAAATAAGAAAAATATTGTAGTTAAAATTATAAATAATCAGTACAATATTTAAAAATGTAAACGTGTTAAAACACCTTTAGGCTTTAGCTTGTCATAGCTTGTGCATAGCTAGTGCTATTTCAACGTAACAGCTGATAGCAGAGTTAGCTATGTACTGATCAACGATTGCTTTACATCGTCATTCGTACTGATAAGAATCGTATCCATTTAGAGGTTACCTACATTTTTAAATCAGATTCTACCAAACAAAATTCAGCATGAGTAAATAATAAATAAAATGTAGTGTTTTGTTATATAACATTACATGCTATGTTTTATTAGTTATATTTTTAAATTTCATATTTTCAGTTTCACATTATCTAGATTTGTTATGTTTGATTTTAGTTTTAGTACGTGTTCATTACCAACTTTAATACGAGTTGATAATAAGTCATGTGATATTATTGTAAAGTTTATGTTAAATTTAGTTTAAGATTTTTGTTACCTTGTTAGAACTCCATGCACTCTAATTTTAAGGTAGAGTCTCAGGGTACTCAATCGTATCATTTGGTTGTTTGTCTATTAAAAAAATAGATTTCTTGAATATTCGTCTTAGTATAATTTCTTTTTGTCATATCTACAATTAACATTAATCTAATATTATCATGCAGGTTTAAATACCTAACCCTAATAAATCAAACAATGGATTTATTTAAAGAAGTTCTATCGGTGATAATAGATGATATAAGTAAATGGAAATAAGAAATAGTTTCAAAGCAGAATGTATTAGTTGTCTGAAGTGTTTTCTGCAATGGAACGCGTGACCTGAATCTCTTCGCTCTCCCAGTTTCATAAGAAAAGATTAAGGCAATCTACATAAATATAATACAATGCTGTAATCTGAATATCGATTCTATTGGCAACGTAAGCAACGGTAACATTTCTCAATAATTTATTAATATTACTACGTTTTACCTAATAAATTAAGTAATATTTCATGGAATAAAGAAATAGACTATTGTGTTATCTAAACCTTCAACTTTTTATATGTTACATAACAAGTTACGTAACAAGAGCAAACTTTTCTAAAATTCGTAAAAAAATTTCAAAAATATTATGGTTTATCTTACTATGTACAGACAAGACTAATAAGTATTGGTTTATTTTTATTCAAAAAATAACCTTCTTAATAAAATGTGGGCTTGCCTAAAAACTTCCACAAAAAATTATGACTTATTTTTTAACATATTGCCTGCTATATGTCCCAAATATGTGTCACACTTGTCTTTAAAAATGGGCTACATGCATAAAAAATGAGTCACAGTACATTACTTACTTTTAACCCGTGTGTTAGTAATGTGTTTTCAAAAGTTATGGCTTTAGAGAGTGACATTGTATAGTTAGTCTGTTCAAATAGTTGGCCTATTACAAATATTAGGATATTGTGTATACAGGTACTTTTTCTTGTTGCCCTGTACTAGGATACTGTTATTATTTTTTATTTTATTATTTATTTTGCTTATTTTGGTTGATTGAAATAGTCTAGAATACTTTGAAACTAAACCCAGTTGTTTATTACATTTTTTATTGTAACACAAAAATGGGTCACATGGCTGTGACCCACTAATAGATTATGGTAATAAGAGTGTCACAATTTTATTTCACAAAAAAATTAGTATTGTTATTAAATAGTAAGTAAAATAACAAGATACTGAATAAAATCTGAAAAAAATATGTAAGTATGATGGCCCCGCTGTATGTGTCACAAAATTCAGTGTGTCAGTCAACGTGTAAAAACAATGTAAAAACTTTAGGGCCTACTTCATGTATAATTTACTTCCCTTTCGTTGGACACTGGAATCGTACAAGATCTGCCTGTACAGAACTGAAATAAGTGTGTAGTATCAATAAAACAAAATTGTTTGAAAAATAATTTAAAATCAGACGTATATATTTTCTTTTTGTGTTTGATATTTGGTGTCCGGGCTAGCCTTCTCAGTCCACTGGAAGATAATCACTACAAGAAGTTATGTCATGTTGGTTGACAAAGCAAGTCGGTAATACAACAACTGGTAACAAACAACGAACACATTTTAGCGATTAATTGTCCAAGGTCAAAAAAAAAAAAAAAAAAAAAAAAAAAAATTAGTGAGAAACACTCACACTACTTATAGGAAGTCATATTTTTTAATTAAAAATATTTACTACGCATCTCGTAAATCCACTGATTTCAAATAGACCAAAATTGAGTTTTTCCATTCATACTGTAATTTTTTAAAATATAAATTCTTCCACTTAAATGACTACTCTGGACATATTTTTTATTATATAGAATATAATTTTAGCTCATTGCTGAACAGATCAAAGACTTTCTTCAAAAATTATACTGATTTACAAATTAAAATAAACTAGCATCCAATGTAAGGTATATCACCTTGTGTAAATTTATTTAGTGTTCACGTCCACTGACCTACAATGCAAAACGTAGGTTTTTGTAGTGTGTAATGAACACATGTCAACATGTTTTCAGTTTATTTTGCTTTTTAGGGGGTACGATTTAAAATTAATGTATTGAAAAATTCTATTACCTACTTTTATATTTAAAGCAATTTTTAACAGCATTTTATACAGTTAATATTGTCTCTTCTATTGCTATTTGAAAAAGGACATTTTACATGTACTATTTATTTAAAGTGCCCATTACAGACAGGTGGAGTGTCAAATTATTTACACTCAATCTGTTTGTTGCAGGGCTAAAATAAATAGTTCTGTTTCTTATCACATGGTCAGCCAATTGAATGACTGAATCATTTAAGAGCAGAAGAGGTAGAGGTGTAAAAGACACTAATCAGAGTTATCTCCTCTGAAAGTAATGAATTTCATTATACAGCCAGACCCTGTGGTGAATGAAGTGAAGGTGTCATTTGCAGAGTGGAAAATATGTGCTTTTCAGAGGGCCCGGCATGCTGATAAGCGTACTTTTCCACTCAGTGAGGAAGGCAATGGTAAACCACCTCACTCCTCGTTTTACTTAGTAAAACCTCTACAGGTTCAAACCAGCCTTTTGGCTGATGACCTAAACAACAACAACAACATTTATTTAAAAAATAACTCAGTAGCTAAACAAGTTCATATATTATAAAATAGATAATTAAAAAAAATTGATTTCGGTATTAATATAATTTATCGGGACTGAAAAGATGTTGCGGAAGTTAAGGTGGCTAGACCAAGATGAAATTTTCTTCACATATTCTAACTGTATATTTTAATTTAAAATTTATCTGAAATTGAACGTTACATTAAATTACTTTGTGATCAAACATAAGTTATACAGGACTATTTCAATGCAAGTTTCCTTTTATTATAACATGGAAAAGTTTTGCCATTTAAATCTTTCGAAAGGAAATCGTGGTACAGAGAACTTTGTCAAAGTCAATTTTGTAGACTTGTTTCTTTGAGATTTCCAGGTTATTTGATTTTATATCTCTTAAAGCAAATACTACATTGTATTGACATATCACGTTTAGGAGGTTCAAATCTTGTTGTCCAATCATATGGTTCTAAGAATTATTCAAAATTGAAAAAGTTCATTGTTAACGTTCTTTAAGTTTTTTCTGAGTATGCTTTACTATTCTTTATTATAAGATTTATTGGGATGTCCGCATCACAGAGAAAAACATCAACGCTAAACGCCCTTGTTACTATTCATAGCAATCAGAGTATTTAAAAAAATTTTAACTTTAAAAATCAAAAGTAATTTAACCTAGTACAATTTTCAAAGTTGACATTCATATTTTTTTGTCGTCCGCGTTATCGCCTTTTTTAACGCCGAATTTTTGCGTGATAAACGGTCCAAGCGTTTTTGTTATCTCAGAATTTTTTTTTTGTCAATGCTTATAATTTTTTATCCAATAATTCACTTAATCGTTTTCATATTTTCAGACATACTTTGCGGTGACAATAACGCACTAGAAGAACACTCTAAGCAGCAATTTTTATCCTGTTTGTCACTTTCTAGCAAACTTCGTGATCTCTTACGCTGTTTCAAAAAAATATATTTTTTAACCGTGTTCGGCTTTCAAACCGAACATATTAATATGTGAATCTAACAAACACATAATTCAATCATATTTTGACAAAAATAGACAAATTATCACAAATTATGTTTATCAACTTTAAAAACTTCTTACAAGTAGTACTTATTACGCCAAAACAAAATATTTTACGGTAAGAAGTTAACTACAATCGCACAATAATCAAATGCAATATGTAACTCATTTTCATTAACTGTTAAGAGCAATGTGAATAGACTTGCTTTAACGCAAACTAATTACCGACTCGGCACTGTCGCATTCAACTATAGAACAAGTACATAGGTTTATATTTGGTGATAAGGGTAAAATATTAGTGATATGCTTTGATAGTATTAGTATGTTTTGTGATAGTATTGTTCGTCCTTATTCTTGGAGGTTAGTAAAGCATTAGACAAAGTGTGGCTTGTTAGTCTTCTACTTATACTAAAAAACCGTTCCCACACACATTTTAAGACTTACGTTTTTTTGTGTATTTCTGTTTTACGTCTGACTGTTTTGCAATTGCTGCTAATGCAAATGGTGAGAAGGATGACAGATGAAGTGAGTGATGAAAAAATGCTAGACCTGACCGGGAATCGAACCCCGGGGACCCCGGCGTAGAAGCCAGTTGCACTAACCAATAAGCCAACTGCCGACGTGGAGATATTAATTAGAGAACAGATATTTTCAAGTAAATTTTCGGGCTGCGCTAATTGAATACATTCAACAAATTTTGGAATTCCTCAGGGTAGTGTCCATGGACCAATCTTATATGTGCTGTTCAGCTCAGATTTACAAACGTCAAATTTGTACATTTTCAGATAAGATTGAAGCTCTCTCTAAGTATGAGGATCGGTTAGTCACCACCGAATGCTTGCAGGACATTCTTGACAGATCGCAGACATGTTTAGTTAGATAGAGGACAAAAGTAAATGAAGAGAAGTCGGTTCATGTAAAATTCACGCTGGGACGTCTAGACTGCCCTGGAATGTACGTCAACTGAAAACTGATCCACCGTCTAATGTCGTTAGAAATCTTGGTATGCATCTGGACTAACGTGAAAAGGGCATATTCAAGACAAGCATCATCCTTTGAACCATAAAGTAAAGAATATGTACTGGTTTTTACGTCGAAAATCAAGGTTATTTTCTCTTCTAAGATGACGCTCTATAATCTGTTTTAAAACCAGTGTGAACTTACGAAATTCAATTTTGGGGAACTGTCAGCAATTTGAACATAAACATACTTGAGGACCGAGATGAAACCATTAGAGAAATTCTTAAAGTACCTGGATACATTAGTAACACACGTGTCTTTGATAATATTCCGGTGAAGAAACTAACTGTTTACAATATCAAAGAAGGCTTCATGACCATCCAAATAATTACTCAATATTTTATCTCTAAATTTTTTAAAGCTCTAAACTTTTAGACTACAATATAATCGGTTTTGACTGCCAGAAGCGTCAAAAGATACTTCATCTGCAGTACAGATTTGTGTAGGAAGACTGTTAAGTATAATATTATATTTTTCATATAATATAAATGCTTGATTCGCGCATACTGTAATGTAAGTCAAGATTTCTTGAATTTGGTTGAGATTTGTAACTTTCAGTGAACACTAATAATATAATTACTTATTGGTGTAAATTTAAGAACAGATTTTAATGTTGCAGTTTCGTAATTAAAATAAAATATTATGTAGCAAAGTAATTCCACTGAGATAAACTTGAATCCACTTGCTAATTTTCTTGTAATATTTATCTTTTGTATTTAGAACTGAAGAGTTTTCATATTTTCACTATGGGACTATAATTGTATTAATTGCTTTTAGTTATGAATCGTACTTACTAAACCATTTCAATAAGAAAACATCTTCTAAAATACTATTTAAATTTAATATTCATATATTTTAGGCTTAAAAGTTTCTAAACGATATTTTACGGATTGTAGTTCCATGTGGGTTACAAATTGGATTGTGAAGTGTCATTTTGTGACAGTATGATGAATTCATGGAGGTACCGTTTAACACTACAGGAGTAAATTTATTTTATTCACAACAACACAAGGCTCTGCAGTAAAAATCATCGTTATTTTCAGAAAAGAGAAGTCTCGCCCCGTATGTATTATTTCTAACTTCCTAGTCATTAAAAAATAAAATGAAATTAAAGTGTTCCTGTTTATCTAATGTGGTACGGAGCAAACGTTTGTGTTGATAAACCGAGTCCGCCGCACTATACGAAACAATCTGCCTATTTTTATTTCGTAATAATTCACACTGGGTTGTTAAATATATTTTTTCCTAACTTCATAACTAAAAATAAAATAAGCCGAGGAAAGTTATTTGTGTTTTTAGTTTATTTAACGTTATGGAACTGGAGCAGTGGGTTTTGAGTTATGAAAATTTTAAAATTTTAAATAGGGATCTAGTACGGCCAATTTGGCTACGTGGTGGTCAATTTTTGGAGCCTGCCACAAAACAACTCTGAATATTCTTCAAAGACACCAGTCAAAAGCACTTAGAGCAATAACTAACGCACCTTTTTACGTAACCAATCATACCCTTCACAAAGACCTGAAAATACCAACGGTTCAAGACATTGTAAACGCAACATACAACTCATTACACACAAAGACAATTTGACCACATAAATCCAAATGTCCAATCTCTTTTAACTTACGATCTCCCTGTTAACAGATGACTGAAACGAAGGTGGAATAGGTATCTTCTCCGACCACCATAAAAATAATTAAAATTTAGCTTGTCATGCTTGTTTCATTTCATAAAAAAATCTAAAAAAGGAAATTTTTAATAAAAAAATCTCCATCATAGTTTACACATCATTAACATTCAAAATATTGGCACTACATTCATTATAAGATTTCACGCCGAAATCGGTCACTGGATCAATTCACATTCTCACCATTCCTCATTCATCCCAACTCATTTACTAGTTGTACTTTGAAAATTGTACAGTTGTAAATAAAAATAAAGTTGAAGCCAAAAAAAAGAAAAATAATAGGAATCGAATCCGGGACCTCAGCGTTGTAGGCTAGCGCGCTAACCACTACTCGATAGCGGGTATCTATATTACTGTTATTAGTATTTTTGAACCAATGTTCAATTTATTGTCAATGTAATTTTGTATTTTATCTTTATTCAAAGAGACTTTTCTTACATTTTTCGTGATCTGTCTTTTTCTTTTGTACAACAGCTACTTACTTTTAGATAATAGTCTTTGTACTCGTATCCAAGTTACTCTCACATTTCTACCTTCACAGTTGAATTTCTCTTACATTGTCTTTCATTGAGTGATTTTTTTCTTACATTCTGATGCAATGTAAAGAATGTTAAATCTGATTTCCCAGATGTATTGAAACGAATTGCTTCCTTTAAATTGGCTTTCATATTCTGAGTCTGTATACGTTGCTAGGATACTTCTAAAATGTGTAGAAAATAGTCGTAGGAAATTGTTACTTATTATACAGATAATTTGCAATACAAAGCGCAGATACAGAACACAGTGTAATAGTACAGATACCTTTATCTTTAACCCTTACAGTACCAGGGAAATATTGTGAGTGCTTACCGAAAAATGCCAGGTATTTTCCACTAGGTACTGCTTAAAAATGCTATCCTATTTTCGTGCTATTTGTAGCATTTTATATACGAGTATATCTATCCATAACTTGACTATTTTTAAAGATAACTTAAAAATACAAAAAATAGAAACTTCTGCTTAAACATTTAGTTTGTAGAAACTTCTTTTTCAATTAAAAAAAACACTAAAAATTATATTACCCAACTTCCCTTATATCGTTTTAAAGATGATTTCATTAGGTACAAAGTCATTTAAACTAATTTACGTTTTGTGAAATATAATAAAAATACAGCGATAAATTTTTTAAGAATCCAATTTTTAGTTTTTCGTTTTAACTTTGGAAAGTACGTACTAATATACTGTAGAACATCCTAATTTCTAATAATTACATTAAAAGTTTGTAAATGAAAAATGCATATAAAACACTACAAACACAAAAAATAATCAGCAATAATTAAAATAAAAATAGAGCGGAAAATTAAAATTCTATGTTTTTTTTAGTCAACGTACTATAATAAAATGAGGCTGGCATTTTTTGGTTGAACTGCTGACGTCCTAATTAGGATGCTAATCCTAATGTCAGTGCACTGTAAGAGTTAACAAAATTTTATTTGACAATCTATGTTGACTCTTAACAGTCTACGCAAGTAAAAGTTTGCAAAAGGTTACGTACTACCTATTCTACATGTATTTTGCCAATAATAGTTTTAAAATTAAACTAACATGAGAAAACTTATGTAAACTAACAGATTTATTTGCGGTCTTCAAGCTAATAGTAAACAGTTTATAATACTCTTTTCCTAAATACTTTTAGCGACACAATTTTTTTAAAACTTTTGTGAATAATATTTACAATCAGTAAAATTATTGAACCATAATTGAATTTTATGACATTGTAAAATAAACCATGATATATTATTACGCCAACTGGTGTAACTATAATATTACGAAACTGTATTTGTTGTTAAAGTGACAATTTTCAATGTGTTTATTATAAATACAAGATTTAAAACTGACCGATTTAAAACTGACAAAGACCGTGGTTAGCATACAAAGCAAACGGTTCTGGGTTCGATTTCCGGTTAGGGTCTAAAACTTTTAACACGATAAAATCCGCCATTACAATACTAAAACTCAAAGTAGTAGTCGTTAATGAACAACTGTCGATGCGACTTCTTTTGATACTTTTTTATTGAAAATTTAGTATCTATTATTACACTTTTATAACAATTTCTGAATATGGAACTAAAGGCCGAACTTGAATGACTTGCTGGACCTTGCAGTTATCACTACAGTCCTACAATTGGCCAAGGAGATCACTTGGCCAGAGGCGTTATAAACGTCTGTGCTGAGTACCCGGTATTGCCCTAGTGTACATATTTTGTATGAGAGGATTGACATGTAAATCAAATTTGTAGTGCATCGTTTTGTATAGTTATTTCGCCAGGTCATTTACATAATTGGATTTGTAAGTCTTCGTGCAACATTAAGTTTATGACGTAAATAGGGCATTGCATTATCGCTCGTAGAATCTTGTTTTGAATCGATTGCATGATTTTCGTGTGTGAACGTTTAGCAGATCCCCAAAGTTGAACTCCATATGTCCAGATTGGTTTTATGATTGTCTTGTAGATTGTTTATAGTGACTTTAAAAATTTAATAAAAAACTTATTGTCGGCTAACTAAAAAATTAAAAGAAATAAAAATTTTATGAGAGATAGTCGTCGCTGTTAATTTTCAATTTTTGTCTGGACGGTAAGTGTAAAATTTCGAAATCTTTCAGTAGGCTATAAGTAATTTATTTTTATTTGATTTTTTTTTTATATTCTGAACTTCTCGTAAGAGGAGTAGTATTAGACTTAACAATGTGATTATAAAAGCACGCGTATAAGGAAAGCATCAAAATATATAATAAAATCGGAGTTTATGACGTATCAAAAAGTTATTTCAGAAAATGGAAATAAAACTTAAAAGAAATAAATATAGACAGACAGAGATGAAGAGAAAGTACGAGTGCTTTATAGAGGGAAGAGTTAACTTATAATATTTTTATGAAAATCTTTTTTACGACGGTAAATATTTTTAACTTTCCTGTAATTTTTATGCAGAGATGCCCATGATTGTCTGAAATTTACTTAGTGAGTCTTACCCTATTAACTGCTAAAGAAATAAACTGAACTTTTTATGAAAACGATTTTATTTCATTAGCTAGAAAGTAACAGGTTTTCCACTACAGAACAAATAAACATTATGATTATCGTTTAATAGTTTATAAATTAGTAATAACTTTAAGAATTTTGTATTGTCTGTAAACAAACGTTTGTATCATACATAAAAACAATCACGACCTACAATCCGTGAAGTTAAACGGTATTTCTCGCGCGGGTGAGCCTAATATGTTTTTCACGGTTGATGAGCTCTGCTGTTCGACACGTTTAGACCAATCAGAACGTTTACCAGCGTTGTCAGATTGTACCTGACAAACATTACGTGCGCATGCGTATAAGAGCCGCAATAATTTACTCTCGTCTTGCATCTCATATTGAACACATCGATTATATAGCGCGTTAACATGCAATACTTTATAATAATAATCAGCTGATTGTACGTTTATAGGTTGTAATTATTGTAATTGAAAGACCAAAATCATGGCCGACGAAATATTCAACTGAGCTACAAGAGCAAGTGTTGGCAACGTTGCTGGCAAGTCATCAGGTAGCTATAAAGTGGGTAGGGGGCAATGCATACGTTCAGAGCTCAGCAGCCGTGAAAAATAGTATAGCTGTTACTAATCTAACTAAAAACATCGTCAGCGTTGATGAATATACACTCGTAACACGACGTATATACACTACGTAAATTCGAAAATGAAAGTAACATTTCTTGAAAGATAGATATAGGCTATACGTAAAACTATCATTTAAAATTGTTCAGTTAAATGGGTAATTTACACGTCTATTCAATTAATGTAGTGTGTACGATGTTTGTAGAATTGTACGATATCCCCGCACTGCTACCCACTCCTTCGCAGTGTTATCAACGTCAGAGCTACTATTAAATCTAAAGAACTGTACGTATAAACACTGTTCTAGACGAAATACAATGAATCACAGGATAACACGACAGACTTTTGAACGTCATCAAAAGCTTTTGGCAATTAATATTTTTGTTAATAGTGACTCCACCACAGTTTGAAACATTTCAAAATTTTAGACTTACCGCATAGACTAAAAAAAATTAACAGAACAACTATTACCGATAAAATGTTTATTTCTGATAATCTTTTAATTAGCTGACAATAACTTCTAAATTCTGTATTTATAACAAACACATTGAAAATTTACCTCACCAAATAACTACAGTTTATTTTTAAATTGGAGTTATGCCAGTGGGCGTAATCTCTATCAAGGTTTATTTTACAATGGAATAAAATTTCTTACATTTAGATAATTTAACTTCTTGTAAATAGTATTTGAAAAAAAAGTTTATTTAAAATTAAAAATTAAATTTTGTGCAGGTGAAAATTTCGAAAAATCATTTATAGAAACTAAAAATGTAATTTCTTTTATGGACATATTGCAGTAAATTTTAAAATTAGTTATAGATTTTTGGTTAGAAACATATTTACCGATCTCTGGCAGTTAAATTATCTGAAAGTTAATAGTTAAATTCTGTAGTTTATGTACAGTACGCTTGTGTAATTTTAAATTTGTTGATTTTAACAATACATTTTTTAATATTAAACAGCACAAAAGGTTATCTTTATAATCAAGAAAGTTGTTTTAAATAACGAGTGATAAATTATGGATATTTCTTTACGTAACAAGCTATTTGCTTTCAACTAATATGGTTCGACCTTAGCTATTCCACGCCTAACCATTTTGCAGGCATTAGTATTCAGATGTCGATGCCAATATAGCATAGGGCTAGTATAGAATATCCAATGCCCTGCATGGAAAATCAGCGCTGAAGTAGGAAAAAGAAAGATAAATAATATGTTTTATGAAAAAAATCACTTCGTTAAGCTATATTCCTGTATTTTTTCTGTAATTCAAAAAACAGATTCATGATATACTAACCTACATACATAGAATAAACCTACTACCTACATAGTATAAAAACAGTTAACGCAAGATATTTTTAACCGTTTTTCCTTAAATTGTTATTTTGGAAATACAGGGTAATTTCTAGAGTTTAAATTTAAGCACACTTATCTATTCACGTCGGAGTTTTGTCACTGGACTGTGTCTCCACTCACATTTATTTATCATGTTAATTTTTTCCAAATTTTGTGTTATCACATTCACTGATTGTTTCCAATAAATTCTAAATTTCCTAAATAAAGAGAAAAAAATTTAAGAAGTAATATAGTTTGAATTATATTGTATTGAAGTCTCATTAAATGTTTTTCGAACCCAATAATCAGTTACATTATCTTTATTAAAATAGTAATTTTATAGAAAATTAATTTGTTTACTAAAAATATTGGGTGTTGAAAAATAATGAAATTGGTGAACTAGAATAATTTTGATATAATAGTAATTGTTTCTAATTTACTATGGTCATTTATATATTTTTTGCAGTAGCAGTAGCTATAGAAGTGACAATAACAGTAAAATTAACATTAGTACGAGGGTCATCTCTAGAGTAAAGACCGTTTTGTTGTAAAAACATTATTCAAAAAAATATGTAAAAAGAAAGTGATACAGAACGAAATACGCAACTTACATTAATGCTCTACCCATTGGCCAAATGAATTAAGATATTTGTCATAGCGGATCCACCAGCTTCAATATACCCTCGTCATATTCTTCTCCCGCCAGTTCATTTAGCCACTTTAATTTTGATTTAAGTTTAACGTCAACTGCGAATTTCTTACCACCAAAAATTCTTTCAATTTTATAAACAAATGGTAATCTGAAGGCGCTAAATCTGGACTGTACGGTGGGTGACTGAAAATTTTCCATCCAAATCTTCTCAGTAAATCGAGCTTCTTACCAGCTACATGTGAACGTGCATTATCGTGCAAGAGTACGATGCCGTCGGTAAGCCGTCTACGGCACCGATTTTGAATGGCACGTCGTAACTTGCGTAGAGTTCCGCTGGAATATTCTGCATTTACAGTCCTTCTGGGTAGTGTAAAGTCAATCAACAGTATGCCAAATCGATCCCAAAAAACTGTGGTCATCAATTTCCTTCCAAAAGGCAGTGGCTTGAACTTTGTCGGTTTCGTTGGCGACTGAGGATGACGCCATTCACATGACTCCCGTTTTCTTTCTGGCGTGTAATAAGAAATCCACGTTTAATCGCCGGTAATTATTGAATTAAGGAATTCATCACCATTTTCTCTGTAGCGCATTAGAAATTCCATCGCAGAACTCATTCGGATTTGTTTGTGACGTTCCAATAACACGTACGGCACCCAACGCGCGCAAACCTTTCTGAAGCCTAAATGTTCACGCACAATGCGACAATAACAGCTCTTGAAACATCAGGAAAACTAAGGGCCAATTCAGAAATAGTCAGGTGACGATTGGTTTTGATTTCTTCATCGGTATTTTTCAACAAGCCCTCGTTGATTATTGAGAGCCTCCCCAAAAGTTCGCCATCATGCACATTAACTCTCGTATTTCTAAACCTTTCACACCATTTTCAAACATTTCTTTAATTCGTTACATACACAGTAAAGTACACAGTAAGTTGTATTACATACATTTATTTATTATTACCGTACACAGTAACCAATTCCCTATAAATTTCGACCGGTTTAACGTTTTGATGGTTTAAAAAATGTATCACTCCACGTATTTCACAATCAGTGGCAACATCAATTATCTGATTTATTTCAAAACGCAATAATACCTAACGTAAATAATACAAATACAGCAACGCGACAACTGACAAACAACAATGCAGTGTGTATATTACGAGACTGGCCTTCCACCACACAGGTTAGCCAATTTCAAGGCGAGAAATTTCCCAACGGTCTTTACTTTTGAGATGACCCTCGTAGTAGTAGTAGTAGTTTTAGTATTAATGGGGTTGGTAATTATAGTAGGCCATATAATATTTGGATCAGAATGTGACTGCAGTTCTATCTTAGTGGACAAGGTTTTTTTCTTTGTTGAAAAATATAATTAATAGAGAAGCAATATATGTGTTGTATTTAGTTGTTTTTATGTAGCAATGTAAAGAAATAAGTTTATGATTCAATACATAAGTAAACTCATTCTTTGTGGATGTAAAGTACGAGTATTAGGCCGCCGTGTAGAATATTTTAGTATAAATACCAGAACGTATACTCAGTATGCGCAGTATAAAAATCTTATTTTTATAAATATTTTAGCGGATTGAATATGTAGGTGTTAAAATTGAATTTTATTGCGAGCTAGTTAAAGCGGTGTTTGTATTAAATTATACTGCCTCAAAAATAACTGAAATCATGCCTCTAAGCAATAAATTCATTTTTGTAGATCTTAAATTAGTGGGAATATAAAAAGAAATTTTAGATTTCAGTGTTAAAAATTTGAATAGACTTATATGATCATAGACATTTTCTGTCAATAAATTTATCAGGCAAAAGTTATCTCAAAATTCAAAGCAGTAAATTTTTTTTTTGGATTTGCCTTATAAATTGTTAACATTATTTTTGTATTTTGTTTTTTACTTTCTCTTGCCCTAAATTAATACATCAAGAAGGAAAGTATTGTTTTTTTTTTTGAATAACTGTAAATCTACGATCTGCTCTCATAGAACAATGAGTAGATGTGTTGTAAGTATAAATCTTGAGTAAGTAATACCCCTTGGTATTACTCTATAAAATTTCCCATTTTGTTGAATTGATCTTGCCAGGAATGTAAAATAAATTACACAATCACATATTAAAATAAATCTGTAGGGTGTAGTCTGCATAGTCTTCTGTGTGTTCCACTGTTGTCTAGGAGATTGATGGCTTCTGGATTCTGATGATTTTCAAGTCTTGTTTGGTAACTGGTGCAAAATTTCTGTATAGCTTCGTGTACCGTGGGAGTGTTCGTGTCTCTGTGCAATATAGTGTTGGATATGTACCAAGGTGAGTCCATGATGTTTCGAAGTATTTTTGACTGAAACCGTTGAATTATTTCAATGTTACTGTGACTTGCTGTGCCCCAGAGTTGTATCCCATATGTCCACACAGGTTTAAGTACAGTTTTATAAATTAACAATTTGTTTTGTGCCGATAATTTGGATTTTCCATTAAGCATCCAATACAGCTGTTGGTATTTAAGATTTAACTGTTTTCGTTTGTTCCATATGTGAGTCCTCCATGTTAGACGCCTGTCCAGGTGGAGGCCAAGATATTTTGCCGTATCGGATTGTGGAATTTGTACGTTGTTAAAAAAACGCTGGTGAACATGTTTCCCGTTTTAGTGTAAATGTGACGTGCAGACTCTTGTGTTCATTTGTTTTTATACGCCACTTTTTTGCCAATTTTGTACGCTGTCTAAGTGTTGCTGCAAGTTATGAGATGCAATTTATGCATCTTCGTGTATTGCCTGAATGGCTGTGTCGTCGGCAAATGTTGCCACTGTAGTGTTGTCATTTTGTGGAAGATCAGAAGTGTAAATGGTGTACAAAACAGGAGACAGCACGGTTCCTTGAGGAACACCAGCTTCAATTAATTTTAGAGATGATTGTTCGTCCTTATATTTCACTGTAAAGTATCGGTCCTCCAAATAAGATGCAATAATTGAGTAATACTGATGGGGAAAATTTTGTTTAATTTTAAAAAGAAGACCCGCATGCCAAACTTTGTCAAAGGCTTGCTTGATGTCAAGAAATGCCGTGGAGCAATATTTCTTTTCTTCAAGTGCTTTGTAGATGTTGTTTACAACTCTGTGGATTTGCTCAATCGTGCCATGACCTTCTCTGAAACCAAACTGGCAATTCGGAATGAGATTTATGGTATCCAGTACTGGGCGTAATCTCTGAAGCAATAATTTTTCAAATACTTTTGAAAGAATTGGCAACAAACCTATTGGTCTGTAAGATGATATTTCGTGTGGTGGCTTCCCAGGTTTTAGGATAATTATAATTTGAGCAACTTTCCAGTAAGAAGGAAAGTACTCCAGACGTAATATTGCATTAAAAATTATTGTAATCAGCCTAAGGGAAGTTCTCAGGGAAGTTGTCAGGAAGTTCTTTCAACATTTTCCCCGTGATGAGGTCAAAACCTGGTGCTTTATTCGAACTCAAATTTACTTTAATGGTGTGTTTTATTTCAGACAATTTAAATACTTTTATTGGAGGACTCATTTGAAACGGAGAACTAAAATATTCAAATAATTCTTTTTCATCGTCTGGATTGCATTCAGATGGGAAAGGTTTAAAAACCTCTTATAGGTACTCGGCAACCGCTTCAGCCTTGTCATGATTACTTTTAGCCCAACCAGTTGAAGTTTTAAATGGAGATGTGTGTTGCTTCGGACGTTTAGCTTTCTTCATTTGCTTCCACAAAGAATAGTTTGTCGTGTTGTCAGGAGACAAGAGTTCCAAATATTGTTGTATTGAGTCGTTAGTAAAATTCCGTAACATTCGTTTCAAAGTTTGGGCAGCGTTATTGAAGAGCCTTTTATCATGCGGGTTCCTAGAGCGTTGCCAATTTCGTCGAAGTCATCGTTTTTCAGTAATGGCCTGTTTTGAGTAACCTGGTAGATATCGGTTTGTTTTGAGAGCCTAATAACCGGTGTAGCTTCCCAGCCAGCAATTTTAATCGTTTTAGTTAGATGTTCTACAGCGCTGTCGATATCGGTCGTGTCTTGTAATCTCAAGTTGCAATCAAGATTTGCTTCCACTAAAGTTCTAAACGAATCCCAATCAGTATGTTTATTGTGTAAGGCTGGAAGAGGCGATTGAGTTTGCAGGTTTTGACTGAGCGAAACGATGACCGGTGAGCGATCGGATGACAGGTCGAAACTTGATTCAATGTTCGCATAAACGTCTGGAATACCTTTCGTCACGAAGAAGTCTAAAAGATCTGGCACTCTGTTTTCATCATTCGGCCAATACGTGGGCTCACCTGTAGACAAGCATGTTAACTGAAGATCTTGAATCACAGTAAGTAGAACTCGTCCTCTTGGAGATGTTAGTCTAGAGCCCCAGTATGTACTTTTGGAATTAAAATCAGCTCCAACTATAAACCGTCTTCCTAAACTGTTGAAAAACGTGACAAGAATTTCAGGATTCAGTCTATATCGTGGCGGTAAATAAGCAGCGGATATGTGAAGTGGACCCATCCAGTCTGTTACCACAACACTACTGGCTTGAATCTCATCCGTTTGATATGGAGGTAACTGGTTGTGAACAATAGTACTCTTAATGAGTAGAGCCGACCCTCCATGTGCTCTTCCATCCGGAGAATTTGTGTTGTATATGTCAAAACCAGGAATTTTAAATGTGTGTTGTTGCGTAAAATGCGTTTCTGAAATCAATAATATGTCCAAGTTCTGGTCTATTATAAAGGCGTGTAGTTCCTGTTTGTGCTGCATGAGTACGTTGGCGTTCCAAAGTGCAATACGAAATCCCCGTTCCATTAATGCAGTTTTGTCAGAAGTGATGATATGATGTTTAGAATAGTGCGTATGTCTTCAGATAATTTTAATTGGTTCTCTATTTGACGTTCAAGTAATTGTTCCAGTTTTGAAAGTCTTGTGTCCATATAAGTGACATTTGACGGGTATGAAGGTTGTTTGTCTTGAGTTTCAGTGGAGTGAACTTTAGTGGCTTGTGCAAAGGATTGAGGTCTGTTTAAAAGGCGAGGGTCCCGAGGAGAAACAGATGGAGAAATTTTTTGAGGAGCAGGTAGTTTATCCCTGTCTGGTGTAGCCTCCGGTCTGGCTTCTGAAGTATTAGTGTCATTTTGGTACGTTGTAATTCGTTTTCTGGGTGAAGGAAATTTTCTCATTTTGATCTCCTTGTAAATAGAGCATCCCTTGTAATTAGCGGGATGCTCACCATTACACAGCACACACTTCGCTTTTGTAGTCCTGTCTTTCTTATTGTTT
Organism: Catonia carolina; assembly: GCA_035578175.1. Classification (NCBI taxonomy): domain Eukaryota; kingdom Metazoa; phylum Arthropoda; class Insecta; order Hemiptera; family Achilidae; genus Catonia; species Catonia carolina. The sequence continues at coordinate 327,338,899 of JAQMRL010000001.1, read as the reverse complement.
TAATGTATTGTTTTAATGTATTGTAGTCCTGTATTTCTTATTGTTTTAACGTATTGTTTTAATGTCAACTTTTCGAAATCAAAGAAATACACATTTTCAGACCCCCTGAACCCAAAACCAAGTTACAACAAACTTACGCACGCGCACGCGCGCCCAAGTCACTGTTATTTCATACATTTTTTGCTAGAGTGCTTCGTTTAGCATCAATCGGTGTTACTTTTTTTATTCAAATCAGAAAAATGACTTTTTATTTTTTGAAAACTAATTTTATTTATAATAAAATAAAAATAAACTAACGTTATAGTAAACTTAAAACCTAAAATGTCTATTTTAAATATTGTTTTGTACACAGCTTACTTTAGCGTCAATTGGTGATTTTCCATATTTTGAAGTAAAAACAGAGATTGATTTTCATTTAGCTTTCTTCACTCAAGATTAAAATTAGATTATATTTTCAATGTTACATTTTTTACTCATGATAAAACATGAGTGTTTTGTTTGTTACATTGGCAAGAGAAAGTCATATGGGTGTTTATAATTGATTTTTCCTCTTATTTATTTATTGTAAATATTAGTGGTCAAAAGTAAACATTCATCCGTAAGTACTTTGTAAGTACTATAGATAAGTACACTTCGCTTTGAGTCATATAAGTTACTAAGAAAATGAAGGAAAATGAAACGATACTAGTAATTCAAAGAAATGAAAGAAAATGAAACGATACTAGTAATTTATCAGTTGAAAAATATTCTCTACAGAAAAGCGGAGTTGCATAAACGTAATGCAGATTGCACAACGTATCACTTTAAGTAGTAAGAGTATAATGCTATTTTTAAACCGATATTTTTTTTGATTTGTTTTCTATAGATAAGTACAATTCAAAATGATCATTGCGTATAGAGGGACTAATTAAGAAATTATGGAAACTGTAGAGCTTTGTAAGCTGTGAGCGTCAATATCTCTGGTAGCAGTTAAAATTCCCCTAGACCTATTTGGCTATTCAGTCATTGATTTTCCTATGTATAAAGCTATTTTATTCGGTTACTGAATACAAATGCATTGCAGCGGCGGATTCACGAGTTTAAAGTCAAATGTCAACAGTTAAACCATAATGAATTCTGTTCTAATTGATACCTTATTCCATTTTATCCCATCTAAATAGGTATAACCACGGTTACTTTACTAGGAAACTGTGGATAAATCTAATATTTTATTGCAAGTTGTTACTTTTTTCAATAAGCAATTCAAATATTTGCTCGACTATATTAGTAAGTATGTTTCATAACTAGTGTCTAGTTATATTATAAATAACTAACGTTTGTTTATTTGTTCAAGATATTCTCAAACATAACCTAACTGATTTCAAAAATGCTTTCACTGTTGGAAAACGTAGATAGGCTATTTATAACATTAGGCTACCTAATTTCCAAGTCTTGAAAATATTATAATTTCTATACTGAAGTTATATATCTTTTTTATTTATTTTTCTGTAAGGTAGTTTGGGAGGATTAGTTATTTTATCTATCAATATTACATCTATATCTATAGTATACAAAATATTTGTATTATACAGTTATCAGTTATGGTGCAAATTTATACAGGATAAACAGGATGTTTATCAGTGATGGCTTTATACTACTACAGGATGGCTTTATCCTTACTCAGTTATTTAATGATGGAAAAGATATTAAAAAAAAACATTCTATTTTTGCATAGAAAGTTCTGTAGACCTTCCAAAAATTAAAAAGATAGTACCATTTAAAAAATCGTAACATACTCTTCTTATATCACACATCAAGTTATTTTCAGGTAGTATTCCTCTCCATTTAATGGTTATTAATACTGATTAAAAATAAATTCTGTTTCCAGTACTACGTAATTTGTTTTATTTTTACAGTAATAATTTTGTTAGCAACGTGTAAGGGTGTGTAGAAAGTTAATTAAGTTAAGTTTCCCGTGAAGTGCAAAGAGCGGGGGGTTTTTAGTGATAAATAAATTGAATTATTCTAAGAAGTTAAATGAGAACCATTGGTTAATACAGTTTTAAAGGTAATTTTAACACTACAATTTTAATATTATTTATATATTAGCTTCTTAAAAATCATAAATACTTCACACACTGTTACAATAAATTCTCGTTAAATTCTATTATTACGATTTCAATTATTTTGTGGTTTTATAATTTATTTTAAAAATAGGCATGATGACGTCTGATAAAGAAAATGAATGATAATATATAACAATAATAATTTAAATAAATTTTTAAAGCGATTCCTTATAAGTAAGATCTCCATTGATTGTTAAAATAAAATAAAAAAGCAAAATAAGTGGGAGGTGTAATATTACACAGCCATTGTTAATAATAGTAATAACAACGTGTGACTATGACTGTAATATAAGGCGTAGGTCACAATATTCTAGAGATTCTTTCATTTTAATATTTATGAGGTTTCTTTTTTAATATGGTGTCAGGTTATTGCCGCTTCAATCATCTACTGGAACTGAAATGAAACACGAGTCAATCAAGTACAATGGCAACGAAGGGCAGGGCTCTGACATCGTAAAATAATTACTTTTCATTTGTACCGTGCCAATAATACATTGCAATTTTATGTATTTGTAATAATTTCAATGGAAATATAACAAGAAAATATATAAAAGTTTCCAATTATTAGTTAAATAAAAGGAGTCTAATTTTTTACACCACGTGCTTATTAAGAGAGCAATGACATATTATGAACTTTTTTTCTCTATTTAGGAAATTCACAATCTGTTAAAAACAATCAGTGAATGTGATAACACAAAATTTGGAAAAAATAACATGATAAATAAACGTGAGTGGAGACACAGTCGAGTGACAGAACTCCGAGGTAAAAAGATAAGTGTAGCATTAGTGCAGCATTTAGAACACTGTAATGGATAGTCAATTACAGTACTACGTTAATTGATGAGGTCCCAGCTCTATCGACGTTTTAGACGTCTTATTAGATTGAAAGAAGCCTGTACAACTGTTTGAATCTGTCCTGGAGTGCCTTTCTCGTTTTATCCACGTGAGCCTCTTATCTAGATATAAACCTAGATAACGGATAGATTCAGAAGTGTGAAGTTGAGTGTCATAAAGATACAAAGGAGGACAAATTCGTTTACGCAGGGTAAATATAACGTGACACGCTTTTGTAGTGTTGACTTTGATCCACCATTTGGTAAGCCATGATTCTAGGCGAGAAATATGCTGTTGAAGAACATACGATACTTGAGCGGAGTTATCGGCAGAGTACAAATTAATATTACAGTATCATCCGCGTACGAAGGAAGGAGTGTATGTGGATGGGACGGTACATAGGAAGTGTAATAGAATATACAAGTAGTGCCAAGAGATCGCTGAGATACACCAGCTAGTAGTGGGCAGTAATGAGAATCAGCATTTCTTCGGAGACATAGAAGAAACGTTCCATTAAAAAGGACTGAATTATTAAGTAGTAATGGCAAAAAATAACTCTTTAGTGAGCAGGCCGCTGTGCTAAACCCGATCAAAGGCTTGGCTTATATCGAAAAAAACACCTGCGGCATACTCTTTACATATTATGAACTAAAATAAAAGAAATCTGATTTTTATAGTAAAAACTCACCAAATGAAACTCGTTCATAAGATAATCACGATTACTTTCTGATAAATTAAAATGTTTTAAACCATATATAACTAATGTAATATCTCTTCTGGAAATTCGATTTAAAACCTGGAGATCATTACTTACATAACACGCTCAAATGATATAACCTTAAATCCAGGAAAGTGTTAGTTGTAAATTACGTCATCTTAGTTCTATTACTTTTTTAAATTTATTTGATGGTGAGATTTGCCTTTTTATCGGTCTATACGAAAATTGAATTTTAAGGCATTTTGATCTTTCTTGTCAGATTAAAGTTTACCAAACACCAATTATTTTACTGAGCGGTAGAGATAAAATAACTCATAGAACAAGTTTTAGTGAAATCATTAAATTTAAAGATTTTTCATAAAAACAACAAAATAAAATTAATAAACCTGTTGTGAAATACTCACCAGATTTTCTCTACCCTCATGTAATTAATGTAAAATATAACCTACGTTTAATCATTAATAATCAACATAAAATGAAAACCAATCTAAATTTGTTTATGAGTGAATGTAATGCACAAAATCACTAACTGACTCTAAACTAGGTTCTGTAGAGAAAACTGCTGGAAATAAGTTGGAGATGTTTTCATTTCCTCCTATATTTTGGATTGTACAATTTTACCGTAAAATGCATACTAAAACCGCAGCATTAAAAATTTTCAATTTTTTACCCATTTTGAAAAGAAACACAAAAACTAACTAGTAATTGATGCTAAACTAGGCGTTATAGAAAAAGTTTATGAAATGGAATTTGTATGGTTTTTAATTTCTTACTACTTAACTCATACACATTGCCCCAAAATGCATACTAAGGCCACAATCTTTAAAAAACTTTTTAACACGAGAGCACAGCCTTCCTAAACATTTCAGAAGACACGGTGCGTACCATGTTTTAAAGCATATAAATTTAGTAAATAAGGCGATAAAAAAAATCGTAGGGGCCGTTTTTAAGTTAATCACAAGTGGAAACCCAACGAATGAGTACTACTTCCAATTGACTGATTTTGATTAAAATGTTCATGTTGGGTTCCCAAGTGGTACCTATTTTAAGTTCTAAGTTTCAGCTTCGTATTTTATTCCGTTCGTGATAAATTTTGTTCACACACAGACCAATCGCTAAACACATATATTTTGGTTTCAGGGGGCCTGAAAAAATGTATATTCGGAGAATACTAGATTTGGAAAAAACAAAATGAAAACAATACTTTCCTTCCGTAAGTATTCATATACGGCAAGAGAAAGTTAAAATGGAAGAAGAATAATGAATTTTATATGTTTCAAAAGTACATTTCTACCAGACAGGTAATTAAGTAGTCAGATCGGTAATCTAGTGTAATGAATTGAATTTAAGAAATAACGCAGTTTATCTACTTTTACTCAAAACTGATAATTCGACTGCATTGTAATTTTGCTATCCCGTACAAAGATCTACAAAACCCATATTAGGCAATGAAAAAAGTGGTAGCTCTAATCTAAAAAAATTACTTGTCAAATTTATTTTAAGTCCAATCAATAAAATAATATTATAAAAATACTAATATAATAATCCTTATCTTGTTATTATACCAAAAAAACCTACAACTGTTAAACAACAAAAGTAACCTACAGATAAGATAACGATTAAAGTGAGAAAATTGGCTTAATGCCTTTATAAAGATCACTGCCGAATAGAGATAGTCCGGGACTAAATTAACGGTCTGAATAACGGTGTGTCTGCTTTGTAGATGACAATCAATCATCTCTTTTCATATCTATGCTCCGATGTCCTTTCAGTTGCCTATCTGAGTTCCCTGTTAATGTTTCTGAATCGTCAACAACTTTTAAAAATTCGTTTCTCTTGTACACTTAGGTTTCAAATTCATTATTACAGTGACTTAAAAATTCCATAGGTAAAAACCTTAATGTAACGTAATTAATGGTATTTATAAGCAGCTTATTATAGTTCGATTTAGAAAGCTTTTTTCTCAAGGGTTCTGAGATATACTTCCGGTTAAGTCTGAGATTATTACAACATTAATTTTTATCTTTCGTATTTCACTGTCTGTATTGGTGTGTCTCTTATTGCACTTAACAGTTGGTCGTAAAAAAAGACTGGATTTAAATGTAGGCCCTATTTATCTGTATCGCTTAAGGTATAAATGTTGCAACCCTAGTGCAACGTTTTTATGAAGTAGGATTATTATTGAGTGAGGAAAAACATGATATCTTATTTAATTGCTGTAAAATCATGGATAAGAACTTTACTTTCCGCACTGAAATTAAAAAATTCTTCCCTTTAGTGCTTATAATAGAATTGAGTACTCCTGCAGTAAAATATAATTACATTTTTGTGCAGGTGTATTAGAGTACTTCATAAAAAATTCGGTCGTTAAATATATTATGTCTTTCTAGGAACTCAATATACATATCTTCAATTTAATCGCAGTCTTCTGACGATTTACATGCTTATGTCTAGTTTTAAAACTACTGCAACATTAATCCTTATTTTTTATATACGTTTTTAATCTCTTTATTTAGATGACTACAACTACATTATTTAGATATTTCTTCATTTGATTATCTCATTCACGTGATCAGCAACTTACTATTTACTGTTGTATTTTTATCTCATATAAATCTTGCCTATTTAAAACACCATAACTCTTCTTATGTTTCTTTAATTTCTACTGAAAATTATGTTTTAATAATTCAAATTTCTTACGATATTATTTTTGTACCAGGGAATGGATTCCCTTCACTGCTCATCTAAAGGGGTTGAATATTAAAATTTTTGTACGTGATGTTCTTGAAATGATAGTTTTAATGTATAGGTGTTTTGGGAGGGCAACCCATGTGTTTGGGCGGATGTGATCGTGGTGCGGTGCGTTTGTCCCCGAGCGGAGACAAAACGAAATCAAACAAAGGATTCCGCGGTACCCTCCTCCAGACCAGTGGACTGTATGCGATGCGTGGTCTACTGCGCGTCTTGTGTAATTATATTTGGTTGACGTACCCGAAATGCGATGTAAAGAAATACAAAATTAAGTAGCCTCTTACCTCCTTTTCTAGCGTGAATTGTACTCGTGATGAGTGGGGGGGGGGTAAAATGGGAAAGACAGGAATAGGGGATAGGTACAGGTAATAAGGGGATAGGTACTACACTGCTTTCTTCTTCCAAGGAGTGATTTCTTCACAGGAAACTTCCCGGTTCTGTGCTGTTTTCCGGGTGCGCGTATAGGCGATGCAGTTAATAAAGCGTGGCGGTGCACTTCCATAAAAGCAGTGGACCGACTGTCTCCGGCGCGTCCTGGCGAGCAAGTGTGTGGTCAGCGGTTACAATACAAGCGACAGCGGGACCCTCAACCCTTCAACTATAAATTCAAATTGCGGCACTACCACCATGACCACATTCATTTTTCGTTCAGTAATGTAATAAAAACGTTCAAAGATATTTGGGACAAATCCCGCTTCGTTTTAAGTTACCACTAGCAGAAAGATTTCACCCAGATTTTAGCTGTAAGTGTAAAGTACTGAAGTAACTTCCTTGGATTTCAAATAAAGTGGTAGCATTAAAATTTCGGTGTTTTATTGTTACGGTTACATGTTCTAATTCATTTAGAATTTACTCAGAAGCTAATTTATAATACCATCGATTACCTATGTTATTATTTATAAAATCAGTAATAAATTTCATCAACATAAAATATGACACTTATATAAGGGTTCCAATATTTCTGAATTGTGTCTTTAGGTATAAAACATCTCTTGAAATTCTTTATTGATTAATTTTTAATCCATGAAACTTCTGCAGTATTTTTATTGATACTAGTAATAGTTTTGTCTTAATATTAAGAATATTGTGTGGAAATAACGCAGTTAATATCTTATATTTATGCAATTATCTATTATAAACTTTTTACAGATTTAAAATGGATTAGAATAGATACAAATATTACTGGCCATTCATTATGTACTACAACAGAATTTAATGTTTGTATTTTGTCTGTTTTTTGTTTTACCTCTTTGTTTGATCTTGTTTCCTAAAATCCAGCACTGCATACCATATTTACTTTGTAAATTTCTAACGGAGAGAGAAAAACTCTATGTGTGTGAAAAAGAGAGAAAAGATAGAAAGGAAATCGCTGAGCAAAAGTTGTTGTAGATTCCTGTTTTATAAGCAAACAAATAACATCCAGGAAAATGGAAACAATAAACAATTTAACAGAGTCAGTGATTTACAATATAATGGGTAAATGCGGCCTGGCATAAGCCTAAAAGTAATGATTTATTTACTAAAAATAAATTTTCTCTGAAATTGTTTTCAAAAATTGTATTTAGAAAAAACAATACAGTATTATCTAATACTGGTGGTGCAGTTAGAAAAGAGCATCTGATCCACAAATTGAAATTTTATTGGTCATTACAATAAATAATCTAACCGCAGTAATGAAAATCAAATTAAAAGGTAATAATTTCTGATCTATGCTTAGTAGCAAGGAAAATTATTGTGAATTAAAATGTAATACGGCTTCTGTGTTTGAATTTATTGGTTCATTAATGACTGGCCTGTTTATTTCTCGACCATGCAGACAAAATTACTGCAGTTTTACCAGTTATATTCTGACAAGGTTACTGTACTTGTATAACTTTATGAAAAACTATTAATATAACAAAATAATTCATCCTTTCTCTGTCCTTTGTACCGTACCCAACATTCTTGAATGATCAATTCATTTCCATGCACGTAGAACATCTCATAATATCTGAGTAGCGGCACTGATTTATGCCTGGCCGTTCAGCTGTATCAAACTCGAGTAACTTTCTATCAACAGTTAATACAGATGTTATGGGTCAGGGTCAGGCTTATGTAGAGGACTTCGATTTTCATAAGGCGTTTGAAAAGATGTTGATAGGTGTACTTTTAAACAAGCTGCATGCTTTTGGATTCAGTTAAGCTCTTATTCGTTGAATTTGTTTCTACCTAAGTGACAGATACTTTTTGGTTAAATTTTGTGGTGTAATCTTAGAAGAAATTTTTAAGGTAAAGTCCACAGAGGCTCAGGACTCTATTTTAGGACCCATTTTCTTTCTCCATCTTGTCAATGATATAGACAAAGTTATAAACTGCAAGTTTCAAATTTATGCAAATGATTTGAAAATTTATCACTGTATTCGAGCTCCCAAAGACCACCAGGTAATCCAGAAAGTATGGAAAATGGTTCAATGGGCTAAATTAAAGCTAATAAAAAAGGACTAATTAAATTAGGCGTGTGGTATGCCACTAAAAGTGGAAAAACAAAAATTGTCACGTTTACTTTTAAGACGAACATCCAGGGTTGTAGGTATAAGATAGGAAATTGCTACATTCTAAGACAGTCATTGGTGAATGATCATAGAGTTCTTCTGGATTCGAGACTGTGTACGACTAAGCATGTTAATTCGATGGTTAGAAAAAAAAGCTATTGTATAGCCGAACTTTGATCAAAACTTAAAAGTTTTTGGGAAATCTCAAAACAATTAAAACTTTTACTAGAATTCAACAAGTCACATCGCATACGAACCGTACTCATACCGACCTGCATAATTTTTAGCAGCAACAACGTAGCTATCTCACAATTCAACCTTCCTCGTGTAATGCTATATCGCAATTCCAAATACACTCTAAAGAAGGTGTTTAGCTAAAGCAAAGTCTGTATGTCAGTATCATTGGTCAGTAAAATGGAAATCTATGACGCGGTTATGTTGACCTTCGATTCTGTATTGTTTGGAAGTATGGTGGCTAAATTGTGTTTATATTATAGAGAAAACGCAATTAAATTATTAGAAGAGAATCTTATTATCGAATAAAAATATACTCTGAGCTGGGCTGTGGGTTTAAAGTCAGAGTGTTTAAAACTTGCATACAATATTTTTCAAAGTGCTGTCAACTGCCAGATTAAAATTTGAGAAATGCCGCTCTGTTGGTACCCGAAAATGTGTTATGAATGATTATGTCAGGAGGTACTGGCAGGTGGAGGAAAAGAAAGGAATAAACTGAATTGGGTTTTCGTAGTTGAAAAACTTTGGTAAAACCTTATCAGCAAATATTTGGAATGATGATGGCTTTGTTTTGGAAAATATAATGTTGTTTCGAAATGAGGCAGCTGGAAAGTACGCGGATGCTTTGGCAGCTGCAGACAGAGAGGATGCAATTAGTTCATACAATTTTCCCCAATATATATTTCTCAAACCAAAGTGTTCTCTTGGCGATCAGTTGTTACTGAATATAGCAATAAAGAAAGTTAAATATATTACTCAGTTACGACTGGCAACAAATAAATCTATATACTTGTTTGTAGATCATATAGTAAATTATATTGATTGCAATAGAGCATGTCCAATATGTAACTTACGCAAAGAAGATTCAATCGGTCAGTTTTTAATATAATGTCTCATTTATGGTGATAACTATTAGGAAAAAATATCTATGAAAAATATTTTTATATTATTGTCAGGGAAAGGGATAAACTAGTTGTTTTTAGGAAATGTTATCCTGCAAAAATTTATATTCTCTTTATTTATACATGCAAAGGTTTAGATAAGAACCATAAAATGCAGTGTAGGATAGTAGTAGTTTAAATTGATTTTTTTTTTTGGTGTACCTGCTGTTGATTGGAATAAGAGACGGTAGTACTGTTAGGCCTATATTTTTAAGAATAAAATATGAAATACTTTATTATTAAAAAAATGTATGCCATTTAGTTGAAATTTGTTTTATTCAAGCATCCTTTTCACTACTACTACTACGACCACCACCACTACCATCATTTGTTTGTTTTCAGAAAATAATTATGAATCTCTTAGTACAATAATTATTATTAAAATTTCTGATCTATTTACTTTGTTAAACTCTACTTGCTAGTCAACATTTCTGTATATATTTTGTTATTAAACTTGTGGTTGTTAGTATAGGCCTATTACTGTAACAATTAGAAATATAGCAACTCCATTTGCACAAGGGAACTTCTGGGGTCAGCAAAACAAATGGTATACAAAACTAACATAGAATCGAGGTTAACGTCGGAGAAATGCTACCGGTGTAGCATTTGTGGTCCCCTGCTGGTCAACAGCTTCGGGTAGAGGAACCGGGATTCGTAAGACCACTTCTTTGTCCTACGATTAACAAATCGGTTCTAAAGGCGGAAGACCAGCTTGTTGATCAACGGCATAAGATGTGGAAGGCTACAAGAAACTACTACATTAAAGATCAAGACAGATATTCTGTAGTACTAACCATAACGGTTTTGATACGATCTGAAAACTTAACGATCCAGTAATTAACGAACGAATTAATGGCACGATCACAGAAACAGCTGGTATCTTGAAAATTGAACAACTAAAGGCAGGAGTCAACAATATAAAAAAAGAACTGTAGGGTGCAGAAAGGTCAAAAAACTACTTTTACGGTTCAAACATGAAGAACACCCTATGGATACGAGTATTCTTATTTCCATACGATTACAATATTACCAATATTACAATATTACCGTAAGGTACTTTTAATTTTTTGACAATTAATATTTTCCTATTGCAACTCTTGAACATCTAACGTACTCTTAAGACATTTAAAAATTAACGAAATCAATAAAAATCAATAATGTATATTAAACCTTACAGTAGCTTAACACTCACATGGCGCAGAAGTCGCTCTGTGACTCCTTGCGAAAACTATTTTCTTCATACACATTTTTTTATGTTCAAATTCTGATGGAGTTTATTATTCAGAATACAACATTGAACATAACAATTTCATTTCCGAATCTTTGAATGATTTTTACTTTACATTGTTGGAATTCAAATAGTACCTGAGTTTGGAACCGTAAGTTGAAATTGTTATAACACCTGTTTATAAATTAATAATCTGTTAAAAGTTCGTCAGACCGATATCCTTCATTTTGATAATCACATTTTCTTGTATTCTAATTAGAGAACGTGTTTTATCGTTTTGATATGTGACATGTCAATGTTGTTGTTTAGGGCATCAGCCAAAAGGCTGGTTTGAATTATAAAGGCTTTACTAAGTAAAACGAGGTGTGAGGTGGTTTCCCAATGCCTTATTCACTGAGTGGAAAAGTATGCTTATCAGTATGCCAGGCCCTCTGAAACCATTTAATTTCCACCCATCAAATGACACCTTCACTTCTATCAGCGCAAGGTCTTACTCTATAATGAAATTCATTACTCTCAAAAGAGATAACTCTGATCAGTGTCTTTTACACCTTTACCTTTTCTGCTCTTAAAATGCTTCAGTCGTATAACTGGCTGAGCATATGATAAAAAACAGAACTTTTTTTTGTAACCCTGGAACTAGCAGATCGAGTGAAAATAACTTAACACTCCCCTGCCTGTTATGGTCAATAAATGCTAATATGATAACCTAAATTATTGTCTAACAAAATCTATGCAGGTTTTGTAGTTGTCACTGATGTTCGTGTTATAAATAGCGCTATTTAATTATGCGTAAACGATTTTAAATATCTACGGATTTATAAACCAAGGAATAATATTATTCTCGTTAAGTTTTGATTAAGTTCGTTAGTTCAATTTAGATTTTATGTTCGAAAAATAAATTTATTATTTTCAAGTTACAATTTGACGGGGTTTTTTGTTGCTAATATTGTACTTTCCAGTAGATTTAACAATTATGTTAAGTTTCACTAAAAATTGCAAGAAATGCGAAGAAAAATCAAAGACAATAAAATAGAACGAAATATTGAATTACCGTAATATCGAAAAGATATGATTATTTTTCATTCAATCTTTTCAAAAATTACTTTTTCAAAGATATTTAAAAAAAAATCAGCAGAGAATGCATTTCTGTAACTTCATTTAAATATAAAAAATCTTTAAGGGAAAACTTATATTGGATAGATTGTCTGTTTCCGATTGTGACCCATTGATGTATATTCTGTTCCGGCCACAATTTTTTATCTTAGTCTTTTACAATTTGTGTACTCTTTAGGCATGCTCTTTTGTGTGAAAACGAATTTTTTCACGTTTTTGTTATTTACGTTACAAAAACAACAAATAAACGTTGACTTTCCTTGTTTCGATTGCATAATATTATTGAATCTTTACGTATTGTCAATTATTTTATATAATTCATTTTTTTAATCTAAAGTATTACTATTAATTTAAGGGAAGTATGTACACCTACCTCACTTAATGCTAACGTTGGTACACTTTTGTCAGCTACCCAAAAAGATAAGCTTAATTTAAAAAATAATTAAAGATCACTCTCTGACACAACTGCGAATGTGTAACTTTTCTTTTAGTTATACTTATTTTAAAGAAAAAAATTTCAGGTGAAAAATATTTTTTCTCCATTCATAATCAAAGTTTTTAAAACTATACGTTAAATTTAAAAGTAGTATGTAAGCTTAATAACCCATAAAAATTTCGTCATCCTACGTTTTGTTGGGACTGAGAAAGTGCACCTAAACTTTCAAAATTTAATTTTATGAGAATTTGCGTTCAAAGCTTATAAAGGCTGGCTGAGTAAGACTAGTTACAAGATCGTAAGATACACAAACTCGTACTGTTTGCGAACTCAGAAGACAGTACAATAGTAGCAGAAACATAAACATAGCAAACCAAGCACTAAGAATATTAATAAAATACCTCTTGATTATACTATTAACTATTACGATCCTTAAAAAATAAAATGTTTTAAACTAACAGAAACATGAATTTGGTGAAAGATCTCATAAAATATTTTATGGTTTTCACAGAGATGTGAAAAATATACCATTGAAAAGAAAGAATTTGAGACTATATTTTTAGCACGAAATCCTGAAATCAATAAATTTTGTAGTCCAATATTTTTATTTTTCTTGCCTATATGTATGTAATAAGAAGGAAAGTAATATTGTTTTCATGTCGATTTTTCGAAATTAACGTTTTACCGGATCTACTCGTTTTCAGACTCCCTGAATCCAAAAAAACATGTTATTAGCGATTGATCTGTGTGTGTGTGTCTATACAAAATATCTCAAGAACGAAACATTGTACGAAATTAAAACTTGAAACGTAAGTTAGGTACCCTACTACTAAAGAAACTGACACGAACATTTTCATCAAAATCGGTTAACTGGAAGTACTAGTATTTTATTCGTGTCATTTTTCACTTTTTGCAGTTTTCTCAAAAACGGCTCCTAGATTTTTTTTCAAATCGCCTCATTTACTACAATTTTTATACTCTACAAGATAGAGTAGGCGCCATGTCTTCTGAAGTTCTTGGGGAGGCTGTGCTCACGAAAAAATTGTTTTTTTTTTAAGAGAACGGGCTTTATATGAATTTTACCGCAAAAATGTAACATTAAAAGTTGTAGACAATATAATAACCTACAACTTTTATTTCAAACATTTTTTTGTGTAATAACTCTTTGTTTTGCGTTAATTAACGATTTTCTGTTTTCTTTCGTGAAATTTGTAAAATAAATGGATTTTTTAAGATGACGGCCACAGAGCCTATTTTAGCGTAAAAGAGTGATTTTCATTGTTATCAAGCCAAACTAAGGTTGATTTTCATTTTGCGTCTTTCACACATGAATAAAATTAGGTTATGTTATTTGAGGTTAGTTTTTTGTTTATTTCTAATGTTTTACTACTAATATTAGGTTATATTTTTCATTATTTGCATTGACAAGAGAAAGTCGTGTGAGTGTTTCACACCAAATATTTTTTAATCAGTTATAAAATTAAATTATAAACAAATTTTATGAACCAGCAAATAACAAGTGGTGGTTTCATTACCCTAAGTACCTATCATTATATCAATTATTATTATTTTAAAGGAGAAAACAACTATTTACATAAATATTGATATTTTATGTAATGTAATGCAGTTCTTATTCTTATTAGTAGGCCTACTATAAACGTAATCGCTTTAAACTACAATAATTTTTCATGGACTATAATATTTATGTGTATTAAGCTCAAAATCACCCAAGTTCAAAATATGATAACGTTTCAGGCGACTAACTTTTTTTGCATTATTTAAAATATTTATAATTTTTGTGATTTTCAAGCCTCACCTTATATTTTGTGTCAAAATGCCTTACCTCTTCCATAACTTCAGGAAGGTTGGAATAATGGTGCATTTATGCATTGTTTGGAAACCACAGCACCCTTTTTACAGCTCAAATAATATTCTGAAAACTTTGAATTACCTATAAATGTGTAAGTTACTTCTACTGGTAGTTCCCGAAATTTGAACTCCGTACAACCAAACTGGTTTTAGCAACACTAATATGAAGAAATTTTTTGTACAGACACTAACTTCCTAAAATGATTTTTTATATAATTTGCTTATTACGGAAAACGTGCAAAGACAACTAGAAAAATTATCAGAATGTGTAGTAAACAAAAATGGCATAAATTTCTTAAAAAGAACACCACTCATTGATAGCGCTCTAGATAAAGTTGTGTTAAATTTAAAATACGAATGCAGATACTTCTGATGTTATGTTTCTAAAGGACAATGTCTCTACTTTTGCGTTTCGGTTGTCTTTTATGTGACTGGTAGATCGGAAGAATTTATGTTGCGTATTAAGGGATTATTACGTTTTAGAACATAGTCATGACAAAAATATAATGAATAGTTTTTAATATCCAGTAGAGGATAAACGTGAGAAAAGATGAATAATAATTTTATTTTTGTTCTTTTAATCTACGATATAATTTTAAGGACGTACCTTTGTCATACCTTTAAGTAATCGTATAGTGTTTTATGGAAACGCAATTAGGGGAGTTATTAATGAGTGCATTTAATATGTATTGTTCATAATTTTTATTGATTTAATTAAGTAATAGTTTACTTCAAATAAAACTCAAATTTATTTAATATTATATTACCATCAAATTTTGAAAAGTGTGTGTTTTGTAATAAAATTCCAAAATTTTTATACATTTTCCTATCCATGTATTTTACAGTTTGGGCTTGTACTACAACAAGCTATGGATGTTAAACAAGTCTAAAATGGAAAACAAGTGAAAAATTCCTGTGATATAAAAAATAACAATATTAGTTATAATAGGCGTCCGTGGTCACAATAACAGATTGGTCAATATTGTCGGTAGACAGATAGAGCCGGTACAAAATATAGAAACCACCATAAATTGTTTCATAGGGACCCATTCATTACCTACTTTATCCGCTCGCAGAGCTTTTGAGCTGCAATTATTTTTATATAGTTTTTCGTTTTCATTGCCGAGCAACCAGAATTTATACTTATTACAGTGCTACTTTTTGGAATCCAATAATTTATTGATGGTTTTGAAAATATTAATGTATCTACATGAGAGAAAAAAAAAATAGTTCCTTTTACAAAAAACAAAAAAAAATTGTTTCATTTAACAGAATTAATTTTCGTTTATAACTTCATAAAATTTATAATATCTCAGTAACGATTAATGATTTCTCATAAAATGTTTCTGAAAAGATTTGTAAAGCTAAAAATAATCAATGAATCTGTCAGCTTCAAGAAACCTATAAATTAAAGATCCCTAAGTTAATAATTTTGTAAAATATTGTTAATTAATAATAATGGCCAATCAGCCCAATCAGTAGAAAGTCGCTATTATTTGTTAAGCAACACCGGTTGGACAAGCGACTTCTTATGGTGACAAGCTGACTCCATCCGTGAACAAACTCTACTGTTCAAACTCATGCCTAATCCACGTCATAAATACAGCAAAAATCAGCTATGAATTTGGGTGGTTGTCAATACTGTACAGTTCCTGATGACACAAAAGCAAAAAAAAATAGAAAAACAGAAGCAAAGGAAAATTATTTGGTTCTTTTTTCATATCTCTACATTATTTTTATTTAACATTTTTAATCAATTGGTTTATTAATTATTTCGATTGACTCAAAGAGTAAACTTTCAAATTTGTCTTGACAATTATTTTTTTTACAAATATGGTTTCAACTAACTGTTTAACAGCTGATTTTTGGAGACAAAGATTCTGTAGTTCAAAAATTCTATTAAAGGTAGTTACTTTTATCCGGATTTGAATACGTTACAGTGGTTACCGGTGAGTTTTTATAGTTGGGGTTTAATTAACCATAAATTTCAAGAATGGTCAGCCTATGTCTGTACACGTCATTATACGCTACACCTCATTTACACGCCATACTTATCATGCTCATTTCATTGGGTCATGTGAGTAGCTTATTATTCTTGAATTGGAATGATTGTAATCCACACACATTTAGGGATTAAATAAATTAGGCGAGTGAAAATTTCTTAGAAATTTTTCACTTTTCTTTTAAACAAGGTTCGTAAGAAAATAGGAAGCACTTTCTGTTCAAATTAGCAAAAACTAAGTTTTTATATTTTGTATTTTCGGTAAGGTGTACATTATAATCTAAGCGAAGTATTAAACTGGCAGAATTATGAACTAACAATTATTTATACAGTCATAGCCAAAGATGCTATGGCAGCTATTGCACTATAAATATATGTACATATTTTTATATTATTTAATTATATGTAAGTACATGTACTATATATTTTTAAAAGTGTATTAAGTGCCAATTTTACAACACCTTTAAAACATCCATTTATTTCTATCATCAATGCAAAAAATGGTGCTGCTAACGATTAAATATCTAACTTTTTTAGTTACACTATAAAAGTTAACTTTGATAGACTTTATTAAATAAAGTCTATCAAAGTCAACTTTTATAGTTAACTTAACTAAAGTGCAAAATGCACTTTAGTTTATAAAACTGTGCAGCTTTGCTCAACCAGTAAATTTATAATCAAAGCTATATATTAATAGAAGATATAATCAAAGCTTATTTTACATAACTTTATCATTTTTGAGAACACCACTGTTTACAAGGACCTTCACCTTTAAATGCCTTGACATTGATAAAATTGTTATTAAAAATGACAGATTAACTTTTTTTAAATAGTTTTAACATGTTTATTAAGAAGATAAAAAAAAGTCTGTTGACTCATAAAATTTATCCCGAATCTCTGCTCTACCATCTACAGAATCGACGATTTGGGTAACCTGGTAAATTTGGACTGATTAGAACGCAAATTCGTGGGTTGTTATTGTTTCCTAATTTTGATTTAAATTGCTGGTATGTCTGCTAAATTATTTACAAAAACATAAATATTTTTTGTACTGAGATATAATTTCTTTGTCAGAAAATTTTTAATTGTTTGGAATGTAATATTTTACAGGGTAGACAAGGATAACTTCTATTTTCAGTCAGGTGAGTGAAGTGTTAGTGTGATCAATGTTATGTGAGAGTTGAAAGAAAGAAACAAAGCAGTGGTGAACTTCGTCAAGTAAATTTGATTACAGGCTGTAAAACTGAACAATCGGCGATTCGTTGATTCAGTGGTAGCGTGTTTGACTACGGTGAGGAGAATCCTGATTTCGTTTCCTGTTTTAGGTCTAGAAGTTTTAATAAGCTTAAGTCCAGTAATACTGTTCCGTATGCCATTGCTGTCGTTAAAGACCAACTATTTAAGACGATATTTAAAAAAAACTGAAATATAAATAAATAACAAATAAACTCTTATATTAAATATATTATATTTGAAACGATGTCCAATAAAACAACAGATAACTAGATATTTAAGCAGGAAATTAATTTTAATAAGAGTTAACATAATATTTCAAAATGGTCGTCAAGAGACTTAAAATGTGTTACGGTTTTATCTATTTTTTTTTGTAAGAAAAGAATAATTTGAATTGTATAAGTTTATCATAAAGTAGGTCTCACACACAGTTCAGTTAAGTAATTGTTGCATATCGTCATTAATTAATTCTCGTTTTAATAATTACTGCTTTACATTTTATGCATTCTGGGTTCAACTGTCTTCAGACAATATTAACTTCTTTAATTTCATGTGTGAACAGTTTCTCAATTTTCTACAAAATTATTTCTTTGAACGTATTAATTTTATTTATATTAATTAAATATATTGTGTTTCATCTTATCTTATAATTAAATTAAACCAGCAGGAAATGACTGTAATATTAAACAATGTTCTATGGTCCAAATAAACAAAGAATATAATAACAAACGCTACAGGTGATCTAGTTACAAAAACATTATTTAGCTTACTAATAATACCGTTCATCACTTTAACATAATTATTGTAGCTTTGTATGATTTTATAAATAAATATTTGTTTTAAACAACATCATTTATGTTAATAGTTTTGTTGAAGCTAGAATGAAATGACTTGAAAATTACAGATATTTATGAAAAAGATTTACTATATTCATTTAAATTTCATCAGTGTAAATATATTCAATTTATTTGTCCAATAATGTAAAATAAATTTGTGACAAAATATAATATACTATTCTTTAAAATTTTCAGCTATATAATATGCTTTTATATTATTTATGTGCAGTTTATTTATTCAAGCGATTTCAGTAACACTGAAGTGAGGAGTTTTTTCAGCCTGTTATTTTTCGACACTGCAAAATATACAAAAGAGAAGTAAAATAGGTGATGACAGTTGCCATTTTAGTACAGTCTTTATTCAGCAGAAACTGATAAGTGATATACCAGTAAAACGGTATCTTTTTTAACACTGTTTTTTTTATTTGTTCCTGTTTCGTAAAGAAACTAGAAATGAGGTGATTAACTACGAAATAATGTGGGATGAAAGACATGGAGAAGATGTTACATTTATATTTTTTTGTGTGTAATGTAGTTAATTAAAAATATTTTACGGTATAATTATATCTTTGTTTTTATTTACGGTATCTTGTAAAAAAATTACAATACTACTGATGTGTGGTAACATGTCCATTCTGTGTACATATCAGAATAAATATTTGAAATGGTTTGTATAATCTGGCAGTCGAATTTTTATTGTATTGTTTGATGATATTCAGTCATTTATTTACTAAAACGTATGAGAAGAAAGGATGTTTTGAGCTTTGTATTTGTAAATAACAGGTCAAGAGAAATTAACTATTACCTACTTTCTGACTCGTGAAATATTCAGCGATATTGTTTTAATTTTAATTACCCTGAGTTAGTAGCATATTTTTTCAATTAAAATAAAATAATTTTGCAAGAAGGAATTGTTCAGTCAGAATTAAAACGATAAAGTAACACGCAGGCACAAAGAAAATATTTGTCCTACCATACTCTTTTAATTTTCAAATGACATTATGTCAGCAATTAGCTAACTGAAAAATGATTATTTAAGCTTTTCTATACACTAAACGTATTTAACTTTAAACAATTAATCATTACAACATATGCTTGTTAGTTCCAATATTTTATTAAATTAAATGTAAACTGATTAGATTTGTAATTAATTAAAATCAAGGTTTTTCTCTATATTTTACATGTGTGAATAAATTTAACAATACTACAAATTGTGTTGTATTGTTAATTGTAGTATACTGATTTTTACATAGTTTTAAAAATACAAATGAACTGTCGATGATACAAATAATAACATGAACGGCATAAGGAAGCAACTTACTTATTCATCGATGCAGCTTTTACGTTTTTTTATAACTTTATTTTGCATTAGTTTTTAGATTCATATTTTAACAATTTGAATTTTCAAGGGAACAATGAATCCGTGCTCTCTTTAAGCTTTAAGCGTGGAGGATGGTCCAGTAAATTTACTAAGTCAATCGTCCTGATGAGTTTTTTTTATGTGGCAAGATTAACAATATTATTTCATTGTGTTGAATACGTAAGGAACTTGAAGATCATTGTGAATTGTCTTGGTTGTTTACTTCCAAAGGAAAGTTCGATATAATTCAAGTTTCTTTTGACTGTCAGGACTGTAACCGTGGTATGTTACTCGAATTAGCGGATCCGCAAATGGTGGAACAATATGTCCAGATCAATTTGGATACTGATTATACAGCTTTGATTTCTTGACAAATGAACAGAAGAATATCTGCCGATCAACAAAGCTATAAGCTTTCTAAGAAGCTTTTTTAGCTGTATTAGTATTTTTTTCTTATGAACTGTAACACTGAAGCTTAGGTTCGTTTGGAATTGGTGTATTATGTACAATAAACTAACTTGTAACAGCTTATAATAATTATTTATTAACACAATTTATTTATTAAACTTGCAACTAACAAATAAAATTAGATTACTTCAATTAATTTCATTACAAAACTTAAGCTTAAACCATACTAGACTATAATTAAAATAATGTTATTTAACGGATCAAAACAATGGTTTACCTGTCCACAACCTCTCGATACACAATTACGAGTACACACTATTAACGTAACTCAAAACCGGTACCGTAACGACACTATTTTGAACAGCCACACTTTCCATTCACAAATTCAAGTAACAAACCGACTCACGTCAAAAGCGCTACCTGTTTTTTACCTGTGTCTAATAGTTGACTAAAACAATATCCTTCAAACATAATAAAATAATCCTACAAACAATTTTGCCCGTATTCTAGAACATAGCAGAATGAATCAAAATAAAATTAAACGTTTCTACTATTTTCTATTTCCTAGAATTCCTATTCAAACATTTCATTCAACGCAGTTCACTACCATTTTTCAACACACTCCACATAATACAATACACAATTCTTACAATAAACAATCTATGCCAATAACCATTTCTGTAATATCACTATAATGTTACTATAAATTTAAATTCTTTTTTCTTTAATCTAACGGCTGACTTCTTAAGTTCCAGAAAATACATGAAACCTTTGGGTGACCAGTAACGTAGTACGGCATACAATAATACCTATATAAAACCCTGTAATATTGGTAGACTAGATACTGTACATACAACGTTTAATCCAATCAAAAAATTGTTTAAAGATTTTTTGTTTGTTTATTATTTTTAATTGTAATCTTCACTAGACTAAATTTTGTATCTATTCTTGATTATTTCATTTATAGATATGAATAGTAATTCTTAAAAACTAAAAAATTAATAATTCAGTATATCAAATTATTTCATGGTAAATAAATCATATTATATTAAATAATATTTTGACATACAAGGTAAAAATTGTAAATGTACCACAGATAATTTATTTAGTAGTCGTGCCAATGTCACATTAAGTGTTAGAAATTCAATCAGTATCATTTACACGCATTGAAACAATTTACCACTGGTACATTTAAGTTAGAAATTCCTAATGTAAAAGCTATCACCTTAATTTTCTATCAAATGAAGTAAATGATTAGAAATGAATTTGAAACATAATGCGTTTCTCTCTCACTGGTCAACATAATAACTCAAGGTCTTCAGTTCATTAGAAAATCGATAGAAGAAGGGAAACCTATCTACTGATAAGTAAATGCCATCAGCTCATTCAATGCCTACGTTTACTGAAGTTCCATCCTACTAACTCTTGCTACAATGATGTTGGGCTACCTCAATTTATTCTCCCTGCGTGCCTTGGGCTTTTCTACTTTTCCTGTTTAAAACTAACTCATTCCTTACTCGACTATTCTCATTTACCATTTTCACATATCATCTAGATAAAAAAACTTTAAAAAGACATTAATAATAATAATATAATGTGATATATTTATTTGATTTACGAAATAAAATTTTAATCATTACAAACTTTCTTTTTTATTTCTGGTTATTTAAAAACGTTCTAACGGAAAATTTTAGGAACTTTAATACGTTAGAAGTTTATTTTTATCTCTTCTGAGTAAAATAACACTCAGCAGCGTTGCTTCCGTATGATATTTTGGTTATTCCAAAATCATAAACGGTTTTTTCTCAGATCAAAAATATGGGCAATTGTTAAGGTTGAAAATTGAAAACTTTTTCGTTTATTAATGAATAGATGAAAATAATGAAGAAGTTAAATATAATCGAACTCTGTATGTATATTGAACATTTGTTTTTAGTTAATGAATTTTTTTAAATTAATTTAATTGAAGAATAACAGTTAATTTCATAATTATTTTATTAGTTAATTAAAATTTATTTATTCATGAAATAAATAAGATTGTTTTCTTTGAATTTAGAAACAATGACTTACAATTTTAATTTAGGAGAATCGGCACGGCAGATATAATATTCTGGCCCTTTTAAGGTTTTTGTTTTTTATATTATCGTCGCGAGGATTGATAGTAAAATGATAAGCGACTTCTAATTTCTTTTTTTGCCGTAGGTATGCTTTAGTCATAGCAGAATACACTGCATGTTAGTTTAAGATATTTAAACCGCATTATTTCTATATTTGGTGCACTTGCCGTGACCGAAAGTTCTACTTAAAAGCTCCAAACTAGTTTTATCGTCACCTTATAGAATGTAACGGCATATTCCAATTACTCCCAACAAGCCTAAATATATTTTGTAATTTACAAGTAAGTCAACTTCTTTCCGTTTAGTCCATATAGACTAAGTTTTCTCTATGTCAATCACGTGACTGAGTAAGACAACGTTGGCATACAGCTGTAAAAATATTTTAGTAGTAGAAAATACTGTCTGTCTATAACTTGATGGCCTCTGGCGAAGATGAGCAATATGCGGATTGTAAAAACATTTAAAATTTTTTAAGTTCCTAAAACTTGTCGAAAATGACTTATTTTTATAAAAAAAGTATTTTCTTTGTTTTTGTTTTACAAAATTATTTCGAAAACACGCATAATGAGATAATGAATAATGTAGTAAAAGTTTTTTTATTAAAGAAAAAACTGTTCTCGGAACTCAAAATGTAATGATTTTCTGTTATATGTTATTACATCATCGTTTTCCATAATTATTACAGAACAAACCTGCCATATATTATGTTAATCCGTGAAATAGTTGTTGAACAATGACGATGTATATGACAAAATACGGGGTTTCCTGCAAGAACAAAACTCACAGTATTATACATTATCTCATTAAGCGTAAGTTTTAAAAAATAATTTTATACACAAAAAATATGCGAAATACTTTGTTTTATAAAAATATGTCATTCCCGACAAGTTTCATTTACTTAAAAACAATTAGATGTATGTTTTTTGAAAAGGTATTAAAATCCGCGTATTGCTTCTCTCTGCCTGACGCCATCAAGTTATAGACAGACAGTAGGCTACCCAACCCAACAAGATGTTTAAGTTTTTGGAATAGAAAATTTAGTTAAATGTGCAATATCAACACCACTATAAATATAACGTGTTAAAAAAAACAATAACATAATTTTATAAGTGTATAGATGAATTTTGAAAGTACTTTGATGCATCTCTTTCCTACAAAATAGAGATGCAAGTTATCAATTTTAAGCTGATGTACACAAAAGCATCGGGTTTCAAAGTTTAATCATGAAAAATGTGGATGGTGGACTGTGCTGTAATTTCCATTGCTTTTATCAAACCATACATCATTACTGAAAGTGGTTTTCTACATTATACATCCGAACAATTCAATATATTGTTAATATTAAATAAAATAAATTTAATCAGACAAATCAAATGAAGTTCCGTCAAATATAAATTAATTTACGTTAAATTAAAGTAAATTTAGAATTAAACAACACAATCACATATTTGTGAAACATTTATAATTCTGTTCTGGAAAATAGTACGTTGTACAAAGAAGAATGCATAAATTTGGTTTCTACTAAAGCACAAAAAGTAATTGCCTTTCGGATAGCGGGAAGAATTTTCCAGTTCATTTCACTTTTCTTTCTTCTTTCTTTAAGTCACTTCTTTTTCCTTTTGGAGGTCTTATTATTGAGAAAAGTTCCTTCTCACAACTTATGTTCCACACTCATTATGAGGTCACTGTATTTTCAAATTGAACGTGAACTTTTTCCATTGGTGATGCACAAAATTACTATTTTATATTAAATTACAACATGTAAATAATTTTCAATCACAATTTTTGAATAATATTTTTGAAAAATATAAGAATTAAAATAGTTTTAAACAATGTATTTATCTTGCTAAATGTTTTAGAAATACTCAGCCCAACTATTTTACAAAAATATAATTAGTTGTTTGATATAAATAAATAAATGGAAACCATTCACAGAACATATATTCACCAAATTTACTTTGTTCCCCGGTAATAAAGTGAAAGAGCCGTAATGTCGACATCTCCAGTGAAAACTCACCCATTCTTTTATGAACTTGGAAAATACATATGAACAATACCATAATATATCTTGGAATATAGAGGAAATTTATATCTATTCGCTACTGGAATACTTTAAATTGAGACCGATATTGCATTGAAATTGAAACACGTAAAAAAATTGATTTAGCGTTCTACTTTTAGAAAATTGCGTTTTATTTTGCTGTTTACTTGTAAACTTTTAAAAATTCTTTATAAAAAGACATTAAAGTTCTGCACAAATTTAAATCCTGAGAGATACATTTAAAGAAATTAAAAGTGACCACGCGTTTCAAACAAATCAGATTTTTAAAAAAAATTGGTATTGACAAGATAAAATTATGAGTGGTTTGTTTTTATTCAAACGTAACCAAACGTTTCAAAAGTATCAAACTGATGTATTAAAACTAGACTATTCATTCAGATTGAAATATTATTACAAAATATCAATTAACTGAGGTGTATGCAGGTCTACTACGAGTTAACACGTGTATTGTTTACATCTTACCTACAGTAACTGATGAAATTTTTATTTTTTTTTCATACAAGTTGTCATATTCTTCGTAGTAATTTAGGGTTTTTACTAAGTAGTTCTCATGTTTACAATTATTATCGAGTACTTTTCCTTATTTTTCAATAAATTCATATCATTCCATGTGCAACCCCTGACCTTTCGTAGAAAACGCTTCACTATAGCTTCCAATTTATTTTTTTCCTTCTCCCTCTGACAACCCAAATTTCGGAACAGCCATTATTGTATAACCACATAATTGTTGTTTTTGAGTCCTGTTCTTTAATGTAGTTGTAATCGTTTGATGTAGTATACGGTATAACATCCCAAACTCCGCTAGTTAAACTTGGTAATTTATCATATGGTTTTTAACCCACGGGTTGGTCCTGATTCAAATCTTTGTAAATGTCTTATACTTCCATACTGGTTTGAATACTAGACATTGGTTAACGGAATACTTTGATGGTTGGGGTTTAATTAAGAATACACTCTCAGGGTTAATCGGCCTGAGTCTGTACAGGACTACACCTCATTTTCTGGTCATACATACCATCCTCATTTCATTTAATCATTGGGGGTTGCTTATTGTTTTGAAATTGAACAGTTGCAATGTACACACATTAAAGTTAAAACCATTTGGTTTTTACGTGCATTTACAAAAAGCTGTTTTTGTTACTATTGTTGTTAAGTTTGTAAAATTGGTTAAAAAAGTCACTGTTGTTTCATTGATACTAAGTAAAAATATTTATAATGCTGTAAAGAAAATAAATCATTTTTTTAATAGATATTCTTGGTAATTATTTTTTTATTGAAATAAAAGATTAAATAAGGTGTGACACGTTCCACACATTCTCTGAAAACGTTATATTTTTTGTGATTAACAAGCTTTTCGTTAAAATAAAAGTGGCAGCCATAGTAATTAAATTTCTGATCAGTTCAATAACGAGTCCATCCTAAAAAAGCCATTACTTTATTTTCTGTCCTAGATATGGACAGGTTGTACAAATTGTATAGGTTCTGTATAATAAAAATTGGTTATTGAAGATTTTGAACTTGACTTTTCTTCTTGATCGTCACCAAACAAAGTACTATTCAGGAAGAGACATCACTAATAACAATAGTGGATTCATACTGATTTCTGTTTTCTTAAAAGTAGATATGATAATACAATAATTATTATTATGTAAGTTTGTGTTTTGCTCTCTTTTATTTCATTACCAACGTTTAGTCGCTAATGAATGGGTTAGTATCCAATATAACGTATTCTATTTTAAAGTTAGTAGAACAGTGAACCTTCGCTTCTTCGATATTCGATTCGTGGACTCTCTGTGCACTTCGACACGGCTCGTGGCAAAGCGACATGACGTGGTGTAAGCAGCGATCCTGCAAGCAGGTCAGCCCCTTCACGTTCTCCTCATGCCTGTCCCTTCAGTTGTCCTTGAGAACAATATCGTACAGAAGGGCACGTAAGTTTGTTTGTATTCATTAAAATTGTGCAATTTTCATTCTAAAATTGCGTTTTTAATGCTTCCTACATATAATATGCCATATGCTCTGGATAGTTCGACATTTGATCATTCGACAATATATAAATCCGCAATGTGTTGAACTATTGAAGTTCTACTGTATTACCTTATAATTCGTGTCGAAACCGATTGTAATTTTTCTTATCCTATGTGTTAAAACAGATACAAGGGCTTTTGAAATGAAAAACAGCAAACTGACTACAAACATCGATTTACAGATTTTGAAAAAATTTCGTATAACACTATGTTTGGAATGTAGCTTTATACGGGAGTGAAAACTGGGTGATGGGGTGTAGAAACGAAGAAGATTTTTAAAAGTGGTTTTATAGGAAAATGTTAAAGATTAGGTGGGTTGATAAGATAAGCAATTAAGAGATTCTTAATTGAGTGGATGAAATAAGAAGTATAAGAAAACATCTTAGCAGAAGAAGCGATAGGCTAGTGGGGCGTATCTTAAAACATTCAGGTACTGCTCTACCTATAATGAAGCGTAATATTAAGGGAGTGAATTGTAGAGAGAGGCAACGGTAATGATATTTAAAGTTTATTACAAAAAAGTAGGGTGTTGCAGGTATGCAGATACGAGACGACTTACGCAAGATAGAACAGCTTGGAGAACTGCATCACACCAGTCAAGAGATTGATGACACAAAAAAAAGTTGAAATAAAAAAATAAAATGTTTTATTTTAATAAGAAATTCATTATATAATTAATTAAAAATTATAAGCCTCGCCGGAGTGGAATGAGGTGGAAGCGGATGGGTGAAATAAAATACGCTCCTCAGTATTTTAATTAAAAATTTAATTATTTAAAAAGAAAACAAATGTTGGTCCAGGACCCCCTTTTTCTTACTACTAAGTGGCGTCCCAATACTACGCTTCACAGGATTTTTTTTATTACAAATTCATTATTTAAAGTTAAAAAAAATAATAAAATTGGTCTAGGGCCTCCCTTAATTGACTACCTAATGTAACTTTTACTCCTCATCTAAACTTAACCTATTACCACTTACAGACTATATGTTGATCGTGCATATTCCGGAAAGGGCTGCCGGCACAGATGCTTCAAACCTCAGAGGGAGGTCAGCCTAATTTAGTGCCTTGGGCGCTTTTACCGCCATTTCCGGAAGACCACTGCAGGATCGACCTCTTGAATACTAAGTATATAATCGCTAAGTACGGGGCGAGTCAGAATTCCAGGAAATCCCACTATACATCTATATAATATAACCACACTCACCCATCTGGCAAGCCACGACGATGAACATCACAAACCCGAAATGAGCGATCACCCTCATTCCACCAAATGAGCACCGGACAAAAATATTCTCACAATCCACTCAATAAAATAGAACTAAACTCATGAATTTCACTGATTCAGTCCCACACGGCCGCGGCATACATGTATTACACATTACACATTACACATAAAAAATTATATTTTATTTTAAATTTTAATTACTTGCATTGCATTAACTTTTATCGAGTACCGTTTCGTGTGTGAGTACAATACTGACTGCCTGCGTCTCGCCGTCCAGCTGAGCCGGTCGGCGGGGAGGTGCGCTCCTCCTCCTCCTCACCCCTCGCCGCACGGCTCAGCGGATGCAACACGAGACGAAGTTGCACTTTCCTAGAATTCTGACCGCTGTGTATATTTTACATAGACAATGTATTAATTCTAATATTAATAGAGAAAAAAGAAATATTTCTCGTTCTTTTTATAATTATTCCTTCTCAATCTCACTATATTACAAAATATTATATATTTAAAATAAAGCACAATGTATAAACATTACACATAAATAAAGTATTTTTTCAGAGCCGATACCTATTTTTACAAACTATTTAAAAATTCTTGTTTTAAAAGGCAATTTCAATATGCCACGTGAATAATAATGTAATTAAAGTAAAAATTCTGTACAGGTTTCTTTCATCAATTTATTTAAATTATTACGCAAAACAGTTGAAGAATTAATTAAATTAATTAAATGAGATTTCATTACTGATTTTTTTTTAATAAAAATTTTCCCCCTTTACTCGTGCGTCAACAGGAGTTTGTCAGGAAAGGTCTGTTTATGAATTGCATTTACTTACTTTCGTAAAAGTTACGAGTAAGATTTTACTGTTAATGAAATAAAAGTAAAACTAATTAAGAAATATTAAAAATTAAAACTATTAAAATTTTCTTTATTAAATTTAAACAGAAACTCATTT
Organism: Catonia carolina; assembly: GCA_035578175.1. NCBI lineage: Eukaryota > Metazoa > Arthropoda > Insecta > Hemiptera > Achilidae > Catonia > Catonia carolina. The sequence goes on along the minus strand of JAQMRL010000001.1, from coordinate 327,309,913 downwards.
AAAAAATCGTTACTTTATATAACTAAAAGCTCTTAAGATTTTCTCTCATTCGTCATTTACTTAGCTTTTCGTTTATATTCTTTACGAAGTCGTTTGAATTGACTTTGTTAAGTGTTAGAGTTTAAAAAAATTAAAATTAGCTTTGTGCATTTTAAATACTTTTCAATTTAAAGGTTTATGAAAAATAATTATTCTACAAAAATGTATGATTATATGAAATGTGCCACTGAGGTCAAATCTTAAGAAAGTATATGTCATAGTTCAAATAAAAATATTGTGTTCAAATTAGTGTAAACGGTTAAAAACAGTTTAAATATTTCTTATTTAAAACGTAACAACTTTTGTATGAAATTTTAAACTGCGAGCACACACAAATCAATTGGCGCATATATTAGTTTTGCCACAGAAAATAAATACACAAAAATTAAAATAGTTAAAAAACAATTCAGAAATAACATTTATAATTTAACACTGCCCTACATTTTCAAATGACCCTGCGTTAAAGAATTGCATAAACAGATTTTTTAAATTTTAACTACAGAAATGTATGTTTATTTTACTTTATTAATTTTATTTAAAACTGGAGGTATATGTATGTACGTAGAACGTGTACATTTGAGGATCTTTTTTTGAAATGGTGAGTGAAAACACCACTTAAATGACTTAGGTAGAACAGTCATCACAAGTAGGACGTTTTCGGGTAATTTTAAATTTTTTTACAAATTTATACTATAATCTTCTATGAAGTCTGCGTGGGTGATTTTTGTTAACAATTTTCTTCTATGCTCTCGTTCTATAATTTCTATAAAGTTGTTATCTTAATAACAAAACTAAATCTAAAAAAATTATTATACCTTTTTTTGTTTTACTTCATAATCTTTGATCAACCAATCTTTTGTTTTGAAAAAAATGTTTGGTATCATGGGCTGTGCTCAAACAAGTGAAAATACCTATAGCTTTAAAACCCCTAAGTTACAATACTCCAATCTGAATTTATGAGAGCCAGTTGCACGGTGTTAAAATCTGGCAGTAACTTAACGAATTCAGTGTTTTTTGGAGTAAATTCTTGCAGCTCACGTTAGTAAACTCAAGTTGCGTATTCAATTAAAAATTACAAGATGACTTAGTTTTAATTAAATTGAATATATATTTTTAAAATTATTGTACCGTAGGTTCAAGGGAAGATTCGAAAACCAGAATAGTTCATTAGAGTACAATATAAATTTTTCTGATTTCCAGCGATAAACTACTATAGATACGGCTGAAATGTCGATGGGTTAGAAGACTTGATAAACTAGTTTTATATTTGCATCAAAAGAGTTAATCTCAAATTTTAAGGTAAATACAATATTAATTTTCTGGAACATCAACACTAGTTAATATTTTTCTGTAACTTATTTACATCATTTCTCATCTTGTTAAACACAGTGTAATTTTTTAATGGTTGTTATACCACGATGGCAAAATTAAATAAAAAGGTTCAAAAACAATGTTAATCGTAATTTAATTGAAATTTTACAATCTTGCTCACAGTTTAATCATTTTTTTTATAAATTCATTTTCAGATTCATTTTTTTATAAATGTACGTAATTCGTTTCATTCATTGTTCCTAAAATAACCTTCTGTTTGGCGTTCCTTACAGCTTCTCATGTCATTTTTTCATAGGACAGTTCCAATTTTCTCAATGCTGTAAATAGCCTACAGTGTAGGCTATTTACAGCATTGAGAAAACTAGAAACAATAGTGTAGGCCCTATACTACAGTTCAATGACAGTACATTACAAAATAAAGTGTATATCACAAGTCGTTTTAACAGTTTTTCACGTTTTTATATGTTCAAATCTTATATCTTCATTCTATCAAACTTCTATATTTTTAGACGAGTTGTTTTGTTTTTTATCTTATTTAACCAGACCTATTTTTCTTCAACATCTCAATATCATAATTGTATAAAATATAATTCGATAAAACAATTATTTTACAGTGTCTTGTTTATTGTTCGGCTCGATATTTTTAATATAAGTTCATTAAATAGTTTAAGTAATCTATTGCTGAAGATTTTTTTGTTATAACTGGATGGAATGTTTCTATCCAGTATGGAAAGAAGGCTGCAATAAGTCACAATTAGGATGAATTATGGGTTTCTACTATGTAATCATATGAAATGATTGTAATCGTAGGATGTAATCGCAAATCAGTTATAAAGTTTATGCCTATACAACCAAATTTTGTTTTAAATACGGTACTTTAATTTTTAATCAACTCGTTTTAGGATTTTAGTTTCAGCATACAACTAAAATTTCCTGTCGATAAATTGAATATTTAATTACATAAATATAAGTGAAAAATATTTACATGTAACTTAAATGTACGTAGGCATATATACACTGCAGAGGCATACTGATACTGGTAATAAAAAAAATGGTTCTATGTCAGCAGGCCATGATAATCTAATCAACATACAAAATTTATGTAATTTTAAAGTTGTAATTAGATCAGTCGTGTAATATCGGCCATCTGAACAGTTCCTGCTATCTGATCGAGTTATTTTTACCTTCTGGCATTTTAGACCCAGGGGCCTATAATTTAATGAAGGATTGTCAGTGTAACTTCGATTTGATCAAACTTTTAGCTACGGGGTTTGAAAAATTTCAGAAGGAATTTATTACACTGTACAACACACAAAAGTAATAGTATATGTGATTCATGTAAAAATTATATTATTTTGTAACGTATTTTTTAAAAACGTTATTTGATGTAAATGCGGACAACCACGAACATATTTATTTTGCAATATGTCTACGAATTGTTATATTATACTCGAGCGTGTACAAACAGCAAACACGTTCTGATATAAAAATGAAACTTTATAAGTAAAAACTTTTTGTAAATTTTGTAAAGTTAGTGGACTTGGATTGGGTTTGAAGTTCCGATTTTGACCAAAAGTAGCCCAAAACCGGAAGTTAAGAAATCAAAGTCGGAATTTAGGAACAGAAATTGTATAATTCGGTTCCTTTTAAAGAGTAGATACAGAAATCAGTGAAGGGTTTTTCCATAAGTCTAAGGTAATAGTTTTTAAAAATTTCCTTCGGCCATGAGACGCGTCGTCTCATGAAAGGGATTTTCATGTTTTAAAAAATGCAGTTTTAATACAATGTATGTGTTTTTTTAATATGACTGATTTACTATTACACTTGCAAGTTAATTTGAAATACGTTGGTTTTTATTTGATTTTTTCTAAAATTTAAGTAAGAATAATTTACCAGTTTAGCAAGTTATTTACCTAATTAGTAAAATAATTCATTTTATCGCTTTAAAATATATGTTTATTGCGTCACTATTCTTTAAGTCAAAACTTAAAAAACAAAATCAAAAATGTATCAGAACTTGGTAAGACAGTGAGGGCATTGCAAACTCCTCTAAGGTTAAATAATTTTTGAAAATTTAAAAAAACATATTTTTAAAAAACGACATTTAAAACTAGTGTTAAATATAGTATAGATGTTTTAATGAAACAACAAAATCAAAGCGAACATAAGTTTTTCCGTAACTTTATTTTCCAGTTTTTTCCTTTAAGTCTACCAAAACTTTGCCAGAGCGGAAATGGTGAGTTTTGATTATGATCTACTCAAATTTATTGTACCAAAAACTGGAAGTTACAGTGTACGTGAATTAAAATGAAAGAATGGAAAATAAGTTCAGATGAAGTGTTGAAATACACGTTTTTTATGAGAGAGAAATGTGCTGCGTGATATATGATGCTGTTATGAGAAATATCCGTGTGCTTGATACAGTAATAAATACATAATATTAAAGGAAACGTTTTCTGTGATGTGGTCATGTGCGTTGTATGAATTTAAGCGTTTGGGTAATAACTTATAACGTTATTTAAAATTTATTCTAATACGTAGACAGAAAGGAGTTCATCTGCGTTAATACACGGTTTATGAAAACCCACTTGAATAGTCAATGAGATAAAATGTATTATAAAGAGTTCTTTTAATATAATTTTGGTTATTAATTAGGTATTTATTTGGGTAATTCATATTGACTGAATAAATATTGACTTGGAATTACCGTACGTTAACGTCAGCTTAGATTAATATTAAGACACGGTTTACAAAATACCCATCTACATCCAAATTGATGTATGGACTACAACAGTGCAAATCTAAGGTAATTGAAAAATAAATTCACTTCTTTTTATCCAAACACCTTCGCCAAATCAGTCATGACCTAAGCATCTCATTCGTGGTTAACGCTGCTAAACACTTACTCACCAAATTGTGTAAATTATTATATCAAAATTCAGGAGTTCAAGATAAACGGACAGAAAGATTCGTATTCCAATGTTCAGATTTTCTTTTTAATTTACAGTAAAATCTATTATCTGTTTTACGAGGAGTAATGATGATACATAAAAATTTGTAAAAGGAATATCATGAAATGCTACTCATTATGGAACGCCTTTCAAAAATCAATTAAAATAAGTCTGTCGAGTGTTTAGCCGGTCGTTTCAGTCGTTACTTGTTTTCGTTCCCCAAAATTGTGTATCACACGTCTACAATGGATTAGTAATAATCTTGTAAATTACTAATTTATTACGTAATGTTAGTGATTGTGATTATTTAAATAATAAGGTTTCGTATATTATTACATTTAATCAAGTTTTTATTAACCCAAGTATACAAAAATTGTGTTCTGCTAGACTTGGCTGACTTAGTCTGTCGGTAAAAAACAATAGAACCATCTGACAAATAGATGGCACTAGATGACAATAGATAAATGATTAATTTTAGACAACAAAAATAAAATTAAAAATATTAAAAAATAAGAATTTAAATTATTAATAACAGACGCCTACGCACGGGTCGGGCGCGCACACACAAATGCGGAAGTTTGAAAAACAACAGTAAACTTATAACAAGAAATTCGTTTTGAAGAACGTTTTTAAAATAACAAGCGCGCGCCCACACACACACACACACACACACAAACACACAGGCACACTCACAAGTTACAAGTTTATCGATTAGTTCTAGTTTTCTAAAATAAGTTAAGTACCATAAAGTAATTAAGGTACCTTTTTTATTGCATTATTAATATGTATTATAGTATTTTATTAAAAAAATCATATATCGTTATTTAAATTAAAGCATAAAAGAAAATTTTTTCATCACGTAAGTAATAAAAAAGAGCTGTGAGAAAAATAAAAACACGTCAGAGGAAAACAATATTATATAAAATAATTTTAATATTATGGTTAATAAGCAACTTACTTTTGTCTTCAAACGTAGCTGAATCAAACTTATTAAAAAAGGGGGACTATTTATTTCCTGGCTTGAGACCCATAATTATTGTACACTTGTGGACAACGAAAAAATTCTTCCGGGTCTAAAAGATTCTTGGAATAATAGGCTATGTTTAAAACCAGATTATTTATTCAGGTAATTGATAATAATTATTAAGTACAATAAACTTTTAGGTGTTAAAATTTGAACTTTTTCGTATAAATTTGGCCATATTTTTATTCAAAATTATTATTATTATTATTTTTATTAAAAATTTAACCATGCGTCTTTAAAAATAAAAATTGTTTACATAATAAAATGATTCGAGGCATGACTCCAAGCCTGTAGCCCATACAACAACAACAACAACAACAACAATAAAAATTGTTATTATTAATATTATTATTTTACATATATATATAATTATATTCTATTTATTTATATACTCTTCCTTCTCAGTATTATCTGTACTTGGAGGAGGAATACACGTGTTTTCAATCTTTAACCTTCTTATCCCATTGTGGTGTTTTGTATAAAATTTATCATAAAAGAGTGTTCTAATTTTTTATTTATATTTAATATTTCAATTAGTAATCAATTTTTTTTCGTTATGTGAATAGTGAAGCGGTGTTTACGGCCACTTTTTTATAACTTATCTAAAATAATGTCGTTTTTCCGTGTTGTTCGTTTTTTGTTCAACAATTCAGTCGTTGTGATTTTTTTGTACATCTGTAATAAAGAATTAGATTTAAAACATTATAGATTCTTCGTTTAAAGTTTACAAGGAATTTTAAATTTTCCTGTGATCTAACTACGAGGAACTTCCTAACTGTGCGTCGTTTAAAGCGAAAATGGAGTAGAGACCTCTTGGTTAACATTAAAAATAATTTAAGAGTAAATAATTAAGAGTAACATTAAAAATTAAAGACAAAAAAGAAAAAAAGTTTTACAAAAATAAAACATTTTAATGTATTTTCTAAAATTTAAAATAATGTTACTCTCTGTAACACGGAATGATAATGTTTTGGTATTGTATAATATTGTTTGTTAAACTTTTTTTTTGTCTTGAATTTTTATTACGGTACTGTACATTCAGCTGCACAATTTCCGTAAATGATATTTAAATGGTGGTGGGGAGTTTCGCATTAAGGAGAAGAGGTACCCAGTGGCACATTCTCCATTTGTAACTATGGGTATTATCCGTTATTTAGACCAAGAGGTCTCTACTCCATTTTCGCCTTAGACGTCGCACAGGCGGAAAGTTCCTTGTAGCTAGATCACGGGCTAGTTGGTTTGGATGGACATCTAGTCGTTCGTGAAATTTACTATTCAAGGACGCGGTTAGCTCCTTCACTGTCGGAATTTTGAAATCGTCGTGGAGGGTTTTACTGCTTACATAAAAAGGAGCGCCAGAAGCAAGTCTTAAGAATTTTGATTGAAAGGCCTGGATCGACTTTAAATTACTCTCTGCCGCTACTCCAAATAGCTGGACACCATAAGTCCAGATTGGTCTCAAAAGGGTTTTGTACAATAAAATTTTGGAGCGGAGGTTCAATTTCGATCGAGGGTTAATTAAGCAGTAGAGTAGCTTCTGGCGGCGGTTAAGTTCTAAACGTTTAGTACGCAGATGATGCTTCCAAGTTAGTCGTCTGTCAAGCCACAAACCAAGATACCGCACCACTCTGGCTTGGGGGATATGAACGTTATTCAACATCACAGGTGGACAAGTTTGACGTCGTAAGGTAAACGTAACCTGTGTTGACTTAACTGGGTTCACCTTAATACGCCAACGGGTAAGCCAGTCATGTATTAATAAAAGATGTCGCTTTACTAACCTGGAAGCCTCATCCGCGCCCTTTTCCCGTACAAGAATTGCTGTGTCGTCAGCATACGTCGCGGTTACCGATGTGTCCAAAATAGGCATATCCGATGCAAATACGCTATATAAAAATGGGGATAGTATTGCTCCCTTGGGGTACTCCAGCGTTAATTTTGTGCAGCTCAGAGTAAGCAGTACCGTGCTGGACTTCAAAGTTTGTTAAATAAACAGGAATATTTATCACATTATTATACAGCAAATATTATTGTTATTTATATAGGCATACTACTCACTACACTCAGAGTTAATTGTTATTTAAAGTTTAGTAACCGCAGAAAAATTCCCTAAAAACTTTTTATATGATTTTAGCGGCACAATTTAGTCCGACACTTAATAATAAAAAAATATGAGAATATTGGATATTTAGGTAAAAAATTAATAAGAACGGCTTTCAGAGCAATTCCAATTAGTAATAATAAGAGAAAAATTTATTTGAGAAGCGTGAATTTTTGGATGTAGATAGGAACACTAATCGAACCCTATATTATATATACGAGGGGGTTCATGCGCAGATCTGCCCTTTCATCTAACGCTGTTAACGTGGATGCAGTTTACGTCGTGCGCTCATCCGCTTCAAGCACTTCGCATTCAAGCGTGCCGACTGCTGCCAGTTGCAGGAGAACATTAATTCGTCCAAACAGTAACCTGAAACATCAAGAAAAGTTTATAACAAAATTTAAATAAATTTATTACTTATTTTTAGTGGTTATATTAATTATTCATTTTGTTCATATAAACAAAATTATATTAATATAGTTTTTAAAAACAAAAGTTTACGTATTAAAAAAGTTTAAAACTGGTTAAAAACTATTAAAAATACTCTTTATTAGATTATAAATTATTTTTACTGGTTTTTAATAAAATTTTATTAAAAATTTAACGCAATTTTTAAAAAAAGTCATCAAAATTCTTCCTTAAATGAGTTTTTAACGTAGCTATGTTTATTTTATAATTCATTCGTAGCCTATATTCAAAATTTTTAATTTACAAAGTGCGTTCATAAGTACATATAAACAAAAACTTTTTAAATGTGTTGACACATATTACTTGAAGAAAGGATTTTATGTAAGTAGTATATTAATTTAATTATTAAATATTTTTTAAATTATAAGTTTAAATTTACATCTGGCAATTAATTATGATTTTGCTTCTAAAAACGAATTTTCGATATTAATTTAGTTAATTAATGTAAATATGAGATACCAAAATATTATTGTGACCAATGAAAGTTCAGATACTTGTATTATGATTAATTGGTTCCTTAAAATCATTGGTTACATCTAAGCATGTAACCAATCACCATACTATAATAATAGTATGGTGATATAACATCATGCTGGTAATATAATTTATAATAATAGATAGTTTTACAGATAGTAAATATAATCTACGAATTGCAGCAGTATTGTGCTTAATTTACTTTTTCATTCGCAATGGCTGAACTAATAATGCCTATGCATCCTCCTGTGTAATGTGCAACGTCCCTCCAGTTTTCATACGCCAACTGCCGCTGATCTCACTTATCATTATAATATAACCATTCCTGCCTCGGTAGCCAGGTGGATTAGTTAACAATGATACAGCTAATTGTCTCTTATCTACATTATGCCCAATCTACATGACCACTGCATACCGAACTAACTAGAGCCCGGGTAACTTATCAAAACTTAAATTATTCCTGAATCATCTTCCCAATTTTCCAACCTTCACTTGACTACAAATACGACTAGAAACCCCGTTCTTCAAGATTTCTAAATAATTTTAGTATATGTAGATTAAATACCAAATCGCACAATCATAAATTCCTATGGATTTAATGAGTATACTTTAAATCCTTAGTTGTAGCCCCAGTAACAACGTTATTCCATTTGAAAATAATGTGAAGCTCCTAATGACTTTCAATCACCATTTTAGTGAAAGCCTATTTCTATGTCGTTTCATTTCTCTTTATGACGCTACAACTAAACATTTTAGGGAACTAAACAATATATTTTCTATAGTATACGGTAAATATTTAATGAAATTTGAAAGATAAATCCTTTCCTCCTTGTTATGTAACTGAATTCGGCAATTTGCCGATGTTCTTTTTCCGTCATTCTAGAATATTGTAAAATCTTCTTGTAGCATAGTAATTGAACGTCCGGCATTCATATTAATGTTTAGATAACAATAAAAACCATTTCATTAGCAGATAATTCAATCTCATGTTTTACAAATCATAACACTAACTTTGATGCGGTAAAATTATACGTTTCACAGTGACGTAAAAGTTCTGTTCATATGTTGTATACATTCGTATACATTACGTTAGTTTAAAAGTTGCATCAACAGCTTGATTATTAGTGACTACGGTGTGTCATCTAATTTTAACGGTGTTTTTTTGACTTGTAATAGTTCCCAGACTACCCGGGAATCGAACCCTTTTATATTGTTTTGTGTTGTTCAAATATTGTTTTATAATTAACATATATTAATTTGTATCGTGTTTACTTTAATATGAGACAACATCAGTAATATCAATCATAAGAAACATCAATGATTTCACAACAGATTATAACAACGCAGAAAGCTTTTCATTCTATAAAGCTAACAGACAAATTCCCGGACAGTCTTTTCTAACTTTTAAATAAAACTAATTTTTACGTTTATTGAATCGTGTGATTAAAACCGAACCCACAGTACATCTTCAGCAAGTGGCACGATGAATTTATCTCTTGATCATTTTAAAAGAAAAGTGCTGCGCTTCCTTCCTGAGTAAAAATAGCAGAAGGGTCTGAATGAACAGTGAACTAATTACAAAATTTTTATGATTGTATTGGTGTATCCTTCTTTTAGAATATGCAATTTTTCTTATGTCAGAGTGAACTAGGTTCTTCAGTCATCCGAGAATGGAATTTTTGTTCGATTTATTTCTCGCCAAAAGGGGAATTTTGATTATTTCCTTGTAGAAAAATTCTATGCCAGAGTAAAGCAAGTACGGTTATTTTTGTAAATTAATGAGCAATATTAGCTAATTTAAATTTTTAAAAACTTATAAATAAAATATTAAACATGTAAAAGTGTTTGATAGAGCAATTTATTTGATTTTTCGGTAGCTCCAAATAATATTAACTATTCAAACCCATTAAAGTCTCAACAGTTTATTTTTTGAAAAACAATAATTTCGGTCTTGATTGTTTTAGCATCAGATAATCCTAGAGCCATCAAGATAAAATCAGAAGCAATAATAACAGCTGTCTATCGCTATTACAATTTGTAATTATATTCCATAACTCAGAAACTGAATTATAATGAAGATGAACACTTAGGTTTTTTTTACAAAAGTCATTTAATATACTAAAATTTATTGCTTCAATAAATTACGTCGCATGGTTTTAATAAAAACTCAAACTTCCCTTTGAATATTGCCTATATATAATTCATATTCGTCTGCGTGGAGAAATAAATCAACATTCTACCGACTATTTAAGTACCAGATGTTAGCCAAACTTCCAAAAGTTAAAAGTTTTGAATGAGACGTTAAACCTAGGGTAAATTGGAATAATCCTTAAATCAGGTCATTTTACTGCACTATCTTTTCACTTAAAGAAAACGTATTTTTGTTTGCAGAAAAGTTTTCAATTTAAACAAAAGTAACAATAACTTATGTAAAATATCTCAATTCTATAATAATAAAAATACGTTTTTAAGTAAGTTAGAATGTTAAAACTTACCATACCGAACTGTTAACAGAAATACAAAAGTTTTGTGATATCATAAAAATACTTTTTAACTAAATGATAAGACATTTTAATGATATGAAAATTTGAAAAGTCTAAACTAAACAATCAAGAATAAAAAAATATTTTTTTAAATTTCCTAATTGTAATCAATTCAGGATTAATATAATTTAAATTTATGATCTTTGCATTGACCCGTAACTACGAGGTTTTATAATAACCTATTGACTATCCAAAATTAAACTGGCCGCTTACATAACTTAGTAGGTTACGCGCTAGCTTACTAATCGAAAGGTTGCGAGTTCTATTCCCAGCGTATCTGGAAATACAAATTAAAACGTTTCGTTGCAATTTCATAACCCACCATAGTTGCTAACGATCAAGCTGTTAATGTGACTTAAACAAAAAAACTATCTGACTAAGTGAATTAATTTCTACAGTAATATTAATTTATTCATAACAATTAGGCCTAATTCAGAGTTATATTTACAGTTTATAGTCTTATTTCTTGATATTTTGTTAGTGTCTTATTTACCAAATAATTTATATGCACCTAAATAATATTAGTTCACCAAAACGAAGCTTTAAAATAAATTCAATTTCGCAATATCACCGCCAAATTACTAGACTGTCGAAATTTTTAAATTGTTTATTATCTTCTTCACAAAATTTCATTACCGCTGTCACTAATCATTTTTGATATTTTAAAAATTCCCGAAAGTGCCCTGCTCAAAAACATGTAAAAGTGTTTTTTATAATCTGCGTGGTGAACTCTTGATTAAAGGACAGAAAAAATCTTCATTTTGCGTTTTAAATACCTATGTGAAAATGCGTATGTTAAAATATTTCAACACTATGGGCTAACATATTTATCTTTTGATACATTTGTTATGTTTCCATTAGGACCTGTTATTTTAAAACGGTATCTCATACACTAAATGTAGTACTATATCGGCCGCCTCCGTAGCGTAGTGGTAGCGTGCTAGCCTAAAACGCGGAGGTCCCGTTTCGATTAGGGTTTGAAAATTTTCACGAGTTAAAGCCCACCGTAGCCACTAATAACCGAGCTGTTGATACGACTTTAAATCGATTTAAGAAAATGTGCTTACGTAAAGATTGATTAATGAAAACCTGGTTTTAAAATTTATTGCTGCTTAGTAAGTTGTGTTTTGTATACTTTTCTGTTAATATCTTCCTTTCACTCACACGTTTATTCTTTATCACGTTAATTAACAAATAATCATCATCAGATGGCGTAACCAGTTGAATATTTATAAATTGTGTACAACAAAACAATTTACATAATTACTACGTACTATGTACATTGTACATAATTCGTACATCAGGAGCATTCGTTGTTTCCTTGGGATTTGGCATATCTAATGTGCAATTGTAAGCTGTGGAAATCAAAATGAATAAGTTTAAAAATTTTATATAGACTTTAAGAAAAACTTTAATTGGTAAAGTACAAAAGTAGACTATTGAAAGATTTTATCACAACTGGTTCTGCCTGTTCTACTGTATGACTCAAAGTGTTGGACTTACACTTCTCAGCAAAGATCAAGAATATAGGCTGCTGAGATAAGATTATTATAACCTTACATTGATTATTGTTTACTAGACCATGAACGAAATTATTATATTAGACATGAGCTTGTCGTGCCAAAGATGTTATCAACTATTCCATAATAGTGGCAAAAGTGGTATAGTCATTTATTGAGGATGCCAGAAGATCAAACATCGAAATAGGTGTTTACTCACAAACCAACCAAACAACTTGGTTTGGACGGCCTCGGAAGAGGTGAGCATCCCAAGTTCTACAATAGTAGACCACTAAATTTGAAAATAGAACAGGCCAGAAGGCCTAATCCGTATAGTTTATGATGATGATAATACTAATTACCGTATATCTTCAATTCTAAGACGCCCTCGAATTTAAGACGCAGCTTATTTTGGAAGTACAAATTTTGGAAAAAATGATATCTAGAAAAATCATCAAAATCTTATTTCAAATATAAAGTGAAATTTCATTACGTGAAATGGGCGATGAAACACAATTAAATGTAACATGATATTGATAGATATTATAACATTCTTGAATTCACTTTTTTGATTGAGTATCAAAAGGAGGAAGTTTGTTTCCATCGGCTGTTATGCAAAACATAACTGTTATTCCTAGTTTTTCGTACCCAGAAGTTGTTTATTGTACTTCTTTGGCACCTTTTATTTCAGCCATGCAGTTTCAAGGCATATTGAAATAGACTGGGGTTTCGTCTGTATAACCTATCTGATCAAAAGTGCACGTATTTTCAGTTCGTAAGTTAATAACATAGAGCTAGAAATTGACAAACTGCGTTTTAAAATCAATGATTGCGTTTTTGAGCATGTCACTTCTAAGAATTCTGATAATTATTTATAAAGTTTTATATCAATTTTAAAAGATAATTTATTTATCTTATAATGCATAGTAGATGTCTCATACGTGGTTTAGAGTGCTAATATACCAGTACAAATATAATAAGTGAATGTGACTGCAAGACACCCTCGAATGTAAGACGCACCTCGTTTTTTGAGGTATCAAATTATGAAAAAAATGCGTCTTAGAATCGAGAATATACGGTATACAATATTTTTAAATATTATTATTTTGATTACCATTAAAATAAAATGTAACTACCAATCAAAATGTTTATTGGTGTACAATTTTTTGCAGCACTCTGATAATCAAAACCGAGTAATCGAAATAAATTAATTTTTCACCTACAGAGAGGATAATTGCTAAAACTTTTTACAAAATGCTTTGATTTTAACAAACCACGATGTTTCATGACTTTTATTAGAGCCTTGATCTTTTATTTTTGGCCCTTTTCATTCTACCGCTTCTCGCATCCTACAACTCATCAACTCTTTTCTACAGTCACCATTTGTCAAATACCAGGCATCCACAGCCTATTGGATTTCCGGTATTCGTAACTTGCTTAGGTACCTCTCCTCCTTTACCCATCTGAATATACTACAAGGAACTAGGATAATTCAGGTTTAACTATAACTAGTATTAACCATTGATATTTTTATTAAGTAAACTAGTTTAGTGGACCCGTGCGACTAAATTCGCACTATATTCTTGGGCTTCCAACCTTTATTATTAAATAAATGAAAAAGGTTAACAGCAAACTTAACCGTTCTTAGAAGAACGGTGAGTAACGACTAAAGCACAGAAGTACGATAGTTTCGCCCTGAAAAGAACGCTAATAAACTAAAATTTTAAATAAAACAACGTTAAAACAATGTCTAATATCGACTGAATGTGTTGTGAAATGACACATTAATGATTATAGACATATGCTTATAGAATATAGCTAAGTGGGGTGATTGTGGTAAAACCATGTTACATTAGACCTACGCTGTGTTACCACCACTTTGTAAACGAAATTTAGTCTTTTTCATTTCGTAACATAAAGCTCTTATTAGCATAAATTTCAAATTTAGAATTTTTAAGCCAATCAGGAATGAATACTCTTTAAATCATGTAAAAATTATAAAAATCAGTTTGGTAGAACTTTGTATTTAAAAAAAAATAGAATTTTTATTTAAAATAGGTACATTGGAAGCGATTTCGCGTTTTAAATATAGAGATGCAATTAAAAATTAAAAATTATGTAAACAAAATAAATTGCTTACAGTTTACCAATCTTTAAATAATTATACAATTATTTGTATTTAAAATTAATTGATTAGACAATTCTCGAGAGAAGAACATTGATATAACCAAGAAAAAACCCGAAAAGAAGATTAAAGAGATGCTGGATTAGGGATCTTGTATAGAACGCAGATGAGGGTTTTCCAATGGGCGATTTCCTCAATCAAAGCATAAACCGGACATTACAAAACATAAATACTGCTGGTTGTATTAACTTACAGTTGTAGTTCTCTCTGAATAAAAACATTATTATCTAATGTACGAATAAAAGATTTACCATAGACAGAAATGGAATCGTCTACTTTCAGCTTAGCATTCGTGACTGAATTCTAACTGCACTGCGCACTGTATCACCTTAAGCATTATCATTATTTACATTAAAGCATTCCTTTCTTGTAATTTATATTAACGTAGTAGGAAATTTTAGAACTCTTAATGACAAAAATAAAAATAAATACAAAAGTAGAAGTTTGTTGCCTAATGTGTTTCTTTTACGTGCTAATGCAATCTTCTAGCGTTTACTTTAAAACGAAAAACGTACGACAGGGTATTTTAAATAGGTAGCTTTAAATTAGCACAAAAAGAAAATTCGTTTGATTTGTTAGAAACTGAAAACGTTTACGATGTATTATAAAAAATTAAGGCAGAAACAATAGTAATTCCGCAATCAGATTACAAAGAAACGAATATATTTTTAGGCTTCGATACATATTTAAGTGTAGGCACACGTATAAAAAACTTGTTTTCAGTACGCGAGAGTTAAAAAATTTTTGCAAGACACTTTTGATCGTATTGAGGCAACCTGTCCCGAATTGAATTATTGTGATACTTATCGCTAAGGTCCGTTTTGGAATCTGGGTAAAAAAAAATTAAAAACAAACTATCGTTTAAAATTACAAACATATATTGATTAAGCACTATAAATTACAATTAATGATGTTACTTAAATCTACAAATAAATTACAAATACTTTAATTAAATTTCTTATTATAAGAATAAAAAACTAATTACAATAAATTAATAATATTAAATAAACTTAACCAATTACAAGAGTATCTCACACTTGATTAAACTAAATACTACTTACAAACGATACAATACAAACGTTAGGCATTACACAGTAACGTTGACCTTCTCCCAACGTAATTGTTACGCAGTACGCAATTAAGTCTTTGTATGATAGGCAGGTCAAGAATAACCTAATTTTCAAGACGGCCTGCTCCTTATACAGTTTTGCTCAGCTTTTAGAAAATACTACATTAAGAAAGGTGTATAAAAATACATAATCTTTCGGCCAGTTTCTGGACAAATCTTAACAAAAGGTAAACAAATTAGGATTGAATAAAAGGGGTTACAAAGTGGCCAGTTATCTAAATAGACACACCAACCCTCACAACAATAGTCCTGTACTACTACTAAAATTTCATACACTACATTTCTAACCATTTACACAAAATATTTTTGAACATATTTTGGAACTAACCCTTATTTTATTTACTATTATTATTACACTTATATTTTAAAATCTCAGTCCAACTGGAAAATTCTGCATCAACCTTTCACTGTATTTTTTGTTTGTTTTACGTTTAACTGTTTTGCTATTTCTGCTAATGCAGATGGTGAAGAATGATGATGCATGAAAATATGAAATGAGTGATGAAAAAATGCCAGACCTGACCAGGTATCGAACCCGGGACTCTGGCGTAGAAGCCTGTTGCGCTAACCACTACGCCAACGGGCCACTCTGTAGATATTGTCACAGTATGAGTGTTACGGGTTATTGAATTGTGTGAAAATATCAAGCAAAGAAATTCATTTCCTAATTAACTTTGAAAATTTTTTATACGCACTTGTGAAGAAAGTGTTTTTTTCTTTTTACTGTAGTTGTATTGTGGACCTTTCCAAGACCTATACTAGCCACCTTCTCTATGTCAATGGTCGTCACACTTCGATTTGTTCCACCTGCCGCTCTAATTCCATATATTCCATTCATCCTTCCTATTTCTTTCCAATTTGCTTTATTTTACTTTTCTTATAAGTTTGAATTCCATAAAATTATCCTAGTCACCTTCCTGAAATCTTGTATTGTCTTATATCCACATATTATAGTACTGTTTTCAATCTTTTCTTGGATATTTTTAGGGTTACTGATTATTGATTGTCCATATTTTTAGCTTTTATCCTTTCATAAATTATTTTATTTATGATACTATCTCAACATGCAAACGCATGTTATCATGTTGCTTGATGTCTGGTCCAAAAATGTACAATCATAAGGCTTGTTTAAACATTTCTCATTTATATTCTCACCTGCTTCTTTATATTAACCTATTTCTTCCTTGTCTAAGAGAGATAATAAGGAGGCAGGAAGTCTGTTTTAAATAAATTAAAAAAAAATATCTGTTTATTTTATTTAAAAAATTACACTACTTTATAATTTCTTAAAGTCGTTAGCGACTACCTTATGTTTGTATAAATATTTTAGCTGTGTGGTTACAATGGTCAACTTAAAGACGGTAGCCGGTAATTGAGATCTTTCAGCTTAACATCCCGTAAGACATATTTTGGTGGTAACTTGTTTAGCTACCACTGTGCCATTCAGGCCTTCTCATTTATTTCAGTAATTTTGCTTTCTTTTATTTTGTTTTAATGAAATTCTAAGTCACTGGTCTTAATAATTATGCGTGTTTGTGTTAAGATAAAGTCCTGGACAAAATTAACTCATTACGTAAGCTTTTGAACTAAGTGGAAAAAAAATTATTTTCTTCAATGTAGCAGGTTCGTTTCTGTTACTGTTATATTTGTTTGATAATTTTAGGAAATATTTATTATTTTTATACCAAAAATTGTAAATTTGATTTATGGTCATTTAATGGAGAAAATAGATAAATTAGCTTTAAAAACAAAAAGTTTTATTTAACAAAAATGGAAGGGTTACTTAGAGTATTGAATGAAAGATTTCCATATTTAGTTAATACATATGCATATTGGAAAAAATTAAAAGAAAATGATTATTGTGAGATTTATAATGAATTAGTAATTTATTAACACGTACAGCTCTCTCTTGCCTTAATTAGAGCTAGCATCCGTCTCGGCATTCCCTGAATCAAGTTTTGGATTCTTCATGGTCGATTTTAACCCTTTCATCTTTCACCACATGACACTGCATTACTTTGATGAAGTCTTTTTTTAAGTATAACAAAAACTTGGTCAAAAGTATTTAAGTCTGGACTGTTGGCTGGCAAGATAATGAGGTTAATACATACTTCATCAAGATACTGGTAATCATTTAAAATCTTTTAAAGTGGTACGTAAAATTTTTTGACGACTGTATATCGTCAGAGCAAACTATTAAAATTAAAGAAACACTTTGAATAACTAACGTAGAAAACAAAATTAGTTATAATGTTTTCAAAATACTATGTAAAACACTTTGAATACATTATACGAGTTATATGGTTCTATTTACGTTTATCTGAAATTAACCAAAAAGTTAAATTGACTAACTCTTAATTTGCTTTCAAATTTTGTATTGATCCAAAATAAATGGTTTTCAGATAACTTCTCTAAACAATTTATGTGGTTTAACACTTATCTGACGCTTAATTATAAACTTTGTTCTACAACAAAGGAAAAATCAATTTTTACTATTGCATAAACAATGAATCTTTTTGTTTTACGTCTGGCTGTTATGGACATTAAAGCTAATACAGATGGTGAAGGATGATAAAATAACAATTATTATTGAAAAATTGCTAGCTCAGACTGATAATTGAACCTGGTACCCGTGGCATATAAGCTAATCTTATTGTAATAATTTTACTATAATTATCCAAAAGCTTCACTAAATTTTTGAATGAACAAAAGTAAATGACCTGAAAAACGGAAAATGTTTTTAAACTAATCATACCGCAGAGGATAATTCAAACACTTATAAAGATAAACACTGAGCCTCATTTAACATCCAGATCTCCTAAAATTTACGTTTCAATGCTATTTATCAATTTTGTACAGTTCGCACTTATAGGAAGCCATCCAATTGGCTTCGGGATTTAACTTTGGGTTAATTAAAAGATAAATTTTATCTGTTTTTTAGATCAACAGCCGAAAGGCTGGTTTGAAACTCTAGAGGTTTTACTAAGTAAAACGAGAAGTGAGGTGGTTTACCATTGCTTTTCTTACTGAGTGTAAAAGTAAGCCTGTACTTATTAGCATGCCAGGCCCTCCGAGAAGCATCTACTCTATACCCTGCAAATGACACCTTCACTTTATTCACCACAGGGTCTTCCTGTATAATGAAATTTATTACTTTCAGAGGAGATAACTCTGACTAGTGACTTGTACACCTCTACCTCTTCTGTTCTTAAATTCTTCAGTCATATTATTGGCTGACCATGTGATAAGAAACAGATTTATTTTTTGTAGCTCTGGAACTGGCAGATCAAGTTAAAATTTACCACTGAATCTGCCTATTTTGGGTAAAAAATATTATCTTTTGTAATTTGGTATAATGTAAATGAACAATTTCTCTTGAAAACTATGAACAATTACGAATTGAACTTATAAAATATTCGCTTTCTTCTTGTGCTAAATTTTTATTGTAGTTTATTCTATAAATCTTTCTTGATTTCAATTTCAGTAAAAAAGGAATTGTAAGATAGGCAAATCACAACTGTTGTTACGGACCCATGGCTATTGAATTAAAATTCAGCAGATATTGTATCGTTTTCTTATTGAAAGTTTGTTGTGCGACAATGAATATGGTGTATCAGTAAAACAGTAGTACAAAATAAACTGTTATTTCAATTACACTAAAAAATTATACCAAAATATAATACTTGATATTCTAAAGAAAACACATTTAAAATAATTTGATTAGACTTACAAGCCTTAGTTGGGTTAGTTTATGTTTGGGAACAACGTGGTATGTTGTTGAAGCGTGCACTAGGCGCAGTAACATTGGATTTTCAGGAGGATTTACTGAATACACAAAACATGTAAAGCACGACATATCCTTTGGGGTTGCGAAAACACATCTAGGTCATTCGTGTAGAATGCATTGTTTCAATAAGCTTACGAGCGCAAATAAACAAATCTCATAGCTTCTGGTCTGTCTAGTACGATCACACCTAAAGGTTTTCTTTATTTTATGAGATTTATTTAATTTTTAAACATGGAATTTATTTGTAAAAGCGATGTTGATTTTGAGTTACAATTTTTATAAGGAGTTGGTTTTGCACCGAAGATACATTTCATGTTACACACCGTTTCGTTTTTTCATACTGACAATCATATTTCTCAATTTTCACTACGAATCTAATTTATCACAATCATCCTCTAATAAATACGATAAAATTTTTATTATCTTCCCGAGTGAATCGTAATTCTCCCCAGTAACTTATCGTAAAACCTTAGTTAAAACTCTTAAATAGTTAAAAAATATCAAATTTATTATTTTTTTCCAGTAACATAAAAATAATAATGAACAGGATCACACTTAAACTTACATACCGGCCAAATTTTACGAACTTTAAAAGCAGTAGTGATTTTTTTTAAATAAGTAATTTTCTAATAAAACATTTAAAAAAAAATAAATTGTTTAATCCGACATGTGAGACGATTCACAGGATACTGAGACAAAAGATAAGAACAGAAGGTTAAAATTTATAAGACGGTGGCAATTCCAGCTTAACCACCAAGAGTAGTGAAACATAGAAGCATATAAAGCATTATATACGGCTGTGAAGCATAATTGATGAGGAGAAGGGAGGAAAGAAACATCCAAACTACGGAAATGAAATTCTTGAGTTCTGTCAGGGATTGTGTAAAATCAGACAGGAACATAAATGAAGATATAAGGCAAGAATCGGGAATTTTTTCAATAAAAAAAAATTAAGTTATACCGTGCCCAATAGGGTCGATAATTTTTAAATTGAATGTCTGAAAGCCGCTTACCTCATTCAGCAAGAAGGTATAAACCAATAGAAAGCAGAGTTATTGGCAGGTCGAAGAAAAGATGGATGCCAGAATAGGTGCCTAACCCGTGATAAGAAGAAGAGAATGAGGAGAAGGAGGAAGAACAACAACAAGAATAAAAAATCATGTGTGAGTAATAATTGATATTGATCCCGAATTATGAGATCAGTTTATAAATTTAAAACATCTTTACTTAGAATGGAAACAAGAATTATTATTCTAAGAATTAGAATAGAATTATTATTATTATTCTTTTTATGTTAATTTACCTGTAAAATTTAACATGTTTGCACTATATAACAATAGATTATTTTAATGAACGCTTGTAGGTACCATTAGTAAGTTATGAAGGTATTTATAAACAAATTTCTGATTCCGAGCGGATATTTAAGAAAAATGGCCTGACAGCTGAAAGAGTTTGGAAAATATAAAAAGATAAAAAATTCTCCTGTGTAAGCAATTAAATGTGGTTAGTGGTACGTTGATTTTTTTTAATAAGCAGTATCAAGGATTATTGAAATAATATTTAATTTAAGGAAAAATCTAGTGTGAAACACTCACTTTCTCTTGCCGATGTAAATAATGAAAAATATAACCTACTACGTTTACCACGAGCAAACAATGTAAAATGAAAAACATAACCTAATATTAATTATGACTAAATGACGCTAAACGAAATTTAACCTTTGTTCGACTTAAAATACGGAAAACCACTAATTGACGCTAAATACGCTTTATAGAAAAATATTTGAAATAAAAATTGTAGGTTTTTTAAATTTCTATAACTTTAGTTTTAATGGTTTTGTTGTAAAATTCATATGAAGGCCGAATTCTTAATAAAAAAAATCCGTTTTTAGGGTCGGAAGTTTTTCTTTTATTATCGTTGATACTATTATTAGAATTACTTATTGTGTGTTGTTAAAAAATTTTTTTAACCTAAATATTGTTTATTCACCTTAATATTGCAAATATATTATTATGATGATTTTTTGTAAATCAGTACTAATGTTTATTTATGTTTATGTTTGATTTATTAGTAACCTAAAACAGTATAAACTGACCGGTAAGAGTTTTGCAGAAACTGCGTTGTACTAACAATTCAAAGGTGTAACAAAAGGTTAAGGATATCTGGAGTAGGTAAGAGTTTGAAAATATAAATCTATATAGAATCTTATATAGAAAATCTATATAGATTTTTAATTTATACGTTTTTGTGATGTTTGTGCCATATTTTCAAACTCTTACCTACTCCAGATATCCTTAACCTTTTGTTACACCTTTGAATTGTTAGTACAACGCAGTTTCTGCAAAACTCTTACCGGTCAGTTTACAATTTTATTGTAATTTTGAGAGGATATCATAACGTTTTGTTGAATATATTATATTATATAATTTCTAAAAATAAATTGACTACTGATGCGATCGTTTCTGCAAAATTCTTACCGGTCAGTTTACAATTTTATTGTAATTTTGTGAGGATAATTATGTTCTATCATAACAATACGCGAGATGATAAGTATGACGTTAAAAAATAATTTATTATTTATAATAAAAATAATAATAATTTATTATAGTTTTACATTTTTTGTAAATAAATTGTTTGTATAAAATATTGATTTTATGAAGAAAAAAATTAACCGCCCAACGTGTGGCTCGAACCCACGGCCCTGAGATTAGGAGTCTAATGCTCTACCGACTGAGCTAGCCGACCATGCCAACTTACAGCAAAATTATAGCATATAAGACAGGGCAGCCGAACCGTAACATGTACGGTGCTGCCGCCTAACGTCAATCGGAGGAGGAGGACATTTTCCGAGATCCGATATAAAAAAACATACTAAATCGGGTCCCGCGGCATTAAAATTATTGAAAATAAATGTTTGCAGTTTGTTTTTAATACTGAAATGAAGACTAAATGTCGTTTAAAGTGAAACAATGTTATACTAAAGCATTGGAAACATGTTTTGATCAATAATTAAAAGAATAAAGATAAATGTGAAATTCGATCAAAGTTGTTAGCGCTAAATAAGCAGTTCGCTTGCGCCGGCTGCGAAAACTCTTACCGGGCGCATTTCAAGCGAAATGCTTAATAATGGCTGACAAGCCAACAGCTTTAAGGTATGAAACAGTTTTAAGGATAAATATCCTTATTTATCCTTTATACACTTAAAGGATGTAAACAGTTTAAATTTAAATATTTGTTTAAATTCAGTTAATTCAGATTAACCTGTTGTCTATAACCACGTGAAACTGGATTGAAATTTTGAAAAAGTCTCTTCAGGAACCGAAATTTTTAACTCGAGACAGGCTAAGGATCCGAGGATAAACAATAAGCCAAAGTATAATTCTCCTTTGACCAACAAGTACAGTGTTCTTACCAACACATGTGTGAACGCAGAAAACAGTAAGCTGACTGATGACATCATGATTAAAGTGGTCAAACCGCCACCTATATTTATGTCAAAAGTGCAGTTTACTTTAAAACATTGTGTACATCGTTTCAGGCTACTGGAGGGGGTTTAACACTTCACCAACGGTCGAACCAGCTTCAATTCAACACAAGATATAGAATATAATTGCTTGTCTCAGAAAAGGACCCGTTCAAAAACTGTTGAAATATAAGAAAACAACGGACTATTAGTAGGTGAACATGACCGCTTTTCTTGTAAAAAAGTGTTAGAACAAGAAGTCGATAACACTCAACTTTAAGATTCACCGGGACCATGTAAGATATTTCCTAGTTTCCTTTTGCAAATCAAACATTGTGAAATATTTTTAATCATTAGATAGTAATATACTTGATAATAAATTTAATAAAACTAATTATTATTTGCCTTCATGGCTTGATGATAGTGTGCTCGACTATAACAGAAACAGAAGTTCCCGGATTCAATTCCTTAAAAAGATATTTAAATTTTAACCCTTGATAAACCACTCTAATTACTAATGACATAGATTTTACTTTAAATGAATTTAAACATAAATTATAGTTGTTTCTAAAAATATTCATTGATTACTACTAAGTACTGGTTTATTGATATAAATCTACATGAAATCGGAAGTAGGGAAATTAGTAATAAAAAATAAAACAGTATTTCCGCAAAATTATCATTGGTATAGTTCTGATTCATGATTTGATATAAAAATGAACCATTAATTTTTATTGCTCTTAAGTAAATTTATGCCTTCGTTTTAAGGGAACCAATATTAATATTTCTTTTCCCCCACAAAATTTAACATTTTAATAAAGTCATTTTAAAAAGCGTTGAGTATAATTTTATTCATAATATTTTTGGTATTGATGGTATTTGATTTCTAGTAATATCTAATATTGTTGTTGTGGTATTTTATAAAGAATCCTCACTAAAAAAAACGGAGACATCTAAACGAAATTGCAACTCTGAATATCATTTAAATACTTTTGTAGAGTACAAAAACTGCATCAACCAACACGGTTTTTGTATAAACTTGGCAATTTTAGATAAAATATAGGCTATGTACCAAAAATCGTTCCATGCATAAAAATATAACGAAGTCATTGAATTTTATGTGGGATGGAATAAAACCATTCACATTCTAATAAAAATTCAAAGTCCTCTAAACAAGTATTCGATAAAATATTATCTATGTTTTAGGCAAATAAACGATTGGCAAAATTCCACAATTTGTAAAGGGTCAGAAAACTTTAGCCAATAAAACTTTTGTTGTACAAGGGTGTTTGTTCGTTTTGCGTGGATCGTATTAGCTATTAATCATTATAATATTAATCGCTTTCCCAACATAAATTATTTATTATGTCATTTATTTTACGTAGGCTAATGAGAAATAAGTAATTAGGCCTTTCAAAACACTTTTTCCTTTGAGAGTGATTAGAAGTTAGAGTGATCTATTCCAGTACATTAACGTAAATTCATTAATCGATGGGCTTGTTCATAATAAATTATTTAATGCTGAATTATTTAAGTATTACAGGCCGTCTTTTTGACGTACGGTAAACGGGAAACCTATAATTTTCGTGATCAATTTCTAAGTGATATTGTGTAAACATTGTTACTTGTTTAAACCCTTTGTTACTTTTCTATTCTCACTGCTTTGTCCAATAACCAAGTTACTTTATGTTATACAAAAACAGCGAGTTTTACATTCACAGATATCATAATATGTTTAATTTAAACGTATCGTAATTTAATTTATCAAAATACTGATATTTTCTACCTAGTAGACTACACGTATAGGCTATGTACTAAAAATAGGTACCGAGTATGTACAGAAACATTCTGTGACAGTTTCAAGTTACCGATTACACACATACACTCTACTTGGAGAAGTTACCGAAAATACTTAATAAAGCAATGACTGGTATGTGCTAAAAATATTATTTATTGTATTAAATTGTGTAAATCAGGTTTAAAATAATGGCTTTTATGGGAAAATATCCTGTTCGTTCGAAAATAATTGTGGAATACCGGTATGGAGAGAGTATCTGACTTTCATTATTTAGGGTGTTATGTGGGATTGATTCTGATCTGGATATAGGGCAAAAAGTAAGCCAATTCTAGAGAATATGCGGAACTATAAGCACAACGTTGGGTAATAGAGCGAGAAAGGTTACGAAACTTAAGTTCTACAAAGTTATGGTAGCTTCAGTTATTCTGTACGGAAGTGAGGCGTGGGCAACGACGAAAATCCAATAGCGGAGAACCCAGACAGCAGAGATGAGATTTTTTCGAAGAGGCTAAGAGTGTACACGCTTGGATAGAACAAGGAATGAAGAAATCAGGGTCAGAATTAGGTATCTACAACTTGAACAAAAAGATAAAAGATTATCACCAAAGCTGAAGGTAGCACATCGCAAGAATGTCGGATCACAAGATACCTAAGCAGGCACACTGGTATACTCCAGAACGAATCAGGGATGTCGGTAAACCTAAGAGAAGATGGAAATAGATGATATAGTTGGTGAGTTTAGAACAGGCTGCGGCCTAATCCTTGGCTTGAAGAAGAAGAAGAAGAGAATAAGTAAATCAGGTTTTACGATTATAACGTAGAAATGATAAAGAAAACGTAACTAAGAAGTTCCGCGCGATTGTATGAATACTGCCCTCGTATTCGTTATTCGTTATTTTTTTGGTATTGTAGTCGTTATTTTTAGTGTTCTTGATGTTATTATCTTATTTTTAATTCATTTATTTAACGTCGCATCAACTACAACGGTCATCAGCGACGACGTTGGGGTGTAACTATACTACAATGGAGGATGAAATGGTTTTTTTAACGTATGAAAATATGCCGTACCTGAGTGGGATTCCAACCCAGAACCGCATGATGAGAGGCGAGCAAGTTACCAACTGCGCCAATGCAGACGGCGTTCTTATTATTATTTAGTTTAAAAACATATTAACATTTTGGTTATTGAAGACTGCAGTGATTTTTATAAAGATAGCTTAATAATTATAATTTTACACTATACCGTGCGTTCGGAAAGTCGCTGTGCACTGGAATTGTGACTATGGATTTATGAAAATATGTATAAAGAAATGACTAAGCATTTTGGAAAACAATTTATTCAATACCTTTATTACATACATTGTTAAACCGTGATTACATTGTTTATAGAAGGTGTTCGAAATGACCTCCATTGGCATCAATACAGCATTGCACTCGTTTCATTTTGTTTGCAAACACCTTTCGCAACTGAAGAACAGTGATTCCTTGAATGTATGCCGTTATTGCGGCTTTAAGTTCGTCAATCGTGGGTGGTCTGTTCCGATACACAGTTTGTTTCGGAACAGACCACATCTAATTTCATTATGTGTATCGGAACAGACCACACACGATTGACCAACTTAAAGCCGCAATAATGGCATACATTCAAGGAATCACTGTTCTTCAGTTGCGAAAGGTGTTTGCAAACAAAATGAAACGAGTGCAATGCTGTATTGATGCCAATGGAGGTCATTTCGAACACCTTCTATAAACAATGTAATCACGGTTTAACAATGTAATTAAGGTATTGAATAAATTTTTTTCCAAAATGCTTAGTCATTTCTTTATACATATTTTCATAAATCCATAGTCACAATTCCAGTGCACAGCGACTTTCCGAACGCACGGTATAATAATATTTAGATCCCAAAAAGGTATTCGAACCCAAGATCCATTTTGTAGGCTAGTGCGCTAATCACTAAACTAGTCATGCGACAAATGAATTATTTATTCATCATTCATTTTGAAAATTATTATAGTTTTCATAATCTAATAATTTTTATTCGAAAAATACATTTGTTCGAATAAAATATTATAATAAAGTTCCTAATGAGTGTTATCGATACATAATACTATTCAGAACCCCTAACATACGAAGTTATTCGATTAAACCCAGTGTACTCGTGTTATGAACACGTCGTACAGCCATACGCTGTCAGCATAATTATTCAGTCTTCTATCTCCTTCTCACCCATGTGACTTTTGCCATCATTTACTGAGTTTTTATGATCTCTTCCACCCAAATGAACCCGTAGTAATCCTTTCTCTACTTGAGCAGCGTGAATTACGTTCGACGCCATCCGCAGAAATAGACAATCAAACCATAAAATGATGGTTTCTAGGCGTTATGATGGATGATTATTTTTCATTAGATGATTTTCTTTTTTATGAAATGAAACAAGCATGACAAGTTAAATTGAATTTTTTTTTATGGTGATCGAAGAAGATCCCTATTCCACCTTCGTTTCAGTTGTCTGTTAACAGAGAGATCGTTAGTTAAAAAAGATTGGATATTTGGATTTATGTGATCAATTGTCTTTGCGTGTAATAAGTTGTATGTTGCGTTGACAATGTCTCGAACCGTTGGTATTTTCAGGTCTTTGTGAAGGGTATGATTGGTTACGTAAAAAGGTGCGTTTGTTATTGCTGTAAGTGCTTTTGATTGGTGTCTTTGAAGAATATTTAGTGTTGTATTGTGACAGGCTCCAAAAATTCGTTTCACATATAGTCAAATTGGCCGTACTAGTGATTTATAGAGGATGATTTTTAAGTGTAGAGGTAGCGAGGACTTGCGATCTAAGACGCCATACAACATACGATATAGTGAGTCTGAGATTGCTCTGACGTGTGCAACGTGTGGTTTTCACATAAGAAATAATTTAAATGAGATTTTATTACATGGTTTTATCTTACAACTATTTTTAAGAACGATTCCGTAGCTTATTGACTAGACGAATAAGAAAGAAACTAATAATTCGGTTTGGTTTATGGCTGCGCTTAACCTCTATAATATAAGGAGGCAGCCAGTAGTAATAAGTATTAGTTACTTAATTCCCGATCATATATATTATAACCTACTTATCTATTTTTACAATTTGGGAATAAAATTGTAAAAATATATAGAAATGACCTTTGAATACCCTAGAGTCTTGAATATCTTATTCGATGAAATAATCATCGCGTAGACAAGCAATCTTGATTTAGTGTTTTGTCAAGAAGGTTGAGTATGTAGTACGGCAAGTAATGCTTATAGCAATCGTTAGTTTCTTTTAAAAGTTTGTTCACGTTCAGTACCAACACTAACTACCGGAACATCAGTCTTACTACGTGTGATGGTCTCCAAGGAGTAATTATCCGGTCGGAAGGACTGACATACACCAATACGAAACGACAACCATGTCTCAGGTGTAAAACTGCTAGTTATTTTAGCTTCACACCTCAATGTTGAATGTAAACACCTGATTCAAATTAACGAAATTAAATAATAATAGATTGTAAAATAAATTATTTTAATAACAAATACATTTCATTGGGCTGTTCCAAGAAATACAATCGTAAATAAATATTTTAACAGAATTATTATTTATATATTTTATTTTTATTTTTTAGTTTCATTTCAGTCAACTTAGAACAACGACCATGCATGAGTTACTACTTCAATTTTCTCCCTCAAGTTCTTATTGTACGGCTTGAGTTTTCATTTTTTCGTTTTTTCTTCATTAATTTCAAACGTTTCTTGTTGAAAACCCTCAAGTTTTTAAATCGTTTTTCTTATCTTATTTCAATCTTTTATTGCGTATTTAACTATGCTTAATGTCATTAGATATTTTGCTGTATTTCTGAACCATCTTTTTTATGTATTTTTTCAACTTTTAAAATATCTGTTTTGTAAGTCGTTCATAGTTGATCCTGGCCATAAATCTGAAGAACCTCATTCTTATTCTTATTTTATCCAATACGCTTGGAATTTATTTATAAATTTATTTTATGGGCGATCTCTTGCACGATATTTGCCATGTTTACTCACAGTTGCTTTCAAGTTGAAACTACTATTCTCTTTACTATTTTACTTTTGTTTTATCTAACTTTTCTCTAACACCTGTTATGTTAATTTGAATATTTATATATTGTCGGTATTTAAATATGTTAAAATAAGTCATCTTTACATGGGTATGTCAACATTTGTAGTAACTGAATAAAAATTAAAATATTTCTATAAAAATAAAAAAATAAAAATGGAATTATGAATTTACTTCTGAGGTCGTTATCCATCAGTCATAGGTTCTGGAAAAAAATAGCTTAAGTTGAGAGGGTTTTATTTAAAAAGAAAATATAAAATATATGACACTTATGATTCTAATTTATTGTAATAAAAAATTGGAGTTAAAAAATTTTAAAACTATATCTAATTTAACTAAAGTTACATTGTAATGGTTCTAAATTTACTATTTTAAGGTCCGTTTACAAATAAAACCTCGTCATCAATTAGATGATGTGCTATTTTCGTGACGATATGTCGGTGCAGATGGTACTTGATCTAGTGTATAATGCTGATTTATCTATTAAATGATGATGATATAACTTTATGATGATATTATATGATTTTAGACAAAGTTGTAATAATATACATTTTTTATTATAAGATTACAAGATTTTTGACGTAACGTTCAACACACTTTACCTATTTTCACTTTTTCCGGTTGACCACAAACCTTTCACTTCACCGGTTGATCATACAGTGCCTTTCTAGTCCAAAAACTAGCGTCTCCCTAGTAACCTTCACTGTAATCGTTTATACAAATTTAGCCCATCATGCATACTGCCTTAAACCTTTCAAACTAATGAGATTTGACAAACATACAACGGATTTCCTTGGTCCTTTGTTATATATTGGCCTCGTGTAAGGCTCAATACACCGCACCGCTACCTGTACGTGCGTTTAAAAAAAACAAAGTCATTAATTAAGAAAGATATATTGCTATTTTGATGTTGGCATTTTACCGCCAAACACTTAGAGAAATAACAATCATGTTACTAATATTGATTCATGTATTTATAAAAAAAAAAAAATTCTATTTATTACAATATCCCATAATGCCTTCGGTAACCCTTCTGTTTTATAGTGCCTGATCCTTGTATCTTATGAAAGACAGTGGTTTTCTTATGTAATCTGCGTTAACGTTTATGCTGTATTTAATTTACCTATTATTTTTATTTTATTAAATAAGTAAATTTTATTCTATAACAGGTTTTATTTTATTTCAGACTAACATATAATGAACAAAATCTGCTCATGTTCTGAAACGAACTCCTAAAACCTACTGTACTGTTATAAAAGGATATATTTATAATTTTTCACCACGAAGCGACTCTATTAGAGTCTCATTATATTTAAGGTACAGTACTTATTAGACGATAACTTTACAAAATACACTAAACTGTCGGCACTTTTCTTTAACCCATTCCACAATAACAACATAAATTACAACGTCCCTACCAAAAGACCTTTATTTTCACCCGACTCAGAACCACGGCACTGGCAATGAAGTAACATCTATTTATAACATGTGCGACGCCTTTGAAATTTTCCTCTCTTGTAATAAATAAATAAAAATACATATATTTTCAGTAGGCAATGGTATACTTTTTGATTTATTTTCTCGCTTTTATAATATTATAATAACAAAATAAGTACAAAATTTTATAAATTTTGAAGATTTATTTTTTCTTTATAATACTATATTATTATATAAATTCGTAGAATTTAATCAAATTTACTTGACTAAAGTATTTCAAATCATGTCAATAGGTTCAAGGTCAGAAAATATAAATTTGTTTATTTATTCACTTAGCAGCTTAAACTTTAGTTGAAATTTGTTTGAATACCTATCTAAATAAAATGCTTAAAAACCGATCTGAATTTATATTGTCCGTATTAATATGTATGGCACGTTTTCTTTATTTTCACGTCTAAAAGACTCAGTATTTTTAAAATATCAGAATTTTATATACCGTGATTCTAACTAAATGAATCAAATATTTTATTTTCAATGTTGTATTATGCCGGAGATATGTAATGGTTATCAGCACAGTAAGGTTTTGTAAAGATGTATTTTTCTTACTGAGTTGTAAGGCATTATACAATTTTTTGATCGTTGATACCTAATCAGAACTTGTATGATAAAACTTACTCGACAATTAAAACTTAAACTCCACAATGTTCAAAAACTTCTGGAGGCTTCATGCTTTCTGAGGGTTTTCAACCGTTGAAAAACTTATAACTTTTGAAGCAATTTAGTCTAATAATGAAGGAAGTAATTATGTAACCATTAAGGAAGATTTGAGAAATGATTAGGCATGATAATAATCTATTTTTCCTGTTTTTTGCGTTTTTATGGTAATTTTGGGCTAGTAATAAACTTCAATAAAGAATTAAATTTCAGACCATTACGAATGAAAAGGTTGAAGCTGAATGTTTTACCCTTATTCACAAATAGCTAGGCAATATATTGACTTGTCCAGTCAAATCACTTTTTCCATTTTTTTCACTTTGCCTGTGTTTCTGAAATTATTTGAAGTGTAGATTACAAATTCAGTAGTATAATAAGTGAGTTTTAGTTCATTAATAGGTGAAATATGACATTATCATAGTTTTTTTCCCTTTCACTTTCAACTTAAACTTTCACTTTTCTTGGTTATTATTATACCGACACTTTTAAGTCTCGCTAGGAACTCGGGAAATATAATTCAATCTTGAAATAGCCCTATTGACTCAAGTAATGTTAATATTGTCAGAGGTCCCCAGGTTCCTACACATTGTTTCAATGTAAAGGTGCCTAAATCTGTACTGTTTAGAACTTACCGAACAACTTTATATCACGGATTGGGTGATCTTTAATGATATGGCAATCAGATTCAAAGATCTAATATACCTCAACTGCTTTAATGCCGCTCTCTGTCTTGTGACACCAAGTGATTTTTGAAGAGTATTGATTAACATAAAACAGAGACAAAAAATACAGTAACTGACTCATTAGTTGCAGGAAATCTATTCTAGTGTAATTGTGTGAGCTAATACATGAATTTAAATATTTAATTTATTAAACCTTAGTATTTTCATCCAGATTTTTTGAGTCTAGTTGTTAAATTTTGAGAAAATTCACGTTGGTCGCAACGTTTTTTATGTCAAATCAAAGAGCAATATTAACAACTACAGCCGTATAACTGAGGCGTAATATTAACAGCTACTGCCTTTAGCCCAATCATAAATCGCCTAACCCGATAATAGTAGTAAAACTATTAAAACAGCTGGTAAAAAAGTTGAAGGGCATGTTGCCAACCAATAGTTTGGAATTTTTTTCAACGAAAGTAAGTTACTATATTGGTTTCAATATTTCTTCTGGCCTTTATTACTCCCTTTCCTTTGTCATTTTGCTTTTTGTCTTCGGTTACAAAGAAAAACGTAATTGTATATTTATCATATTGTTAAAAAAACTACAATTATAGCTACTATTTTTTTATATTAAGTCGAAATGGACCGTAAATTCTAGATTCATACCGATACTAAATAGACTACCGTAATACAGACATAGATTTTAATTTTTATTTGTATTATATCAACCATGCATCTAACTGCCTCGTCTATAAAATATACGAAAAGTCAATAAAATGACAGATTTTATTAAATTTATTTAAGTAAAGGTTCTCTTAGGTTGCTGGACTACTTTTACGAAGCTAAAGGTCATAGGTGCGATTCCTTGTAAGGTCTGTAAACGTTTAACACTTTTAAATTCACTGACATGAAAACAAATCCTGACCTTAGTGAAATTTTAACACATTATTGTCTTTGTAAAATACTTTAGTCATTGTAATTATAATGACCAAGGTGAATAATAATAATAATAATAATAATAATAATAATAATAACCTAACATAAATGGTGTTGGGTTAGTTAACTGAAGTAAATTTTAAATGAAAATATCGTGTTGATTTCTGGTGTAAAGCAAATAAAAATACTTACTTTTGTATAACTGTACTCATACAAATACAGTAAAATATGTGTCGTCATTTCTAATGGCACAAAGATATACATTTGTGGAAAAAAATGTTATCACATTCTCCGGAAAAAATAATCAGTTAATTTAAAAATAAATATATTTTATTACTTATAATGTTTCCGCAACATTTATCATGTTGTACTCAAGTAAAGCAAATAAGTTCATGATACTTTAAATTTAACAACAAAAGTCACAAACTAATGTTTCTCTGGGGCGTCTTTCAAATTAGCATCTTAGCGACATTCGGTAGCAATTTTGGAGTAGTGAAGAAAGTAAATTACGTTTATTTTGTGGGAGGGAAAGGAAAACTAATGACGTCGAGTAAAAACGTTATTACTTTTTCTGCTCATCTTTTTGTACGCAAATACTGCAATTTAAGAATAACTTTAAAGCCTGGAATACATTTAATGAATGAAACACAAATCTCATTATTATCGTTTTTTGTGTAAAACTAATTAGGTAGGACAATTTTGTTCTTGATGATTTTAAAACATTTTTTCATTAAAAACCTTTTTTTAGATTTATCTACAAACTGTAAAAAGCCATTAAAATTTGTCACAGTCACTATTTTGTTATGTAAACCGACTACAGATCTAGGCTGACAGATCCAGTTTATTGAGGTTTAGGATATTTTTACTTTTTATAATTGGTTCATACGCCATAATTGGTACCATATTTGGTACACTTCGGAGTAACTAATTATGTAGTTCATATGACTTTTATCATCTCTACATCACAGGTTAGGCAGATTTAACCGTTTTAAAGACCATCTTTGACGTAGATTAAATAGGTTCTTTGGACCCGGTAGAGTCGTACTCTATTATTTTATACCAAACTTTTTTTCTCTTTTTCTCGAAGTTGCTACACACCCTGATTTTATAATGTCGAAAGGCTATGTTAAAACTAGATTTATTTATTTTATAAACTAGTTTTAAATAGGTGTATTGTTAATATTTAAATGATTTATTACTTTCCCTTGCCTATATGAATATATATTCTTTTTTTTTGGTTTAACGTCCGACTGTTTTGCAAATTGCTGCTAATGCAGACGGTGAAGGATGAAATGAATTTTTTGTAACGTATGAAAAAATGCCATGCCCGAGTGGGATTCGAACCCAAGACCGCGTGATGAGAGGCGAGCACGTTACCAACATCGCCAACGCGGCCGGCATATATAGGAAGGAAAGTATTGTTTTCATGTCGGTTTTTCGAAATCGTGTTTTCACCGGATCTACACGTTTTCAGACCCCTTAAACCCAAAAAACATGTTTTTAGCGATTGGTCTGTGTGTGTGTGTGTGTGAGTGTGTGTGAGTGTGTGTGTGTAGGTGTGAATACAATATCTCAAGAACGGAACATCGTACGGACTTGAAACTTAAAATTTAAGTTAGATGCCATTAGAGGATCCAGCACGAACATTTTCATCAAAATCGGTCAACCAAAAGTACTGGTTTATTTGTATCATTTTTCACTTTTTGCGATTTTCTTAGAAACGGCTCCAACGATTTTTTTAAAGTCGCGTCATACTAAATTATTTTATGCTTTACAAGATACAGTAGGCGCCATGTCTGCTGAAATTCTTGGGAAGGCTGTTTTCACGTAAAAAAATTGTTTTAAAATACAAGTTGAAGAACCTCGCCACAAAAGACAAATTATACAATGCACTCGTTGCCAAAGGTATGGGCATACAAAATCATATTGTAATTTACCCCATAGATGTGTTCGCTGTGCGGGCCAGCATGATTCTAAAACATGCACTAAACCAAGAACCACTGAAGCCGTATGTGCTCTATGCAATGGTAAACATCCGGCGAACTATCGCGGTTGCACCGTTCACAAAGATCTACAAAACCGACGCTCCCCTGCTCTCGCAACAAAATCAAAAATTTCTTATCCACCTCAACCTCCATCAACTGCATCTATAACAGCTATCCCGCATCTACCAAGTCGGAACAGCAGCCGACAATTCTGCAACACCAATACATCTATTGATTCGACATCCCCTTCACAAACAGAAGAAATATCCACCACTAACTTAAATCCACACCGACGCCCTTCTGTTTCGTACAGTCGAGCAGTGGCCGACGACTCTACGTCACCCTCTCTTAACGTCTCCGAACAAATTACGTCTTTTATTGCAGAAATGAAGTCCCTTTTTACTCCAATGATA
This sequence comes from Catonia carolina, assembly GCA_035578175.1. NCBI lineage: Eukaryota > Metazoa > Arthropoda > Insecta > Hemiptera > Achilidae > Catonia > Catonia carolina. The sequence goes on along the minus strand of JAQMRL010000001.1, from coordinate 327,274,855 downwards.
ACATTGATGTCACAACTAATTCAAGCCCTTCTACAACAAAATGGCAAATAATTATACATCTGGTTCTCTAACTATCCTATTATGGAACGCTAACGGCATATTAAATCATTTTAATGAGCTTGAAATCATTTTACATAGCAATAGAATAGACGTATTGCTTGTTTCGGAAACGCATCTCACTTCAAGATCTAAATTTTATATTAAAGGTTACAAAATTTACAGGGCAGATAGACCAGATGATAGAGGATATGGAGGTGCTGCTGTTTTAATTCGGTCTTCTATTCAACACAACGAATATCCTCTTCAACATCCTACGGAATCGTTTCAGGCTGTAGCTGTCACTTTAAAGTTAAAAAAAATTGACATAAACCTAGCGGCAGTGTATTGCCCTCCACGATTCTCTTGGAAATGTGAAAACTTCACTGAATTCTTCTCTTCCCTTGGTCAACGTTTCTTGTCTGGTGGAGATTACAACTCAAAGCATGTACAGTGGGGATCAAGGATTATCAATCCACGAGGCCGAGCACTACTAAAGGCTATCCTAGAGAACCACCTTGATATTCATTCCACTGGAACACCTACATACTGGCCTTCAGCAACTAGTAAATTACCTGTCCTTCTCGACTTCTTTATTTCAAAAGGCGTTTCTCATCTCCACTCTTCAGTTTCGCCCTTGGATGATTTGTCGTCCGATCACTCACCGGTTTTACTTGTTCTTTCTGACCAACCTACGGAAATTCCCATTAAACCTTCTTTAACAGCTGGAGTTATGAACTGGGATATGTTTCGAGAATCACTTCAACCTTCACTCAACTTACATCTCCCGTTAAAAAATTCAGTTGACGTAGAATCTGCGGTTGAGCACTTAACGACGATGATACAAGTTGCAGCATGGAACTCCTCGACTCCCCCTTCAACATACGGTGGAGAGAAACCATTGCTATCCACATTACATACGAAAATTAATTGCTGAGAAGAGGCAAGCTAGAAGACAATGGCAAAACTCAAGACTACCTACTGATAAAACACGACTCAATCAACTTACGAATACCTTGAAATCTATCATACGTACAGTGAAAAATGAAAATCTAGAACATCGTGTTAGGAACCTGAATACGAAAGATGGAAGTCTATGGAAAGAAACCGGTAAACTCCTACGCTATACTCCTCACTGCCCTCCTCTTCGGAAACTGGACAACACATGGGCAAAATCTGACAATGAAAAAGCCATCTTATTTGCTGAACACTTGGAAAAGACGTTCCAACCTCATGGTGATACTGTACCCGCTTTTACAAAATTAATAGAAGATAAAGTATTTTCACCTTTACAGTTGTGTCTACCTCCACTCAATTTTACTGACCAAGGAATAAAGACTGCAATTACTCAATTGCCACTAAAAACATCTCCTGGATATGATTTGATAACGGCTGAAGTACTACGTGAACTGCCACAAGCAGGAATAACTCTAATTACGCAAATTTTTAATGCTTTTTTGCGGACCACCCACTTTCCTATACAGTGGAAATTTTCACAAGTTATCATGTTTCATAAAGAAAATAAACCAATCCACGAACCATCTTCTTACAGGCCCATCAGTTTACTTTCAACAGTTTCAAAATTATTCGAAAAACTTTTACTACCAAGACTGCTTATATTTGTAGAAGACCAAGGTATTATCCCTAATCATCAATTTGGGTTCCGTCGACGGCACAGCACAATTTATCAACTACACAGAATCGTTGATCAAATTGCCTCTGGCTTTAAACAAAAAAAATATGTAAGTGCCGTCTTCTTTGATGTTTGCGCAGCGTTTGATAAAGTTTGGCATCAAGGTCTGCGATATAAATTAAGAAAATTCTAGCCAGATGCCTATTCCTTAATCATCAGCTCCTTTTTAACGGACAGATTTTTTCAAGTAAAACATAACACGGCTCTGTCTGACTACAAACAAATCGTCGCTGGTGTTCCACAAGGATCAATCTTGTCGCCACTGCTTTACAGCATCTATACATCAGATCTACCTGCATCTGCTAACACCACCTAAGCGACTTATGCTGACGATACAGTCAACCTTTCTTCTGATGTAAAGCCAGAAGCAGCAAGTAATAATTTACAAAGTCACATTAACTTTTTAAATTATTGGTTAAAAATCTGGAGGATCCAATCCAACGCTTCAAAATCAGTGCATGTCACCTTTTCTCTCCGGAAAGGCGAATGTCCTCAACTATTCCTTGACAATAAACCGATACCACAACGACAAAAAGTTAAATACCTTGGACTTCTCCTTGACAAGAGACTCACCTGGGCGACTCATATAAAAACCAAAAGACTGACTTTGAACTCCAAATTGAGAGAACTATTTCGACTTCTTGGACGCCGCTCTTCACTGACTCTAAAATCTAAACTATTACTATACAAAGTTTATCTCAAACCAATATGGACCTATGGACTACAAAATTATGGCACAGCTAAACCGAGCAATCTACAAAAATTACAAGCCTTTCAGTCAAAATGCCTACGTTTAATCACCTGCGCACCTTTTTATGTCAACAACAAAATTCTACATGACGACCTTAATATTTCGTTCATAAGTGAAGTAGTTAAGTCCAGCTACAGTGTTTTTCACAGAAAATTGCATGATCACCCCAACAAATTAATCACCAAACTATCGGATGCATCACTACCAGGAAATCCGCAGCGCAGGTTGAAACGTCAATGGGCCAGAGATCTTCTATAAAGTGATTTATTTTATTTTTCTTTCTTCTTTTTTTTCTTATGTTGTTATTTATCATTCATGTATCATGAACTTTATTTCATAGAACATATACCAATGGGTATCACTATTCTTTTTCATTTATTTTTTTTATTTATTTTTTTTTCCTTGTCATCCTTTGTTTACTGTCATCTAATTTGCTCGTTGTATCGTAGTATATAGTTGCAAATAAAGTTATTAAAGTTAAAAAAAAAAATTGTTTGCATTTTACTGAAAAAATGTATATAATAAAAGTTGTAGGATTACAACTTTAATGCAAACATTTTTTTGTATAACGCTTAGTTTAGCGGTAATTAGGGATTTTCTGTTTTTTTTCACATGAAAACGTGCAGAAAACCGATTTTTTACGATTTCAGCCTTAGTATGCATTTAACGACAAAAGTGTAGTCTATAATCAGAATTATAGAAATTAAAAGATCTACTACTTTTGTTTAGAGAATTTTTCTCTACAGAGCCTAGTTTAACGAGAAAGAGTGATTTTCCGTATTTTAAAGCCAAACTAAGGTTGATTTTCATTTTGCGTCTTTCACTCATGATTAAAATTAGGTTATGTTAATTGAAGTTAGTTTTTTGTTTATTTCTAATGTTTAATTACTAATGTTAGGTTATATTGTAAATTATTTGCATTGGCAAGAGAAAGTTGTGTGTTTCACACCAGATTTTTTATGTATAAATTAAAACACTAACTAATAATTTCCATTTCATATTAACTGAGAACGCTTTTTCTATACCTATGTTTTCCATTTCCACCTGTTCTAGTAACCAGCAAGCTCAACTTTCTGGATTTAACCTTTTCTTGAACCCCCTTGATCAGCTTTGCCTTAGATGTCCTCTGTACTTTTAATGATTAAATGTTTTGACCATTAATATATGGCGAAATTCATGTATGATGGTTTACTAGTGACTAAGTATAGGCCTACATTACACTCTTATTAGATGGTTTTTTCAACCAAGGTAAAAAACAATTGTAAAAATTTTCATAATTTTCTGGTAGAAGGTGCGTCTCGGACTTGGTCTTCTTCTAAAGTTTTCTATATTCTACATTTTTGTTTTCTAAATTGTACGGTTTTTCATAATGCTGAAGTTGGTGTCGAATTTCGTGTCACCATGTCTGAGGTTCTTAGACATTTGTATTATAAAATTAAAGTTTGAAGCAACGTTTGTTTAAACCAATGGTGGGCATTAAAGAGAATCTAGATAATCTTAGTTCTTATCTTCTCAGTGTACCTCTCCGTTCCGAAGATTGGCGACCACCATCATTGCGATGTTTACTTTATTAGTAGCTATCCGAACAGTTCATCTGAGCTTTTGTTAAACCATACTCTCCGGTTGGCCATCCATGAAATTTTTCTGCGTCCTGGTCCTCTTCTACTGTAGATGTTGCCTTGCAGAATGCGTTGGAGCAGTCCATACCTGCGCTCATTTCGCATGACATGACCAAGATATTGAAGTTTTGCCCTTTCATTACGCTGACCAATTCCGCTGCTTTTTTCATTCGACGTAGCACTTTAGGGTTAATAATTTTCTGCGTCCAGGATATTCGCAACATTCTTCTATACAACCAAAATTTGAACGCATTCAATTTATTGATTGTTTACAGATTCAGATCACCTCTAACTAGATGTCATTCTTTCCAATAAAAAAGGCAATGATCGCGCATGTTTAGAGCAGTATAAAACTAACAATGCAATCAGCTGTAATTTATAATAGCATAAGCTTTATACATGACCGCTGCAAATGACCGCTCTGAAATCTAAGGCCAAGCTAGAAAGTCAGTGTAAGTTGAGCTGTGCTGCATTAGTTATTTTCAAATTAAATTTACATAGTCTACTAAATATTTATAGTAAACTCATATACGGTTAAAACGGTTCGTGGTTTTTTTTGGAATGTTGCTTTTGATATTTTTTTCAATCTTTAAATTTTTCTTTTGGGTAAAACAACTTATGTACATGAAAATTATTTAAGTTAAACTTTAATTGGTTTGCCAATTAAAATATGATAATTATTTTATATATAACATTTCATACTTATATGTTGGGAGCAGAAGTTAAGTCTCATGGTTTAATTCGTAAAAAGAATGAGTAGGGGTTGATTTCATGAAAAGGTTTTTGTTATTTTGATCCACCATTGATACAGCCACTGTTTCAAACCATTTAATTATTAGGGAAGGGAATCGTTTTTTTAACTTCTGCCAACAGATAGTAGCTCTTTTTGCTCGTTCCACTGTCTAATGCTGACATCCGGGTTAGGCCTGTATTTTTAATCTTAAGTAGAAATTTGCTCTGATATACGGTTTGAAGCGTAATACTTGTTTTATGAATGACGAGTGCAGAATACTAAGGCTTCGGCTGTTTTGATGTTCACCCCATTTCAACCTGCTGGCTTTTTTATCCCTTCACGTCACTGTAGTTTGGAATGGGTTGGCTGAAGGAGAGATGCAGAGGTAAATAAAACAATAAAAATAAAAACAACATTAAATAATATAATGATATAAAAATGTAACTGAAAGAAGCCTCAATAAAATTATTATTTAAAAATTTAATTGATAAATCACAATAAAATTTACCCGTTTACAAAAATATTAATACATTTTAAATCTTTTACATTTTTAAAAAATTTTAAAAGCATTAAAATATTTTTGAATGTAGTACACCCTTTATCTTATATTTTTAAACAATAACTTATGTTATTGTCATTTATCTAAAATATCTTATTGTATTAGTTCCAAAGCCTTATTAAAAAACAATCACAATGCATTGTTATAATTAAAACAATGGTATATTTGGTGACACAGCGTTATTATTGTAAAAAAAAATGGTATATTTTGTGAGACAGCAAGGAAACAGAGGGTTTACTATTTCTTATAAATGTGGAATAATTTTATTAATGTTTTTCATATTGTGTAGACAAACGATTTTTGTAATGTGAACTATTATTATTATTATTCCTCAAACAAATATAAATAAATTACATGGGGGAATTTGAGATCATCTATTATGTAGACCTTTAAAAATATTTATGAAACTTTTTCATATATTTATTATTTAGCCCTACTGTTATATTTTCTCTAAAATTAATAGGTAATGAAATATAAAATTTACATCTCTCTAGATTGTCAAATTAGGAGTAGTTTTATATCAATAAAAATATTATCTATTGCCTATGATGACATTGGTGGAAGTATGAAAGAAAACATCAAAATATTTTACCCTTTATCGGAAAATAGTTCAGATGCATTAATAACTTTTCCATCTAATTGTCTAGTGAAAACCTCAGTTGATTTCTATGTACAGTTTGATTAATATAGTAGTCAACAAGGAATAATGTCAAGATTTATATTAAGAAATGTACTTGTGACAAAAGAAGAAGGTTTCTTGCTATTTTCTTTGTTTTTATGTTGACTTTTCTTCTTATGTAACGTTTATTTCAGTTTAATTACTATTAAAATAAAATTATTTTTTAAAGTATATGGTTGTAGATTCAAAATGTATCGGTTTTATTTCTTTAAACTTACATATATAATAACTTATTATTATATTGTTATTTCATTTCATATCGTTTTAAATTCTTCACATGAATGTTCTGATAATTTTAAGATTTCCCGTTGCTTCAGGTAATAATCATATAAAATTTGAGTATTTTTTTTGAAAAAAACAAGTAAATAAGTTAAAGTATAGTGTAGACTTTACAAAATTTAAATATTACGCTTTATAAAACGTTGTAAATGTTTTATCATGACACACTTTAAAAGTACAAGGTATAGAAATCAAATAACAACTTGTAAAGATGAAGAAAACTAAGGTAACATGAAAGAACAAGAACATACAACTATTTGAATAAAGTATGTGAGATAATTATGATGATAAAAAAGTAATGTTATTATTTCATAAAAACATGAATTTTTTTCTTACGTCCGTTGAGTTAAATTGTATACCGTGTACCGTCAAGTGTAAGCGTGCATAAGTAAGTTAAGCGTAAACCATTATTAAAATATCAGGTTATATGCAAACACTCGCATTAAATTCTTCGTTTTAATTGAAAGCTGCATCCCGATTCATGGTCATGAATCATAAGTTGCCATCGTGTCAGTTAAAGATAGATAAGATTTTTTTTCTAACATCTGAGATTATTTACAATAATTAGTTTAAAAACAAAACTATAAGTAAATAGCATGAACGGGTTCACATGACAAAGACAATAACCAATGGTATTGCTTCGGAAAGGAATAAAATTAAGTATAATTTTTGAAAATATTAACTAAATAAAAGAGATGAATAACAGTAATAGAAAAGGTAACCAAATTAATAACGGTGATAGTAGAATGCGTAGAGGATGAAAATGATGTTGATCTTGGTATGGACTTCAATTATTTAAAACATAGTTTAGTTGGTAAATCTAAACGGAAGGTAAAGCAATTTTAATTATTTCAGTCGTGTCACGACTTTGCTATTATCAAGTAAATTAAGCGTCAAAGAATTCGGGTGATCTGCTTATTTTTCTTTATATTTAGAAATTAGCTGCGTAATTTCTTCTTTCACGGTATTGACACATAAGTCCCTATGCAAAGCATCATTTGTTACATACCATGGAGCATTTGTTATTATCCGTAAGACTTCCAACTGGAATCGTGGATGATAGCAGGATTTGATTTTGCAGCTGATTCCCAAAGCGGTAACCCATAAGTTCACAGCGGTTTCAGTATGGCTTCAGATCTACCAGAGAACAATAACACAACAAACGCTACGTTTACTGATGACACAGCTCTATTAGCAACAGATGACTCTACCTTTGAGGCTACTAAAGTATTACAAGATCATCTGAGTATAGTTGACAACTGGTGTAAGAAATGGAAAATTAAAATAAATGACGACAAATTGAGACATATTACGTTTACTTTGAGGTAAGACACATGTCCACCGATACGAATAAATGAAAGACCAGTTCCTCAGTCAGATGATGTAAAATACTTGGGAATGCACTTAGATCGACGCCTTACCTGGTCCAAACATATTTGGAATACACGCAAAAAACTCTGATTAAAGTTGAGTTCAGAACATAAAAACAATTTTTTTCACATTAAAAAAATTTATTTCTAAAAATAACTTTTTGAATCACACTAGATTAGTTTTCAGTTTTTAAAATAATATTAATTTTTTCCAGTGCTAAGAAACTATTTTTGCTTAGTTAGGTACCTTAAGGTAGTTAATTTATTATCACTAAAATATATTGTCATTATAGTTTCCTTTGTGAATTCCTATTAAAACAATAGGTCTAGTTAATTTTTTCTAAGAACATTATTTTTTCAAAACAAGTAATAGGCTAAACACAAGAAAAACTGTTATATATTAGAGTATATTTTGTAATTATAAAACAGAGTTTACTTTGATCATGTTCGTTGTGAATTTATTATTATTATTATTATTATTAGTTTACATAATTATTGTATTTGGTGACAATGTATCATTAAGAACGTAAAGTATCTTCCCATATTCTTATTTTTGTGTTTCTTTTTTCTAATTTCCCAAAGGACGTACTTCCTCCTAAAAGCTACATCCTCCTAAACTTTCTTTCTCATCAATCAAATTGCCTATTGAAAGAAGTTTTGGTTTATAGAAAATATTTTGTACTACTATTTTTATCATATTTTTTGTGTATTTATTTTTCAATGTTTAACTTACTGTTTCCTGAAAAAAGTAACTACACGTTTTTTTTAATAATCCATTTAATCCCATACAAACTACAACAGTAATAGAAAAATGTATTAACAATTAATTAATTAATATAATGAATGTTTTACTGCATTATAATTTAATGAAGTGGTAAAGAGCCTTGGAAATTAGTGACGAAAAATGCATTAAACCTATTCACGCAGAGACCACTGATTTCAGCGACATTCAGTTAAAGTAAAGAAAAAAAACAATTAGAGGATATAAGAAAAGGTATATAATTTTTTTACCTTTTCGTATTTCTCCCGTTGAAAGAATACTGAGAAGTGGGCTGCAACACTTTCAGAGTGCAACAACAGAGTGATTACTGAATATTATATAAAATAAATGCATTAGACAACGTGAAACAATTGTACTGTATATAGCTAGAAACCCCTTTCACATAAATTAATATCATGTTGTGTGTTATTTGTTATGAGCTACAATAATGCTTCTTGTAGTGTTTAATTTTAATATTTTTTACTTTATTTTAAAGTTGCTTAAAATCATCGTCATTGTCAATTACTTTAAAAGCCGTGGGTTTGAACGTGTAGACCATTGATTTTTCAAACTCTAGCCGGGAAACGAACTCGGGACATATCTTTTGCAGTACGTTATCCACTGGACCAACAAGGTGGTCTTTTAATTTTTTTTAGGCGAGAATAATTAATCCGTTACCGTTAATTTTTTGACGAATGTTTCCCCTAGCAAGGAATAAAATTCAATACAACTCGTTTCGTAATCCAGAAGTTTACTTTGTTCCACGCAAATGGTCATATTACTTACCTGCCTTACTTTAAATATATTTTCTGAAAGTTACATGAAGTTCCAAGGTCGTTAGCGATTACAATGGGATTGGAGGAAACCGTTAGGGTATTTTTAGATGCTAGTCAGTATCACACCTGGGGCCTTAAGCTTAAAATTCAATTACGTTTCGACTGCTTTACCAGCGTTGTCTCTCAATTGAAGTCGAAATTAATCGAATATGTCTTAACGAACAGTAAAAATTTTTCCAAAAGTACATTGTATGTTTTTAATATATTAACTTTAAGTTACAATTGGTATTAAAATAAATAAATCAATCAGAATAACAGTGATATAAACAAGTAATAGTGAAAATAATCTTTTAGTTTCGTTCAGATTTTATTTTACAATTACTATAAAACGCGATCTATAAAAATTTAAACTCTTACTCTTACTCTTATTCAAACTCTAGCCGGGAAACGAACTCGGGACATTGTTAATAAAATTTAAAATAATTTTAAATAAAAAATAAATAAAAATAAATAAATAAATAAATAAATAATAAATAAAATAATTTTATTTATTTATGTGTATATTCATAGAAAATGAATTATTGAATTAGAAAACACAAAAACTGTTCACTTTCGTGGCGTAGTGGTTATTGTGGAACTCTACAAAACGGAAGGTCCAGAGTTCATTTCCCGTCTAAGGTATAGAAATTGCTACTTGTCAATTGTTACAACCACAATTCCATAACCCACAGTAAACGATAATGACCAAGTTGTTTATGTGACTGATTTTTTTTACAACAGAAAAATGTATTATCTCTTCGCCATAGAACAAAAAATAAATATTATGAAGAAAAAAGTAGGAAACTTTGGTAATTCATAGAACTACAATTCATTGATAAACTTTATTTTAGTTAGAAGTAGGTGTAGATTTGCGTAACTACAAAGTAATACAGTGTCTGGACATAATTTTATAATATAACTGATTTTAACAAACCATAAAATAATTTAACGTTTGTGAATATTCTTGTTAGGTGTTAAAGTTGTCAGCGACTAAGATGGTTTAGATTGTTTTTATTAGGTACTGTAAGTCTACAGTCTGCTCTTACAGAACAATGAGTAGATGTGTTGAGAGTATGAATGGTGAGTAAATGATACCTCCTGCTATTACTCTATAGATTAAAATTCACTGTCTTCTTGTTGACGTGAATGTATTAAAATAAATCTGTAGGGTGTTGTCTGTGAAATCTTCTGAGTGTTTCACTGTTGTCTAGGAGACTGATAGCTTTAAGATTCTGATGATTTTTAAGCCATGTTTGGTAACTGGTGCAAAATTTTTGTATTTTGTCTTGTGCTGTGGGAGTGTTCGTATGTCTAACTAATACAATGTTCGATATGTAAAAAGATAAGTATGTGATGTTTGAAGTTTTTTGACTAAGAATTGTTAATTATTTCAATGTTAAAAGTATTTATGTCTTGTTGTATCCCTATGTCCACACATGTTCAGGTACTGTTTTATAAATTACTTATTTTTTGGGCTGACAATTTAGATTTTCCGTTAAGCATCCAATATTGGATTGGATATTGGTTGATTTGAGATTTAATTGCTTTGACTTACCCAAAATCTTTAGATCAGTAGTATTACTCACGATCCATGTGCAATCAAAGGCAACGGCGGTCAGTGTTACTCATAATTAAATCTATTTTTTACATCATTCATATAAAAAAATCTATATAATTAAATTTCAAACTTTAATAGAAACCAATCATGTGTTTACTCCAGTTTCTTTAATAATTACCTACATATTTGGATGGTAACCAAATCTTATTTTCATCGATACAAAAAATACACCTTAAAAATAACGGTACAGCTTTATATTATTATACAAGATTTTCGGTTTTCTTCTTTTAACAATATAAAGACACAATCTTCTAAAGTGTGAAAGTTGGAAAATTTCCAAATATTTTAGAAACTAAACTTTATTTCATGAGACGTCGGCTTAATTTTGTTTATTAACATGTACGTTAGAATTATATAAAGTCTATTTTCCCCGAATAAATAGTGAGTGCTTGAGAAATACTGTTGTTATAATTTTCAGTGAAATTTACTTTGATATTGATCAAGGGTATTATGTATTTTATTTTAAGGTATATCTATTAAACTTTAGAATATGTAAATATGAATACAGTTTCAGTATCACCTCCTCCTTCTACCTCAATCGTAAGATTGGTTGCCAGCCCTCCATCTAGCTCTGTCCATTGCCACCCTCTTCCATTGTTGAAGCTGTCCCCACTCGGAGACCCGAATGGGGGACTATTTTACCTCCGGAATATTTAGTTACAGATGGACTCATCAGTATCACCTACGAGTGATTAATACTCTTTACCACAAAATATTAAGCTTTAGAGAAAATCAAAGGAACGCTAAATAACCTAAAGATGAAAACATTAGCAGAACGAAAGTTTACTTTATTTTATAATAAATATTTACATCCCTACTTTGCAGTTTGGTAAAAATCTTGAGTAGTTTATTTAATATATTTTCAAAAGTTTAAATTCAACGATTATTTAGTCATAAATAATGTAAGCTGTTCATTGCCTTTTTTCTAATATCATTATTAGAGTTTCATTATAATTTTATTTTCATAAATTTCAATGTTTTATATTTTAAAACCATTTTCTTAGACTATATGAAATTACCTGCTTCATATATCTTGGCAATATTACGTTCTTGACCTACTTTATAAAGTGAGGAAACTTTTTTTTAATATATTAACTTCTATATAAATTTCAGATGATAAAACTTTAAAAATTTGGTTTATCAAGATATTTTGAACAAGATTGGTTTATTTTGTTTTAAATCTTTAGTTTAAATTTTTTAAATGGTTCGTCCATACGATGGAAAGAAAGTTGACTAGACAAATTGTCCTTGAGTTGATTTTCCAACAGACTAAGAAATTATAGTAAAACATTGGTCTTTTAACCTGGAAATTATACAAATGTACCATTTAAGAAAAACTTCAATACTAGAATCTTTATGTAAATTTTAAGGAAAGATTTAGTTATCAAACCCCGACGCGACGGTACGAATATAAATATTCTATAAATAAGGAGTAGCAAGGACGATAAAGTTTTTAAACTTTGACCTTCTTCAAGTTTTTCAAATTAATTATGATCACTTATTTTTGTCAGGCAATCCGTTTAACGTAAGAAGCAAATTTATAAGAAAGTCAGAATTATTGTAATATTTTTAAGCTAATAGGTTACAATAGAAGCATTACGATTACGCAACTCTGTGAATTCACGTGTAAATTTTTCAAAAGAAAATAATAAAGAAATGAAATCGCAATTACCTTGTTCGTATAAAAAGGTTGGTTTATTTTTAATAAATTTTTCTGTTCTAAGATAATGTGGATTTTGTGTTGCTTGATCCATTTCTAATTTTTGTTTGCTATTTGCTATTTTGACTCGGGATGTCTACAGTTTTTCTTGATTTATGTGAACGAACGTCCAAAATTCCATTTCCAGTAATGAAAATATAGTTTTCTTCAACATTAGAACTTTTCTTTTATTTTAACCCTGACTGTTATTCACATCAATGCTAATGCAGACGGTGAAAAGTGATAGATGAAAAATCAGTGACGAATTATTCTAGAGCTAACTAAATCTATATTAGAAGAAAAAGTACTAGATTACCCTTCTATTTATTGCAACATTTCATGTTTATATTTTAACTGTAACATTCTATTCAGCTGTTGTGCATTTGGTATAGTTCTGAATTTAGAATTTGTCAAAAAACAAAACCGGGAATCGAACCCGAAACCCCCATTATGAATTTCAATAGCACTGACCATTACATTAATTAGTCATTAGAATTTTTGTTGACTTATCACATGTAATTAATTATTTGGAGTACCGAACCACCGCTAATACAGACTTATATAACATATTCAATTGCCTTACCAACAATGTCATAAAATTATCTAGACAAATATTTTAAAAAAAATAATAATAATGTATAGATTTGTTACAGTGGGTTTAATTTGGTATGTAACTTTTAACGATGCGTTAATGTAATATTGTAGCTAATCGTAAAAGAATTTATTTTAATTTTCAAAGTTCAGATTTATTACATTTTATTATATAAAATGTGACAGCTTTACCTACATTTATACACAGAATATTATGCTGCTTTCTATAGGTGATAGTATTACTTTTTTTGAGTTTTCTTAGTCCAATGTTTATTTTCTCTAAAACTCCTTCTATTTAGAGACCGGCCTAACATTTAGTTGAACCTTCTCTAAATTTGTCATTGGGTTTATCAACTTTTCCTTGTGCGTGCCAACACAGAATTCTCTTCCTATACTATAACTTTTTCTAATTTTCTGATAAGTTTCTTCAAAATTATCTTCTTTCATTTACTTGATTAGAATTCCTCGGTTTTCTTAATATAGTTGTATAAGTGAATAATTTTCTCTTTCTCTTTCTTTACATTTTTCTCGCAAAAATATTTTTAAATTTATTAAATTTCATCTTCTAAATTAAATTAACATTTCATTTTATGAGATATAAAAGTTTCTCTATAATATTTACTTAAGAGTAAGTATTTTAAATAATATATTACTCACTCCCATATTGAAATATGTCAGTTGTTTATTCACGTAGCTTATAAATATTTTCTTGTAATAAATTAACTGAAATAAAATGTATTCATTTTTGTTTTTAAAAGTATCAGTATTAATGTAACTTATGTTTAAACACATCCACGTAGGAATAAAATTTAATGTATCTTATTACTTTTGTAATAAAAATATCGCAACTAGTAATGTATCGCAACTATAAAATATCGCCAAAACTATAATGTACAAGTTGTCAGTTTGCATACTCAATAATTTAGTGACAACCGTTTCATAACTAACTACGGAGTTCCTGAATACATTTATATAAAAATTAAAAGTAAGATATTTTAGATTTTCATGAAAACAATAATTATGTATCTTTACATCAAAGTTTGGTGATTAACAAGGTATTTTACTTTTTTTTTGTTATTGCTGCTGTTCAAAATTTATTACATTTAATGAAGCACCATTCCGAATTGGAGAACAATCAAGGCAAGTGAACAAAACTTAAAGTTATATGACAAAGCTGTTAAATTTGGTTGAATCCATCCAGTAATTTTTTTATTTAAAAAGGCTGGTATGTGTGTCAATGGTTTTTGAAATAATATCCCGTAGGTCATTAGTTTTGGTGGTTATTAAAATTTTCTGCTATTTGGTTGTTCGAACTTGTCATTATTTAGAAAAATTATATAAAACTTGCAACTTTTTCATTCCCCCTAGACAGTATTTCCAAAATTTATAGACAAACGTTTATTACATTTATAAAGCTAGATAACCAATACTACTGCTACATAAATTAAAAATACATTAAAATATACCTACAAATGATAACTGATGAAAATAGTAACGCTGATATTCTAAACCATAAACAATTTTTCATTAATTTATTCATTAACAATGTTAATAAACAAATCGGAAACGTTCACTAGTGTAAAAATTGAATTTACAGATATATTTTACCATTTAGTATCTTCTAATACGTTTTTAATCTTTTGTAAACTGGCCACTCGTGAGCAAAATTTGTATATTACTTTTAGTACCGTATTCGATTTAATTCTACTATCGGGAATACAGGTACTTATCAAAGCAAAAATACACGTGCAATAACAAAATGAATGGAAAAATTCGTGTACAATGCTTATTAAAAACTGGAACTAACTGAAGTAAAATTTTTAATTTATTGGAATCAGAAACAATTTTAATTTACAATATACGTACTGCTGATGAGTATTTCCATTGCATGATTTCCTCAATGAAGGCCAAAAACAAAAGCACGCACTTAGTTCAACAGAGGCACTCCAGGTTGTAGGAGGATCTATTATTAGTTAATAGATCTAAATAAATAAAAAAAAATAAGAGTCACATGTGAAACGTTTTCATAACCACTTGGTTTCTCAACTATATTCTTCACCTAGAAGCGTCGAATGGTTTATATTATGTAATTATGATTTATGAGCACCCAAAATTACATGATTAGTCACTTTTCACTAGTCTAGTCACGATTTACTATTCTATTAGTTGCTTCATTTTTCAATCAAAGATTCATCTGTTGTTTTATATTATAAAAAGTAGGCAAGAGGATTAATTTGGAAGAATCGGGTGTGTTTTCACTTAGTAAGCTGTTTTTGATTTTACGTCTGACGTTTGATAAAAGCTAACAGTCATTACCTCAGCTTCCTCGTTATTTTTTGTAAATAGGTCGCATTAATATTTTTAAAAAAATTGTTTCACATGACCCGATTTCATGTTTTTATAACAAGCATATCTTTTAACTGGGGCTTTCCACTGATTGTACATTTTACAAAACAACAAAAACCAGAGAACGATATGAAAGTGAAAGTATTTTCACATGATTATGATATAAAAGTGAACGAGTGGTTAAAGTTAATGACTAAATGAAAAGAAGTGACCTCCACTTCTTTTATTATTTTAATACTTACTTAAAACCACTTTTATTAAATTTAATAATATAAACATAAACTGAGGTATTGTTATCTTAGTGATAATATTACCTTAATAATTATGATAATAGTAATTTATTATTAGCAAACTAATTAAAATGTTGTTGTATAGGTTATCAGCCAAAAGGCTGGTTTGAACCTGTAGAGGTTTTGCTAAGTAAAACGAGGAGTGAGGTGGTTTACCTTTCCTTCCTCACTGAATGGAAAAGTATGCTTATCAGCATGCCGAGCCCTCCAAAAAGCACATTTTTTCCACACTACGAATGACACCTTCACTTCATTCACTACAGGGTCTGGCTGTATAATGAAATTCAATACTTACAGAGGAGATAACTCTGATTAGTGTCTTTAACACTTCTACCTCTTCTGTTCTTAAATCAGTCATTTAATTGGCTAACCACGTGATAAGAAACAGAACTATTTATTTTCGCTTTGCAACGAACAGATTGAGTGTAAATAATTTGACACTCTACCTGTCTGTTTTGGGCATAATCAAAGTGTTAACAAAGAAGAAAAAACTTGTAATAATTAACATTGCCCAAAAACGTTTCGATCTTACTCTAATATAACTTTTTTTTAAACATTTCCATACTTCAAGTTAATGTTATGAGTAAGCCCCCTTTTATACGGTCAGTTCAGTTCTCATATCAGCTTCCGTTTTAGACTAAGTTAATTAAAACTGATGAGTAAACATATAAACTGAAGGTTTGAACTGACGCTGAAAGCTGGCTAGATGGGAAAATCATCGAGTCTTTTGTCAGTTGCCCGTTATCAGTTCAGTTCTCAGTTCAAATAGCCGTGTCTACAGAAGCTTCAGTTCATTTCCCATTTCTGACGTAACCTTGTCTGTACCTGATGTCGACAATTAATGAATTTGTAACTGATTTCATTAAATTAAATCTCAGTTTACCATGTCTGTGGAATAAGAAGTACTCAAGTTACCAAATACTTTCAAACGAGAAGATGCGTATAATAAGTGTTAATTAAGTATAAAAAATACGATCCATCCGCTACAAAAAAATGGTGCTACCAAAAATTAGGCAGAGATTACCTTTTTTGCACCCATCCTTTACTTCAATTTGATCTCTTTCGCCTTTGGTTTGTTAATTAGCATTAACAGCCCAATTGCAATAAAAATTGTCGCCCATTACTTAAAATGAGAACTGGAGTGAAAAAAGTAGAAGAGTATTTTTGTTTACTGAACTGAAACGAAAAGTGATATAAAAACTGAACTGACCGTGTAAAAGGGGGCTAAAAACAAAGCTCATTTGGATTATTTCAGCAGTAATGTTCGCGACCTAAAGAAATTACGTTACTAAGTTTTCATGCAGAGTAGCCAGCCGTTAGGTACAAACGTATTGCAACATTTATCAGTTTCAAGAAACTGCATTGACGCTTCGCTCTACCTTATTGCTTGCAATCAGAGAAGTAGGTAGATCAGAGCGCTGGAAGTATGTACGTTATGTATATAT
The DNA here is from genome assembly GCA_035578175.1 of Catonia carolina. NCBI lineage: Eukaryota > Metazoa > Arthropoda > Insecta > Hemiptera > Achilidae > Catonia > Catonia carolina. The sequence continues at coordinate 327,257,572 of JAQMRL010000001.1, read as the reverse complement.
TGCCAATTGCTGTCTTGTTCAGGATTTTATACGAAAAATTTAATGTGCGATCATCGAGCAAATTTGCCTGAAATTCGCCAAATATTGAAGTTTTCTGTTTCGTGATTTTATCTGGAAATTACTGGAATCCTCCCTGAAACTCCGGTTAGATTATCATCCTTGCATACATTTTTTAAAGTACATTTATGAAACCAAAATGGTGTATTATTTAACTATAAAAATTTTGTTTTTTTATTAGTTACATAGAAATCCAATTTATTGTTGCTAATTGTTTTTACGTACTCATTCCTAAGAAATGCACACTATATTTTTATGACCAAACTATCAGTTTTTAATTCCCTATTCCATTTTTGTGTATTTCTTCAAAATTCAAAAGGGCTTATCGTTTAATTTATAGATAGTTTTCCTCTTTTCAATCAAAACTGCTTTGTATAGTTTTGCTCTAAGTACTAACCATATTTTTATTTATTCATTCAAAATGAAAGGAAATTACACAAAAAGAATTGTTTTCATTCTTAACAAGATATTAGATTTTCTATTGACTTTTGGAAGACTATAAATTAATTTATTTTAAATATTAATTTTAATTTATAAATTAAAAATTTTAATGTTGAGTTTTTTATTCGTTATAATTTATGCAAATAATATAGTATAATAGTGCAAAAATTAAAACTGATAGTGACATCGTATTTTTAAGATTAAACTGGGGAAAAGCCAATAGATAGTATTTTTTTTGTGTAGTGAGTTTTATACTAAACAAGTAGAGCAAAATAAATAATTTATTTATCCTGGATATGATTGATATTTACTAAAGCATCAATAACAAAACTATTGTTTGGTTTCATTCAGTAATCCCGTTCTCCAATGATGACAGTTATATGCGTAGCAACAGTTTGCTTAGTAATCATTTCTATTCATTCTAGAATAAGTTGCCAATCAATTTTTTATGAATAACATGAAGTAATTTATCTTCTGACGGTGCCCACGTATCCACAGGAATAGATTATTAAAGTTATTTTATTTTGTTCCTGAATAGATGTATGTTTTGTTAATATAGGCTACTAAAACCTTTATGAAAAAAGATGTAAATAAATAGTAAATAAAATAATTAATTCTCAACCCATTGGTATAAATTTTATAAATGAACATTAATCATAAATAACAAGAACTGATAATTATTGTTTTACTAAAACAAAATATCACTGTGTTGGAATAATTCCTTTCATAGCAATTTTTTGTGTGATTTTTTTACTTTATTTTATTAATTGTACAACTGTGAAGTTTTAAAAAATCAGTAAATATAATTGTAGATTGTTTTACATTTCTTTACCACTTTTGACGAAAACACCACTCATAGCACTCATTAGCACGGTTCTCCGTTTAAATAACATGAGATTGATAAAATAATGCTTAAAAACTACAGATTAAAGTTTTAACAATATTTTTAATATATTTACTAAGAAGAAGAAAAAATTCGGTAAAACAAAATATTGTATGTTGTTGCAAACCAAAATTTTAAATAAAACTGACAGAATAGTTTTAAAATAATTGCTTGTTATAATACCACGATAAAAAAATTGTTTTAATAATTCATTATTAAAATTAACAGAACATGGACGTTTATAACTATTATTCTGGTATTAAATCAAGTATATAGTAAACGTACGTGTCAGAGAAATATCAGTTATTTATAATTTATACATAAATAATTTTTTCTTATAACAGGCAGGTGGAGTGTTAAATTATTTGCACTCTATCCGCCACTTCAAGGGCTAAATAAAATTGTTCTCTTTCTTATCACATGGTCAGCTGATTATATGACTGAAGCATTTAAGAACAGAAAAGCTAGAGGTATAAAAGACCCTAATCAGACTTAACTACTCTGAGAGTAATTAATTTCATTATACAGTCAGACTCTGTGTTGGATGAAGTGAATGTATCATTTGCAGGGTCAAAAGTAGATCCTTTTCGAAGCGCTACGATTGAACATAATAAATATACTTTTCTACTCAGTGAGGAAAGCATAGTAAACCAATTTCCCCCTCGTTTTACTTAGTAAAACCTCTACAGGCTTTTGGTTGATGGCCTAAACAACAACAACAACACAGTTGATCGCATTATTACTTATAACGTTTTTATATATTTCCTCATGATCTCACAAACTTTCTTTTTACACATTAGCTCGAAATTTTCAGAAATTTTTAATATAAATATTTGAAAGAATTGGACTATGAAATATAAACTGGCTTGATCAACAATCATCTGTTGTTTAGCAACATTCAATAGTACATACCGTATAAAACTTACACTACGTTAATTTAGTAATGTAGAAACGTATATTACCAGATGAAGATAGGTAGAATTAAGTCGATGGACGTGAAGAGCAAGAAAAAATAAAAAGGTTTTAAAAATTTACCTCATTTGGGCCTTCATTTCTATTGACAAAATTTAAGTAGAGTTTTATTTACAAAATTTAATGTTGGTTTCCTTCAATTTATTAAATAAATTTAATTTAATAATTTTTTAAATAATTTTTTGATCACAGCTCACTGTTCTCCCTTATAATAGTTATATAACGGTTTCGTACCATAACAGAATTTTTTTTTCTCTTTAATTCTTTATTTACAACTGTAAAATGTTACAACAAGCAAATGTGATGATTATGATAATAATGTAAATGACATGATAGGCATGAGAGGGGTAGGGCCCCCATTGGTGCCTCCCCAAGAATGAAATTTGTATATCAAATTAGCATGTCTCTACTCCAGCGTCTTTTAAGGCGTCTAGGAGGATTATCAGGTAAATGGACGGAGGAAAGTGAACGCACCAGGGGGTTCTCGTGTTCGTGTGACTTGTCATGAAAGCGTTTGTATAGGTATTCAATGGAATTTTGTACAAGTGGTGTTTTCAAATCTGTCTGTAAGGTATTGTTGTTAACGTAAAGAGGTGCTTTTGCTATAAGGCGTAATGTTTTTGACTGGAATGCTTGAATTCGTTGCAAGTTAGAGGGTTTTGTCGAACCGTAAATTTGGGATCCGTAGGTCCAAATAGGTTTTAAAAGAGAACAATATATGAGTAATTTTTGTGCCATTGGTAATTTTGATCGTTTGTGAAGTAGGGAATATAGAAGTTTAAGTCGGGAATTCAGTAATAAACGTTTCCGTTTGATATGTGTGCTCCAAGTTAGTCGTTTATCAAAAGTCAGACCGAGATACTTGACCGAATCTGTTTTTGTTTTTGTGAGAGGTTCATTGTCTATGTATACTGGTGGGCAATCACCATGACGGAGTGTGAAAGTTACGTGAAGGGATTTTGTCGTATTAAGTTTTATTTTCCATGTTTTACACCATTCGTGTACAAGATTGAGATGATGTTGGAGTGTTAGTGAAGCGTGTATAGAGTTTTGGTCTTGGGCTAATATCGCTGTGTCGTCAGCGTAGGTAGTAGTGAGGGTCTGGGGTAGGGTCGGTAGGTCTGAAGTGTATACAGAATAGAGAAGTGGGGCTAAAATTGAGCCCTGAGGTACGCCGGCTAAGACAATAAAGAAATTTGAGTAGGACGATCCTAAACGAATTCTAAAGAATCTGTCAGATAGGAAGGAATTTATGATAAGGTAGTAGGTAAATGGTAGTATTTCTTTCAGTTTGTGTAAGAGACCTGTATGCCAAACTCTGTCAAAAGCTTGAGCGACATCCAGGAAACCTGCGGACACATACATCTTTTGTTCCATAGACGAAGCTATGTAATCAGTCACCCTGTGCAGTTGTTGTGTAGTGGAGTGTTGAGTGCGGAATCCGAATTGATGTGGAGGTAGTATATCATGAACCAGCGGAAGTATGCGCTTGTAAAGGAGTTTTTCGAAAATTTTTGAAGGTACTGAGAGGAGGCTTATTGGTCGGTAGGAGGAAGGTAAATGAAAAGGTTTGTTCGGTTTTTGTATCATTACTATTTCTGCATACTTCCACTGAGTGGGGAAATGTGTCGTGCGCAATATACTATTGAAGATTGTAGTAAGGAGAACGAGCGCGTTCCGCGGTAAGTGTTTAAGTATGTCAGCTGTTATTAAATCATATCCCGGTGACTTCTTACGTGGTAATCTCGAAATTTCAGATTTTACTTCGGAGGGGTGAAAGTATTTCGGCGGGAGGGATAATTGAAGCGGTTCATCTAGTGACTGAGTAACGCGTTGGTGATGTACAGATTGGATGTCATTATGGGGAGTGAATATATCAGAAAGATGTCTAATATAGCATTCAGCTTTGTCGTCATCAGTTATTAGCCAGGGTCCGTCACTTACCCTAAGGGGCATCGATGTCGTGTGATGCCGTAGTAGGCGTTTTGTGCTGCGCCAGAGACTACCATCCTTCTCGTTCAGAGTTTCAGTATAATTTTCGTATAAGCGGGTGTTGTGTGTTTGAATTTGCTGTTTCAGCTCGTTTGTCAGCCGGTTTAAGCGACGTTTATCAGATGGTAGGCGAGTTCTCTGCCAAGTGTTACGGGCGCGGCGTTTTTCACAAATAAGTTCTCTGATATGAGTGGGATAGTGTGGGGCGTCTGGGACATTTGGACGGTATGGCAGTGATGCCTTCCATGCAGACTGTTGAACAGAGGTAGTAAATAAATCAACAGCATCATCTACCTCCGTGTCCGTTTTAATTGATAATGGGATATCTAAGGCGTGTTCTAAATTGAACTGGAAGAGATCCCAATTCATTTGCCCGGGAGCAAGACTCGATCTACGTTCTGTAGAGACTGGTTGGTCTGAAACCGTTAAAAGTATGGGGGAATGATCTGATGAGAGGTAATTTACTGTAGTTATTTCAATAGGAAGGTGTGATAGATTCGTACAAACAAAAAAGTCTAGGAGGTCTGGTAATTTGGTACGCGCGGAGGGCCAGTATGTTGGACTATCTGGAGAAATATAATGTAGGTGATTTTCTGTTATAGCTTTTAGTAAATTCCTGCCCCTGGGAGAACATACATGGGATCCCCACTGTATGTGCTTACCGTTCCAATCTCCTCCAATAAGAAACCGATTACCTAGACTATTAAAGAAATCACTAAACATTTGGGAATTTATGATGTGTCTAGGAGGACAATACACTGATCCTAGGGTAAAACTTATGCTCTTGCATTGCAAATTTATCAGGGTCGCTTGGACATGCGGAGTGGAAAAAGGTGTTAAAACATTGTGTGTGATGGAGGATTTGACTAGTATGGCTGTACCCCCATGGCTTGTACCATCCGGATGATCGGTCCGATAGATCCTATAGTCGCGAATATAAAATCGAGACCCAGCTGTAAGATGTGTCTCTGAGATTAAGGCTACGTCAATACGGTGAGAATGTAAATATATGTCTAACTCAGTTTTGGGTTTCGTCAGACCGTTTGCATTACAAAGGAGAACTGTCAGTTAATTTGCAGTGAGTAAATTAATGGCCATAACTGTTACTTAAAGACTGTGTAATGTGGGATATGTGTGTAGCGAGCGAGAAAAGAGGCTGGAGGAGTTGATTTAGTTGAACTAATAAATTTAAAATCTGATCAACATTAGGTATCTGGGGAGAAGATTGAGGCCCTACCTGTGAATTATGAGGGTGAAGATGACGATGATTATGTGTCTATGCATGATGTCTGTTTCTCTCCTGTGAGGTGGGTGGTTGTGGTGTTGAAGTCACTGAAATTGGCGATTCAGACGGTGGTAACTGATGAGTTGAGTGTTGGCGTGATGATGGAGTTAGGGTAGGTGTTTTTGTTGGTTTTTGCGGCAGAGGTGGAAAATTTTCCGGTTTCGGTGTGGCTGGTTGGTTGGAAGTATGTTTCGGTTGTGGTTGTGTGAAACGGTTTCGACTAGCTCGCAGGTGTTTATGAACTTCGCAGCCTCTGTAATTTGCTGGGTGATCTTTTCCACAGTTTGCGCAGGTGGCCGGTGACTATCTCGTTTTACAACAACTGCCAGATTCGTGGCCGCCACCACACCTAACACAGCGGTGAGGGTGACGGCAGTAAGATTTTGTGTGTCCAAAATTTTGACAGCGCGTACACTGTACAATTTCCCTCCGTTTATGTGGTTCCTCAACTGTAATCCTAGTGTATAATAAAGTGTTTATGTTGTATTTTTTGTCGTTGTACGTCTCCGGCTCTATATCGACGAAAAACATCGGCAAAGGTGTACGATCTCGGTTCAAAATTGCGAACACCGTATTTCGAACTACATAACTCTTATCTTTGAGAGCCTCCGCTATTAGCTCTTTTGGCGTGGTATGATGTAGTCTTTAATGACAATAAGTTGTGCTCGTTGTTCCTGTAGTTGGTTTGTGTGAAACCGGGCGTTTCGGTCTTCCAAGTGATGGATGAATTGTCTGTATGTCGACGGTGAGGTTGGGTAGATGGTAACACCTTTGATACTTGACCGGAGTGAGAATGATTGCGGACCGCCTACTTCTTCCAACGATTTTACTAGTTGGGCGTAGTCTTGAACGTCCGTTAGGAAGATTCGTGGCGGTTTCTTGTCGCGTTCAATGGATGGGTTTGCAGGTGTGTCAGGATCGGTAAAGACAGAAAATCGATTTTCTGTCGTCACGGATGGCTCTTCTAATGAAACCGAATCTGGCCGAGGTAGCTTCCTAGGGTCACTCCTAGAAACACCAGGGGCTGGCCGTTTCCTAGCAAGAACTGAATCCCATTCTTGTAATGGGGTATGATGGCTGCCATTAGTGCAGTCTTGGTCAGGTTCAGAGTCCACAGTGAATATACTATATACAGAGTCCAAATATATTTACCCAAAAAATAAATAAATAACCCGCACAAGCACAGTTCTAAATTAAATAATTATCACACATGAAAAAGCTCTTACATTATAAAAATTATAAAATAACATGAGCACAATGCTAAACACGGTTTGTTTACGTTTTGATCCAGCTGTTTCATTACAGAATTGTAATTTTATTTTACATGTGGATTTTTCTAGAACATAGTTTTACTAAATCATATTATAATATTTCATTTTTACAGGTGCAATGTTTTATGAACAATACGACATTATTATTTAGACAGCATTATAAAATAAATAGGTTTGGGAAGAGTAATGTTATAAAAATTGTAAACTGACCGGTAAGAGTTTTGCAGAAACTGCGTTGTACTAACAATTCAAAGGTGTAACAAAAGGTTAAGAATATCTGGAGTAGGTAAGAGTTTGAAAATATGGCACAAACATCACAAAAACGTATAAATTAAAAATCTATATATAATTAAGTTTATATATAGATTTTTAAGTTATACGTTTTTGTGATGTTTGTGCCATATTTTCAAACTCTTACCTACTCCAGATATTCTTAACCTTTTGTTACACCTTTGAATTGTTAGTACAACGCAGTTTCTGCAAAACTCTTACCGGTTAGTTTACAATTTTATTGTAATTTTGAGAGGATATCATAACGTTTTGTTGAATATATTATATAATTTCTAAAAATAAATTGACTATTGATGCGACCGTTTCTGCAAAACTCTTACCGGTCAGTTTACAATTTTATTGTAATTTTGTGAGGATAATTATGTTCTATCATAACAATACGCGAGATGATAAGTATGACGTTAAAAAATAATTTATTATTTATAATAATAATAATAATAAAAATAATAATAATTTGTTATAGTTTTACATTTTTTTGTAAATAAATTGTTTGTATAAAATTGATTTTATGAAGAAAAAAATTAACCGCCCAACGTGGGGCTCGAACCCACGACCCTGAGATTAAGAGTCTAATGCTCTACCGACTGAGCTAGCCGAGCATGCCAACTCACAGCAAAATTATAGCATATAAGACAGGGCAGCCGAACCGGAACATGTAACATGTATACGGTGCTGCCGCCTAACGTCAATCGGAGGAGGAGGACATTTTCCGAGATCCGATATAAAAAAACATACTAAATCGGGTCCCGCGGCATTAAAATTATTGAAAATAAATGTTTGCAGTTTGTTTTTAATACTGAAATGAAGACTAAATGTCGTTTAAAGTGAAACAATGTTATACTAAAGCATTGGAAACATGTTTTGATCAATAATTAAAAGAATAAAGATAAATGTGAAATTCGATCAAAGTTGTTAGCGCTAAATAAGCAGTTCGCTTGCGCCGGCTGCGAAAACTCTTACCGGGCGCATTTCAAGCGAAATGCTTAATTTGCTCATTGTTTGTAGCTTCTGCTGATGAGGAATTTTTTCAAAATATCTGAACAATCAAAAATTGTTACGTTTGGTTTAAAAGACATGTGGCATTTAAAATTATCCATTAACAAATAATATTGATCTAAGTTAAGTCGTTTACAGAGTTAACAAAAATATTATAAGCATTAAAAATAAGATACTTATGGATTTTCTATAAAATCTCACATTTTCGTTAACCTCTACATAGACTTTACTTTCTCTTGCCTAAGTTCGTACGAACTTGACACTTGAAACGTACGTTAGGCACTAGAGGACCGATACGAACGTTTTCATTAAAATCGGTCAACCGGAAGTAGTAAGTGTCATTTTTCACTTTTTTACAATTTTCTCAAAAACTGCTTTTACGATTGTTTTTAACTCGCCTTATTTACTACATTTTTTAATGCTCTACAAGATAGGGTGGCTGCTCAATTTTTTGAGGAGGCTGCTTTTTCTTAAAATGTTGATTTTTAAAAATTGCTGCTTTAATATGCATTTAAGCGCAAAAATTTATATTATAAAAGTTGTAAAAAATTTAAAATCCTTTTACTTTTAATTCAACCATTTTTTTGTATAAGGCTTAGTTTAGCGTTAGTTAGCGATTTTTTGTTAAGCCAAACTGAGGTAGATTTTCATTTTGAGTCTTTCACTCATGATTAAAATTAGGTTATGTTTATTGAAGTTAATTTTTTGTTTATTTTTAATGTTAGGTTAAATTTTTAATTATTTGCATTGGCAAGAGAAAGTTGAGTTTGTGTTTTATACCAGATATCTGTTTTGTAAATATTAATAAAGATATTGAAATCTAAATTTGATTTTTTTTCGTTATAGAGTTCAAATTTTTAAATTAAAGATTTATTCATCTGATTAACTTATGGAACTTCGAGTTTTCGGCACTCTAATAGGAACGCACTATGCAGAATTATTGAAACTTTTGAAATTTGTTGAAATCCAGATTTACATCGTCATTTCCATGACATCGTTGACTAGTAGTTATCTGGAAAATGAACTTAGATATACAGGTTAGCATAGATTAAAGAGAAGTGTAAGCTAAAGCTAAGGTAAAATGATTCAGAATTTGGAGTTTACTCTAATAGTTCATCTTAAAATAAACGTGTTCCAATGAAACTTCTATCTAGATACTTCATTTGAATTTATAATAGTATTAATTTTACAAAACATTCATTAATATTTTATAGCCATAATGCAAGAATTATCCAGATGCTGTAATTTTTATTAAATTTCTCCACCCCTTAAGAGTATTGATAACAAACTTTTCTGAAAGCCAAATATTAAAAATGAGTATAAAGTGAAAATTTTCTTCACGATTATACGCACGTTATATAATAACTAACTCTGTCAATAGATACATCTTCAATTAATTTTTACTTCCTCTTGCCTATATGAATATATAGAAAGTAAAGTATTGTTTTCATGTCGATTTTTAGAAATCGAGCTTTCACCGGATCTACAAGTTTTCAGAGCCCTGAACCCAAAAACCATGTTTTTAGCGATTGGTCTATGTGTATGAACAGAATATCTCAAGAACGGAATATCATACGAACTTGAAACTTAAGTTAGACACCACTACCGGACCCGAAACAAACATTTTCACTAAAATCGGTCAACCGAAAGTAGTAGTTTATTCGTGTCATGTTTCACATTTTTGCGATTTTCTCAAAAACAGCTCCTATGACTTTTTTAAAAAATCGCCTCATTTACTACATTTTTTATACTCTACAAGATAGAGTAGGTGCCATGTTTGCTGAAGTTCTTGGGAAGGCTGTGTTCTCGTAAAATTATTGTTTCTTTAAGATTGCGGCTCTAATATGTATTTAACGCAAAAATGTATAAAAAAAATTTGTAGAAAATTTAAAATCCTACAACTTTTATTTCAAACATTTTTTTGTATAACGCTTAGTTTAGCGGTAATTAGCAATTTTCTGTTTTGTTCTCACGAAATGTGTAAAAAGTCGATTTTTTAAGATTTCAGCCTTAACATGCTTTTTATGGCAAAAGTGTATATAATAAAATTTATAGATAATTAAAAGTTATACAACTTTTATTGTAAGCATTTTTCTCTACAGAGCATAGTTTAGCGTGAAACAGTGATTTTCCGTATTTTTAAGCCAAACTGAGATTGATTTTCATTTTGCGTGTTTGACTCGTCATTAAAATTACGTTATGTTTATTGAGGTTCGTTTTTCTTTATTTCTTATGTTTTATTACTAATATTAGGTTATTTTGTTAATTATTTGCATTGGCAAGAGGAAATTGTGTGAGTTTTCACACCAGATTTTTCCCTAACGAAAAGCCCAAACTTTCACAAGAAGTTGTTCGAGAAAGTAATACATAAATATTAATAACATTTATTACCCGGGGTCCTATGATAAGTAACTTGTTACTGTTAAATTTTAAGTAATTAATTTAAACAGTTTAGACACTTCAAAATAATTGTTGTGAGATAATTCAGTTGTACCAAGAAAAACTAAAGTGCGATTTTCATACAGTTTTAAATTTTTAAACACATAAAATAGTTTTTCAGTAAAAGAAGTTGTGAGATAAGACAGGTAAATTTAATTAAGTCTAATAATAATGAAAGTATGTTTATTTTTTACAAATCAAAATAAAATTACAATAATATCTTCTTTTCACAATCTAAATTTTTAATTGTACAATAAAATTAAATCATTCCAGTACAACTTAATTATAATTTCCCAGTCACATGCAAACTCCACACCAACACATGAATAAATTTTGGTCATCAGTCTGGTTGACAGATATCCCTCCGTAGCCTACGAAGTACTACCCAATAACAATATAAACAGTACAAAAATACACGCTAAATCACCCATATAACATATATATAAAAAAATAGGATACTAATAATTAAATTTGTTGTACTAAAAAGCTCCTTTACTTCAAACCTTCTCTTAAAACACCCACTAAATTTACCCAACCTCAGCCCCCATTGAGAATATTAAAAATTTCACTTTTCCATCTGTCATTTGAAAATCATTTATGTCTAATTTGCTCAAAACAGAGAAAAACGCCGAAAATGTATGACGTCTTTAGTTAGTAAAAAAAAAATTTATTTAATTAGTAAATTTATTCGAAGGGATAATTAGAAGAGATAAGAATTATTTCTCAAATAAGTCTACGTTTGTAAGTTGCATTAAAAACACAAGCATGCACTAATTAGCATATTTAGAAAAAAAACAATAATATTACACGTTTGAGACTTTGACTATGAGCATGCTACTTACTCATCTTATTTTTAAATCGTATTTAACTAGGTATTTCTATTTTCATCTTACGGTGTATATGACAATGGTTTAAGTTAACTTTTGCAAAATAAATTGTACTAAAACATTTGTACAGAGAAGTTTAATATAGGTACCTATTTTAGTTTAGCTTTTCATTTATACTGGCTAACAATTATCATAAAACTTTAAAAATAATTATTAGCTAGTCATTAGAATTTTGACACTAACAGTAGCTACATAATTATGTCTCCATTGTTATTTTTTGAAAGTGGATCTAATAGCACGACAGTTGATTTGTTAGAATGAAAAGTAATATTAAGTGTAATTTATCTATAAACTTTCAGACCGGCCCGTTGGCGTAGTGGTTTGCGCAACTGGTTTCTAGGCAGGGGTCCCGGGTTCGATTCCCGGTTAGGTGTGGCATTTTTCATCACTCATCCTTATCTACCATCCTTTTCATCGTCTGCATTAGCAATAACTGCAAAACAGTCGGATGTAAAACCAAACAAATAAACATTCTAAAACCAATTTGATATATTAATCATATTTTTTGTAGTTAATTCCAACACCTATTCAAATGCTTTCACAAGTCAAAAGTACACAATAACCTATTTTTAGTTGTATTTTTCTTCTTATATATACGTAAAAATTCCACAAAATGGTGGAGTAGAGAAAGACTGATGTAATAAAAAAAAGGTTTTTAAAAATGCAGAAGAATGCTAATTACAATCCTTGGAGACACCAATAGAGGCACCCTTGCATGCATATCTCGTCATTTTAACGCAATTTCTTTATATAATATTATACATTTACTTATATAATTTTTTACATTGGTAAATGAACCATTGTAGAAATTAAAAAATTCTCCTGAAGTTCAAAGAGTTAATAATACATTAAAACTATAGCAGTATAATTCTTATCTACTTCCTTTAGACTGAGATTTTCAATTTCAATTGGCATAAATTGTGGTAAAGTAAAATCATAGATTATCTTGAACAAAAAATATTGTGGCATTTAACAGTGATATTCCAGAAATAGTTAAGGGAATAAATTGTTCATTGTAAGAAATAATGTATTGTGTGATGTGGAATGCATTGTGTAAGGACAATGGATTGGAATGAATAAAACGTTTTGAATAGGAATTGCCGAAAATCGAAACTTGTAGAAAAATGCTTTTAAATTTTGATTCTTATACCACTTTCAGGTAGAGCAGAAAAAGTGATAGAGGGTCTCGACTGTTTGAGAGACTATCAGACCTCAGGTATAAAAACAGTTAGTTCCTTTGCAATAAGTTAACTAGTATTTCGACTTTGGATGAAATTAGTGCTGTTGGGCCGTTCAAACTAGTGTTGTTACGGGATAAGTACTGATTACGTTAGTAAAATTATTACAGTATGGAGATGTAATTCATAATTTTGATTTTTAGGTACCGTAACAGTATCTTATTTGTAGTAGAGTTTTTTTAAGCGTTAACTATTCTAATTAATTGAGTAAAATAATATAGTTGTAATTTTGTTAGTATTCTAAGCTTAACAATTAATTGTATTATCGTGTCAATAAATAATCTTTACGAGTTTAAAGGAAGTCTGGTCATTACTTATTACACCTATATTCCGAAATAAACCTAGGCTTTTGTTTAAATATTTTCAATTCAAATGCACTCTAATTGAAATTAAGAAATCAATAAAAATTAAATTCTCGATCACAGCAGATTACAGTCGTATTGTTTGAGTTTGATTACTCGCTTGATTTTAGATAGATTGATAAAATTAATTTTTGAGTTACTGTTCACCGTTGTCTAAAATAATTAGGTTGTTGACGACAAATACATTCAGTTAAAAGATGCGCATTCACTTTGTAGAGTAATAAGTAAATAAGTTAATATATTTAACAAGGTGTGCAATCAGTTTTAAAAAACTAACAAGGAGTTTTTACATAGTGAACACATAAGGTTTATATTAAAAATTTAACTCATTTTTCACTAAATGTCATTTCGAGTAAAAACGTATTAAGATGGTCATATGAGTAATAGTTAGATACGTGATAAAGATTAAACCTGATAAAAATTCCATTTTATAAACAAGATAAAAAAATAGAAATTAAAAACTGTTATTTTTAGTAAATAAAATTATTATAAAAGCAGTATACAGGATTATGTTTTAATAATTTTATACTTATGCTGCTTTTTGTATGAAGAATACAATGTATAAAATGATTTTAATAAACATTTTGAGAAAAACTGAAACAAAAAAAATTAAAGTAAAACTATTCTAGGTCAATATGCAAATTTCTTCATTCAGCCTATTACATACTGCTCGTAAAACAGCTAATATATTTTAAAAATTGCATGTACAAAAATATGACACACAAACAAAAATGCTAACTAATTCTGATCGTGAAACAACAATATTTTACGTGTAAACCTTTAACATCCCTTCAACAGAACCGTACGTTAATAGTAATATTCATTGGCTAATTGCCAAAGTTGTGAATGCCAAAAAACAGAAAATAATACTGTACTTTGGGGTTAGCATTAGTTTGTATAGTACTAGGCAGATTATTATTCAGCAGGCTTCTAAACGGAACGTATTAGTAGATTTTTGTACAGCTTCTGATCAAAGTAGCAATAATGAGGATAACGAGTTACAGTGAATAAAAACACGTAAAGAAAACTAATTACATGAACCAAACTAATTACATGAACCAAAACTATCTATAAGATATAGTACTTTAGAGATTTTTTTCTTATTTACTATTACGTTTATTAATTACTTTATCTTTTAAGAAATTCTGGAAAAATGAAGTGTAGAACAGACCTTAATGAAATTAAATTAGCACACTTTGGTAAAATGACTACTCAAAGGTAACTTTAAAGAATATTATTTATTACAGTACCAAAAGACACCAAAGTAAAAAGTTAAGCTGTTCAGCTGCAAAACATTCATTTTGTCGAGCAAATAAAAGATTATTATACAAAACACTTTTAAAATACTCGTACATATGAACGTATGGATGGTCCGTAGTGTAATGGCCACCACAAAAGGCTTTAACGCCAGATATTCCTGGTTTCCCGGCCAATATTGGTATTTTTTCATAAATAAGATTAATCAATTAACCTTATCATCGTTTGCATTGCCAGTGATTTCAAAACAGTCGGACGTAAAACAAACAAAATAATGGACTTATTATGAGATTCAATTGGCGGATATATCCAGAACTTATTCGAAGTTATTCGAACGTTTCCTATCCAACATTTTGCCGTGAGCTCTACAAATTCCATAGTATGTACAAAAAACTCTATCTCTAAGCCGACCTTGACATCGACACTGTCAAACATGCAATATAGGTATTCAGTTTTAAATATAAAGACTCAACCATCAATCAAATTTACTGGCCTTAAATCTGCTGAAAAATACTGATAATGGTTTTACAAGATTGAAAAGGCACAGTGTAAGATTCAAGTTATATATTATTAGTAATAAGCTAAAATATTGATTTTAAATTTTTTCCTCCTATAAGACAACAGTACAATTTTACGAATGGATGACATTGTACGCACGTAAACAAACATTAATTATAATTACTAATTATTCAATTCAACGTGAAAAATTTGAATACTGCTGACTTGAAGAACGTATTATTATGCTTATTGAGTACTTTTTTAACGTAAAACGTTAACCTTAGTAAATCTAAATTATTATGAATTGCATTCTTGATCCTCAGCGATTCCGATAAGTTTAGTAAATGTTTTATAGTTATATTAAATTTTACGCAAAAAAGTATAAAATTTTCAATATCACCATGGATCAAGGATATTACAGAAATAGTAGTGGTAGGAATAATGTCGAAGATTATAGAAAACGTGAATATCGGCAGCGAGTGTAAAAGGTGTTAGTGAATCCAAGGAATGAATTTAATTCTAGATTGAAGAAGGGGTTTACGTGACTCGGTCGGTCGGTCATGGAGCCTGTTCCTTCATAATAAGAATAGTGTAACTTCCACACATGCACACGTATGCAACCTTACAGTTTGCGCCTTGCTCTACTTGCTTGGATATCAGACGAAGAACATTTACCACCAATGTATGATAAAGGGCGGTATGATATAGAGTGAAGTGGTGCATGAGTGGGGGAAGATGGTGATATTTTCTTAATACTACTTTACGCCGTTTCTAGAGAAGAGAAAACGGCCCTAAAGCTTCCTCTGTACGACACCTGAAACACTATTGGAATATAAATCAAAGTAAATTTTGATATTATTTTTTTAAACTTTAATATTTTTTTTTTAGTTCCATTTATAATTTATCCAGGATATTTTATAGAAAAAAATCAGAATCATAATATCTTATTATATCCAATTATAATAATAAATAAAATAATAATTAAAACAAAACATTTTGTAGGACGTTATTTTAATTTCCCCAGAATCTACTTATCATTGGATTTTTGTTCTCTTTATTTAATGAAACCTACAACTGTATAACTCTGCCCAACTAGTAAATAGACTACAATATTCTTTTATAGCTTCTTTTACATCCTTTATATACTTTTGAGAAGAACACCATTCATTACCAGGACCCAAATTTTTAAGGGGAGACTGTACTTTGTATCCAGCCAATGTTAAATTTGCTATTTTTAGGTACATTTTTCATAGGATTGGTAAAAAAAGGGAAATTTAAATTAAAACATTATAGGTCTCGGGTTTCTTCTCGAGCTACTAACTTTTTTTGAATTTAATCTTTGGATCATATCATTTTTTTTTTAATTAGGAATAACACAAAAATTTTTACAAATTGTTTTCTACGTGTTTTGCGTATTATACTAATTTTTGGATCACCTGAGGAAGTCATAAAAATGTCAGTATATGAGGCTATACAAGATAATTAACTGGTAAAAATTTCAGTCTGGTAGGTTTATTGGTTTCTGAGAAAAATTTACCTTAATGTAAAAAAACCTAAATTTACGGGAAAAGGTAAGAAACAAGAAGGTACAAATCAAAAACAATAATACACAAACAAGTAAATTTCCCATCAACAGTTGTTTATAAAGCTGAACCAACAGCTGAGAATATTAAAAACCGTGATGCAGATATTTTAAAATTTAAAATTCTCTTTGCACTAAAACGAGCAGTACAAAATTATGAAAAATGTTCGTTTTTCGTGATATGATAATTTTTTCTGTGTAAATCTGATAAAAACTTCATTTAAAAAAAAAATATATTTTTATTGACGTAATTTAATGCTTTTTTTGGTCGATCTAGGCCAGTGATTCCCAACCCGCAGTGGTCTGCGGACCACTCAGCCTGAAAGTGAACTACCACAGACCACCCATTACATTATTGCATATATCTTATCAGTTGTAACCAAATTAAAAGGTGATTAAATAAAACAAATTTTCAGAAATAAACTATTATTATTAATTAAGAAACTATTATTACAAACATATAATTGTTATTTTCAGAAAGTAGGGTACATTGTACATCACAAAAAGTAAAAATATTTTTTAATTTTGTAAATTGTCTTTTAATAAAATAAGCAATACAGAATTTACTTAGTCGAAAATAACAATGCAAATTAAAACATAAATTAAAAATGAAATTAAAATTTCAATACGACTTTTGTGCACGAATCTTTCTGACTAGCTGAGGAATTCTAGGTTTTAGGCTCGTGCTAAGAGCTACTCTCAATAATCACTGCTTACACTTAACCGAGTTCGTTGTTTGTGTTTAATTAACAATAAACTAGAGAACCCCTGCTCACACAAATAAGTGGTTGTAAAAAATCATATGATACCGCAAAGCTACTTTCCGAATCTTGGGGAAGCGCAGGGCTTTCTTACACCACAACTCTTCTACCTTTGCTTAATCTGAATCTTGAATGTATTTACTTAATCTTGTTCAATGAAAATCGTAACTTTGATTTAATCACGGGAAAATATTACTTTTTTATAAGTAGTCACCGGACTCTCACGGACCACCCCGAAGGCTCTCACGGACCACCTTTGGTCCGCGGACCACCGGTTGGGAAACACTGATCTAGGCCTAAACTATTGAAATCATAAAACATCAAAAATCAAAAATTTTGATTTAAACCATCGTGCAATCTTCCCTTAAAAGATTTAACATAGGTAAAATTAATTTATAAAAAGGTACAGATTAAGTTATTGAATAATATTTATCTTTGATAAGAGAAAAATTAGGAGACTAGTCAAAATCACTCTGATTTAATTCATATTTTTTATTTTGAAATTACTTTTTTTTTTTTTTTTTAACAGTAAGAATTATTTACAACCAGTTTAACAAAAACTTTCAGTAAATGTGTTGATGATGAATAAAACTTGAAGAAGACAGCACTCAGCAGCGTTGCTTCCAAGTCATCGTTTGGTTATAGTTGATGAAGGGTTTCTTCTTGGTCCTGGTAATGTACAATTTTTTTCTTTTTTTTTATACGGATGAAGTGAATGAAGGTGTGAAAAGAAGCGAATGAAGACGTGATACTGATGATCTGTGTAACTGATGATAGAAAATTTATTAGATGATTAATTTTAGATTAATGAGAGTTAGCAAGATTTAGATTATTAATAAATAAGAGTTGACAACCGCAATATAATTTTGTTTTTGATCTTAAAAGGATGGTTAAACATTTTAGATCAGGTGAAACGGAATGGAAGATCTAATATTCTCGCCTTCTTGAGTCTTTGATGTTCAATATTGTCATCGAGAAGATTTATAGCCAAATGATTGGAATGAGTGTCCAACTTGGTTATATATTTTTCACTCCGACTGCTAATTTCTTCTCCCACCGTAGGTATGCCCAGGTCATGATGGAGTACTTCATTAGGCACATACCAAGGTGCACAGCATATAAGTCGAAGAAACTTCGATTGGAATCTCTGTAATATTTCTACATTAGATGTACTTGCTGTGCCCCAGAGTTCAATTCCATAACTCCAAACTGGTTTTATCATCACCTTGTACAGTGTCAATTTATTTTCCAAAGACAACTGTGATCGCCTCCCAACAAGCCAATATAGTTGTCGTAATTTGAGTCCAAGTTGTTTCCGTTTGGTCCATATATGTTTTCTCCACGTCAATCGCCTGTCTAGATAGATGCCCAAGTATCTCACATCATCTGAATGTGGAATTACGTTGTTGCGAAACGTTACTGGTGAACATGATTCTCGTTTCATCGTAAAGGTTACGTGTGCAGACTTCTGTTCATTTACTTTGATCCTCCATTTTTGGCACCAGTCTTGAATGTCATTTAGATGTTGCTGTAGTTTTTCAGAAGCGTGGACTGGGGAGGCATCAGATGCAATAATAGCAGTGTCATCGGCAAAAGTTGCTGTTGTTACATGTTCATTTACAGGAATATCTGCTGTAAATAGCGTGTATAGAAAAGGACTTAAAATGCTACCTTGAGGTACACCGGAACGAATTAGGTGCAAGGTCGATAACTCATCATCAAATTTCACTTGGAAAAAACGATCGGTTAAGAATGATTTTAGAATAGGAAAATAATTATGATCCAGGTTTAATTTAATTTTGTGTAGAAGAGCTAAATGCCATACCTTGTCAAAGGCCTGAGCTACGTCTAAGAAGACGGCTGAGCAAAATTCCTTTTTTTCTAAGGTATATCGAATTTGGTTAACTATCCGATGTACCTGTTCTATCGTAGAATGTTTTTCACGGAAACCGAATTGATGATCCGGGTAAACACTTTCTTCCAAAAAAGACTAGCTTTCTCGAATGGTAGCAGAACAACTGTTGTCATGAGTGTTTTTGTTGGCGTCTGTAGTTGATTTCCATGCGGCATTTTGCACTACCTTATTAAAATGCTCAACCACTTCCTCAATCTCGTCTTGCGATTTTAATGATACATTTAGAATTATATTTTCGGTAACCAGACGCTTAAAGGAGGCCCAATCTGTGTTTTTGTTACTCAGAATAGGGAGTGTCTTCTTTTTTTGTAGTTTACAACCAACGCTGGCGATTATAGGAGTGTGATCTGAGGACAAATCCAGGACCGATTTTACTCGAATAGAATTTTGACTTATATTTTTGGTAACAAAAAAGTCGAGGAGATCCGGAATTCTGCGTCGATCGGTTGGCCAGTACGTTGGTTCACCCGTCGATAACAAGCCTAAATTATGTTTTTGTACAACATTAAACAGAGTTCTACCCCTTGGATTACATAAACGAGAACCCCATGCCTGATTTTTCGCATTGTAATCACCTCCCGCAATAAATTTGTTACCTAAACTTTCAAAAAAAGTTTCAAATTGAGCGGCCGTAACGTGATGCCGCGGGGGAGAGTACAGCGCTGAAATTGTTCCTTGTCCGCGCACGTCCTCAATGACAATGTTTGTTGCTTGTAGATAACGTGTTTCAAATTTTTGAAGTTCGTAATGTTTAATATTATTTTTTATTAATATAGCGGAGCACTCACTGTAGCTAGCACTCACTGTATACTTGCATAAACTCTACAAACTGTCACTTTCTGCTTGAACTTGAGTGGGAAGCATACAGTAGAGCCCTCTCCACTAAAGTATTTCTTAGATTTACAAAAGTTCCCATCGATTGGTCAAAATATAAACTAAATGTCTTGTGATAATTAAGAATATAAGGTAGTAGTTTATGTTGAAGCTGATAGCGTAAACGTATCCTTATCCATGCTTTTCGAAGTCGTCGTAAATTTGGAATTTATTTCACTGATGAATTTTGAACGAATTAGTTTAGATATTAAAAAAAAAAAAATTTTTTAACGCAATTTAATGTTTTTCTGGTCGATCTAGGCCTAAATTTTATTTTACTAAACTTTTTTGAATCTTTATTGAAAGGCTTGAATTACGATTAAGTTACTTTTTGCAACTATTGCAACAGTAATATATCTATATTTTGCTACTGTTGGTATGCCTAAATTAGACTTAACATTGATGTCGGTAGTTCAATTGAATAATATATTTTTTAAATTCAAAGGTGTGATTGAGAGTTTACATGGCAGTAGTCATTTGAGTCCGTTGTTAAATTAGGGTAATCTTTTTTCTGTAATACAATGAATCAACTTTTCTCACTTAAAATTTGATTTGTACTCCTTAGAAAATCATTGACGTATCACTATTAAATGCATGAAACGATTTTTTAAAATTTAAAATATTGAGGAATCTTCTTCTGAGTTTAATCAATGAAAGCTTACTGACTGACAGTGCCAGATAAATTTACATAAAACGTAATTTTCAGTTACCTCACGTTTACGATTTGTTAGATTTTAATTGGTTCAAACAACTGGTAGATGTGACAGTCGGGATAAAAGACAAATATAAATTGCATGTTGTAAAATTTCTTTGTTCTTATTCGTGTCCTTTAGGTCGTGAATAGTTTTGGAGCTGTAAACCCTATTAATATCCTTTGTCTAAATTTTTAACACGGATTTTATACTTTCTTTTACTAAATTTAATCTCCTTCAACTCATCAGTGTTAACAGAGAACAAAAGAAATATATACATTCTTACCCTTCTTGAACGGTATTTTAAATTAGTCGAATCTTTTGGATTGAAAATGGATTTTCCTTTTCAAGGAAATAAAAATCTTATTGATATCCAAGTCACAATTTGTTAAGAGGAAACATAGAGGTTTTCAATTTGAATTGCTCGGTAAATCCAGATCAGTGAAAGTTATTTAAATACAAGGGTAAGATATATTTCTTCCTATGAGAAACTAATTTTGCAATGTAGCTTACAAAAGTAGCAGCTACATGTTATTATTTAACTAAAACGAAAATTTATTAATTATAACATTAAAAACTGCAATTTTTGTTGGTTTCTAATTTAAATAATTTGAGAATATTTAGTTTCCAAAAGTTTCTCAATAAAATCGGGTTCCAGCGAAATAATAATACTAATAATAACAACAACAATAACAGCAATAAAAATAATAATAATAATAATAATAATAAAAAATTTTACTTTCTCTTACCGATATGAATATATAGAAAGGAAAGGTATTATTCCATGTCGATTTTTCGAAATCGAGTTTTTTGTTCGAGAATTCAATCGCAAGGACTATTTGAAAACAAATGTTCATTTTCTGAAACCAGTTGATATTCTGTTGATTTCTTTTCTCCTTTTCCATTCCTACGCAATTACATCCTTATCATGTCTCTGATCTCTTGAGATTCTCGTTTCATCCTCCTCTTAAAATCAATTATCTTATTCCAGAATTTGTCCTTGTCAAAGTATTCCTGTTCTTTGAACCCTAATTTTTCAATTTCCTGTTTCTATCTGTAGTTGACATTTCTGCAAATTTTGTCATTGCATACACAAAAAAATCTGTTTGTTAAATCTGCTGGTGTTAGAGCTTTTAATATGCCTGATGAATACTTTTCTGTTCTTTTGATTATTATTTGATTCAATAACTCATTGTTTTTATAATTTTCTTGTTTAATTTCATTTCTTACTTCCCATTTTTATAGTAATTCTTCAGAACCTTTCTTTATATTTTCTTCGGTGCTACTAGATCTCTCTTATTCGTGTCTTCATGAAATTTTCGTCCCGTATAGTAGTGCCAGATTAACTACTGTGTTCTTAATTACTGTGATTACCGTGATTGATTACAGTGATGATTTAAAATCTGTGTTCAGATTAATTACTGTGTACTGAATTTTTAATTGTATTGGTTCATTCTTTTTGTTCTACATCCCTCTTAATGCAAAGTATAGTTTTTTATTTCCCTCACTATTTTTTTTACTATTTCTTTGTTGTTGGTAATTATACTGTTTCTCTTAGGTATTTAAATTTTAGGTTTCTCTTAGGTATTTTAAATTTTATTTTGCTTAGTTTGGTCGATGTTGATTTAAGACTCAGTATCAGTTCCATTGATGGTCTATGTTTGTAATATGCTTGATATAGTTGTTTATCAACATGCGATTAAAGTCTACGAAGGATACATTTTGAAAGGACTTTCAATGTTACTCGTAGAGGTGAAAGAAATCTGTAGTTGTTGAAGTTAGTCGGGTTATCTTACTTGTGTAATAGGTGGATTATCGAAACAATGTTTCTTATGAAATTTATTTTAGTTTAAGAGGTAAAACTTAATTTCAACAACCATCAATATTATACAACCATGAATAGGCTACTAATTATTATATAGGTACTTGGCTCGGCTTTTAAAATCTTCGGGTCGTTTTTTACTATTTCTTGCTTTGTATGAATGTACAGGAAAGGACAGTATTGTTTTCATGAAAATTTTTCGAAGTCGAGTTTTCACCGGATATCTACTTTTTCAGACCACCTGAACAAACAGAAAACCATGTTGTTTAGCGATTGGTCACTTAGCGTGTCTCTGTGTGTGTGAACAAAATATCTCATGAACGGAATAGCTTACGATATTGAAACTTAAAACTTAACTTAGATAATATCTTAAGTTTAGTCTCTGTAGTGATAATATCACTACAGGACTAAAAATTTTCGTCAAAATCGGTCTACCGAAAGAGGTAGTTTATTTTTGTGTTATTTTCACTTTTTTGCAATTTTCTCCAAAACGGTTGCTATGATTTTTAAAAAAATAGTTTATTTGCTACATTTTTTTCTCATTTCATTTACTATTTTGCTACATTTATATACTATATTGTATGCTTTACATGATAGAGTAAGCGCCGTGTCGACTGAAAGTTTTGGATAGGCTGTGCTCTTGTAGGAAAACATCATTTTTTAAGATTGCAGCCTTAATATTCATTTAAAGGCAAAAGCGTACATAATAAAATATGTATAAATATGTTTATCAAATATGTATAAGTATGTTTATCAAATATGTATAAATGTATCAAATATGTTTAAAAACCTACAACTTTTAATTCAACTTCGTTTTGTACAACTATTAGTTAAGCGGCAATTAGTATTTTTCTGTTTTTTTTTCATCAAAATCGGCAAAAATGGTAATTTTTAAGATTACGGCCTTAGTATGCATTTTACGACAAAAGTGTATAATTATAATTTACAGTTACAGGAAATTAAAAAACCTACAAGTTTTATGTAAATAATTTTTCTTTATAGAATCAAGTTTCGCGGCAATTATTTATTTTTCGTATTTTTTAAGTTTTATATAGGTTGATTTTCATTTTGTGTCATTCAGTTATGAATGAAATTAGGTTATGGTTTTCATTTTACGTTGTTTTCTCATGATTAAACGTAGGTTATACGGTTGATTATCTACAACGGCAAGATAAAGTCGTGTGATTGTTTTACACCAGAGAAACAGGTCCTTTGCTACCAAAGACCTCAGTAAAAACTCAGTTGAAAGTATTGCCAAAAACAAGTCTACAAGGAACCATCTTCAGCTGAAAAATCTAGTTATTGTATTTACTTTTTAATGCATGTCTTTCCGGTAGATTATAGTTTCTACTTAATTTATAATGTTGTTATTCCTAGTGAAAATTAAATAGGAACCGTATCTTCAATACAACAAAACTCTATTTCGTATTTTTTTAAATTCCATATAAATTTAGTGGTGTGGTAAAGATATAAGAATTATATCTTTATGAAATGTGACCTCTTACTGTTCTTACTGAAAGTACGTTTTTCTTCGAATTTTGCCTCTAAACATTGAAAAACTGTCAATCTTAAGAAGCTTAAAGAAACATACTAATGTTCTACATTTGAAAATATGAAAGAAAAAGATTTCCCTTCTTTAAATTATAGGCAGTGTTGTCACTAAGTTTACTTGAACACTTTAAAAACAGTCTCTTTTTAGCTTTTTTTCACGAAGAAAAAACCATAAATAATAATACACTTTGGGATAAATATATTATCCAATAAATCATCGCATGTGTTCATTTCCTAGAAATATATAAAAAAACTTGCTGGGTAACTCATCTCTACATACAGAAGTATAAACATCGAATAAAAACAATCTAATTTAAAAATTGGATAAAATAATTTACTGAAAGCCTCTATGCTCAGTGGTAAACGTGATTTAATTCAAATCTAAAATTTTGGGTTCGATTTTCGCCTTCAGGGTGTAAAATTATTACACGTTTGAACCCACTGTTTCTCAGCCTAAAGTAAAAACTAATGACCTAGTTGTTGATGTGGTTTAAAGAAGGTAATGTAGAAAAAAAATAATTTACGGAGAAAAATTTTCTAGTAAATGATTTTTATTATGCAATTTAAAATTTCACAAAATATATAATATATAAAATGAAAATGTGTAAGTTTTGCTGTATACAGTCTTCCTTAGACTTATGTGGAGATATAGAAGCCAGATTTATGGCCTGGCAAAACCGTTCGTCATAGCTTAAATTCAAAGAATTAAGTTAAAGACACTCCAACACACTCGTATACCAAACACTTCTTAATTATAAAACAACACTTGATACACACACGCGTGCTCACACACACGCACACACACACACACACATACAAACCCAGAAACCATATTGTAAGTAAATAAAATTTAATTATATTCTTTGCGTTAAAAACTGTTTTTTCGGACTTTGTCTCAGATTTAAAGACAAACTGTTTAACCCCAAAAACGCTTTTTTACGTACTTTAAACAAATTAACACTGATCCCCGAGAAGTTTATACGGACAATGGATAAAGAATATTACATACTATATGAGCATATTTCTCAAGATTTGAATACATAAATTTGTTAATCATCGAATTAATATAGTGCTTTGCTACTTCTGCTACTAATAATAATCATCGTCATCTCTGAATCGTCATCACTATCATCATCTCCATCATGGTCGTAGTCGAGATCTTTAGTTTGTATGTTGTAACTTTGTTGTTACTACTACTTTGTATGTTGTTATTGTTTAGGTCATCAGCTGAAAGGCTGGTATGAACCTTTAGAGGCTTTAATAAGTAAAACGAGGAGTGAGGTGGTTTACCAGTGTATAACTGTTATATCCAGTGTGTATCCTGGCTGTTATAATGATGAAATTCATTACTGTCGGAGATACTCTGACTAGTATCTTTTCCACCTCTACCTCTACTGTTCTTCAATGGTTCAGTCATATAATTTGCTGGTCATGTGATGAAAACATAAATAATTTTGTAGCTTTGAAACTAGCAGATCGAGTACAAAAAATTTAACACTCCACCTCTCTCTTATAGGCAACTATTTTGTAAACAAAGATAAGTACAGTCCACAGTGAATTTCAGTAAAATTTTTCTAACACTCAACTGAGTGTTAGATTTAATTAAAAGAACGTTATAAACAATTTTTTTTAATTTTTCTTACAATCTACATTAAAAACCTCATTGAAAATGAATAAAACCTTGTCAATAAAAAAAATCGATAAAATAAACTTACTACATATCCAGTAAAATAAAATATAGTCTACTAAAAATTAATACCGTCGTTGTTCACCGTTGTATATCGATCACGCTTGGAACAGATTTTAACGTTATTCTAAAATTTTGATGTTGAACTTTAGTTGCTTTACTATTATATGATAGATTTTTTTAAAGAGGTGTTACATATTCAAACGTTCACTAGTTATGGCAATATAACCAAAATGTAAATTTACAAGAAAATGTAAAATGTAAGTATGAAATTAGTTTTAATAATATTTACTAATGATATGTAAATTTTTATTGTTATATCTGAATAGGTTTACAAGTGATAAGATATTCTGTGCATTTTAATTTAGCTGAATATTCCCTTAAATGCCGTCTGTTTGTGAAATCCTACAGAAATAAGCCTGTTGATATTATAATAGAATTGCTCTATTATCCGTATAAAGCCGTTATAAACCCAATACGGTAAAACTGAGCTTTTACTTTTCTCACCACACCACTGGATAAAAAGGAAAGTTACTATTAAGGCAACAATAAAAGATATAGAACAAAGCAATTAACAAAATTAATTATTCCATTAAAAAAAGTATTTAGTTTTAGGCAGTGTTCTGTTTGTAAAACACTTATATATTAATACAGTAAAATGTCCGAAAACCGGCATTCTATCATCCGGAACGTTCTATAAACCGGCAGTTTTCAACCGGAAAAAATCGAACAACACTGAAACGGCCTTTACGGCATTGCATTCCGCAATAAGAACCACATATACATGATAATTTGTAGCATTACACTTTGTTCACACGCATGCTTCATTCAAAATTTATTGAAAAACGATCATCACCTATCAAGCAGTCGGAAATTTGTAATTTTTTTAAAAACCAGTGAAACTTACAATATCCTTTATCTGTAATATGATTTAATGTACTGTACAATAAAAAGTTTTTTATGTGTTACAGTTTTTAAGTTTTACTATACTGCGTATTCTTGTAACGTTAGTGTTAGCGTGTGATTTTATTAATTTAGAAGAAAGTGCACATAAGCAAATATGAAAGGTAAGTTTTTTAATATGTAACAGTGTAAAAATTATAAATTAAACCAAAAAGTTATATTCTAGTTACAGTAGTAAAAATTTACTGTTTTTCCGCGACCAATTTACGCGCACCGAAAACAACGTCCTATTATCCGGAAATTTCCGATAACTGTCTACATGCCGACCCCATTTTATAATAATTTAATATTTTGTTTGAACTTTTGAGACTACATAAATCTGTTGTACAAGGAGAGAGTTTCTTCAGATATGGGATATCGGCCTGAATTCTTATTCACCATTAAACAGTAGAAGTATTTTAGACATAATCATGACACACAGGGGCAAGTACACAGTCCTTTAAATTGCTATTCAGGACAACGTTAAAGAAATTCAAAGACCAGGTAAAATAAGGTTATTTTAGGTGGAACACTGTCGATTACCGGTACACAAAGTATGAATATCATTGGCGATGGCCAACCTTCAGACCGGATTACGAAAAGTGTTGCAAACGTAACAGCAATGTCATACTAGGATTTTAATATATTTTCACAATTATTAAAAAATTAAGCTAAAAATTTAGGGAAATATGTTTATGGGTGTGTGTGTACGCGCGCACGCGCGCGAATGAATAAACATATTACTTCATCGATTATGTTGCAACATAATAACGAATAAGTTCTTGATCAATTCCAAAGTTTATAAACGAGGTTTATGTTTTATGTAATAATTAGCCTAGTAACCCTAAAACATTAAGGGTACTTCACTCCAATGCAAAGTAAAAGATATTAATAAAACTGTTTGAAATTTTTTTACTAACTTTCCTCATTCCCTACATTGAACACATTAAGAAAGCTCAGTTGGAACTTGTGGACGCTCCATTTACCTACCAATAGTGTTCGCATAATTACTTCCTCAATTTTATTTGCCTAATAATTGTAATGGTTAAATATTTGCTTATATTCTTCTATAGCAGATTTTGCAATTTAATTTTCAGAACCGCTTCTTTTCTCCTTCCTAAGAGATTTGTCTTTAAATCTAATCAACTCTGTTTGTAACAAAATATAAATTTAATTTAATAGGTTATTGAATTTATTTTTTTGAATTATAATGCCAACGTAAGCCTTAGCTTGTTAGTAGATACCGATATGAAGTAATATATAGAAAAAAAGTGCCAGAACTGCCGGGGGTTTGAACTCAAGACCACTGAATAGAATCCACATTGGTTGATTACTAAACCAACACATTATAAACTTATAATGTCACACACCAACATTTTATTATAAAGTTTTGTACATTAACGATTGTTATAATGACATTAGTTCAGTATC
Organism: Catonia carolina; assembly: GCA_035578175.1. Taxonomy (NCBI): domain Eukaryota; kingdom Metazoa; phylum Arthropoda; class Insecta; order Hemiptera; family Achilidae; genus Catonia; species Catonia carolina. Next base: position 327,229,447 of record JAQMRL010000001.1, on the reverse strand, counting down.
TACTAAGTCTGCTGGTTAGCTGATGAAATTGTAATTACTGTTTAGGGTACGCCTAGTTCTGCTTTAGAATTATTACTGCGGTAATTCAAAAACTTAATTCCCTCTTTAACTTATCCTGCATATTTTTTATAGAAAATCACTTCATTTTAACAATTTTGTTTTTATAACAATACTAAAAAAATATCTCCACAAAAATTATTGCTTAACCAAAGAGTAAGTTGATTATAGTCGATTCATGAAAGAAAACACCTGCCTTTAAACAGAAATATTTTTGAACCGTTGTATGTAAAAACAATTACGATACATCAAATTAAAGCTTGTTATATTGTTGGTTTCAGGATAAACATTAACATTTTCTGTAACGAATAGTGTATTAAATATAGTGAATTGCGCATAAACAGTATCCTGTTTTTAACTACTTTTTCACTATACCCAACTTCATGACACAATTACTTTGTTCACGCGTACTTTAAAATGTATAGGGCTACTAATTAGGTATTATATGTTAATGGAATCTTTAACGAACAATAAAACAAGCTTTAATTTGATGTATCGTAATTGTTTTTACAAACAATGGCTCAAAAGATGTTGCTGTTTAAAGTCCGGTGTTTTCTTTCGTGAATCAGACTATAGATTGATATTAGTACCGGTGTTTGAAAAAGAACTTCCTAGTTTCATGAATAATTTTAATATTGAAAACATCTATGAATACATAAACTAAATAAGAATAATTTCAAATTTTACTTTTTAGAATTTGGGGAACAGAATCACCACAGGGGGTCCTGCAGCATCAACGAGACTCTCCAAATGTAAATGTTTGGTGTGGTTTGATGACAGACCCAGTAGCTGGATATTTTATTATCGATGAAACGACAATATTGTGACATATATTGCGGCATGCTGGAACTGTATCTCTTTCCCCAAAAGGATCATATTGAGATTAAAAAATAACTTGTACTTTTTCAACAAGATACCCTTCCTCATTACCGTAGTCGTGTGCGTTCAGCGTTCGACACTCGTTTTCCTGGAAGGTGGATAAGCCGAGAAAGCCCAATCTCTTGCCCACTACGAAGCCCGGGCTTAACTTCTCTAGACTTTTTCCTTTGAGAAAAATAGAAATTGTTGTTTATGTTGAAAATATTTGCGATATGAATCATTTACGTGAAAGGATCATTGCCGCAGTTAGAAAAGTTACGGCTGATATGTTGGCCAATACCTGGCGAGAAGTAGATTATTGTCTCGACGTTTGCAGAGCAACAAACGGATCCCATGTGAAAGTTTTCTAAGAAAAAATAAAATTTTAATTATATTTATTCAGAGTATGTATTCATAAATAGTTTTTTAACATTAAAATTATTCATTAAAATAGGGAATTCTTTTTCAAACAATCGGTGTACGAATAAATATCTCCTTGCAGTTACTTCTAATTATAACCATTAAGTTAGTAGTGACTGCGTAAAAATTAATTTGATCATGTAACATATTTTTTTACTGAATTATTTAATGATTTTCTATGTGTTAATTTAAATAAATTTTTTTAAACAACAGAATCTTCGTATTTTATTTATAACATTAGAGAAAATTTGGATAGTATTTAAAAAATTACCGTGTATTTTTTGTTAACGTCTAATATTAATTGGATCAGCCTCATTTCATCAACCTATTCATGCGTGTAATAAGACAAATTAATTAAAGTAATTTTCTCAACGTTTTTTATTTCAGTATCAAAAGTAACTTATCAGAACTTTTTTATAGTTCGTGTATAAGGTTTTCGATTAACCGTAAGTTATTGAAGAGGCTAGTCATTTTTACGCTCGTATTGATAAAATATGTGTACATATAAATTTTCTAAACGGAAATCTTGCCTCAAATAATTCTCTTCCTTTAGCGATATTTCAATTTTTAAAGTATGTCGTTAGATTCTTATAGCCGATTGATTTGAATATTGTAATCTTGAGAAAATTGGCTCAGAGAATATTGCTTCATGCTTCTCTTAACACTTTTCTGTATCAAATATATATTTTTTATTCTAGAATGACAATGTTGTATTATCTAGCCAACTGCAGTAAAAATCGGTTGTTTTACAGAAAAAAAACAACCAATATGGTCCAGTATGAACGGATACTAGAATTATTACCACTATTTAAAAGTTCTTCCTAGTGCTATAAAATTCTATACTCAATAAAGTTATATTTCACACCCCTATCTTTTCTATTTAAACTTGCGTTTTTGAAAGTGGAGATCGGAAGGGAAGTGTGTTTTACAGTAAAAATTATTTCACTATTGTGTGGAAGCATCTCCTGAAATTCCTGTCTGTGTCTCGATAAGTTAAAGCTAATATCAAGGGTTAAAAATCTACTAACACTCCATAAATGCAGAAAATATACCTAACTAATATAATATAAAAAATATATCAAACAAAAGAATTCGCAACGTGAGTAAATTTTGGAGCATAAATCTTGTGTTTCATCCGTCGTTCCGTCTTATCCATCAAGGTAAACCAACTTTCTTAAAACGTGAACTGTTATGAAAAATTTAATGGAACGGAAATTTATCACTAGCTACTATTTATGGGTAAAGAGGTAGTTTTCTTTTCGATAAAGTATTTGGTTTTGTGAAAATTAGGATAAATTAACTGCTTGTGCAAAATTAGGGCTATGAATTTTATGAACAGAACTGTTTCATTTTAATTTGTTGTTTATTACTTTGAATACTCTTGTTTATCCTTTGAATACTCTCGCTCAATCCATTTTTCCCACTCATCCGTTTAGCCGGCCTGTTTCTGACGGATAACCCAAATTAAGTACTGCAATTTATTTTTATTATTTAGAATCCTAATAACGCAATGTTGTCCATAAGAATTTTAATTTCAGTACAGAAAATGGACTAGCAAAATGTTGAGCTTGCTATTTAATGGAAGAAAGTTTATTAAAATAGAACTAAAGTAGGTTTTTCAATACAACGGCACAAATTAAAAATAATCATAATTTATTCTTCTTCTTACTAATAAGGGTAGAGTATATACCTATTCCTAACTTATAAATAATATTTAAATTCACCTTATCTTAGGTCTTCCAACGTCTCTCTTCCCCTTTGGAGCATACCATCGACTTGTAGGGATATAATTTGAGCTGACACCCTTTTCATGTACTGTGTCTAATCTTCAGAATATTCTTTTATTTTCTCATTTAAGTTGAAGGTGCCCAGTTCAAACCGTACTTTTTATTTCGTAGTCTATCCAACTGAGTACACCAAATACAACCGTCGCAATATTATCATCACTGCTGTCTGGATTTTTTGCTCATGTGATTTTGCAGTTGTGCCTTAGTTCTACACAATATGTGGGGTTTCCTCAAATTTATAGAACTCTAGTTTAGATTTCCTAGCTCTATGTACTAAAATTCTGATGATGGTCCCACATACAATTTGAAATTTCTTCAGCATTTGCTTTACATTTAGGTCAAAATCATACCCGACATCACATCAAAATAATAAAAGTAATAAATCCGTTTCAGGATGAAATCACCTACCACTATCTTTAACTGAATCGGATACTTATCTGTACGCAAAGATACCACCTATACAAGATCAGCCAACCCTGAAATCACATTGTTCTTCACTCGGAATTCGTTACTACCCTTATCGTATTGTAGATTATTTTTATTACACTTTACACCTTGTTTTTAATAGCCCGTTAGTACCCCGTTTATTCGTACAGTCATTTTGTTGACCTTTCTTGAGAAAAAAATAACTTTTGCTGAATTACAAATGTCAGAGGTTTTATTATAATAATATATAAAATAGGTATTATAAAAATATTATAGAATTGGATCCTGCAGCCTTAAAATATTTAAGAATTTATAAAGTAAAAATTTTATTTGCTCACTTATTTTTTATCTGCTATCACTGTCTTTTATTTAATTAAAATCAACTTAGCGTTTTCAGTTGGTACCAATCATAGTCAGAGTTTTCACACTTAAAATAACCACATAACATAAACACCGGTCTCTTTCTTGTATAATAACGTTCATTTTACAATTAACACTAGAGTCTTATTATACACATCACTGACGAGTTGAGTTTATTTTATTTTATCGATATTAGTTTTTAATCCGATTTTGTAATAAATAGAGCTGATAATTAAATTTATTTATGGTATTAAGTACTTTGAATTAATTTTCATAAATTAAACAAGTTATATTAAATGTTTGTATATATTAACAACAATAGTTTTCGAAACTGCAATAACCCTTGACAATGGTTATTACATTCGGGTTTGTCGGGATAAGAGGATTTCTTAGACAACTTCACGAAAGTTATACCCCTATTACCGTAGCCCAGGGTGTAGTATCTCTGTTAAAAACATCTGAATTTGGAATTAAAATAATATTATTGTAGTTTGCGTTTCGATATAAGATGAGAAAATGTATTTAAAAGACGTTTCACGTCTCTTATCTGGAAAATAAATCATTAAGGGAAAGGGATTAACTTTTTAAACTTTTATTTATAGATTAACAAAAGAATTGCGTTTTATCGCATAATGTGTTAACAAAAAGCAATCTGTCTAATAAAATTTTTGGACAAAATAGGTAGATCATCTTCTAAAATAGGAATGTAATTACCCGAATGTAATAACCATTGTCAAGGGATATTGCAGTTTCGAAAACTATTGTTGTTAATATGTACAAACATTTAATATAACTTGTTTAATTTATGAAAATTAATTCAAAGTAAATAATGAGTTGAAGCACAGAATATGTAGGGGATTTTAAATTTAATGTCAATCTGTAGGGTGTTGATTATGAAATTACAATTTAAAAAAAGCATAGGTCTGGAAAATCTTCGTTACAGAGTGCGCCTGAGGAAAAATTTCGCGCGAAATTCAGTTATTTCGGTGAAATTAGGTCATAAGTTACTAAAATTTGGTAGTCTTTATTAAATAAAAATTTGAACCATATAAAAAATAAATGTTTATGTAAATTTACAGAGGATGCATGGATAATGGATAATTTGTTTTTGGTTGTAGATAAGATAATGAAAGCGGTGTGGATAGATTTTACAGCTGATTACGAGTTCGGTGGTAGTTGTTGTGGTGACGGTGAACGTGGTAATAATGTTGGCATGGGACCGATCCTGAGGCATTCCACTCGCAACAAATTTAGTTCTGAATTATTTGAACTTGAATGTTTGACAACTCAAGAAAAGTATTTACGTTGGTAAGATTAATTATAAAATATTATATGTGCGCAGTTAAATCGGGTTATGTCATTGCGAAGAAAAACTTAAAACTCCATGTACATTTAAACGATAACAAACACACTACGACAAACCAGCTAGATATTTAGTGCGCTTCGTGACAGGATTCTGGGTTACCAAAATGATTTTAACAAACGATCCTAATGGTGAGAGATGCAATAAGTATCAATGATTAGAATAGGCATTCTAAAAGATAGTTAAACGTCTAAATTCTATGTAACTCGATCTTGTTTGCAGAGCCTCTTGTAATGAATCGGGAGTTAGACAAAAAACTTTTGTGTGACTGAATGAATTAGAAGTAGTTTTAAGTAAGGTAAAAATAAATAAAGCCCCGACAAACGATTGTATTACATACGAATTCTACAAGATGCCATCAACGATTTATTAGTTAAGATTGTCGATATGTTTAATTGCATGTATGAACCAACTACGGTACCCAATTTGTTTTAGGTAAAACAAGCCAATAGTGTTTCCATTTTTTATAAAGCGTGATGTAGAACATGTGAAAAATTATAGGAGATAGCTACGTTGACCAATTTATTTACGGGCCTTCTTTTTAACAGGTTGATTAAGTGTCTGGAAGATAAAAACATATTGAGTGAATGTCAGGAGGGTTTAGACGTGGTTATTCGACAGTGGATAACGTATTAATTTGACTAACATCATAAATTTACATTGTTGCAAGAACAGATAAATTTTCTGATGTTGCTGTATTGATTTTGCGTCAGCGTTTGATTGTAAACTGTAAATGGCGTTGTTTTATAAATTATCTTCTTTGGAGTGTTTTACAAAATTTATTTATATTCTTAAACGTTAAAGGCGATTCAGCTGTTTAAAAGCTGATTTACGGAGACCAAGGCCCCTGGTTCAAATCCTAGTAGGTAAAGGTAATTACTTTTATATAGATTGGAATACTAGACAGTGATTACTGGTGTACTTTGATGGATAGGATTCCATTAATAATACACTTTCAGAAATGGTAGGCATGAGTCTATACAAGACTACTTCATTTACGCGTCATACATTTATCATCCTCACCTCATTGGGTTATGGGATTTCTTATTGTTATTTTATTGAGCAGATTGCAACGTATACACATCAGGGATTAAAAAATAATAATGTTCTCCTAACAACATCAACTAACTGTGAGTTATAATGTTACCTAGTTTAAGATATGGGTTTCTAACCGGGCTGGTGGTCTTAGGAACAAGCGATATAAAAATAGTCTTCTTTAAAAAAAAAGTAAGAAATGTATTTATTGTGGAATGGAGCATAATAATAATGTATTTATTTATTTATTAATAAAAAATTATATGATTTTTCGTCAGACCGAAGTCTGTCGACATAAATAGTAAAATAAAATTTTTTTTTTAATTTAACATAAACAAAGTAACTAATCTAATTTAACTAATGTAATTTATAACATAAAAATAACTGTAAAAAAATCTACAATTCTTACAAAATAAACTATAAATAAATGCAAAAAGTATGTCGGCATACCTAAAAAAAAAAAAAATTACATTTCAGTAGTGCAATAAAAATAACTCAATACAATATTATAAAAAGATACTTTAAACATTTTACAATATGTTTTCTACATAAATGTTATGTGTTTAGGTCAACAGCCGAAAGGCTGGTTTGAACCTCTAGAGGTTTACTTAGTAAAAACGAGGAGTGAGGTGGTTTACTATTCCTTACTGAGTTGAAAGAGTATGCTTATCAGCATGGCAGGCCCTCCGAAAAGCACTTACCTTCCTTCCTGCAAATGACATCTTCACTTCACTCATCACAGGGATAAATGTAATATAAATTTAAAATATATTTAATTATATTATTGATATAAATATAATATTATAATAGCTAATATAGCCTACTTTAAGTAAATTATAAATTATATTAAACATAATTATTGTATATCTAAATTCATATAATATGACACAACATTTAGCTTAACAATATCATAGGCTAATAATTAATTCTTTATTTCTTATCTAATATTTATTAATTTATTTTTTAACTAATTGATCGAAAATACCGGACGCCCAGTTAAAGAGTTTGTTTTTCAATTCTTCATTGTGTTATGAAGCAGGGTAACAAATTCTGATCTGGTAACAAATTTTAAAAGTTTAGGCACAATGTAAGAATCCAGTCGATACCATAAGTATTATTAGGGAAACTGGGAATAAAATGTTTTGTGTCGTAGTTTATAATCAGTAACAGCTAATTTACGATAATAATTAGTAGGTATCATTGATTTTTTTAATAAAATTAGGAAATGTAACTAACCTTTCACGGATAAGATAGTAGGGTTATGAAAATTATTATGTTGAAATTGATTATTGATTACCAATCTGTTTCATTCAAAAAGTAAACATTTTAAAGTACGTTTCTGAATAAAATTTAATCTCTCTACATAACAATCAGCCTAAAAATCCTCAACTAGTTACACCATACCGTAATACGGACTGAAATAGAGCCTGATAAAGAAGGATTCTATAATAACAAGGAAGAAAAGTCCGTATGTGATATAATTTAGAAGATACACAGCGCAAACGTTTCAATTTGAGAGTCCCATCTATGAAAACGATCGAAAAACACCCAAATATTTATACATGTTTTTTCTTAAATTTATTTAACGTCGCATCAACATCAAGGTCATTAGCGACAACGTTGGGGTGTAACTGTGTGTAATGAGGATGAAATGATTTTTTTGTAACGTATGAAAATATGCCGTGCCTGAGTGGGATTCGAACCCAGGACCGCATGATGAGAGGCAAGCACGTTACCAACTGCGCCAATGCGGCCGTCATTGTTACATTATTTAATGGGGTGCATTTACAATTTATAAAAAAAATTTTTATACAATAATAATCATGACAAAATATAATAATAGACTTCTGGATTTCTAGGTAAGGGGATCAGACATGCAATATTACGGTTTCATTACAATTAATTATTAGCTGATGATCATGTATCCACATTAAATTTTGTTTAAATCATCTTGTAAAATAATAATAATAAAAATTGTAATTTTATTAATAAGAAATAATTTAGAACAAAAATTTTTTGTTTAAAAATTATTTATTTTACAATTTTCAAGGTTGACTTCTTTCGTAAATGAGGATATTAATGAAAAAGAAATTGTGTGTAAGATTTGTATGAAAATGTTTAACATTGCAATAAATATGTATTTTATGGCTAAGTACAACAATTAATTTGCACGCATCTGAAGTTTGTTGTTTATTTACAACCATGTAATTTGTTACAGATACAGAAAACTGTAGGTAATTTAGTAATAAAATCACGTAATAACATGGCTTACAGAAAAAGAAACTCATTCAGGTAGGATTTAAACGAAGGATATAATTCACTGTAAACGAAATGTAGAATTCTAGTAATGCTACGTAAATCAACCCCTAACTTTTTTTATCTCCTGCAAAGTTGTTGGTTTGTGGACATGAAATAGTGGAACAGTCACAGTACCCATTTTCAATTTGTTACAACGGATTCTAAAGGTAGTATTTGTTTGTAAAAGAAAAAGCCTGTGTAAATATGTAAGGGAAAATTTCTTTATAAAATTATTTTTTTTCTATGTCTCAGTGTTACTGCATTGAATTGTATTATCAAAACAAAAAATTTTAACATTTTATAAATTAATTAATAATCTATTAAGTTTATTTTTAACCCCACACCAAAAAAGAGGGGTGTTATAAGTTTAACGTTTTTTGTGCTCTTTGTGAAAATCCAAAAAAAAGTTACATTGCACTTAATTTTTTTTTAAATAAAATTATAAAAGACTACAAGGAACAGTCGAAGAATGTAGAACATTTACCAAAGCATCTCTATTGGTATGTATTTTTTAATCATTCTTTGACAGTTTCTGTTAGTTTTCAAAAATTGCATTTATAATAAATAAAATAAATAATTAATAAACGATGGATAAATTTTTATCAAATTACACGTAAATTATATTACTAATAAATCAATTTTATTTCACAGATTTTTTAAACAGTTCGTAAATATTTTTTAACAGTTATAAAATATATATTTATTCCAGAAAATGTATAAATGAAAATGATTAAAAATACTCTTATTAGTTTTAAGGATTTATATTTAAAAGGAGCCTATTTATATTTAATTGAGACTGCATTAATATTTCAAATTTTATCCCTTTTTATCACGGACATTTTAAATCAATTTTATTACTTTCAAGTCAAGAAAAGTTTCATAAAAACTAGAGTAAAAAAAGTAATTATTTGCATCATTTCTTTGTAAAAATAGATTTTGTTAAACCGAAATTATCGCATAAAGTATGTTTTCATTTTGCATTTTACTTACTTTTCTTTCGAAAGTAATAGCCTATATTGGTAAAAAAACTTATAAAATATGATTAAACTAAGCTTAAAAATCAATAATATTGTTCTCCTTAAAAATGACTCGAAATTTTAAAAATATGGTGTGAAACACTCACATGCTTTTCTCTTGCCAATGCAAATAATGAACAATATAACCTAACATTAGTAATAAAACATTACAAATAAACAAAAAAAAACATATCCTAATTTGCATCGTAAAAGAATGATTTAAAAAACCCCAACCTTAGATTGGCTTAATAATACGGAAAATCACGCTAAACTTAGTTCTTTAGAGAAAAATATTTAAATAAAAATTATAGATAGTTTAATTTTCTATAAATTTGATTATATATACCTGTTTGTCGTAAAATGGATACTGCGGCCGAAATCTTGAAAAATCGATTTTTTTTACAGATTTTCATAAAAAAGTAAAAAATCACTGATTACCAAACTAAACTAAGCGTTATACAAAAAAAAATGTTCGAATTAAAAGTTGTAGATTTGTAAATTGCCTACAACTTTTATTATATACTTTTGCACTTAAAATGCATTATTAAGGCTGCAATCTTAAAAAACCGTTTTTTTCCACGAGAGAACAGCCTCCACAAAAATTTCAGCTGATAGCGCCTACCCTTTCATGTAGACGATAAAAAGTGTAGTAAATAAGGTGATTAACAAAAAATCGTAAAAGTCGTTTTTTTTTAAAAAATCGCAAAAAACTAAATAATGACTTGAATAAACTACTAGGCTTACTTCCGGTTGACCAATTTTGATTAAAATGTTCGTGTCGGGTCCTCTCGTGGTAATTAACTTGAGTTTCAAGTTTCAACTTTGTACAATGTTCCGTTCTTGAAATATTTTGTTCACATACACACACACCCTCACACACACACGCAGACCAATCGCTAAAAATATGTTTTTTGGGTTCAGGGGGTTTTAATCCAAACGTGTAGATCTGGTGAAACTTGATTTAAAAAAGTCGATATGAAAACAATACTTTCCTTCCTATGTATTCATATAGGCAAGAGAAACTAAAACTTATAAAGTATGATTAGACTAAGCTTAAAAACTAATAACTGTTATCCTTAAAAATGGCTTAAAATTTCAAAAAAAAACTACATATACATTCTAATATCATGTTGGATCTTTTATATAAAGTAAGAGAAATTCTTTTAATAAAGTTACAAGTTGCAAGTTTATAGTAACAACACGTTGCCATGTTTATTTCGATATTGATAAAGTTTACAGATTGTGTTAAACAACGGAGTTTATCTAACTGTGACAGGTGCTTGCAAGTTGCCATAACATTCTTACTACTACAATAACTTTGGCAGATTTTGCTTCACATTAATCTTATTAACTTACTACAAAGAAAACAACATTATTGTCTGTATAATCTTTCTGGTTTAAGAACATTATAATACTTTTTAATGAATTATTATTATGCATGGCTAATTTTATCCAGTACTAGCTACTCGTCCAGGCTTCACAGGAATATAATTTTGTTTTGTTTAGTAATTTTGTAATTAGATTTAGAAATAAATCCAAAAATTTATTTTATGATTTGGAAAATATTACATATTAATACTAATACATCTATTAGTTTCAAATTTATAAACATTTACGGTTAAGAGTTGAATACTCTTTCCAACCCAATAGGGATAGGTACATTTTCGAAATTGTAAAGGAATCATTTTTGGTTCATTATCAGTAAGACCTCCACCGAGTTTCAATTATCTACCTCACACGGAACTTAAGACTCAAAAAACATTGGTTTAAGAGTTAAACACCATGTTTGACCCCTTATGAGTAAATAAAACATATTGTTTTAAGGGTTGAAGACTCTTTTCAATATTCAAGGGGTACATTTTGGAAATTGTCAAGGAGTAATTTTTTAGTTGCTCTATAAATACCATCAAGGAATTTCAGCCATCTAACTCGTCTGGAACTTAGTAAACATAAGTTGTTGGTTTAAGGGTTTAACACCATTTTCATCCCCTTAGGAAAATATTTTAGAATTGGTTCAGGGATAATTTGTATTGTTAAACTAGTAATATCTCCACTGAATTTCAGCCATCTAGCTCGTCCGGAACTTATTAAACTGAAAAGAACAAGGTTTTAACACCCTTTTCAACCCCTTAACGATTAAGTACCAAAATCTATGTTTAATTTTTCTATTTACCCTAAATGGAATATTCCTCCAAAATTTCAGCTATCTAACTATTACATCCATTCTATGAGGACAATTAAAACCAAAGGTACCGTAACATGTTAATAGATACCGTAACAAAATTAATACTAAAATATAATTTTGGAGGTCACTGTTTCTAAAACGACTTTATTTATTATAATTTTTAAATGGTAAGAGCTGAAACTTAATCAAATCTTTGAATCCCACTTCGAATTTTCATGGTTGTAGTTTTACCAACTAACTAACGTTAAACTTCCAATGTGCTTACTTATTGATTATTTGAAAAGTTATTGGTGATTCTGCAACTTCTAAAGTTACACAATTCCCTTTAACATTGAACTGAGTCAAGTACTTTCTTGGCAACGTAGAAAGACAGAAATCATAGTTTATTTCTTATTTATTTCGTCCTAAAAAAATGCCACATAAATTTTTTGTAAGAAAAATGAAGTTGCAGAATTACGTTAAAACAGTTAATTTGATGTTCTTCGGTAATAGTTTCAGAATTTCACAGCAATACTGTATTACTACCATAGATTTCTGACATACAATTTTCTTAAATACATCCAATATAAAATAAATAAAACTAAAGTAATTTTGCACGTTAGTAAAAACATCATTTAATAGTTTTCTAAATCTTTAAGGCTACACACTCTTGTGTGACTAGACTTGTTAATTTTTTAATCGACATTTTAAAAACAGACGTTTCGCCAAGTTATAAAAATTACCCATAACTTCAAAACTCGTAACGTGAAGGAAATATTTCATCCATTTCACGAATACAGCGTTCTAAAAGTAAATTCTTGTGACTAATAATGTTCCTAGTTATGTATCCAATAAAATATTACACGAGGATTATCTTTCTCTTACACCAACGAAATTTTTTTAAAACTGTACCAGATTCACAAAAAACATATAAGAAACTATAATAATCCCTCAATACGCAATATAAATTCTACCGATCTACCATAAATCACTAAAAGATGACTGAAACGTAATTATTCATTAACACAACATTAACAGTAAAAATTAATTAAAACATTTAAAAGAAATTAATTTTTTTGGAGCACTTTTACATTACGAGTAATGTCTTCTAAATTAATAACGCAATATTTTTAATTATTTAACTACACTTTTTTTTCAATTTTTGCCAAATTTCTTTGCACAGTTGGAAAATTAAATTATAAACAACGTTGTTCAAAAGTCCGTATTTCATTTTTATTTTAGCATTTCATTTTTCTTGTACTACTATTTAACTTCGAAATCGATTAAAATTCACACCGTTTTTATTATCCATTTATTATTAGTTGTGCATATGAATAAAAATAATTATTCAGTTGTAATTAAAAAAGTTATTACCAGAAAGTCTAGTTATTTACGACTGACTACTTACTCTGAATTTAGTTACTAATTACTGTCTTATATACTATAGCCCTACAAGGAACAGAATCTGTTTAGTTGAAATACTTTCAAGTATTGTAGCATACAGTTTTAGCAATTATTTTTAATTTTGATTTATTTTAACAGTATATTTAGGTAAACAAATTAGTAAAATATTATTCGGGTAAAAGTAGACTAAAAAATATTTTTTCATTCCAAATTAAAATCTTAAAAATATAAAAATATCAAATTAAATCAAATTTAAGAACTAATATTCTTTTTTTTTTGCTTTACAATAAAAATTCTTACTCTGCATTGCATTAAGTTTTATGACTACTACTGGAAAGTTTTATGAAACTTTAAACTTTAATTAACGCTTAAAAGATCGATTACAAAAAACTTAGATTGGCATAAAACAAACTACAGCAATTTTTGATTTTATTCTACCACAGAAACCAATTCAAGAGGAAATGCAAATTCTCGTAAAAATATTTATTTTCCTTTTATTCAGTTACTTTCATCTTTTCTGATACCATGTACCTTTACATCATACCGCAAGTTCGAAATTTTTATTTTACCTTCAGGGTTTACATTTTCATTTTCAGTTTTATTTCCGCATAACTCAAAAATTACCAGACCACATTTATAACGAAATAATACACTCGTTTCTTCACCTACCTATATTCTTATAGAATATACCTATATCCCTTATACGTAATCGTTAAACATTAACAGATATCACTTCTCTTCAGCAATACGAAATAATTTTTGTTATATTTTCTTTGTAAAATAAGGAAATAGATGAGAAGGAGATTAACTAACATTTAAATATTGCTGTTGTATAGGTATTGATACGAATTTTAATAACGTACTAGATTACTAAACTGACGGAACTAGGTTGAATTTTGGCAGGTCTAGAAAATATTATAGTATAAAAGTGGCAGAAATGTTTAGTGACTGAATATTTACAAAATTTAAGCAGATTACGTAATTTAGATGAGAATCTAGAAAAGCAAGGGTTGTAATTGTGGTTTTGTTGCTTATTGTTCATTTCGTTTAATAAGGGGCCACTGCTTCATCTTAATGTTTCTTAAAATCAATTTTACTGTAAAGAATCTTTAAAATAAATAACCAAATGATTTGTTTATATATTTGCTTGTAAATTAATTAGTAGTTTCATTTTATAAACTGTGAATTACTTGAAATTTTCATACTTATTTTTCTAATTCATCTGGTATATAAATGTCCGTTCATAACGAACCTATTATTAGTTTTCTAGTTTTTCAGTTCCAACCTTTGTAAACTGGGAGATAATTCTGGTGAACAAAAAGTTTTACAGTGTGTTACCTCTGGTTTCTAATTACAGGTTAAAAAAAATCATGTCTAACCCACCGTAATATGGGTGCGAATTTTGGTGTTCTATGTTAAACTAAGGTGTTTACTTCTTAATTCTATTTCCACAAATGTAACTACAAGTAATGAAAGAGGTAGTAAAAGTATAAAAACAATGACTTTAAATAACTAACAAGAGGGCACCATCCGATAGCAATGTACCAAATGAAAATAAATTTTATTAGAATAACTTACTTATTTTACATGTAGGCCTACTATTAATTTTAACTCATACGTAAATAAACTTTGAACTGATTAAGGATTAGGGATGATAAGGGTTATATCACATCCATATTCAAGTGTCGTTTCCGTCTTCGTTTTGGATTCCCTGGCAAGTGATTAGAGTTTAGTTCCCAAGTGAGCGGATTTTCGTTTGAGTCTAATTTATCTTTAAATCGCCGATAAAATTTTACACAGGTTTTGTTCATATAAGCGACATGGAGGTTGTCGTGTAAAGTTTTGTTCTATACGTTCTTTGAAGTGTTATTAGTTAAAACTGAACCATTAGTGTTTTAAAAAAGATCACAGAAGTAGCTAAAGAACTTAATAATACTATTCCCACAACATTTCAAACACATACAAATACACACGCACGGAGGAGGTATTCACGACAAGTATAAGCAAATCATGGTAAAGAGTCAAACGTCGACATTCCAAGAGGTATTCTCTGAAAAATTAGTCTGGAGGTACAGCTCTAGTAAATTGATAAAAGCGTATTATTTTACTTTTACGTAGGTTCTAGGGTTGAAATCTAGAACAGGTAGTTAAATTGTTTATGGATTTGAATACTAGACAGTATTTACCGGTGTACTTTGGTGGTTGTGGTTCAATTAACAATACTTTTTAGGAATGATCGGCTTCAGTCTGTACTAGACTGCTTCAATTACACGTCATACATAAATCATTCTCATCTTATTGCGCCATAAGACAATTGAATCAGTCATTTCAGCTAGCCCATAAGTCAAAATTTTCCATTTTTTCTTTAGTGCATTTTGGGACTAACTAAATGTGAAGACACTATTCCAATAAAAAATCACATGAGTATGGCTTTCCTTAAGTAAATAACCTTAAGAAAAAAGTTATCCTTCAGGAACAAACAACAACAACTTCCTTCTAATTGAAAAATGATTGTGGATGATCTTTTGAAGCTTAAGCTCTCTACTTTCTAATGCAAGAGGCTACACAAAGATTCTATGCAGAAATCTTTTTAAGGGAGATAACTACTGTTCATAACATTGACGAAGAACGTGATTAGCCCGGATAATCATTATTTTGCCGTCTAAAAATTAAGAGTTTCAATTTTTGTTATTACATAAAACTTTTGTAAGTCATAATGTAAACTTTTTTTTTTTTTGAATAACTGTAAATCTACGGTCTGCTCTCATAGAACAACGAGTAGATGTGTTGTAAGTATAAATCTTGAGTAAGTAATACCCCTTGGTATTACTCTATAAAATTTCCCATTTTGTTGAATTGATCTTGCCAGGAATGTAAAATAAATTACACAATCACATAGGATAAGATGTCCTATTATTGGCACTGATCCAGTTGTTGGCACTAATTTTATTTATTTGTGAAAATAAGGTTAAAACTGCAGTTACAAATCGAGGAACTGGCTGGTTGCATAGTTTTAGATTTTCTTAACATGTGTAGTTACTTTTTTCCCACCAGGCTTTAATTTTGAGTTAATGGCGGCCAGTGACTGAATGCATGACAACATCTGATTTGGAATCAAACTAAATTTAGCGAGGTACGTAACATATTAATTGAATTATTTCCTTAGTATTTCTTAATGTTTTTATTATTTTAATGTTTTTGTAGTACAGATTGTTTAAGTAACTCTTTTTCTTTCATAATTTCGTATCATGCTTATGATATCTTCACTTTTAAGTTTTTTATAAGGGTGCCAATTACTGGTTTAACATTTTGTGAGATTTCCCGTAGTTGGCACTCAGTGCCAATAACTGGCATTTGACAATATTTGTGTCAAACTTACTTAAATACCTTATTTTGACACAAAATCAGGTAAGGTTGTAAAAAAATCGATTTTGCAAATAGGAAATGGATTTTACCAGTTGTCGGCATGGGGTGACAATTACTGGACTGGAGGGTGCTAACAACTGGAATTGAAATTTAAATGTAAGAAATGTCAGTTTAATGGTGAAATTAAAATATATATGCTCTTTTAAATGTCTAGCTACTATGGAGGCCTATTTGTGTTGTTGTTTAGGTCAACAGCAGAAAGGCTAATTTCAACCTTTAAAGGTTTAATTAAGTAAAACGAGGGTTGAGGTGACATACTTATCAACTTGCCAGGCCCTCCAAAAAGCACGTACTTTTCAACCCTGCAAATGACTCATTTACTTCATTCACCGCAGGGTCTGGCTGTACAGTGAAATTCATTACTGTCATAGGAGATAAGTCTTGACTAGTGTATTTTACACCTCTAACAACTATTCTCTTCTGTCCAGTCGTACAATTTGCTGACCATGTGATATAAAACAGAAATATTTTTTATAGTCCTAGAACTAGCAGATTGAGTGCAATTAGTTAAAAACTTAACCAGCCAGTTATTGACAAAATGCTTATATGAGTCTAATTTTAAATTTAATTTAGATTATTAAAAATGATTATCATATTGGGTCCATTTCAGAACTCTGTGATTCATAGTTTTGATGGTAATTTGAGGTTTTCTATTTTCTGTTGCAGATGCCTAAAAAATACACAGAAGAGCAAATTAATTCTGTCATTAAAGCAGTTAAAAATGGAATGCCATTCAAAACTGCCGCAAAAACATGCAACGTTCCTCGATGACAATTCAGTTTAGGTGTAGTGAAATATTTGTCAAAACAACACATGGCCCAGGCACCTGTGTTAAGCATACACGAGGAAAACATTCTAGTCACCAAAGGGTGCAACAGACAAACCAGGAGAAAAACAAACATCGATGTACTAACAAAGATATTGGACAGTTAGAACATACAAACTAGATGGAAGAGATGGACCAGACTAAAGAAACAGTACAGATTAATAATATAAATTCTGAAATTGCAATGGATGAAACAACAAATACAAATACTGGTATGTTCAGCACACCACCGACTGAAACTTTGAATGAACAGCAGTTAACCAATCCAAAGAAAAGTTGTAATACTCCTTTAAATGATGTTGTTATCTGGTCTGAAACACCTAAAAGAAAAGGGACTAGAGATTTTGAAAGGTTACCTTTTGTTGTAACATCAGGTAAATGGATTGAAATACAATAGCAGAAGAAAAGGAAGAAACAAAAAACTGAGTTGGAAAAAGAAAGCAAGAGACTAGAAAGATAAAGGAGAAAAGAAGCAAAAGAAAAAATCGCTGAACAAAAAAGAAAGAAAAAGATGATATTAACAACCTTGTCAAACCCCAAAATGACCAAATCATCATTCAAAAACCTCTAAAAATACACAATATACATTTCATGACGCTTCATCATTTAGAGGACCAACTAGACAGTCAACTACTATTGAATTCACTTCTGAAAAAGTACCTCTCTTTAGATCTTAAATCTAAAGAGATTTAAGAGGAGCATAAAAAACCTATTTTACAAAATGTGCTATGTTTGCACACAAACTGTCAAGCAAGGATTACGGTGCTCGAAATGTGAAAAGGCTTATCACAGTGGCTACATTCCTGTCCAGCATCGTCCCCACATCCCAGATGAATCTGATGATGACTTATTTTTGTGCCACACATGTTACATTATGCAAGATGAGTCAGATGAGGAATTTT
Organism: Catonia carolina; assembly: GCA_035578175.1. Taxonomy (NCBI): domain Eukaryota; kingdom Metazoa; phylum Arthropoda; class Insecta; order Hemiptera; family Achilidae; genus Catonia; species Catonia carolina. Next base: position 327,211,105 of record JAQMRL010000001.1, on the reverse strand, counting down.
TTGCGTTATTCGAACCATTAGACTAAAGTAAAAATATTGTACAAGTAGGCTAGAACAGTAAATTTTAATATTATTTTATATTTTAATAATCTTTATATTACTTTTACATCAGTGTTTTATTTCTTATTTGTTGTTTTAAAGTCATATCAACACAAAACAGTTAAGTTTAGAGCATTTTAGGCTAGTTTATAAAATATTTGATTTATTTTTGTTTGATTATTAGCTACACTAATTTGAATTTGCCTACTCTTATATTTTTTATGTTATTCAGTTTTCTGGCTGACTGTTGTTTTTAACATTTTAATGTAAATAATTAAAAAAATAAAAGTAGTTTGAAAATTGTAATGCAAAGTAATTTTCTTTTGCTGTCATGCACCTATACAAAAGCATTCAATATAAGCAAACTTGTCATTCCATAAGTTTATTAATTTTAAGCGTTTTTCCCTAAATTACCTTTTCACATTTATAGCCTTAAGTAGTACTGAGGTACAAATGGTTTAATCTTTGTTTTCAATTGAAAATAAGCCTAAATATTAGAAGAAATAACAAAAATAAAGAAATAAATACAAGTACCAACAACTGGGTCAGTGAGTGCCAACATCTAGGAAAAATGTGCCAACAACTGGGTTTTTTCAACTTTTTTCTTTACCAGTCATTTCTAAAGAATGACATTGTAGTAAATCGTTAATATTTATATGACAACAATCTGTGAGTTTTTCTGAATTACTTAACATATAAAGATAATCAAAACAAAGAACTATAGTGTCACAAGCGCTGTTTACAGTTGTACATGTCCTTAAAGTGCCAACAACTGGACGGTTTACCCTATTAAAATAAATCTGTAGGGTGTAGTCTGCATAGTCTTCTGTGTGTTCCACTGTTGTCTAGGAGATTGATGGCTTCTGGATTCTGATGATTTTCAAGTCTTGTTTGGTAACTGGTGCAAAATTTCTGTATAGCTTCGTGTACCGTGGGAGTGTTCGTGTCTCTGTGCAATATAGTGTTGGATATATAATGTAAACTAGTAAAATAAATAATGAATACCATTGTAAAACACAATTTTCTTCTGGTGTAACAACGTATTTTACAGAAACCAGCGTAAGTTAGCATTTTACTCCAATTTATTTCAGAAATAGGCTTGTCAAAATTTTCAATTTTTTGAAACAAGTAGGTTTTCTTCAAAAAGAAAAAGTATACATTTTATATTAAAGGGAACAGCCCTTTGAAAAAATTATTTGTTTAATTATTTTTCTTTTTATTTAAACAATAAATTGAAAGTTTTTTAATTTTTTCAAAAGTTCGATTTTTGCTATTCAATTTCTTATTATTCTATTGCAAAGGTTTTATGTACACACGTAAAAAGGGATTAAAATAAATATTTTTTTTTATTTTCTAATATTCATTATTCTAAGACATAAACGTTCGTAGAACAAGTATTTTGGTAGCTACTTTTTAGTATCGGATTCTAATCTTTTACTCGTTCAATTATTGCTACTAAAATTACTACACGACCTATACATGCGTAATAAAATAAAATGAATGAATATAAAAACTCTTGCCATAAAAGTTATTACATTTTTCAAAAATTTCTTTGCATTGTTTTTTCCTCTGAAGAGCGTAGAAATATTAATAAATTTTCCTGAATAGCAGTTGAAACTATGATCATTAATTTCGTTGGAGTACTCAAATTGTTTTCTGCTTTGTACTATCGCTGTTGCAAAATTTACTAATTTTACAACAGTTTTGATAAATTGAAAAGATTCCTCCCGGATACGTATTATCCCGTACTGAAAAGCTTCCTAGAAGATCGTTTCTTTGTAGTGAGGCAAGGATCATCAGTTTCTGACTACCAAAATGTAGGTGCAGGAGTTCCACAAGGTTCTATACTCTCACCACTACTGTATACAATTTACACTGCGGACTTACCATCTGATCCAAGAATAACGGTAGCAACATACGCTGACGATACTGCTATCTTGACTTCATCCCACGATTTAACGCAGGCCAGTACCAACTTACAACACTTTCTCAACACAATTGAAATTTGGCTGAAAAAGTGGAGATTAAAAATAAACACTAATAAGTCAGTACATATAAGATTCTCATTATGTAAAGGAGAAAGTCCTACGGTATTCCTCAACAACGAACCCATTCCACAAAAGAACACAGTAAAATACCTAGGCATCACGATGGACAGACGACTAACCTGGCAAACACACATCCACAATACACGACTGACTTTGGATAAAAATTAAAACAATTATACCACCTCATAGGACGCCATTCCCGATTACCGTTACGTTCAAAATTACTCATTTATAAATCATTCATTCGGCCAATTTGGACTTATGGAATTGAAATCTACGGAACAGCAAAGCCAAGTAATATCAGAAAACTACAGGCATTTCAATCAAAAGTATTACGACTCATCACCAATGCTCCATTCTACATTAACAACAGAATACTACATGACGACCTCAAAATAACACACATAAAAGATATGGCATACAGCTGCTACAGGAGATTCTTCGGAAAACTTCAAAACCATCAAAATCCATACATCAAAAACTTATCATCTCGTACTCTTCCTGGAAATCCTCGCCGACGACTTCGCCGTTCATGGAATAGAGACCTGCTCTTATAAGACAATGACTCGTGGCACCTACAAAGATTAGCCACTGGGTCTAATCTTTGTTATTGTAAATTTTCCTATGTTAAAACCAGCTCATTTGCTTATTGTAAAATTTTACAGTTGCAAATAAATAATTAAAGAGAAAAAAAAAAGTTTTGATAATAGGTCGTAAACACAAATCATTTGTACTACACATTGAGAAAAAAATTGATGCGACTCGCTCCTATTATAAAATAATGATAGAGATAAATATTTGTATACAAGTATAAAACTTTCTCTTTCAATTTTCATCTATATTTGTGTGTACATATATTTCGAAATCATGTGCTTATTATTTATTACTTCTTATTTGTTTTTTCGTTTTAAAGGAGGTTTTTGTTATTTTTTATTTTTATTATTTTTTATATTTATTTATTTAAAAAATCACTATATAATTTTGATTGTTAATATTAATTAAGAGCAGTATAATAATAATGTTTTCATGTTATAATTTGTTAATTACACCAGTGGGTTGTAATTTTTTCATGAGTTGTATCTATTTGATAAGTTGCATTTATTGTTATTTATAACAGATTATGCATTTCAAAAAAGTTATATGAAAAAAAAAATTTCTTCACCAACTTTATCTAAAAAAATTATGTATTGTTAAAAAACTAAATAAATTATTGAAATAAAAATTAATTTCTTATATAAGTTTAGCAAATAAATTATATATTTTGAAATAAATTAATAAAACAAAATAATATTGTACATTATGAGAAACTGGAGATGGAATTTTTACCGAATTTCAGTAATTATTTTGATGATTTAAATATTTTTTGTATATTCGTGTGTTAAGTGCCAGGCTCTCAACTAACGCATCTCATTACTTTCATTTTACATCAAATGAAAGCAATTTTGCGCTATTGATCTACTTGTCGTGGTAATTGTCTGACTATTGTGTAGCCTCATTATTCTCGTTTTAAACGAAGCGTCATTAATGCTCTTCACTATCTCTTTGATAGTACTACTTTATGAACATTGAATCACCATGAAAATAATATCATGTAATTTTCTAAATAAGTTATCAATGACTTGACTCTTCACTTGTTTATTTAAAAGTTTACAGTTATTTGATACAATTTCTTACTGAACGTTAAGTAATAGACTTACTTATGTTTTCCTTACTACTTTATTACAATCTATTAAAATTTTAATTATAATATCAATAAGGCAAGTTAAAATATTTTTATTCTTCTGCCTTTCAAGGATTAGGCATCTCTGCCTGTTCCGAATCTCTCAAATCTGCTCATCTCTTTCTCGGGTATCCTCGTTCTCTCCTGCCCTCCGGCTTATAGCCCAGTGTCTGCTTCAAAATATCAAAAGAAAATTTCTAAAAAAATCTCTAGTCTTAAATTTTGAGTTAAACTTTTGTCAAATAAATTGATTGTTTATAATTCTTATTTTCTCTTGGCTTATATGAATATTATAGGGAAGGAAAGTATTGTTTTAATGTCGATTTTTAAATTGTAATTTTTACAGGAAATACACGTTTTCAGGCCCCTTAACCCATAAACATTTTTTAGAGATGTATATGTGTGTTTGTGTGTAAACAGAATATCTCAAAAACGGAATGTAGGATGTTAAAAAACCTACAACTTTTATTTCTAACTTTATTTCACAATGCTTCGTTTAGCATCATTACTGATTGTATTTTCTCATAAAGATCGGTGAAAAATACGTTTTTTTTAAGATTGCGCCCTTAATATGCATTTACGACAACATTTTTACATCGAAACCCATTTCGATTAGTTCTTCCTTTATTATATCTACGGGCGTTGTAAAATGTAAACCTCTTACGATTACGCGATCAAGTCTGTCAGTTGGAAGCTGACAGAAAAGTCTGTACAGGGACGGAGCTTCCGTATACACAACAATACCAGAGTTGGTAGATTTAAATTTAAACTTTTCACCACAAGATAGGCCCTTATTGGTTGAAAAAAATTACTCAAAATTAGAAATCGACGTCAATTAAATAGGAGGCGATAATGTTTTTTTCGTCCTTGATGAACTTACGTACCAGATACGTCTTGTGGGAGAACAGAATATCTATTTTCAATATTTATCGTTTTTTGCATCTTTTCTGATGAATGTAAGTCTCGAGACGATGGTGAAATATGCCCTTTCTTATTGATGATTGTCTTATAGCCACTCTCACTAATTGCAGCTTTGCTGAACAGTCGGACGTTAAACCAAAAAAAAAAGAAAAAAGTAATAATTGCAGCTTGTTTATTATGTTCTAAGTCAACAGTCTCCATGGCAGTACCGATGGTAACTGGTGAAATGGAAACAACTGTTTTCATATTGACCTACTATATATCTATAGGTTAGGCTTTTTATTTTTTTACAAAATATGAAAATATAAATATAACTAATTTTTTCGTAATTACTCACCAACAACACAAATAATACTTTTACACAGAGTTAGTTCGTGATGTTACACTTTTATCGCCAACTAATTATAAGTAAATTCTCGACACAATCACAAGGCTTGCTTACTCACAGTCGCCATCTTCATTAAAAAAAAATCAAAATTATATATAATCAGGGCCGTTGAATAAGGGATTCCTTATCCTATGGCCCTGACATATAATTAAAGTTTACAAGAAATTAAAAAACCTATAACTTTATTCGACGAATTTTTTTCTACTTAGCCTAGAGTAGAGTCAATTAATGATTTTCTATCTTTTTAAGCTCTACAGATTATTTTCATTACGCCTCATTCACGCAAAATGACGCAAGTTCATGATTAAAATTAGATTATGATTTTTTTTATTTTATATTGTTTACTAATGATTAAACACAGGTTATAATATTGTTAATTATTTACATTGGAAGAGAAAGTTGTGCGAGTGTTTCAAATGTCCCGGGTTCGATTCTCGGTCAGGTCTGGCAATTTTTCATCACTCGATTTCATCTATCACCCTTCTCACCGTCTGCATTACTACAGTAATTCCAAAACAGTCGGACGTTAAACCAAAAAAAGAATGTTTCACACAAAATTTTTTATGTTCGTGTGGTATATCTAACTATTTATCACTGAATACAGAAATTTCTTTTTTAACTGTCTTCAAACAATTTTAACATAATTAACAATTTTCTACTATAAACTATTACCGTTTATAACTTTGCAGCTTTGCACAACCAGTAAATATTTTTACAGCTTATTTCATATAACTTTAACACTTTTGACGAGAACATCACTTATTATCAAGACCCTTGGCGTTTAAATGTTATTATATTATTATGCAAATGACGTATCTATAAAAATGAAATATTTCAAGATAAATGTTACGTAAAGAAAAATTTAATTTCAAATTTTAAAAATATACAAGATTAAATTACTTTAAATATATTAGTATGTACCGAGAACATGTACGTATATTTTGAGAAGAGTAGTACAAAGGAAACGCTGGACAAGAGGATTTTCAATTGAAATATTTCAGAATTCCATAATGAAGATGCCAGTTGAGAATATTAATGACTAAATTTTTATCTGTTTTATATTAATGATAAAAATATGTGTTCTGAAATAATATAGAAATTAAATTTACTTGAATTTTTATTAATTGTTGTATACTAAAGCCTAGTTTTAAAAGTGCTTGAAAGAACATTTAAATATTGTGAAAGCCGATGATAAATATTAGAAAATTGGGATGAATAATTCTGGATTAGTTAGGTTTATGGTGTGTAATACGAACTTTACATAATTTTAGAGCGTGGTTTATATCTGTAAACACACGCACAATTTAGTCTGAAAATAATTGCAAACAACATTCTTAGAGACGGCTTTTAACACGAATAAAATAATACCCATTTATTAAAGCCCTGATATTTCATCCATTCATTCTTGAATCAAGATTAACGGCGCAATTAGCGAAGAACTTTATCCTGTACACTCCTTCTCTTTAAATTAATTTCAGTTTAAAATTATTATTTCAGTTCAACTTTTTAAATTCGTAAAACAATGATAATATAATGGCTTAAGAAAAATCTTATTATTGTTTTTGTAATGCTGTTAACCTTAAATAAATTGCACACAAATTTTGAAAATTAACTCCCAATTTATAAAATTTATAAAGTTTCATTGAAACTTGGAACTCAGGTACTACTAGAAGACCGGACATGAACATTTTAATCAAAATAGGCCAATGAAAATAGCATTTTATTTGTGAAATTTTTCACATTTTGGAATCTTCTCAAAAACGGCTCCACGATTTTCTTTGAAATCGCTCCATTTTCTAAATGTTTACAAGGAAGAGTAAGCATCATGTCTGCTAAAACCCTTGGGTAGGTTGTGCTATCGTGGTAATTGTTTTTTTAGATAACGGCCTTAGTATGCATTTTTTAACAAAATAGTATTATTATTAAATTGTAGGATATTAAAAAACCTCCAAATTTTATTTATAACTTTTGTTTTATTTCCACAATGCTTTGTTGAGCATCATCACTGATTTTCTGTATTTTCTCATCAAAATCGGTGAAAAATAATTTTTTTAAGATTGCACCCTTTATATGCATTTTACGACAAAGTTACATATAAATTAAAGTTTATAAGATATTTAAAAAAACTATAACTTTTATTTAAAGCATATTTTTCTACTTAGCCTAGATTTTCTACTTAGACTAATTTATAAAATTTGTATAGTTTCATGGTAAACTGTTTATCAATAAAATATTTATTAGATTTTTGAAACTATCATACCAGCACTTCATTTGTAATTATAAACAATTAGCAGTTTGTTAAGAATGCCGACATGATTGAAAGACCGTTATACTAGTCTGCGTATCAACGCGAACTTCTAAGTCAAAGACCATTCTGTCCTCTTTTTAACTCTGACCCTCGTGGTTGCAGTGTTGTACTTAGACCTAGGTTTACAACACTACACTGCGTTTTGTTGTGTACAAAGTAGACAAGAAACTTTTTGATCTCGAAGTATAAATTTATATAAATTATAATGTAAATGATCTTGATCTAAATTCTACTGAAATAATACTACCACTGAAATTCTTCAGCAAACTGTCCTGTATTTAAAAATTGGTACGTGCAACTGGTAATGATTTGGACTAATAGAAGTGTTTGTTCCAATTCTTTGGATGACACGGGTAAAAAGACGTTACAAATTTTGGAACTTGTAAGTCGGTAATTTTGTCATGATCTTCAAGGAAACATCACTTTTCAGATTATAACTTACGTATTGTAAGTTTGCGTTAAAACATTAATGTTTTAACGGTTAAATTTAAGTAATACTATTACAATAATTATTTTAAGTTCAGTTTAAAATAGCTTTAGCTATTTTCTTTGGTTATTTAAAAAATATTAAATGTTTAGCTACGCTAATTGTGCCCGTGACACATACAGAAGCTAAAATGTGAAATTTAAATTTCAATCATTTTTGATAAGAACAACTGGTACGTCACCTGTTCGTTCACGATATTACTTTTTTGTTTTATTATTATTGATATTTTATTAAAGATCATTTGTGACCGATATCTTGTGTAGTCTATTTTGTAGTACGGTGAAAACATATGTTGCCAACTTTAATCTGCAGATAATTTTTCACTTTTCAAAATTTTTATATATTAAAAACAGTTTGCATTATATTTACTTTATGCTACCAAGAATAAGTAAGTTTATACCGCACGGGATATATGAGAGTACTAATTATGATTCAGATGAATTTCAAAGGTAAACAGAAAGAACGATTTTTCACGTCATGCCTTGGGAAAATTGAGCCTTAATACAGTCCAACAATTTTGCAGCTACCTTATCTGAACGCAACAAAATATTTTGGAACTAAATATCCTAGAATTTCCTTTTTGTGTATCTAACCGTCGACGGTTATTTGGTCATTACCTTTCTCAACATCTCTTTCAGATTTAAAATCATCTGGACAAACAGAATGAAGCTTCATGAAATGGTCAAATTTCATTGACGAAACTATTAAGCGGCTACAAGATACAGATAAACCGAATAGTTACGTTAGGAACCAAATAAACTTAAGACATTTATTTATTGCTTTTAGAAAACTCAACCAAATTAAGTTTTATTAATCTGCTGTTTGCAGTATTCATTTGTTTTCTGCACTAGTTGTTGTACTGTACAATTTCTGTTAACGATATTTAAAGTAATTGGATGGGCGGGCGGTGGAGAGTTATATTGCCAGGAGAAGACGTACCCAGCAGCACTTTCTCCTGTAGGAACTTTAGGTGTAATTTACTATTCAGATCAAGTTATCTTCGTTCTATATCCGGTTTTAACGTCGCATCGCTTAGTACAGTTGGATAGTTTCTTATTGCCATATCACGGGATAATTGGTTTGTTTGTTTAATAAGTCGATCGTAAAATTTTCTATAGAATGCTGGAGCCAGTTATTTTGCTTTGTATTAATAGTATAAATTAAATTTATTGGTGTTACGTAACTCCCTATTTCTCTTTTTTTGAGCTTGGTTATTAGCGACAACTTTAGATTATAAAAGCGGAATTGAACGTTTGATTATTTTTAGATCCCAGCCGGAAGTTGAACTCAGACCTTATGTTTTTTAGATTTAAGTTCTCACCGTTACCTCACAGAGGTGGCCATTAAGTTATCTGAGTTCATTTTTAAGTACGTTAATCTCAATTGGGCTAACTTAATGAAAATAAGTACTGACGATGTCCCTTAACAACTTACTTGTTGCATTTAACTAAAATAGGGTCTGATGTTATGTAAGGTTCATAGTTAAATTACTTCTGTTAGAAGAAACACTTTGTAAGTTCATCTTTTAATCAGCAATTATTTTCAAACTAAAGTTATATTTATTTATAACGTTTTTGTTTAAAAGAGGATTATTTTCAAATTATGAGAATTATTATGCATGAAATTAATAACTTACGTCAGAAAATGAAACAAACAGTTTACTTAACTTATTTCACTCGTAGGCGTACTTGCTTTACAAAGATATAACACAATAAAATAATCCTTAACATCATAAACTTAGTGAAGTTTCTTCAACAATTCATAAAATTTCTATTTTCATATGTCTGTAGTAGTAACGACTGTTCGCTAATATTTATTAAAACAGAACAAAAATGCTTAACTTAAACATATTTCAATTTCGAACTTAATTTTTGTGATTGAAGAATATTTTCGCGAAAATATTTACACAAGCTTTTGTTGAACTGTTTAATAGTTATCTTAAATTTAAAAAAAAATTGTTTTACAAACATTATACTCTACGGATTGCACTAGAGAGATTTACAATTTCTCAAGAAATGTGTGCAAAATATCTTGGATTATCACCAAGAACTAACATGGAGAAACTACACAAAAACAAACGATTACTGTTTAACAAAAGATTCAAACAACTCTACTGCCTTGTACGTATTCAATCACATATTCCGTTACGATAAAAACTACTACTGTACAAATCAATACTACGAATAATTTGGACATATGGACTCATATTTTTGGAAAAGCAGAAAAGAAGAACATCAAACTAGTTGAAGCCTTCCAATCAAAATATTCGAGGATCGCAACTGGAGCTCCAATTTGTGTCTCAGGTACAACGATAAATGATCTGAAGATACCTCTTGTTCAAGATGTAGCCAAAAATATGTACGTTCAAATGTTTAACAGACACTCAAAAGAACTTGTTAAAAATTTATCAGTGAGACAATTTCCTAACAACCAAAAAATCATGGAGTAAAGACTTAACAAATAAAAATGAAAATCGTGGAGTAAAAAATTAAATTACGGTAAGCTAATTCGCCTATGTTTTTTAATTTTTTTGATTTTACGTTCGAATGTTGTACACAGTAAAGGTAATTCAGACGGTAAAGGGTGATAGATAAAAGCGGGTGATGAAAAACGGATAATCAGACGAGGAATCGAACCCAGAACCCCTGGCATACGCGTATAAGTCAGTTGTGTTGATCACAACACCAAAAGACCGGTTTTTATTAGCTAAAGTGAAATTGTTGTTATTAGTTAAAATACTTTTTAAATATTACTTTAGTTTTACAACTTTCTTTTATTACTTATTTTACTTTTATTGCTTACCTTTTTATCACTTTTTCTTGCGTTTCAAAACTATCAAAATTTTAACAGAATTTTTTATATTCCATAATTTGTATCAATCTAACAAGCTCCTGTTTGTTACAAGAGGTATGAGCTATTTAGAGAAATGTTAAAATATTTGTAATATTTTTCAGCAACGAGCGGCGTTTCTGAAATGATATTTTGTTTATTTCGCTATTTGTATTCAGTATTACGGTACATAAACAATATTTTTCTAGTAACCTTACTCAAGGACTAGATTTGTTATCCTTTTAGGTATAGATAAAAGAAACGAAAACAGTTTCTATTATAAATGGCCATAAAACAAAATGACTTTTATTATGCGATTTAGACTTCGTACGGTAATAGTATACTCTACGTACAAATTTTAGGATAAAATTGTGAGTAACATATTACAAGGTGAAAGAAAAAAAAATTTATATCGTTGAAAACAACCGTAAAAATAAATTTTGTAATATTTTGTTTGTTGCACGGGTTTCTCTTGCAGTAAGAATTTACCCCGCCTTTGACAATATCAAACTTTATTATGGTATACTGAATCTACTGGTTAAAATGCTTCTGCATAAAAATTCAATAGAAAGTATTTTCCACCACATAATATTATACGATATATGTTTCTACTATGTTAAAACGAAGACAACTGCGTAATTCTATTATAATTTTGTGTAAAGATAATTTATTAACAACTAGCAACACCTCACTCGTTGCTTTTCACGGCAAACTAAATTTAAAGCGTTAAACAACTTACACAACCTTATTATATTGATAGAAAAATTACGTTTATACAAATTATACCAATTAGAACTGGAAATAGGATTTTTTTGACATCTATAGGTTAAGTCACCAGTTGGAGAGGAAACATACGAACTGAGAATAACAAATTATATTGTTATTAAGTAGATAGTTATAATAATTATTTTATTCTTTATAAAAATTGTACGATCTCTGTTGATTTGGAGAGTTTACATAATGTTCTATGCAGAAATCGGATGCGGCATTACTTTTTGATTGTCTATTAAGTAAATAAATTTAAAAAGTTTTAAAAAATAAAAACAAAAATTATGGCATATTGTAAGCCATACTGCACCGAACCTGACTGTGCTACAACTGACTACATAATATAATAAACTTGAAATAATAAAGAGTAGGTAAGAAAATTTATGTATAGAATAGATGTAAACACTGCCCTCTTGTCAGCAACCCCTCCAAACGTCTTTACTAGACTGATAAAATAAAATATAACTTCATTTTACCAATGCAAATTTCTTTTTATTAAAAAAAATAATAATTTTAATGGCTTATAACTTATTTTACTCAAGAAACTCTTCCAATTTTACCAATCCAAATTTCTTTTAATTAAAAAAAAAAGTTTCAAGAAACTCTAAGCTTTTCAGTAATGAAAGAATATTTGAAATTAGCTGGGTGGTTTTTAACTTTATCTTGTACAAGTAATTAAACGTCACTCCTTCACAATATTAGTAAGTATATAATATAATTAAAAAATTTTATAATATTAAATTCTGCTGGCTTTAGGTTAAAATGCTAGATTAAGTTCAACGACAAAAAAGAACGTCATTATCATGGTAAAAACCCAATGACTGGTACCGTTTCGTAATCCACTGAACACACTAAACTGCCAGCAGTGGATGCCATATTATAATGTTAAACTAAAAAATAGGTTATGAAAACCCTTAATGATTTAATAACTTGATTAAGTTATTAAGATATCTGAATAGCTCATAATAAATAATTTTACTAATCTTTCACCTCATTACGACGGAAACTTTGTTAGTAAAAACTCCTTGGTTGCTTTTTCCAAATTTATGAGAGCAATAGAATTAGTAATAAATAAAATTAAGTGAGATATTAGAGAATTCCCAGAGTAGCGTTGTCTATATTTTATTGTGGTTCTTTACTATAAGAATTTAGTACGATCCAAAAGATGAATAGTATAATGGATTCCATGAATTAAATGAGACATGTTTTAGGATTTTGCCAAAGTGTTGGAATATCTGTTCCACAACTTCTAAAATCTGTATAAATATTACATAAATCTTTTGAGAAATTAAGAGGCTTCAACAGAACCTCAGCTAAAATATGATTTTTTTAAATATTTTACTAAAAAATAGTACCAAAAGTAGCCTACTATGATTTTATCACTGGAAATATTCTTCAAGAACTCCCTCGTAAAGGACTAGTGGTTTTATTACTAATATTTAATGCTGTTCTCCCTCTAAATTACGTGCCATATCAGTGGAAAGTAGCTAAAATAATAATGCTTCAAAAACCTGGTAAACCTCCATCAGTATCTTCATCTTACCGCCCTATAAGTCTTCTTCCCATCCTTTCAAAATTGTTCGAAAAAATGTTTCTTCTACGGTTAAGTCCTCATCTTGAAAATAATAATTTAATTCCAAACCATCAATTTGGGTTTAGAAAACAACATTCAACGATTGAACAAGTTCATCGCTTAGTTAAAGAAATCCGAAACAGTTTTGAGAATAAATTGTATTGTTCTGCCGTTTTCTTGGATGTTCAACAAGCATTTGATCGCGTATGGCATACAGGACTTCTATACAAAATTAAAGAAAAACTCCCAGGAAATTTTTATTGTATCTTACGTTCATATCTTACGGAAAGAATGTTCCAAGTTAAATTAAATGATACAATTACTGATTTGAAATCAATAAAAGCTGGTGTCCCTCAAGGAAGTGTTCTTGGACCTGTTCTCTACACTATTTATACATCAGACTTACCGAATGGAAATGATGTTCTCACCGCTACATTTGCAGATGACACTGCTATTCTAGCTTCTGATGGTAACCCAGTGATTGCTTCAGAAAAATTACAACACAGTTTAATACAAATTGAACACTGGTTAAGTAAATGGAAGATTAAAGTAAACGAAGGAAAATCGAATCATGTCACATTTACTTTAAAGAGGAACACATGTCCACCAGTAACGCTTAATGGTATCCAAATTCCGCAAAATGACGACGTCAAATATTAAGGGATGCATTTGGATAAAAGACGTTCTTATGCTAAACACATAAGAACTAAACGCAAACAACTCAACATTAAATTCAGCAAACATTTTTGGTTAATTGGAAATAAATCTAAACTTTCGATAGATAACAAACTATTGTTGTACAAAACGATACTAAAACCAATTTGGACGTATGGTATACAGCTTTGGGGAACTGCGTCAAATTCAAATATTGAAATTTTACAAAGATTCCAATCCAAGACCCTCAGGACAATGCTAGCTGTTCCTTGGTACGTCAACAACTTGCGAATCCATGAAGACTGTAACATCAAACCAATCAAAGAAGTGATCAGTGAATTTAGTGATAAGTACATTTCAAAATTAAACAATCATGAGAACTTTCTGGCAGTTAATCTCTTGGACAACAGTGACACATTACGTAGACTTCAAAGATTTGATCCTCTAGATTTACCTTTCAGATTCTAAAAAACACACACAAACACAAGCACTTACTCTTACACAAACATATAAAACAAACATATAAAACTACACTTGATATAACGATATTTTTAAAAATATTGCTCCCTATATAGGGTAAACCATTGGGTTTTTATCCTTTTATGTGAATTATTCATTTGATCAATTGTACTTATTGCTATAAAGCAGATTGTACATAACATATTGTGTGATAAAAAAAAAAAAATAAGTAGCCTACAATACTCTTGACTTTAAAAATTGCGTTAAATACATGAACACCAAAAGTATTAAGTTGGTTTTTTAATATATTTGAATTTTTGAAATATTAATCATCACACACAAAAGAGCTGCAAAGTTTACTTTGTATAATTTCAAACATATCTGAATTTGAAGTTACATATGAACTTAGTAAAATTTTTCACACTGTGAAAATTGTCAATTAATTAATTTAAAAATGGTACATTTATATTACTGGATGAAGTTTATATCTAATGATTTTGTAACTTACAAAAAAGGGATAAATAGTTTTAATTACAAGATAAGTTTAAGTGACTTGTTTTATTCTACGTATATGATAATTGCTTGTTGGAAATTTGGTGCTGCATTTTGTAGATTCAGATAGATTTTCTGTTTTTCTTTTTTCTTTGTTTATTTAACGTCGCATCAACTACGGTGGTCATTAGCGACGACGTTGGGTTGTAACTGTCAATGATGAATTTTTGTAACGTATGAAAATGCCGTACCTGAGTGGTATTCGAACCCAAGACCGCATGATGAGAGGCGAGCACTTTACCAACTACGCTGATGCGGCCGGCATTATTTTCTTGTTATACGTTGCTTTTTTGAGAAATAATTTTGTGAGCTGTAGACCTAATAACAAGCTCAGTAATACGCCCACAATTTTGAATGTAAAAACTGTAGAAATTGTATGCAAATTTGAAGGAATATTCTGGATTTAAAAGTAATCTTTTTGAAAAATCTAAGCGGTAATCCAAACACAATCTCCATGGCAACATGATCAAATTACTTCATTACATAGACCCTAATCGTTAACCATATCTTTTCTAAATTCCCCTTTTGTCACGGTTTTAATTACAATAATAATCACTTTAGAGAATATACACAGTATTAAAATTGTACAATTTTTTAAGTTATTAATTTTCAATTCAGTATTAAAATTTAATAACTTTTTTAGTAACTAATGTATTTAACTAGTAAAGTTATTTCAGTTATCGTACATTTGTAGCAAGTTGTATACATGTAATGTAAAAGCGTACAAATATTTACTTTAAACATTTCGTGGGTACTTATCTTTTGAAAACAGCATATTTAATATCTTAAAATAGAAAAGTAAACCCACTGGTTTCCCAGAAACGTACCTTTGAAGTAAAATATATACCGGGTGTCCCACGAAGAGGTTGCTATTTTTGAATTAATACGCCGGACTTATCGCACACTGTTCCGACTGGAAACTTGACAGATAATAAATAGATTTATGTGAAAAAGGTAACCTTGAATTTCATTTGCTTATGATTAATCAAAACAAAATAGCAGAAAGTAATTTTATTTGTACAATCATTTCAAATTGGTGATTTGTTACAATATTACTTAACTTATGTAAAAAAATAAAAGAAATATGAAAGTGATAAATTATTAATGAACACTATTTGTTTCATTAACCTTTATTCGAACTGATGTTCATCAATAGGACTGATAGCAACGAAACAAAAATGAGTCATAAGCGTTTTGAAAAATTGCGGAGGATCAATGGTATCATTTTAATATTATTTTCTTATTCCGCCATTTCGTTTTGATTAATCATAAGCAAATGAAACTCGAGGGTTTTTTTACATATCTATTAATTATAACTGTAAATTTTCCAGTTTGTAGAGTGTGCGTTACGTCCGGCATATTAAATCAAAAATAGCAACCTCTTCGTATGACATCCGGTACATGGAAATCCCTCTCGTGAGACGACGCGTTTAATAACTGGTGACAATTTTTGGAGAGACTTACATTTGACTTATGGCAAAAACTATTAGTGATTTCTAATTTTAATAACACTATCTTTGTTTCCAAATTCCGGCTTTGACTTCTTGACTTCCGGTTTTAAGCCACTTCCCGTCGAAACCGGAATTTCTAACCAAATTTAGGCTAACTACTTTTTTGTGTAGATTATGACTCCGAAAACCTTTTGTTTCTATCTCTCGTAGTTTCTGACTTTGATTTATACTATCCCTTGCCTATATGAACATAAAGGAAGAAAAGTATGGTTTCCATGTCGATTTTTCGAAATCAAGTTTTCACCAGATCTACACGTTTTCAGATCCCCTGAACCCAAAAACATGTTTTTTAGCGATTAGTCTGTGAGTGTGTCTGTGTGTGTGTGTGAAGAGAATATCTCAAGAGCGGAACATCGTACGAACTTGAAACTTGAGTTAGACACCATACCGGACCCGACATGAACATTCTTATCAAAATCGGTCAACCGGAAGTAGTAGTTTATTCGTGTCATTTTTGACTTTTTTGCGATTTTTTCACAAAAAAGGGACTACGATTTTTTTTTAAATCGCCTTGTTTACTAAATTTTTTATGCTTTATAAGATAGGATAAGCGTCATGTCTGCTGAAATTCTTGGAGAAACTGTTTTTTTAAGATTGCGGCTTTAATGTGCATTTTAGCGCAAAAATGTACCTATATAATAAAAGTTGTAGAAAAAGAGATTATTCATTTGATATCTACAACTTTTATTTCAAAGATATTTTTGTATAACGCTTAGTTTAGCGGAAATTAGCGATTTTCTGTTTTCTTCTCACGAAAACGTGTGAAAAATCGATTTTTTTAAATTTTGGCCTTATTATAGGAAATTAAAAGATGTGCAACTTCTATTTAGAGAATTTTTCTCTACAGAGCCTAATTTAGCGTGAAAGAGTGATTTTCTGTATTTTTAAGCCTAACTGAGGTGATTTTCATTTTACGTCTTTCACTCATGATTAAAATTAGGTTATGCTTATTGAGGATAGTTTTTTGCTTATTTCTAATGTTTTATTACTAATGTTACATTATATTGTTAATTATTTGCATTGGCAAAAGAGAGCTGTGTAAGTGTTTCACACCAGATTTTTGACTTATGGTTGTTGGCCACTTCAGGGTCAAAACCGGAACTTCAAACACAATTTAGTCTCACTAACTTTTATGTGTAGCTTACGAACCCGAAAAGTGTTTGTCACTTGTAGTTTCTGACATTTGGGTGTGACAGACGGACGGACAAAACAAAATGATAGATAACAATATTTAAAAATTGCCATTAATATGCCCTTGATTAAAAGTAAGTATATTTGAAAATTTCGTTTCTAGAATCAATTCGCTAAAATTATTTGTTAAATTTTTAGTACTATGTTAGTTGAAATTTGCATTACAGCGCAAATAGTGTCTATTCCAGTGGTTCTAGATTCGATTTCCAGCCTATCCTGATTTTTTTATCACTCATTTTTTTTATCACTCTTCATGGCCTGCATTAGCCTTAATGTACATACCACATGAACGTAAAAAACCATTGCATCGTCAACAAACTTAACCTAGCTACCCACCAACCAATGTATGCTATTCAATAAACAAACACAGAGAGTAACTGAATAAATAAATTTGTTCTACTTGAGCTTCAAGCTTGAAAACCATTATTTTATTTAATAGAGTTTATTTTCTAAAATGTTTTTTGCATTTTAGAAATGCATTCGAGAGTTTACGTTTTTATTACGTTAAAACTAAAATGTAAAATATTATAGACCGCACCGTACAAACATTGTTCTTTTGGTTACATGTCTGACTGTTATTTATATTAAGGCTCAGAAAAGCAGTGAAAAGTATTTTTGATAAAAACGAGCAATAAAACAACTTTCAAGACATGATCAGTAATCGGACCGGAAACCTTGGCATGGTATCCAGTTTCACCGATCACTACATGAACGTTCCACACAAATTAGACAATATTAAATTAGACAAATTCATACACACAAATAAATAAATTAGACAATATTAGACAATATAAATACACAAAATTTAAATTAGACAATATTTTAATACACAATTCAAAGTTGAATTAATGGAAGTTTTTGAACTTTCCAAATAGGCCGTGCAATGAAAATTTAGTAAAACTTTATTACTATGGATTTTACTTATTTTGTTATTTAAATATCACGGAAATAAAAGTACGATGGATGTTTATTTAGAATTTCACTAGGTTTTCCATGTTTACTACTTGTTCAATGAAAATGAGCAGACTGTTGCAGTAAGTAAAAAACGTGTTTAATTCTATTACTTGAATATCTTTACAGCCTGAGAACTATTACTTCATGATTAATTACTGCCTTGATGGTGGGTGTTATTGCATTCTGTACAGAAAATATTCCGCATTAGTAGCAACATTTTAACTAAATAAATTTTATATTGTTATTTTTGATATTTTATGTACTCTGAAGGTGGTCAGAAGAAAAAATATTAAATTAAGCTCGTAAGAACGATTGTTACATGTATTTTTTCCATCTTGTTATTTAAATATGGCTTGATTAAACGTATTTCGTCCTACTTCTGCTTCATAATTTTATTTCGTTGAATTATAGATGGAAGATTTGTATCGGTTGTTTTTCTAAGAAATTACGAGTACAAGCTTTTCAAAACAAAGTTCTACGTTTTGTGACGTGTAGTCCATACTACGTACGAAACTCTATCACACTTTAGCGATTTCAATATTATAGTACATAGTATATACGACCTTTACAACAATTTACGCTTTCATTCAATATCAATAATTATTAATAAGATAAAAAACGTAAAAATAGTGGGTGATTACTTAATCATTTACAACTCACAAAATCTGCAAAGGAGTTTAATGAGGTGACAGATTGGGAGCTAATGTAGAATACCGACAAGGGTTTGTCACCAGGTGATTTCCTCACAAGTCAATCATAGAACAGTGCGCACTTACATTACTATTAATACTGTGTTGTATTAAATTAAAGTTATAGTTGTAGTTGTTTCTAAACAAAGACAAGAAAAAACTAGTTTAATTTACTTTTTATTATTTTATTTATTCTCAATAAAGACTGTTCAAATTAATTTACATGTAACGGAACAGACCTTATAAAAAATGTTAAAATATAATTTAAACAGTTATTAGAAACATATTAAATTTATATAAACTTTTAGATTATTTTCTGATGAATACGCTATGTTATCCGGTAGTAAACAGAACGTGTGCGCTATTAGTCTTGACCCTAATAAAAAGCGAAGTTAGTTTGTATAAGCAACATCTCGGTTTGTTGACACTAGTTTTTGTTTCAATGTTAAAACAAGGGGTTAAAATAAGGGTGACTGGCCCTAACTATACGAGACACAACACGGTTAAAATGTAAAGAGAAAGTTTGATTTATAAAATGTAAGGACAGCGACGTTATTGCTATTGTGGATGGCACGGAGGATGTTATTGCTGTTGTGTAGTTGGTGAAATAAAAGTGACCTCTTCCTATTCCGTGCCTTACGAATTCTTTTCTCGTTTTATAATATTACTAGGTTTGTACGATATTACTACAAATGGGTACAAAGCTACGACATAACTTTTTCTTTTTAGTTTTAATTTCTTAAGACTTGGCATGAACCCTCGATTTTATGTCATACAATTTTTCTCTACTTAAAAACATTGATAATTTAGATTTTTTTACCCCGACTTATTTTTTCTACCAGGAAGCCTCATAAATAAGTCTTCTACTAAAGTCCCAATTTCAAAGAAACTTGGTAGTTAAAAGTAGGCCTACTTAAAACATTATACACATAAACCATTCACTCTGATATAAAAATAAATAAATATTGTATTAACAAAAGCATACGGCCCCTGAGAATTGGCTGGTACAACTATGAAAAAAGTTTAAAAAATAATTCAATACAATTGCAATATCTTTATAAATCACTGCGTTATCGTCATTCGGTCTTTCTCAATAATTTTGTATCTCTGTTCAAAGAAAAACAGAAAACATAAGCACTAAGTTGTTCTGGTATTTTATTTAACATGTTCGAGTTTCATGTTCTAAAAAATATTTTAAAACTCTTGAAGGATAAATTTTTTTTTTAATTTATTGTAAATAAATACACGAAACGCATACTGGTTGACTAACAGAATTTGAACCGTAGGGAAATAACATTGATTTTAATTAGTTTATTAATATATTTTTCCTTACGAATAAATGAAGAATTGTTATAATCAGGAATTATTAGAAAATGTTTAGACCTTTTAAAAAATATTAATTTTAATACATTTTAAGCTGTATTTAACTTGAAATACAGATAAACGTAAATTCGTAACCGTTTTCTATTTGTATTGTGAATTTTATCAACTTGTCGCATTGTATTTTTGGAGTAATGGGAATGTTCTGGAGTAGATATGTAAAAACAAGTCTGTAGAATCCATCCGCAGTGAAAAAATGTTACTGTTAAAAAAATATTGTAGGTATTATAAACAATTAATTCGTCCGTGCAATCACAAAGGGGCGTATCTCGATTTTGTTGATTTTTCAGGAAAGCTATTTAAAGTTTGAAGTGAACCCTTCATGTAACTTAACACTTCATTGTTCACCCATTATTGTTCATACTTTCTTTATTTGTATAGATTATAATAAACAAATGTTCAGGTTTTGGATAAAACAATTAAAAAAAGATTTTTATCATTACAAAATAAAGAAATGATAACTCAAAAACCCTTCTTACTGAGATACGCCAGTTTGTCATTGCTTTCGTAATTTTATTAATGCACGAATTTCAGTTACGCCCTTGAGAATACCAGTATGTTAAATAAATAATAACAAATAAAATAGAAGTAATTTGTTTTATTTAAAATATTTAAGCTAAGATAAAAACACGGGATCTTATAAACTAATCATTATAAATTTCTGATAAGCATAATGACATTTACTTGACGTTAAAAGACTATCTGTTAATGATAATAACCATTAGGTTTCTTTTGCAGTTTAATTGACTTTCCTAATTTGCTTTAGAAATGTGTATGATTTATCACAAATTAATTTGATCATTGAGTATATTAATGAGAACATTATTGAACTACAATATTTAAAAAATTACAGTATTACAAACACTTTCAAATACAATTCCACAAGGTGATACACATTTTAGAAAAATATAAGTTATAAAACTAAACACCTACCAACTAAGCCTAATAGAAACCATGTTGTAGTCAACATTTCTTTTAGTGTCAACGATAATTAGGCCTACTTCCTGTTATAAAAGAAATAGTCGCATAAATACTATTATTTTGACAGCGGTAATAAAAATAATATGTACTGGACACATACTAAATACACTCAATGCGCTCCCGGACTGAGAAGTAACATGAAAATGATTTATAAAACTAAACACTTACTAACTACACCTAAGATAATTGATTTAAGAAAAAAAATTACTTAAACAAGTTAAACAACACAAGTAATAAGACAAAATTTCTTATGAGGTAAATTTGTGTAAAATGTCGCAAATCCGGGATTTTTTATTACAAGAGTATCTCTTAAGCATAATTTCACCAAGTCATTATATTTTGCAGTGGCTATCAGTGGAGATTTCCCATTAAGTTTTTCTGGATAGCTAAATTCAGATTTTCGAAAAGTGAAATGCTATTGTACACGTTAGAACAACGGGTTTTTTTAAAATAATCTTTCTAGGCTGATATTTTATTACCATTAATGCTCTGAAGGTTGTCTAGTCAATCTTATCATTAGCATCATCCTACCTAACCCTAACCCTGAGAATTCTAATACCTATTGAAAGTTGTTTGAAGTTAAGAAAATCATCAAAATTTAAAGAATAAGTAATGTAGAATTATTTGCTCGTGCTAAACAAAAAATTGGTGTTGAATGTTTTGGTAAAATATTTCTCCAGACAACTTTAAAGTTGTTTGAATAGTTGAATGAGCAGATTTCTGCAGAAAAAATCTGCAGATACGCCTAATTGGTGCTTTAATTCAAAAACAAACACAACCACAAACAGGCGTATCTAAGATATGGCTGTATGTGACTGTTTTTCCACGTGAAAATATTAACTTACGCCCTTCATTTTTTTTAGTAACTAAGAAACTAACATGAATTGAGATACGCCAGTTTGTCACTTCACAGAACAGCACCAGATAAGTATGGAATCGGCCTTAACTCAAAACAGGCAAAAATCGAGATACGCCCCTTTGTGATTGCACAGACGAATTATTACTTGTTTTTTTTAAATTTTGATAATTTTGTTTTATCATCAAAAAATTGTTGCCACAATCAAAAGGTTAAACGTTGCTAAAGGAAATGTAATAGGTCTTTAAAATAACAGACTACTTCCGAAAAAATCAAATTTAAAAACAAATAATTTTAGGTGAAAAAATTGTCAAAATTAAAAAATTAATAAATTTTTAAAAATATTTTCAATAACAACAAAATTTTTTTACCGCAGATGGAATCGACCCACCTATCTCTTTACATCGCCACCAGACCGTTACCATTACTCCAAACATACAATGTCACAAGTTGATAAATACAGTACTAAATTAGAAAAAGGTTACAAAAGTGAAATTCCGTGGGACACCTGGTATATTGTATACATGAAACGTATACAAGTGATTCAAAACAAGATTCTACGAGCGATAACGCAATGCCCCTTTTACGTCACTAACTTAATGTTGCACAAAGACTTACAAATCCCATACGTAATTTGATGTCACGAAACAATTATACTATAATGTTTTTCACGGTTGATGAGCTCTGCTGTTCCATACAGAAATATGTAGCTTAAATACAGAAATAAAGGTTACAAAAATGTTATATATTTCTGTATTTAAGCTAAAATACACCTTAAAATGTATAATAACTGATTTTTTTAAAAGGTTTCAACATTTTCTACTGATTCCTGATTATAATTAGTCTTCATTTATTCGTGGGAAGAAAATATTAACAAACTAATGAAAATCAATGCTCTTTACCTATAGTTGAAATTCCGTGGGACCCCTGGTATATTGTACACATGAAATGTATACAAGCGATTAAAAACAAGATTCTACGAGGAGTGATAACGCAATGCCCCTTTTACGTCACAAACTTAATGTTGCACAAAGACTTATAAATTCCATACGTAATTTGATGTCACGAAACAACTATACTACAATGCTTTTCACGGATGATGAGGTCTGCTGTTTCATACGTTTAGACCAATCAGAATGGTTACAAGCGTTGTCAGATTGTACGTGACAAACATTACGCGTGCATGCGTATAGAGCCGCAATAGTTCACTCTCGTCTTTCATCTCAAACTGAATACATCGATTATAGAGCGCGTTAACATGCAATACTTTATAAAATAATCAGCTGATTTTATGTTTATAAGTTATAAATGTTATTGAAAGGCGAAACAAATGACCGACGAAATATTTAACGGAGCAAGTATTGGCAACATTGCTGGCAAGTAATTGACTAGCTATAAAGTGGGTAGGGGGCAATGCATACGTTCTCAGAGCTCATCAGCCTTGAAAAATAGTATAGACGATGCATGAAAAATTTAAGTTACATGACAACCATATCATACAAAACATGTACACTAGGGCGACACTGGGTACACAGCACAGATGTTTAAAACGCTCTGGCCAAGGGATCTTCTTGGCCAATTGTAGGACTATAGTGATGACTGTAAGTTCCAGCAAGTAATTAAAGTTTTGGAACCTTTAGCCTCATGTTTAGAAATCGTTATATTATTGTAATAACAGATATTAAATTTTCAATTAAAAGTGTCAAAAATATATATTGTTCTTTTATTTAATTTTTTAAATCTTTTAAACTTAAATACCGTATAACCTCAATAATTCTAAGACGCCCTCGATCTAAGACGCAGCTTATTTTGGCAGTACAAACCTTGAAAAAAAATTATAATCTACAAAAATCATAAAAATCTTATTTCTAATAAAATTAAGGGAAATCTTTTACCTGAAATAGGCGATGAAACAGAATTAAGTGTAACACGATTTTGATAGAAATAATAACTTTCTTGGGTTCACTTTTTTGATTGAGTATCAAGTAAAGAGGAAGTTTGTTTCCATCGACTGTTATGCAAACCATAACTGTTATTCGCAGTTTCTCTTACCCAGTAGTTTTCTACTGAACTTCTTTGGCACCTTTCACATTCACCGTGTAGTTTCTAGGCATATCAAAACAGACTGTGAATTCCGTCTGTGTGACCTATCTGATCAAGAGTGTAGAAATTTTCAGTGAGCTTTTTCAGTGAAATTTTTCAGTGATTTTTTTTTAACATGGGCGCTAGAAATTCATAAGCTGCGTTCCAAAATCACAGATTCCTTTTGTGTGCGTGTTGCTTCTACGAATTCCAATAATTATTTATAAAGTTTTTAATTAATTTTAATTTTAAAAGATAATTTATTTTACCTGATCGTGCATAGTACTGCCCGTAACAGACAGGTGGAGTGTCAAATTATTTACACTCAATTTGTTCGTTGCAGAGCTAAAATAAATAGTTCGGTTTCTTATCACATGGTCAGCCAATGAAATGACTATATCATTTAAGAACAGAAGAGGTAGAGGTGTAAAAGACACTAATTAGAGTTATCTCCTCTGAAAATACATTTCGCTGATATGCGTACTTTTCCATTCAGTGAGGAAGGCAATGCTGAACTACCTCACTCCTCGTTTGACTTAGTAAAACCTCTACAGGTTCAAAACCAGCCTTTTGGCTGATGACCTAAAAATGTTCCATAGTAGATGTATCGTAAGTGGTTTAGAGTGCTAATATACCGATACAAAGATATTAAGTGAATGTGACTGCATGGCATTCTTGAATGTAAGACGCACTCCGCTTTTCCAGTTATCAAATTGTGAAAAATGTGCGACTTGGAATCAAGGAATAGATTTTATTTTCTTAATTATTCTATGAATTCACCCAAAATAAGAACTGCGATTAACTTTATTATTTTGAACAATGTTTTACATGTACCATATACACCATAGTTGATCAGAACTTTTCTCTATCAGTCGGATTCTAATTGTTCTAAACATTGTATTGTTGTTACAAAATTGAAACATGGTGGTCACATAGGAAAAATAACTAAAAAAAAAATAGATAATCCGGTCCCTTACGCCTTATTGTATCTGGAGCTCTGGTTGAACCTCTGAAATTTTTATTTTTTAATTATTTCCATTTCGTTCGTTACAGATGCCACCAGTTCCATTCAACTAACCTTACGCAACACTCAGTCCGTTAATTTACATATTTAATTGAATTTCTCAGTTTATAGCAACATAGCTCGTCTATTCTATTTGAATATTTAAAAATTAAATTCATTACTAAAAATTTTTATTTTTTTAAATATTTTTTCCAGAACTGAAGCATTGTATTTATTAGATTCTAGATGTATAGGCTTCTAGGATGTATAGGATTCTAGGTCAAACTTCGTAAAAGTTATACCATTTTATTCGAACAATTTTTAATATGCAAAGACATACGATACGAATATTGAAAGTACATATAAATATGACTGAGTTATATGGTATATTTTTTTACAGAAACAAAGTCTAACTACATGCTTTTTAAAATTTCCATAGTGTTGAAATGACATTTTTAGCCGCGTCTAATGTTCTAATTAATATTTCATTATCTTTATTATATGTTAGTTACAAAAATCTTTATATATTTTTTAAATTATTTTATCTTAAACATTTAGAAGCAAGGTATTTGATTGTTGAGTTATTCTTGTAATGTTTTGTTAGCAGAATTAGTACACGTCTAATAAATGTGTTTAAGCAATATTTCTAGTAAATACAATGAGTAATGTTATTTATCTGACTCTTTACTTACTACGAATCATGAAATTTGGTTGAATTTTGCTAATTACAAACACATAAGTATACAAATCTATGAAGAGATACGTCTATCCCTTGATGAAGGGATCAGTCTCATCTGAATAATAAATAAGCTTGAGTTACTGAAATACAGTTTAAAACAAGTGAAAATAACTGAGTCAAGACACGTGTTTAAGCGTAAACAGTACTGTTGTGTTTTGATTCGTGGGTGACAGAAATAAATGTAATTATGAAAACAGTTGTACATTCAGAATTTATGTATACTAGTTACTAGTATTACGGTAGCTAGTGTGACAACAAAACGCAACACATAGGCTATTGTTGTCATTACAACTTAATTGTGCATTTTGTTAGTTTTCATGTATGGTCGATTCAGGACTTAGCATGGTTCATCTATAAAATGATTTCAATTAATGACTAAGCCCTGCACTCATACTGTGGTTTCTTTCCCATTATAGTTTACAAAAAACTGTGATGAGAAAGCTTTTACAGAAAGCCTGATAAGTACAAATGGTATATATACATTTTTTTGTCTCGCCGTCCAAATTAAAAGTTTAATTTAAGTCAAAGTTTTTATTTTTACGACCAGAATCAAAAACAGAGCACGGATATTGTACTTCTTCACGATCTCGGTGAAGATAAACTTGCTTCGGGGATATAGCGACCCTGCCTACGTGAGCTCTTGATTCTTCTTATCTTCCAATGCTGCGACAAATCATGGTCTTTACTTTTCATCCTACTGTATTATAGATTTTCCAATGCTTCCATCACCTTTAACAAACTCGTCCACGAAAGAGGAAAATTTCCAAAGGTGATAATGGCCAAAAACCTACGAGGTGGGTCTCCAAATTAAATCAAGAGCACGTTCAGATTCTCAGAGATGGCAACTTCTTTACTGTTCTTACTTTACACAGGGTTCAAAACTTGGTTGAAGAGACTCTTACCTACTGGAAAACTCCCAAAAATAGGACAGTTTTCTTCGACGATCAAAATCGGCTTAAATTTGAAAAGGTCTTATGATTACGGATGATTTTTTTTAGCACCATGGAATGTAACAGGCCTGTCAACTAAAGAAATTGAGCTAAGCAATGTGCTTTAGGAGGCTAAAGTCAACATTGATGACCTGTGCAAATCTGTTTGTATACTCCGAAGGGGAAGAGAGACGTTGAAGAGATGAATGTACATATAGTATGTGATTTATACACAGGCGTACGCCTAGCCTTGTTTGAAAGTGTAATAAAAAAATTAAGCCAGAATAGTTAAGATTATCAAAAAATAGGAATAACGGACTAATTTTAGTTTAATTTTTTCGGTTAATTTATAATAGTATTAATACATTTTAGGAAAAACCTTAATTACCATGAGACTTTTTACAAAATTACTATCCTTAATTTCTGATCATTCATCGACTTTTTTGAATTCATTTTTTAATTTAATTTGGCAGGGTAAAATTTTGAGTAAGGGTAACTAACATATTTTATCTAGTCAAATCATTTATTTTTCCTTTACTAAACAATATTGTTAGGTAATATCATATGAAAGCAGGCGTGTAAAGTCTTGAAGAATACTGATAGTTTTCTTATTTTATTTAGAAATACAATAATCACAGTTCCTAGAATTTCAACACAGATATGATGGATGTGTACGCTTGAGTAGTCAAACTGAGAAGGCGTTGTCTAATAGAACGATCTAAAAACTATGACGTCTTTACATCTGCTTTCAACAACATTTTCTTAGATAAGATTCAGTCTAAGACTGAAAAATGTTCTGTTTCTTTTTTGTTTAGGACTCTATTTGATATAAAATTTGAGCAGTTAGAATTCAGAATAAATTATTTAATCTCCTACTTATTCAATAATTTCAATGCTGTGACGAGTATTAAACATTAACCATGTGTATAAATTAAGTTAAACCTTTTCAGCAGTGAATTAAACTTGGGACGTTCCGCTTTTCAGTTAACGTCCTGAGTTTCATCTCAGTTAAATCTATCTGGTATTTTATTCCCACAGAAGTAGTAGCAATTTAGGAATTATTTTTTTTATATATTTCTTTAAAGTTTTAAAACAATTCTATAAAATCAACTGGGTAATTTAATAAGTCGATTAATGGAGTAATTTGTACACATTAATATTCATTAAACAATATACAAACTTCTATATTATTTTATCTATCTATCCTGCAATCTATTTTACCAGATATTGTTGTAAAGTAGTCTGCTCAATTATATGAAAAAATTATGAATATAAAAATTAAACTAATGGCTAAAATGATATTAAAAATTTGTATACTCCTCGTACCTGACGTTTCATTAAGAAGGTTAAAGAGAAAATGGAGCATACCGTAACATTCCACCTTAAGCGGTTATTTTTGTTACATGTGAAAATATTTCAATCTGAAACTTATAGAAAATATTGTATAAATTTATAAAATTTGTGGCGGTTTTTCTATGTTACCTTTTA
The DNA here is from genome assembly GCA_035578175.1 of Catonia carolina. Taxonomy (NCBI): domain Eukaryota; kingdom Metazoa; phylum Arthropoda; class Insecta; order Hemiptera; family Achilidae; genus Catonia; species Catonia carolina. The sequence goes on along the minus strand of JAQMRL010000001.1, from coordinate 327,182,556 downwards.
AAGTAGGCCTACCCGTGCCTACATTATCATTACTGAGAGCGTTGAAACGATTTGCAATATTTATCGGATTTTTTGAACATGAAAATGCTCGAATACGTGGATAACGACTTGAGCGTTTTGCTGCATGGATCTCGGGATTTAAGACGGATTTGTGTTCTGCTTGTCTTTTATTGACAACTGTTTGCCAAGAAATATGGCTAGCTTAACCGATATCGTTAACTTGATAGAGAGAGATACAATTTGTGCTTGTACGTGATGAAGGAGAAGCGCTAGAGTTCACGTCGGAGTTCTGTCACTGGACTGTGTCTCCACTCACGTTTATTTACCATGTTAATTTTTCCAAATTGTGTGTTATCACATTCACTGATTATTTCCAACAGATTGTGAATTTCCTAAATAAAAAGAAATAAAGAAAAAACATTATAAAATAGTCAGGTAGAAACACTTAACTTTATTAATTTTATCCAGTAATTGAATGAAAATTATTAAGTTAATAAATTATTGATTAATAGTGTATCTCACCTCTTAAGCCAATTGCATAAATTATTATTATTATTATTTATTTATTTATTTTTCTTCATTATATTTTTATTTAAGAAACTTATTTTAGCTTAGGCCTATTTAACTTATCCTGTATTATAAATGCAAAGATTTTAATTTTTGAAGCTCACGTATTTTTAAAGAGATTAAAGGACAGGTTTAATTAAATTCATTATTTTAGAATTTCCTTATAAATATTCAAGCAGCAATAATAATTAACATAAAAGTTTGGTATTAAACACTATATTGTAAAATATACGTTCTTTTTCCTAATTGAAGATTTATTATATTCGGTTTTACTGCACGTATAAAGGAAGATTAAACCAAACAATGAGAGCTATTTTATAAACTGTTAACAATGTGACCCTTATAAGTTATAAGGAAAAACTATTAAATTTTCTACTAAAACAGAAAAGTAAAACTATTTAATAGTTAATTAAACTGAAACTTAATTAAAGCAATACGACAGAAGTAAAATAACAAGCAACATTTTTATTCATATTAGAACAACCTTAGAGCGAGCGAATCATGCATGGATGTGACATAACGTAACATTATATTATATAATTTCTAGTCCCAAAACAGTATACAGGAGATAATATTATTAAAATTTAAAAAGTTTTGAAAGAAACATTAAATGATAATCAGATAATAATGCACTAGTTTTTCAACTAAAAGCACGAAAGATTTATTTACTTTTTTATATATTTTAGTAGGTTACTGAAATATCAACGTTCTGTAGCCTAATTTTATTCATAAAGAAAAATTAATTACTTATATTTAACTGTTGTAAATTAAAAAATCATTATTTGGATCGGGATAATTCTGATTTACTACCTAATATCCGTGTACAAGAGCATTCTAAAACCTATGTAAACCTACGGTATCCAGCTCAAGAGCATTACGAGTAACAACAAAGCTATTACGAATTACGCATTACGATTACGAATTAAGCTATTACAAAGGGCATTACGAGTAACAACTGAGATATTACAGCGCTTTCAAAATAAGATTCTAAGAAGATATGTATGTATTATAAACCTTTATTTACTAGGAATAATTAAATGCACGATTTCATGAATGTGCCGGCAATTTTAGATGGAATAAAAAATGTAACTAAAAATAAGTTTTACACAATAATACTGATATTTTGGCTACTAAACTTTTGGACAACAGTGATTGTTATAAGAAGGATATTGATCACTGCCGTTACACAATAAATAATTGATTTACAAGATTATTATTAAACCGATATGGACGTAAGGTGTACAACTTTAGGGAATGAGTAGTAACTCCAACATGAACATCATACAACGTATACAATCCATAAAATCAATCTCAAGCTTCTTGGTATTTATTTTTGGCTTTAATTTAATTTGTATTTACAACTGTACAATTTTTTAAGCACAACTAGTAAATGAGATGGAATGAATGAGGAATGGCGGGAATGTGACGTGAATGTGGATCGATCCAGTAACCGATTTCAGCGTGAAAAATGTTTCAAGAAATGTGGTGCCAATTTTTAATGATAATGTTTTATAAACTATGATGGATGATTTTTTTTGAAATGATTTTTTTTTATGAAATGATACAGGCATGACAAGTTAAATTGAAATGATTTTTTGTCATTTTTATGGTGGTTGGAGAAGATCCCTATTCCACCTTCGTTTTAGTCGTCTGTTAACGGGGAGATCGTTAGTTGAAAGAGATGGGACATTTGGATTTATGTGATCAATTGTCTTTGTGTGTAATGAGTTGTATGTTGCGTTGAAAATGTCTTGAACCGGTGGTAAAAACAAAACGAAAAAGGTGCGTTTGTTATTGCTGTAAGTACTTTTGACTGGTTTCTTTTAAGAATTTTCAGTGTTTTATTGTGACAGGGTCCAAAAATTGGTCCCCCGTATAGCCAAATTGGTCGTACTAGTGATTTATACAGGATGCCTTTTAAGTGTAGAGGTAGAGAGGACTTGCAACCTAAGACGCTATACAACATACGAAATCGTGAGTCTGAGATTGCTCTGACGTGCGCAACGTGTGGTTTCCACGTGAGACGTCTGTCAAGTATTAAACCTCTTGGTATATAAGCAACAAAGTAATCATGGAGATCTTAACACATTGTATGGACAGTAAGAAATAAATTTTTTTTAGAAAAGTCATCAAAAAATATTGGGAAGCCATTCTAACATAATTGCCATTACTTTCCTGAACAACAGTGGCACAACGAGACGACTAAAACGTGCTAACACCCGACGGACTTATTTTAATTTATTTATGATTTATTTTTGAGTGATCATATTTTAAATCACAGTGAAAATAACAGTTAAAGGCAATCATGTAGTTTTAATTTTATTATTATTCATTTAGTATGTAAATACGTAAAGGTACATGTAAACTTCTTTTAAACCGATTCCACGGTGAAACGTCATTTCATGTTATTTTTTTTTTCATGTAAAGTATATTACTTTATATCTGGTATTTTTTCCTTGTGTTGAACAGATCGTAGATTCTGCTAATAAATAAAAAAAACGTGGCTCGGTCCTTGGGCCCATCCTCTATCTTATGTACACCTTCGATTTTCCTGTCCGTGATTCAATCCAATTCGGACTGTTTGCCGATGATGCTATTCTGTACCGTCACGGCAGATGCCTCCGCCTCAATTGCCGCGCGCTTCAAACTCAGCTTCTAGACATCACTACCTGGTGTCGTGTCTGGAGACTATCACTTAACCCCACAAAATGCGAAGCAATCCACTTTACACTAAAACGCAATGTTCCTCCGCCTCTACGATTGGAAGAGGAACTCCTCCCATGGCAGAACAGCGTGAAATATCTAGGGGTTGACCTAGATAAACGATTGACACTTCGACAGCACATTGACAGCAAGCTTAGCAAGGGTAGGGCCTTGTTCGCTTTACTCATCTCTTTGTTCCTCTCTCCTGCATACTCCTCAAAACTGAAACTTCTGATGTACTCCTCTATCCTACGTCCTTTCCTTTTGTACGGGTCACCGGTATGGTGGCCCTTTCTCTCCAAGTCCAACAAAAGACGTACTTCAGCATACCAGAACAAAGTCCTCCGGTGCATCACACGGTTCCACTATCTTATATCCAATCGCATCATACACGAACACCTTCTCTTCCCTTCTATGGAGGACTTTATTTACAATACCTCGAAACGGCTACACGACGCTGGGAAAACTGACGGACCCCAGATCATTCAGGACTTGTACCGACGCCCACACCCACCTGAAGTCTCTATCCCATTACCATTCCACGACTTTATCTAAATTTTAGTATGACCCACTTAACAAAATTTAGAGTTGCCACATTTTTATTCTGCCCTGTATTCCTCTTATTTGCCCATGCCCCTCCTACTTGTATGACTCACTCCCCCCAGTTGGTAGTTGTCCCCATGTTCCTATGCATAATCACTCCACTACGGTGAAAAGAGCCGCCATTTTAAATTAATACACACTTAGAAGATAAAAAGGCCGGTGATTATGCCAAACTCTACCCTTTCCGTCTCCCCTGAAATCATAAACTAACCCCTACCTTAAATTATACCTTTAGTCCACGTTCAGTAAAATGCATGCCTTCCCCTCACCAAGATAATAGGCCTCCCACAAAACTGAAAAAAGGCCACTGAAAAATAAAATAAAAGAGCCGCTCTTAAACCCACTTGTCCCTTAATTTAAATTTTCCATAAATAACTTCTAAAAATAAATTACCTCCTTTCAAGTCCCAGTTCCAATGTCCCACGAACCAGAATCCTATTTCCTATTTAAACTATAAAATTCCCCCTAAATTTCTTGAGGTTGCAATTATTCTGTTATATTGTTCCCCGAGCGACCAGGTGTTCCTTAACACGATGTCGCCATCATAGGGCTTCTTAGCCCTCTCAACCAGGATTCAGGATTCAGGATTCACGTGACGACATTATGCATTTAAAACAATAATGTCATTTGCTGAACCTGAGTGAGAGAGAGAGAGAGAGAGAGAGAGAGAGAGAGAGAGAGAGAGATTGTAAAAGGTTTTTAATAAAATATACGGTACAATGTTTTCCGTGATTTTTACAATGTAGTTAGTATAAAGGAGTATTACTGAGTACCCAATTATGATACCATTTTATTCGTAACAATACGTACTCATGGTACTTCATGATAATATTTAATAATAATATTAATTTAATTTATTAATTTATATTAATTTAAGTCATATAAATATAAGTCATATAATATATATTATATTTATATATTAATTTAATATTTAATAATTTTGGCTAAGTAATTTTGGCTTTAATAATTTTTGAAAGTACGAGTAGAATAAATAAAGCTAAAACAAATTGATTGTTACTAAAGAAAATGATTAAAATGTATTACAATATTATAAAAGTAATGTGTTATTTAATCTTACTGCTATTTAATCTTCTGGTCAGTGCAGTATCACAGAGGTGAGATTTATTAATATAAAGTCGTTAAAACCTAATTCCGTTAATGATAACGGAAACAATAGATTTTCTCATTTCGTCCATTAAAAATTTGGTAGAACATTTGAAAAATAAAAATATTTATCAATTTAAAAAATATATAATTATACAATGTATTGCAAACCGATTCTTAACGCTTAATTTCACGAATACCAAATTACTTCCTAATTTTCAGAAGATCACTCTTTTTGCCTGAGTTAGCCTGAATGTACTACAAGAAACTTTATGTAGGCCTGTTCGTTAAGTTTTGTCCTGTGCGAATATCCCTCTTTTCTGAATTTATTTCATGTATGTAAAACATAAAATACAGGAAAGTAAAGAACTAAAGTAATCACCAGTGACGGTTTTGATAATTTCTGTTCTATAGATGATAGTGTAGGCTATAGTGTAGAGATGTTAGATTACCGTACAAATATTTTTTTTTGTCTTTAATTTTTTATTACACTGTACATTGGGCTACACAATGTCCGTGTATGATATTTAAACGGTGGTGAGGAGTTTCACTTTAAGGAGAAGATGTACCAGTGGTACATTCACCGTTAATAACTGCGGTTATTGTCCGTTATTCAGCCCAAGTTGTCTCCACTCCATTTTCGCTTGAAACGTCGCACAGGTGGGTAGTTCCTTGTAGCTAGATCACGGGCTAGTTGGTTTGGATGGTCATCTAGTCGTTCGTAAAATTTACTGTACAAGAACGCAGTTAGCTGCTTTACTGTCATAATTTTGAAATCGTTGTGGAGGGTTTAACTGCTTACATAAAACGGAGCGCCAGAAGCAAGTCTTAAGAATTTTGATTAAAAGGCCTAGATCGACTTTAAATTACTCTCTGCCGCTACTCCAAAGAGCTGGACACCATAAGTCCAGATTGGTCTCAAAAGGGTTTTGTATAATAAAATTTTAGAACGAAGGTTCAATTTTGATCGAGGGTTATTTAAGCAGAAGAATACCTGCTAATGGCGGTCAAGTTCTTAAAGTTTTTTTACGCAGATTATGCTTCCAATTTAGTCGCCTGTTAAGCCATAAGCCGAGGTATCGCATCACTCTGGCTTGGGGTATATGAATGTTATTCAGCATCACAGGTGGACAAGTTTGACGTCGTAAGGTCGTGAACGTAACCTGTATTGACTTAATTGGGTTCACCTTAATACGCCACGGGTAAGTCAGTCCTGTATTAATAAGAGATGTCGCGGCACTAACCTGAAGCCCCCCATCCGCGCTCTTTTCCCGTACAAGAATTGCCGTGTCGTCAGCATACGTCGCGGTTACCGATGTGTCCAAAATAAGTATATCCGATGCAAATATTATCAAAATAACATCTTTACTCATAATAAATGTTTATAATAATCTCTTTGTATGTATCAATAATTATATAATTTCTTTAATTTAAACATTTTTGACAATAAGCTAATAATATTTTAATGGATTTTAAATATTTAGATCCACGATCAACTAATTCTATATTCGCCAGTAATAAAAAGAGAGTTACGTAATAATAATCATAATTATTAGTAATTACTGCAATATTGCATTATGTTGTGTATATTATTAATAAACTGAACTGGTTCTTATAGCACCCAAACACTGCTTGTGCTATCAACGTCACAATATAGCTAATATTGATTGCAAATTTTGGCCTAATAATGTATTAATATTTTTGCATTTTTTATATTTTTTGAGATAAATAAATTTTAAATTTATTTTCATATAAAACTACAAGTGCATGAAGTTATAATTCGTAATTTTACAATTATTATGAATTATATTGTTGTGTAAATACCAATAAATTAATATTTACTCCACATAAAACAGGTTCAGTTTATTATTTATCCGCCTCTACCAGAAGGGCCAAACTTTCAGTTTATTAAATTAATAATTTTCGTTCACGGTAAATTGTAAACAAGTTTGGTTACATGCCAATCTCAAACATCGTTCCTGTTTATACATGGCTTTGTTAATGTTGACAGGCAAACTTACTCGATTAGACCATCCGCATTTAACGATTAGATTTTGGTTTGAGAACAAAAGAAAATTATGATAAAGTTTGCACATGAATATATATTTGAGTGAATATAACTTAACTACATTCATTAAAATGTTTCAATTAAATAATATCAATTTATTTTGTCTAGTGCCTTGTACACTTCAATAATCCAAGTGATATTTTGTGTTTCACTTTTATTTATATAACTGAAGTCGCGTCGACTTCTTGGTTGAAAGTGAAATCAGTAACTACCTATTATAGCAAAGAAAAAAAAATTATTTGTTAATTTTAATTATAGGGTAGGGAGCTTATAGTATTCTGATAAATATCTATTTTCAGTTACACTTGCCGAACATTTCTTTGTTTCGAATCCGACAGTTAAGCACTTTAGAGCAAATGCAGACGATGTAAAACGATAAATAAAAATTTGTGTCGTAGAATGTCAGGCCTGATTGGCAATCGAACCGGAGCCCCTGGTGTAGAAGCCAGTTGGACTAACAACAACATTAAATTTCCAGGAGGAATGTTGGGTACACCCAAACTTCAAAATTCCTTGTGGACTACAAAAATCGTAATGTTGCTACTACAGAAGTCTTTGTTGCTTTCTTCTAATTGAAAAGAATTCAATAAGTATCGTCACGTACAATCAGAAAATACTGAATTTTATCATCTGAATCTATAATTTTTCATAAAATAAATTCCTGACCAATTTTAGAAATCTAATTTCGTTAAACACAATTTTCATGACACTTTATTATAGAAAATTTATTATCTGTTATTACAATATTATAATAATCTCTAAATATGACCGTAAATGTTCCAAAACTTGAGTTTCTTTCTGGAGCTTTCAGTCATCAATACAGTCCAACAAAATTGGCCAAGAAGATCTCTTGACCAGAGGCGTTTTAAACCAAGGCAGATCACCAGAGTTGAACTCTGTAAGTCCAGATTGGTATTATAACTGTCTTGCAAATTTTAATTTATGGAACAAGTTTAAATTAGAAAGTCTATCGAGTAAGCGTTTCAGCTGATAGAAGCGTGTTTTAAGTTTGTGGCCTGTGTGTGTAACATGAGCGTGTCATGTAAGTCTTCAGTCTAAGCGTAAGCCTAAGTAAGTAAGTAAGTAATAATAATAATAATAATAATAATAATAATTGTAAACACAATTGCATTGTACATAAAAATACTCGTGCTTTCAGAGTCAGGAAGTATGCTTCAGAAATTTGATTTGTTTCTTTCACCTATTTTCTACTACTGCTCTAAAACTGCATTCTTAAAAACACATATTTTCAGCAATAAAACTATAATTATTGAAACTAGAAATGTACATATTTTTACGTGTGTTAACTAACAAACTTATAATCTAATATAAAAAATAACAGAACTTGTGAGGCCCAAGCATTTATCCCATAATCAAGAAAGAAAAATGCAGTGATTCACTATATTAGCTTTTATATTTTGGTGAATGATTTATTTACGTTTAATAAGTCAGTAAGCATCAACTCACACTCCCCAAAATTTAACCCTAATGAAATCGTTTTGAAATTCAGAGCAATACATAAAAAAATAATGTATTCCTTAAATAACATATTTATTAATTGAACTACTTTGTTGAAGAATTAAAAATAATTAATCTTAAACATTACTAAATACGTTTGTTTAAGCAGAATAATTTTCTCCTAAACACAAAAATATATTTTAAAATTTTAATGACCACGAAGGCAAAGTATAAGAAGAACTTAAATTGTGTATGTGGGGTATGAATTGGATATTTTTATATAACATAAACATTTTTTTATCATATAACTTTTTTAATGCATAATCTGTTATAAATAACAATAAATGCAACTTATCGATTAGATACAACTCATGAAAAAATTACAACCCACTGGTGTAATTAACAAAAATTATAACATTAAAACATATTGTACTGTTCTTAATTAATATTTACAATCAAAAATAGATAGTACTTTTTTAAATAAATAAAAAAATAAATAAAAATAAAAATAAAAAAATAACCAAAACCTCCTTTACAACGAAAAAAAACAAAATGATTAGTAATAAAAATAATAAGCACATGATTCCGAAATATAATATGTACACCTAACTTCACCGGAGATAATTATTAAAAAAGGTTCATTTAGTTATTTACAACATTCACACTTAAACACGACAATCATCTACAGAATATTAACATTATATTATTTACAACTTTTAAAACACTTTATCAGAATCGCTCTGGGAGATCCAGTACTGTAGCACGTTTTAGCCTATTGACATCATTACTGTTGTCTAAGAGATTCAGTGCTAAGTGATTTATGTGGTTGTTTAGACGTTCGACGTATTTACAACTGAAACTTCGTATTTCTTCTCGTACCGTCTGCACATCCATATCACGATGTATATCGGCATTGGTGATATACCACGGTGCATTCAATATGGTCCGCAGAACTTTTGATTGAAACCGTTGCAGAATCTCGATGTTTGAAGTTGATGCTGTCCCCCATAACTGAATTCCGTAGGTCCAAACCGGCTTCAGCATGGATTTGTACAAAAGTAGTTTGTTCTCAATTGAAAGCTGGGAACGCCTACCAATGAGCCAATACATCTTCCTAAATGCTAAATCCAGCTGTTTCCTTTTTATCTGAATGTGTTTGCGCCAAGTCAGACTTCTATCTAAGTACATTCCTAAATATTTTACATCCCTGGCCTGCGGAATATTCTTGCCATTCAGTTGCACAGGAGGACAAGTTGCCCTTCTGGTAGTAAACGTTACATGCGTAGATTTGTCCTCGTTCACCTTGATCTTCCACTTTTTCAGCCAGATTTCCAGCTCACTTAGATACATCTGTACTCTGCGTGTCGCAATAGTTGGGTCTGCATCACATGACATTATTGCCGTATCGTCAGCAAAGGTGGCAATGATGACATGTTCAAGAACAGGCAAATCAGCTGTGAACAGAACATATAAAATTGGTCCCAGAACGCTTCCTTGCGGAACACCAGCCTTGATCTCTTTCAAACCCGTTAAGTAATTTCCAACCCGGACTTGAAATAATCGTTTGTTAAGATACGATACAAGAACACTGTACAGGTTCTCCGGAAACACAGCTTTTAATTTATGGAGTAGACCAGGATGCCAGACTCTGTCAAATGCTTGAACAACGTCTAACAGCACAGCCGAACAGTACTTCTTTTCCTCTAAACATTCACGGATGACGCTTGTCAATCGATGCACTTGCTCTATGGTACTATGCTGCTGCCGAAACATAAACATAAAAATATATTTCAGAAATTTCCTGAAAACAATTCATTCATAAATATTTATATCTTTCATGTAGAACGTATTACTATTCATTGTTTTGTTTATCGGAGATTTGTGTTTTAATAACCATGATTCTCGTTATAATTAAATGAAACTTCATATGTGCAGTCTCTGTTAGAAAAAGTCTATGAAATTGTGTTTCTGAAATAAAATAAATGAAATAAAAAGTAGCATACAGTAAACGCGTATAAAACTGATCAGTAGCCAAGGATGGTACGATCGTTATTTACTTTAACTGTATTTGTGTATTTGTTATAGTGGGATAAATGGGGACATCTATTGGTCTTCGGGTGTTAAACGCAGGATATACGAGAATATATATGACAGACAGAGAGAGAATGAATGTGAATGATTGATAAAGGAAGGGAAACGGTATAAATGGTGTGAATGCAAATGGTTTGTCGTTGACTGAATGAATGAAAGGACGTGTACCCAATGAGAACAGCTGGAGTTGGTAAACATGGTACTTCGTCGTTTTATAAATGTTAATGTTAATTTTGCACTTCCAGTGTTTAACTAAAACTAGAAAACTTGACCATATATTACTGTATTGGTTTGAAATTAACGTTTTGATAGTTTTGTCGTTAACGAAGTATAAAAAGGCTTCCTCACCAAAACCACTTTTTTTATTTTATTGTTATTTACAACCACATGTACATATAATTAAATTTAAAGGATTGCTTTTGCAATGGTGGGTGAAAATATGACGTGAATGACTTAAGGGAAAAACTACTTAGTAGTAAGACTCCCACGGGTAATTTTGTTAATCTTGTTATAACAAGATGTAACCGAGATAAATAAACTTTTGTACATTAAAGGGTTTCAAATCGACAAAGTTACTAGAGTTGTGCGGTTGACAGACAGACAGCGGAAAGCGAGATCAGAAAATATGAAGTATTGGGAGAGGAAACGAAACTAATTGGTGCCAAAGAAGATTATTCAAATAACCGACTAAAGTGATCCAGTGAGCCCAAACAAGCCTAAAAAACAAACAACATTAGAAAAATAGATTTACGGTTAATAAAAATAACTTTTTTTATCTTTTTTTTTGAAATTTTCAACAGTACACAAATATATAACTACTAGAAAATGTGTTGTACGTACATAGCCAAGTAACATGAAAGGAAACATAAAGACAAAGATTGATACCCATTGGTATTTCTCTGGGTGCATAAGAAAGTATTAAATAAGATAATTAGTTCGTTTAATTGTTATTTTTTTTATTATATTATTATTATTTTAGTTAGAACTCAGAGAAGGTCTCTATTCCATCTTCTTCTTAGGCGCCAAGCTGTATTCCCAGGAAGGAAAGCGATGCAGTTCTTGAATTAGAGAATTCGGATTTATTAGTAATTTCGAAAATAATTTTTTATAATAAAACTGTGCAACTTCTTCAACTGTAGGAATCCCGAAACCGGAGTGTAAAGTGTCGTTACTTACGTAGTACGGAGTCCTAGATATTAAACGGAGAAATTTTGATTGGAATGTCTGTAGATGCTTAAGATTACTGGATTTTGCTGAGCCAAATAACTGGACTCCGTAAGTCCAAACTGGTTTAAATAACGTTTTGTACAGCAATAATTTTGAAGAAATTGACAAAGGAGAGGTTCTACGAAAAAATCGTTAGAGTTGTCGTAATTTTGTACTTAATTGAAGTCTTTTCTTTTTTATGTGCGACTGCCACGTAATTCTTTTGTCCGAGATAAGCCCTAAGTATCGAATTTCACACTTCTGAGGTATGGGACCGTTATTAAGAAAGACACTAGGGCATATTCCTTTTCGAAGAGTAAAAGAAACATGAGTAGACTTGGTTGGATTAATTTGTATTCTCCATTTTTCTAATCAGTCTTGTAGAATATCCAGATGATATTGTAAATTAGCACTTAAAATAGAAATTAATAAAATTCTTTTTCGTTGATAGTTTTCATTTTTCATTTTGTCTGTATGGTAAGTCTAAAATGTTGAAACGTTTTATTCTGTGGTCACTCTGAAAAAGACAATATCTAAAAGATTAATTGCGAAAAGTTTTTGATAACATTGAAGTCTGTTTGTATTTTTTGATTCGCTATCGTATTTCGTCTAGAATAGTGTTTTTATGCAAGTTCATGGTGTATTACGTAATTAATTATGAACCAATGGGAGTCAGTAATAATTTTTAGGATCTTGGGTTTTATGTAGACGCTGCAGATGGCAATGTTAGATAATCGTGTTGATCCCCAAAGTTCAATTCCACACGTTTATACTGATTTTATCATCGTTTTATAAAATAAGCTATCTATTAGCCAGGGAAAGACAGGACTTTCTGTCTAGCAGCCAATACAGTTGGTGTAATCAACGTCCTACTGTGGTATGAATGGTATAATGTCTGTGGTATGATGTTATCGTTTAGAGTTACTGTTGGAAAAATATTGTTTTTGTAGTGTAAAAGTATTATGTGTAAACAAATAAGTAAAATAAAAAAGAATTTCACGTTAAATATTGATTGCAATATCAACAAGGCAAGTTATAAATTGGATATTTTCTACCTTGAATTTTGAGTTAAAAGTAAATTATATACTAGTAAGATTTGATGTCCATATAGTTCATTAAATTATTTAACACTAACATCTGAAATTTTTATGTAGCCTATAACAGGGTAACAACATTGTTAAAAATGCTTCTAATAGTTTTTGTCCGGAATCTTTCTAATATTTGTTGGAATTTTCAGTACGCCAATCTTGTCTATCTTTTTGCAGTACGCAAAATGCAATATGTTTATGTTCATGTTGTCTAAGGGAAGAACTCATATGATTTATCATATTTTTATGACAGCAAGTATTTTCTCCATTGTTGATTATAAACAATATTACAAGGGAAGTAGTAGTATCATTATCATATTTTCAAATTATCAATAGTAATAAATAATCTTTTGAACAAGCTATATTAGTGCGTGGATACACGATGCACAACTGCGTAGCGTAGAAACTAAAAACTTGAAAGGTCTGGGTTTTAATTACGGCTAGTTTCTGAACATTTTAGTATATTAAACCGTTCAATAGGTCCATGTAGTCTTTTTTCAACCAAGTTATTGATAAGACGTAAAAAATATATACTGTACCATATGGGGCTATTTATTTCTCCTCTGTTTAAATCGACCCATTTTTATTAAATTTAATAAATATTGTTCTTTAATATTACACTCAACTTTTGTTATACTGTACATAAACATATTATTCTATACTGTCTTAAAAAATCAAATCAATTCTTTTGTCCAACGAAAGGTTTTCACAATTTAGGCTCAGGCTAAGCTGAAATAGAAAAACCTTATAATAAAGATTCAAAATTATAATAAAATATCACATTCCTAACGTGATAAACATTTTACTTCATTATGGATTACGTTTCAATTACAAATCTAAAACTTCAATTAAAAATTGAATAACACAATGGCTTGAATCCTGAAAATTCTGTGATAAAATAAATTTCCCTGTAAAACATTGCATACAATCCTGTTGGTTTGCAGTACGAGCTTTAAAATTCTATTAAATTTTGTTGGTGTATCCCTTTGGCAATCGCTGAAGAGTATTGACGCAGTACTTTATATTCCAAGAGAGAGAGTAAACGAAATGTTATTGGTAATAGTTAACTTTCTAAAATTATATTTTTCAATTCTCCAAAATGTTGTCACAAAGGAGATTCATTTGTTTTAAATAAATGTGTTAATAAATTTAACTCGTATTCGTACTTGGCATAAGATTAATATCCCAAAGTAGTAGCTATCAAAATACGCTTAAAAATTCAAATATTTATTAGCTCCATCTATTTTTAGGAGAAAATGTATTTTATTGTTTTTCCAGAAGATAACAAGAAAAATTACAGTGAACGTTTTAGGTTTTTATTTTATTATCTCCCTTAATCCATATTGTGTTTCCTGTAGTTTAAATTTCATGGAAAAACATGTGATGAAATTCAGAGTTGATGAAATACGTTTTGTAAATATTGAATCATGTTTTTCATAACTCGGCATTGAGCTAGACTGGATTAAGTTAAATTTACTACTTGCATCTACTTTAATTGTTTTTCTGTTTTCCAGGTATCCTTTTACAATTAGTTTGTTGAAAAGATTTATAACCACATGAATAGACATGAATGCCCAACCTGCCAAATTAAGCATTTAGTAAGTAAGTTAATTAGTTTATTTATTAAGTATTTAGTATTATTCGAGTTCGAATTTTTCTCTCACCGTAGGTATACCTAAACTGTGGGGAAGTATATTTCATTAAACACGTATAATTTTGAATCATCCTTTTAAAACTAGAGAAACAAAATTACTCATATATTACAAATTTATAAATTTTTACTTACTCTTAAAATAATTCTTTTTTATTAATTTAATTAATTAATTTAAAAACCAATATTTTAAATAAGTTAAACTACATGTCACATCTTATTCCATCAATTAGTTCTAAAACGAAAAATTACATCTTCCTGCTTCTTAATGAAACGGTGGACAACAGCAGGAGCCAAGAAAACCCCGTTATCATTGACAACCAGAAAGTTAAACAAAAGCAAGATTGCTGAGAGCTATCCTCTTGAAGATATATTTTTAACATTTTTTTTTCTCTTTAATTCTTTATTTACAACTGTAAAACGTTACAACAAGCAAATGTGATGATTATGATAATAATGTAAATGACATGATAGGCATGAGAGGGGTAGGGCTCCCATTGGTGCCTCCCCAAGAATGAAATTTGTATATCAAATTAGCAGGTCTCTACTCCAGCGTCTTTTAAGGCGTCTAGGAGGATTATCAGGTAAATGGACGGAGGAAAGTGAACGCACCAGGGGGTTCTCGTGTTCGTGTGACTTGTCGTGAAAGCGTTTGTATAGGTATTCAATGGAATTTTGTACAAGTGGTGTTCTCAAATCTGTATGTAAGGTTTTGTTGCTAACGTAAAGAGGTGCATTTGCTATAAGGCGTAATGTTTTTGACTGGAATGCTTGAATTCGTTGCAAATTAGAGGGTTTGGTTGAACCGTAAATTTGGGATCCGTAGGTCCAAATAGGTTTCAAAAGAGAACAATATATGCGTAATTTTTGTGCCATTGGTAATTTTGATCGTTTGTGAAGTAGGGAATATAGAAGTTTAAGTCGGGAATTCAGTAATAAACGTTTCCGTTTGATATGTGTGCTCCAAGTTAGTCGTTTATCGAAAGTCAGACCGTGATACTTGACCGTATCTGTCTTTGTGAGAGGTTCACTGTCTATGTATACTGGTGGGCAATCACCATGACGGAGTGTGAAAGTTACGTGAAGGGATTTTGTCGTATTAAGTTTTATTTTCCATGTTTTACACCATTCGTGTATAAGATTGAGATGATGTTGGAGTGTTAGTGAAGCGTGTATAGAGTTTTGGTCTCGGGCTAATATCGCTGTGTCGTCAGCGTAGGTAGCAGTGAGGGTCTGGGGTAGGATCGGTAGGTCTGAAGTGTATACAGAATAGAGAAGTGGTGCTAAAATTGAGCCCTGAGGCACGCCGGCTAAGACAAGAAAGAAATTTGAGTAAGACGATCCTAAACGAATTCTAAAGAATCTGTCAGATAGGAAAGAATTTATGATAAGATAGTAGGTAAATGGTAGTATTTCTTTCAGTTTGTGTAAGAGACCTGTATGCCAAACTCTGTCAAAAGCTTGAGCGACATCCAGGAAACCTGCGGACACATACATCTTTTGTTCAATAGACGAAGCTATGTAATCAGTCACCCTGTGCAGTTGTTGTGTGGTGGAGTGTTGAGTGCGGAATCCGAATTGATGTGGAGGTAGTGTATCATGAACCAGCGGAAGAATGCGCTTGTAAAGGAGTTTTTCGAAAATTTTCGAAGGTACTGAGAGGAGGCTTATTGGTCGGTAGGAGGAAGGTAAATGAAAAGGTTTGTTCGGTTTTTGTATCATTACTATTTCTGCATACTTCCACTGAGTGGGGAAATGTGTCGTGCGCAATATAATATTGAAGATTGTAGTAAGGAGAACGAGCGCTTTCCGCGGTAAATGTTTAAGTATTTCAGCTGTTATTAAATCATATCCCGGTGACTTCTTACGTGGTAATCTCGAAATTTCAGATTTTACTTCGGAGGGGTGAAAGTATTTCGGCGGAAGGGATAATTGAAGCGGTTCATCTAGTGACTGAGTAACGCGTTGGTGATGTACAGATTGGATGTCATTATGGGGAGTGAATGTTTCAGAAAGATGTCTACCAAAGCATTCAGCTTTGTCGTCGTCAGTTATTAGCCAGGGTCCGTCACCCATCCTAAGGGGCATCGATGTCGTGTGATGCCGTAGTAGGCGTTTTGTGCTACGCCAGAGACTACCATCCTTCTCGTTCAGAGTTCCAGTATAATTTTCGTATAAGCGGGTGTTATGTGTTTGAATTTGCTGTTTCAGCTCGTTTGTCAGCCGGTTTAAGCGACGTTTATCAGATGGTAGGCGAGTTCTCTGCCAAGTGTTACGGGCGCGGCGTTTTTCACGAATAAGTTCTCTGATATGGGTGGGATAGTGAGGGGCGTCTGGGACATTTGGACGGTAAGGCAGTGATGCCTTCCATGCACACTGTTGAACAGAGGTAGTAAATAAATCAACAGCATCATCTACCTCCGTGTTCATTTTAATTGATAATGGGATATCTAAGGCGTGTTCTAAATTGAACTGGAAGAGTTCCCAATCCATAGGCCCAGGAGTAAGACTCGGTCTGCGTTCTGTAGAGACTGGTTGGTCTGAAACCGTTAAAAGTATGGGGGAATGATCTGATGAGAGGTAATTTACTGTGGTTATTTCAATAGGAAGGTGTGATAGATTCTTACAAACAAAAAAGTCAAGGAGGTCTGGTAATTTGGTACGTGCGGAGGGCCAGTATGTTGGACTATCTGGAGAAATATAATGTAGATGATTTTCTGTTATAGCTTTTAGTAAATTTCTGCCCCTGGGAGAACATACACGGGATCCCCACTGTATGTGCTTACCGTTCCAGTCTCCTCCAATAAGAAACCGATTACCTAGACTATTAAAGAAATCTCTAAACATTTGGGAATTTATGATGTGTCTAGGAGGACAATACACTGATCCTATGGTAAAATGTATGCTCTTGCATTGCAAATTTATTAGGGTCGCTTGGACATGAGGAGTGGAAAAAGGTGTTAGAACATTGTGTGTGATTGAGGATTTGACTAGTATGGCCGTACCCCCATGGCTTGTACCATCCGGATGATCGGTCCGAAATGTTAAATCGGTCCGATTTAACATTTTTAAAAATTATTTATGAAAAGTTTTTCTTTAACTGTTTTAATATAAATCTTAAAAGATAAAACAAAAATTTAAAAAAAAATAATTCTCAATTTAAGTTTAATTAAGTCGTACGTTATGAATTAGTTTCAATTAATCAATTAGTTTCCGTACCAAATTAATTCTTTTAAATTATTTTCATAAATTTTTCCGAGCCTGTACTATTGAATTTAGTTATTGCTCACGCTGGTTACCAGATTTGTTTGACTTATAAAGTACCATCAATGGTGATTTGGTTTTACCTATGGTACTATTATGCGCAAGGGTTTAGTGAATAATAGAACGGAGAGAGTGTAAAGCAACTCCGCTTAAAGATTAGTGACCATCGGATAGTGAAACCATCGGTGAGGAAGAGACAATGATTTACGACCACTATGTACCACTTAATCGCTTTACTCACAGTTCAATACCGTTGTTAGTCGAACTTCCACCGACGTAATTCCAGGGAGGATCTAAACACTCGTTTGGAAAAAAACGGATTGCTTAAAAACATTAGAAGATCTAAAATAATTGAGTGCTTACTGAACTTGTTTACAATGCTCAGTATTGGAAGAATTGTTATTGATTTATAAGCTAAGTAGAAGATAAATTGTAAATGGTCACTAATCCATGATACTAGTACGGCCTTGAACTCGAGTATAAACTTTTAACCTGTTCCAAAAATTTTTTACCTTCAAAATTTGGGGATAAAGAGAATTTAATTCTCTTAATATGTTATAAATAAACGAAAATATTTATTTCACAATAAGTTTTATTATGATCGCACCAAGATTTTTAGTTTTTAACGCCTCTATTACAGAACAAAAAGGTAAAGGAACAAACGACTATAATAATGTACAAAAGGTTTACAATAATGGAAAAATTGAATTGAGTTTTTACACTATTTTATATGAGATATTTTTCTATTAAAACTGCCTTTGACTATTTTTTTAAAAAATGATAGTTTTTTGTAGTGTGTATTAATGCATAGGGCTTCCGGGTCAGCCCATTCAGTCAGCTGGTAGAAAGTCGCTAATATTTGTTAAGTAATATCGGTTGGGCAAGTGTTTGTATGGTGACCAGCTGACAGCCATCCATAAACAAACTCTATTGGGGGTCCCTGTTGAAACTCTTGCCTAATCAACTTCAAAAATACAGCAAAAAGCAACGATGGAATTGGGCAGTTGTCAATAGTGTACAGTTTCCGATAATAAAAAAAAGCTAAAAAAATATTATGCATTTTTTATTTTTTTTTATAATAAATTTTTAATTAATAATTTTCCATTAAAACTCTCTTTGAATATTAAAAATATGATTGTTTTTTTGTAGTGTGTCATTATGCAAATTTTGTAAGTGTCTGCAATGGACGTTGGTTTAATTTACAATAATGTTTCATTATTGTCGCCTCAACATTTTTATATATCTAAGTAACCCAATTACATAACAAAAAATGAATAACATAACGGATTACAATAATTAAACGATTACATTAGATTTTTCAAAATTATTTTACGTTCTTTTCTTTTATTAAAATTCTGTTTTAATGTTTTTGTGTAGTTTGAGACATTTATGCATGTGAAATTGCCTTCGTGTAGCGTTCAGGGTAGAGTAGTCGATACGAATGTGTTGTACAATTAATTTTGTGTCGCAGTGATCACACATATTAGGTTGTTATTTTGTCATGAAGTGACTGACTGCATGTCAGTTTAGTGTGACCAATTCGCGGTCGTTGTAATTGTCACTGGTCTAATCTGTGAGAAAATTACTTGTTTAATAGAAGGCCTACTAATTGTATTTGCGCAATAATTATTCGTTTATTTTCTAGAAATGTTTTATGACATATCCTTTTATAAATACAGAGTGATTATAAAAATGAAATATACACTTTCGACAGCTTCTTAAACATCAAACTGGTGTATTTGAATATAGTAAATGATATAGGTTTGTAGGAAATTTTTAAAGTTTATGGTGGTACAACTGTTGCTAGCATTTTGTTCTTGGCTACTGTTACAACGACCAGTCTAGCAAAATGGCCTCTACTCAAGTGGAGAGAGCTTGTTATGTTCTTGAATTAGCCACAACAAACTCGTTAACGGTTGTGCAACGTCATTTCAGAACAAGATACGGTAAACCACCACCAACAAGGCAATCAATCTATGACTGGTATAAACATTTTGAAAACAGTAGATTTGTGTGTAAAAGGAAGAGTACTGGAAGACCTTCTGTTACAGAAGAACAAATTGATAAAATTCGTGATGTTTATGTACGAAATCAAGGAAAATAAACTAGATCAGCAAGTTAGAATTGCAAATTTCTCAACCGACTGTGTGGAAAATTCTGCGGAAACGTTTGAAAATGACACTTTATAAATTGCAGTTAGTACAAAATTTAAATACCAGTGATAAAGTCGTACGTAAAAAGTTTTGTCTGGAGATGCAACATTGTGTTGAAAATGACGACGCATTCTTTAATTGCCTAATTTTCAGTGATGAATGTAATTTTTACATTAATGGAAAAGTTAATAGACATAATGTTAGAATAAGGGGCACAAAAAACCCAAAAATATTTTTACAGCATACACGCGATTCCCCTAAACTAAACGTCTTTTGCGCATTATCTCGTGAAAAGGTTTACGGGCCGTTCTTCTTTCACGAAGTGTCAGTAACTGGAGTGATTTATCTGGACATGTTAAACGAATGGTTAATGCCTCAACTGCAGGAAATAGTGATAACTTCATTTTTGTACAAGATGGAGCTCCACCTCACTGGCACTTACAGGTCAGAAATTATCTTGATGAACGTCTTCCTAGACAATGGATCGGCCGTGCAAGTGAGAAAAACATTGTGTTTACGCCGTGGCCACCTCGTAGTCCAGACTTAACGCCCTGTGACTATTTTTGGGGGGTTATGTAACGCGTGTTGTATGTCACGTTTTCAACACTTGAGAGATGTTCTTTTAGTTTTTCAAATTCAGATTTATTTTTGATGAACATTAGCTTGCTCCAGGTAAATTTAGTTCGTAAACTATTCGGCTTTAAATTCTGTAACTTTAAATTTTGTTTTTATAGGAATTAATGGTTTTTGTAATTTCAGCTATAATAATTATAGCTGAAATTTTCTGAAATATTATGAATATAATTTATATTCATCTGTAGCAGGACCATTGTATTTCATTTAAACGATAATTTTATGTATTGTTTTCATGAGAATAAATAAAATTTTAGTATGTTATTTTTTGTGTTCAATCTCACATCTTTTAATGTTCACATATACAAGATTCCCCCCAATCATCTGCTCGGGAGATTCCTGATAAATTTTACAAGTCATCAAACTATTTTTGTTCTACTTTGTAAACACATAAAAACAATATTTCACTAATTTAATCTGCAATATTTACACAATTTTATTAATTTCGTGGCATTTAAATGTGAGGATCCTGCTAGTGAATTGTGTTCTTCTGAAAAATTATAAAGTGGTTTATTATAAGCAAAAATATATTTACTAGTTGTGCAGAGATGTACGGTTGTAGATTTAATAAAATAAAGTGAAAATATCTTATATTTAGTATGCTAATATACTTTTACACACCGAATTTTTATCAATTTTTGCTTAAAATAGTGCGAAGAGAATCTTCCTTCGAAGCACTTCCTAGAGTCACACAAGTTTCATTTTAGATGTTGATATTATAAGTTTGGTTTTGATGAAACTTCATCTGTTTTGGTAAGTTTTATAGAGGTTTCCATGACGTTTAACGTCATTGTAAATTCGGAAATTGCCTCACGACAAATTTTGGTAGCGTTTATTTAGGCTCCTTTGAACTTGACAATGAGACAAAGTACATTTATGGATTTTACATGAGGCATCCTTCAGACAATTAAGTAGGTAATGTTTAATTTAATATTCCTGTTGCAATCCTCAGAAATTTTAATTGAAAAACCTGAATTTTATTGATGTTGCTTTATTCTGCTGTTCCATATAATATCTAGAGCCCCTACGCTCCAGTTGGTAGCATTAAGTTATTTAGGACTTCTTTTATTTTTAGTAAATTTAAAGACATATTTAAAGTCATATCAATGGCTAAGTTATTATAAAATACTTTGGGTTATGTAACTGTGAGTTGTAACTTGTAAAAATTTTCAATTTTAGCCGGGAATCGAACCCGAGACCTCCGGGTTGTAGGCTAGCGTGCAACCTGTGTGCTCCGAAGGCGGCCGTAGCGTATTTAGTAAATTTGTTTCTCTCAAAATAACAATGAATCTGATAACGTCGATCTGGTTATGAATTTACTTATAATATTTATAAAATAGAATGCGTATAAAATTGTTAACAAGAGGCGGAAAAATGGCATTTAGGCACATGTGCCCTTTTTATGCAGAACGGTTATTTGAATTCCTTGTAGTTTCAAGTATGTGTGGTGAAAATTTCAAAGGGTATCTTGAACTTTCATGTTGGTACACCGATTTATAGTCAGCTGGGTACGATATTTTGCAATAACAAAAATTTTAATATAAATTACCCATCACAATAACTATTTTATTATTTATTAAATTTTATTTGAAATGTTTTATACTTCTATTAATACAGGTATATAGTTTGTTTTCCAATTTCACCTACACAAAAAAACTGATCAATAAAATCTTCGTCTGCGTTTTTCTCAAAACTACATTTTTGCGTATGTGCCCTTTTTACTAAAACCACCTCTTATTATCGTTATTGTAACAAACTTTACGGTAAAAATAACAATAATATATCACAGTTTCAAACGTTGCTCTCCCAACGACGTGACTACTGTATGATCATACTTTAAAAGAAATTAAGTTTATAAACAAAACAAACTACTCCGTATAAAAATGTAACTGTTGATCTTACTTCATTATTCCCACAAATTTACAGCAAATAATTTATAGTTCATTTCGAAATTAATTGAATCTTTCTTAATCCTCTCTCGTATTATTGTCCTGAACAATAATATTTAATTGTGTCCTGCAAATGACAACTATATTAATTATTTGAATTCATTGAACAAAAGTATTATAAAATATCCCCTATGAAGCATTAAACAGAATAATAAAATTCATATTGTGTTTTAATTTTAGTCTTTAATACAATTAATTATCTCCCATTTTATTGAAATTTATTAGGTAGCCTACGTTTTTACTGGCATTATGAACAGTACATCCAATATTAAATCTCATCTCTTTATTCAGTAACGAAGACGTTTCGTACTCGAAAATTAATTCTGTCGTTTCATCTACCTACATTTAAAATCAATTCTTGAGAGGCACCCTACCTCTCTCGTGCCTATCATGTCCTTTTAACACAATTATCTTCACCATCGTCTTTAATAGTTGTATAATTTTTATTAGCATATAAAACTTTTTTTTCTAACATCTGAGATTATTTACAATCAGTTTAAAAACAAAAACTATTAGTAAGTAGTATGAACGGGTTGACATGACGAAGACAATACCCAATGGTATTACATCGTATAATTTTTGAAAATATTAACTATATAAAAGATGAATAACAGCAATAGAAAAGGTAATCAAATTAATATCGGTGATAGTAGAATGCGTAGAGGAAGAGGATGATGTTATTAGAGATGTTGTTGATGTTGATATGGACTTTAATTATTTAAAATGTAGGTTAGGCAGTAAATCTAAACGGAAGGTCAAGCAATTTTATTTATTTTAGTTGTGTCATGTCTTTGCTATTATCGAGTAAATTAAGCGCCAAAGAATTCGGGTGATTTGCTAATTTTTCTTGATATTTAGAACTTAACTGCGTCATTTCTTCTTTCATGGTGTTGACACATAAGTCCTTATGCAATGCATCATTTGTCACGTACCATGAAGCATTTGTTATCATCCGTAAGACTTTCGACTGCAATCGTTGGATGATAGCATGATTCGATTTGGCAGCTGATCCCCAAAGCGGTAACCCATAAGTTCACAGCGGTTTCAGTATGGCTTTGTACAGTAGAAGCTTGCTCTCTAATGACAGATACGTACGTTTGTTCATCATCCAATACAAAATCTCTCAGCTTCAAACCTAGTCTTTTGCGTGTATTTTAAATATATTTGGACCAGGTAAGGCGTCGATCTAAGTGCATTCCCAAGTAGTTTACATCATCTGACTGAGGAACCGGTCTTTCATTTATTCGTATCGGTGGACATGTGTCTTTCCTCAAAGTAAACGTTACATGTCTCGATTTGTCGTCATTTATTTTAATTTTCCATTTCTTACACCAGTTGTCAACTATACTCAGATGGTCTAGTAATATTTTAGTAGCCCCAAACGTAGAGTCATCTGTTGCTAATAGAGCTGTGTCATCAGCAAAAGTGGCGATGGTTGTGTTATTGCTCTCTTATAAAGTTATATATTGCTCTTTAATAAAACATTAATGAGAAAAAAATCTATTTAAATTTAGTTTTAGTCTTTGATGACCACAATATCAACTTCATATCGATATGCTGCATCGGTCTCAAAACAAGGCATTATATTCAATTACAGGTGTACCTTGGTACATACCAAACAAAACACTAGGCCTCCGTAAGAACCTTAACATTGTGACAGAAGAAGAAGAAATTTTCAGATATTATCTGAATTACTCAATGTCTAAGAAAATTTGAATCACACTCCAACTACCTTGCCATTAGTTTACAAGACAATTTAAGCGCAAACATCCACAAGACTTGTATTAAACAAATATTCAGCACACTGCACTTGCATGTAACTTAAAATTTGACACACTACATTATCACCAACCTTATATTAAAAATTATTACAAAATAAAGAAATTTAAGAAAAGTCTACGCGAGGGTTTACTTTAAGAGATAATATAGAATAACTGATCTACTAAATTTTCAATTTTTAAGTAGGCTACAACTTGTAGATTGACTGCGTAAAAACAGTAACAGTCTTAAATATTTTTCAAACACAGTTTTGTATACGTTGATATTGAAAAACGTTTGCTGAAATTTCACTATCCGGATAAACAATTAATCTTTGCTCTATGAATATTAAAAAGTAAGACTGCATATTTAAAAAAGAATCACAATAATTAGTATACAAAATTGGAATTTTATGAACTCAGTGTTGAAAAGCTTCGTAAGCCTATTTTTATCAGATAAATATTTTTAAAACTGGGGAAATTGCAAAAGTAGTCAATTATTATAGAAACAGTTTAAAATTCTACAATCATTAAAACCGCAATTCCGATCCATTGAATTCATTGTGTACAAATCTTTGACAATCATTTTTTATCCACATTTTGAATATAAATTGTTGTTAGTTCCATTCATGTAACACTAAGGTACGTTTTAGTAACTATAACGTTTATATACTTAGTTTCAAATAATTTAGAGTACTTAGTTTTGTATTGTTTTTGATCTTCCTAATCAGTAATGTTTCCTATAATAATTTTATTATTCGGTACGAATAAATAGATTCCCTGAATAATTTAAAATTAATCCATTAAACGCTCTACTATAAAGAATTTGAAGATTTTAATTTTTGCTTGTTTCATTTATTAAAAAAGGAAATAACGTGCTAACGCAATACTGGAACTTTAAAATGTTTACAATTTTGTTTCGTGATTAGTTTAATCAAATTTTAATTTAATTATTCATTTCAATAACCCAAAATTGAGACTAACATTATTCATACTACTATTTCTAAAATGTACAGGTAATAAAAATATGCTTTTAACTTTATTATTGAAATCTACAACTGTTACATATGAAACAACCAGTGAATATGATGCTGGGTGAGATGACATAACATTGACATGACGTGAGTGACGTGCTTGAAGAGCACTATTTGTTGAAAGGTTTCTGACGTTATTACTTTTTAACATCTTATTATTTATGAATTAATGTACATGTAATTCCTAAATTTAAAGAATCCCGCTTCTTAATCTTCTATGACGATTTAACAAATATTCCTTTTATATTTTATTGATTTAAATAATTTTAGTGCTATTTATTTCGATTTATAAATTTTCTTTATTTAGAATTACCTCTATGGATGATATATTTTTTTTATAAATTCTTATAAATTTTCACTACCTGTTATTATATGTGCAAAGTTCAATAAATCTCTCGTTTGTACATGACCATTCGTAAAATTGTTATTTTATATTATATGTCAATTTTGTTTTCTCATTCGTCTAAATTATTACAATATGAAATTCATCCGATATAGACGTATGGTGCCTTGATCTATGATTCGGTGAAAATCTCAAACGCAAACAGGATACAAACTTTTCAAAACAAATTTTTACGTTTAATCACATGTAGACCCTACTACGTAGGCTTAAAAAAACTCTATCTTACATGCAGACCTCAACGTAAGCACAGAATACTCCAACCATTAACGAAATGACACAGGTTTCGATTTAAAATTAATAAACCACGCGAATCTAGAGATACAAAAATGTTCAAACCTCCCACCAAAAAGATAACAAAAATTGGTGTGAAGCACTCACACGACTTTGTCTTGCCGATGCAGATAATGAACATTATAACCTAAATTTAATCATGAGTAAAAAATGTAAAATGAAAACCATAATCTAATTTTATGAGTGGATGGTGCAAAAAGAAAATCAATCTCTGTAAAACTTAAAAATACAGAAAATCTGTAATTGCTTCTAAATTAGGATCTGTAGGGGAAATGAATTAAATAAAAGTTGTAGGATTCATAATTTCCTATAACTTTTATATTACCCTTTTGTTGTAAAACACCACAGTTTTAAACAATCCCATTTTTACCGGTTATGATAAAAATACAGAAAATCACTAATTGTCGCTTAACTAAGCGTTGTAAAAGATATGTTTGAAACAAACGTTGTAGGTTTATAAATTTTCTAAAACTTTAATTGTATGCACTTTTCCCTAGAATGCATAAAGTAAGCCTGCAATCTTAAATAAAAAACCGTTTTCTACGACCGCTTTTTTCTACCGTTTTTTCTACAAGAGCACACGCTGTAAAAAAATTTAAGCAGACGTGGCGCTGCTTAAATAAGAATAAAAGGCTCGCTTAAATACTAGATCTGAGTAAAAGTTAAACAGAAGTAATAAGAGAATCCTGCCGCACTCCTCTTTTTATAGATAATATAATAGCTTACCCTATCATGTAGAGCATAAAAAAACTGTAAACAAGGCATTTTGAAAACGATGGTTGAAGCCGTTTTAAAAAAAAATCGCAAAAAATTGAAAAATTGCACCAACTAATTTTACTACTTCTGGTTGACCAATGAAAATATTCGTGTCGGTTTCCTTTATGGTACCTTACTTATGTTCTAAGTTTTATTATCTTACTCTATTCCGTTCTTGAGATATCTTGTTTTCTCTCTCTCTCTCTCACACACACACACACTCTCTCGCTGAAAACTTGTTTTTGGGTTCAGGAGGCCTGAAAAGTATAAAAAGATGCTGGAATCTTATATTAAATAGCTAGCAATAATATAATATTATATAAAATAGCAACGAGGATTTTCCGCTGGGTGATTTCCTGAATCAAGATGAAACAGGCCTTTACAAATACATGCATCATCAATACTACTGGTTGTATAATATACAGCTGTTGTAGTTGTTAATAAAAAAATAGTCTAAGTCTCCCATGGCTTTGCCATTTCAATACGAGTTCCTATTTTCTTTGTTTGCTCAAGATTTTCTATAATTTAACTTCCTTAATACTTAAATTTTTTAACCTGTTAAATCTTTGATAAATAATTCGCATCAAATTTCGAGGACATTACCCTGCTGAATCTGCAAAATACCTGTGTCGTTAGCATATCTGATATTGCTAAAAAGTACTCCATTAAGCTAAGTCCCATAGAAAGCAGAATAAAAGGCTCGCTTAAATACTAGGTCTGAGTACAAGTTAAACAGAAGTAATAAGAGAACACAACCCTGCCGCACTCCTCTTTTTATAGAAACAGGTTTTATGATTTGTTCATTTACTATGCCATCTTATACCAATGCCATCCATTTTATACCGATACCATCTTGTACCGAAAGACATTTTTGATAATATCTACATTAAAAGATTACTATTTAAAAATTTAATGTTAATAAAGTCGCATCAATTGATCATGGTATGAAGGAAATGGATTTTACCTTGTAATAATATCCAGACCTTAGCCGGGAATCGAACCCTTCCGCTTTGCAGGGTGCAGCGCAGTGTAGCTCTTCAACTACTGGCCTGCGAGGCCACCAATTATAATTTTATATATGAGTTCACAAGTTAAAATATTTTTTATTATTTGTTTTCTTTTTGTTTATTTAAAATCGAACAGCTTGGTCATTACCGACTACGGTGGGTTAAGGAATTGTAACGATGGATTTTGGCATGTGATAATTTCCAGATTCTAGCCGGGAATCGAACCCGGGACCTCCGCTTGGTAGGCTAGTGCGCTAACCACTACGCTACGGAGACAGCCACTTTTATTTTGTAATTTTTATAATTTTGTTTCATAAATTGTTGCGCAATCCTCGAGACTCGTTGGCAATTAATACGGTTTAGTGTGATTTATTCTATTATTGTGTTGTTTAAATAGAGTTGTATCAATTTACAGAAATTATAATATTACTATTTTGACAGTTTTAATAAAGTCGGATCGTTGGGTTTTATCTTGATCTTATCAAAAAATTGAAGCTGGGATATTCTGTTTATTTAGCTGTCAAATACATTACATCTACTGAGCAACTCAGCAGTACTCGCAGTGTTATTCAATTTGTTTCAATTTGGTCGAACACATATTCTTCACAACTCAAGATGTTACATTTTAATGATATTATAATAACAAATAATTTTTACGATTATTTCTTATTTGGTACATAAAAATCCTGCCTTAAATGTTAACAAAACTTCAACAAATTATTTAAAAAAGTAATGTAAAATAAATGTGTTGTTTTAAATTATAAAAGCACAGTGTGATAAACATCTAGTTTTAATTACAAAACATGGTTAAGAAACATTGAAAGAAATAATTCTTAGAAAAAAAACAACAGTGAATTTTATCTGACATTCCTAAATTGAATAGCTCTTTTACTAAGATATGGTCCTCTTCAAAAAACAATTTGTGACGTCAGTCGTAGTTGTCTGAGTGTTTTGTTTTCCCAAGAAAAATACAATTCTTACCCTCATTATATGCTTTACCTTACTTTTGGTAACACCGCACACACCAGAAGATAAAGTAGATTCCTTATAAACTTATCTCTTTATTTCCGCTAGGGAAAGAGTGTTATAAAATGGAGAGCATATTTTTTATGTTTTACTTACAATCCTTCGATCATCAGTACTCTGTTTTTGTTCTGTTTTACCTTCTACTTTTTTGGAGTTTATTTACGCATTAAGAAAGTTTTACTTAGTATTAAATACTTAATAAAGATTATTAATTTTAATATAATCTTTCACGTAAAATTCTTTCCAAAATTTCAGATTATGTACATTTATATATTCTATTTTATGTGATAAATTTATACGAAAAGTTTACTAACATTTTTAGGCTGCCTTGAAATTTTTTATTTGATATGTGCATGTGTGTTTTGGTGGATCCACCATCATCAAAGGGCATAGTATCATTTGAAACTACTTTTTTTTAAATCTGTAAATGTTACATCTTCAGTCATCTATATAAAACAGATTTAAAATTGAGTTCCTCTAGTGTATTTCTTCTCATATTTTTATAACAGTAGTAGTCAATACCAGTTCATTATTCTTAAATTTGATTTGTTCCTTTAATATATCCTGATTTTGCTCTTTTAAATGTTTAAGGAACAACTCATACAAGCTTTGAATCTTACTATTATTTTTTTTATTGCCCGTTCTATTATATTAAAATGTTTGTCTATTTTACTAAATTTTTATATTTTTTCTCCTATATATGGTTGGTATAATTTGATATAGTGTAGTTACACTTCAGTGCCTTTTCATGCTCATTTTACCTCACTTGAAAATTACGACTAGTCATACCAATGTGAAATTTGTTCCAGTCCTCATTACCACAATCTATTTTATTTACACCCTTTTATTACTTATTGTTTCATTGATTTTATTGTTAATAATTATGTTTGTGGATAGTAGTTTTTTCTTATTACATCTGTATGCTCTTTAATAAAATTTATTTAACGTTTTATATAACTTATTAGTAATAGTTTTATTATATTTGAACGATATGAATGGTTTTTGGTTTGTTCGATTATCTATTGTAAGGGTGGTTTTTACGTTTTATAATACTGCTTGTTTTTAATTTTACTTATTATTTTATCTATTTAATTTTCATTATATCGTATTTTATACGCTATGAATTTTATTATCCTTATCTCATTATCTGATAGTTTTTTTCTTCTATATAACTAAAAGCTCTATATACCTGTACCTCTAAATGTTTTTTTTAAATATTTTATAATACCTAGCCTATATCTATAATTTATACCTTTAAATGCTCTATTTAAATATGTTTTTCAATAAATAATGAAAAATTTCCTAAACTTTTTTTTTTGTCTTGAATTGTTATTACGGTACGTTACATTGAGCTGCACGATTTCCGTATATGATATTTATATGGTGGTGGGGAGTTTCGCTTTAAGAAGAAGAGGTACCCAGTGGTGCTTTCTCCGTTTATAACTACGGGTATTATCCGTTATTTAGACCAAGAGGTCTCTACTCCATTTTCGCTTTAGACGTCGCACAAGTGGGAAGTTCCTTGTAGCTAGAACACGGGCTAGTTGGTTTGGATGGACATCTAGTCGTTCTTAAAATTTACTATTGGAGATACTTTTCTAATTAGGGGTTTTAAGGAATATAATTTATAAGTTTTACATTTTACTAAAACGATTAGATGGTTTAATAAATTTCTTGTCAATTGTAATAATACAAGAGAGTGTACTAAGGCAGTTCCTAAAAATTAACGCAAGTTACGTTCATTTTAAGACATAACGTCTACATCTCCTTGGCGATTATAGTGCGATATCTTGGCGGTTGACCTGATAGAAGACTAGGTACCTAAAGAGGAAACGTTTAGAACGAATGCGTCAGAAGCTCTTCTGCTTAATTAACTTTACACCAAAACTAAAACTCATTTCTAAAAAATTTTAATTTACAAACACCTTTTACGACCGATCTGTATGTATGATTTCTGCTCTTTGAAGTAGCGGCGTACAGTAATTATAAGTCAATCCAGGTCTTTCAATCAAAATTCTGAAGACTTGCTTCGGATGCTTCTTTTTGCAAGCAACAAAACCTTCAAGGAAGGTTTGAAACTTTCAGCAGTAAAAGGACTAGTTGCATCATTCTACATTAAATTTTACAAACGACTAGACAGACCAATAGCCCGTAATCTTGATATAAAAAACTACTGAAATGTACGACTTCTAAAGCAAAAATGGAGCAGAGACTTCTTCGTCTGAAGCATCCTAACCGGAGAATATATCACTGGGTACATCTTCTCCTTGCAGCAAAATTTTCCACAGCCCGTTATATATATCTTTTAATATCATATACGGAAGTTCTACTGCTCAGTGTGCAGTACCGTTTCCAAAATAAAAAAAAAACCAAAATTATACTCGTACTTTTAAACTTTCGAAATTATCTCTAATTTTCCTAATTAAAAAAAGTATATTCATATAAAGTACTTTATTCATTGATATTTGTTTTTTATTCTTCAGAACAGGAGATAAAATCTTCTGTAATTTTTCAACTACAGCTATGAAATTTAGTACAAGAATGTTACACGGATAGACGCGTTTTAAAATTCAGAAATATTTCTTAACATTAAAAATGCTAACACCAATAATTTTAAAACTTTTATTATCATGCAATACAACATTGTAGTCGATGTACAAATGTGGAACATCACAGAAATAATTTTCGTTCTGTTATAAGCTTTGTAACTCAAACCATTGTTAGTGAATACTGAGTCGTTTTTGCTGAGTAAAATGCGTTTGCTTAAAGTAGTTTTATTTTATGTGTGTACCCAACCTTGGTAAATCATTGTAACCGACTATGTTCAAAAGTTGTTAACTTTGCGATTTCTACTGCTTTCTCAAGCTTCATGTAGGATTCAAGTAAATTAACATAGTCAGTTTTGTCGTTTGTTTTATTTTATTTTATTCAACTCAGTACTCTCTTGGTTCTGTCTCTAGTAACACTGTATAATCAACTACCACTGGTTTCGTTGTATAAAATACTTTAACTTTACTCTCAAATGTAAAATCCAAACTTTCTATGCAGTATCAATTTTCTGTATGGTTAAATCATTTTGAACGTATCAGTCACAATAGTTTTAATGATTAATTCAAAATTTATACATATATTCATTGAAAAATCAAGAACTTTAATAAACAATATTATTTATAATTTATATTACTGTAACAGGATATTTTAACAATTTCTTTTAATAAAGATGTCCCTTTAAAACAAGCGTTAGTCAGTTTTTCGCTTAAACATTGAATTGTCGGGTAAAACTACACTTTTTGTAATATTTTTAACACATTTGTAAAACTTGTAATAACTTCCTTGTTTTAGATAATATTTCATTCGAGATCTATAATAATGATATCAATAGTATTGAACAGATAATAGATGATAATACCAAGATCGATAGTTAAAAAATAAAATTTATCCGGAAAAACTGGAACTACAAAAACCAGCCTTAATTATATGTGTATAATATTATGTTTTTTTCTTGATTGAGAAAGTCACTTAGTGTCTAACCCTCGTCGGTGTTCAATGTCAGATCGTGAGGTATAGGATGACGGTCATATTATACGGGTGGACAAGGTTTCCGACGAAGTGTAAAATTTACAATTCGTTATTATAATACAATGTAGTGAAAATTTTATTCATTCGATTTAATTTATCATATTTTCCGCTAATGATTTATTAAATTTAGATAATAATTCGAAGTTTACGTTACAGTGTTCCAATCATTATTGTTGCTGTATCTTCCGCGTAAGTAGTGATTAAACAATAGGTACCGAAAAAAATAGTTTTTGTTTTGTAAATTATAAAATTTATTACTTGTCCAGCACAATTAAGCAAATAATTTTATGCTGCTTAATAGTTATTAAAGAAATCATTCACTAATGACGTTTTTTGTTGCTTCCAGATATTATTTGTGTTAATTTGGCATATTCATAGTCACAAAGGCAGATCTAAAAAGTGGGGTAAAGTCTTCTGTTTAATGTGTTATTGTAAAGTACGTTGATGGTAAGAAGATCTGGCTCATGTGATAGTCATCATCAGTGAAAATAAATCTTTGATGTCCAAATTTACTACTTCCAAAAATACTTTATGCATTTACCTTAAAGATTAGGTTTAAAAAAAAATAGAAAAAATAAATTATAAATGAATGTTATTTATTACACATTTGATTTATATGTAGTTATACGTAGATTTATACACATAGATATAATATAACTTACTGTTATACACATAGATTTATATATAGGTTGTATTGTAACAAATAGAACATCTGAGAAGTGATAGACGAACGTTAAAGAATAGAATAGGAGGAACACACAGATAAGGTTGTACAACATTTATTTGATCCATTTCAATTGTACAGATCAGAAGTTAGGATACAAACTCGGTGAGGAACATAGTTAATTAACTTTGCAGGATTACGATTCCTGAGGCAGTTAAGGTTTGGTGAGGAATAGCTCGATTGAGAAGCTCTGATATCCGTAAGTAGTTAAATATCGCGCCCATAAGGCAAAACATTTCTGTGTAGAAGAGAAATGAAAGACAAGCTTAACTTGGATGAATACTCGAAGAAAAATAATATTGATACCGAAATACACACATTTCTATCTAGCCAACGTAGATAATGCACAACCTATGTTCAATAGTAAACAATTTAAAATGAAAAAGATAATAGTATTGTATTAATCCTGAGTGATTGACGGAAAATAACTGCAGAACTTAGAAACACCGAAAATCAGCAATTGCCGCGAAACTAGGCCTTGTAGAGAAAAATGTTATTTAATAAAAGTTGTAGGTTTTTTTATTTCCTATAACTTAGATTTTACACTTTTGACGTAAAATGCATACTAAGGCCGCAATCTTAAATACAACACTTTTTTCTACGAGAGCACAGACTCTCCTAAAGTGTTTCAGTAGACATAGCGCTATCCTATCTTGTAAAGCATTAACATGTAGTAAATGAGGACATGTTTTTGAGAAAGCGGCAAAAAGTGAAAAATTTCACAAATAAACTATTACTTCTGGTTGACTTATTTTCATGAAAATGTTTGTGTTGGATTCCCTAGTGGTACCTAACTAATTTCTAAGTAGAAACCTCAAATACTATTCTGCTCTTGAGATATTTTGTTCGCACTCACACACATGCATGCGCACATGCACACGAACACACACACTGACCAATAACTAAAACAGCTGGCCCGTTGGTGTAGTAGTTTGCGCTACTGGCTTCTACGCCGGGGTCCAAGGTTCGTTTCCCGGTCAGGTCTGGCATTTTTTCATCACAAATTTTCATATATTTATCATCACTCTCCACCGTCTGCATTAGCAGAAATTGTAAAACAGTCAACTGTCAACAAAAGAAAAATCGCTAAAACATGTTTTTGGGTTCAGAGAGCCTGAAAACGTGTATATTTGGTGATCACTCGCTTTAGAAATATCGATATGAAAACAATACTTTCTTTCCCCATATATTCGTATAGGGCATGAGAAAGTAAAAATGTGAAGTAATATTACAAAATAATATTGTATAATCGTTTTAGCACTAATTAATACTTAGCTAAAGAACAATTATTAGGAACGTATGCCTAAAATAGTACACTGTCTTGTTTTAAACATTATTTTAAGAAAATTAATAAGTAATTTTTGTATATTTCACAAAGCACTAACTTTCATTGTTGTTACCAATTACATTGTGCTGTCATGAAAATTTAATTAAATATAAAAATCGTCAGTCAAGATAATCCTATTATTATTTATCTCTGAGAACAACTCAAGTTAGTTAATATTGTCTAAAAAATTCAAATTAAATTCTCTCTTTTATTTTTGGTTATAAAAACTAATTTTTGAGAACCACTGTACTTCTGTCTTGGCTAAAGGAATTCTATACAATTCCATTTGTTTTTTTAACAAATTATAAGAACATTTGAAATTTTAAATGCTTAAAGTTTTTGATTGGGAAGTTAATAATCTTTTAAAATACCACGATTTCTTATTCTGAACAAGAATTCTTACATTATCTTAATAAACAAATTTAAAAAAATTAAAAAATATATTTTTGTATATGTATGGTTAACTGAACCCTAACCATTAAAAGTAAGAATAATTATAATTATAAATAATAATATAATATTAATAAATTAGTAGACGGAACAGTAAATATAAAACGATATAAGTAAATGCTAGAGCTCAACCTTAAAATGTTTGAAAACAAAAATTTTAAATAAAAGACCAGATGCCTGTACCATTTGCATGTGACACATCATTTAGCTGCTACGTAATATTTTGTGTTAATCGCACCCAACAAAGTCGGAACGTTTATGAATAACTTGTAATTAGGTTACATATTATTTTTAAAAAATGTATTGGTTTTAACGCCGTATTTACTCGTGTAAGCGATACATTTACGTGAATTCTTGAAACTTTACGAGTAAATTTACTACTTACATTATGAAGTATTTCGCTATTTTTTTTATGTTAAGAATGTACATTATGAAAATTTACAAAAATTCCTAAACAAATTTTTTATATAACAAAAATACTTAGAATGAAATAATGTTTGGAGAAAGAAAGAGAAAATTAATTTTCTTTTTACATAGAAACTTAGTAATTTCTATTGCAGTAGGCCTACTGTTTGTAAGATAAAATTTGTTTGTTCACTAGATAATTTTGTTAGCTATTATAAAATTAAACTTTAACTCAAATCTGTTTTACATAAAAATTGGAATTAGTATTTAAATGAAGCCTTACAAAGCTGGTTTTTGAGAAATACTTTGTAATGTAAGCATGATAAATTACGAAAATTGAAATTGTAGAATACATCAAAAAGTTTTTTTTTATTTAAATATACAAGTACCTATATATATTTTGTTTTCCTAAGATGATGTAGCCTATTTTTTAAAAGCCACAGAAAATTATTATTACTTATATTTATTTAAGGTTTACTAGAAGAAAACAATATTATAAATTCTGTTATAAACCTGATTGCATTTATGTAAAAGAACACCGCATTAAAAACCTTGGTATACGTAATACTTCAAAGTGATGAAATCCATTTAAATAATTGAGTGACAAATAAATTAATATGAAACGTGCTTATGAACGTGCTATTACAAAAGCCGCCATCGAGTCCCTTTTTGAATCCTTAACATTTAGTACATTGCATAAGATAAGCTTTAGTTAAAAGCTTCTATTAAGCAGCTTATAAATTAAGCTTACACATCCGATATTATGGATTGATAAATTCATAGATATCAAGGAAATCACTGGGTAAATATACCGTCTATGTTACAAGGAAAAGTATTAGTAGATAAAATTAATAGATTAGAAAATATTTACCGACGTTTGATGTAAAACTGCCGTAAAAATTACATAATCATTTCGCAGAATTAACAAAACTATAATACGTTAAAATGTAGTAAGTAACGTTGTAGACTACCCTAGTGGTACAATGATATTATGCTAGACTACAAATCGGTAGGTGCCGGGTTTGATTTTCAGCTGTTCTATCAATTTTTACACTTTTTAGCACTGATAACGTCCCTTGACATATCTAGTCACTATTGGTTTATAAAACTCTAGTACATTTCACCCTAAAACGTCCTTAAAATTCGTTATCATAAAGTAAAAAAATTATGGGGCATACATATTATTAAGGCACGACATATAAAATTAATTCCTCAAAAAAGAACTAAAGTCTTCCTTATATTATAATAAATATTAACCACTTTTTATAACTAAATAAGAGGTTAACAAATAGGCACTACAAAAATAACTAAGTGGATTTTTGAAAAATCTTTGCTAAAAATTTCTTTTGAAATCTGTCTCTGCTAAACTTTCACAAATTCTTCGCACTATACTTTCATCACATTAGTCACCACGTTTGATTGTTGCTTAACAGGAGAAAAAAAGATCAGTTAAAAACAAAAAAAAGATTCTTTTAATTATAAATGAGAACCTATTTCACTGTAAAAATATTATCGAAAAATTTTACAGAATCAGTAACATTGGTCAAAGTAAGTTAGAACTAAGTAGTTTAATAAGGTAATTTTAAAATTATAACTTTTAAATTATTGAGTCCAGGATCTTGTATATAATGGAAATACGATGTAATATTGTGTGATATATTAGTCTGAAAGTAGTAATTTGTATTACCATAGCACTATGTTAAATTACTTAATTATTGTATGAACACAATGTTAACTGATAGAAATAAATGAAAAACAAAATAAAAATTTGCTACAAAATGTTTTATTACGTATGTAAAGTATAACAAAATACTCTACAATTGTGGTAATTTACTGTTATTTTTTCATTTCTTTTATGAACGGGATAACATAACCTTCCCATCTATTTCCACTATGTGAAATGAGATTGTCCATTGATCATTCTTTCCAGCACTACGTTTACAATATAACGTTGTTTCTCTTAACTTTATCAAACAAGAGCAAAGTTCACTTCCTCGTGGGGGTGTTAACAATTCAATTGACAAAGAGAAAATTAAATAAACACTCAGCGAACTGATGTTTATTTGATTACTGTGTTTAATGTTTTAAAAGACTTTAATGTTTCTTTTAATAAACGAGTTAAATTTTTAATTTAGTTAATAGAGTACTGTGTAAAAATTAATAAACAAATTGTTTCTCGCCAAAAGAAAAAATCACTATGATTTATTAAGTAAAGTTTTTAAAGTTGAAAGAGCAAGATTGTAAGAAAGAAATACATCGAAAACTAACGTTGTTTAAGCAAATTTGGGTTTAAATTTCTGTAATATTCTCTCAATGGTCAACAGTGTCTCACATTGATTCTTATCGTAGCATTCAAATTCGAGAGTACTAACAGCTACAGAATAATTTTTTCAATTAATTTAACTTTATTTGTTAACACCTACGGTATTTGACAATATGAATAAAATGTTGACTGGAAGATTACCTCTATTGCATTTGGAACACCGCTACGCCTGTTGTAGTATTCCAGCCGTGTAATAATTTTTTTCGTATTACTAAACTGATATCATTATAAGGAACATTTCATAATCACCTTCTATACGACTAGTACACCACTTTTAAATTTTTGTTTCCGAATCGTTTATGAATATGCAAGTTTATATCATTCAAATATTTAAATTTAATTTAATTGAATTTATTTATAAATATATTTCTTCACAATACATATCTTCCTGACATCAATGAAGTTAAATATCTCAGGCTACACTGACATACGACTAGCCTGGGATTGGCAAGTGTAAATAATTGTAAAACTTTTGCCTAATAACTTATAAAAACAATATCTCAACTTTTGAACATTCCACAATATTACCACTTCATTTGGAATTAATCGTTTTTTTAACATTTTTGAAATTAAATTGGATGTATGAAAGCCAAGTTTATAAATTTACTAAACCATCCGTCATATCAAAAATAAAAATTGTAATCCTAAGTAGTCTGAACAATTACTGACCCTCCGTTTTACGTATAAAATAAAATTTTGCGAACAGACACACTCAATACGGGAATGATGTATTTCTCAAGCTCTATCGTCGTTTTAAGAATAAACTTATTACATGGAAACTTACATAAACGAGATCTGGGTGCACCAAATTTACCAGGCAACACACAAAAGATCCGAAGAAAGGGAAGCAGGGGCATAGTTTCACCTACGCTAACAAATTGCAGAAGGTTTTCAGGGACAACCTTAAAAAAAAATTTTAAAAAAATAAAATAAAATTACAGAAAATTATTGTAAAGTAAATTAAATACATAAGTTACTACTGATCTAAAAAAATTCAGTAGGAGTCTTACTGATGATTGGTGTTCATCTCTAAATTCTTTAGAAAAATCATGCTTATATTTTTCATCGTATTCAAAAGTGATAATTTGGTTGCAAAGCTATTTACTAATGTTTTTATTTAATTAAATTAATTATTATTTTTTTATTTATTTATTATTGCTAAAACCAAGTACATTGAATCTTATCCTATTTTATTTCCTAATGCCCGCATAGGTCTAGCCTGTGCGCGGGTATGAGTTGGTTTATTTTATTTGTTCTATTACCTATAATAATAGATTGTTATATCTACATTAAATTTACATAAAAGAAAAGAAACAAAAATTTACAAATAAAACATACAACGAAATTTCCTAACGTAAATATACAGAAAAAAAAATAGTAAAAAATTAATTTTTTTTTTTTTTTTTTTTTTTTTTTTTTTTTTTTTTTTTTGAACTTTAATAACTTTATTTGCAACTATATACGAAGACACAACGAGCAAATTAGATGACAGTAAACAAAGGATGACAAGGAAAAAAAAATAAAATAAAAATTAATAAATAAATGAAAAAGAGCAGTGATACCCATTGGTATATGTTCTATGAAATAAAGTTCATGATACATGAATGATAAATAACAACATAAGAAAAAAAAAAGAAAGAAAAATTAAATAAATCACTTTATAGAAGATCTCTGGCCCATTGACGTTTCAACCTGCGCTGCGGATTTCCTGGTAGTGATGCATCCGATAGTTTGGTGATTAATTCGTTGGGGTGATCATGCAATTTTCTGTGAAAAACACTGTAGCTGGACTTAACTACTTCACTTATGAACGGAATATTAAGGTCGTCATGTAGAATTTTGTTGTTGACATAAAAAGGTGCGCAGGTGATTAAACGTAGGCATTTTGACTGAAAGGCTTGTAATTTTTGTAGATTGCTCGGTAGATTTTTGTAGATTAAATTTAAAAAATAAAAATAAAATTTAAAATAATAAAATTAAAAATAATATGAACACATAACGGTAAACAGGTGGAGTGTAAAATTATTTAAACTCAATATGTTCGTTGCAGGTCTAAAATAAATAGTTCATTTTCTTATCACATGGTCAATTTAATGACTGAATCATTTAAGAACAGAAGAGGTACGGTGTAAAAGGTAGAGGTGTAAACTAACCAGAGTTATTTCCTCTGAAAGTTATGAATTTTATTATACAGCCAAACCCTGTGGTGAATGAAGTGAAGGTGACATTTTCAGAGTGGAAAATATGTGCTTTTTAGAGGGCCTGGCATGCTAATAAGCGAACTTTTCCACTCAGTGAGGAAGGCAATTGTAAACCACCTCACTTCTCGTTTTACTTAGTAAAACCTCTACTGGTTAAAACCAGCCTTCCGGCTGATGACCTAAACAAACGGTAATTATTTATTATAACTAGCCAAGATTAGACATTATAACACTGTGATAAAACGTGTGTGTCTGTACACTAGGAGTGCCTTAGAATGACTGGGATGCCTTACCGGTCTTAGACTTGCCTAGTCTAAGAGAAACAGAGAAATTGAAAAGAACGATCTTCAGCAAGATAATGGACCCGAAAATAGTAAACGGATAATACAGGTTACGAGTTCGAGAATAACTGTACAAGGCAAAATAAACGATTAGAAAAAAATACTAAAATTTACGGACTAGAATAGAATGAATGACAATAGGTTAACGAAACTAACTGTTAAGACACTAAACAATAGACCTAAGTTGTCGGATTAAGGTTTAAAGAAGCCATAAAGGATATTGAAAAATCTAGAGTGAAATACTCACACGACTATGTATTGACAATGCAAATAATGATCAGTACAACCTAATATTAGCAATAAAACATTACAATTAAACAAAAAAATAACTTCGAAACACATAACCTTATTTTAATTGTGAGTAAAATATGATGTAAAATGAAAACCAACCTTTGTTTGGTTTAATAATACGGAAAATCACTCTTTCATGCTAAACTAGGCTCTACAGAAAAAAAAATGCTTGAAATAAAAGTTGTAGATTTTTTTTAATTCCCCATAAATTTAATTTACACTTTTGTCGTATAATGCATACTAAGACCGAAATCTTAAAAATCCATTTTTATAAGATTTTCATCAAAAACAGAAAATTACAAATTACCGCTTAACTAAGCGTTATACAAAGACATATTTAAATTAAAAGTTGTAGATTTTTAAATTGTCTACAACTTTACCATACACTTTTGGCTAAAATGCATATTAAGACCGCAATCTTAAAAACCATTTTTTTTCTACGAGAAACCAGCCTCCCCAAGAATTTCAGCAGACATAGCGCCTACCCTATCTTGTAGAGCGTAAAAAATGTAGTAAAAAAAATCTTAGGAACCGTTTTTAAGAAAATTTCAAAAACATTGAAAAATGCCACGAAAAACTACTAGTTCCGGTTGACCGATTTTGATTAAAATGTTTGTGTCGGGTCCTCTAGTGGTATCTAACTTAAGTTCAAAGTTTTAACTTCGTACTATATTCCGTTCTTGAGATATTTTGTTCACACACACACACACACACACACACACACACAGACACACAGACCAATCGCTAAAAAGATGTTTTTTGGGTTCAGGAGGTCTGAAAACGTGTATATTTGGTAAAAATTCCATATCGAAAAATCAATATGAAAACAATACTTTCCTTCCTATATATTCATATAGGCAAGAGAAAGTAAAAAACTAGAATAAACCGACAAAACTTAATGTACCGAACCAAATTCAAACAATTCATTACGGACTTTAAGTGCTTCCATGAAGAGCAAAAACAGATCACCGGGTGGACAGAAGAAAGGAGAAAAGCATTCAGTGAGCGAATGCTGAGAATATGAGCTGCAAAAAGAGCTTCTAGAAACATTAAAGGTCAAGTAAGGTGTTACGTGGTCTGAAATTGGCACAATAAAGGCAAAAACGGTAATTATTTCTCGTTAGTAATGCAGTGGAATATACTTGATTGTTATGTAAACAATTTATATTTGGATAAAATATACGTAGTACTATGTTGTATGAAATTACGTACAGTTGAGATCATTTCAGTTCAGCATGTATAAAATATAAAATTTTATAGTTGGCCCAAATTATTTTCTT
Source organism: Catonia carolina (assembly GCA_035578175.1). Classification (NCBI taxonomy): domain Eukaryota; kingdom Metazoa; phylum Arthropoda; class Insecta; order Hemiptera; family Achilidae; genus Catonia; species Catonia carolina. Next base: position 327,140,823 of record JAQMRL010000001.1, on the reverse strand, counting down.
ATATAAAAATTTTTGACCCTTTGTAGTTGGCATAAAATACTCGTATATACTGTATATGTCTGAATGAAAACGATTTAGCTTTATGCACGGTTGGTATTTTATAGCTAATTCAAAATAAAGTAATTCTTTCGGGAAGAAGTGAATTAAATTGCAGGTAATTCTGTGAGGATTATTGTAATTATAGTTACAATGATTATTATTTGAATTCATTTCGTATTCGACGAATTTGGTAGGATGTGGCTTACTGGGGATTTTATGAATGTAGAGACCTTACCGTCTCGGTTCACTGTAGATAAAGCTCTTGGCCATTAGAACTGAACTATCAAGTTTAGTTCAGATTGTGAAAGAGAATTTTCCACTCAGTAGAACGTGACGACGTATTACAATTTGATTTAATATCCTACCGTGTGCTGTAACCGGCTACTGCATATTCAATTGGAATACCATTCCAAACTTACAAGAATTGAATTTAATTTCCTTCTTGTTTCTCTGTCTTTTTTAACCCACCGTGTAGGCGTATTTATTTTAAATTACTTAATGTTTATTTAAGTTTTTACAAGCTGCTCAACTAATCTGTCGAATTTTTATACATTTGTTTCTACAAATCATTAAAATTGCAAATGGTCTGATGGTTTTGATGCGATTACACTATAAATAGATGATGTGAGGAAGCTGACCGTATCTCTATTGATGCAGCTTTTATGTTTATATATTTCTACATAGTATATTTTTTGACACATATTTTTATTGAACATTTAGTATGTCTGTTATTAATTATAATGTTACAACAAATCTAAATATTTTTTTTAACGTTAATTTTATTTAGAAACTATACAGTACAGTATAACCATCCAAAAGCTTAACTAAATTTTGAAAAAAACAAATAACTTGATAAATAAACAGAAATATTTTTTTAAAGAATACATCCCAGTGGATAATTCAAAAGTATAGTGGATTTCAAAAAAATAAGTTAATAAAAATATAGAACAATTAGAATATAGATCTCTACTCCATTTTCTTCGTAGGCGTCGGTGTGGTAAGTTTCGTCTTGACATTTGCTGTATTAGGGGATTGATGTGATCTGTTAATTTCCTGTTAAATTTGGAATATTTTATTTTAGCAGTTTCTGTTACAAAAGGGATTTTCAAATCGGAATGCAATGTTAAATTTGTTACGTAATATGGGGCGTTCGTTATCATCCGAAGTATTTTTGACTGATGAGTTTGAATTTTTTGAATGTGAGTTTTCTTTGCGGTCCCAAAAATTTCAATACCGTAATTCCATATCGGTCGTAAATAGGCTTTGTATGTTAATAATTTAAATTTTAATGATAGAGTTGATTTTCTGTTGATGAATTTTGAAAGTAATTTTGTACGGTTATTTAGTTGCAAACGTTTTGTTTTAATATGATATCCCCAAGTCAGTCTACGGTCTAAATGGAGGCCCAGATATCGAACTTTATTTTCTTGCGGTATCTCATTGTTATCCAGGTAAACAGTTGGGCAAGTTCTTCTTCTTAAAGTAAAAGTCACTTGCACAGATTTCAGCGGGTTAACTTTCATTCTCCAGTTTTTGAGCCATGTAGATACCTCATACAAGTGATTTTGGATGTTCATCGAAGTTTCTTCTGGAGATTCACTGCTGCATAACAGAACGGTATCATCTGCGTACGCTGCTACTGTCGTGAAGTCATTTTCCGGGAAGTCAGACGTAAATATGGAGTACAAAGCAGAAGATAATATGGACCCTTGAGGAACTCCTCAAGGGAGTTTTGGTAAAAACTGCGCATTGGCGCAGTTTGTAACGTGCTCGCCTCTCATCATGCGGTCCTGGGTTCGAATCCCACTCAGGCACGGCATATTTTCATACGTTACAAAAAATCATTTCATCCTTCACCGTCTGCATTAGCAGTAATTGCAGAACAGTCGGACGTTAAACCAAAAAAAAAAAAAAAAAAAAGGAACTTCGATATGCCAGATATTAGAATATTCCAAACCTTGGCGCACAACAAAATATCTATCCTCTAAAAATGATCTCAGAATTCCATAATATGTATCAGAAAATAGATTTTAATTTATACAAAAGCCCGGGATGCCAAACCTTATCGAACGCCGAACTAATATCCAGAAAGACAGCCGATGTGTATAATTTTTGTTCTAACCCTACAGAAATTAAATCAACCACTCTGTGCAGCTGATGAGTTGTTGAATGCTGCCTTCTGAATCCAAACTGAGAATTTGGAGTTGTAGCTTCAATTATCGGCGAAAGTCGATCTAACAAAATTCGTTTAAAAAGTTTAGACACGACTGAAAGAAGGCTAATGGGCCGGTAAGAGCTTACACAGTGAGATGGTTTTTTCGGCTTCTGAAATAAAACAATAGTTGACAATTTCCATTGTAAAGGAAAATGCGCAGTTCTGAGAATAGCATTAAATATGTTTCGTATAAAAATTATCCCTCTTTCTGGTAACTCCTTTAATATCTCTGCAGTTATCAAATCCAGACCTGGTGACTTGTGCAATGGAAGACGTTTAATAATATTCTTGACCTCGTTTAAACTCACAGGTTTAGGCGGCAACGATAGCGTAGTTGGGCACGTTACGAATTCCTGTACATCCCTGTCAAACTCAATGTCTCCTGTTTGCACATGAGGTTTAAATACGTTGCTGAGATGTTCTCCAAATAAATCAGCTTTTTCTTGGTCAGACTTGGCCCAGGTTTGGTTCTCACGCCGAAGAGGAGTCGAAACTGGAACTTGCTTTAGAAGTCGCTTTGTTGCTCTCCATAACGAGCCATCTTCTGTGTCCAGGGAATTCAAGCGGCTTTCAAAGCGGTCGAGTTTAACTGCCCAGATTTCCTTTTTAAGTCTGTTGGATAGCCGATTGACAGTAGATTTATCGTCCGGAAGTCTTGTGCGATGCCATCGACGACGTGCTGCCCGTTTTTGAGTAATTAATTCCCGTATCGATCTGGGATAATGAGGTCCATTGCGTTCATTTTTTGAAACAGTTATTGCAGAATCCCATGCAGCAGATTGAATGATAGAGGTAAAATCGTCTATGGCGCATTCTAAATCGTGAGCAGTTTTTAAAGGGACGTGAACATTTAAATTGTTATTTACAAGATTTTGAAATTTGACCCAATCCATCTTACCGGTTGGCGTTAGCGATGGTAGTTGCTGTTTATAAAGAGGAGTAGCACTTATAGTTAACAGAACCGGAGAATGGTCGGATCTAAAATCGTCTAAATTTTCAACCGCATGGTGAAATCGACTTATACCTCGTGTTATAAATATATCTAGTATATCAGGTAGCTTTGTGACGGCAGAAGGCCAATATGTCGGCATCCTGGGCGTTATTACTTCAAATCGATTGTAGTCAATTACATTTAGCAGTTGCCTGCCTCGTGGTGTATTGACTCTACATCCCCACTGAGTGTTCTTCGCATTATAATCACCACCTGCAATAAATGCTGGTCCCAACTCATCGAAAAAATTTTGAAACTCCACCTCAGTTATTGGAAATCGTGACGGACAATAAACTGATGCTACATTAAATTTTAACTGGTTTAGGTATAAAGAAAGTACAGTTGCCTGAAGAAAATTTGTTGGAGGTTCAGTGAAAAGGAAGTCATGTTTTAAAGTCGCCTTGATGATAATTGCCGTGCCCCCTTGGCTCCGGTCGGCCGGGTGATCAGTCCGGTAAACGATGTAACCGGGAACGTAAAAACGAGAACGTGAAGTCAAGTGAGACTCCGAAATGAGGGCGATGTCTATTCTTTTCTCATGTAGCACATATTCTAGCTCATTGAAATGTTGTGAAATACCATTAACATTCCACAGCAAGACGACAAGGGAATTAGATGTCATATTATTTGGCATTATTTTTAGACATTAAGGCTTGTATAAGTTGAGTCATCAACGAAATCATTGGAAACAATAGAGTTTTCATTTCCGACAAAAAAGTATTAATTTGACTTGACGGCCCCAACGCAGCATTATATTCCGCAATTTTGGCAGATGAAAATATGGAAGGTGAATGTACCTGTAATAATGGAGTTTGTCCTGCTTGAATTTTATTTCCGGTGGATTTTGAAGGCAACGGTGGAAAAGATGAAGAATTAATGTCAGGTACTGGGTGCCTTTGGTTTTTTGAATTTTCACTTGTTTTATGAAGGGGTGCCCGACGTTTCTGGATTTCCTTGTATATAGCACACCCTTTGTAGTTAGCCGGGTGAGACTGGGAACAGAGTGCACACGTGGCTGGCGTATCGCGTGGTTTGGTACAACTGGAAGACTCATGATCCCCTGCACAACGCACGCATTTAGGAGCGTGATTACAATAACGTCTTGTATGTGAATATTGCTGGCACCTTAGACATTGAACTATATGGCGTTTCGGACGCGGCGGCTCAACTTTTATTTTAGAAAAAAATAAAGACGTTACATCAAATATTTGTTGATTATCTTCTGCCTTCTCTAGGTCTACAAACAACAGCAGCAAATACTGTTTTGTGCGATGGGACATAACATTCGATACACTGCGTACTGTATGACCTTTCTCCTTCAGTTCTGAAATTATCAGGCTATGATCCATCGACTGGTGCAACCCACGTATGACTACACTGAATGGTTTATCTTCAGAAAGCTGATAGCAGTGAAAGTCAGCATTATTTTCTCTCAAATATTTGACACACTTTCTGTAATCATCACCATTGGAAAGGTAAATAGTGATACCTTGAGTTGTCGAAGAACATTTGAAACTGTCTCCGACTAACTGTTTTAAAATGTTGCATAACGGAACGAAATTTACGTTTGACTTTAAGAAAATCGGCGGGGGCCGTTGAATGTTCAACTTAGTTTTATCGCTTTCTGAGTTGTCGTTCGAAATATCAGAAAGTAAGGAATATTTATTACTGACAGGAGTTTTGTTTTCATATAAAATTGAATTTTTCGACCGTGGATCATTCGGATGTATTTTTTTAATAGCATTTTCATCAATAGAAACGTCAGTAATTTTACGTTTGTTTATTACTTGCCTCCATTCCGTGTTATTGGAACCGTAATTATCTGAATTACTATTTTTGGTTACGTTATCCAAACTTAAACTAGTTTGAATAGTTTGGACAGTCTCCATAGTAGGACATGGGCCGTAACCTACGCTGTTACTTGGTTGCATAGCAACCTAACCTTAAACGAACAAATTTATGGTGTTCGTTGTAATTTTCTTGGAACAGTTTTCAATATAAAGTAAATTAATTCTGAAAAACACTTACAATGAAACTGAAGACCAGACGATATAATTTTTACGAAAACGTTCAATAATTCAGTACATTTAACATAAAAAATGACCAGCACAAAAACACAACAAACATCAGCTGTATTAACTTACAAAAAAAAATCTAAATATAACACAAAGTTTCAAAATTTGAATTACTTGCAGTCATCATTACATTAACATTTGAAAACGAACTTCACATACTCGCATATTTAAAACACAAAATAAAGAGCTACATACACAAAAATAATCAAATATATAACTTAAAGCTGAATAACAGCACAAAACACATTTATATTTGCAATGCTTGTGTCTCTTTTTGACATAATAATAGTGCTTTATTTTAATTTATGTGATATGTCTTATGCGTCTTATTATGTAAGTGATTTTTTTATGATTTTTTTGTATATTAATATATTTTTTCATTAAAATAGAGTGAGCATTAAATACCTGTCCCAAGCTCTCGTTAGCCTTCGTGAAAGGGTCGTACGGTAAAGCACTGAGCTAATCGTCTCTATAAGTTCAATTTTTTAATTTTCTGTGGAAATTTTTATAGCATATTATTGTTGTATTAATTCAAGTAGGGTGAAAGCCCTAGAACTCTAATTCAAAATTTAACTGCATTGCTACTACAATATTAAGTCTGAAATTTCAAAACAAAACATAAGTTCTAATAATAGTACTAGAACCTTAATTTAAATGATCAAGTCAGGATTGTTATTATAAAGATTTTTTTTTAATAATTATTTCAACTTAAAATTTAACAACCTTAAGATTAACCTACATGCACAAAAAAGGTAAATATTATACGACAAAATATATTTTTCTAATAAAATTCACCATGAATGAAAATGGTGATAAAGATGTTTTACTACCAGAAAATAATACTACAGAAAGAATTACATATATAAACTAACTTATAAATCTGTCGTAATGAAGCGTTCAAGTATTCAATGGCAGAAATTTAAATACTTCGTGATGTAATGAACTCATGTTGCCAATGTGATTGTAGGTCAAATCTATCTTAACATTTCTTTATTTAATAACGTAATCATTTTTTGAATTAATTTTTAATTTCTAGTATTAATTTTTTATCTTTGATTTCGATTTATTTACTTTAACATTAATTTATTTTGATTCTCTCACTTCTATTCACCGTATGTACGAAAATTCACTGATGTATTTCATTAGTTTGTATTAATAGAGTGACACATAAAACTAATTTGTTAATGAAGTATAATTTTCCGTAATTTAACCAAATGAGATTGATACGTAAATTAAGTAAACGTATTGAAGACATATTATAATAAAGACAATTTATTCTTCAAAAATAGTTCATGATATTTTGAACATTTAGTATCTTTCAAGCTTTCTTTATATATTTTTCTTTTATTTTATTTTGATCAGAGGTTTCTGCTGTCGGGTTTTATTTATTTTTACGACCCTCTTATTCTTTAAGTTAAAGTAAAACAGAAACGCTTAAGTTTGCTCTATTTTGTCTTATATTTTTAAAGATACGCAGGAATAATATATCATTTTATCTTTCATCCATCATTTTATTCTTCCACCACTTTTACTCCATTTATTATTGATATACTTTTGTAAATAGCAAAGCCTTCAACAATTATAAATAAATATAGTGTAAATTAGTATGTTTTCTGAAAATTAGAATTCTCTTTCATATTATTAACTATAATGGATGTTAATTCAAAGTTAAACTTGTATGTTTTCCGTCGTTCACGATTTCGTTGTACTTTATTGAAATATCAGGCTTGGTGCGTGAACATGAAACACATTGAAGTCAACAGGAAATAGCACTACCATGACAGTTACAGCTTATTTTATGGTTTTGTTACGTGAATCGGAAAGCAATACACGTGCTTACGATTTACAGCTTTTCTGGAATTTAGTTTTATGTTTTATACTGGTATGAAATGATACTATCCCCTGTTTAGATGAAAATTATAGTTTTTAATGCTTTAGTTGTTTTAGATCATTTAAACTTTTCAATGTAACTTGAAAGTCATTACTTATTTTTGGTTGTAATGTGTATATTTATTGACGTACCATTACTGTGCACAAATTTAAGTAACCATTAAAAGAATACCGTCATTAATATTACCCTAAGGTTTGTTTGTTTTTATAAAATAATAATTTATTTAGCTGATTTGTTGGTTTATGTATATTTTAATAATGTATAGTAAGCAATAGTATATCAGAAAAATTACTATTTTAAAAAATATTGCATAAATGGAAAATAATTTATCTATATTAATTAGGTTACAATAATTTGTATTTTAGTAATATGGAGAAGTTCTAATTTCGTTACTAGAACATAATTGCCAAAATTGCGTCGCAAGTATATATTTTATTTATAAGAACTTAACCAAGTTGTATCAATTAATAGAATAAAATTATTGCAAATTTACCGTTAAAAATGGTAGTTGATAAATATTGTATTATCTTTATTGCGTATATATTTTGTTGTATTTGATTTTGAGTACGGCACTGAACACTGAGAGGCACAATTTTTGCATATAATATTAGAAGTTATATAACGAATGGTGAGAAAAATTTTATTAGCAGGAAAGTAGCTAAGTTCTGTTGTTATGACTATGACTGCTACCCGGTATTGAGATCAAGAGAGCCCTGCTCCACTTTTGCTGCAGACATCGCACGGACATCCGGGTATTGTGTATTTCCATATAGCTAGGTCACATGCTAGCTGGTTGGGATTGTTATCTAGTTGATCGAGAACTTTGCTGTAGAAGAAAGTGGTTAGTTCTTTTACATTAGAAATTTTAAATTCGTCGGAGAAAATTTTACTGCTTGAATAAAAACGTCTGCCAGAAGTAGGTCATAATAATTTTGACTTGTTCGACTTTAAATTTCTTTCTATCGCTCCTTCAAAGGACTGGACTATATAAGTCCAGATTGAAAACACAAGAGTTTTGAATATTGAAATTTTCGATTGAAAGTGCAATTGTCATAGAAGCTTAACTAAGCATAAGAGTAGCTTCTGATGGTGGTAAAGTTTTTTACGCAGATAAAGCTTTTAAATTACTCATCTGTTAAGTCCCAATTCAAGATATCGCACGACTTCCGGAGAGGGCAAGTGAACGTGATTCAGTACCACAGGTAGACACATTTGACATTGTAAGGTGAACTTAATCTGGGGTGATTTATTAGGGTTCATCTTAATACGCTATCGAGTAAACCAGTCTCAAGTTAGTAAAGATGTGGCAGTACAACCTGGAAATTCATCTTCAGTCTTTTACTTTACCAGAATTGCCATTTCATTGGCATTATGTTGCGATTACCAATGTGTTCAATATTTCCATATACGATTTAAATACGTTATGCAGAGATGGGATAGCATCGCCCTTTGTTGTACTCCGAAGTTAATTTTGTAGAGCTCAGTGTGTACAGTACCGTACTGAACCTTTACACATTCAATGCTGAGCAATTATGAGGTATCTCTCCCATCGGGCTGATTGCTCGTGTAGCCCTTTGTTGTACTCCGAAGTTAATTTTGTGGAGCTCAGTGTATACAGTACCGTACTGAACCTTTACACATTCAATGCTGAGGAATTATGAGGTATCTCTCCCGTCGGGCTGATTGCTCGTGTAGCGTGTTCTCCGCTTGCCTTATGTAGGACCTGCAACTTATATTACTAATGTTTTTATAGATTTATTTTATTTTTCACCTATGAATGGATTTATGTTTTCCAATATCATAAAATTAAACAACTCAATGTTCTTTTTAGGATTATTTTCTCCTGTTAAAATAAATGTATTTCTTGTTTGAGTTTTTCCAATTATCGTTACGATTTACGCGTAGCTTCTTATATAATTTTAAACTAAATATAATATACTTTTAAAGTAAATCTAAAAGTATAAGCAATTTTGAATCGATACCTGTAAAAATACTAAATTCACGGCTTCAACTGTACCCCATTAAAAATACTGAACGAGTATACTATACGAGGGCCGAATATCGTATGACGAAAATTCAAAAACGCACTGCACTGTTACAAAGAAAAAACCTTTCTGAGGGCTATATAATATTTACAAACTGATATCGGACAGGCGGTGTCACTTTGGAGTTACTTAAAATAACAATACAGAACCCGCTAGGTGAGACGGCAGCATGGCGGTAATACCTACCCATAACCCACTAGGCGAGTTTCTAGCACTGAATGTGTTAAAAAACCTATATTCCTAAAACGATTTATTTAGTGAAATACGATGCACTAACGTCTTTAAATTTAAATAAAAGATTAATATCCTATATTTTAAGTGACTCATATTTAAAATGACTAAGGAATTTAAATTATATATCTACAATTTATAGTTTCCTAATTGTAACAGAAAAATTATTTTGTGTTACTATGAATCTACGATCGCTTATAGAACAATGAGTAGATATGTTGTGAGTGTGATTCATGATTTAAGGAACACTCCCTGTTGTACAGGTTAAAAAAATTTTTGCATTGTTTTTGACGTAAACGTATAAAATAAACCTGCAGGTTGTAGTATGTGCAGTCTTCTGTGTGTTTCACAATTGCCTAGGAGATTGATGGCTTCTGGGTTCTGATGATTTTTAAGTCGTTGTCTACTTATTTGGTTTGTAATTTCTGCAAAACTTCTTAATTTCTTCTTGTACTATGGAAGTGTTTTGTGTCTGTGTATTGCTGTGTTGGATATATACCAAGGTGAGTCAGTAATATTTCAAAATATTTTTGACTGAAACCTTTTGAGTTAACTCTATGTAACTGTGAGTTTTTGTACCCGAGACATTTATCACGAATATTCACACAGGTTTGAGTACTGTTTTATAATTTAATAGTTTATTTTAGGCCAACAATTTAGATTTTCCATTAAGCATATAATACAGCTGTTGGTATTTGAGATTTAGCTGGTTTCTTGAGGTCCATATTAGAGTCCTCCACGTTAGACGCCTGTGCAAGTGGATATATTTTACTGTATCGGATTGTTAAGAAATTCAATAGTGTTTGAATTTTATTAAACGTGTTTAACTTATACTAGCATAATGGACCCGAGCGAATGAATTCGCAAAATGTTCTTTGGCTTAAAATCCCTATTTTTAAATAAATTTAAAACTAAGTAATTCTTTTATAATAATAATAATAACAAATAATTATATTTAAATATAATAAGAACAGATTTAAGTAATTAACAAACTTAACCGTTCTTAGAAGATCGGTGAGTAACGACTAAAGCAAAATAGTTCGATAAAATTTTGCCCTGAAAAGAACGGCTTCAAACTAAAACTTTAAATAAAACAATGTTAACACAATGTCTATTACCGACTGAGTGTATTGTGAGATGAGAAGAGAGATGACACATATTCTCTATCCTTATGAATATGATAATTATACAATAAGTAGACAATGGAGGGGGTAAATGTGAAAGAACGGCATTACATTACACTATATTACCGCTACGTTCTAAACGAAATTTACTATCTTTCTTTTCGTAAAATGAAACTCTTAATAGCATGAATTTCAAGTTTAGAACTTTTGGGCAAATCAGAAAAGAATACTCTTTAAAACCATGTAAAATTTATAAAAATCCGTTTGATAGAACTCTATGTTTAGGAGTTAATAAAATTCCCATTTAAAATACATTGGAAGCGATTTTGCATTTTAAGGGGGCCATAAAATTTTCATTATTCCTTAACCTACAATACTAACTAAGTAGATTTTTTGTAGAAACCGTCAAAGCTACAAAGCTGAGCTTTGGCACACCTGTCTATAGTATCTTTTTACAAATTTTTAACAGAGTTTTTCATTTATCCTTATCCAATCTAAAAATAATTTTGTTCTCAAAAAATTTTCAAATGTAACCTACGTGTTTTTATGAAAGACAACCGGAAAACTCCAAAAATTTTAAAATACCTCTGGAGTAAATACACACCTTAGTACTAAAATGTAGTGTGTGAAATTTCACACTCCAATATGGGATAGTTCCTGAAATAAGTGTACCGTAACTCAAAAAATACAATATGCGGATGTAGTAAAAGCATAATACTGCAAAAGAAACACCTATTGCCGACTTGAATTAATTTGCAAAACAAAAACACACCAATATATCTTGCGTTACAACTGATTCCTATGCGTCTAGAAATTATTGTTTTTATATGAACTCAATCTCCATAATATTAGAGCAATAACCTGATTATAATAATCCGAATTTACAAGAATGAAGAACGTGAAAAAATATCAAAATATAACTATAACACTACGAACCCCACCAATGTAAAAACATATTTTTTTCTCAACAGAAAAAGCAACCAATGTTGTGTTATATTATCAATTAAAATAGGAAAAACGATCTGTCAATACATGGTAAAACTGAAAAATCAATATTTTTTATTAAAATCAGCCTGCTTCCCTTAAATATTATAATAGATACGATTATACAACGATGTATGGTTTTATTATAAACGTACTGATACAGCTCTGTTACTTTTGTAATTTACTTATGTTGTTTCCATTTCAATCTATTTGCGCAGTTGCAGATGTTAAAATGGTTAGAATACGATTATTTTACATTTGTTTTTAAAGTACCGAAATCTGTTACATTAAGGTTTTGTAATGTTTATTCATTGTTTCTTTTTCATATTTAGACTAGCGTTCCTTCATGTATTTTCTCCTACGAAAATTTACTTTGTTCCTGTCATACTAGTTTACGTGGATGTATTTTAAAATAAATGGGCACGTATACATTTCAGCCTTTATTATTCAACGGTGGTTTCACTAACATACTGGCAGAGTAGTATAATCTTATAAACTTTTTACTAGCAGCCTACTTGGTTTTACCTCGATTCAAATGTAGTCATACAACAAGAAATATTGCACTTTATTAAAGGCTATGAATAATTCTCAGAAAAACGAAACTAGAGTAAGTTATTCATCTTCACCTTTTAAAATTTAATTTAATTTAGTTTTTAATTTAAAACTCGTCAATAAAATTTAAATATACATTAACATAGCTTTGTAGTATTATTGCTGTCTAGATAACAAAGTATTATTTATCTCTTTGTACGTTTGAAAATTTGTCTTCATCTCAAGTTTTTATTATTCAAAATATTAAAATTTATTGGGAAAGCAAATCCTATTAACCAACAAAACTACTAGTGAATTTTGTTTTTCTGAGTGTTATTCGTTGGTTTTTACTTGTTTTTTTCCACAGGTTTAAATTTAATACATTTCTACTTCCAATCTATACTTTTATTGAACGAAGCAATTTTTAGCAATCTATATTGTAAAGTGTATGTACACATATATTGTAAATTATTTATGTAGGTACTCTAACTAATCCTGTGTGGGTTTTATAGTTTATTGGCTCATGCTTTTTCAATTTACAAGGCGCTGTTATGTACATCTCACTAGGTGATTTTTTTTTATTCTTAAACAATTAGCTATTTATGTTTTTTTCAATTCAAATTTCAATAACAAGCTGTATATATTTCAGTTTCTTTGTTTTCTCCAACATTTAATTTTTTATAATATCTTTGTTTTCGTTGTTATCATCATAAACAATACGGTGTAGGTCTTTTGGCCTGTAACGATTATAAACTTAATAATTTACTATTTTGTAAATAATTTTGACGTCCATCTCCGACTAGGTTGCCAATACCACGTTGTGTGATTGGATTGTAAGTAAGTACCTGTTTGGGAGTTTAATCATTGGCTATATACTACAAATGACTATATCACTTTAGCCTGTAATTCTGAATAGACTGGTATATCACACTAATGGGGTTTACAATAGGTCACTGGTAAGCCTTTTTCTTTCGTATGAAACCTAAATAGGCTCTATGCCTTACAATTTCTTTAGAAAATTGCCACCAGCCATGAGACGCGACGTCTCATGGTTTCTTTATTTTTAAGAGTGTAAAAATCTTACCTTCTGTTTTTAGCAGGATATAAATCAGTTTTGTATTTATTCTATTACAAGACCAAAAACAAAACATAAGGAAATAATATACCTATAAGGTGAAAAATTAATAATATTTTTAATGATCATATACGTATATAAGTTGATATTTAAAGAGGCGATGGATAGGAGATTATAGGAGTATGGGGATTAGAAGAGACACGAGAAATAGGAGATAAAGGCGGAGGTGAACGCTCTCGATCGATATTGAAGCTGGACTCATCTTGATCATCATATTATTTTAAACTAGATTGCCATAGGTTATTTGCTGAGTTAGCAAAGTGGAAAAAAAGCTATAATCGATTTTCATTAAAAAATATGTATCACACGTTTACTACTATTATACAGAGTAAACCTTCATACAAATCTAGCCGTAAATTTTGCAGAATGAAGAAAGCGGGTAGAATTAAAATAGAAGGTATGAAAAAAATGTGTGGTGTAATACTGGCTGTTACTGCTTTGCTGATCTATATTTCAGTCAAACCCCTTAAACTAACCGTTTTTTTAAATTATCAATCAGTGTAACACTTATTAGCAATATACAGTATGTAATTTAGATAATTCATATCTAAATTTTCTTTTCTGTAAAACAAGTAGGCCTATAAGGGATATTAAATTAATGCATGGAAAACTTAAAAATAATTAAGAGAAAATGTTCAATATGTTTTCGAAAACATGGATTTACATCCAAATTATTTTACATAAATATTATAAACATAAATAAATCTAATGGAGAGTTATTTTTTCCGCTCCCTTCTACCATGTTTGCACCTTGTTTGGGGAGACTGTACTTTGTATCCCGCCAATGTTAAATTTGATATTTTTAGGTACATTTTAATAGTATTGGTAAAAGATAGGGAAATGAAACTTTACACACTATAGGTGTCTGGGTTTTTCTCGAGCTACTGATATTTTTTTAATTTAATCTCTGGACCATATAATTTTTTTTAAAAATTACGAATATTATAAAATTTTTACAAATTGTTTTCTACGTGTTTTGCGTATTACTAATTTTTGGAGCACCTGAGAAAGTCATAAAAATGTCGATATATGTGGATATACAAGATAATTAACTGGTGAAAATTTCAGCCTGGTAGGTTTATTGGTTTCTGAGAAAAAAACCTAGTGTTAAAAATCTAAATTAACGGGAAAACGCAAGAAACAAGAAGGCACAAACCAAAAACAAAATGTACACAAACAAGTAAATTTCCTATCGACAGTTGTTAAGAATTTTTAATGTAAATTAAATTAATTTTAAATTTTTGTTTATTTTTTTGACGTAATTTAATCTTTTCTGGTTGATCTAGGCCTAATCTATTGAAAAACATAAAAACCAAAAATCTAAATTTTGAGTTAAAACCATCGTACAATCTCCCCTTTAGCTTCCATAGGCATATTTTGTTAATAACCCAACCAAGTAACGTTGTTTAAATATTTAATTTTTGTTAAAAAACCTATTTATTTTTATTAATCTACTGTATATTATTGAATAGCACGAACGGTCATCACTCAATTTAAACAACATTTTCCATTCACAAAGTCGAAAATACCGGTTCCAAATACGGTGCTCAGCCGTAATTCATTCGTAAAATCATCAAAACAAAGAACATGTTAGAGATTTAAACATTCCTACAATTCAACAAAACATAATACATTTAGTAAACAATACCACAGATGACTAAAATCAATATAAAAATAATCTGGCCATTTCACTCAGGTTTACGTCAAAAGTAATAAGACAAATCAAGGACATTTCTAGGTACATCAATTACAAACAAATATATCATGACTTATATGTCAACAATGTTTATTAAGAAGACATTTAATTGTTCACCAAGCAATACCAACCGTTCTATTTTTAAAGACTTAAAGATTTATTGTACTAGATTTACCTATGATTTTAGATTTTGTTCTTTTTTCCGTCCGTCATACCCAGATACTAGTAACTACAAGAGATAACAACAAACAGTTTTCGGATTCGTAGTCTAAAAAAACGTTAGTGTGGCTAAGTTAGGTTGAAGTTCCGGTTTTGACCGGAAGTCAAGAAATCAAAGTAGGAATTTGGAAACAAAAATAGTGTTATTCGATTCCTCTTAAGGAGTAGATACAGAAATCATTGGGTTGAAGTTCTGGTTTTGACCGGAAGTAGCTTAAAAACGGAAGCCAAGAAATCAAAAACAGAAAATACTAGAGGTAGTGTCACCGGATGGCGACATTAAGTGGCAAACCTTTACATTTTGGTGGCCATGAAAAGTGCCGTTTAAACGGTGGTCGTCTTGGAAAAGCGTCGGTCGTAGTCGTCCTGGCGGTCAGGGGCTGGGCGACACGGCGTGTCGTCATTCAGCTGAGACCTCATCTTCTTCCCTCGCAGTAGTGCGTCGATGGCTGCTCCGTCGGATCCGGTGGACGTAAGGCTCAGTCAAGGGACCGCTGTGGGCATCGCTCGTGGCGGCGATGATGGTCCGGGTCGACGGCCGACGGTGTCGGGTCGGCGAGCGGAAGCATCATCTTCTCTCTTGCGGGGTCGTCGATGAGTCTTTTCTGGAGTCCGTTAGCCGTGTGCCGATGCCGGTGCCGTGTGTCTCATCGATGCTGTAGAGTAGCGTGGAATTGAATCTCCTGAGTGGATTGGAATTGAATCTCCCCTGGCTCAGTGGAGCGCTCTTTATATACTCGCCGAGAGTGCTGTGGTAGGGGGCGGTTATTGTCTCGACCTTTGCGACGAAGGCCTCTGTTGGTACGCCACCACAGGGCTACCGCCTCTTTCGCAACTATTGGCGGTTCCTTCTGTCGCTAAGTCAGAAGCTTTGATAGCCGGCAGCACAGTACCTAATCAAAGGGGTTGACGGTGACAGTAGCAACGGATTTCGGATTCGTTATATACACAAAAAGGTAGTTGGCCTGATTTGAAGTTTAGGTTTTTGACCGCAAGTAGCCAAAAACCGGAAGTCAAGAAAACAAAGAGTACATACAGAAATTATTGCGTTTGAAGTTCCGAAAGTGGCACTAAAACCGGTAGTCAAAAAATCAAAGTCGGAATTTGGAAACCAAAATAGGGTCATTTGATTCCTCTTAAGGCGTAGGTACAGAAATCACTAACGGTTTTTGCTATAGGTCAAAAGAAGCCTTTCTAAAAATTGCCACCAGCCATAGACGCGTCGTCCCACGAAAGGATTTTTTAAAATTAATGTTATTTAAAATTTAAATGCAAAGTTGTTCATAATTTTATCAGTTAGTTCAGATTTACTGGATTTCTGATTCTATTAATGTGAGCTTTCGTTGTAAGAAAAATTACTTATTATTCTTATATTTAAAAAAACAGATTGTAATGTCACAGATTTGTTAATTAAAAAAAACTCATACTAACACAACTCAAACGACACTCGCCGAAGATATACAAAACAAAGCGATGATATACATCCTACGGACTTATTTTAAAGTAACAAAACAGCTCAAAAAATAAATAAATATTTATTTATCTCCATTGGACGATTTTTACTTTTTTCACAATTTGTAAAAAACCAATCTGCTTTTTTCTATATAAGAATAGATTGTAGATTTTGCTCTCATTAAAAATACTTATAGAAAAGTCAAATCATATAGTTCATTAACTGATTTTTCTGGCTAGCCAATTAATTGTTAGCACTTTATTTGATAAATAACATAACCGATCTAGCTCTACATTGGAATGATTCAATATTTTTGTAAGTTGGTGAAACATAAACAATTTTACCTGTATATTATAAAAAAATCAGCGAGTCTTACATGTTACGTATGTAAATTTAGTAGACTACTGTACAACAATTATATAGCAAATTTAGCGTGGCCTTTCAAGTGAATATGAATATTCATCGGCTTTTACCAGTGGGTATAGGTATAACAAATAGGCTACGCATAAATTCCACGCAGTCCACCTAACATTTAACTAAAACAGATAGATTACAATTACAGTAACTGTAGACGAGTATATCCAAGGTACCATAATTAAACTGGTTTCTAAACCAATTCCCACCGATGATGCTTTTTAGGGTATTGTGGTATTTGTGATATCACCAATGTTAATGCGTTATTATTTCAAACTAATATGCACCCTGCCGGCCGCATTGGCGCAGTTGGTAACGTGCTCGCCTCTCATCATGCGGTCCTGGGTTCGAATCCCACTCAGGCATGGCATACTTCCATACGTTACAAAAAATCATTTCATCCTACATCGCATAAAGTTCCACCCCAACGTCGTCGCTAATGGCCATTGCAGTTGATGCGACGTTAAAAAAAAAAAAAAAAAAAATATGCACCCTATTGTTCAAACACTACTCTATTGTTAATTTTACTTTTTATTTGTTCACAGACTTTATAAGTGCTGAGAAGATTTGAAAACGAGATGATAATTTACTATTTGTAAATAACAATTACAAATTTAAGTAATTCCAGGTAAGTTCATACCTTTACTTAGAAATAAGTAAATATTTAATCTTAAAGTTAAAAGCCAGCAAGTACCAAGATTCTTACCTAAAATTCTTAAATTTGTATTAAAAATTAATTAATTTATTAAAAATTGTAACGCACTTCCACCTTTTTTGAAATTTTTATTTTAAATAAATTAATTAAAAATCATCAGAACGGTCAAAAAAGCAAGAACACGAACTTATCGAGTAGTGATTTCGTGGCTTTACTACATCATCAGTTTTTATAATGTTTTTTAAAAAAAAACACGTATAAGTTGTATTATTTTAAGAGATGTTGGCTTCCTCTGTATGGCATGATCATTACAGCAGTTCATTTATTTTTTAATTATACAAAATTTGGATTCACCTAGTCAATTCGGCCAACTTAATTATGCTGACGTTTTCATATTCTTTTGGCATGTATAATAAATTAGATCGCAAATTAGTTAATCACAGATTAAAAAGTTATAATTAAAAAATCAAACTTGAAAATGAATTAGAAGTAATACAACAATACTTTTTTGAATATAAAAATTCAAATAACAACATTACAGAAACTTTGGCATATACAGAAACCCATTTTATTAATAAATAATCAAATCACTCATGTATAGGCCTACATAAAATCTAAACATTATAATAACATGATACATAGAGAATACAAATATAAGTTACACAAAAATAAACAATGAAAAACTGAAAAATGACAAATTATATCAAAAAGATTGTTGTTTTTATTGCTTCTGATAATATATTTATTGAAAAATTATGTAAAGTTCATCTAGAAAAGAAGGAAATTAAGAGGAAACAAATTTAGATTTCATATACAAAAATTATGAAATAGTTAAAAATAAAAACTTCATTACATTATAGTTATATTTACAACATACTTAACCATAGTATAATAAAATTAAATACAGCATCTCATACAAACCGCAAACCATCATAAAAATCATTTACAAGAAAAAATGCAAGAAATACGCTTTACCCGGTATTTATAAAATAAATTGTAATGATCGTGTGAAAAATTATATTGGTAAAACCATCAGATCATCCAGGAAGAGGCTTTCTGAGCCTTTCTGAGCCAATTACAAAAAGAAAAACATAAATTTTCCAATGTTACCAACACTTAAAACCTCACTGTAACCAATATATAAAATAATTTGGAAATATTAGAAAACAATAATAATAATTAAGAAATTGATATTGTGACAATTTCGGAAAGGAAAGAGTGTTCGATAACTCTTCAAAAGAACTGAGACTTAAAAATGTTTACGTAAATAATAAGAGTGATAAAAAGGATTTCCAAGAAATAGTTAGAAATATTATGTCTACTATGAATGGTCATGTATATTACAGGTAGGCCTGCCTATTGTTGTACGGCCATTGTGAAAGGTTTGGGTTTTTATTTAGATAATTGGCCTTTTTGAAAACCTTCTATTTAATCCTAATTTGCTTACAGTTTGTTAAGATCTATACTGAAGCCGTCAGAAGGATTTTGCATTTTTATTGTTGTATCGAAAATCTCTGTCCTTCTAGTGCCTCCACAGCTTCAAGTATATTTAAGCAGCCGTCGAGTTTGGTCCTGAGTACAGTATTTGGTCTATCTTCGATGAGTGCGTATTGCGTAGTTCTTAACGGTTACGGTTGGAGAAGCCAAGCGTTACTGTGTATTGTTTTACGTTTATTCTGTATAGTTTCTCTAAGTAGTATTTAGTAAATTGGTTAAGTTTATCTATTTTTGTTAGTTAATGTAATTAGTTCGTTATTTTTTTATTATAAGTATTTTAATTATAAGATACTTATAGATTTTATAAGTTCTATTAATTGTAATTTTTAGTTGTAATAAATACTTGAATTTTAAACTATATTGTGTTAATTATTTAATTTACCCAGATCCCGAAAAACGGACCTTAGAGATAAGTGTCACAATTTTTATTAGAAAAGTTTTACATAACATAAAATTATTAATTTTATTAAAACCTATAAATCTTACTAACATTAAGAAATTTCACATTCACTTTAATTTACATATACTAGTGACTATAATGAATTATTGTTCACCATCAGCCGGTGTTATTTATACTTTGGAGAACCTGATCAGAAATCGTTCACAAAATTTTTACTTTGAAGTTCAGCGTTATGTAGTACACTGAGTCACTGAGCCACGGATGAGGCCACAAAATTTATTCGTATATACAAATTATTTAAATTAAATTTAAACTTATAAATAAATAAATATTTTTTCGAATCTTAGTTTAGATCAATAAAACTTCACAACAATATTTTTTGGTAAATAATGTAATCCTACAATTTTAATTTTAATAAAATTAAAAAAAATATGTAAGAAATATATGTAACAAATTCACAATTTTAAAAGAGAAAATATGTCGGACGCTGACCATAAGAAATTGGTAGATCTGCGTGTCGCAGACTTAAAACTGGAACTTAGAAAACGAAATATACAAGATAAAGGTGTAAAAACAATACTCATAGAACGACTGCATAAGACTTTAGTTGATGAAGGCCATAATCCGGATTCATATTTATTCAAGATTGCTTCTCCTGCAGCGGAAAGGAATCTAACTCCATTTAAAAAACAAGGAAAGATGATGAGGATGAAGAGGATGAGTCGTCGGAGGGTGAAGACGAAGGTCGAGCAAACGAGGACGACAAATCAAAGGGGAAAGAGCTGGACGAGGTAGGATTGCCAGGACCAATTCATGTGAACCAGATAGCAGGTTTGGTGGAGACATCATATGACGCAGTGGGTATGAGTGATAATAATAATGATAGTAATGATAGTCAGAACAGTATAATTATAAACATGTTTACACAGCTTATGAGCAAGATAGATAAGCAGGCAGACAAGATAGATAGGCAGACAGCCAGCATAAAACAGCATAGAAAAGAATTTTTATTTCATAGAAAAGAATTAGCTGAGAAAATAAATGGTTTAGACTGTAGATTAGATAGACAAGAAAGGGCTATTAGGGAATTTAGAGAAGGGATAAAACAGGATAATGTAAAAATAATAGAGAATGTAAGAAAAGTCTAGAAGATGTTAACAAAAATATTAAACCAATACAAAAAGGAATACCAAATATTGTATCAGATAGTAATGACAATAAGAATAATGATAAAAATGTGAGAGAAAAACAAGTATTTGAGGTTATATCAACAAAAAATATGAACAAACAATTTGAAGGTTCAGATCAGTATAAATCCATAAATATTACATTAAATGATCGAATAAACAAAGGAAGAAATGATAAACTAGATAAAATGAACTTATCAAATAAATCATCAGAACATAATATAGATAAACTAATAAAAGAAAATGTAGATTTAGGAGTCGTTGAATTGATTGAAGACCAAAACAAGAAAAAAGTGATTTCACAGATTATGAACAAATTAATCTATGAAAGTATGAATGTTGTAAATAAATATGTTAAACATAGTGACTGGAAACCAAATGTTGATAGGTATACAAACCACAATAAGTGTAAAGAAAAGAAATTATGTACATATGTTTTTGTTTGTGTTTTGTTGTGTTCATGTTTATAGTTTATAGTTTATAGTTTATTTGGATAGTAAGTATTGTAAGGTTGCTTAGTAACATAATTTTAAAACATTTGGCCATATTTTTCATAACATTTAAATTTATCAAACAAATTCAAAATTCAAATTATAATAAAAATTTTTCTTTGTTTTCAAAATTTAAAGGTGGGGGTATTTGTAATAAGACAAATTTAATGGACATCTGGAGTTGTTTATGTTTGAGTCTATTGAAATAAATATAAATAATTCCAGCTGATTAAGATAAAATATTTAAAAATTATTTAATTTTCATAAACAAAATATGGTTACTACGCAACTAAGAAGAAGAAAATAAAAATTGTAAATTATTTTAGTGTGGGGCTGAATATCAAGCCAGCTAGTAGGTCCCACATTCGTTCTTAAAAAATAGAAATAAAAATATATATTAGAAGATAAAATAGTTTATCCATCAACGTTCATGTTATTAAAAGAGACACAAATTATTCAACTTTATAATAATAGTGATTATCTGGTAGCTTTTCAATGGCAGATGTATGAGAACATTGATGAAGACATTCGTCTAATAGGAGAATTGAAAGAAATATTTGAATCATTCAAAGATTGTGAAAGCAGATTAATTAAGATACGTCACAAATTAAAATATTGAAATATTTATTCATTAATAATTATAAAAATTGATATACATTTAAAGAATATTTATTCATTACGGTACAAATTGTCGTAATTATGAAAATATATATGAAATGAAGTAAAGATTGTTAAGTTTGATAAAGACTTATTATTTGAATATTTCTACGATTCAAATTTGTCATACCCTTGTGGGGAGTAATAATAGTCTTTTTCAAATTTGGCAAATCCCTCGTGGGGATAATATAATAATTTATTACAAAAGAAACTGAAAACATTCACCATTTGTGGTAAAAATAATCTTCCCAATATTATCACCGATATAAATGCATAATAATTAAAACTTTTTATGATCAACACGGAGAATGTAAATGAAAATTATACTACAGTTTATATTTTACTTAATTAAATTTAAACCTTAAAATAATTTTTTAAAAAAAATACGATATTCTTTTATGGTATCGGCATTAATAATGAAGAGAAATTTAAAAAACCAAATGTAATAAATACTTAAGAACGTTCTTTTTAATCTGATAATAACTACGGCAAACAAAAACTTGCGGCTTAAAATTGGTGTAATTTTTACCCTGCTATAAATTTTTATTTGAGCCAATTGAACAAAGTAAACTTCTACTAACTACAAATTTATATTATAATACCGTTCATAAATATTAATATTACCAGTATTAAAAAATATAAATGTAAATACCAATATAGAAACACTACAATTTCTATTTAAAACTGTACTTAAAAAGACGTTTGCCATTTTGTTAACACATAAATGTAAAATTATTAAAATTAATCTCCCCAATTCACTTGAGATTTTTTCCGTATACGTAGTACAGTTCTTTTATTTTTAAAATAAAAAACCTTTAGAGGAAATTTTACTCGTAGCTTATATTATTAACGAATTGCTACTAACCTGCAGATTCACTTTCCTCTACACTAGTAGAATACTTAATAAGAAAACATTTCAACCTTTCTCCATTTTTACTTTCTCTTGCCTATATGAATATATAGGAAGGAAAGTATTGTTTTCATGTCGATTTTTTGAAATCGAGTTTTCACCGGATCTACACGTTTTCAGACCCCCTGAACCCAAAAAACTTGTTTATAGCGATTGGTCTGTGTGTGTGTGTGTGTGTGTGTGTGTGTACAAAATATCACAAGAACGGAACATCGTACGAACTTGAAACTTGAAACTTGAAAGGCGCCATGTTTGCTGAAATTCTTGGTAAGGCTGTTTTTATGTTAAAAAATTGTTTTTTTTAAGATTACGACTTTAATATGTATTATAACGCAAAACATTATATATTAAAAATGTAGAGAATTTAAAATCCTACAACTTTTATTTGAAACATTTTTTTGTGTAACTTTTAGTTTAGCGGTAATTTTTTTTTTTTTTTTTTGAATAACTGTAAATCTATGATCTGCTCCCATAGAACAATGAGTAGATGTGTTGTAAGTATAAATCTTGAGTAAGTAATACCCCTTGGTATTACTCTATAAAATTGCCCATTTTGTTGAATTGATCTTGCCAGGAATGTCAAATAAATTACACAATCACAAATTAAAATAAATCTGTAGGGTGTAGTCTGCATAGTCTTCTGTGTGTTCCGCTGTTGTCTAGGAGATTGACGGCTTCTGGATTCTGATGATTTTCAAGTCTTGTTTGGTAACTGGTGCAAAATTTCTGTATAGCTTCGTGTACCGTGGGAGTGTTCGTGTCTCTGTGCAATATAGTGTTGGATATGTACCAAGGTGAGTCCATGATGTTTCGAAGTATTTTTGACTGAAACCGTTGAATTATTTCAATGTTACTGTGACTTGCTGTGCCCCAGAGTTGTATGCCATATATCCACACAGGTTTAAGTACAGTTTTATAAATTAACAATTTGTTTTGTGCCGATAATTTGGATTTTCCATTAAGCATCCAATACAGCTGTTGGTATTTAAGATTTAACTGTTTTCGTTTGTTCCATATGTGAGTCCTCCATGTTCGACGCCTGTCCAGGTGGAGGCCAAGATATTTTGCCAAGATATTTAAGAATTACAACGTACCAAAATGACACTAATACTTCAGAAGCCAGACCGGGGGCTACACCAGACGGGGATAAACTACCTGCTCCTCAAAAAATTCCTCCATCTGTTTCTCCTCGGGACCCTCTCCTTTTAAACAGACCTCAATCCTATGCACAAGCCACTAAACCACTGAAACTCAAGACAAACAACCTTCATACGTCAAATGTCACTTATATGGACACAAGACTTTCAAAACTGGAACAGTTACTTGAACGTCAAATAGAGAACCAATTAAAATTATCTGAAGACATACGCACTATTCTAAACATTATATCATCACTTCTGACAAAACTGCATTAATGGAACGGGGATTTCGTATTGCACTTTGGAACGCCAACGGACTCATGCAGCACAAACAGGAACTACACACCTTTATAATAGACCAGAACTTGGACATAATATTGATTTCAGAAACGCATTTTACGCAACAACACACATTTAAAATTCCTGGTTTTGACATATACAACACAAATTCTCCGGATGGAAGAGCACATGGAGGGTCGGCTCTACTCATTAAGAGTACTATTGTTCACTACCAGTTACCTCCATATCAAACGGATGAGATTCAAGCCAGTAGTGTTGTGGTAACAGACTGGATGGGTCCACTTCACATATCCGCTGCTTATTTTCCGCCACGATATAGACTGTCTCCTGAAATTCTTGTCACGTTTTTCAACAGTTTAGGAAGACGGTTTATAGTTGGAGCTGATTTTAATTCCAAAAGTACATACTGGGGCTCTAGACTAACATCTCCAAGAGGAAGAGTTCTACTTACTGTGATTCAAGATCTTCAGTTATCATGCTTGTCTACAAGTAAGCCCACGTATTGGCCGACTGATGAAAACAGAGTGCCAGATCTTTTAGACTTCTTCGTGACGAAAGGTATTCCAGACGTTTATGCGAACATTGAATCAAGTTTCGACCTGTCATCCGATCACTCACCGGTCATCGTTTCGCTCAGTCAAAACCTGCAAACTCAATCGCCTCTTCCAGCCTTACACAATAAACATACTGATTGGGATTCGTTTAGAACTTTAGTGGAAGCAAATCTTGATTGCAACTTGAGATTAAAAGACACGACCGATATCGACAGCGCTGTAGAACATCTAACTAAAACGATTCAAACTGCTGGCTGGGAAGCTACACCGGTTATTAGGCTCTCAAAACAAACCGCATATCTACCAGGTTACTTAAAACAGGCCATTACTGAAAAACGACGACTTCGACAAAATTGGCAACGCTCTAGGAACCCGCATGACAAAAGGCTCTTCAATAACGCTGCCCAAACTTTGAAACGAATGTTACGGAATTTTACTAACGACTCAATACAACAATATTTGGAACTCTTGTCTCCTGACAACAGGACAAACTATTCTTTGTGGAAGCAAATGAAGAAAGCTAAACGTCCGAAGCAACACACATCTCCATTTAAAACTTCAACTGGTTGGGCTAAAAGTAATCATGACAAGGCTGAAGCGGTTGCCGAGTACCTATAAGAGGTTTTTAAACCTTTCCCATCTGAATGCAATCCAGACGATGATAAAGAATTATTTGAATTTTTTAGTTCTCCGTTTCAAACGAGTCCTCCAATAAAAGTATTTAAATTGTCTGAAATAAAACACACCATTAAAGTAAATTTGAGTTCGAATAAAGCACCAGGTTTTGACCTCATCACGGGGAAAATTTTGAAAGAACTTCCTGACAAGGCCCTTAGGCTGATTACAATAATTTTTAATGCAATATTACGTCTTGATTACTTTCCTTCTTACTGGAAAGTTGCTCAAATTATAATTATCCTAAAACCTGGGAAGCCACCACACGAAATATCATCTTATAGACCAATAAGTTTGTTGCCAATTCTTTCAAAAGTATTTGAAAAATTATTGCTTCAGAGATTACGCCCAGTACTGGATACCATAAATCTCATTCCGAATTGCCAGTTTGGTTTCAGAGAAGGTCATGGCACGAGTGAGCAAATTCACAGAGTTGTAAACAACATCTACAAAGCACTTGAAGAAAAGAAATATTGCTCCACGGCATTTCTTGACATCAAGCAAGCCTTTGACAAAGTGTGGCATGCGGGTCTTCTTTTTAAGATTAAACAAAATCTTCCCCATCAGTATTACTCAATTATTGCTTCTTATTTGGAGGACCGATACTTTACAGTGAAATATAAGGACGAACAATCATCTCTAAAATTAATTGAAGCTGGTGTTCCTCAAGGAAGCGTGCTGTCTCCTGTTTTGTACACCATTTACACTTCTGATCTTCCACAAAATGACAACACTACAGTGGCAACATTTGCCGACGACACAGCCATTCAGGCAATACACGAAGATGCATAAGTTGCATCTCATAACTTGCAGCAACACTTAGACAGCGTACAAAATTGGCAAAAAAGTGGCGTATAAAAACAAATGAACACAAGAGTCTGCACGTCACATTTATACTAAAACGGGAAACATGTTCTTGCGGTAATTAGCGATTTTCTGTTTTTTCTCACGAAAACGTATGAAAAATCAATTTTTTTAAAGATTTTGGCCTTAGTATGCATTTTATGACAAAATTGTATATAATTAAAATTATTGAAAATTAAAAGATCTACAACTTTTATTCAGAGCATTTTTCTCTACAGAGCCTAGTTTAGTGTGAAAGAGTGATTTTCCATATTTTTAAGCCGAGCTGAGGTTGATTTTCATTTTGCGTCTTGCACTCATGATTAAAATAAGATTATGTTTATTGAGGTTAGTTTTTTGTTTATTTCTAATGTTTTATTACTAATTTTAGGTTATTTTTAATTATTTGTATTGGCAAGAGAAAGTTGTGTGAGTGTTTCACACCAGATTTTTTTTCATGGTATACAATTCCTGTTCCTGATCCGCTATTGCACGGACGTAAACCAGGTAGATATTTAAACCTTTTTATGATTCTTTTAAACTGTTGATAGTATTTAAACAAATTATCGCCTTGTTGATGTTAGTTAGAGACGTATGTGATTGCTGGTTGATATATAATTTGGTGTTTGATATAAGTAAACTAACAAAATGCGTTTGTAACTTTCCTAGAACGAATTAAACAATTTTTAAGGCTAAATTTTTGGGATTAAACAAAATCATTCAATGTTAAACACATTCAAATTATCCAAAACAAAATAATTATTTGTGCTTTTACACAATTCCCGTTTTACGTTATAGACAATACCCTTTGTTCTGATTTACAACTCCCACGTGTATTTGGTTCGGCTGAAAGACTCATAACAATTTTCATTAAAAAATATTGACAGACATACAAATCCGCTTATAAGAGAAAATTAGTTCATTGTGTGTACGAGGTGACCCAGTTAACCCTTTATAGGGCAGTAATATGGGGGAAAATATACATGTTGTAAAATGTTAAATTTTGTTTTATAGAGACTTGAATAATGTATTTCTAGTGCCAGAACAGTAAGATATTTCCTTTTTGTTGATGTTAAGCCCTGGTAAGTATACTTACCAAGGAACGTTTATTGAAATCGGAATCGCATAATGTTTAGTGGTAAGAATGCTTATTAATACAACTTGTAATCTTATATAACAGAAAAATGTGTAGAAAACTTATTTTATATTTGCATGAATGCATGCTTTCCCGTAAAAAAACTCGAATTTTCTGAGCACGTACAAAAGTAACAACAAAACAACACGGTATCATACGCTGGTATGAATCTTTACCACATTCGTGTAACTCATGAATGAAATGGTCGCTGCGCACTAATTTCAATATGTGGATAGCCTACTTACCAGAGAATATCTGTAAACCCATAAAATGCCATAAGGTTTAAACTGCATAGCTTATTCTTTAAAAAAATCGACCTTATTGCCAGTGGTAAGTATACTTACCAAAGACCTATGAAGGGTTATGAGACGTATACACCAATAGCCATGAAATCATTTCGCATAAAATGAAGAAGGAAGGAAGACATTGACTATTAGTTTCATAAAGTGAAAGCACGTATTATTCAAAAATTTTCATTTTATTCACCCGCTATAAAAATAACAGATTGCAATTTTTGAATAAGAAAGAAATTATCTTCCAATTTTTACTAATGAGATCCTTACTGTCTGTTTTGTTTCGTTTCCTTCCAGAATAATTTTAAGGTAAGTAAACATTAAACAAGTCAACAGGAAACTGTACTATATATAACTTAAATATTTCAGAATAAAACTTGTTTGGTTTATATGAGATGGATAATTATTTATATAATGACAATAAATACTTTTTTTTACTAAAATGTGCTGATCGCAGTGAATTATAGTGGATTTTTAATTCAAATACTTTTTGAGGCAATGTGAGTGGAAGCAATAACTTGAATGAATAGTGCTTTAATATGTTATATATCTAGGTTATCTATGTTTTGTGCAGTTACTGTAATTACTAACATTAGCAAAATTGGAGCTTCACGGGTGAGAATAATTTTTTCATAATTTACCTCAAACATAAGTTATAGCCTTAGCGAAAGTTTCCCGACCATTAGCTAACTAATTTTGTCATGTACGCGTAACAAACTGTTTTTGTTTTTAGTAAACATTAAAATATGTGCAAAAATTCTTCTTTAATGTTTCTTCAGGATGTAGAAATAAATATATATTACTACCATTCCACATTGGCTTCGCACGCGAAACATGTGGAATCATTTTTTTAAAATAAATATGTAACAGAAATTGTGTAGCTGCTAGATCGACTGTATACTCCAACGTACACACACACACTTACACACACACACACTTACACACACACACACACACACACACACACAAAACATTTTGATAAATTCCCCCCGCGTACGTCTCTCGCTAGTATTTATGTGCATGCATTATTATACTGTCTTCATCAACAATAATAGACACACTCACACACGCGTGCGCGCACAAACAAACACACAAAACGACGTTTGATAATTTTCTCCGTCTACTTCAACAGCAATTCGTAATCACATGTGTACACACACATAAATATTTATGAAAATCTTCGTTAGGGCCCTTAGGGTTATCATTTTTGAAAATTTTAAAATAAAATGTTGCTATGAATATAAATACTAATATGCTGTCAAAATTTCATGAAAATCGTTCAGTAGTTCTGAAAATTATCCTGCACAAAATAAACACGCTTGCCTTTATAATATTAGAATAGAATAACACCTCATCCAGCATATCTCAGTTTCGCTTAGATTGAACCTAACACATAGTTCTTCTATGCCAAAATATCTATGCATTTATTTCACCGTATACGTCTCATTATACAGTAATTAGTAGCGTAATAATTACAAAGCCTAAGTAAATAGGAGAAGTTATTATAAACGCTACGGAAAAAATTAACATGCATAGCAAACTGATACGAATTACGTAACTACAAAAAAATTATGAAATTAAACTCAAGCAATAGAATAAGCAATAATGTTTTTATTAAAATACAAGATATTTTAAAACTAGAAAGTCGGTTGTTAAGGAAATACCAAATTTAAAAAAAAACGAATTTGGTTGATAATTAGAAAACTAAGTACTTGTGAGAAGTAAGCCTTTGTTTTTAAGTTTCATTAAAAAAAGAAACAAATACGTACAGCGTTAGAACTTTTATAATATCATTGAATATTAATTCACTACGTTGGTCTCTGTGGAAAAGTAACTTAATTACAAAATAAGACGTGAAGATTGTAAAAATTTAAAAACCAACCTGCTAAATTCTCGACCTTTACCGTAAGTTTCGATCTCCTTCTTTTATTGATTGTAAAATAATAATAGTCAACATTGACGTGTTTATACTGACAAGCCTACAACATCTTATTGTACCGGAAAACAATTTAAAAATACAATAACATTAACCAAATTAAACCTCTCCATTTGTTGTTTTTTCTTTTCTACATAAAATTAGATGAATAGGAATTGAGTGAATTTAAAATTAAGATAATAACGTGTCTCTGAACAGCGCAGAACAAATTGAACACTTAAATGGAAACTAGAGAATCAATATTAATGCAGTTTAAATTTACACTATTTGTTAATCTAAGAAACATTTTAATTACTTAGAAAAGTGTTATATATTTACTTATTTTTGGTTTCTTTAGATGCATAAAGTGAAAATTTTGTTATTTGTTTGTAAACTTTGAAATCGGTTGATTCCAACTCCAACTTTCTTGTTATAACTTATTAGTTCTACTTGAAAAGGAGTAGTTTGAAACAGTTTCTATAATAGGTATTCTTTACACACGTAGTATCTAGATCGCTATAAATTGTTTAGAATGCATTGTTCGCTAAATAATACATTGGTTTAATTCAAGTTAAGACTTTAAATTTAATATTTTGTTTGACTTTACATTTATGTCAACGATTTAGTAGTTTTGTGTTACTACAATATTTATTGTTCGTCCAATAAAAAAATAAATAAAACTAGTATTCATCTCAAACACCTTTAGTGGAAGTTGTTCAGAAAATATATGTTGATTAATTCATTGAAACTTTTAAACAAAATTTTTAAAAATAGTTTGTATTAAGGGGGTACAGACGTTTAAAATTTAAAAAAAATCATTTTATTTTTATTTTATTTTATTAATTCATCATGTGAATGCCGAAGCTATACGGCTACTCGACAACACAGATCTGAATAGGAGCCTTTCTCGTGTAAAACCATTTGAACTGGTGTAATGAATAGTATAAAGTTATTAATTTGTTAGTTAATAGTTACTTGTATATATTTTGAAATGTTTTGTTAAATATTAATGATTAGTAAATTTTATAAATAGTGTATCAGAATATCAAACATAAACTAGGAACTATTAGTTGGTAAATTCTCAGATTAATAACTTAGATCAATAAGTTAAAAAAAATTGTTAGTTAGTCTTAAACTAGTCAAAATAAATTTAAAAAAAAAGAAAGAAGAAAACATTTATTAGTCTACATAGTTCTCTGATTCATTCTTTATTTTTTAGCTGTAGTATAATACTTGTGACATCTTAAAAATTAATAAAAGAAATGATCGTGCCCACCAACTTTTCAAACTTTTGACTTGTTTATTGTTTACTTTTCGTTTCATTTGAATTCTATTAGTATTACAGTTTTCCTTTACAGATGGAATCGTGTTCAAGAATTGGCTGTGATGTTGTGAATCCTTTTTTATGGGAAAGTAATCTAGCAATTTGCGCTGTACCCTTTGCATTTACTCTTTAGGTTTTAGTATTGCTTAAGAACTTATACATGTTGCTTTGTGCTCTTTTGAAATACGGTGTTTTTTCGGAAATTATGTTTTCTCCACTACGGTATCATTTACTCACACACTAATTTATTAAGATTGTTCCTTCAAGTTTTGGCTAAAGTATCGTCATAACGTTCTTTATCTAGTATACCAAATAATTTGCCACTATAGACCAATTCTTAATTTTATGAGCTACATGAGTAAATACTTCAAAATTTGGCCAATATTAGACTAAGTCAAAAAAATATTGTATAAAAAATTAAGACTTATAAATAAGCAACATATTATTGGTATACACTATAAAAGACAATTCAATTAATAAAATGGTTTTTGTTGAAATCTTATAGAATCTATAGTAGTAACTGGGAAAATGGTACCAGAAATTTACTAAATTAACGTGTGTGGAATACAAACGTCTGAGACCCCTTAAAACAAACTATTTTTTTCTTTAGTTGAAAGCTCCGCTATTACGGCTCAGATATTTGGACTGTCTAACCCAGATTAATAAGCAGAAAAAACAGCTATGGAAATTAATTTCCGGAGGAGAAATTGTTAGTTGACTGCTAGTAAGGAATGAAAAGTTTTTAAAACAGATTGACAAGCAGGTTTTATTGATTGACAAAAATTTAAGAATGACAACTCATCTAGTACGATCGTTTGTAAAGAATGGAAGAGGACCGGTTGCCACAAAATATTCCGCTATGGATTCCAGCTAGACGGGTGAAGCGAGAACGACCCAGAAAGAAGTGAATGAGTTGTGTTGTAAAAGCTATGGAGAGAACAGGCCTAAGGGATGAAGACGTGTTTGATAAAAGAAATGGCGTTTTGGGGTACGGTAAATAGCCTAGTACTGTAGATAGCCGTTGTAATAATAATCATCAACATCTGTCAAGGAATAGGTTCCATGTACTGTTCCGGCATCCATCTCTTTTTTGGTCTTCCCAAGCCTCGCTTCCCTCTAGGTTTATATTTCCATGCACGCAGAGGAAGTCTGTGAGCTGGCATTTGATGTAAATGGTTGGACCAGTTTCTCTTATACGAGGTATGGCTATTAAATAACGAGACTGACGTTGTAAAAGTTGTATTTTTATTTTATACAATATCACTTATTGTTACCTTCAATATATACTCCTTCTCTATCCCTACAACGCTCCATGCGAATTTTCCATTGTTGGAAACAGTGCTGGAAGTCATCTTCTGTCAGCTCCTTTAGTACACGTGCCACTTTCTCTTTTACAGCTTCCACAAACTCAAATCTTGTCTCTTTTAATGTAGATTTCACCTTAGGGGACAGATAGAAGATAATAACATGGGATGAAACGTAATTTTTAACTAATCATCCGGAAACGAAGCGCCAATCCATGCACTGGAAGAGCCGAGCTTTACCGAGAGCCAAAAAAGCTCGAATTAGCAAGTCAAAATTTAAAACAATGATGATTGTTTTTTTTTATATCCATGGGATTGTGTACTTTCACAGGGTTCCTGAAGGCCAAACAATTAACCAATGTTACTACCTTGAGGTACTTTCTAAACTATGACAAAAAGTAAGGAAAAACCTCCCGGAAATGTGGAAGGACATGGGTTCTCCATCAAGATAATGCGCTAGCTCATTCCACGTTATCTGTCAAGAGGTTCCTAGCTAATTACAGCAACTAAGTGCTACCATCTCATTCGCCAGATCTTGTACCATGTGACTTCTACCTGTTCCCTAAGGTGAAATCTGCATTAAAAAAGACAAGATTTGAGTCTGTGTAAGCTGTAAAAGAGAAAGCGGCACTTGTTCTGAAGGAGCTGATAGAAGATGACTTCAAGCACTGTTTCCAACAATGGAAAATTCGCACAGAACGTTGTAGGGATAGAGAAGGAGTGTATATTGAAGGTGACAATAAGTGATTATGTAAAAAATTAAATATTTTACGTCAGTCTCGTTACTTAATAGCCACACCTCGTATACCTATTCTTAACGTTTATTTCACTATAATAATAATAATAATATTATAATATTTGCATTATATGTGAAGCACATCAAATGTGTTATCGAACGATGGCAGGCAAATGGAAGTCTACGATGGTGTTATTATTGCAGAATGTGAATTAATGGAAGATTCAATTTTTAGTTCAGCTGGTTTTCTCGAGTATTATTTTGTCTAATGAATGCAGTTAATGTAAGAATCAAAATATTGAGTGTAAAATGAAACAGTTTGTTGCATACAATAATTACAAATTGTTCAGTACATTAATGTTCTTAAATGCAAATAACGCACAAAACTTCATACTTAGTTCGACAATCATAATTACTCCAAACGTATAATTATGCTAACATTTCAGGAACGTCTTGATTATAATTTAGATTTTCTACTATTATTATTATAAATGTAACCATTCAGTGATTCAATAGTTTAGACGGATACCATAGTTGTAGTATGTCAAGTTCCACAAATGATATTAAACTTGTTCTAGTATACTGTTTTGTATTTCAATATATCACACACATATGTATGCAAAATATATTATATTACTCAGTCTTCAGATACATATTCCATTAATAAATAATGTTATTTTGCTGCTGGAATAACTCATATCAACCTACATTAATGGCAATATTGTGTTAAAGTAACATTACATCATTATTTAGATACCTATAATTACACTAGATGTCTTAATAACACCGAATATATTCAATCTAAAATAATACTTCATCACATAATACTTGAAATCGTATTAATAATATGTAAAATAAAATCAATTAGTTCGTTTAAACTGTTGTAATAACGAGTTTCTAAACAGTTTTTTTAATAAGAAAGAAGGATTTTATAATAAGTTTGCTTGTTTTCAATCTTTAATTAGCAGATTTGAAATTTTTTACAGTTTGTCAAAACACTCATCTCTGAACTATTTAATACTAAACAACCCGTAGAAAAATTGTAAACCCTACAATTTTAATATATATTACGTTATTAAATTTGTATTGCAACACTGTGCAGTAATGAACAATTGAAGAGAAAGGTAAATAAAGAAGAAATTTTTGATTTATTAGTATTTGAGTGAACTAGTAAAATATAATAATTGAAAATCGAATCATTACTTTACTTATCTAGTTAATTTTTGATTATTTTCTGACAAATACATGACATTTTTGGAGAATCGGATCGGATATCATTTTTGAAATAGCCCCATTTGCAAGTCAATTAGAAGAATTAAGAGTAGTAGGCCCTATGTAGAGCTATAATGAAATTTGACTAGGAACGTTGTTTATGAGTAGTTAGTACGCACATGAGAGGCAATTCTACCTTGCTAAGTCATATAGATGTAGTCTGATAAAAAAAATAGTAATTAAATTTTCTCCATAGTACTAGTCATACCGTAGTAGTTGTATGAAACACTTAGCCTAACATAACTTGTACCTTTTATTAAAAATTCATACAATTTTATATATTTGAATACACTTTTTAAATATTTTGTAAATGTAAGTCTTACAATAAAAATTATACAAAATACATATTTTATTAGTACTGAAACCATTGTGCCTTATTTTTTCTATCTTGCATAATTAACGCACTCACTCAGGCTCTGATTTCCATTTTCCCAACCACTTTCCATTTTTGGACAATTTATTTTACTTTGTATGCAGAATTGGATGTGACTTATTTTTTTAGACATCCGTCCCGTAAATAATTTTCAAAAATTTATAAAAGGAAGGAGTAATTCAGTTACTGAAAATGCTGGTTTATTTACTGCTTCCGTCTTATGTCATTAAAGCTAACTTATATAAAAACATTACAAGTAAATGTATACGTGAAAGTTTCATCCAAAGCTCTTTTGAGTCTAACTAAGGGTGGTTTTATTTAAAATTCTACTTGAATATCAATGTAGATTAAGAAATGAATGAAGAAAAATATTCAAAAAATAATCCATTGTTGAAGCTACAGAAATTCCTGACTGTAGTTTAAAAATTATATCCGCGATCGAAGGCCGGAATTTGGCGTGTGAAGCGATCAGAGAGTGAAGACATTTAGTTTTACAAGAAAACTAGCAAACCCACTCTCTGTGCTTCAAGGCAAAATAAACTTAAAATTAATTCTTATACAAATTTATACGTCAAAAGCTGAACCATTAATGTATCATTAAAACCAATTTAGTTCTAAAAACAGAAATTTTTTAATATCAGTATGGCTCACTTGTGCTAGGGGAGAATGCGCTTGAGAATAACTAAATATGTGGTAAAGGAGACGCTTGCCCATAACGGTCAGGTGGAGTGTTAAATTAATTGCACTCGATCTGTTGATACCAGGGCTACAAAAAATAGTTCTGTTTCTTATCACGTAGTCACCCAATTATATGACTGAACCATTTAAGGTCAGAAGAGGTAGAGGTGTAAAAGTCACTAGTCATAGTTAGCTCCTCTGAGTGTAATGAATTTCACTATACAACCAGACCCTGTGATGAATGAAGTGAAGTTGTCATTTTCAGGGTGGAAAGTGGGTGCTTTTCAGATGGCTTGGCATGCTGACAAGCAAACTCTTTCAACTCAGTGAGGAAGGCAATGGTAAACCACCTGACTCCTCGTTTTGAGTTAGTAAAACCTCTAGAGGTTTAAAACAACTTTTCGGCTGTTGACTTAAACAACAAGGAAAATTAGGTAAAATATATTGCTTAAAAAATGGTAGAGCCTAAAATCTCTTGTATTTTTGGAAAATTTATTTGACTATCTATGCAGAATTGGATGTGACATTTTTTTTAGACATCCGTCCCGTAAATAATTTTCAAAAATTTAAAAAAGGAAAAAGTAATGGACGATGTCATATTGTAAGGCCGTATTGCACAATATTGAATACACAACTGTCAGACACCTGACTGCTTCATACAATGATAAATGCCTGGCGGTTTATAATATGCATGTAATGTATTAAATTTTGATGGTGTCCTGAAGGCCTAATACTGATTTTTTTTAGTGCTTGTTTTAGCCACAATGGACCACTTCAATCAATATGGAAGCTTTCAGTCTCTTTTTGGCGGGATATTCTCTCATATTCTGTTTGGCTGCTTCTGAAAATTCCCACTTCTTATACTCTCTTTTCTGTGTCGTAAGCCGATGGCCGAAATCCTTGATGACCTGTTTGTATTTGGGTGAATTTTTCCGTTAGATCTTCGTGATTTAGTCCACGTTCTTGTAAATCCCTTTTGATTTCTTTGTGCCACATGTATGCGTTACCAGCGTCCGTTTATCGTCTCATTGCATGGTCAATTATTCTGCGTAAATGTCTGGTGTTTGGTGTTCTTAGTATATGGCCAAAGTATGACAACCGTTTCTTGCGCATGGCCAATGTTATTAAACTAAGGCTATAAGCATAGGCTACAAGGCCATAGACTATGTATCTAGGTCATAGGCTATTAGCATAAGTTATAAGTTTATATTATAGCCTATATTACTTTCGAAGCTTAATTAAGCATTTCAACAGTAGTGACTTGCAGACAAAATATGCATTTTTAAAACTAAAAAGTAACACAAATAGGAGTGATGTTCGTATTTTTGAAATCCTTTGGATAGTTTCTGAGGTAAATTTGTACAAACAAATATTATTTTCTTATTATACTGTGGGTAATACGGAAAACTAACCATACTTTATCGAAAGTATTCCTAGTGAATAAAATTTAAATCAAGGTGATTGTTCACAAAAGCTTCAAAAAAGGTGGTGTATTAAAAACAGCGGAGGTTGTTGCTTTACATAAAGAAACGCTAAAATTTTATAAATAAGGTTCTAAAACTTATGTTTATTTTATATCGAACACTAATGAAACATAAATGTTACTATTATTAATCAATTTTAGAACTAACGGGCTACAATATAATCAAGATTAACGTTATGCGTGTTGCATACATATTACGTTGCACTCAGAAAATCATCACAACCACCATAGTCGTAATCATTATTATCATTGAATGATTACCACAGCAGAGTATTAACACTAGTCCCAGTACCGAATTAATTATAACAATTTAGCCATTCAAACTTAACAACATCTATCGGTTGGTGTCGGATGTATTGATCACTTATTTATTATGCGACTCGTCTAATTTGCCTCAAGTTATAATGGACTTGGATTTTGTTTCCAATTAATGGATATTTATATACAAAAAAATCTGGTGTGAAACACTCATACAACTTTCTCTTGCCAATGCAAATAATTAACAATATAGTCTAACATTAGATTTAAACCATTAGAAAAATAAACAAAAAAAAATCTAACCTCAAAAAATATAACCTAATATTAATCATGAGTGAAAGACGCAAAATGAAAATCAACCTTAGTTAGGCTTAAAAATACGGAAAATCACTCTTTCACGCTAAACTAGGCTCTGTACAGAAAATTTCTTAAAATAAAAGTATTTCTTAAAATAAAATAAAATAAAAATTTGAAAAATCTACATGAAAACAATACTTTCCTTTCTATATTCTTATAGGCAAGAGAAAGTAAATAACATATATAAAGTAGAAATCCTATCTTTCAATTTTCTATAAATTTGATTATTATATACGCTTTTGTCGTAAAATGCATGCTAAGGCTAAAATCTTAAAAAATCGATTTGTTTTACAGATTTTTATGAAAGAAAATAGAAAATCTTTAATTACCGCTAAACTATGCGTTATACAAAAAAATGTTTAGAAAATAAAAGTTGAAGGATTTTAAATTCTGTACTATTTTTAATATATACATTTTGCGGTAAAATGCATAAAATTTAAGCCGCAATCTCAAAGAAACAATTTTTTACGTAAGAAAGCCTCTTCAAGAATTCCAGCAGATATGGCACCTACCCAATCTTGTAAAGCATAAAAAATGTAGTAAATGAGGCGATTTTTAGAAAAAAAAATCGTAGGGCCTATTTTTGAGAAAATCGCAAAAAAGTGAAATTACTACTTCTGGTCAACCGATTTTGATGAAAATGTTCGTGTCGGGTCCGGTAGTAGTATCAAACTTAAGTTTCAAGTTTCAAGTTCGTACGATGTTTCGTTCTTGAGATATTTTGTTCACACACACGCACCACACACACACACACATACACAGACACACACACACGCGCACACACGCGCACACACACACGCACACAACAGACACACACCAATCGCTAAAAACATGTTTTTGGGTTCAGGAGGGGGTCTAAAAAGTGTAGATCCGGTAAAAACTCGATTTTGAAAAATCTACATGAAAACAATACTTTCCTTCCTATATATTCTTATAGGCAAGAGAAAATAAATAACTTATATAAAGTAGGAAAATATATTTCCTACTATCATCATGAAGAAAGAATCATCATCATAAAGAAAAAATTATCGGGAAGAATTTTGTTTCTGTTTTCATTTATTTATTTAATTTATTACTCCTCCAAAAGAGCAAAGCCCTTGGAGGAGAAATTACTCTAATTACAACAAACATATTAACCCTTGTGGCGAAGAGAAATCATAGACTCCAAGTAAGAGTTCTGTCCTAGCTGAATTAGAAATTTTTTGATCAAGATAAACTATTTTTTGATTGGACGTAAACTTAATAAAATGTATTGGTTACGGACAGAAAGTCATCTCTTTCATTGGAAAACAAAATTGTGTAAAAAGATATCCTCAATCCTCTCTGAAAGTACAGCCTTCAACTATGGGGGACTGCTAGTAACAGTAATATAAATATTATTCAAAGGTTTTAGAAAAAAGTATTAAGAAGCTTGGTTTGCAAGAAACACTTAAGTGTATGATTACTTAACACTCCATTTGTTAAAGAAGGTATGTAAGAAGGTTCAGGAAAAAATATCATCTCAAATTGTCAACACTTATAAATCATTAGGCTCTAAATTTACTCTAGTTAGTATTTACTCTAGAAGTTTAACCACTAGACGTTTAAAACAGCATCAAGTCTCGGATTTCGGTGACAGATTATAAAAAAACAATAACTAAAATAAAGAAAATTTAAAATAATTAAACAAAAAATTTAACATAAATAAATAACAGGCTAAATATTTTATTAACAACATTAATTGAAAATTTAAAATAAGTTAAATTGCTTAAAATATAATATTTTTAGATGTTTTTTTATAGAAGGGCTTTATTGGAAGCCCTTCTCCTTTGTGTTATTTGTATTATATAATTCACTTATAGTAGCTTCTTACTGATTGTTTAGGCCTATAGTAATTACTCAATGAAAAAATAAAATAAAAAATTATCATGAGCTAACATTTTCAAGATAAACAAACAAATATTAGTTTTTGTATGCTACAAATAGCTGAATTACAAATGCACCATGGAGCTCAGAAATGGTGTTTGTCTATACAATATTATGCTATTTCATAGTAACGTGTATAAATGACCAAACGTATTAATGTAGCCTACGTAATTACGTGTAATTCATGGCTAGGGGTCAATTAACATGGACGGTACACGTATTTCAGTGCACATTTAGTCAACTCAGACGCAATTAACCACACGCAAAAGTAGGCCTATCCAATTTACTATTTTTAACTTTCAGATTACTGATCTGTGACTTGAATATTTGTTTTTAATTCACTGTGAGATATAGTTTTCATTATACGTTATTCAGTACATATAAATTACAGTATATTGGTTTGAATCAATGTTAAATTTATTCAATAAATGAGGTAGATGTCTCAAAAACTCTACTGATAAGATAGATCCCAGTATCATTTTAAATCTTTATGTCGTGCGCCGAATGAACGTTTGAAAAATTTATAAGTCCATGAAGTATTTGTAAAAATTCTCCGTTTCATTCAAGTGTAAAATTGTCTGACCCTTTTCTTGTGCTTTGTAGGTCATGAAAGTTTCTGCAAGAAAGAATAATGCATCCGATTTTTTAAATGAGCTCTACTTTAACAATGTTCAGCTGCTAAAATACTTGTAAAAAAATATTGTATATAAAATAAAGTTATATCACTCGTTACATTATCCCCGGCAACAACTCCTATTTATTGAAAATATCTGGTAAGGCTCTCCATTTCATTGGCTGATAATGATAGTGCATAAAAGTAGGCCTACCAATCATCAAACTTATTTCAATACCGTTTCAAAAATCAAAAGACTCGATTTTTTTATTCCTAACATGTGTAAGTTGCAATCTGTTAAATTTAAGAACAATAAGTAACCACATGAACCAATGAGATGAGGACAGGTATAACATGTAAATGAGATTACTGTAGTCTTGTATAGATTCAGGCCGACCAATCCTGAATGAGTATGGTTAAATGTTAACCCAACCATCAAAGTACACCGGTAACCACTGTCTAACATTCAAATCTGTATATAACTGTTTTTTTTATCCCTAATTTGTGTACGTTGCAATCTGTCCAATTCAGAACAGTAAGCAACCTCATGACCCAATGAGATAAATATGATATGTATGACGTGTAAATGAGATGTAGTCTTGTACAGACCCAGGCCGACCATTCCTGATATAGTATGATTAATTGAACCCCAACCATGAAAG
Source organism: Catonia carolina (assembly GCA_035578175.1). NCBI lineage: Eukaryota > Metazoa > Arthropoda > Insecta > Hemiptera > Achilidae > Catonia > Catonia carolina. The sequence goes on along the minus strand of JAQMRL010000001.1, from coordinate 327,100,164 downwards.
TACACCGGTAACCACTGTCTAGTATTCAAATTCGTATAAAAGTAACGACCTTTACTAGGATTTGAGCCAGGAACCTTCGTCTCCGAAAATCAGCTGTTAAACAGCTGACTAGTGGTGACGACGTTATCTCTAGACCAATCCGGTGGGTTTGTATACAACTAAAGTAACTATTTTTACTAAGATTTCAACTACGGAACCTTCATCTCCAAAATCAGCTGTTAAGCAGCTGATTCGCGGCTACGATTTTACCACTGGACCAAACCGGTGGGTTTACGCAATGAATCACTAAAGAAAATGATTCTGCTTCAAACTTTAAACCATGGTTACAAAATTAAAACGATTGGATTATTAAGTGTTCAATTTTTCCGCCGCTGTATCAGCTTATAGAGATTAATCGGATAAGTCTTGTTAGACCTTTTTAGACTATTTTTTATTTTTGTACAAATCAAAACAGTTATTTTACGTTCAAAGGATACCTAAAATTATTGGGTAGCTACTTTATACTGTTAATAAGATTCTTTCATTGATTAAACTGCTCTTTTATCGCAGGTTAAATGATTTGATTCCCTTTTCATATTTTTAATCGTTATACGAGGTTTAATCAAAAATAAAGGAAATTGTAGTTTTTCTAAAAAAATTATTTGTTCATCTTTATCAATTTTGTCCCCTTCAACGTAATCTTCCCCAGATGTAATACACTTGCACGAGCGCTTTTTTCCAATCTTTGAAGCACTTCTAGAACTCACTTTTTTATTAAAGTGTAGTAAAGTTTAAAGTAGAAAAGTGTGGTAAAAATAGTAGATTCGCCACAAGCCACTATCAACAATTATTCGACTGTGGTACTACACTTGATGTCATTTTTCACACAAAATTTAATGACAAACTTTTTGATTCATTTTTTCGTAACAAATCGCCGAACGAATGCAAACACATATACTCTTTTCAACTACTAACAATAAACTGTGCATTCAAAATGACTGCAAATGCGTATATTATGTTAGAAACAGGTGTACCAACAAAGTAAAATATCAATTTTAGAAATCGGATTAACAAAACCCGCGAAATTAAAAAATTTTCGTTTTTTTTAATCAAACCTTGTATATTGGCTTGCGTTAAACGGAAATGACGGGTTTACTGCAGCCATCTAGGAGAGATTCCATAAAAACTATAGACCTATACGTTTTTTCAGGTTTAGGTAATAATTCCAGTGAGTCACGGATCTCTCGCTACCAATCTGTTCATCTAAACTCTATTGCAAATTTTCTAAATAAAATAGAGACTAATTACCCCGTAGCTTAATCAAGCCAGTTCCTGTTAGTAAGATATAAATAAAAGCCTACAGTGACTATAAAGCCTATTGTATAACTTATCCCGTTGTTAATCGTACTTTAACAAAACCAATGAAGTATTTTTACTGTCTAGTTCTTCATTGTTTTTAAGCATACACAAAGCCAGAGATTTTAATAGTAATTTATCATACGAGTATATTAAACTTGCTTTTGTAAATTGATAAATGAAAGAAATCATGAAAATTTTGTAAAGAAATAACATAATAGTGTCTGCGTCTAATTACAATAGGGATTTAAGATGAAGTTAGGTATGTTAGATTAAAGTAAACGTAGGCGTAACTTAAAAGGAATAAGTAAGTAATATAATTGTTTAAACAAACTTTTCCACCTTCGTATAGCAAAATATTATAATAATATGAAACGCATTATATAACACAAGTACACAAAGCTACCCTTATAAAATTTAGGCCAATACGGCAAGATTAAATCTACCCTTTACTCTCTTGATAAAACAAAACACGGTTATTATTTTGTGGAAAAGGCTTCATATAACAATATATCACATAATACTCTTATGTATTATCTTGTAAGGAGAATGTTACAGAGTGGGTTAAAAAGTTAATTTGGTTATGATCAAAGATAAGAAAACGTTATTACTTTTGTAAACGTTAACTGAAATTATGTAGTGATAATAATGACAAAAATAATAACAACAGAAACAACAGCGTATTTGCAATTTAACAGATTATTCAATTAGATTATACTTAACTAAATATTAAACAATAAAATAATCTTTACAGATATTATAAGTTATTATAATTCGTTGTCTGGTAGTACAGCCTCTGAAAAGATAATTAAGTTTTTTTGTCTGAAAGAATTGAATGTCACCAAAATATATTTCAAAAATTTTTTATACTCGTACTATTTACGTTTCAATAACTTTAGAGTGGATTTCATTTCACAGATGATAGCTTTTTAGTAAAACTTCTAATACAAAAAATTAAAATGTCATATTTCAATTTACACGCATCATCTGATTTTAATTGGTTTATTTTAAATTTTTTAATTCAATTAAAATTTTGGTTTTTAATTGTGTATTTCAACAAAATAACATTATTATTTTAGGTAACCTAAATAACAAGATAAATGTTAATACGTAATTTCAGTAGTAATAATTTTCTAATTGGATTAAGTATCTACACTTTTCTTTTTTGTGATATTTTCTTCTTGACCAGAAATTTTAATCCTTTTTGGATGTTTGTGACCATCACGGCTATTCTGAACTTGTTGGTTGCTACCCGAAACAATTCCATAAAGCTTATATGAAACCAGACACTCAAATTGGTGATCCAGGAAATAATTTTTTTCCGATATGATTCCTTTTTTATTCTTTTCCTTTCCAGAATGCGTGGTAATGGTTTGTACGTTCTTTCATTCCTCGTGATAAGTCTGAGTTAGATACCACAGCTTATGACACTTAACGATGTTGATTCAAGGACTTTCTTCTTTATCCGCAAGACTTCAACGTAGACACTTTCTGCGTTCATGATATTCTTAATATTCTCCTATACTGGCATGTTTCAAAGGTTTCAGGGTTGCTTGTAGTTGTCTTATTTAATGTGCAAGACTCTACACCACACAGAAGAACCGAGAGCACATTGCATCTCAGGATTTAGAGTTTAGTGTCCAGAATTAGGTTACAGCTCTTGAACACTGAGCTCATTATATTAAAAAGACACCTAGCCTTAAAATACGACAACTAATTTTCTGCGAGTTCTCCCACGCCTCGTCAATGGTGCTCAAATATGTACATTACGAGACTCACTCTACTCTTGTCTGGTTTACGCATAGATTTATGCCACATTATGTCTTCCTTGCTAATGGTCATGATTTTGTTCTTATTGGTGTTGATACTCAAGCCACAACATTAGCTGTGTTTACTGTTTTTTTTATGATTTTGAGGCCACATTGGACCACTAAGCCATTTAATTTCTAGTGTTCTTCGGGTAACGTAATGGTGGTCTAGCCTTTTGGTTTTGCCAGTACTTTTTGAGACAGTCCAATCTCTGTTTCCGTATCTCATCTGTAATCTCCACTGTGCGTCTTTCTGTTTTTCCCCAATAAAATTTTTGTGTTTTGAGAGTACTGTTTATTTTTTTCTATTGATGAAAATATTACTGTTCTAGAAAAGAGACAACTCAATGTATTTTGAAAACTTATTATTAATAATACACTGTTTTTTTTAATTCTCTAAAACCGTTATCGGTATTGTTGAGAAGATTCAAAGCCAGGAAATTTGGATGATGCTTGAGGCTTTCTTCATATTAAGAACTGAATTTTAATATTGTTTGAAAAAATGTCGATTTTAAGATCAGGCTACACCGATATATTATATCGGTGTTTTTAATATACCATAGAATTTGTAGGGCTCGCAGCCAAAATTTTGTTTGGGAACATTCGAGTTTATGTTTGTATTTGAAGTGTTGAATGTAACCCCACGACTGCGTGGGGGACATCCAATCCTGTAATATGCCCTCATGAATTTTAAAAGTGATTTGTATAAAATATTTTTTATCCGGATAAAAAAAAGAATGTTTGCCAACTAATAAGTGTACTAGTGTATGTGATTTGAATTATAAATATACAACTTATTTTATTTTTTTAGTATTAATCTATTTTAATTATATGCTGTAATTTTAATTATAAAACTTTCCAATAAGTTGTGGCATATTTTCTTGAATATTTAAGTTAAATATATTCCAAAATCTTATCGAGATTAACTAACAGTAAGTTTTGTTCAAGTAGTTCTAATGAACTTCTTTGAATGGTAACTAAATCTTACTTCTTTTTTCCTTTGACGGTAGTAGATTACAAAACAGTGTATTCGGTGCTTCAAGAAATAGAATACGATAATTTAAGTGAACTTTAAACTAAATGGGTCGCATCAGTAATTAGAAAGTCTACTGATACCAAAAAAATCAATGCCAATTACCATTTGCTCTTATGTATTTCATTAGAATTTCTATTTCGCTCTTAATTTGATTTACTTTGTAACAAAGTAAATGCCTTTACATCTTATTGAAATCAGATTGGCTTAATGCATTCTATCAGCCTAATTTCTGCAATTTAATTTTCGTCCTTCATCTACTCGCTTCAGTTCAAATTTCCAAGAATCTTTCGTTTATCAATCAAGATCAATGAAAATTTTAATATACTACAGAGTGAACCAGCCACATGTCATTGCTATTAATTTATTAGTAACAGTACTCATTTTATTCTCCCAAATAAGAAAATTAAATTATTTTTTTAGTGTATTTTAAGTCGTCTTGGTTATTAGCGATTACGTTGGAGTGAGGAAAGGTGGATTTTAACTTGTAATAATTTTCCAGACCCTGGCCGGGAGTCGAACCCAGGACTTCCGCTTTGCAGCGTAGCACGCTAACCACGGAGACTGTCACTAAAAATTTTACTATAGATTATAGTAATCTTTTTTTACAGCAATTTTAAAATTAGTCAATATATAAAATACCCAAAAACTATCTTTACTTTGTATAACTAAGGCTGAAGATCAGTCGTTTTGGCTCTTAGGCAGTAAGTCTCAACTTCCTCTTAGGAATAAAGCCCTCAAACAAGCTTGGACTTACGGGTTAGAGCTTCGGAGGATAGCTAATTCATCAAATTTAGAAATACTGGAGCACTTTCAATCAAAATTACTTTAATAGTGACGTCAAATTTTGTGAGTTCCGTTAGATTGCTTGCGACGATAATTTTCATTCGTATATTTTGTGATTAAAAAACATTTAGACGAAAATAACATTAGATGAGACATAATAAGTAGACAGGAAACGCTAATACAATGTTTGTTGATATTTAGTAGTTTTTAGTTGCATTTAAAATTCTTAAACAGAGAGTGAAGCGTTTCATTTTTGCTGATTTTGTACATGCTATAACTCAGTTCTCTGTAAAATGAATGAGAATTATTCTTTTCATCACAAAGCTAGTAAAACAATCTATTTTTGACATGAGTTTCAGATTTATTTCTGCTACCCATGAAAGATATAAAACCTCAAAATCACAAAAAATCGGAAATTCCTAAGTTCGAAATTTAATAATTAAAGACGGGAACCAAAATTAAGGGCTTAGAGTTTTTTATTATTTCTATACGTTGGAAGTACCTATAAAAATTTTCATCTAAGAGTTTCCTTCCTTTTAAAAATATCCTAAAGGTGGCCGACTTGAACATTTTTAGCACAAAATCAAACAAAATTTCTCTTATTTTTTTATTAATTTAATATTTATCTAATATACCTAATATTATCCTAGATGTGTTGAATAAAGTTATTTTGTTTTAAGTCTCTATTCCAAACCTGAAAAATTTACGTCTAATGTAAATGCTTAAAAACATTAAAGATGCTTGAAACAGTAGCAGAAAAATGGCTGCGTTTTAAAAAAAATAAAAATAGGTAAAAATAATTATAATTTTGAACTCTCCTACCATTGGGGCCATCTCAGTTAAATTATGAAAAATAAATAAAATTTTTAAGCCACAATCACCTTTGGACCACTTAGTATGGATTGACCTGAGTAAAACAAGGAAATTCAGAAATCAACAAGAAATGAAAAGAAATGAAAAAGTAAATTATTTGGATAAACTATACAAACATCTGATATTACTAGCAATCAATTCATTAAAAATAATTGTAACTCTAAATTTAAGTTAAAAGGATTCAAGTAATGTTAGATTAGTTCTCTTGATGTTAAAAATGTGTCGTTTTGGTCAAAAACTAGACAAATACTAAAGTATCAGACTCCATCTTTCGACATAACGATGGTAGTAGGATGATCTCTGATGAATGTAAAACCTCTGAATTTTTTATTCATCTATCTCAAGTTTTACAACTTCATCCGGCTGTCCAGAACCTTCTCTTAGTGCATGAAATTGATCGTTTGAAATCGAAACCTCTACAATTTGCCCTTCCCTCTAACCCTTTTAAGCCAATAAAAGTCTTTAATTAAATAAAATTAAGCACCTCCCTAAACGCAAATCTCTGAGCTGCGATCTCATAACAGCTGAGATTCTTCAAGAACTCCCTAGTATATTATATATGATTTTTATCTTTAACAGCATATTACAATCCACAAAATTTATAATTCAATGAAAATCTTGATTTATACACCGGATAAACTTCCATAAAACCTCTGAAAACTTCCACAAACTCCTGAAAATGACTCATAAACCGGATAAATTTTCAAAAAACAAGTTTCAGTGTTGTTTTATAAGCCTACTTCCTTTATGTTCTAACATTGTAAAAAAATTACTTCTCGCTAGGGTTTTATCGATTATAGAAAAACAGAATATATAACCACCATATCAACCCAGTTTCAAATCTGAGCACTCAAATTTTCGTAAACTATACAAAGCCGTGGATTTCCTTGCCTTTGTGTTAGTAACAAAACATTTTCCCATTGGAATATTTTTCTATATCAATCAAGATTTAGACAGAGTATGGATTGAAATATTATTATTTAAACTTTGCTCTTTGCCTTTTACCTACTATTTCGTATTAAAGCCATTTCTCACATATCGTTATTTTAGTGCCTCTCAAGGTAATGCAAGGTCTACTTATCACAAAATTTTTGCAGAAGTTCTACAGGGGTCTATTCTTTGCACCTCTCCTTCGTAATATTTACACTTCCGGGTTGCCAACATGATGCAGACTTGTTAAAATAAAAGGACAGACTCTGAATAACAAACAAACCAACTATTTTTTTTTATTGTCGCGTCAATTAAAACTCCTACTTCACATAAAACTGCAGATATATAAATGTTTCCTAAAATAAATTTTGACGGATAATAATAAAATTTACGGCACAGCAAAACATTCCACACTACAAACGATTCATCGATTTCAATCCGAGTTACTTACACAAATTATTGACGCAACCTTCTACGTTAATAAATTACACATTGCTTAACGATTTACGTGTTCCGTACATCAACAACACATTTTATCACATCTATTCACTGTTCAAACACAAACTTGAGTTTCATAAAAATTATCTCATTATAACGCTGTCATTCCCAAAAACTTATCCGAAAATCCGCAATGCACACTGAAACAAAGTTGGAGTAGAGACATCATAGACCAGTTCAAAATGAGTCAATTTTAATTTGTTTTTCAACATTAATCCACCGTTGGAGTAGCGGTCTCCTTAATTTTATAATGCCATTTTCATAGTAGGCCTAAATAGCACCATCAGATTCACTGGTTGTAATTTTAGAGTTGTGGATAAATTGAATAAGTAAAAGAAAGGTTTGATATTTTGGACTTGTTTGATTATTATATATTAATTTTTTGTCTAATAGATACTTGAATTAAAATCTAGTGAATTTCATTTTTTACTTGGTTTGTCTATTTAACCTATTTATTTTGAAGATATCACAGAGGTCTTAGATCAAAAGACAGATGCCTTCGTTTAATTTTCACGTTTTTTTCATACGTGCTTATTGTTAAAAAAAACAGATGTTAGGACTAATCTAACAGATTTTAAAGAAATAGATTGCACTGGTGAAATTACAAAATTTAAGTATTCACTTGAAAATAATAACATAAAACTAAAAATACTCGCAAAAACTTTTTACACATAGTCAATCAATACGTTTTAAATATCAGTTATTTCTGCCAAAAGAATGTTTGATGTTTATCAAGGAATTAGTAAATGGTTTACCTGTAAATACTAAACTGAAGTAAGACAAAGGAGATTTTGTAAATTTTGAAGCAACCTCTGCACGGTGCAGTGGTAGCATATTACATTAATATGCACAGCGAAAAGTCCAGAGTTTATAATACAATTTATGCCTAGAAAATCGATCGTTTTTAAATCCGCTTTTACTCGTTGATGGCGACTTTGGTCACTAGTATCCAGGTATTTGAACTAAAGAACAGATAATCAAACAGAAATCAGTGAACCGTAAATGCTCCTGTTTGTTAAAATTTGAATATTTTTTTGAATATTTAAAGATCTCCGAGTATCTTGGGTATTGTTAAAAAACAGTATAATATTTCGGAAAAGATTGCAGAGAAATAATTAGGTCTGATACCTACTTGCAAATTCTTTAAAATGTTAGGAAAGTTTATTAAACTATTTTAATTTATGTGACACCGAAACAATTAAATATATAATCTTCTTAAACATTAATTAATTGTGTTTATATTCTCCTACTATTGTCTCACAATAGTAATACTATAAAAATTTAATTGTTTTCTCTAGTACACCAATTATTGTTTTTTATTGATTTCTTTTAACTACAGTAGTACACTCTTAATTATTTTACTTATTTCTTAATGCAATTAATGTCACATTGCTCTGCAAATTATCTGCACTACTTCTGTAATGCCTGATAAAATAGAATTACTGTGTACAAATTAAAACGTTATGAACTGAAACTATTTGTACATTCCACGAGATACAATAAACAGTATTTAATTATCTAAGTAGGAATTAATACAAGAAGTCCCGACTCTGTTTATACGGGGTCTTCTTAGTCAGTGTTTTGTGATGAGCAGTCCCTTAATTGAAGCTAGATTATTAATTCCCTTTCAGCCTGTTTATTCCATTAATACTAACTCATGGTTCAACAATTTTTAGATGGTAGTAAATTTACGCAAATATGTTTTTTTTTATCCGAGACGGCAAGAAAAACTAATGTTCACTCTCTCATGATGGGGGAAGTAGTGTTAGACTTAATTGAGGCGTCCTCGTCCAGCCCCAAGTAGGCCGCAACCGCCTTACCAACCAAAAACCCGCCATCTGGCCACTTGATCCGACATCAGCAAACAACCCTCCACCTTGCTCGGAACTGTTTATATAATACTACAAGGGAAATGTCGGGTTAAAAAATGTACATACTGTCAGCAGGGCGTGGAAGGGAACCGTAGCCCAATTCCCTTCTTGCTGTCATTGACCAACACTCACTCTCTCACTTTCATTCATCTCTTTCATCACCAGCTCAGGAAATTTGTGTGTCTACCTAACCTACTGAGATCGGGACAGAATTGATTCACGGTGGGAGAGGGCGATCCCGCTGATCTCCATTTGTCTCCTCCCTCCGCAGTCTCCCGACCACCCTCTCCGCAAACTGAGTGACCAACTTTCAGCTCTCCTCATCCCGCAGCATCGCTGCCCCTACTCTCTCTGGAATCCACTGTGCAACGCTTATCTACTCAGATGTCTCCATCTCTCAAGGCTAAAATAGGGACATCTTTCAAAAATATGCCCAATGGACTCCTCCTCTTTACTGTCGCACAGTCAACATTTCGGTACTTCATGAAGTTTGAACCTCGAAAATATGCCCAAAAGCAACCATGCCTTGTTAGCAACTGCGTCAGCTTGTGGGTGGTATCACAACATGTCCTCCTTATCCACACCTCGACAATTGGAATGAATCTCCTTGTCCACTCCCCGATCCTAGCTTCGCTCCATCTCCTTTGCCACCTGCTGAGTAATCGACTCCAACATTCCTCTTTATCAGCACCAGCTCGCTGCTCTTCCCTCCTGCACGGCACTAGATCCCATGAAGGCATCCCCGAAATTACCAGGGCTGCCTCCGTAAATATTAAAATAATTTTAAATGCTCATTCTTCACTTTATTTTGGATCAATATCTAAAAATCATTAGTTGTTTAGTAGTTACAGTGTAACTCAAGACCACTGTATTACAATTTTCGAACATTGTTATCTGGTAATAAGTACTAAAACATCCAGCTAAAGTCAAAGCGATACAAGACGGAAATTAAAAGTAAAACAATATCGTGTGAAGTACTCACTCGACTTTATCTTCTCAATGTACATAATTAACTATATAGCCAATGTTTAATCATGAGTAAACAATTTAAAACGAAAAACGTAACCGAATTTAAATCATGCATGAATGATGCAAAATGAAAATCTACCCCTGTAGAACTTAATACAGAAATCAGTAATAAAGAAGTCAGTAATTTCTTCTAAACTAGGCTCTGTAGAGAAAATTCTAACATAACATAAAAGTTGTACGTTTTTTAATTTCCCATAACTTTGATTAAACTTATATAAACTTTTGTCATAAAATGCATATTAACGGCGCAATCTTAAAAAAAATATATTTTTTCAACATGACCATACGCTCGCGAAATGTAGTAAATGAGGCGATGTAAGAATAAACCGCAGTACCCGTTTTTGAGAAAATGGTAAAAAAGTGAAAAATTACACGAATATGCTGCGACTTTCAGTCGACTGATTTTGATGAGAATTTTCGTGTTGGGTCCTTTGACGGTACTAACTTAACTTCTAAGTTTTAAATTTGTACTATATTTTATTCTTGAAATATATTAGTCACACACACACAATCGACCAGAAAACAATACTTTGTTTCCCTATAATATTCATATAGGCCAAGAGAAAGTAAAATGGAACAATTAGAAATAATGATTACAATTATTTATTTTTCTCCTGCAATATATGATATTCTTGTATTTAATTATTGATAACAAAATTTTCTGATTAAAATAAACGTATAATAATGAAAAAATAAATACATAGACAGATAGAGACAGTGTTGCAATTAGTAAATTTAATTGAATCTTTACAAACATCACAATAATGTATCAGTAAAATGTATCTAAACGGCGTAAGAAAACAATAAGTAATTCTTAACTAACATGTTATCTTAATTTACGTAAAATTACTGAGAAAATTTCCGATTTTACTTCGTGAGATAATACAAAATCACAAATAATAGCTAAACGAAGCGTCCGTTCCGGAAGGTAATTTATTTACGCCTCTTTTCAACTTTTACAATTTTCTCATATAAACTTTTGCCCAGTGTGTATATTAAAAGAGTATTAATAAACTAGCCTAAATGTTAACACAAAATTCGTAACAGTTACTGCACGGAGTGTCTTATACTAGAGGTCAAATATGCATCGGGTTTTATTTTGAATCCTCTATAGTTTTTGTAATGTGTACTATTTTACAATGTATATTAAAGGAGTTACTGAAAAATGTGCCAATTTTGCTGTGAGTTTTTAAACAAGATTGACAGCAGCACTATTGCTGCTAATAAGATTTATTTACTGAACGATTGTCGCGTGACAAGTCAGTAAGCATAAAACTTTCCAATTCTCCTACTCCGTTTTTCTGCCTATTTTAGATCAAATTGGGGTTATAATAATTATGCCCCCAATTTGATCTAAAATAGACAGAGTAAATAAAAAATGATATAAAATAGGGTAATTTATTTACCCTAAGTATGATTTATTATAAACAACAGCAAAAAGATAAATAAACAGTAAATATAAAAAATATAACAGTAAATGTTATATTATTAATTTATTTAAATACGTTATTTGAATGAAACTGGTTATTTCTCTGAAGTAATTGAATGTAGGGCAACAAAATTAAACTCAGACAGCTGTTCTCGGCTTATTTTCGGTAAGATTGTAATTGCAATTTTTTATTTTTTTATTTATTTATTTAACGTCGCATCAACTGCAAGATTATTAGCCACGACGTTGGGGTGTAACTGTGCGTAATGAGGATGAAATGATTTTTTTTAAACGTATGAAAATATGCCGTGCCTGAGTGGGATTCGAACCCAAGACCGCATGATGAAAGGCGAGCACGTTACCAACTACGCCAATGCGGCCGGCTAATTGCAATTTGCTACCACTCATATCCCCTGCTCCATTTGTTATTAGGTTTGCTCACCAGATCCAATCTTAGAGTTGTTATGGAAATATACTACTTTTACTGAAAACCGTGGCAATTTTGCTGTGGGATTTAACGCAAAATTCTAACATCATCTAAGAGGAATGTTCTATAAAGGATATAAATTACTTATCTGGTATTATTTTGCATTCTCTAAAATATTGTTGTGCACTTTTGCCCTTCAATGTATAGACAACTAATGGGGTTTCTGGCAACATGCCGATTTTTTCTGCGGGTTTTTACACAAAATTTCAAGTAGTAACTGAACCGAACGTTCTTTACTGTAAGTGAAAAAAACGCAATTAGTTTCATTTTGAATTTTATAAATTGTTCTATGTGCACTTTAGCCCTATAATGCATTGCAAACAAGTTTCTGAAAAACAATCCGATTTTCCTGGAGTTTTTTACAGAAAATCGCTAATAACAGTTAAATAAATCATGATATAATAAGTGAGATATACCCCTAGTTCCATCTTAAATTTTCTACAAGTTCTGTTAATTTCACGTTTTCCCCACAATATATTTTCAATATGTTTTGGTAGTTAATCATAAAAACCTTTAACCAAATGTTCCGGGATTCAATTACTTATTAGAAAGGTTATCAAATTTTACAACAACGTAGCCTTAAAACTATTGGTTAAATTTGAAACCCAACGTTGTCGTTAGTAATAAGGGAATAAATATATTGCAAAACAATTAATGTAAGATTAAACCAAAATTAATTTTAGAAATATTGTTTACTTTGATTTTCACTGTTTTAAAGGTCGTACATGAAGCACAGATGGTTAGATAGTGTCATTTGACAGTACTATAGCATTTTTTCTTGTAGTAAAGTCTACTTTCATGAGCTATTAGTTTTTATCTAGTTTATTGGTAAAATATTCCAATGCTGCTGAGTTGGACCTTTCATTGTGAAAATTAATGAAATTTCATAGAGTAATTTTTTTTTTATAATCGCCAAACGGTTGGTAATAATAAGAGCTCAGTCAGTTTTAATTATTTGAATAATAACGATAAACTCCATTGAAAATGTAAATTTGAAGAAATACTTAAAAGAGCGTAAAGCAGAGGGATATGTAGTTTCATTGAAATGAAAAGAGAGAAAGAGATTCGTTGAAAAGCCAAGTGCGGAAAATAAAATAGTAAAGAAAGAAGCAGTTTGGCACTTGGTGCGTAGCAAGGAAAGCGATCGTAGGCATTCTGTAGCAGTAGCAAAATGGCTCACAGATTTGTTTATCGGGCTTTCCTGCTTCAACGTTTCCTTTTCCAGTCATCACAGCTTCTCTGAAATAAACGCTTGCACACTGTTCACGTCTTTTGGGTAATAGTGGCCGGGCTTATTGTTCTTTTGTCTGATTATAAATTCCTTTCTCAATTCCACCAACCAAATTATCGTTAAAGATTCTCTCATTTGACTCTAAATTCTGTTCTTCTTTTTCTTTATATTAACATAAAGACACCCCCTTCTTCCTAAATACAATAAAAGAAATACTGAACGGGTGAAATAATACAATTCACTTGAATCTTACAAAGCGCAATGTAAATGTCTGTCATACGAATTTAACAAAAAATCTGTGGAGGATAAAGATAAAAGTTCTTACCGTAATCATGAAAACGGTTAGTACTTCTAAACGAAATAAATTACCTTTTTCCTGTCATGAGTATTATTAATTTCGTGCCTAGAATGATGAATTTTATTTAAAAAGTAACTGGTACAAACACCGCTAAATCATTTAATATTTATCCTAGTGTAGCTTAAGCAACATATCTGTCATGATCGTATATTCAAGCCGTAAAATCTGGTCCAATGTGTTTCAAAACTAATTTAAAGTCAGAACAAGTTATTCAACACAAAAACAGAAGTTACAATAGGATTACACATAGTAGTCTTACCTAGAACACATGATGTTGATGGAAAAAGACATTTATTATAATTTTATTTCTCGAGTATGAAGACAAATGATGTAAACTGTACCTATTATGCATCTCGTTTACTCGTATACACAATTTTTTTTTTAAATAACTTAATGAATTGTCATTAATATATATTTTAATTCATTAAGTTTCAGTCTATTTAATTTATTATTGTTTTTAGTCGAGTTCTTGATCAGTTTAATACACTTATACTACTACTTATAGGCCTAATACTACTTATACACTTATACAAATTTCAAAAGCACTCACATTATTAATATCGGAAGTCATAAAATGTAAAGTGTTGAAGTCTAGGTAAATAATTTTTTTTTGTACGACAGCAGAACTATCTTTCACTATAATTTTGTTATAAAAGGTATTTCCTAAAGATTTTCGTTTAATTCTGTATGAAAACTTTTGATGGTATTAACAGTTTATGGTATCCGATCTAATAACTTGTAAAAGTAATGTCACATGATGGCTATAAAATCAATTGATATTCAATTTAAAAATCATGATACCGTCGTTCAATTTGTTATTATTCAAATGGTTTTTAAAGTATATGAATAAAATCAAAGTTCTTTGCAAAGGAAGTTAATACTTTATCAGTGCCGAAGTTGTTTATTGTAAGATATTTACTTGTGTTTTTCTATTTACTTCAAAAATCAGTTATTTCTCTCAGCTTTCTTAAAACCCACACAATTTCTTGTTTCTGTTTTCTTTTTTATCAAAGAAAAACTGTTAAAGTAAACAAAACATCATAAACGCTGAGTTGAGTATATAACAGAAGTCTGAAACCTTTCCGATGATATAAAGTAAACAATACTTTTATAAGTCTGTTGAATATCATTTACACAGAAATATCTTAAATATTATTATGTTGAAATGTTTCCTGAGATTGTACAAAGTGAAATAATTATCAATAAGAATTATTCAAAATAGAACTTTAATTGAAATAAACACGTTTCAATATAGTTTAAATTCGTAATATTTTATGGTAACATTTATAACACGGGCTTTTAATAACTACAATTAGGATTTTAAATACTATGCCAAGATTCTCTACAAATACTAATAAGATGCGATATAAATACAATGTGATTAAATACTATGCTAAGATGAGTGTAAGGTGTATTTTAAATAATTATTACGGTTTATTATTATTATAGCTGCTGCTCTGCAGCACTATGCTATTTACCGCAACAGAAAAAAATTATTATTCATTCTTATTTTTAACAAGTTTTCACCATATAGACCCCTTTTTCCCCATAGCTTTCATAACTCTATCTATTCACTTTTTTCTGGGTCTACTTGCTTCCTCTGCTTAACTGGAACCCATAGCCAAATCTTCTGCGGTAACTAATCCTACTTCATTCATTACAAATGAACATACCAGATCAGTTTTTGTCTTTTTTCAGTTTTATTGATTAATAAGAATCTCCTGTAAATTTATAATGGTTTTTTATTCCCAACTCGATCTAACACAATCAACTGACAACTATTTTTCTAAAAACTTTCTTCCATAGCTGTTAACCTGCTTTTAAATCTTTGTTGCAGAGTTCAAATCTCTGAGCGATAAAAAGAGGATCTTTTAATAAAAGAACGGAATATTCTCCTCTCAGTGCCAATTACCCTCGTGCAATTACTCCACGAAACTGAGAGTAATGTTTAGATGATGGCTCTACCTCTGCCAAACTGTTCCAAAATATCATTATTAGGTGCACTATCTAATAATAAAATAGTACCAAAATATTCTAGTCAAGCACTTATTCAATGATACCCCAACAGTTTATGTATTTTCTTCTGAACTTTTAGCGAAAAATAGCAACTAGCAAAAAACCATCACGTTTTATTAATTAATTAAAAAATGAAAAAGTTTATTAAATGTTACATAATTTTATTAAAATACTTTAATCGGTTAATCAATTTATACCTACTTTTTAGCTATATTCTTAATAGATATACGGCAGAATGTATTACTAAGTTGAAATAATTATTAAAACTAAATAAAATTTTTAATTTGATTAAGAAAGGTTGTTTTTCGGATATAACGGCAGACCTTTTCTAATAAAAGTGCGTTTGTGGTTTCCCTACACGATAAGCTTTTGCTTTTGAAAGTTACTAAAAGTAATTAAGAACAAAATATGTGCAAACTTTGGTCTACATCACAGGAAAGATAAGGAGGGTAATTGAAAATTTTACAAGTAACTTCATTCAACTTATTTCATTCTAAATAAATGCAACAAAAGTTTGCAATGCTATTTATTTCTGTGAAGTTCTCAATACAATGTAAGAAAATTTTATCAACTAAAAATCGTTTTCAAATAACGGTTAATCGCTTTGACAAATCGGTATGATGAGCTTATAAATTTATCAATTAATGTTATTTATTTTCGTAGAATGAAATATAAGAGGAAAACTATTGTAATGAATAACACATTTAACCCTCTTGTTATCAAACAGCGTACTCACTGTTATGAGGAATACAATTGGTTCAAGACCTGACAAAGGTCTAAAAGTATCCAAATACCTAATGTTTTCATAGAGAACTTTTAAATTTCATGTAAAATCTTGATGATTAGAAACCTTATCAAAATTAAATTAAATTTAAAAAACCGAAACTGACTTCATTCTAATTATGTCGTCATGCTTTAGTTAAAAAAAAAAAAATAATAATTTTTTGTAAGGTTCCACACATGGTGTCGGTAGATGTTGAATTTCACTATAATTATCGTTAAATTTATGATTTATATTATTTTCTGTAAATCACAAAATTAAGATATTTTATTTTCTCTGACAGAAAAGTCATTCTAAAAAAAGAGTGAAGTTAAAATAAAAATCTCTGAATAGCCAGAAATGTTAAGATTTGAAAAGAGAAATTGTTTTTACATACAACGATTCATAAGATATTGATGTTTATAGACAGGTGTTTTTTTCGTGAATCGGACTATGGACTAGGGCGCCTTAATTGAGTCCTACACTACTTCGTCGTTGTGAGAGAGTGAACACGAGGTTTTCTCGCCGCCTCCAATACAAATAAAAACATTCGATGTTAAATGAATATGAACAAAATAACAGTGTCTAATATTACAAGATTATATTTTTGTCACCAATTGTGTTTACTAAAAACTAAAAAGAGAAAAACCTGTTGACTAAGAACATAAAATCATTAAATTTATCACAAATCTCACCTCCACCTTGAACGGAGCCGACGAGAATTGTAAAACTTAAACCACAATAGATTTTCCTTAATTAATCCTAACATTTTCAATGTGCATAAAATATTAGATAATGCAATAAAAAGTAGATAAATCTATTTACTTCTATTTCATCTATTTCCTTGTATTCAGTATAAGTTATTTTTTTTTTAAATTTGTAATATGCTAAATTCAAATTTTCTAAAAATTAGGTAATCGTTGTAGAGTCAGAAGAATGTCTCTAAAGAGGTTGTTAAAATTATATAGTTAATTAAATTATGTAGTAATTAAAGCTATACGACGGAAGTGCCCTAAAACATATAGTCTAAACGTCAACCAGTAATAAATGCAGACACTGTTGGTCTACAGTACCTCATTTAATGTTGGGGAAGATGGTGATGAAATCTGGAAGGACCTCCTATGTTTGTACGTCCGGTCGTTAATCATCGAGGTCAACAAGCCTCAGTAGTGCCATTAATTACCACCACTAATGAATGAGTGGATTTTCCATTCGCTAAAAAAACACTCCATTTTTCTTGTTTACGGAAAAGTTTTATTATGATGTTTGTTTATTCAACGAATGAATATTTGTAATATCTTAGTAAATTGGTTAATAAACAGTTAATCTAAATTTTTCTGAATTAATTCAGATTTTATAATTATAAAATATTCTCTAAAAACAAAACTCTCTTTAAAATTAAATATTTAAAAGCAATTTGATACAATTATATTATATGGGCATACACTTGATGGCACAATATATCTGAGAATGAACGTATCATTTCAGTTGCTCAAACGAATTAGGCTATATATTTTGCAAAATGTGTCAAATAAATTGTATGTAATAATACAGGATTATTTTGTAAACTTGAAAATTAAGTCACCTGTCCATTTGCTTTAAAAATCTGTTTTGTTGGGGATGAAACCTATCATCTGTTTAAATCAAAGTGCACATAATACTATAACACTATGTTCTCTTAGGGTAATAACATGCCGAGCAGGTCGCGGTGAAAATCGCAGTCGCGGTCGATGTTGCAAAACATACCGCTTTACTGACGGCAATGATTTCATTTTGTTTTCAAGTGCCGTGAGAGGCAGATAACTTCGTATTATATAGTTATATTCCTATACAAAATTATTGTCTAATAAAAAATGTTTCACGATAGTAGTGATAGTGACCATGAGGGAATATCAGTGGGTACTAAATTTTCTAACTTTCAACAGTCAGCAACAGAAGATTAAGTTTTCACCCGATAAATGCACAAAGCAACGACTTGTAAAATATCACCATCTGTAAAAATGACCATCTGTAAATTGTATGACTACCTACGAATGAAGCCAAACATTTTATAACATATGAAAAACTATTTGAATATCTGGAGAACACAATTACAACAATTTCCACATTAATCTGAGAAGTGCAGAAGAAAACCTCGTTTTAAGCATAAGGTAATGTTTATCATGATTATTGTTGTATTTCAATATAACGTGAACAGTCAACTCCCGATTATCTGGGGTAATGACGGTGTACTAGACCACGGATAACCGAAAACCACGGTTAAAACATAAACAGTGTAAAACAATGTAATTTTGTTGTCCATTGGAATTCCTTAAAATATTTGTGTATAAAAGAATCTATGTTAAAATCTGTGATAAAATAAGGACAAAATAGAACAACACGCCGACTTGCTTACTGTGCAGTGCAAGACACTTTAGGGAGAAGAAAGAAGCATGCAGCGTGCTCAGGTCATGTGACTCGGAACTACCGATCGGAGTCGAATCGACCCCTAGTATCCTTGATGACGGTGATAATAAAAAGCAAAACATTTTGTTTCGCGTGTCGACATCACAGCTAGTGTCGTTGGTGGCGGCAAGGGTAACGGCGCAGCTAGCATCTTTGACATGTGCTACTCGGTTACCAACAATCCTTTTTTTCACATCGATGAAACATCCACCGCGACCTGCTCAGCATGTTGTTACCCTAAGGTAATTTTCAACTTGCTAAAATATAGCGGTATTTTTCTATTAATGATAATTATAGCCGTTTTTGTAAACATACAAAGAAAATATGTAACATATCCAGTAGTAGTGCAGACACTTTCTAGTAATCATCGTACTGGATTAATGATGTCTTGACTGTTCAGCTCCTAAGCCAAAGATTTCAAACTTGATTTCCTACGAAAATGTGAGAACTTTATCCGACGTTGTATGTAGTTCTGAAATTAGAAGTCAATATTTGCTTGAGAGACTCCTCTACCCCAGTGCCATCTCAGCTCAGGTTGGCGACTATTTTTGCTAATTTCTCATTGTCGTTGGCCTGATGAAGTAAGATGATTCTTGATCAAACTTGGTTGCCTGTTAAAGTTAAGTGATTGAGATACTGATGTAATCTAAATTATGAAATCACAAATCTTCTTTATTGTTTTACAATTTACAACTGAGGATACTTCACCGCTAACAATGGGGACAATGATTGAATTTGTAGATTTTTTTTCTGTTAGTTTAGTTTGCTACAAAAGTCTGTATACAGTTTCATTACTGTTTCGTGTAGCGTTTCGATGTTAAAGTCTCTATGTAATGTGTCTTTAGTAAAGTATAATGGACACCCTGAGATTATGTGTACTGTTCTGTTCTGAAATGTATTAATTCATTATATGACAGATTTTTTTAGCTGATCCATAGATCACTAAACCGTAGGTTCAAATGTGACGAAATAACTTGTAACAGTTTAGTGTCTGAGTGACTGGAACAGGAGATTTATGATGAATAAGCTGTAGAGATATTTTAGTTTTGATGTAGCAAGATTGCCTTTAAGTCGGGTAAATAGATTTTATGGGAGTCTTCTGTCTAGTTTCAGTTCTAAGTAGGCCTATTTTTTTTTGGTGTTTTGTGGAATCGGTTTATCGTTTTTAGAGAAACTGGGGGATAAGCTTATCGTCTGAGAGTGAATATAATGAATTGTAATTTTTCAGTATTTTGATTTAATTTTTCATGTAACACACTAAAGTTAAAGGGTGTTCACATGATGTTAAAGATAAAATATTACGTTTCCGCAGCTGGATCTTCTGGCTAATATTACTTTGTCAATGTTGCTGTTGTATGTTGTGTGGTAAGAAAATCGAATATGTTGATGGAGTACAATAGGAGTGACAAATCTCAGGCACAATGGCAGTATTTTGGTTTCGGGGGCCGAGTCTTATGATTATTTTTGCTTTTACATCCAACTCGTATTCCCATTAAGGTTAGTTAAGGGTGCAAGATGAAAACGAACGATGAAAAAACTAGCAGTGATCGGGAATAGAATCCTGGACTCCTGACGAATAAGTCTGGTACGAAATTTTTATTTTCCGTTATTAAATAGTTGAAGAATCTCAAGCGCCCTCATGGCTGCGCGCCGGACAAAACTGCTCATTGAGAAACTCCTGCTTTTATGGGTTGACATGAAGAGAAAGTAGAACCTCGATTTACTGAATAGAAGCGATGCGAAATAAACGACTTATTAGGAGATAGTACGCAGATGGTGTAGTTACTTAAGTCTCGAGTTTGCCTTTGTTGGCAACGAGGGGAAATGAGGAAAAGTATCAGTGCACATGCGTGACTGCGTTAATTTCATTACAACCAACACAACAACGTATACTTTACCCAGAGCACAAACAACATATCGCGGAACCTTTTATAGGTTAACTGTATGAATATAAATGTTTATTACCGTAAACAGAAATCTTAGAATCTCAAAAATGTGGGCAGACTATTCATAGTGGGGAACGAAATCTAATATGCAGTGTAACAAAATGCTGTGAAGTTGAAGCTAAACAAAAATGCCTTTCCCTGCGTCTTAACAAAAGCCATGAGTAAGTTGTTTCTCTTTCCACAATTCAAAAAATAAAGAAGGAACTTAAAGACGTGAAGAAATTATTCTTCAACGGTTTTGTTGACACCTGGTAAAAAAAGGAAACGGTTAGGTAGATACTAGTAACACTGATTGTAAGACGCCGAAAGTTCACGGTAGTGAAATGTACAAATAGTTTCCTACTGCTGAGGTTGCCAGCACTGTAAAATTTTCACTTCCCTTCCTCACAGCCCATCCATACGCAAAAGGCAATCTCGTGACTTCAGTATCTATAAGCCTTATATAGATTTCAATTTAAATAAAAGTCTGTCATGCCAGATCTTACCAAAAGTTTGACAAAAAAAAATTCCAACCGAGTACAATTTTCCTTGTAACATATTGCTAAAAAATTAACGATACGATGTAACTGTTGAGTAGTGGAATGATTTCAACGAAATCAAAATTGTCGATCAGGGACGACTCGTTGCAGAACAATAGTTAAAAGCTGTTTGGGTAAATGTTTTCAAATATTTTAGAGCCAGCCGAAGGAAACTGATCGGACGATACGATGAAAGGAGATGGGGAGGTTTATCCAGCTTTAAAATCACGCGAGTTTGTGTATTCCACTGTATAGGGAAAATTTCTGTACCAGAAATAGAATTGAAAAAATATGTCAGTTATACAATCCCCTTTCGAGGCAATTCTTTCAGGACTTCCGAGCATAATATAAGATCATATCCCTGAACTTTTCTATAATTGTTAAGCATATAAGTTAAAAAACCATATATGTAGGCTATGTTCATTTTAAATGTGGTGCTTTAAATGTTATGTTTTGGAAATATTTATTTTATAAAATTCTTCGTATCCAAATTTCTAGTTCAGGTTCTTCTTTACTATTCTAAATCAGTATAGTAGTAAATGGATTTATATATTTTTTTATGTACCAGTTTTTTTTATGTTTTTATTTTTGGAAAATATGAAAACGATGCATTACGTGAACATTATTTGCAATAAGTTGTATTTGTTTTGAAATCGGTTTAACACTTATTAGAGTTCTGAACTTATTACTTCTATGAAAACATATATACTGGGTTTGTGTTCAATATTACCTAATTGGGTCGTTACTACGAATAACATAACCCTATTCATCTAAATGTTATCGCACTTGTGGAAGTTTTCAAACATTTGCTACGTAATATGATTATAGATCCTTTGTAGTTGCGTACGCAGGCTTGTTAAAGAGGATAACTTATATTAAGCGGATAATGTAACTCGTACTGAAAGATAGGTACGTACCGAAACATATATCAAACAGTAGTCTAATAATGACAGTGAATGGTTTTCTGTTACGTTATTAAAAATTTTTAATAACAAGTCTCCTCTTCCATAATAATATGAAAAATATATATAAAAGGAAATCTCACAGAAAAAAGTAAATAGATGCGTCCAGAAATATAACTACTCATTTGAAATTTTGCTTTAATTTAAACATCGTCTTCTTCGGTCCTTACTAACAGTTCGTTATCTCAGTTTATCACCAATTTATTTTGGTGTCATATTTTTAACCCAATCAGTTGTCAGAATTTCTTAATATTTTTTATAATATCTTATTTATTATCAAATAAATAATTACTCTTCATCGACAAACGTGTCCACAATATTATTTTTACTTAACCAATCTCTTCCGCAAGCAATGTTGACAGGTGGTTGACGTGCAACAACCACGTCAGCCAAAAGTGATAACTACTAAATAACAGACTGAAATAGTTAAACAGGCTACCAGCTAAGCGCCCGAAACTGCCCATGAGTTCAAAACTCTTGACGTACAAGATAATGCTTCAACAGATCTGGATCTATGGTATTCAAATTTATGGTGAAGCAAAGCTATAAGTCATTTCACGAATATAACGTTTACAAAGTAAATTTTTGCAACTGATTATTAGTTGCCCGAGTTACGTATCCAATAGAACATTACACGATGACGTACGCGTTCCTTAAGTAAACAAAACATATCTAAAATTGTAGATTTTAGACCTACCAGGAATCGCACAAAGACAACTAAAACACATTTTTAAATCTAAATATAAAATTATATCTGAAACACATCTAAAATTGTAAATTTTATGTCTACCAGGAATCGCACAAAGACGACTGAAACCCCGATGGAGTAGAGATAAATGATAGATTTATGCAACTCTTACATTAATTAGGTCTACGTATGCAAAAATATAGATTAAAATTAAATACAACATTGTCGTTATCTGAAGAGTTATTACTGGTGGTAAAGCGTTACCTATCAATCAAACATACTTTATCAGAATTTATCATGTTTGTCTTTTGAAATAAAAGAAACGGAAACATGTTAAGTTTGTTTAATATGTCTCCGTTTCTTTCATTTCAAAAGACAAACATGATAAACAAACTGACGTTGGTCAGTGATTTGTAGAACGTGTAAAAATAAACAATCCTACAACTAGAATGACAAAGGGATGTCAATTTTCGTTTTATTTTTTAATTATTTATAAAATTAAAGTTGTAAATATTCCAAAATATCATACAGTATTTTGAGAGGGAAGTCACGAATTCAAGTTTGATAATTACTTTCTCTACCCACTAACAACGGAAGGCTTCTGAGTGTACGGAACAGCTGGCTGCTAACTGCCGACTTCTTCAATACCGTTACCCATGCGCTTAAATGAATGAGTGGGCTAAACTACCCGCTTGCTATTCACTTGCAGTTAAGCATACATTTTAGCTTGAATGGATTATATTGTACATCTTTTATATTATGTTGATAATGTAAATTTGTTTTATTTCAATATATCTATAGCCCACTATAATACCCTTTAATCTATAACCTTTATTAAAGAAGAAACGTCTGTTTGTTTGTATGAGGTAATCTCAGAAACTACTGAACTGATTTTAAAAAATCTTTCATTGTTGGATAGCTTAGAGCTTCCTGATCAATATAGGCTACTTTGCAACTTTAAGTAACTTTAATTAAGTGAGTCAAGTAACTCAAACTGTGACGATGTCGTATGTTTTAGTTTATTGGGTGCATAGCACTTTTATTTTTTCTAAGTCCTCTGGATGGTGTATTTTTTGGGCTAGAAGCGCGATTCAACTTTTATATTTCATAGAAAAACGTGAAAAATACATTCGATTCCAAAACCATTAAAAATTTGGAAATATTCAAAATTTTAATTTTTGTACTGTATTTCACATATTTGTTTTCCTTTGACAGGTAGTGAATGAGTCATATATTTCCAATTACTCTGCGTACTGGACCCACGTATTACTGTCTCTTATCTCAGCCATATTTCAACTGTCTCTTTCTTTTCCATTGGTGTTCTTCTATGCATTCTATTCAATTCTGTTAAATCGCAGGGACAAACATTTAAAACGGTGGGCATCGATTTGAGACAAGAGTGCTTCCTTCACTCATGGACAACTTTATGTCGGACTTTCTAGAGCTAGAAGTCCAGAAAACCAATTTATTTTGCTGCCTTGCGGCAGCAAAATCACAAATATTGTATATAGAGAGGTTTTAAAATAATTTAATGAGGCCTACATTTGGTGCTGTGAAGTGAAGCGAGCGGGGGTTGCCAGTTTTTAATAAAAATTCTTCTCAGTAAATTCGTTGTAAACTTATGGAAGTTTTAAATATTTTTCAAAAAATATAACTTTGTTATTTTGATCTAATTTTATGTAAAATCAATCTTTATCAAACTTTTAATGTGGATTTTATGAAGGGAAATTCATTGAAACCTTAACTCAGAAACATTAGTTTATTTAAATTTAAGTTAATCCTATAGCCATAACAATTACGTTCTTATAAATTAATTATAAAATAGCAGACTTACAACACTAGCAGTAACTAATAACGGCTCATAGGGGTTCGCCGTATTCATAGAAATATTTTATTTCATAAACAAAGCAATTTACACAAAATTATATCATTTCTCTTGGTACATTTCATTTTTATTTAAAAACTTTTCTCAAAGAAGTAAATAATAAGAATAATAACTCCTACATAGTGATCCTTAGGAGTATCCGGTTTCCATTACCTTTCGTACCCTGTAATACTAAGGTATTATTGTAATATTAATATACGTTTTTTATGAAGATACATTTTGTGTTCCTAACATGTATTTCAAAAATAAATCTTTTTAATACATTCAGCAGCTTGAAGTGAAATTCTATTGTATCGAATATTAAAAATTTAATTAACCTTTTCATTTGTCTTGATTCTTATGATCAATGTACACGTGCCTCGGTAGATCCCCCATCATAAGAGTACGTAAAAATATCGTATAAACTGAAGTAAATACAAAATTAAAGTCAAAAAACGGAATACTGTTGATGAATTAACGAGTTGTACATCTTTGAGGAATAAGATAACACTAACAGATGAGCAAGCGAGAAAATTATTACATGTTCAAACCTAACGTGCCTTAGCCCATGTATTTGTTAATGAAAAAGTAGTAATTATTAAAAAGAGATTTTTTTTGTAAAGCAGTCAAATCTTTTAATCTTCTTCTTCTTTTTCTTACTATCAAGGATTAGGCATAAGCCTGTTCCGAACTCACAAACCACCCTGTACGTCTACACAAACACTAGACACTCCAGCCCGTACATCTCGACTACTGCCATCTTCTTCGAGATCTTCCCACCTCCCTTCTTCCAACTGGAACATATTCCGTCACCTTTAAAGGTATTCTCTCCTCTGGCACCAAATGTTGCCTCAATTGGTTCCGATACTCCTTCACTTTTTCATTTAAGCTAACTACACCCAACTCGGATCTAATTTCCTCGTTATGTATTAGACCCAGCCTCGAGCAGCCCTTCACCCTTCTTATAAACCTCATTTTAGCTGCTTGGATCGTACTTTTTTGGCGTTTTGTGGTAAACTATGATTCACTTTCATTAAGAAGGACTAGGGCTGCCATTACCATGTAGAACTTTACTACTGTCTCTGTTCTAGCTTTGTTACCCAGAGTCCTGTTAAAGGCACCACAAATAGCTTGAAATTTATTTATTTCATTTTTGACATCCAAGTCCCTATCTAAGCTCATATCGCAGCCCAGATAGCTGTTATAGTCTAAAACAATCTTCGAGCGAGTGGGATACTTCCCTCTTAATGTCATAACATTTGATTTAGGAACCCTCTATTTATTATATTTCTATTATATAGCTATTTATTATATTTAACCTTCTTAATTGCATAAATTTATTGATAACATGCTAATAGAATAAGTAATAAATTTATTTAAATCAATATTCGTTGTAATTTTAATTACTTTTGTGTAGTTTTTAAAATTTTTCTGACATACTGTTTTAGAGGACTTGCATTTATTTGGAACTGCAATATTCCTTATCATTTTTCGTTAACCCAAAGTAAAAAATAACATTTCAGTTGTTTAATACGAATCAAATACCTCAATTACGTTATTAGTGTAAAAATTTATTAAAACTACTAAAAATCTGTTCCGAAAAATCATATTATTGTGTAAGTGATCATTTAAAATTGTTTGGAAGTTTTTACAGGAGTTACAGTATTATACACATGCATATTTCACTATAATTAATGATGGAATTGGTTTTACTAAACTGGTATGTTTGAAAGTTTCAGTGCACCAAATCTTCTATAAAAATCGAGTTTAAACACTTCAGTAAATAATATTTAAGTTTTATATACATCTTGATATATATATCCAATAAAACTCTTTGTAACGACTTATAAATCCCTTGCGTAAACGAAGTTTCTTATCACTTCTACAGGCAACTCAAAGAGACTTCTTGGTAACTCAAATTGACTTACGTACAAATTCGTGCTCCGACTAGCAAAATGATAATACTTGAAATATATCAGAGGAAGTTCAAAGGTTTTAATAAACAGTGAAATTAGTTGTTATTTATTTTCTATAGAATATTATTGTCTTTTAAAATTGTGCGTATGTAGATAAATTTTATTCTTTTTAAGGTTTTAAGTAGCAAATTCCAACATTACAGTCTGTTCTTAAATTTAGTTTCAAAAAAAATAATTTGACATTTGTTATCTCCTGTTTTGTTTAAATTCAACACATGGAAATTTTTGTATTAGCTGAATTATAAATACCTACTTACATTATTTTTTTGTAAATTTTGTACTCTTATCTTTTGTAAATTTTTAGATTATAGGCCTATTCATCTTGTGGCATCACTCCAATAACACTCAGATAGAAGTTTTTTAAAGATGCAACAAAAATTATGTTAATTGAGTTTTAGGAAAAACAGAAAGAAGATTTCCAAAGAGGATAATAGGGCCAGTAATTGAAACTGTGAAATTATGACAGAACATTTTGGGTAAAGAATCGGCCAAACAAAGACATATATTTTATAATTATATATAAAAATCCTAAACATATCAGATATAATAAGAAATAAAACAATGAGTTTCTTCGGACATCTGGTACAGAGGAACGAAAGATTTAAAGATTTATAAAAAAATAAAATATTTTGAAAAGATGAAAGATAACAAAGCAAATCAAGGCGGTTCGAAGACACAGATAGAAGACCTAATGATACTAAACATAGATAAAGATATAATACAAGATACATATAAATTTTGAGAAGCAATTGACGAACATAAGGGTTTTATATGAAAAGAGTTAAGAAAAATAAACTTACAAAAGTTATGCGATGAAAGAAAGAAAGAACTTTCGAACTTAATGGCTTAAAAATAGAAGTTCAACGGCCATGCTCCATAATAAGAACTTGATCAAGAAAGCATGATTATTGTACTCCTAAATTAATTGTAACGAAAACATGGTTTTAACTAACGTACTAAACGTATATATAAAACATTTTTCACATAAATTTTTACAACAATTTTTGTTTTGTGTGCAGGAGTGTTTCTAAAGTTTTCTTACAGAATTTCTCGTATAAACGTCTTTTAATTTGTAGACCTCAGCTCCTGTACAAGAGTATACGTCAATAATTATCGTTAGGTAGGCTACACAAACATTTTTTCACTTATTCTGAGAACTCCTGTTCCTTTTAATTGAAGTACCACAAATCTATTTTTTTCCGTTAAGAAAATTCTATCATCAAATTTTCCGAAAAACCTCTGCAATCTTAAGTTAAAATTAAAGTTTACAAAACAATAATTGAAACAGTTTCCAAAAACAAAAAGCAGAAAGAAGATTTCCAGAAAAAATAATGAGATAATATTTTCGGCAAGAGGTAATAGTAATATTTCGAACATTATTATCATATTCAATTAATATTTAAAGTGATATTGTGTAATGAGACAAATTTAATGTACACCTGGTGTTGTTTACATTTTAGTCTATTTAAATAAAAATGAATAATTCCAGCTGATTAAGATAAATATTTTAAAAAATTATTTAATTTACATTAACAGAATATGGTTACTAGGCAACTAAGAAGAAGAAAAGACTTTTGTAAATCTTTTTAATGGGGCGTAAAACCTCAAACCAATAACACGTATTATTTTCAACGTCCCATTCTCAAAATTACAATTTTAAATATACATCATAATTATAAAGAATATTAATAAAATAAAACCAGTGAGTTAATTTAACAGTATTAAGGACAGGAACATTATTTTAGAAGTACACTTGAACTCGGACGTTAAACCAAAAAAAAAAAAAAGTGAAAGTTGTGATTGTAATTATGAAAATATATTGATTAAATAAAAACCATAATGTGTTAAATGTAAATAATGTTTTATTGAATGAAATAGGGGACAAGGTAAATGGAGAAATAATAAAATCAAACTTGAAAGCTGATACAACACCAATAAGGAATGCAATATTAATAAATTATATTACAAATTTGGCTAATTCCTCGTGGAGATACCTAGAGGAGTAATTTAATTTACTACAAATTTGTCATACCCTTGTGGGGAATAAATAGTTTTACTACAATTGTTTATAATTATTTAATCGCTTAGAAATTTCCGTTTCGGTTTTCATTAAGTTTATAGGCTAAAATTAATTTTTTTTAAAATAATTAGTGTATCCCATGATATTTAAAAAAAAAATAATATTATTCAGGTGTTTTAAATCTGATATTTGTTCCATTTTGTACAAAGAGATAGCATTTGCTACAGCAGTCATCTGAAAATAATTGTGAATAATTTTATGGAGGTTTAAATTTCATATCCAGTCAAATAAAACACATAAAATATAATTATTAAAATATTTGCAATGATATATGTAATTTATGTATGAGTAATTTAATTTTA
Source organism: Catonia carolina (assembly GCA_035578175.1). Lineage (NCBI taxonomy): Eukaryota > Metazoa > Arthropoda > Insecta > Hemiptera > Achilidae > Catonia > Catonia carolina. The sequence continues at coordinate 327,070,939 of JAQMRL010000001.1, read as the reverse complement.
AATCGGCACGCGCTAAAGATTGAACAATACCATAAATACTGGATACTACAATTAGCGAGTTCAAGTGTTGATGATTGCATACCGGAAGAATCATCATTGTTTATAATCACTTCATTAATATTAACTTTATTGATAAGAGTTAAGCTGAAATATCTATTGTGTTAATAGAATTTAATTCCAATTGAACATATTAAAGACATACCTTTGTTTAATTATATCGATAATTGCATGATATCACACTACAGTGTAAATTATACATTTACATTTAGTTTATTAATTCATCTGTAGATAATAAATACCCTGTTATTTGATTTCAATGTAATATTTGGAACATTATTGTCATATTCATTTTATATTCAAAGTGCTATTGTTTAGAATTATTTAATCGCTTAGAAATTTCAGTTTTGGTTTTCGTTAATAAATGCAATTTAGTATTTATTGTTTTAAAGAACAAGAGCTCCAGTAGGAAAACGTAACTTTCCATACTGCCGATGACACGGTGAACATGTTCCGGTATATTTTGGCCATCGTTTTGATTTCAAATGGGTGTGGTCTCCAGATCTTACATCAGTAGACGTTTTCTTGCCGGGGTATTTAAAAAAATGTCGTTTCTTAATATAATCCTGATACAATTGACGAATTGAATCCGAATATTGAGCGTGAGATTTCAAAAATTGATGAGCAAACATTACAAAACGTGGCTAAAAATGTTACAAAACGTGAACGAACCTGCACTCGGGTCACATTTCCTGCATGCGGAATAATTTTATTAACATCTACGTATTATAAATTTATTAATGGTAAGTTTCATTGTAATTTGAATATTGTTATATAGAACTATAATAATTAGTCTATAAAAATAAATATTTCTTTATTTTTATGTAAATGTTAGGGCCTACATTCACTTCATCTATAAATGAGTTACATTTTTTCGAAAAACCCGACTATTATGAGAAAATTAAACTGGAAGCGAATGGTTTTCCTTACAAAAAAATATTTTGCCCTTTTTGTACATAAACAAACATTACTTTTCCTTTTATACTTCTTTTGCATAACATTTTTTTATGAAAATACAATGAAAATGAAAGAACTCAAATTTATACAAATAAATGAAAGGTTTTACTGAATTTAGGTTATCGACAGGGTTTTGAACAAAAGAGATATTTAATAAGCAGTTTATAAAAATTCGTTGGGCTTATTTAATTCTGGTATTAACGAAAAACAATTGAATTTTTTAGGAATAAATGTAAAAATCATAATTTCCACTTCACACAACCTTTTATTTCTATAATCCATTAAATCCTTACTCTGAAAATTTAAGAGTTTTGGAGAATCGGTGAATTAAAGTACTTCATTTTTCGTAAATGGTTTTTTAATAATGTGAATATTAATTAACATTTCATGAATCCATTTCAGCCTTTAAATTAAAATCGAGGCTTATTAATAAAATGTATAACCTGTTATTGTATTTTCTCATGTTATATGAAAAAATTGACCACGTTATATTAATTTACATATAAATATCACTATATCAGAGATTATAATTATAGGCATCTAAAATTTTGATTCACTCTAAAACATAATGCTGAAACGTAACACAAACTGAATATTTTAAATGTTTAATAATAATTTATTAATCTAAAATCCCCCTTTGAACATTTTTGTGCCGTGTATGCATTTTACATTTACGTAAGTGACACATAAAAATATCCTGTAGTAAGTGGTACTGAAACTGATTATTTTCTTCCATTACTGTATATTTATGATTTGCTAAAACAAAACAATGAGTAGATGTGTTGTGAGTGTTAATCATGAGTGAGTAATGCCTCAGGTCACTTCATAAACTTTAAATTTTGTTGTTTTGTTCTTGACGTAAAAGTGTTAAAATAAATCTGCTGGATGTGCAGTCCTTCTGTTTGTTTCATTGTTGTCTAGGAAATTGATGGCTTCTGGATTCTGATGGTTTTCAAGTCGTGATTTGTAACCTGTATAATTTTTTTTTGTATTTCTTCGGGTATTGTGCGAGACTTCGTATCTCTGTGTATTAATAGTGTTGGGTATTTACAATTCATCCAAAGAAGTATGAATGCGGTTGAGTTTTGTACCTCTTCTACCCATAATGACAGTAGTAGGCTATCAAACCGGTTGCGCAGAAACATTCATAGTTATTCTTAATACCGCCATATAAATACTGTGTTACAAACAAAAGATAACATTTAAGTATTGAAGTTTCTGGTGCATTCTTACGCTGTATTCTTATGCACTGATTTCACAAAACTATTTTACTGGTAAGTACCGTAACCCGAAATCAATAAAATATTTTAATCTTAATACCACTTACACATGGGTATGTGTCTAAAATAAACATTAAACGAACAAAATAAGAGAAAATATGTAATATACCATGAAATACTACCGAACCGAACACATACAGTTGTCAGAATAAGCCTAGAATTTCTATATTTACAAATGCTCCAAAACATTTCCGGTAATCCAGTAGTATAACTAATAAGAATGTGCTGGTAAACGACGCATGTGCAGAAAAATTACCTCGTCCCTTTCCTCATGCGTTGCAATCATTCTAAACCTAGACGAACTATACCAAGGTGAGTCTGTTATGTTATGAAGTATTTTAGACTGAAACATTTGATTTGTTTAATGTTACTGTGAATGTACTGTGAAAAGGAATCTATAGAATGATGATGTATTCAATAATTAATTATAATGAATGCCATTTAGGGTTGCGTAAAAGGACTAGTGCTGTACAACAGCCGCTATGATAACATACAATAATTTTTTTTTTTTTTTTTTTTTTTATGGCCTCCACTCACCCCTTACAGCCATCCCAACCTCCATGAAGATAACTAACAGGGAAGCGAGGACGACCTACATGAGTAGAGCAAGTACAGCAACAGATAGAAATCCTATAACGCTGCACTTACCCATCGGGACGTAAAAACATGGGACGTCAAAAGAAAACACTAACTCATATGTCTAAACTCACAAGTAAAAATGCGCAGGGATTGGCAATGATACCACACCTAAAGTGTGTAAAGAGAACAATGGTGAGAAGAAAAGAAACACTAACAAAAGACAAACAACCGAGCTAACAGCCAAGTAAAAAAAACCAATTATCGAAGGAGGAGTCCAATATGACTTTATAACGCTGGTAGGCTACTCAGTTCACCTACCAGCTCGTCATATGGCTGTCCCAACTGAATCAATCCATCCAACATTTAACAGTTTCCCTCTTAAACGTTGATATATTCTTGTTGAATATATCAACTCCGCAACCGTCAACAAAATTCATAATGTTTACGCATCTTGCCAGGGGAGATATCCACGTCTTTACCTCGTAATCCAAAAGCCTGTGCCCTCTGGAGTTCGCATATGGCACCCTGTACACTACATGCGCAATATCGACACTGATAGTTCCATGAATTGCCTTGTACAAAAACATGGCGTCTGCTATATCCCGCCTCTTATTCAATGTCATTATACCCACTTGGGTACACTCCTCTTCGTACTGATCACCCGCCTCACACATGCCACGCTGGCGCAAGTGATACAGCAACCTCTTCTGCACAGCTTCAATACGCTGGTCGGTGTATCCTCTATCGTAGTTCCAAACAACTGAACAATACTCCAACACCGACCTGACATATGCTTGATAAAGCCGGAGCAACGTCTCAAGCCGCCGAAAACGACGTCCAACATAAAATAAAATTCCTAAGTTTCTCCTTGCTCTGGCAACTACTTTTTTCACATGCGCTGTGAAGAGCAACTTGCCATCGAAGTGCACTCCCAAGTCACGTACGCTTTCGATACGGGATACAGCCATACCGTTAATGTAATAAGTATAGTTGACCTTTAAAGTCTTCCTCGAATACGTCATCACATTTGTCTTTTTAAAATTAAGAGGAAGATCATTGACAACAGCCCATTCATGAATACTGTTGACATCCTTCTGGAGCACTTTAAATTCATCAGCGGAATTAACTCTTGCGCACAGCTTAACATCATCGGCAAAAACAAATATTTTTGAATTCAGGCCTTTTCCTATGTCGTTTATGAAAAGGATGAACAGCAGTGGGCCAAGATTTGAACCCTGCGGGACCCCTGATGTGGCCACGAATTCACTGGACACCTCCCCGGCCACCTTGACCCGAAAAGTTCTGTTGGACAAATAAGAGCCGAGCCACCCAAGCATAGCACCCGTCACACCATAGCGCCTGAGTTTACTTAAAAGAATAGAGTGAGACACCGAGTCGAATGCCTTCATGAAATCAAAGTAAACAACGTCGACCTACTTCTTATTTTCTACTTCTGGGGCGACAAAAGACAACATATCAACAAGATTTGAAGCTGTCGATCTCCCTGACATGAATCCATGCTGACTAGAATCGACATATCTACTCAAAGAAGCATATAAATAGCGATATATCACCTTTTCGAAAACCTTAGCCGTTGAGTTCAGAACCGAAACTGGTCTATAGTTAACAACTTCCTGTAGGTTGCCCTTCTTAGGAATAGGAGACACTAAAGCGCGCTTCCATGCCTCTGGAAATATACCAGTCCTTAGACTAAGATTAAATAGATATACAAGTACCGGCGCAATCAAGCCGGAAATTCCCTGAATTATGAAAGGAGGAATACCATCAACCCCTGCCGCAGACCTAGGCCTCAGCGACGCAATACATGACATGACGTCTCTCTCGGTGATGGTTGGGATATCAACACATGATATAGACTCTTCCCCCTCATCTGCATCACCTTCCTGAGCCGCACTCACCGGCCGGTAGACAGACTGGAAATACCTACCAAAGACCTCACACAACTCGCTGGCCTCGGTGATAGTTCGATCCCCTAGTTTAATAGGACGCACATCCCGTGATTCCCGAATGAAAGACTTCACGTATTTAAAGATATTGGCGGCTTAACATGCAATTCAGCCTCAATATTGCCAGCCCTGACAGCAGTATCTCGCCGAAGAATCTGCTTCACCTTCTTTCGGAGAGAAGAAAACTCCTCATAATACTTCGGTAACCCAGTCCTCTTAATTTGCTTGTGGACACTACTCTTGTGCTTCAAACAACGTATTAACTCACGCGAGAACCAGGTAGGATAATCTTTTAACTTTTCTCTTTTTATCGGTATATACTCGCTAATACAACCAGCCAAAATATCAGAGAATCCACCAACAGCTTCCTCCAAACCAGCCGACTCATAAACATAACGCCAATCAGCATTCTTTACACTATTATAAAGTCCCACGTAGTCGCCCCTAGCATAATCATACATTCGTCCACTGCCTCCAACCTTAACAGCCTCGCCGATACTTGCTACAACACAAAGGGCATCATGATGAGGATCAGGATAGACAAGAAAATCAACCTCCCTCGTCACACTAACGTCCACATTGGAACAGACTAAATCAAGGACCGATTTCGCCTGAAGGGGCAGATGAAAATTGCACTGAGACAAACCATGATCGTCAAGAAAGTCAAAAAGAAGCTCAGCCTTCTTCTTTGCATAGAAATGTGCCCTCATATTCAATGTACGATCAGCCCATTCAACCCCAGGAACATTAAAGTCTCCCACAATAAGCACCCTAAAGTTCCTAAACTCCAACTTTTCGGCCAGGGCAACGAAATAGTCTTGAAATCTCTCTGGCGAGGAATCGGGAGGAAAGTAATGGTTGCCAACGAGCAAATTGACACCGTCTCGCATCCTTATCTCAACCCAAACACATTCGGCAGCTAACTCCAAATCCTCTCTTCTGAAACTCTTAAACCGCTTACTAATCGCAGTAATGCATCCTCCCCCTCGAGTTTTACCCGAAGCAGAAACACATCTGTCAGCTCTATATGTCATCCAGTTATTTCGGAAATACTCCGCCATAATAGATTCTTCATTAAAAGCAGTTTCCGTTGCAGCAACAACGTCACACTTCGCTCCCGCCACAGATGCAAGAAATTCCTCAGATTTTGTACGTAAACCTCTTACATTCTGATAAACAACACGCAATTTCTCGCTATCCATTAATTTTTGACATCCTGAACCCCCTCCTGGTCTTTGTCAGCCTCCCTGAATATCTGATCAGGCCTCAAACGTCCGTAAAAAGGTAACACCAATATCCCTCTGGGCCATACTTCAGGAGCAATCACCCGTTCATATTCTTCAAATGGTACTTCAACGTGAAAAGAACTGTAACCCTCCTTCCTGGTATTGATCCTCGTGCATGTAACAGCCTGCACCCCGGATCCCTCCCTCAGGAGCTCCTCAACGTCAGACGCTTTGGCACTGGGGTCAAATCTTGTCACAAATAAAGGTTTCATCCGTGTCTTAACTAGATTAGTGTGCGCATTCCCACTACCAAAAATAGCTTTTTTGTTCACCTTAGAACCTTCAACAAAATGTTTTTTAGGTCGTTTCCGGGGCTCAATCCTCACCCACTCTTCTGATCGAGACTCATCCTGAGATACCTTCCCAATCTCTATCTGATCAGCAACCCCGATCACATCCTTTACTGCCTGATCATCAGGCACCTCACTGTCCTCATTTACAACAACCACCTTCGGTCTGTGCCGTTTAACCAGTTTTCTATTTACACCTGACTTCAAAACTGCACTAAACGCTGGCTGTGAATCTTCCTGCAAGACTTGGTTAGCCGGAGAGGAGACAGTCAATAATTCAACCTTTTCTCTAAGGATGGTATTCTCACTTCTGATTTCGTTTATTACTTCTGCCGAACCATCAATACGTCGTGACATTGCAGCCATCTGCTGCTCCAATCTGGAGATAACTGCAAACAATTCAGGCACTAGGTCCCTACAGCGACACACTATACTAACGCAAACGTCATCATCTTGATCTTCTGCAACTCTCTCTTTAACTACACCTTTATCTTTACCTAATCCAGACAACAAACCTGAACCTGACGAACCAGATCTAGCTGCAGAAACAGGGGTACCTTCACCTTTGGTTTTGCGGGAGCAAACAGTACAGTCATACTTACTTTCACCATTAACAATAAGAAATTCTAATTCTTCCTCTGAGACATTAGCACAAAAAATATGAAAAATTTTATTACAATCCCTGCACGATAGCCTTTTTTGCTTCCCATAAAAGGGTTTGTCACATTCACCACATTTTATTGAAGAGGGTGCCATCTTGTCAAAATAACTACACTAACACTAACACTAAGAATAGATAAAAACTTAAGAACTACAACAAACAAGACCTACAAAGTAGGAGTCAAAAGCAGTCAAAATAATAATAATAATAATAATAAAACTTTCTGCATCATGACGAAATTGATAAAAGAAATACCAATAAAATTAGAACATGAATTTGATAAATTAAAAATAGATTTCATTATAATACTGTTTGACTATTCACTAAACGCGGAAAAAATAGGCCTATTACTTTTAATATTCACCATATTATTAATCTTTCTCATCTTGAAACAATGGAATTTGATGTACAAATTTTTTCAATTTCAAATTTACAAATTTGATTTTTAGTTACAATTTTTTCTAAGTCTCTGTCTTTGTTTGGCAATGTGAAAAAGTTTTAATCTAAACGTTTTACGGATAATATTAGGCTTTTGTAAACAGTAACTTTAGAATTAATTATTTTATTTAGAGATTTTACTATGAATCAGTGTGAAGAGCGAATAAGTCGATCGTTCAGAAGAAATTGTTTAATTTTTATTAACCATATTAAAGAAAAAATATTTTAAAATTTATTTAGTAGATTCTGTATTCTATTTATTTTCACTTATTCAAGACGTCAAATAAAAGGTACAAAATTGAAAATATTTATTAAGAAAGACAAAATTATTTCACACCTTACTATAGTAAACAATGGATGACGAAATCGTAATAATTAACTTACAGAGTAAAATTCGTTCAAAATCGTCTTTTATTTTTACTTCTTACTGTAAACTTGTGTCCATGTAAAGGAATTCTCTTTGGTATCAAAACTCTTACTACTGTAAGAGTCCCTCTGTAACCACCGTAACCCAATCACAGAAGAGAAACCACAACAACCGCTAGACTACCACCATGTAAAGTAGAAACCCACAGCTGACGAGGGTGTACTACAGCATAAATTCCAATTCAAGACTACACTAACAGCATTAGTTTTTACCCTCAATTTATCCTACATTTAGTGTGGTGTTGATTAAGAAAGATCAATATCCAGTCAGGAAATAGAACTTGTGAATGGAAGTAAAATCTGAGTTTGCTTACTGCATGAAATTACAATACAAGTTTATGAAAAAAAAGTTTCTTAGACATCGGTTATTTTTCAGAAATTCGGTATATTAAGATTACAAATGAAAATCTAGTTTTTCAGGAAAGCGTATTAGAAACATTTATTGATTCCAAGTTATAACATTTGATTTAGTTATCTACCTATAAGTTAATCTGTCCTAAGAACAACAATAAAATATATTTGTTACAATGATATTATCATTAAAACGTATCTCCTATTTATAAAATATAAATAAATAAATATACTACAAAAATAAAATAACTAAAAAAATAAATACTAATCACAGGTTTATAAGTAGGTATTACAAATATAAGGATACTAAATTTTGACAAAAAATATTATAGTAACTATAGGTTACTAAAGAAATAAGTCTGACGGGTACCTCTGTTTTAGCCTTCAATATTTGGCATTGTAGGCTGATGAGGTAAAAAGGTCTTAGTGAATGTGATTGTCATGTACCAGGGCGCAGCTGTTAGAGCTCGGAGGACCTTTGACTGAAAACGCAGAATAATTTATATATTTTAGAAACTGGATACTGTAGGCTACATCCAGACTGGTTTGAAAACGGTTTTGTCAATTAAAAGTTTGTTTTGAAGTGATAATTTTAATGTTTTGAGTAGCAAAAAGATTGTTTATTTTCTAAGCCTAGCTTGTTTTCTTAGTTTAATAATTGTTGCTTAATTTCGGTGATCGGATTTAAAATTAATCGGATTAAACAAAAGTTGTGTTTATATTTCCGCAGCAAAAATTATTTAAAATATTAATACCAGCAAGACTTTTGCTGCAAACGGTGAGTGGCAGATATTTAACATTATATGCACAATATAATTTACCTATTTTAGTTTACATCTGAACTTTATAGTTTATTTGTTTTTAATATTTTTATCAGTCGCCTACGGCCATGGCCGATCAGGCAACAATGAGCACGTCCGAAATGTTGTCGATAATAAGTGCTCACGTCGACAACAATTCTAGCGATACAGATAGAATAGAGTGGACAGATGTCGTTCCCAAGAGAAAAAGGCAATTACATGAAAATAGTCTGCAAAATAATAGTTCAACTAAATGTTTTAGGGACCCTCGAGTGAGAGACGAACACGTCCCAATTTCAAACAGATTCGACCCACTTCCGACTGCAGCAGGTGCAGTAGAAGAAAGCGTTACAGGTAACTCCAGTACACTTTAGGTCCAATTCTGTTTCTATTGTACATTAATAGGTTACCAGAAGTCATACCTAATGGCAGAGCTTTGTTGTTTGCTGATGATACTTCAGTAATCAGGAACAGTTCACTGGTAGATGCTCTTGAAGTAAATACACATGTTAACATAGAGTCCGTAGTGCAGTTCTTGAATCAAATGTTATTAACAGTTAATGGGAAAAAGTGTCAGTACTTGCAGTTCAAAAATAAACATATCGTTAAAGAAAGTAGAGAAGTGAATGTATTTATTCGTAATAATAGTTTAGAGCATGTAGAAACAGTGAAGTTCCTGGGCGTATCTCTAGATAGATCTTTGTCTTGGGACTTCTATACCAATCAAGTTTGTAGTAAAATATCATCTGGGGTATTTGCACTAAAACAAGTTGCCAGATTAAATGATAAAAAATTACTAATGGCAGCTTATCATGGCCTCATTCTGTCTCATATCCGTTATGGTATTTTAGTATGGGGTAATTCTAGCATGGGTAATATGAATAGGGTTTTTAAAATTCAAAAGAAAGCTATTAGGTGTATGGTGGGAGCTAACCAGCTAACCTCATGCAGGCCACTATTTAAGGAGCTTAAATTGCTTACAGTTCCCTGTCTCTACATTTTTGAGGTGATTATGTATGTTAGGCAAAATAATTTTATGCAGAATTTTTATGTTCACAATCATAACACGAGAAACAGGAATGATTATTATGTGGCTAATCACTCCACAAAATTGTTTGAACAAAAACCTACTTATGCAGGGAGAAAATTCTTAAATAAATTACCCCAATCTTTAAAGTGTTGTGAGGATTTGAATTCCTTTAAAAAAAATTTAAAAAATTACTTGATCGGTGAAACTTTTTATAGCATACAAGAATTTCTTTCTTGATAGTAGTGATACATAGTGTGTTTCTTATACGTATTTCAGGTGTTATATCTGACGACATGTCCTATACTCCTCCTGGAGTCTCCAGGGCGCAAAAAAAAACCATCACCTATTACAACAGAACAGTGGAGGCCTCCTCCTGTGCACTTGAAATCAGACGTGGATTTCGTGAAATTTCAGGGTTATCTCACGAATTTGCTAGGTACAGATAAATACCGCTGTACCGCTACAAGAACTGGCATCACTATCTACACACTACATTTTGATGATTATAGGAGGCTAGTACAGTGCCTGCGCACTAACAACGCAGAATTCCACATTTACCAATTAAAGGAAAACAAAGCATATCGTGTAGTAGTACGAGGGTTGCACCACACTATACCCTCAGAAATAATTAGCGAGGAAATTACGAAATTAGGGTTTAAGGTGTGTAATGTGACAAACATACTGTCTCGCGATAAAGTAAAGTTGCCACTTTTTTACATTGATTTGGAGCCAGATAAGAAAAATGGTGAAATTTTTGACTTGACCGCACTGCTCCAATGCAAAGTTAAAATCGAAGAACCGAGGCAAAGGCGACAAATCGCTCAGTGTGCCCGCTGCCAACGATACGTTCACACTAAAACCTACTGTAATTTATTACCCCGCTGTGTGCGGTGTGCAGGTTCACACGAGTCGAGCTCATGCTCTAAAACCCGAGAAACACCGCCGACATGTGTTTTATGCGGCGGGGCACACCCATCCAATTACAGAGGTTGTACAGTACACCGCCAATTACAGCACCGTCGATCTCCAGCATCAACAGTGACCGATACGAAGAAATTGTCTTCAACAGATTCTAACTATCCAATCTTACCGCCACCTGGTACCTCTGAAACTTGTAGTCAAACAATTACGTTACCAAAAACTCCACCTCGTCGATTCTCCACGTACAGTCAAGCTGTGAAATCTAACCAGAAGCCAGCTGAACACGACTGTTTGCCTACATCTCAGGATATTTCGAATCAGCTTACAAGTTTCCTCACAGAAATAAAAGACCTCTTCACTCCGGTCATCACAATGATGAGTCAACTGATCCAGACGCTCTTAACCAACCATGGTAAATAATAGAACAACAGCTAGTTCACTCGTCGTCATGTTATGGAACGCCAATAGCATCCTTCAACACCAAAATGAAGTAGAACTATTTATACATGAAGAGCGTATTGACATTGCTTAGCTAACAGAAACACACCTGACTTCTCGCAGTCGCTTGAATATCCAAAGATTTAACATCTACAGAACCGATCATCCAGACGATACAGGTCATGGTGGAACTGCAATATTAATACGACGAGGAATCCAACATTATTTCCATCCTATAACACCACCTAGTGAACATTTGCAAGCCACAGCAATAACTGTGTTAACACGTGGGTTTGACGTCACTACAGCTGCAATCTACTGCCCACCTCGCCCGCTGACAAATGAGAGACACTTCCAGCAATTACGTTCTGAGCTAGGCGATTGCTTCATTGCAGGAGGAGATTTCAACGCCAAACATCCAGCCTGGGGCTCACGTCTTACAACATCAAGAGGTCGAGCTCTTCACAAAGTTATTTGTGATGGCCAGTAACAAGTACATTCTCCAGGTACACCAACCTATTGACCCGCTGCTAGAAACCGTCAACCTGATCTGCTCGATTTTCTTTTCTCCAAAGGAATGCGAAACTACCACCTTGCAACTACAGCTACAAATGATCTCTCCTCTGACCACTCGGTTGTAATCACTACGCTGAGCACTGAACCGGTGGCTGACCCCACCAAAACCAACTCTAAATCTTGGACGAATGAACTGGGACTCATTCAAAAAACAAAATTGAGAACAACCTAACGCAAAACATACCACTTAAATCAAATGACGATCTTGACAAGGCTGTGCAACATTTTACGACCGAAGTACAGAAAGCTGCCTGGGAATCATCTACACCCATTAAACGTTACCCTACCACTCAAGATGTTCCGCAGTATCTTAGAGGCCTGATACAAGAGAAAACGCAAGCTAGACACAGGTGGCAAAATTCTCGTCTACCAGACGATAAACAATATCTCAATAGACTCGCCAACCGTCTGAAGAAAGAATTAGCCAGATTAAAAGCAGAGCATTTTGAGACTTTTTTAACATCGATGAATGAAAGCACAGACTCACTATGGCGGACATCTAAGAAGCTTTTACAACACCGAAATGTTTCTTTGCCACTGAGAAATCCAGATGATACTTGGGCGAAAACGGAAAACGAGAAAGCTACTCTCTTTGCGACTCATCTAACCAGTGTATTCAAACCACACGAAGATGTGCAGGACGTGAATTTTATACAAACCGTCGATGAAGAACTGCAGTCACCTCTTCAGCTTTCACTGCCTCCACAACCATTTACGATCGATGATGTCGAAAAGGCAGTACAACGGCTGCCAAAGAGAAAATCGCCGGGATTTGACCTCATTACATAATAAAACGCATGGATGGTAGTTGAAAACAGACTGACTTTTATTTGTAAAAATGACAGGTAGGTACACATTATATACACTAGATGGCGCTAGCTATTATTTAGTTACAACAATAACAATACCACCACTTAACTAAATAATACTAAAATACCTATATAAAGAAACAAACACTTTATAGACTATTTATCTAGTTTTACAACACCCATCTTTTTAACAAAATAATAATGTTTAATTTTGGACAAACTTTTGGTCAATAAGTCAGCAGGCATTTCAGAACTTCTCAAATATTCTAATTTAACATATCTTTTGCCTACTGCTTCCCTTATAAAATGAAATTTTACATCAATGTGTTTAGTACGACGGTGATATACAGAATTTTCAGTAAGTTTTTGAGCACTTTGACTGTCAGTATAAATTGTTACAGGCACATTATTTTGTCTATTTGTTAGCTCGTGTAATAAATTTCTGAGATGAATAGCCTCCTTGGTAGCTTCACAGGCAGCCATATACTCAGCCTCGGTGCTTGATAAAGCCACCGTCTGTTGCTTCCTACTTTCATGTGACACTATACAATCTGAATATATAAAACAATATCCTGTGTAGGATTTACGATCTAAATTATCAGATGCCCAATCAGCATCAGCATAACCCATCAAATCTGAATTATTTTTAACATATTTTAGCCCAAATGACTTTGTACTATACAAATATTTCAATACTCTCTTAGCATGTTTATAATGAGTCTCTGTATTACAATTATTGAATTGACTGAGATAACTTATACAATATGAAATGTCTGGTCTAGTCAAAATTGACAGATACATTAAACTCCCTATTAATTGTTGATAAGGAAATTTAGAATTCGAATTTTCTCCCTTCTGTAATTTAAGATTAACTTCCATAGGGGTTTCTACATTTTTACATTTCTCCAGACCAAATTTAGATACTAATTTATCAATAAAGCTCTCTTGACTTATAAAAATACAATCCTTCTGTATCTTAATATCCATACCTAGACACTGTCTTAATTGACCTAGGTCTTTTAATTTAAATCTCTTACTTAACTCACTTTTTAAGTATTCTACTTCTTTATTACAATTAGAAAACAAGAAAAAGTCGTCAACAAACAATGCAACAAAAGTTTTACAATTTTCAGTTGTTTTTGTATACAAACAATGCTCATACAAGGACTTTTTATAGCCTAACTGTTGTAAACAAACATCAACTTCCTTATTCCAAGCTCTAGCCGACTGCTTCAACCCATATATGGCCCTTTTCAATTTTAAAATTTTATTTTGATTAGAATCACATTTAAAATTCTGTGGTAACTCCATATAAACTGTTTCATCTAAGCGGCCATTCAAGAAAGCTGTAGTTACATCTAAATGTGTGATGTTAAGATCTAGTTTTACACTTAAGGCAAATAACAGTTTTAATGTGGAATACTTTAGCACTGGTGAGAAGGTCTCTTTGTAGTCTATGCCTTCCCTCTGTGTATAACCTTTCGCCACTAATCTTGCTCTGTAACGCACTGTATTGTCAATGTTTAACTTCTTTTTATACACCCACCGACACTGCACTACCTTAGCATCACTTGGTTTGTTCACAATCTCCCAAGCTTCATTTTCATGAAAGGATTTAAGCTCTTCTTCCATCGCGTTGCACCACTGCTCTCGTTCAGGTCCATTCATTACCTCCTCATATGTAAGACTGTCTTCATCCAAATCTTCATTATTTTTACACATGTTACTATATCCATACCGATCTGGAACTCTTCTTTGTCTCTTTTCTGTGCCAGCAACCTCTGTCTCAACAAGTGTCTCATTTTCAGTTGCATCTTGCATAGACCTACTGTCACTGAACTCCTCTGAACTTGATGTACTTGCAGTCTCGTCCGGGAAATATGTTTCATCATTTATTGTGTTTGAGCTATCTCTTTCAGAAGTCAAGGTTGTGTCGAAGGGGTCCACGGTTTGACTTTCTACACTTTCTTCCTGCTGAACAACTGGCACAGTATCTTCCACCACTGCTTGTATCATATCTGAGTTTTTCATTTTCTCCATAACAATAACATCTCTGCTGGTGGTAATACTCTTTGTTTTCGGATTGTACAGCCTATAGCCTTTAGTGTTGTCTGCATAACCAATCATGATGTACTCTTCTGCCTTTTTATCCCATTTAGTCCTCTTTATTTTTGGAATATGGACCATTGCTGGACTACCGAATATTCGAACATGGCTGAGGTCTGGCTTCTTCCCGCTCCACAGCTCATACGGTGTCTTTTGTAATCCCGAAGCTAGCGTTCTATTTCTCAAATAGACAGCAGTATTTATTGCCTCTGCCCAAAATCTTTTCTCTAGATTGGCTTCGAACAATAGACATCGAGCTCTCTCCACAACTGTCCTGTTTAGACGTTCGCATAAACCATTTTGTTCTGGCGTGTACGGGTTTGTAGTTTGATGCACAATTCCATTCTTCTTTAAATAATCTTCAAATTCTGCAGAACAAAATTCTCCGCCATTATCTGTTCTTAAAGTCTTCAATTTCTTTCCTGTTTGAGTCTCAACAAGAACTTTAAACTCCTTGAAATACTTCAAAGCTTGATTTTTGGCCTTGAGGAAGTAGACAAATGCCATTCTGCTACAATCATCAACAAAAAGCAAAAAATATCTTGCTTGTCCCAATGAGACCTGTTCCATCGGTCCGCATAGATCCGCATGAACAATTTCAAGCACATTTTCACACCTTTTACCTTTGTGAGAAAAAGGTAATCTAGCCTGCTTACCCTCACAACATGTGATGCAGTTAGATTTATCAATTTCTGCTTTATCAATGTATGATATCCCCTCTACAGCGCCATTTCTCATAGTATTCAGGTCCTTGCTATTAATGTGTCCTAGCCTCCGGTGCCATATCTCACTTGTCAAAGTTGTAGCTGAGCACGCTACCAAACTTTCTGACTTGATATCCAATTTGTACACTCCATTAACCAAATTCGCCTTTCCAATCAGTACATCCTGTCTATTGCGTATGCAGCAAACTTCTTCTTCGAAATTAACTTTGTTCCCATTTCGAATAAGTTGACTTACCGATAGCAAATTGGTTGATAGGTTAGGGACACACAATACATCCTTGACTATAATGTCGAACTCAGAATTATCAACTATGGTTGTAATCATCGTATTTCCTGAGCAAATTACTGGTACTGTTTCTTTATTTGCGACTACTATGTCCTTTACTTTGTGGTCGAGTCTAACATTTTGTAAACAACTCTGATCTGTTATCATGTGCGAACTTGCCCCTGAATCTACGTACCAATCTGATTTATGAAAGGCACTATTCATGAATATAGCACTAAAAGCGTTTGTTTCACTTTTATTTTGATTATTTGGACATTTATTCATGTAATGTCCGAGTTGTTTACATTTGTAACAGCGTATCGTTTTGACAGATTTCGTCGATGACGCCTTTTTTGACTTCGTATCAGTGTTGCTACTTTTCTTATTCCGCTGCTGCCAACCTTTAGACAAAAAAGCGTTGTTCGTTCCGTTATGGCTGTCGACTTCCGAACTCATGTCTAATAATTTTGATTTGATGACGTCCGTACTGATAGTGATTCCTGAGTGTTCAATGGCCATGATCATAGGAGCGAATCTTTCTGTCAGCCCCGCCAATAACAATGACCCAATCCACTCATCAGTTATCTGGAAACCGGTACCTTTTAATTTTTGTGCGGTATCTACAATTTGCGTAACGTAGGCTCCCATCGATTCGCAATCTTCCAATCGAATTGAAATCAGCTGACGAAGTAGGCTGATGCGACGCGTAAAGCCAGAATCATCGTAAAGAGACTTCAAGCGCTTCCAAACACCTTGAACTGTTTGCTCGTTTTTGATGTGAACGTAGATGGACGAATCTATTGTCATGATGAGTTTTGCCTTCGCCTTCTTTTCTTCCACAGAACTTCCATCAGTCGATTCTTGCTTATGAATATCCACTCCGTCTAACATCAAAAAGTTTTCAGCAGCAAACGCCCACTCGTCGTAGTTTTCTCTACCTTTTAGCTTCGGCACGTTAACAATGTAGCTACCGGCCATTTTGCACGCGGTAACTAACGGCCAACAGACACTCGGAAATACAGGAACAATATAGCGATTTCCACCGTTATTTTATATTTCACGTGTAACGGCGCACTGATAGTCCACAAAAAGTAAATAATCCGAAATATAACTTGACTATATCGCGAATTATGTGGCTGGGCCCATAACCTAATAAAACGCATGGATGGTAGTTGAAAACAGACTGACTTTTATTTGTAAAAATGACAGGTAGGTACACATTATATACACTAGATGGCGCTAGCTATTATTTAGTTACAACAATAACAATAACTGCAACACCTACCGAGAAACGGCTTACGCTTTTTACTACTATTGTTCAATGCAGTCCTTCGTGTGGCGTATGTTCCTGGACAATGGAAATTTGCCGTAGTTAAGCTTTTCTTGAAGGCCGGAAAGCCGTATTACCTACCTTCATCCTACCGTCCTATCAGTCTCCTTCCGACGACAGGAAAATTATTCGAACGCCTCTTACTACCACGCTTGCAGATACAATGTGAAGACGCCAACATTATTCCACCTCATCAATTTGGATTTCGGCCGCTACATTCGACGACACAACAACTGCACCGAGTTGTGGACTTCATTTCGGAGGGTCTAGAGAGGAAAGAGTATGTCACTGGCATTTTCTTGGATATCAGCTCCGCGTTCGACAAAGTATGGCATGATGGACTACTATTTAAATTGAAAAGTGTTTTAAGTGACTCGTACTATTTGGTTGTAAAATCATTTTTAGAGCATAGATTCTTTGAAGTCCAGCACGGTACTGCTTACTCTGAGCTGCACAAAATTAACGCCGGAGTACCCCAAGGGGCAATACTATCCCCATTTTTATATAGCGTATTTGCATCGGATATGCCTATTTTGGACACATCGGTAACCGCGACGTATGCTGACGACACAGCAATTCTTGTACGGGAAAAGGGCGCGGATGAGGCTTCCAGGTTAGTACAGCGACATCTTTTATTAATAAATGACTGGCTTACCCGTTGGCGTATTAAGGTGAACCCAGTTAAGTCAACACAGGTTACGTTTACCTTACGACGTCAAACTTGTCCACCTGTGATGCTGAATAACGTTCATATTCCCCAAGCCAGAGTGGTGCGGTATCTTGGTTTATGGCTTGACATACGACTAACTTGGAAGCATCATCTGCGTACTAAACGTTTAGAACTTAACCGCCGCCAGAAGCTCCTCTACTGCTTAATTAACCCTCGATCGAAATTGAACCTCCGCTCCAAAATTTTATTATACAAAACCCTTTTGAGACCAATCTGGACTTATGGTGTCCAGCTATTTGGAGTAGCGGCAGAGAGCAATTTAAAGTCGATCCAGGCCTTTCAATCAAAATTCTTAAGACTTGCTTCTGGCGCTCCTTTTTATGTAAGCAGTAAAACCCTCCACGACGATTTCAAAATTCCGACATTGAAGGAGCTAACCGCTTCCTTGTATAGTAAATTTCACGAACGACTAGATGTCCATCCAAACCAACTAGCCCGTGATCTAGCTACAAGGAACTTTCCACCTGTGCGACGTCTAAGGCGAAAACGGAGTAGAGACCTCCTGGTCTAAATAACGGATAATACCCATAGTTACAAATGGAGAATGTGCCACTGGGTACCTCTTCTCCTTAATGCGAAACTCCCCACCACCATTTAAATATCATTTACGGAAATTGTGCAGCTCAATGTACAGTACCGTAATAAAAATTCAAGACAAAAAAAATAATTGTTAATAATTAGTTTCTAGTTAAATTATTGTTTTATTGTTGCAAGTATTGTTTTATTGTATTATTTAGTTGCAAGTTATGTAACATTATTTTGCAATTTTTTAAAGACTACTAGCAAACAATTATAGTTCCAAAAACACATTAAGTTATATCTATACAGTGAATTTAATTTGTATTACCACTAAATTTTTTAAATGTATTACTTTTTTATTGGTGGTTCAGTTATTTTTGTGTTATTTCTGTTAAATCTAAAAAATTTATGTTGCGTACTAATTATAGGCCTACATAATCTCTGTTTACAATTTAATTCTGAAGTAAAATTTTAAAAAATATGCTACCGTAAAGGACGCGTACATCATCGTGCTATGTTTTATTGGATAAGTAACTTAGAGTGATAAATTTTTTTTAACAGTTAAGAATTATTTACGAACAGTTTAACACAAACTTTCAGTAAATGTGTAAAAAATGTTAGAACATCTTAAAGAAAACAGTACTCAGCAGTGTTGCTTCCGTGTAATCGTTAGGTTATAAGTGAAAGAGGGTTTCTTATTGGGTACTGACAGTATACAACTTTTCGTTAATACGGAGAAAGAAGTAGTTATCGTTTTAAAATTATTGGATGAATAGTGAATGAAGGTATGAAAAGTAGAGAGTGAAGATGTGATACGTAAAAAAATTAAGCTATGTTTAACTGATGATTGAGTATTAATTTAATGATTGAGTTTTTAAATTAATTAGTGTTACTAGGATTAACTTAATTAATAAACAAGAGTTAATCATTTTTAATATAATTTTTTCCCATAACAGACAGGTGGAGTGTCAAATTATTTACACTCAATCTGTTAGTTGCATGGCTAAACTAAGTAGTTCTGTTTCTTATCACATGGTCAACCAATTAAATGACTGAGTCATTTAAGCACAGAAGAGGCAGAGGTGTAAAAGACACTAATTAGAGTTATCTCCTCTAAAAGTAATGAATTTCATTATACAGCCAGACCCTGTGGTAAATGAAGTGAAAGTGTCATTTACAGAGTGGAAAATATCTGCTTTTCAGAGGGTCCGGCATACTGATAAGCGTAATTTTTTTACTCAGTGAGGAAGGCAAATGTAAACCACCTCACTCCTCGTTTTACTTAGTAAAACCTCTCTACAGGTTCAAACCAGCTTTTTTGCTGATGACCTAAACAACAATATAATTTTATGTTTTTAATCTTGAAAGGATGGTTAAACATCCTTTAACCTTGAGCTATTATGAGTTGGTTTTTTAGAAGACATTGTATTAGTAAAATGACTGAAGCCTTTGCTGCACCAAAAATATAGCTACTACACATACATAACTGTCAGATTGCCTTGCACGTTATTAGTTTCAAAGTCATGAGTAATTTTTATTGCTTAATGAAAATCAGTATAAAATTGTTTCAGTCTGGCGCTTATAAAAATTGTCGCTACTAGTTGATGTGGATGTTCTACATTAAAGAAGTTACAACAATAAAAGAAATAATGTGGTTGGATTTATGACTGGATGTTCAGCTGATGAACAAATAAAATACAATTATAACAAATAAATATACCTGCACTTTTTCTGGGATAGAAAATATAAACTACGAATAATTTCATTGAGAAATAATGTATAAATACCTTTCAGTATCAGGAATTTTTTAATTTATATAAACAAAGTTCTTTGCCATTCAATTTTTATTCAAAAATTCTTTGCATCGACATTTTATATTGATAAATTTTTAATTTTCTCTTCTTCGTTTGTTGATTGCATATCTAAATTAATGGAAATGAACCAGGCAAAGCTCTTATGGAATTAAACGATAATACCTGGAATTCACTACAATGCATTGTTTCACAATAATCAATGATATAAAATACAATAAAGTGCATCACTTATTAATAGGATTCAAATCAGGAATTTATTTCGCTTTAAATCATTAATAACGTTGAAACCACCATTCTGTATCATAACTCGAAGTAGTTGCTAATAACTAGAGCAGTTGATGCGATTGTAAATAAACGAGAAAAGATTCCAAACCTCACTGAATAAAATTCTGCGACAAAAGTGAAATGTAATAAATACATAACTTCTCGCTATAATAGTAGGATATCAGTTCTATACATTCTCTTGAAAAAACCGTTATCATTCCCTACCTTCATATCTATTTCTTTGTGTAACTTTTTAACAAACCTAATATTCGATGTTTAAAGTTTGTTTGAAATATTATTCGTTATGGATTATTCTTGAAAAATTCATGGTTTTCTGGAGGAACAATAATGTTTAAATTGACTTTAAAATGCCAATAAGATTTATTTTCGTTTTTTTTTCTTTAACGTTCGTTTAACACATTGAGGCTGATGAAGACGGTAAAAGGTAAAAGGTAACAGAAAACGGATTCAGACATTTCAGAAAAAAAACTTTACTCTCCATCTCGGGCTGTCCAACATAGTAACACAACATTACAAAGAGGTCACAACATCGAAACGGTAGACGAAACAGTAAAGAAACTATACAGCCGTTTTCATAGCAAACTACACTATCACACAAATTTACAAATTCAGTCATTGTC
This sequence comes from Catonia carolina, assembly GCA_035578175.1. Taxonomy (NCBI): domain Eukaryota; kingdom Metazoa; phylum Arthropoda; class Insecta; order Hemiptera; family Achilidae; genus Catonia; species Catonia carolina. Next base: position 327,049,679 of record JAQMRL010000001.1, on the reverse strand, counting down.
CGCTCCTCAACTACCACCCAACCCACCTAGAAGTCTGAAAAGGCAATGGAATAAAGACCTTTTGTGAATCGCCTTGAGGGGTTGCCGCTGGGCGACTTACCTCATACAAGTGACACCAAGACAATTGTATATACCTAATACATAAAATGACATTATAACTGCTGGTTGTGTTAAGCTGTAAAAGTTTTAGTTTATTATTCTTAAAAAAAGTAAAAATAAAGGTAAAACTTACGAATGAATGATCAACAAAAATGATAGACCTAACGGAAAACCCCGGGATCTCTTGCATAAAAGTCAGTTGTGCTGACTACAGCATCGACAACTGATCGGTTATATTATACGAGAAAAAAATAACATTTTTAATTTTGTCGCATCTGTTAACATGTCTTACAGCGTTGTACTTATTTGAAAAAATTATTATTTCGTTCATTGTGTTAAGCCTGTATCAAATTATGTTATTAAAATAAAACAACCAAATTTTATAGCATAATTGCAATACAAAACGAATAAGCTTAAAAATTTGAACGATGGTAGCGTTCATTAACTCATCCGCTCTTTGAAAGTAAAATGTTCGGATAAATTATTTATTCAAAACTTGTACTCAATTTCCAGTATTTATAAATTCCTTTTCGTTACTAGGTAAATAGTTTTACATACGAGTATTAGTTTGTTGAAAGGGTTTTAAGCCCCGGTGATACAAAATTTCTGGAATTTAATTGGTATAGTTAGTTGTTAATTTATTTGATTAACCTTAATCAATTTCATGCAGATTCTCTGTTTTATTTATTAAAACCTCTGAATGGTAAAGTAGTGCATAAATAAATAAGTCTAATCATGTTCTGTTTAATGTGAAATGTATCATAAATTTATTATGGCAGTTTCCCCAAGACTGTAAGTGGTTGTCTGTGGATTGGAAATACTTTATTATCGCTGTATTTTGTTCACAGCCTGGTAGCTTCCTAACGTAGTTAAAGTATGTGCACATTATTTATTTTAATATTCGTAGTACCCTTTCATATTTTTAATATAGCATTATTACTTTATATAAAATGGTAATAACGCGCGTGAGAATAGTTTCTCTGCAGATAGCTAAGATGTTCATGTATACGTGCATTTGTTTCGTATAAATGATCTCCTTCCACTAAAACACTGCGGGGTCAAATGCCTTAAGAAATGTTTTCACAACTACGCGCATCTCTGCCTTCATTTATTTAAACACAACTGGGTCGCGTATATTATTCTATGCGTAATCTTATATTTTAGTTTTCAAGCTGTATTGTTAAAATTATAATCTGAGTTGAATGCTAAGCAATTACTATCATCAATATTTCACTGAAAACCAAAACAACATGTCAGTAAATCATGATTATTCTAAGAAAAAAAATACAGTCATTGTATACAAACTGTAGCATGAATCGTAATAAGTCTAGAAATGGTTAATGTAATAGGTTGTTTGTTGTAAGAATTACTGTGTCTTGTATAGGTTGAGTGTAAACAAGGGTAGTAATTACAAAGATGTTTTTCTAGGAATTCGAAAATAGTAGAAATGCTTGATTTTATTTTGATTCCTTCAAAAATGTTCCAGTCAAACAGAGAAAGTGTTCGAAGGATCTTGAATGTTTGGAAAACTATTAGACCGCAGGTATAAAAGGAGTTAGTGCATTTGTAGTGGGCCAGTCAATAGTCAAACTTGTGAATTAAAAGTGCTATCCGGCCGCTCGAAAGTGTCGTTACGGGCCCAGTTCTGAGTTACGTTGATTGTCCGTACGGGTGCTAGCAAGTGTTTGTGGACATGTAATCGTTTTTATTATTAAGAACAGTAATCTATTGTAGTCAAGTTGGTTTAAGCTTAAGTTTTGTAATAAATTTAATGTATGTAATCTATTAATTTATGTAATTGTATTTGATAGTAGGCAAAGCATATTAATTTAATCTAATTATTAATTTTGTCAATAAACAATTTGGAATTTTATTAGTTATTATAAGTTTGTTCAATATTTATTCCGAACGTACCCTAGAGTTAGGTCTATGTGTTACAAAATTGAATCAGAAACAGGTAGAATATGTTGTGGTAATTACAACACAGATTTCGGGGAAGAATTTTTTATCGAAGAGTATACTTAATGCCTACAAACACAACGCACACACTTAATGTGCTTATACATTGCACTTAATGCCTACACATAAAGTGTCATGCTTATAATAGATATAACGCTGTTAATAAAACATTGTATATTTTAATGAAAAAAATGTATGAAAATGGATGCTCTCTCTCATTTAAAAAAAGCTTGTTTATTGGTTTTTATTGATTTTTTATAAATATCACAGAGGTCAAAGATTGTTAGATGTTCGACCTCCTTTAGGCTTTTCACTTTTCGCCCAATCAGTTATTTACTGTTCAAAGTAAATGAACACAGAAAAAATTATAAATGAAAGACTTTTATCGTTACACTTTGTTTTATACGCTACACAAAAATTAAACGTTCTTTCAGTCAGTTACATCAGCTATTTAAAAAATCTACAAAAATAATGTCACAAAAATTGATCAAACTATAATTAAAACACTAAAAATACAGTTGGATCACGAATGTTTTTTTTTTGTAAAAATACATACAACAAAATGTCTCATCAACAAATAAATTGGTTTTTAGCCTAGCTCTGTCAGTCAGGTGTTATAGAAAACTTTGAATTTTTAAGTACCACCATTTAGGCGAATAACTGAGGACATTGATTCAATAACAAACACTAATGGGCGTCCGTTATCAAATCCTTGACAGAAGAAAAAAATCCATCAAATGCAGCGATAGAACTGAGTGGAAAACAAACAGGTCCCGAGGAGGAAATAAAACTAAAATAACCAATCAATCAAAAATACAGTACATCATTAACCAAAAAAGTAAATAAAAATTTAAATGGTAAATTAAAGCTGCCACTGGGCGGTTAACTTTCTCACATCGTTCGTGTTATATTTTACCAACCATCAATTCATTTTTTTTTTGTTTAATTAACAAATAAAAGTACTTTTTAATGTCAAATAAAACCCTGAGTTTATTTTGTAAAATGTGTATATTTCTACTAGAGTTCTTGTGAACGAGTTAGTATAGCATGTTACAACGATAGATTCGTACGTTAAAATACGCTATATAACTTAGGATCTATATAACTTAGGATTATGTATCCTATATTACATACAACAAACATGATCCGTACTTCTGTTATGTCTATGTAAAAATTTTCCGGCCCGTTGGCGTAGTGGTTAGCGCAACTGGCTTCTAAGCCGGGGTCACGGGTTTGATTCCCGGTCAGGGCTGGCATTTTTTCATCACTCATTTTCATTATCCACCGTCTGCATTAGCAAAAATTGCAGAGCCGTCAGACGTAAAACAAAAAACAAAATCAATGTAAAAATTGTACAAATGAAATGCTAATGGAAACCTAAACTTTTAAGTACTGTATATGTTATTTAAAAGAGTTTAATTTGGATTGGATTATAAAATGTCATTTGCAGGGTGAAAAGTAGATGCTTTTCAGACCTCCTGGAGTGCTAATAAGCATACATTTCCACTCAGTGAGGAAGGCAAAATTTTAAACAACCTCACTCCTCGTTTTACTCAGTAAAGCCTCTAGAGGTTCAAACCAACCTTTCGGCTGAAGACCTAAACAACAACGTTTAAAATTACGGGTATTGTCCGTTATTCAGACCAAGAGGTCTGTACTCCATTTTCGCTTTAAATATCGCACAGTTAGGAAGTTCCTTGCAGCTAGATCACGGGCTAGTTGATTTTGATAGTCATCTAGTTTTTCGTCAAATGTACTATACAAGGACGCGGTTAGCTCCTTTACTGTCGGAATTTCGAAATAGTCGTGGAGGGTTTTACTGGTTACTTAAAAAAGAGCGCTAGAAGCAAGTCTTAAGAATTTTATTGAAAGGCCTAGATCGACTTTAAATTACTCTCTGCCGCTATTCCAAAGAGCTGGACGCCATAAGTCCAGATTGGTCTTAAAAGGGATTTGTATATTAAAATCTTGGAGCGGACGTTCAATCTTGATCGAGGGTTAATTAAGCAGAAGAGTAGCTTCTGGCCGCGGTTAAGTTCTAAACGTTTCATACGCAGATGATGCTTCCAAATTAGTCGCCTGTCAAGCCATAAGCCAAGATATCGCACCACCCTGGCCTGTGGAATGAACGTTATTCAGCATCACAGGTGGACAAGTTTGACTTCGTAAGGTAAACGTAACCTGTGTTGATTTAATTGGGTTCACCTTAATACGCCATCGGGTAAGCCAGTCCTGTATTAATAAAAGATGTCGCTGTGGCAACCTGGAAGCCTCATCCGCGCTCTTTTCCCGTACAAGAATTGCTGTGTCGTCAGCATAAGTCGCGGTTACCGATGTGTCCAAGATAGGCATATCCGATGCAAATACGCTATACAGAAATAACAACAATTTGGATACGCTATATCAAACAACAATTTGGGTTTTATTTATTTATTAAATACAAATAAATATCCTATTACTTATAAGTTAATAATTTCAAAATAATTTAATGTAAACATTGTACATTAAACTTAAAGCCACAGGAAAGCAAACATTTATTTAAAGACTTATATTTTTTATAATCACTTTTTACTGTTGGTTCTAATTCATTATTAGTTTTGTTTATTTATTTGTTTACAGAATTCATAATTTTTTTATTTAAACTCCTATGTAGATGAAGTATACAATATACGTCTTGTATTATAATACTTCAAACAATAAACTATAACGAGAAATTTCAATATAATTCATTACAACAGAATAATCTTTGTTAATTGGAATATTTTTTCTAGCGGAAATATTAGTGAAATAAGAAGGAACTGATACATAATTTTACTATACAAACTAAATTAAACTACATAGTTATTTATACAAACTTTATAAACTAAATTGACTATAAAAACATTATAAATTAATTATGCTATATAATTTCTATGTCTGTATAAACTCTAATTGATTCAATTGCTATTGGTAGATAATTCAGTGTTTAGTCTTAGTATAATTTTAAAACACTCGTATATTTAAATCAATTAATTACATAGTAATTCTACTCCATATACGGATACCTGGAATTTTACTTCCTCTTTGTAAATTATCTGTTAACACTTCAACTAATTATTTCGGATTCTTGTTGCGATATGCATGCAATAAATATGAAACTCTCTGTTAATAACGACTGAGATAAATTTAATTCAAATCAGCATTACCTGTGCGAACGATCTTAAGTATTTCATCCTCCATTTATGCAACACAGTATTAAGATTGTGTGATTAAAATATCTTTCACAGGTGACATACTTCCGATAATGATGCTCTCAGAAAAGAAGTGTTTGTAAAATGAATTACATTTGATAAATTTGAGCGATATTTTGCTTTTAGATTGATTGATTTTATTTTGTTTTCTCTCAATTATTATTTCTTGTAACTCTACAACTTTCTGTGGGAATTGGGTTCCTCCACAATCCTCTTCCATTCTTTTCTGCTAGTTGCTAGCGCCCTCCACCCACTCATAAACGTAAAAATTAAATCGTTTGTGACATCATCTGTCCATATCTTCCTAGGACGGCATTTTCTTCTTTATTTCGTATAATATTTTCTTTTAGCTCTTAATTTATTTTTATTCTATAATTTCTCTATAAATATTTCAAAAGTATTCTCGTTGAATCTATTCTCACAATGTTTCTCAACCACTGTAGTTTTCGGACGTTCATGAAACGGACTCTGCCTTTGCCTTCGATGAAAATACTTAGTTCCTCATTTTTATGCACTATCCGTCTTCTCCTCTCCTAACCATTTTTTAAAGACGCACCTTAAATTGTTTTGTTCAGATTTTATCAACTTGTTGAAATCTGTTCCTGGTTTACGTTTCTCAAGTAAAGGTGGTAACTGAGAACACCAAACACAAATATGTTTATTTATGTTATTACTAAATTATTTCAAAAAAAAATACATTGGCAAAGTAGGCTCAGATTTCGTTCAAATTCGTTCTAGTATGGAGTCACCCATTACATTTTTGTGGTTTAATATATGTTGCAAGTAGGTAAGTAGGCTCAGATTTCGTTCAAATTCGTTCTAGTATGGAGTCACCCATTACATTTTTGTGGTTTAATATATGTTGCAAGTAGGTAATGAAATTCGTTAACTTCGTCAATCTTTTCTCTCCAATGAACTTTTAAATAACTTGATTTATATTATCACCAGTCAAAACCATGTAGACTAATTTGATTTTTCACTCATTTATTATGAGACTAACATTTCTTTTTGATTGACGTTTTTTATTATTATGTCCAATATTTTCTCAATTACCTTAAAATTAAGTAATTAGGTACTTATTAAGTAAATAAGTATAAAGGGTTAGTAAGTGAAGAATTTATAGCGTATTAATTAGTACATTCTTATAAAAATATTTTAAGGATTCTTGTTCAATTATTGTTTAACGCTTATATTTGCTCTTTTGGGTATGAAAATTGAATATCACATTACTAAAAACTTATATCGATAATGAAATAACTGTAAAAACATAGCAGGTATGCTAACTGTAGTTTATACTTTAATACATACATAATATGTATCTCTTCTTTAGTCTTTAGATATTTATTACACAAACAATTGGTCTGTAATTTTATAACATTAACTACGTTAGTAGTCATGCAAGGTCAGTTTGCTTTAGTAATATTTTGCTTGCGGTGAGTTGACAGTGAACTATATTACTACATAATGTTTAAATCCTTGACATTAACTTAAATACAAATAAATGTATAGATAAAATTAATGTTGAAAACAATGCATATTAATAAGAGGGAATTTGCTAACAAAAGTAAATTTATTGCTTGTACTATAAAAATATTCTATGTAGTTTTAAAGTAATGATTGATAACATAAATTTAGAAATTAAATTACTTACCCGACTCATTTTTATTCAGTTATTTGTTACTTAAATTCTACACAAGTTTATACGGATAAAATAAATTACATTTTTTAATCCTGATTATTCTCCCAATTGGACCGATTAACGACAACGAACGACTTCTTTATTTTTCTCCCTTTCCTTTCTCCTACTTGTACAGCACTGTTTTGAACGTTAAGTACTAACAGTAAAATAATTGCTTTTTTACGATAGAATGGATTTATATCCTGCAAATTATCTAGGCTAAAAATAGACAGCAACTAAACATTTCAATGATTATTATTATTATTATTATTAAAACTATAAATGTTTTCAGGATAATAACCGTATCAGTCAACAGATATTCTGAAAATTAATATTCATCAAATATAAATACTCCGCAAATCAAATATTTTAACTTTATTTTCGTTTTAAAATAATTTTTTTTTCATATAACCTTTTTTCTAATGCATAATCTGTTTTGTAACAATAAATGCAACTTATCAAATTAGAATTAACACATGAACAAATTACAACCCACTGGTGTAATTAATGAATTATAACATTAAAACATATTATACTGCTCGTAATTATTATTTACAATCAAAATTAGATACTTTAAAAAAATAAAAATAAAATAAAATAACCAAAACCTCCTTTAAAACGAAAAAACATAATGAGACGTAATAAATAATAAGCACATGATTCCAAAATATATGTACACCAAACTTTACTGCAGATAATTAAAAATTTTCATTCAGCTATTTACACATTCACACTCAAACACGCCAGTCATCTACAGAATATTAACATTATATTATTTACAATGCAAAATCACACTATCAGAATCGCCCTGGCAGATCCAGTACTGCAGCACGTTTTAGTCTATGAAAATCATTGCTGTTGTCTAAGAGATTCAGTGCTAAGTGATTTACGTGGTTGTTAAGACGTTTGATGTATTTAAAACCTGAAACTTCGTATTTCTTCTCGTACCGTCTGCACATCCATATCACGATGTATATCAGCGTTGGTAATAACGGGTGTTTTATTAAGGACGCACCCTGATTATAAGAAAATAGAAGTAATACATCGGTAAATTTTCTGTCCCCCAATCGGTATGTAGGCAACAGTGTACTCAAGGCCAACTACCTTAGATAGTTAAAATGTTCCAGTCAAGCATTAGTGTGGTGACAGCAGTCGCTTCGTTATATTGTGTCAGCAATGGTTTTTTCCAAGGAAGAGCGCGTGTTTATTGTAGAGACATAGCGAGTAAATCTTACAAATGTGTGTAAGATAAGTTTCAGTTGAAATTTCCCCGTTCTGCTGTTCCGAATAAATTGTCAATATTGCGTTTGATAAATAAATTCCGTAGAACTGGGAGTGTACTCGATGAGAAACCACCTCGCCAGCCTCGTTGGCTGGTGAGGTGGTTTCTCCCAGTTCCCCCAGGTGGTACACTCCCAGTTCTACGGAATTTATTTATCAAACGCAATATTGACGATTTATTCGGAACAGCAGAACGGGGAAATTTCAACTCAAACTTTTCTTGCACAATTTGTAAGATTTACTCGCTATGTAAGTCTCTACAATAAAAACGCGTTCTTCCTTGGAAAAACCATTGCTGAAACAGTATAACGAAATGACTGCTGTCACCACACTAATGCTTGACTGGAACATTTTAACTGTCTAAGGTAGTTGGCCTTGATTACACTGTTGCCAACATACCGATTGGTGGGCAGGAAATTTACCGATGTATTACTTCTATCTTCTTATAATCAGGGTTGCGTCCTTAATAAAACACCCGTTATATCATGGTGCATTTAGTATGGTTCGCAGAGCTTTTGATTGAAACCGTCGCAGAATCTTGAGGTTTGAAGTCGATGCTGTGCCCCATAACTGAATCCCGTAGGTCCAAACCGGCTTTAGCTTGGATTTGTACAAAAGTAGTTTGTTGTCAATCGAAAGCTGGGAACACCTACCAACGAGCCAATACATCTTCCTAAATGTTAAATCCAGCTGTTTTCTTTTGATCTGAATGTGTTTGCGCCATGTCAGACCTCTATCTAAATACATTCCAAAACATTTTACATCTCTGGCCAGTGGAATATTCTTGCCATTCAGCTAAAATAAATGAACGAATATAAAATACTAGATTAATAAATAATATTTACTTTTACAAACGTGTTGTTTATATTGCACAGTATTGTAAATTGTGATCATGTTTTTTTAACAAAGCTGTGAAATTACAATGTGTTCTATAAAATACGAGAACAATAAATTAATTTTTCTAGTAACAGGAATTCACATTAATAGAATCAGAAGTCCACTGTTTCTGATTCAACTGATAAAAAATTGTGAACAATTTTTTTAGATAAGCTTTAATGACATTGTTCTTAAATAAAATCATACGGTAAATATTGTAACTGTTTGATAATTGGAGTCTTGATTATTTAGCAAATTAAGAGCCAGATAATTAGGATAACGGATTATCCTCTATTGGTAACTTTCTTTGAACAATGAAATGTCTTTTTCAACAGTTTTGACATGTAATTCATGGTATACTCGTATGTTTTATTACTGATGTAAAAATATAGTTTGTAAAGCCATACTTAAGTATGGCCTATCTGGACTCATAAATTACAGTCAAGTCTTGACATTTTAGAAAATATCCAGAGAATTGTAATAAGACAAATCATGAAGTTTCTGTGATACATCAGGTTTCAATTTGAAGTGGAAGGCTATATTTGTTACGTTAATTAAATAAAACAATTTATATTTTACTAAAAATTCTACTTTACATATATCCCTTTTATAACAAATACTTTTTCATTGCCCAATATAAAAATATTAAATATTCTTTTTTCAAATGATTCGCTTCAGTATTTATTAAAACAAATACTTTTCTAAGTACTGAATTTAATATACTGGTTTAGCTAGTTTTTGTTTAATTTTAAAACGAGAAATTAAATATGGTATTTTAAACCAGCACAAAATAGAACCGTTGTCGTGTGGAATGAAATTCAATGAAAATGTCACACATATTTATGGAGGTTTTGTGGTTGCTTTTAGAAATCGTAAAATGAAATTGGTCGCATGGTTTGTGGTGCGGAAGGAATTGACATAAAATAATCTTTATTTCATTGAAATAAATCGTACTGCTGTGAATTATGATACGAATACACTTGTGTTTTATTGTAACAGCCTTGACATTATCATATGTTATATTAAAAGCATGTGGAATTTTCACCCTATTGCTTAAAAACGTGTATGTGTTTAAAATTACATAAATAACGAAAATATCTTATTTTTACTTATCTCAGGAAAATCTCTATTGTGATACATTTCATATCATAGAGACAATGTAAATGAAATATCGTATTGGGTCATTAATAGAACTCGATGATTTTCAATTTTGCATTGATGTTCTTAAAACTTTTGTAAACAAATGTCAACCAAAAGTTAGTACAAATACATTTGCATCTTAATGCAAACCAAATGAAGTAATGAATAAAAGAAAACTTGACCACATCAGTATTGTATCTCTTTTTTAATAATTTACTGAAAATGGATCGGAGATTAAGTAGCGTATTGAACAAACCGTTTTGCCTTTAGAAAAATAAATATAAATTTATGACGTAGAAATCTTAGACTTCTATTTAGGAAATTAGAGATTGGTCTACTACTACGTTCTCAAAGTTACTGTATAAGGTAGAGGCTTGGACCCGGAACCAAATTGAGATGAAGAGACTTGGGCTGAATTACAAAAATGGCTCTTTTACTATCGGTAGGCAACACACGAAAGTAATTATAACACTTTTGAATACATGAGATAGAATGACGATATTTTGATTCAGGATGATCTGTGGTTTAAAAAGAAAAAATAAATTGGCCTATCCCCTACTGGTGTTGCTTTTTAAAGTTCTGTAGATAGTTCCACATATACCTTGGAATCGGGGCATCTTATTGAAAGCATCTTTATGTTATCCGTATGTTACGCCGCAACCAGATACTGAAAGTGAGATACCTATTCCAGAATATTGCTCTCTATAACAATTTTGCTCCTAACTGGATCCTTCCCTCTGAATGTCATTACCCTCGTCATCTGTGTTGAAATTTTTAGCTTACACTTTTTGCATAACTTCTTCAGAAGGAAGAGTGCTTTCAAAAATTCATCCTCATTCTCCTGTATTACTAACAAGTCATCGGCAAAAAATAAGCAGTTCGATATGTTGATTAAAAAGGTTTTTTTGGGAAATTAAATACGAGGTGACCCATGCGAATTAATTTGCGTAATAATATTTATATTTATTCTTAACAACTATTTCCCAATTATATTAACTCTTACAGTCTTTTTGTGATGTTTTATACCAGTGTTTATGAATAATGTATGCGCTTAAATAACCGATTCCCTTCACCATAATGACAGTCGAAACAAACTGAACTTCGGAACGTCGCCACTAGAGTAGCGGCACTAACAAAAATAAATTTAAATAAATTATTTTGTTATTTACTTCTCAAAATCTCGTTATGGCTTTTACCAATTTTGATTTAGAGGTTTTTTTGCAGAATTTCAAAATTATCATCTTTATAACCATATATTTTTGTTAATCCATTCGGTAGAACTTTGCATTTAAGGACAAATAGAATTTTAATTTAAAATACATTAAACCGGATTTTTATTTTAAAATAATATGACTATTATTGCGTATATTATGTTTTTACCTAATGATGATTCATGAAAAAAAATTTATGAAAATACTAAATGATTTTATAAATTCCCTTCGTGTTTATTATAAGAAGAACTGCGGCAATTTAAAACATTACCAAACTATTTGTCTGACATTTTATTATTATTATACTATTATTAAAATTTATTTTTAAATTTATGCATCTTGTGTTGGTGCAAACGCTGTTATTTCTGTTTGTGGAAGATAAATTCACATTTATATGAAGCAGCGGATGTAACTAATGGATTTTAGTCAGAGTATTGCATTGCTCAATTGCTGGTATACCGTATGTATATTCAATTTTATTAACCTTAGAAGAATTATAAAGTTTTTGCACATAAAATGTGTTATTAAAATAAACCCAAAAAAAACTTAAATTATCTATATGAAGATTAAGTCTGCAGGCAAATTGTTTAGTGTTTAAAATTGATTATTCCATAAAACCAAAACGAATAAATGAGACATCTTTATTTCAAGGGATTCGTTTGATATAATTAAGAAAGTAAACACAATAATTTAGATTTAAATTATAACATAATTTAGTTAAAAGATACAGAAGTAAAATACTAAGGACTCAATCTAATTCGTCCCTTTACATGGAATATCACATGATAACAAAAAGAGCAGCTTAAACCGACAGTTTTTATAACCTATTATACCAGTTATTAAGAAGCCATTCCCTATGTCAAGCAATTCAAATTATTTTTATGGAATTCACTTTTAAAACACACACGAACTTAATTTTTAAGTTGGTTCATCCAGCATTTCAAATATAAACATAACGATCGTTTCCAATGAAAAGTTTTGTGATGAGCACTACAAATTTCATGGTATTGCAAAATACATAATCTATGCTGGTCCTAATATCAACACTAACAAACAATTAATATTAAAATTGAGTTCTTGATGCTATAAAAGTCTACACCATCATTCCTGGCTCAACAATAAAACAACAGTTTCAGAAGATTGAAAAGATAGTTTATTAAATTATTGTAATACCTGTTTTAAAATTTTTCTCATTCCTATTAAGGCAGTAATATTTTCATCATTGGAAGAAATTGTAAGCATGTAAATTAATTTTTATAATTATTACTAATTTTTTTCAATTTAATGAGAGCAGATTATAATGTTATTGACTTGAGAAAGTAATTTTTTAGATAAGATTGTAAAAATGTAATTTTGTAGTTTAAAATTAATTGATTTTCGGACGAAGGATCATTGGTTCAAGTTTGTAGTGTTAAATTTATAAATAAGAAAATTGTTTTATTTTAACATAAAATTGTTCAATTAATCTTGTTAATAATAAATAGTGATTTTAAATTTTGAAAAATAATATATTGTTTTTAATATTATTATGTATATTGTGCTCACCAAAATATTTAATTAACTATTTTTTTACAATATTTTATTCTTTCTCGTTGATAAAACAAGATCGATATTATTCTTAGTGCGGCACAAAATAAACCAACTGAACAGTACGGTCTCTTTCAACCGACTTCAGTTTCTGTTTCTGTTTCAAAAAATGTATTTTAATATGTCCTGCTACAACAATTCAAAATTTAAAAATTATGTTATAAATAGCTTTATACTTTTAAATAAAATTAATAAATTGTTTTAGTTTGAACTTAAAGTATTGCGTTTTAACTATAAATTTGGAAAAAATATTATTTTGTTAAATATTTGTTTATATTCAGAAGTAGCAGAATACTGACTGCTACAAATTCAACGAAGTAAAAGTATTATTATTATTATTATACGTACTTTAATACTAGATAGTTGTACTTTGATAGTTGAGTTTCAATTAACCATACTCTCTCAGGAATGGACGGCGTATTGTTCTTAAGTTAATTTTTATAAATATATTATAAAAAATAAAATAACAACAAAAAGGTCTATCATAAGTTTAGTCCAAAACGAACACAACAAATTATCACTTGATAAGCGGTGAAGTATTATTTTTACTCTTGTGGTCAGTAAAAATAAATTTGTACATAAAGTTACGACTTATTACAAAACACAAGAAACTATCAGTTTAACAAATTATCATCCATCAGCGATTCTATAAATTCAATTGTACCGAAAACTAAGAATTGAATAATAAAAACTCAGTCACACGTGGAACTCGATTACTTTCCCGTATAGAAAATCGATTCCCTTCACCAGCGACAATATTTTTTCAACCCTTGAAAGGGAAATTATGAAGGGGTTAAAAATAATTCAATTCCATCTCTAACATCTGACGTGGGTGTAAACAGAGTTTGTCTAACTTGGTTTGTAAATATAACTCAACACGTGCTTTTACAAACTTGATTAGGTTTAAATTGGTTGGTAATAATTATGTATTTTTTTTTTAATTTTCCTACTACTGAAAGAAGGAAACAGTTTGGTTTTTAACCATTCCAGAATTTTTAAACTAAACTTTTTTGTAGAGGATTGGAATTAATAGCGTTTAATTAAAAAAATGTTATTATTAATCAAAATTCTTCCATTCCAAACCACAAAACAGATTGGGCGTTGAAAACAATAATTCAATTTCTGAGAGATTACAAAACGCCTAGCCGGTGATCTCTTTGATTTGCCTCCTACATCACAAAAATCTGTTCAGTCTTCATTGATTTATGGCTACAACATATTTCACGATGGGATAAATAACAAGAGACAACAGAATTATCATAAAAGCATGAATTTATCGGATAAAAGACTTCTTTGTAAGCGATATAAAAAATATATTTTTTAGTGAATTGGTAGCTTGAATAATATACAGATTCGAAAATTGGCAAGCGAGCAGAAATTTGAAATACTTAAAATATTTCTTAACTTTGTTTTATTTTTAATTTATTTAAGAATATACTTGTGACAATTTTACCTACTTTTCTATGTTTTCAAAATCTTCTGAATCAGCTTGTTTTGTTTTACATCAAACTGTTTTGTAATTACTGCTACTGCAGACGATAGGAAGGGTGTCAGTTGAAAAAATCCCAGACCTAATCGGGAATCGAACCTAGGACCCCGGCGTAGAAGCCAGTTGCGTTCATTACTACACCAAAGGCCGGCTTGTAGTTAGTTGCAGAGCTTCTTTATTGAAAATGTTCAATAGGAATATGTAAACACTGTACTGAAAATCTCATAAAGAAACGAAGTAGTACTTTCAAGAAGACAAAGAAATAGTCAATAAACTATGAAAGCGATGAATATATGATTTAAGTACTGTCTGTTTCAAGACGATCGGAACGTGAAGTTAACTATATAATATAGAAGGTACGGTAAGCATCTACAACCAATCTACCAAAAAGTCCAAAGTGATGTAAAGTTCAAACAAATATGAAATTGACGCAGGTACCTTCTTGTTTTTAAAAAGCAATATATTTTATTGGTAAACAGTAGTACATAATTTAGTTTTTTAATGTAGTTTTGGTGCAGTTTTAATGGTTAATTGCATGTAGCTATTTTCTGCTATAGCACGTAAACCAAACAATAGATGCTTATTCTTATTAATTAATTAAAATGGGGCCTCTCTACTTTATAAATGAATGAATATTTATTATAAACAAATTGTCAGTTAATAACGATGAGAATAGACTTTATCACACTCATTCACAAAATCTATACATGGTAAATTACAAGTTATCGAATTATACCTTAACTTTGCAATTTGTTGTTTTACACTAAAACTTTCTCCTTCACTTAATCTTATCTCACTGTTTCTTGGGTTTGTAATTTGTTCGGCTAAGAATATTCTGTCTGAACAAAAGGAAGCACTGTACCTGAGAAATAAATTGGACTACAAATTATTCAGTTGATCACGAAAGACTTTGTAAACTCTAACTGGAAGTAAAACTGTAACAGTACGTTCAAAATAATGCATTGTTCACATCCCTGGAATTTTTCACTTAGCCCTATTTAAAAAAGAATGAATGAAGAATGAACTAAACGCTTACTGAATGTTGTTCATTTGAGAATTTTTCTTTCATTTGTTTAATATTTTATTGATTCACGTAACAGTTTAATAATAGCACATAATTTGTAAGAACGAAATTATTATTTCAATTTAATTTATTTCTTTTTAAACTCTGGGTTAAATTTACGAATGACGAAACCAATAATTTAATTAGAAGGATGCAGCTTCATTTTCTTTTCAGCCTTCTATTTGCTGGAGATTTCTTGTATTAATTGATGCATAATGGGTTTGGGATAATCAGTATCTATTTTGTTAAATATTAGATATTATATATATAGAATATAATATAATATAGAAAATAAATAATATATAAATAAATATAATATAATATAGAAATATATAATATAATATAGAATATTATTATATTAGTTCATTTAGTACATTTTTTGACTGATTTTATTTGCAACTGTACAAAATACAACCAGAAAAATGTTCATATTGTGTGTTAATTAAAAACTAAGAAAACCACTTGTTATTGGATATGAGCAGACCTCAATCCCAACGATAGTGTTCCAGATAATTGAAAATATATTTTTTTTTTTTTTTAACTTATTTATTTACAATCAGCCTTACAATGTGGCTTTAAGCAAATCATTTTACAAGAACTAAACTTACGTGAGTGAAGTAGACAGCCTTTGCTCTCACTTCAACAAAATAAAATTAGAAAATAAAGTTAATAAAAACTAAGAAATGTTGTAAAGTTACAAAATTAACAAAAACAATGTAAAAGAAGTAAACAAAAAAAATGAAGTAAACAATGCAAAAGAAGTTAACAATAAAAAAGTAAAATAAATAAAATTTTGAAATTTCACTTTAGATTAAAAAGTGTGATGAGTATGAGTGGTGAATTTAACTTGGTGTATGTATTAAAATCGTTGGTCTAAGTCGAGGATGTGATGTCTTTTGAGGCGCTTCGTTTCCTCACTGTTGTCCAGTAAATTTAATGCCAGGTGGTTCTGGTGATTGTTTAATCTTAGCTGGTACCGGAGGCTCAGCTCTCTTATCTCTTCTGTTACGGTACGGATACGAAGATGGTCATGTATTTCCGAGTTATTGAAAATATATTAAATTTTTATTTTGTATTGAATTTGTAACTACTAATACACGAATGCTTCCACTCCAACAGTTTTTCAGTCTTCTTTGTGCAATTCCTGATAGGTCAGGATCATTTGTATTGCATACTAAGGGAGTGTTGTGGTTTTTTGAATTCAATCGAAATCAAAATTTTGAAGTTGAAATCATTGTTATGATTTTGAAAAGAAACTTGTGAAATTTATGAACACTTTAATTTCCTTCATTATCTTTTACGTGAAATGTGTATTAATTATTTCATAAAACGTAACAATAGAAAATATTGCTTAAAACCTATGGAAATTTTTGAAGCATTACATACAATATTACATAAAATATTTTTGCAGTAGATCAGTAGATCTCTACTCTATTTTCTTCGCAGGCAGCGGTGTGTTAACTTTGATCTTAACATTTACTCTGTTGGAGGGTTGATGTGGTCTGTTGATTTTCTGTTAAATTTTGAATATTTAATTTAAAGTTTAAATTTTTACTTTTGTAATTATTATTTTGCATTGTACAGATTTTCATTCATCATGAAATTATTTTTCATTTTTGTTATTTCATTTTGTTTATGGTACCGTATAGGCTATTTGTTACAATTTCTAATTTCTACGCTACTATTGTTCTATGTATTATATTTTATTCTTGTTCTTTGCATTTATTATTCAATTTTCCCTACATTTGTTCTCTATTTTGATTAATTTCTTTTTATTGTTTAACTCTTGAATTATCCACTGAAATGTATTCAAACATTATGTTGTCTATCCTTCACGTCATTTGTTTATTCAAAATTTAGATAAGCTTTTGGATGGTTGTACTATACTTTACAGTTTCTGAATAAAGAATAAAAAAACAAGACTCGTTTGTATTTTGTCTTCATCAATCAAAAGTCTATAGATATATAATGTAATAATGAAATAAAGAATATAAAATGACGAATTTGTAGTAAACGATAATTATTAGATAAAAAATGTGTAAAATCAGTACTAGTTAATAATGCCTTATCAATTAAACAAAAACTGCTTTAAAAACATATATTTTTTAACCAGTGATATCGACGGTACTCTATGCGGTTGAATGCACAATAATACACAAGTGGTACCAGAAAGAGAACAGAACCAACGAATAAAAATATAAATAGATCGTAAAGAAAAAGAAACTTCACACAGGGTGCAAAGTTTATTTTTATGATCTGTAAATATAGTAACTTTTATTATGGTTCATCGGTATTTATAGCTTTGAAAACTTTACAGTAGGCACAAATATATAAACATAATAATATAAAAGAATAACAGTAATCAACGGTAGTTTCGACAGATTAAGATTCTTAATAATTGTTGTTGAAGGTTTAGGAATTAATAACTTTTTTGTAACATGTCTTAAACGTAAACCTAGCAAACATTTTGAGAGTGAAATATATATAACTATTAGGCAAATATAGAAGTGTGTTCACTTTCAATTTCAAATGTTGTGATTTAGAATACATTACGATTCAAGATCTATTATAAAACACAGATGAAATATTTTGGAAGTAAAATAGTATACGCGTACATCTTGTCGCCGAACGGGGCTGACAACACGTGGCGAAACCTTACTTGTTAGCTTAGTGGCCCTAAAAAAGGCCGTTTTATTAAGTTGGTGGCTTTGGAAAGGGCCGTTGTTGGTGGTCGGAAGCGGCGAGCCGGCGTGGTGGAAGTGGAGCCCAAAGTGTGACGGCTCGGCTACAGGGTTCAGGCCTAGCCTTCCCTCAGCGGCAGTTGGGTCACCACTGCAGCGTGACAGTGGTGGCCCCCAGAGCCTCACAGTGTCGGGTCAGCGTAGGCTGTCTGCCGATGGCGCGGCCGAGGCGGTTCTCTTCGGGTCGGTAAAGACTGACCGGCGCGGGAATGTAGCGTCCGCCACCGGTAGCCTAGACCAGGGATGGTGCGTCTGGTCTCGGCTTGGCTCTTCTTCTTCGGTCTGGAGCTCTTTTTCCTTGTTCTTCTCCGGTTGAGAGTTGACTGGAGTGTTTCTCTAGCGGGCCAGCGCTGCAACTTAAATCCTCCTCAGACGAATCCACTTCATGGTGGATGGGAGGCAATGTTGGCTCTGCGCGTCTGTAGCGCTCCGAGCGGCAGGCAAGTACTGGGACCGTCTGCAGGCGCTAATGTTGGTAGGGCAGTCGGCGACAATGTAACAGTTAAAAAAAAAATTTACAACATCAAACGTTCGAATTTAAAATTAAACTTCCATAATGATACACATGTGGTAAATAAAGTGAAATCAGTGGTCTTACTTATCAGAACTTTGTTGTTTGCAATTTTAGAAAAATGTAGACCGTAACGAATCAGCAATTCAGGAAATTCTTAAATAACTGAGAACACGAATAAGCATACGGACAGAAATTATACAGAGTTAAAATACCTGTAAAACGTATTTTTAAACATTTCGAAATATTTAAAAACATAATAATACTTCATATGGCACTAAATGAATGCCACTAAAATAAATTTCCGAGTTACGAGATAATGTACAAGATAATAGTATGTTTTAAGATCAAAACAAACAATTTAATTTGATTGTAATTTACAACTAATTTCTGCCAGAGTAATAACCTATTAACAATTAGTTATATGTATAATAATTTTAGTAGGTATATTACGCTTTTCACGAAAAATGTTTAAACATATTTCCAATATATTGTAACGTTTATTGCTGGTTCTTTCAGGGTCTGGTTGTTTTTAAATAACAGTACTTCCTTTTAGTTTTTTTTTTTAAATATTAATCTTTATAGCAACTATTAACACTGTATCACAGTCAGCAAAATTTGAAGCACCTTTCCTCAGCGATGGATGGGGCAAAGAGGAAGCGCTTCAAAGTACCCAGCATGATCACTAGACCTAATATCCTTGAAATATTATTTTTGGGGTGTTTTGAAAGACATTGTGTACAGTAAACAGCTAAGAATACTAGGAGAGCTGGAACGGAAGATTAAAAATAATTCTAACGAGATCCCTTTAGATACCGTAGAATTTGTTTGCAATTCTGTCTAAGCACGTTGTTGTGGTAGATATATTGCAGTTAACAGTAATCGTTTTGAACATTTATAAGTTTATAATAATAAATTTTATTACAAGACAAAACATATATCATATATCTAAGTTTTTCTTCAATTAAATATGTCCGTTCAAAATGTGTATTGATTATTTTGAGACAATCAGTATTTCAGGTTGATTTGGAAGATCCCTTATTTTCAATTAATCCCTAATCTAGTCAAAAATACTGGATTACAATGTATATTCTAATTAGATCAAATCTTGTTTTTGATTAGAATCTAAACTAGAAAAGACTAAATCAAACGGCGACTGAAAAAGTTACCGTTGAGGTTTGTCTGGTAGTTGTGGTGTGATTAGTGACGGTACAAGTGGATTAGTATGTCAGTGTAGCTTGTCGTGAAATTTTTTGAAGAGTTTAATAATTAAGAGTTTAACAGTTGGTAAATGAAAATCTTTGCGAAGATTGTTGGTGCTTACTTAAAAGTGGGCCCGTTGTCAGTCTTAGAGTATTGAACTGATATAATTTATTGAATGCGCTGAATATTGAAATTTATAACTAGTATTTATTCACAAAGTTAATTACTTACATCAATTACAGTGATCATGACTCGTAACTTACAATGAACTACTAATAAAATACTAGACTAAATTGATCACAATTTTTTTAAACTTGAGGCTTAAACTACACATAAGTAAAAGGATATTATGGTTATTTACAATTAAATGAATAATTAATTTATTACTTACAGTTTTACACAATTATGATAATACTACAACTATGTGCCTATCACGCATAACCTTTTTCTTATTCACGACAAACCGGTGTTTAATGCACTTGACACAACGCTCTAATAACACCGATTCATTCTACAAACGGTTTACTAATCTGACGAATGAGCCGGCTTTATGTATGGAAACAATCACCATCTAGAAGAATATAGAATGTACCAGATAAGTAAATACACAAAAATTACTAAAAAACCGTTTGAGGGGGGTGGCACGATGGTTTTAACTCAAAATTTTGATTTTTGGTTTTTTATGTTTTTCAATAGTTTAGGCCTAGATCTACGAGAAAAAAACATTAAATTACGTCAAAAAAAAACTTTTTTATGAAAAAATTAAGTTTTCATCAAGTTGACACAGAAAAATTATTATGTTCCCAGGAACGAATATTTTCACAATTTTATATTGCTCGTTTTAGTGCAAAGAGAAATTTAGTTTTTAAAATATCTGCATCACTGTTTCGTGTATCAAAATGTTATCAAAACTTCAATGTTAGATTTTTTTTTTGAGGAGAACCATCACTGGGTGGCCTTCTCTCTTGTCATACTTAATTCATAATAATTTACTTATAGTTACTTAGATAACTGATTGTAAATAATTATAATGTTTCACAAAAAAAAGAAAACTGTTTCGTGTATTCTCAGCTGTTTGTTCAGCTTTCTTAACAACTGTTGATGGAAAATATACTTGTTTTTGTACATTTTGTTTTTGATTTGTGCCTTCTTGTTCCTTGAGTTTTCCCGTAAGTTTAGATTTTTAACAATACATTAACACTACATTAGGTACATTTTTCTCAGAAACCAATAAACCCCCGTAAGTTTAGATTTTTAACACTACATTAACACTACATTAGGTACATTTTTCTCAGAAACCAATAAACCTACCAGGCTGAAATTTTTACCAGTTAATTACCTTTTATATTAACATATTCTGACATTTTTATGGCTTCCTCAGGTGCTCCAAAAATTAGTAATACGCAAAAAACGTAGAAAGCAATTTGTAAAAATTTTATGTTGTTTATATTATTTTTCAAAAATGGTATGATCCGAAGATTAAATTGAAAAAAAATTCAGTAGCTCAAGAAGAAACCCGACACCTATGATGTGCAAAATTTAACTTCCCTATCTTTTACCAATCCTATGAAAAATGTACCTAAAAATATCAAATTTAACATTGGTGGTTTACAAAGTACAGTCCCCACTTAAAGATTAAGACGATAGGAAGGACACAAAGGAGTACAACAGATTTTCTTGGAACCTTTTACTAAAAGAATAAACGGTACTGGCGGCGCCCGGTACTCAATTACGCTGCCACACTAGACACAAAATTGTAAAAACACCATTTTCCATTCCACCGATGAGTTCTAATTTTAGATTTCTTCTTTCCGGATAATCGATGTAACTTTCAATTATAGCAAATATTTCAACAAAAAAATTTTGTGCACAAAACGAAATAATATCATACATTTGTACATTTGTTATTTTTTTCATAATACCGTAAGTAGGCTACTACTATTTTGAACAAAAATGTTTTCTAGTTTGCCAAGTAAAATCCAAAACATTGGTTGATATAAATTAATTTTACATTTCTTTAAATATAAATATAAATATTATTAACATCTTAACAGAAATACTGTTAAAAACTGTATTCACATTTTTTATAAGTTATTTTAAATTAAGTTTGGTAAGGAGTAAAATTTTCTGTTTTTTCCCTACAAAAGTAAACTTTCACCTTTGAAATAGAAGTAAAATAATGATTTTATTTTTATAAAAGTTGTAGATCATTCAAAAATATTAAAACCTTTTAAAGGTCAGATTCTCAGAATTAATGCTGCGTTTTACTATCTAATATCTTACTACTTAGCTCTATTTTAATAGTGCTGCTGTTTTTTAACAGCTACTGGGTGTTGATTGTTGGACAGTTTTTTAATTAACTTGAATAAATCTAATTATCATAACTAACGCAGAGCAAAATAGGCGTACTAGTAGTTAAAGGATTAAATCAGAATATCTAACCAATTGAAATAAATTAAGTAAATTTATTACAACGGGGTTTTTAATGAGTTTCAGTACATATATTTTACTTTACAAAACAGCAACTCACTTCATATTCACACTGACATAAAATCGTTTCGTATTTCAATACATTGCAAAAATAGGGACCTGAATTTGTCACGCAATTTCCAATACCGTATCTGATAAAAATTTGTTCAAAGAAATGTATGCATAGTAGAAGCTATACGATTCATCAATAGCAAAATATAGAGAATTTTTCTCGGAAAATCTGTCTTGGAAGACCCACTAAGAACCAAAGCATTCACAATGTTGTATTTTTATAAATGGCAACATTGGTTGGTCAGCCATCATATCAAAATTGCATGTACATAGAAATACCTGCCACGTGTAATTTAGTGAAAACTGAAGTCATTTTCTGGTACTTATTCTCAGAACTTAATTTGCCTTTGATTTTTTATGTATCAAAACCAAAGACTTTTTAAAAATGTCTTGTGATGTACTGGTATGGAATGAAAATAGTGAACACATCAAGATAACTAAAATTGAATTAAATGGGAAACAATTTTTAGATTTATTCATTCTCTCTAAGGTAATGAAAATAATTGTTTCTTTGTTACCAGGATATGACAATTCTATGACATTTTTTTAATATTGTTACAATAGTTATAAGGCTTATTAATTTTGTTCACTCCTGCAACAAACTTGATACAAAGAAGAGATGTCAGGTATATTATCTGCTTTTGATTACTATTTCGTTTACTTGTTTACAGAAACAAGTATAAGAAATAGTATAAAAATATAATATAATAATATTATTATATTATAATATAATAATAAAATACCTATCACAGGATCGTTTCAAAGCAAAGATACAGAAGAGTTCTTAACATATTTAAGTCACTTTTAGTTTATACGTATTTGAATGTAAATAATATATAAAGACAATAAAAAACTGAACGTATTTTTATTTTTATATCCAACTGTTATAGCCTACACTTAATAATGCTGAGATAAACGTTATGCTAATCATGACGATGAAAATTAATGTTGATACTGAAATAAATGAAACGCTCTATTAATTATTCCTGTAGTAATTTCGTAAAACTAGCCACAACCGATGAAACAATTTTTAAATAATTGTTTTTTTAATCCCTAAAGAGTATATGTTGCAACTTGTTCGATTTAAGAACAATAAGCAACCTGATATCTAATGGAATGAGAATGAATTGTCGACATGTAAATGAGGTGTAGTCTTGTACATACTCAGGCAGACGTTTCCTGACAGCGTATGGTAAATCGAACCTCAACAATCAAAGTACAACGATAACCACAGTCTGGTATTCCAAATCGTGTAAAAGTAACTACTAGGGTTTGAACCGGAAACCTTCGTCTCCGAAAATCAGCTGGTAAACAGCTGACTCATGGTGACGACTTTACAATTAGACCAACCCGATGAGTCGAAATCTTATTAAATCTAATGAAGATCTAATGTATCTAATGTAGATTTTATTTTATTAAATGATTTCTACAGAACAAGGTTAACTATAGATTTTGTTAATATAGTTTAATTATTAACTAATAACAAACATTACATTTTTCTTACAACTAACTTGATTTTATTAACGTATTTTAATTTTTAAGTTACATTTACTGAATCTTATTAAACATATAATTTATGTAACCTTTAGTATTAAAATTCGCATTTGTTAGAGTGTATACAACACTGTTTAATTCAAGTTATATAAATTGTTTAAATTGCTATAAAAACGATCTCTATCTGATGTTTTGTTCAATACTGTGAGATCAATTCAAAGTTACCGTAGCCTATCGAGTAAATTATTATCAGACATATTAAAGAAAGTTTGTCTGCTTTGAAGAAAACAAAGGGAGGAGCGAAAGAAACAGGAGCGATTGCTAACATAAATAAACCGTCTTCCGTTTGGAAATAAATAACAGATTTTAGGAAACAAGCCATTATCTAACAAATAAAAATTATTACAAACTCATTTAAAGCAATTTCTCTTACCAAATACGATTTAAGTTTTGCTAAATATATGAATTTAATAGAGGAAGTAGTAGAAATGTTTTTGTATTTAATATTCATTACAGTACTGTACATTGACTTGCATAATTTTTGTACATGATATTTAATTTAATGGGCGATGGGAAATTTTACACTCAAGAGAAGAGATGCCCAGTAGCACATTCAACGTTTAAAACTACAGGTATTGTCCGTTATTCAAACCTAGAGGTATCTGCTTCATTTTCGCTTTAAACGTTGCACAGTTGAGAATATCCTTGTACTAGGTCAACGGCTAGTTGGTTGGGGGTCATCTAGCCGTTCACAAAATTTACAATAGAAGAACGCAGTTAGAAAATATGTTACATCGGGAGAACTGAATGCCACAAAAAGTATAAAATCATTAAATTACATTTTAGGTTTTTAAATTTAATGGTTTTTTTATTTAATTAAATTTTTTTTTTAAATTGCGTTTGTCTATTATTGACTTATTTTACATCATTCTCTTCAAAATTAAATTCTCTACAAGTTTTTTATTAGAATTTTTTGTGTTTATTATCCATTTAACAAAGTTCATCTGCTTCAAACCTAAAAGAACGTGTTTTTCGGGACCAAGTTTTGCGTATTTCATCAGATATCTTAAAAATTATTGCAGCTATAGGTCTGAAACCTGTTTTGTTCAATTTTTCTGTTTATTTTACATATGATACGGTAAAATTTATGCCTAATTTAACGCCCAACAAATATCTGTAGGGCTTCGTTTCAACAGGGTAACTGAAATTCTGACGAAATCGTTCACCCTGTATAAATAGGTAACTAATGATTTTCGGGCCTATGTTAACTTTTTTTTTCTTTTGTTGTGGGGAATATCCCTGAATTCTTGAAACCCTTTTTCAGAACGCGCCCTGTATATATATATATATATATATATATATATATATATATATATATATATATATTGTTATCGTCGTGAATAAACTCTTTTGAACGCTATTTAAATAAGAACGTAAATGAAAATTCCTAATAAGTTTCCTAGTGAAAGTTTTAAAAGTAATATAATTAATTTTTAACCTTAATGCCTACGTTTTTGCTTCTCTTGTTAATGTCGGAAAAATTTTCTGTAGAATTATTTTTTCACACTGACCATAATTCAGCAAATATTTGTCTGTTGGTAAATCATAATCGTGATTATACAATAAAGATAACCCGTTTTTGAGAAAATATATATACAGATCTTGTACTACACCTTCAAAACCGCGTTTCCTGTCTACAAATTATACGTCGGTATCTAAAATTCTTTCTTTTGATGCTTAAAAAGTTTTAGCAGTGAATAAATTCCTTTATTTTCTTGGTTCTTTTATTAGCACAACAGGAAACCTATCTTATGTAGAGGTAAAAAAGAAAACGACTGCTCATAGTAGTCGCATTGAAAGAGACGTTTTTTTATTGAATACAAACCTTATAATGAATGGAAAATACTGTAGGCTACTCACAATATAACATCGTAAAAGAAACTGGGCCTTTCCTTATGATTACATTTAAACGATAAAGCTTATTATATTTAAGCAATCTAAGGTTTTCAGTTTTTTGTAACGATGAAGCATATTTTTGGGTTAGATAATCTTATTTCCTTGTTATTACATTCATAAAAATTACCTATTGTTGCTGTATTATAAATTACTCTCTTACCAACTTAAAAAAATATTTAATCACTGGTCATTCTTATTAACGTTATCATCATATGCAAAATTTGTAGATAATTTTTAAGACGGTCATCATTGGGAACTCAAAAACTATAAAAGTTACAAGAAGCTTTATATGGAAAATCTTCTCTACATCTTTCATTACATTAAAAATATATTAGAATTTTTGAAATTTCAGACGTTTTCCTACATGTTTTGTAGATTGTAGTGTAGTATATAACGTTTATAAGCTTTTACGTTATCGGGAACTGCACATAATTGACAACTACCCAATTGATGGCTGATTTTTTCTGTCTTTTATTGAAGTGAATTAAACAAAGATTTTATCCGGCTCCCCCAGAGGAGTTTGTTCACTAATGACTATCAGCTTGTCAACCCACAGTTTGCAAGTCGCTTGTCCAACTGGTGTTACTTAACAATTAATTGTGACTCTCTACCAGCTGACTGATTTGGCTGACTTGAAGGCCCAGGATAACTTCGCAAACACTGCTAGTTAAATTGTATAATTTTTCATATGTTCGTTTTATATTTGAAAACAAAAAAAAACTGATTTTTTTAGTATTGTTTTTTTTTAATCTTTAAAGTGTGTACGTTGCAATCTGTTCAATTTAAAAACAATAAGCAATCCCATGAACCAATGAGATCAGGATGATAAATGCATGATGTGTAAATGAGGTGTAGTCTTGAACAGACTCAAGCCGACATTCCTGAAAGGGTATGGTTAATTGAACCCCAACATTCAAATTACACCAGCCACCGCAGTCTAGTATCTAAATCCGTATAAAAGTCTATACTATTACATTGCCTATACTAAATGTATACTATTACATTGTGTCTGTACTATTGGAACCGCGGAACCTTTATCTCTGAAAATCCACTGTAAAACAGCTGATCCGTGGCGATGACTTTACCACAACACCAACTTGTTGGGTATTTAAAGTATTGATGTTAGGTTTTAAGTTTGTTAAATCGGTTACTAAGGTGTCAATGTTGTTTAAATGACATAAAAATAAAATTAAACATTGATTAAAATTGTATAAATAAAAACATAAAACATTCTTTTAAAATATATTTTTGGTAATTTTTTTATAAAAATAAATCATTAAATTAATTTCAATACTGTCAAAGTCATAATATTATTTTAAATGGCAATCTCTACTCTCATGGTGGGTTTGATAGGAATTATATTTTACGGCGCTTTTGTCTTCTTGTATGTCCTTTTGAACTTAACCGGAGCTTCAGCCACTCAAACGTGAATTTCAATATTAAGAAATAAAACAACAATTTATTGCAGTAGATAGTTATTTATTAATTTTTTTTTATTTATGCATAGTGAGTGTAGATTCTAAACTATTGGGTTTGGGGGTGAAATACAGTAAATTAAGAGATGCCTTAATCATGTTGTTTATCAAAGTTCACCACAGAACATACGGGTTTCTTTTTATTTTATACTTTAATTACTTCTTTAAAATCTGTTAATAAACAAGAAAATTAGCAAATTTGAATAAAATTGTAAAATGATCTCCTTGTATACATTTGTTGGTACTGAACCTTCTTCAGCACCCATAGTAATTTCTTTGCAGAATGTCTCTTTGCCATCGGCACTTGAGCTCTCTCCGATGATTACCAGATTGTACTCCACGTGTGTATTCCGAATGCACCTGTTGTATGTACAGTTTTGTATGTGTTTAAAATTTATTGTGAAACGAATTATTAAGGTGTTTTGCTTTGCTGTGGCGTACATAGAAGTAATTTGTTGTATGTGGCTGTCGGCGACATAGTAAGGAGATTGTGTTATTGTACGTAGAATTTTGTTTTGTACCGCCTGAACGCGTTTTGTATGTGACGAGAACACTTCACTATTGTATTCCATAAATGCAGTACAGTTACATATTTTTTATATTTGTATTTTATTCTCCAGAGATAGTTTTGAGTGCCTATCCAATAATCGGTTCAGCAAATAAAAGCGCGTTTTTAATTTGTGCCGTGTTAATGTTATGGGTGTATCCCTCATCAGCTGTCTGTTGAGAGGTGAGGCTAGATATCGTACGTCATTGCTGAGCGGAATCTGACCGTTATTTTGTTGTTTTGTTTTAGTTGATTTGTCTGTGCTTTTTAAAATTGTGTACATTACTGGAATACACTATACTATAGTTCAGCCGCTCTAAGTTTGCTCCTACTGTCAACAAACCAAAACCAGCTACTACAGGGTGCACGCTAGAGTCCGTGACTTTATGGATGTCGTATTCCTATTAAGATAACTATTTTTTAAATTATAAGTACTTAAAGTACTGAAAACATCAGTCGTGATATGATATAGACCTAACAATTTCATTTATAAAAATACTTTTACAGGTATTTTGTATTTAAATACTTTTGAAAGTTTTTTGTTGTTACTTTTTAATCAGCGAGTACACTTTTTGATATAATGCGCATGCTCAGTGACGTCATTATTTGTTTACATTAGGAGCAACCTTAGAGAGGCTGGACTGTAGAAATATACTTAAATGTATATTTAAGCTGCTGCAGCTCCTACATAGTTCAGTTTGGGCGAAAATGTAAATAAAAAAAGTGTCTTACAGTATGCCTTCTATTAAAACTCATATAATCATATAGGGGTTTTGCTCTAAACATATGAAGTTGTCCGCCATATTGAAAAATGACTGATTTTTCAAAAATGATAATATGTTTTTAATGTAAAGGGGAAAAAGGAAAGGATTCTTACTTGCATTTTCTTATTACTCTTATAGTTTTTGAGATCCCAATGGTAATCTACTTAAACATAATGTGTATAACTTTGAAAACTACCCTCGTTTTTCCAACCAAAAAAAGGAAAAATCTCAGGTAGGCCTAAATTTCTTATAAAACTCTATTTTCAGTTGAAGAAACTTTTGTTGATTTATTAAAAAAAGTTGTCATCAAGTTTTTTCATAGCTTCAAATTTAGAAACCTGTAAAATGCAACAATGGTTTAAAATGTAGGCTACAACTACCATGAAACAATTATGAAATTTACATTTGTATTCTTTATTAGCTCATTCCTGGAAGAAAGTAAAACGGATAGATGGATCATTTAGTAAAGATAAATACGATCTGAATATTTTGTTGTTAACAGCGCGTAAAGCTTAACTTTGTAACTGTTAAAACATTCAATACTACGAAACTTATTAAATACATTCTGTAGATCCAGTTACATAAAGAACCTTCTGCAAGTAGGCCTGCATGCTAACAAAAGTATTTGCGTCTTCTTAATCAGTGTAGGACCTACTTGATATTTTAGGTTTCTTAAGAGAGGACTGTGGGGAAAATTTGGGCATTTCGGCCTAAAAGAATCATTTTTGGTTTCGTGTATTTTAACTATGTGTATTATTAAAGAAAAAAGGAGGAAGAAACTGTGATGGTTAGACAAAACTGCGTTGAGTTTATAATTTTTAAATTAAGCAATCGTCTGAATTTGCATAATTAATTTTCATTGGTTTTTAATTTCATAATATTTATGTTTGCTAACTCTTTAAAATATATCTACTTGCAGAAAATATATTTAATTAGTCTAAATTTTTTCCTGTAGGTGAATTTTCATCTGATTACGTAGTTTACTATAGGACACATAGTTATTTGTTAACAAATTTTGTTTCGAGGTATGGTGAAGAATGGGAAATCTTGGACAACACTTCTTTTTAACTGGTTTTATATTCTAATTTCCATACCTTTATGTTGTTTGTCTATGTTTATTGATATATGAGTAATGATAGGATTTTTAAAATTTTTCAATTGATAGGGTTAAAGGATTCGCTTTAACTTTCATTAAAAAGTTTTGAAATTTCACATAACTTTAATGATTATTGTCCAAAAAATTTATATAAATTTTTTGAATAACGGTATTTTTTATTAGTTGCACGACTCATTTTTTGTGTACACAAAAGTACTGTTTGTGTGCAGTTGTACAACTGCACACAATAATGAGTATTTAATTTAAAAATTTCAATATAAAGAATGTTACAGAAAGATTTTTAATGAAAATTCTTGAATGTTCATCTCATACTATGCCACCGCCTTGAATTTCTACATAGAAGCCCTCGGGCAATATGTTTTCTTTTTATATAATTAAGCTCCAATTAATAACTTTTGGTTAGCTCGTTGAGAGAAACTCTTGCATGAGATTTGCTTATTTTATCTGAGTAAAATATTTTTCATAAAATTACATAACCCCTTCTTAAAAATTATAATAATATTGAAAATTTAACCAGACGAACCTAAAATAAAATTCAGTTTGGTTAGCGGTGACACAATAGGGTCAAACACTGGACTGTGTAATCTAGACGCTATGAAGGTAACATTATGTAAATTAATTTGCAAAAATCAGTTTGTATGATTATTATTCAAGACCACATGTTGTGAACAGATTATGACAAGTATGGTAAATTATGACTAACTGGTTGTATAAAACATATTGTGCAGCAGGTCCAGCTGAAAACCACAACGGAAATGAATAATATTGTTTTTATTCTAGAGAAGCAAAAATTCAGAATTTTACACTCTGTAGTAGTAGAAGTTGTTAATGATGCAGAGGAAACAAAGAATAAAAAAAATCACAAAATCGTCATACGACGTTGTCGTAAAATCCAGCGACTTTTGTGTTGCAGAATCTTCTGATTTATTACTAGGTAACGTTTCTGACTTATTTCGTTGTATTTCTTTACTTTTCTACTAAATAATTTTTTAAATAATTTACTTGTTACATAAATTTAAATTTTTCAGAAGAATTATTAAGGTACTATCACGTAGAATAAAATAGCAAAATAAACTTTTATAAATTTCATACTGTTCTGGCGTTAATTATTTTATTTTATTCTTCTTTTCCTTCTTCTCCTTCCCCTTCTTTCCTCTTCAACCTCCTTCTTCTTCTCTTTTTCTTTGCCAGCCGCATTGGCGTAGTTGGTAACGTGCTCGCCTCTCATCATGCGGTCTTGGTTTCGAATCCCATTCAGACACGGCATATTTTCATACGTTACAAAAAATCATTTCATCCTTCACCGTCTGCATTAGCAGTAATTGTAGAATAGTCGACATAAAATTTAAAAAATCTCTTTTTCTTTCTTCTTTTTCTCCTTCTTTTTCTTCTGCTTCTTCTTCTTTTTCAATTCTTCTTCTTTTTGCAAACTAGGCTAGGAATATGCATGTTCCAAACTCACAATCCGTGTTCAAATACAGTTTTCCTTAGGTCTGCCAACGTCTCTTTTCCCCTTCGGAGCATACCATTGGACTTGTACGGATTTACTTTGAGCTCACATCCTTTCCATTAGCTGTCTGCAACCTTCACGATTTTCATGTATTTCCTCATTTAAGTTGAAGATGCCTAGTTCCAATGGTATATCTTCATTTCTTAGTCTTTCCAACCGAGTACGCCCTATCGTTAATCGCCAAAACCTCATCTTTGCTGTCTAAATTTTTCACCCATGTACGTTCGTAGTCGCCAATGTCTTACTTCCATACGTAATAACTAGAGTTGCCATAATTTTGTAGAACTTTAGTTTGGTTTCTTTCCTAGTTATATTTGGAAACTTTTAACTACCCTGATCAGTTGAAAAGAGTACTTGAACTGTGACATTATCTGCAAAAGATCATAGTGGTCCACCCAATAAAATTCTTTCTCAAGACCCATAAAGTTCATTTGTGCGTTTCCCGATTAAATTTTCGTTGTTTTTCTACAATTTCTTTCACCGCAAATATAATATCATCTACGCACGATCGACCACAATGTTCTTCACTCAGAATTGCTTCTGTTATAATTTTATAAATTACAATATAATAAAATTTAATTATATTATTTTAGTAAGCAACTTTTCGGCGTCAGCACAGCGGAACATTTATTTTAAGAATTACAATAATAAGAGACCTTGTAAGATCCAAGATTGTAATTAATCACAAGTTTTTCATTGTGCTGTTAAAAACAAAGTACATACATCACTTTTTGAGAAAGTGTGGAATGATTGCAACTACACTTAAGGACAGCTATACAATCATACTTCAATGAACTTTTATAATGTATTGGTAGTACCGACATTTTGGATGGCAGCAAAACTTGGCTCTTAAACAAAGACAACGGAAAGTACAACCTGCGGAGATGTCTTTTCTATGAAGGGTCAAAGAAGATACGAAGATATAATTTGAAATTGCGATAAAAGTCAAGAGTTGGAGACAACAAATAATAATGAGACAGTTTTTATCATGATAAATGGATGGAACATCATTAAAGACAGATAGAACTCGAAATGGGTTTTGGAATACAGGTGTAAGCAAAGATCTCTAAAACGCTGGGAGTAATTTATTTTATTTGCAGCTTTCTAAAAAATTAAAACATTTTGATGCCAGAATAGGGTAGATGGCATATGCCGGCTGGGGAAAAGGAGCAAAAGTAGTAGTAGAAGAAGAAGAAGATGATGATGATGAAATTCATTACAAGAATAAGTATCTTGCTTTAATATACAATAAATTAAAATAAAGAATTTTTTTACTAAGGATTAGATAAAAATTGTGTTATTGTTTATCAATGAAATCCTTTTCAATTAAAGCAATTACTGTACTAGTATTTTTGGTTTGCTATAAATCAATAGAAGTAAAATTACAATTTGAAATGAGGCGTAAAATGATAAAATGAACATTTTAACTTCGAAATCAATGAGTTATAATGTATAGTCTGTTTTCTTATTTTTCGAGTTAACGTAACGTTTTTGAGATTAATACCACCAATAGTTCATAAACTAATCTATAAGTCTATGACGTTAACCCTATCCGTTTTAATATCTCCTCATAAAATGTGAAGTAGGTGATATTTGACAAATACATTCGTAAAAGTCTACAATGAGTTGCATTTTTCGGAATTTCAAGCAATAAATCTGCTAGATTTTTCGTTTTTTACACTGAAATAGCTGAAAAAATTCATTTCCAAAGAAAGGATTTTACGAGGGAGGCGGTATTTCAACCACTTATTTATCTCTCTAACTATTCTACCCAATTCTAAATAAATAACTTTTTTAAAAGTTTCTCTCCTTAGACAAACCATGCTAAAATAACAAATAAAACAGTCAAAGTGGTCAAAAAATGCAACTTATTCAAAATTTGAAAAGTTATAATAAAAAAAAGTTGTAAAAATGAAAAAATATAAGAGATTTTCTACTAATTATACCTGGATATAGTCAGTAGAAAGGCTCTCATATTTTTTAAGTTTCCTTTAAAAGTAGAAAGAAATAATATAATTTTATCTATGATAGTTAAGTCAAGTCATTGTTGTCATAACGATAATTTCGTTGGATTTTATTGTCTGGATTACTGAGTTATTTTTTTAAGTTATTTATATATGTGAACTCCGCTTGCAGTATGTAGTTTTTAATAACAGCAATTTTTGTGCCTGGAGAGCCATCTTTCAGGTGTTAATTTAGTATTTTTTGTAATTTATTTTTGTTTAAACAATATTAACCTTCAAAGGGATAGAATAAAATATCAATATGTTTAACGTTTCAGCTGATTTTCAATCATATGGAAATTTACAGAGAGATCAAAATCTTGAACAGGCAACACGCTCTGCCCCTTAGTTGAAACGACCTTCTTCTTCTTCCTTATCGTCAAGAAAGGATACCATAAAGGTTTGCAGACCAAATAATAACAAAGGCACTGTCATCAGCTGTCGATCAAAACATGATAATTCTGATATATCTCTGGGGCGTACAGTGTCTATATTAAAAACCACTGTAGTATGCGAACTGTGACTGATATTTCTTCCCCACATCAGGGAATGCCACATTTTTGTCGGAGCTAAATAAATTAAAATATTATGTATAAAAAATTTAATAAATGAAAATGTAATTACGCATATACTTTTAAACTTTTTATCTATCAGCCGTAGGTTCTAAAAGATAAAAAATAGCTTAAGTTGAGAGGAGTTAAGTAAAATAAAAAAAATAAAAATTACGAGTATATGTACTTGTAATTCTAATTTATTTAAATAAAAATATTAAAAAATGGAGTTAAACAAATTTAACGCTGTAACTAATTGAATGGAAATTATACTATAATGACGCTAAATTTACTATTTGCGGTACCGCTTACAATTTAAAGTTTATTACCTCATCAGGACTTTTTTATGCAGTGTATCTGATGGTAATTTAACATTATGATGGTGTAATTTGAAATTTAACATATTTTGGCTGATTGGCAGAAAATCAATTCTGACACTAAACAATAAATCGTTAGTTTACAACACTATACTTAAACCTTGTTGGACATAATGACATTCAATTATGGGGTACAGCGAGTAAGAGCAATGTAGAAGTAATGCATAGGTTCCAAAACAAAGTGCTTAGAAATATAGTGAATGCAGCATGGTATATAAGGAACAATGAAATACATGAATACCTCGACGTACCCCAAGTTCGAGATGAAATAAAACTGTTTAGTAGTATGATGTACCAAAGACGTCTAAATTGTCATAAAAACAGTTTAGCAATTAACCTCCTGGTAATAGTCAGACAAACAGACGCCTCAAAAGAATCCATGTTTTAGATATGTAAATCATTTTTCTTCAAAATTGTATGATTATTATAAAATGTATAAAAAATTTCCCTTCTTATTCTGTTAATGTAAATAAGTTTCAACCTATCTATATTTTTGTTTAAAGTTGTTTTTCTAACTTAATGTTTTAAATTCGCTCAGTTTTGTATTTAAGATAATTCAGTGTATATACTTTCATGAACTTTTTAATTTGTGTAATGTTATCAAAACTTCAATGTTAGTATTTCTTTGAGGAGGACCATCACTGAGTGGCCTCATTTCTTGTCATATTTATTTCATAATCATTTACTTATAGTTACTTAAATAACTGGTAGTAAATTAATAGTATAATGTTTTACAAAAAGAATCTTGATAGTTTGTTATCGTACTCTTAATAACGCTTGGCGCCTTAAATTGTTCTCTAATAAAAGTTAGATTTCCTTATTATGTTAAAAAGATAATGCTTTATTAGTATCAGTAAAAATGTATTCAGTTTAATAATATTAGTTTAGTTAGTTAGGGGGAAACCTGTGTTAAAATATAAAAATTGTTTTTATCTATTAGTGAATTTGTTTTTTGGCTTAATAATTATGTACTTAACATTGTTCTGAATGAAATGGTGTAAATACTTACTTTCTATGTCAACTGGAAATTTTATTAAAAAATTAATAATTAGTATTACCTGGTAACTTCCAAGATTTTCTTCATAGAAATTTACTGCATTCAAACTTTATTATAACTTTCTTTTGGAGATAAGATATATATTTCAAAGTGAATTTTTCAATAAAAATCCCGTTTTATTCTGTATTAGTATAGTTAATTTATTACATATTGCAGCACTATTAAAATTTAATTAGATGTTGAAATCAAGCTATTGTTCCTGATTTCACATTCCAGAGCCTGCAACTGGCTCTTCATTAGTTGTTTAAATCCAAAAATTGTTAATTCATTGTTTTATAAATCTAAAATTATCATGAATTGAGTTTAAAATTGATTAAATTAATAATTTTTCCCTCTTATTCAACATAATTTTTCTCTGGTAGCTAGTACATCAATATAGAATAACTCACTGTAAAAATGTTTACGGAGTTAAAAGCTTTAAAAGCAGAAAAAAATTGAAAATGTTCTTAGAAAGAGCAACCATAAGTATACACATAGGTACTAACGAAGAGCAGACACATAGTAGTGTCACACTTAACATTACGTTACACTTATGGTTAAGTCTAACCATAAGTACACATAAATTCTTACTGTGTAAGTACTATAAAGTTTACGGTAAAACCAGTTTTTAGATATCGTGTTGCTTTTTCTTCTTGTTTTTGAATAAATATGATTAGGAAACTAACAATTTAATTATAGTAATAATGAGAGTTTACGTAAAGCATTGCGTTTTTACTCCTCTCTTTAAGTGGTTGCGGTTGTAATGAAAATATAATAATTTAGGAAAACATTTTTTTTGTGTTCTGATAAATTATTAAAATATTTTATTTCGTTTTTTTATTTATTTTTATTCAAGAATTTTCATTTGTAAAACAAAAACTTCCTACTACTTATTTTTTATTTTTTTATTTTTTTATTCTTTATTTTGAATCTTTAACTGTACTATACAGAACAACCAAAAGATGAGAAAACATCGATATTAAATTACAGACAAGAACAGACAGGAAATAAAATTCAACATTCAGCAATGTTAAATTTGGAATAACAATAAACATAAATAATATACAAAAGTATGAAAAGAAAAAACAAAAAAGTTCATTTTGTCACGGAAAAGTTATTATCAAGAGTAATAAAACATTTAAAACAAAACGAAAATTTCAAATATTTCACATTTTTTTTCAACATAAACATGCAGAAAGAATTAAAGAAGATCTGTGCTCCATCTTCTTTTTAATCTTCTAATGAAGCCTGGTGGATTTGCCATATCACTGATAAGTGGATTGTTATGGATTGGTAATTTTTAGTAGAATTTAGTATAACTATTTTTGACGATGTCGCAAATGAATGGTGTTTTTAAATCGTTGTGAAGTGTGTAATTTGAGACATAGTATGGTGAACCGGTAATTATACGGAGAAAATTAGACTGGAATGCTTGAATAGTTTTTAAATTACTCAGCTTTGCGCAACCAAAAATTTGAATACCATACATCCAGATAGGTTTTAAGAGAGAATTGTAGAGTACTAATTTCTGTTTGAGACGTATGGGTGATTTAGTGTGAACAAACCTGTACAGTTGTTTCAAACGTAAGTTCAGTTGAAGTCGTTTTGTCTTAATGTGGTGTTTCCAGGTCATGCGTTGATCGAAATGAAGTCCAAGATAGCGAACAGTAGAATTTTTTGGGATATATGCATTATTTAAGAACAGCGACGGCACCGGTTGTTTATTTAGAGTGAATATAATGTGAACAGACTTTGCCGGAT
Organism: Catonia carolina; assembly: GCA_035578175.1. Lineage (NCBI taxonomy): Eukaryota > Metazoa > Arthropoda > Insecta > Hemiptera > Achilidae > Catonia > Catonia carolina. The sequence goes on along the minus strand of JAQMRL010000001.1, from coordinate 327,012,479 downwards.
TCACCTTCATTTTCCAGTCCTTCAGCCAGTTGTCTACTAAATTTAGGTGATATTGTAAATTTTGAGTGGCCGTTTGTATGGAAAGATCTTGTGATAAAATGGCTGTATCATCCGCAAACGTCGCTACAGAGGTGTTTTGTGTACAAGGAAAGTCAGAAGTGTAGATCGAATAAAGAGTAGGTGACAAGATAGAACCTTGTGGTACTCCGGCTTTTATGCTTTTCATGTCTGAATACGTACCCCCTTGTCGGACTAAGAAGTACCTATCTTCAAGAAACGATTTAAATATAAAATAGTACGAATACGGTAAAAGTTTCTTAAGTTTAAAGAGTAATCCGTCATGCCAGACTTTATCAAAGGCAGCTGTCACATCAAGAAATACAGCCGAGGTGAACTTTTTTTCTTCTAATCCTGCTGATATTTTATCCACGACTCTGCGCAGTTGTTGCACTTTTGAGTGCTCCCTCCTAAAACCGAACTGATGGAGTGGGATAACTTTCTTCCTCTCAAGGATTACTGTCAATCGATTTAAAAGCAGCCGCTCAAAAACTTTAGAAATAACCGGAAGGAGACTTATTGGCCGGTACGATGAAGGTAAATGAGACGGTTTCACTGGTTTTGCAAATAGAACCACTTCAGATAGTTTCCATAGAATTGGATAATGACATGTTCGTAAGATTCCATTGAACACTTGTGTGATGAATATTAAGGTTTTCTTTGGTAATTCTTTTAAAATTTCAGATGTGATCAAGTCATCTTTTTGACGGAAGAATACCTATTACTTTTTCCACTTCAATTAATTTTATTCTCTTGGGTGGAATAGACAAGGGCACTGGACTGGCAAGATAATCCTCTACTTCTGCCTCTTTTTCAGCATTGATATCTTCATCAAAGGGTTTAAAAACGTTGCAAAGATGTTCAGAAAATAATTCCGCTTTTTCTTCCTCCTTGTTTGCCCAAGAATTGTCCGCCTTGCGTAGTGGTGAGTTAAAAGAAATATGTCCAGTAACGCGCTTAGTCGCTCTCCAAAGCGTTCCGTCGATGGTTGATAGATTCCTAAGTTTATTTTCAGTAACTTCACAATTTATTTTTATTATTTCCTTTTTTAATCTGTTGGCTAATCTATTAAAAATAATTTTGTCTTCAGGAAGACGAGACCTTTGCCAAATTATTCTTAACCTTCTTTTTTCCCGTATCATTTATCTGATGTACAATGGATACATTGGTCCAAGCTTCGATGACGTCTTTGGTGGAGTACAAGACAACGTAGCTGCAGATTGAATTAAGGCTTGAAGATTTTACGCTGCCTCATCAATATCATATGGCGACTTCAGTGGAAGACGTAGATTCGTATGATTTTCTAAATATGACCGAAAATATGACCAGTTCATAAGTCCACTCGCTAATGACGGTCGTTTTTGGACAGGGATTGGTTCAGAGCTCAAAGAGAAAAGTACAGCTGAATGATCAGACGACAAATCACTGCAGTCCGCTACCGTATATTTGGTTGAAGTTAGCCCATTTAGAAGATAAATGTCTAATAAGTCCGGGAGTTTAGTTACGGAAGTCGGCCAATAAGTTGGTTTTCTGGATGTTGCAATTTTATATTTTTTATCATCGATGCATTTCAGTAACGTTCTACCACGTGGATTTGTAATTCTCGAGCCCCAGATTGTATTCTTGCGTTGAAATCTCCTCCGGCTATGAAGTGTGGTCTTAGGGTTGAGAAGAAGTTTTCAAAAGTTTCTTTCGATATGGAAAATCTTGGGGGGACGTAGACCACCGCTACATTAATTTCTATCGATTTTAAGAAAATTGTGGCTGCAGTCGCCTGAAGGTAAATTGTAGGTTCTTGTAGCGGATAAAAATTTTGTCGAATAGACGATCTGATAAGTATAGCAGTACCACCCTGACTTCGGTTGGCAGGATGATCAGTCCGGCAGACTGTAAACCCTTTGATAAAAAAACGTGAGCCAAAGGTTAGGTGAGTTTCGGAGAGAAGGCAAATGTCTATTCTTTTTTCATGTAATACGTATTCTAATTCTGCCAAATGTCGATGGACCCCATTTGCATTCCATAGTAATATGGTCAAGGAATTACATGTCACATTATTGTCTGGCATTTTGTGAAATTAAAACCTGAAGTAGCTGCGTCATTAAAGTAAACAAAGGAGTAAACATGGATTTTATATCTGTAATAAATGTGGTTAATTGTGTAGCAATGTATGAAGTTGGATTAATGGTGTTTTCTATGTGGCTTGATGAATTATCTCGATATGAAGTTTGAAACGTGGCTGGTGAGTTTGATTTGGCTACCTGAGAGTAAGAGATTTGCTGTTGATTGTCCGATTGAACTTGTAGAGGCGCGTCGCGATTCGATGGTTGAGCCGTAGATGACGTGATGTGATCAGATGTGTGATTCATCCTGATTGGAAGTGGAGGGAATGAGCGAACGTCAGTTGTAGGCACTCGTACAGTTACATTATCTTGTTTGGCGGGACGAGTAACGTTGGGCGATCTTCGTTTTTGTAACTCTTTGTAGAACAGACATCCCTTATAATTGGCGGGATGAGATCCACCACAAAGAGCACAAGTTGCTGGTAAGTCTCGTGGTTTAGTGCAATTTGCAGACAAGTGATCGCCTGCACACCGAATACATTTTGGCTGATGATTACAGTAGGCCTGCGTGTGTTGATATTGCTGGCACCGAGAACACTGTGCCATGTTTCTTTTTGGTCGTGGTGATTCTACCTTAATTTTTGAAAAAAGTAATGAGTCCAACTTAAAAACCTCTTGATTATTCGATTTAACCTCTAATTCAACAAAAAAAAGAGGCAGGGGAACTTTATTTCTTGACTTGGCGTTTGCTATGGAACGTACCACGTGCCCTTTTGCGCCCAGTTCAAGTGCTAGTTCAGAAACGTCAATCGTTGCATGAAGCCCACGAATAACAAAGCGGAAGGGTTTATCATCACGTAGTTGAAAAGTCTGGAAGTCAGCATTATTATCCTTAAAATATTTAACTAAAATCCGGTAGGTTTCCGCATTCTTAGGGTAAATCGTGATTCCGGCGGTTGTAGAAGTACACTTAAAATTCTCACCGACTAAACATTTTAGTAAATTACAGAACGGTAAGAATTGTACATCCGATTTAAAATAAATTGGTGGAGGAATTTTCGATTTATCAGGAATATTTTGTGAACTATTCTTATCATTTAAAGTTGAATCCGGTAAGTTTGAAAGAGGTTCGAAACGATTTTCTTTATTTATAATATTTGTGTTTGTTGCAATATCAAAATTGTGACGGCGCGGATCGTTCGAATGCATACGTTTTGTTATGGAGCTGTCATCTGTGTGGTTGTCAGATGACTTACGTTTGCACAATACCTTTTGCCAATCGGTATTAGAACATATGTTCATTGGCAATTTGGCCGGATCAGCTGTTTCTGTAAGAACATCTGTATGACAACTTAATACAGAAGGCCGGTGCATGCGCATTGTTGTTTCTTCTTCTCTGCTTCTTCTTCTAACCCATCCATATTAATAACTACACTAAACTAAAATTTAAAAAATCCTATTTGTAATTGCTTACCATCCAGGTAAACATCTCAAAATATAGTTCACTTACATATTAAGAGTCACTTTACACAAACAATGAACAACAAAGATCAAAATTAAATTATAATCAAACAATATTAGTAACACAAAAAATACACGTGTTGCTTGTGCTGATACTAAACCGGAACTCACCCCTACTACTTATAATAAAAAAATCCAGATTCTCCTGTTAAACGAAATTGAATTTGCCAAAATTAATAAAACCATGGATAATAAATAATCACGCATTTAATTTTTTGTTTGAATTATTTGTTACAAATCATTGTTACAATATTTTATATAATATATCCTTGAATAATATCGTACTTTTAAGAAAGTGAACTGGAGTTTGAGAATGTAGTGTTCCATGACACTAGGTATTCTCTTCGTTTTGCCTCCTGACCCACGTGGTCGAAAGTTACGGGCGATTTACACGAATTCATTTAGTAAAACTTGGCTTTCCCTTTCAAGCTTTTGTTCAATATCTTAGACCTTTACATTTCCTAGCATTCCCTTTTAAAGTGATCACGCTATTGTAATTGTTATAAAGGCAATATGGTATGTAAATTTATAATAATTGGGATGTATTTAGAAATAGTAGAAAGTATATTTCAACTTTAATGTACAGTTCTAGTTTATGAACTTTATTCAACTTCGAAATTAGGATTTCGTCGTTGTTTTTCAAGTTTTTTTGTCAGCTAAGAAACTGATATAACATACTGTGCCTTACAGATACCTTGTAATTATGTTGGACATAAAAGCTGACATCTCCTCTTTTCGAGCGTAATTTACCGGATCAATCAATTCTGCATCAGCTAATGTTAAACACGATATGTGCACATATGTGTATAATTATACACATCGTGTCAGTTTTTATGTTCAACAGAATTACAATACAAGGTTTTATAAGACCAGGATGTTATTTGTTTCTTAAATGAGAAAAAATTGAAAAACAACAAACTCCTAGTTTTGAAGTTGAATAAAGTTTGTATCAGTCAGTATTCTGCTACGTCTGATTGTAGAAAAATATAAAAAATATAAATTTTTCCAAATTCATAGTTAAAAAAAAATAACTTAGGTACTTTAATTTCAAATTAAAATCATTTAATTATATTTTAAAACGATAAAGCATTTAAATTTTTTTTTAATTTAAAATTTTGAATTGTCACATGAATTAATTTATAAAGATACAAATTACTAACAGCTGTTTGCTTTGTCGGTTGGGAGAGACCATACCGTTCAGTTAATTTATTTAATACTGCAATCATCATACCTTAATTTTGAATGTATTATCAACGAGAAGCAGCCAAAAATTGTAAAAGAATAGTTAATTAAATATTTTGGTGAGAAAAATATATAACAAAATTAAAAACATAATAATTTTCAAAATTTAAAGTCACTATTTATTTAAACAGGATTGGTTAAACAATAATATTTTAAAATAAAACCATTTTTTATTCATAAAAATATCACTACAAGTTCATAAATTGAGAATGAATTTGTATCACAAACGAAAAGTAAAAATAATAATTATAATTTTTAATGGTCTTTTCATTTTCCCTAATAGCCAATTCGTTCCGCCAAGAAGAAATACCTACTTTAAGCGGATGATCTGCGCTAGATGTTGAAGGAAATGCAGTAAAGTAGTTAACAGAAACATTTATGTACTGCATTTGAGGTTTAGGCAAGTTTTCAGGAAAATTATACCGGCAGGGCTTATCAAACAGAAAAATCATTAAGCCAACTCCGGATGTTAACAAATCTTATGATCATTATCACTTTCTACCAGTATAATAGTTATTAAATATTAGTATAAAATGTTACTTAATATAAAATAATATTGCCTTTAGTTTATTTTACGTCGCATCAAGATGTTTGTCCTTAGTGGCTATCTTTATGTTAAGGAACGTTGGGTCTAATCGTGTAATAATTTTCCAGGCTCTGGCCAGGAATCAAAATACAGAACGTCTGTATTTCAGCGTAGTACGCTAAGCATTGGGCCGCAGAGGTGGTATTTGTTTTTAACAAATACGTAATTTTGATAACATTTTGATAACTTGTTAGTCGTAGTTTGACACAACAAAAATATAGAAATATAATTTTGAAAACTTTTGTAATTACAAGTAATATACACTGTACTCAGAATCTAGTAATCACACATGGTAGGATGACATGCAATTATGGCACGCATTTGGAGTTGCTAAAAAAGTGTTCCAATTCACCAAAAATATTAAATCATATTTAAGCTGAACTGTAGGTTTCTAATTTCTAAGGAGCCTTAATTTGTTTTGGAAAATCCTTCAAAAAGATTTTTTTATTTTCTAATTCAATTCAGAAACTTTTACATCAATAAACTCCAGAAATATATCTACAATGATTGTTATATTTGAATGTAGATATCACAGCTATAAATATCATGAAGAAGAAAAAATATTTTTGCAAATGCACGTTAAACCAAGCACAAATATTATTACATTATAAAATAGAAAGCTAGGCGTGTTCAGAATCAGGTTTCAAAATATATCTACCATAATTCGTTTCATAACATTTATTTTAAAAAAGTAAGTGAACAAAATATTGTTATTAACAAACTAATAAATTTTATCATACATAACACTATCAAACACAATAGAATTCCTATGAGAGAACGATAATCTATGTAAGATACAGAACACACTGAAAATAATGTTTGAAGGTTTTTCTTTTACAATTATATCCTATAAACATAAACATTTCAATTAAACGGATTCTCTTTTGTCTGTATAAAAGAAAATGTAATATATATAAACCAACAAAACAAATTTTTTATACTTTCGGATAATCAAATAAACAGTTTTTTGTGATTTACACTACTCTAACGTTTATTTGGTTTTCCCATCAGACACAAAAATTCAGTGTATTGTAACTTATCTTTTCAACCTTAAGTTACACAATAAGTAATTTCAAATTAACTAAAATTTAATAATAGAAGTCAAACTACAAAAATATCAATTGTAAAAATGTTAATCTGTTTTCAGTAATCAAGTAATATTTTTTATTCCCTACCAAATGGTTATAAAACAAATGATTTGACAAATATTTTTACATTTATTTTAAGTCGCTTTAACATCTTGGTTATTAGCCATTTTTTGGTTGAAGAACGGTGGGTTTGAACTTGTTAGTAATCTTCCAAACCCTGGCCAGGAATCAAACCTCGGACCTCCACTTTGCAGCATATTACGCTAACCACTGGGCCAAGGAGGCGGTCAACAAAATATCTTTTTGTTAGTAGCTTATTTAAAATTCCATCAATAGTGATAATTAGCGATAGTATTGAGTTTTGACGCAGCATTGATGGGATTGTAATATGTTATTATTCTCCAGGCCCTAGCGGGAATCTGATCTTCCATTTTCAGATTTGTAGGCCTACTCTAGCAAGCTAATCAAGGAGACTGCTAAAAAAATATTTTCATGAACAAGAAATCTTTCTTGAATTACTTTTTACGTTTTTCTTTTCTAAAAACCGTAGTTTCAAAAAGTTGAAAGTTTTATTCTAACCAGATTCAACCCAGGGTTTAATTGTAATGAACATAATTCAATAAAATTATAAAATATGTTTAGTTTATTAAACAAAAGCTAAATTAGTTACCCTTAATACCTGAAAAGATTTAAATCATTATGAAAACACAATATGGTTCATGACGATAGACGGTCTACAAAAGATTCTTGATTAATTTCTTTATTATTTTGGAAAAATATTTTAATTTTTTTTATATATTTTTGACTCTGGGATTTTTCAATGCAAGACTAGACATGAAATCTAACCCGGGACTCCGGCATAGAAGCTAGTTGCGATAACCACTATACCATGGGCCAACCGAATTTAACCAAATATTAAAGCACAAAAATTAAAGAAAAGCAGCCTAGAACGGTCAATTGTGTTAATTTAGTAACTTCTAGAAAAAAAAATTCCGATCGTACACTTATACTAAAGTGCTTCTTACTTTGATTTCATATCCTGTACATACGTCCTTGTATTAGCCTTAACATACTTCTTGATTTTCTCTTTATAATTAAAATGTATTAATAATGACGATTCGTTTAATAACATTTCGTTTTAGTTAACAGTGAGTAACCTTTAGCAGATTAACTAAAAGAAGCGCTAAAGTTTGTTAAAGTTGACCTGAATACACTTTCAGTGAAAAGTTTCTTTCTGGATTTGATTGTAAATCCAATAATGAACCAATTATTCTTAATTTTCTTTTTGTAGTTAAACGATATTAAGACTGACAACCCTTTTAGTACTATTTTATCCTAGTTGAATGTGATATGTGTTAGTTATGGTAAATTCATCTAAAAGACGACCGTTTGTAAATTAATTTAGATTTGCACCAATATTGCTCTCTTTTGTGCCCCACGATGGGCGCCAAAATGTAATATAATGTAATTTAAAGAAAACGCAAAAATTGAAATTGATAATAATTAATTGAAATATTTAATTAAAACGATTGAAAATAAAAACAATTTACTCACAAAATTTAATGTTACAAAATGTTACTTACCTTGAATTTAATTTATTGATGATACTCTATTCTACAACTCTAAATATATGGTAAATTAATAAATAACATGAAATGTTAAATTGAATTTATTTTTTAATCTAATGAGCTCAAAAAGTATGAAATAATAATTAATAGTTACGATTCTTTTATAATTTCCTGAAGTCTCAGCTGTACCAAGTGCCTTCTTCCATTGACCGGATCGAATGGGGGACTTGACCATTGTTGCAATTAGTTTTATAGTATCTATTAGATTCTCTTAGGATTTTATCTGCTTGTCTTAAAAATCATTAAGTTGTTTAATTTAGTTTTATAATTCAATTGTAACTTGATGTCCTTATAATTTCCTTTTTTTAAACGTCGCAACAACATCAAGGTCATTAGTGACGACGTTGGGGTGTAACTGTGTGTAATGAGGATGAAATGATTTTTTGTAACGTATGAAAATATGCCATGCCTGAGTGGGATTCGAACCCAGGACCGCATGATGAGAGGCGAGCACGTTACCAACTGCGCCAATGCGGCCGGCATTTCCTTTTTATTATTTGTTAATCTGTTCAAATTATTTATTCAAAATTATACCTTCTTTTGTTTTATGACTCCATTTCTAACAAATTTGAATTTTTGACTTCTGGAATAATTATTTATGTTTCTGATATATATTTTTTTAATTTAGATTAATATATTTAATTTTTGGATAATAATTGAAAATTATTTATTCTGATGATTATTTAATTATTTATTTAAAATTTTTCAACAATTGATTTCTAAACTTGACCTTTGATCAACGATATTGTGAATCATAGACTCCTATTCTTTACATTGTAAATAAGAAAATAGCTAGATCAGCTGAACTAGCTCAACTAGCTTCGTTGATAGGGGTCTCGGTTTGGTTCTCTGTCAGTTCAGACCTTTTTTCGTCATGCATTTTTATCTACCTACTTTTACCTTAACGTAACCTATGTAACGGTTTGATGTTAACAAAAGAAAGTAAGAGTAAAATTTACTATGATAGAAACTTCTTATTTTCTATAATTAATTTGATCCAACTGAAAAAAAATGTCTGGTTATTGCAATAAAATTATTTAAGGTTTGATACAAGGCAATCAGGTGCTCCGGAGATGACGAGCACTAGTGATATCTACTTACAATAATTATAAAATAAAATAATGTAAAGTATAACTTTGTTAAGATAACTATCACATCTCGATTAATTAAATACAATATGTTTAAAAAATTCTTTAGCATAATTTTGATCGATTGATCTCGAAAAGTATTAATTAAATAATACAATTACAGTGGCTTTATTACTGTGTTATATTTCGTTTTTAATGAATATATAATTTTACTGTATTATATTTCGGATTTAATGAATATACTTTATGTATTTTTATTATATTTAAAATAATTAAAATGAGGAGATTGTTTACCAAAAAAAAACTTTTATTAATTCTCTTGTAATAAAATTTTAAATAATACTCAAATCAAATTATGACGATACCTACCAGTTGAGTGAAATTAATTTTAAACTTTAATTATTTCATCGAAACGAACGTTATCATCAATTCAAATTACAGAATTTCCCACTAAATTTTATAATAAATTGCAGGAAATTGCTGTATAAAACTATAAAGATTCTGTCGGAATGGAGTAAATACAATAAATGAAGCTAGCTCGCCAATTTTATGTTTTTGTTTGCTAAAACACGTCGTTGTGCTCCCCAGGCAGATAATTATTCTGTCGCAGTAATAACAAATTCATTGTGTTAATAAACGTTAATTTAGTTTTTAGGTTAAAAATCCAATCTCTAACATAAAGAAACAAGTTAATTTATTTTAAACACTATAATTTTTCTTGTTGATTTTAATTTGTCATTATTAAGCGAATATAACTAAAATGTTAAATTGATACAAACACTTTTTTTTAAATACAATTAAACAGATATTTTTTATTGTTTTTATTAGTGAACATCAATTTTTAAGATTCTATTGTATTTTATATTACTTCTATGTCTCTAATAAGAAGCAGTCGTTTTATAAGCTACTTACGAGCAATAACTAATTGACGACTGTCTGAACAAACACGCATACACGTACGAAATCTTTTTTCGTTGTGTCTGTCTATGTTTAGTATCAAACATAACACTGTTACAATAGAAAATATCTATGTCACTATGAAAACTGACTTTCGAAATAATTAACAAAAATAATGTTCAGCTGACTAAAGCAGAATTTTCTTTCAAATCATCCACCAGATATGGATTTTGTTTTACCGACTTTTATGCTATATCTAGTTCAAAATGTTACTTAAATTATTACTTTTTTTACAGTATTTTTATTTTGTTTCTGTGTAATGAAATAACTACGAATGGGCTGAAGTATGGGACATAAGTGGCATGAAGAAGCTGATCACCCATGCATTATACTGCATAAAGTTCAGGAAGGGCCATAAACATGAGTTCGAATCTTAATATTTTCAAATGTAAACACTTGTTGCGCAATACATCATTTTCTTCTTCTTAAAGCACATCTATCGGAGGTCGGAAATCATCACTATGCGAACCGTATTCGCTGCTGCACGGACAAGTTCTGTATTACTGCAACCAAACCAAACACTCAGGTTCTTCAACCAGATGCCCGACATTTTCCAAAGTTCGGCTTCCCCTTTATCTACCCCCGCATGATTAATTGTAAGATGTGATATTTAGGACCTCTGATCACATGTCCAAGATATTAAAGTTTTCATCTCTCAATGTCTCAACTAACTCACATTTTTTACATCATTTTAAAGGTATTTAAATCTTCAACATATCAGTGAAAACATACCTCAAAAATATTGACGTATTCAAAAATGGCGGTCATAAAAATAATTTATTTATTTTACGGAACATTCTGTACCTTCCTTTCAATTTATGATAAAACCAAAAATATATAGGCCTACAAATACAATTTTAAAATTTGTCAAACAAGTCTAAGGCACGCCCTATATCTGAAGGGATCGGATTGTATTTTTAATGAATTTCTCGGGCATGGTTTAATGGGGAATAATTTGATTTTAACTTTCTATGTTAAGTCGTTCTTTCACAATTGAACTGTACGCTTTACGGGGTCCTACCAATGTAATATGTGTGGATAAAAGTGCATGTGTTTGTGTGTGTTTTGTAATTTTTGGGTAGGTAGAATGTTTACTGTCACGTAATGTAAAACTCTTGATCAGTAATCATGTATTCTTTTGTGTTAATTCTGAAGTAAATGTCTGCTCCATTTTCTCTTTAATCACCCAGTGAAACTTCAGGTTAAGAGTGGTGTACGCATTTTGTTAAGTAATTTTTATATTTACCAGTTTTTCAGTAGAATAGTAGTATTTAAATATATTAATAACATGAAAAATATATGTAGGGAAAGTGTCGTTTCGTACGTACCACCGGGAGTTAGTGATAATCTGAACTATTTAAAATGAGCTGTTTGAAAGAGAGCCAACAGCCAACTTGCTGTGAAAACGTAATTATGAATGAAATAAACTACGCACATGGTTTCGTATGTAGAGTATTATGAACAATGAAAATAAATTGCTCTTTCAAAATTATGTACTTGTTTTGTCTTTTAATATTTGTATAGTACGTATATTAATAAGTTTTTATTTATATTAACAGTATTTTTTTAAACTGCGATATATCTTGAAACATTAAGACATTTCTTCTAAATATTCATAAGCAGATATTCATGTTGACAGTTAAATATTCAGATTCGTACAAAACCAAAAAAAAATCATTGATAGTTAAGAAACCTAAGTCTCCGATCAGCTGATATACGAAGGCGAAGTTCCGTAACTCAAATTCTAGTAAAGACAGTTACAGATTTTAATACTATACTGTGTTTACCAGCGTACCTTGATGATTGGGGTTCAATTAACCATTCATTCTGAGGAATATATGCCTTAGTCTGTACAAAACTACTGTTCATGTACAAAACTACAGTTCATTTACAAGAAATACAATCCTTATCTCATTGGATCATGAGGCTGCTATTGTTCTAAATAAATTATTTTGCAACGTACACACATTAGGGTAAAAAAATAAAAACTGTTTAATATTAATAATTATTATAATAAATTGTTTAAATTTAAATTCATTTATCCACATAAATGCCAAGTAACTATATAATTTGGTATCCTGTAAATTAACAATAACCATAAATACACTATGATTTATTTATTTCATAAATTAAATATTAATTCATATTAATTAGTTCATTAATTAAATTTACTGTGACAGTTTTAAAAACAAATGAATTACAAATCATTAAACTTATTAAAACATATTAAAAGCTACCGCTGGGGGACTTTCTCGCAAAGTGATAACAATGCAGTTTTGTAACAGTATATAATCGCTGGTCGTGTTAAATATTACCAAGTTGTAAAACCAGATTTTGAAGCGTTCATTGTTAAAATACATTATCTCCCATCACTTAACGGGTGTTTTATTAAGGACGCAACCCTGATTATAAGAAGATAGATGTAATACATCGGTAAATTTTTTGTCCCCCAATCGGTATGTTGGCAACAGTGTATTCAAGGCCAACTACCTAAGACAGTTAAAATTTTCCAGACAAGCATTAGTGTGGTGACAGCAGTCGTTTCGTTATATTGTGTCAGCAATGGTGTTTTCCAAGGAAGAACGCGTGTTTATTGTAAAGACTTACATAGCGAGTAAATCTTACAAATGTGTGCAAGATGAGTTTCAGTTGAAATTTCCCCGTTCTGCCGTCCCGAATAAATCGTCAATATTGCGTTTGATAAGCAAATTCGTAGAACTGGGAGTGTGCTCGATGAGAAACCACCTCGCCAGCCAACAAAGTTAACCGCGGAGTTCTCGAAGATTTGGAAAATCGTTTGACTTAATCACCTAAAAAATTGCTTAGATGATTATCATCACAAGCTGGGCTAACATTAACTACTGTTTTCAGCCATACGAAAAAGTTACATTTGCATCCTTATCGCGTTGGCGTAACTCATTAACTGAAAGCTACAGATCATCAGAAACGATTACAATATTGTCGGTGGTTTCGATCTTTGGTTGAAGAAAATGGTATCCAATTGTTAGATCATTTTTATTTTAGTGATGAGGCTTGGTTTAATTTAGATGGGTACGTGAATAGTCAGAACTGTAGAATATGGACTGCAACAAATCCTCATGCTTTCCATGAGAAAGCATTGCACTCACGTAAAATTGGTGTTTGGTGTGCAATTTCCCGCTGCTGTATAATAGGGCTGTTATTTTTTGACAGTACTGTAGACAGTGTAGTTAATAGTGATTTAATCCAACACTTCATTTCATTGTTGAATTTGGACGACCGAAATAGTTGGTTTCAACAGGACAACGCTACATATCATACTGCAAATAAAACGCTAGCAATGCTACGGGAATTTTTTAATCACCGCTTAGTATTGAAAGATTTGTGGCCTCCGAGATCCCCAGATCTTACACCAGCAGACTTTTTCCTATGGGGTTCTTTAAAAAGTGAAGTTTACAAAAACAACCCTCATACGATCGATGAATTAAAAACTAACATTACAAATGCGATTTCAAGCATTAGTGAACAGACTTTAAGAAAAGTTGCTGAAAATGTCAATAAACGAATTCGTATCTGTATTGACGTTGCAGGAAATCACTTTCAACATCTACTGTAAACATAAAAGGTTAAATTCATTGCAATTTGCTATTCATTTGTAAAATAATAATTTAGATTAATTAATAATTTGTAAAGTACGGAAAATAAAAATATGCCGTAGATTGTGGCTTTTAACATAGGGTTTCATTCTTAATAAAACACCTGTAGTTTCATACAGAAATCATTACATTCAGATAATATTTTTAACTTTTTAAATTGTGATATGCATTTTGGAGAAATTTTTTTTCCCAAATATCAGAGGTCGGTATTGGCTTTTTACTAAAAATGTAAAAATTTTATTTCATTGACCACTAACAATAATTCTGCAAGAGAAGTTTTATGAACGAATTTTGTGGTTATATCTTCTTCTTGTAGTGCATCTCCTATCGGAGGTTTGCTATCATCACAGCAATCCGGACCTTGTCGACTGCAGCTCTGAACAGTTGAACAGTTGTGGTTATATGATGAATTTAAAAACCCTTAGAAAAGTTTTGTATAATTTTAGATACTGAGTTTTTTGCGATTAGATAATTGTTTTTGGCATTCAAGGAAAACTTAGAACTGGATATTTTGTTGAGTGAGGATGAGGAAAATATACGTTTTATTTTTTTTATCTGAATAATCACTTTCAACCTACTTGTTACAAAAATCAAGTATTTGATCTCAACACATACGTTAATTACGATAACTTGTTTTATTACAATGCCAAAAAAGTAAAATTTGGGACAATTTAGGACTAAGAGTAATTGCTCTAATAGATGTGTTATACAAATATCACACGGTTAATTGTTCTTCTAAGAACTTACAATTAAATTTTTCTCAAAATCATTTAATATGGTGAAATTAAATTAGAAATGAACGCTCATCTTTGACAGGTCATCCGTCACTAACGAACCTTCATTTTTGTCAGATCATCCTTTACAAACAATATTATACTTTTTCTCATTGTTAGCTGTGTATCAAACCGTTCATCATTATCTTTTAGTAGTATTAAAAAATGAATTGCAATTAAATTGTGGAAATAAAATCGAGAAAACTTTTTATTAAAATTAAAGCGTTGGACCATTTATAAAATGAATAATAATTTTCTTCAAGGCATTATAATTTTCTACTGTATATGATTGCAAGGAACAAAGACATAAAACTGCTAAAAAAAGAAACCGTTATTCGAAATTAACTAACTTGAAAATTACGGAAAGGATTTATGAATTTTCCCGGCACATTCAAAGTAATTATGGAAAAAGCCAATTAAAGACTATTTGTAACAACTTTGTTTTACTTTTTTTGATAATAAAAGTATATCTTACAGATTTATATTAAAGTATACTTTCTGTACAAAGGATAATTAAAGATTTTTTTGTAACAATCACATACCTCTAATAAAACATAAATGTTTATTCGAACATATCCATGTTTTCTTTTAAAATTTATATGGTTTTAAAATGATGCTAGAAAAATATGTTTCATATTGCAAGTACCTTACAGTAGATATTACCAATTGATCTCATAGTTGACGGTTTAGTATTGAGGTTTTCTTTGCTTCCCTTAAAATCGTGGATAGTAAGGATTATGCTGCAGTTTACTCCTGCGAGTTATTGTATGAATAATGAGACTGGTAATACCATTTAGTAACAGTCAACATCTTCCCGCATTCTCTTTATTACCGAGTTTAATACCAACTTTTTTCAGTTTTATTATCCTTTCTCATCTTACTTCGAAAAAATGTACTTTGATGAATAATTTTTTTAATTAAATCGGTGTTTATATGTTGACTTGTCGCATTGCTACTCTTTTGCTGTTGAAATATTGGAATTTATGTTGTGACTGAAATAGGCATATATTTATTTTACATTTTATTTTTATTTTATTTAAAGTCACATCAACAGTTTGATTATTAGCTGATAAGTTGGGTTATTTAACTTTAACAGTAGGTTTTGACTTTTAATAATTTCCAAACCCTTGTCGGGAATCAAACCCGGAACCTCCGGTTTGTAGGATTGCACGCTACTACAACTCTACGGAGGCGGTTTTTTATTTTACTTACTTTTAAATACAGTAACTACTAGTTGACGTAAAGTTACCCAAAAACTCTTCTTGACTTCCATTGGCCTTTTTTTTGGAAGTACAGTTATCGAGATGCGGCTTTCTGCTTCACAAATTTAGGAAGCTATTGCAAAAAGCTACAATTGAAAACCACACAACCAAAGAGAAATCATAATTTTTGGCTGGTGTCCTCGGCTATATTACCCTCACTACTATTCAATAAATTTTTTATTTTATTTTCAACCCTGAAAATCTCAGTAGTATAATTCCGGCTGGATGTTTAAAACTTTTATGGTTTATCATATCACTTCTCCAAATTTTTTTAATTTTTTTGAAGAATTTCTATTGGATTAAATTAACATTGTGGCAATTCCAGTAACAAGTATCAAAAGCAACAATAAATTTAAAAAAAATAATAATTAGCTATAAGGTTTTAAAATATTTATTTAGCGTATGGCTTTTCAAGACATTTAAAAAATCAGCATCATAATTGTTATATATTGGGATCAAATATGACCCTCTGTCTAATCTATCTGTCTAAATATGTACATACAGTACGTAATTCTAAAAACATGCTTAAGTCTATATACAGACATCCAGTCTGTCCAAGTAGGCTATTGATTCTGGAGTTGCCATCAGGAAATCCGCTCTTGTCCCTCCTCTAAAGGCAGTTATTCTGCACTCTTTCACTATGTGATCAATAGTTTGTCTTTGACCACACTCACATAAAGGCGATGGTATTTTGCCCCATTTAAACAATAACGATATGAACTAACGATATGAAATAAAAAGTGGTTTTTAAGATAACAAGCCAGGTATAACATTTAGTTTTTTTATGTTGCCTGATGAACACAAATGTTAAATGTTATCGCAATTTTATGAAATTTTGCAGTGATATTTCATATCATTAAAAAATATATCTAAATTTTAATTCTTGAATACAATCTTGTTACGAAGCTAGTATCATTTCTCTAGGCTGGTTTAAGGTCCAAATTCTGAACTAAGTTGATTTTTTTTTCTTTTTGGTTTAACGTCCGACTGTTATGCAATTACTGCTAATGCAGACGGTGAAGGATGAAATGATTTTTGTAACGTATGAAAATATGCCGTGCCTGAATGGGATTCGAACCCAAGACCGCATGATGAGAGGCGAGCACGTTACCAACTACGCCAATGGGGCCGGCTGAACTCAACTAAGTTAAGTAAATTTAACTCAACTAAGTTGAGTTAAATATAGAAATAAGTTGATCTATCTGTACAGCGAATGAGTTGATTAAACCTAGTACAGTAATTTATTTCCCTTCCGGTCATGTGCCATCAAACTGCTGACTAATGTCAAGGAGATTTATTAAATAAAGACGGACAAAAAAATTGAAGAATCGATTCAGATTTGTGATATCTCCAGGAGGACAAAATTAACCCGTGAAACGAACCAACAAGAAAGTACTAAGAAGAGAACGAAAGGGTGGAGCTGGATATGGCATTAGAGTAAGAGTACAAGGACATGAGAAGAAAAAATAATGGTACTAAGGTTGTCAATATTTAATCCACTGTCTTACTCCAGAAAGGGAATGATGTTGCCTTCTGGCAAAATTCTAACAAAAACGATTTGTTATATAAGAAGTTAAAGTTTAAATAAAGCGAAGGGATTATCGATAATATTGAAACACATATTATAACATCAGCCATTCAACTGTAATTTGTGTACTACATTAATAACACTTCTTAGAGTTTAAAAAAGTAGTTTTTTTAATACGTATAATAGCAGTAATTACTTGTCCACCAAAAACTAGTAACTTCTTCAAAAACTATTAAGATTAAACACATTATACTAGAATAATATTATCGCTATCCGCCTCAATACTGAAACCACTAGGCTATTAAACCAAAAAGTTTGTTTTAGGAGAGTCTCGGAAAAAATCTATCAAAATACGTATTCACAATTATTTTATTATGCTCTTTGGTTCTAAATTTTTGGTAAATTATATTCTAACCTAATAAATTTATAGGAAAGGTAATTTTTAGTTGATGTAAACAAAACATTTATTTTTCTTGAGTACGTACTGAATTGTTAAGAGTAAGAATGACGCGAGCGTCTTTCTGAACGGTACATTGTCTAAGTTAAAAGGTGTTATAACCACGCAAAATTAATTTTACGTTTTAACTAATCTAGCTGAAGTTAAGTAGGTAAGTTATACCCACCAGATGGTAGGTAGAGTATTGTTATATGACTAAAGCTATAGAGGAGCCGTGACAGCATCATTTATTACACCTTAATAATGTTCTACCATAAACACATACGACAAATTATTTACTTACATAATGCGATTAATTTTATTTATGATGGGTTTTTAAATTTACTGTTAATCTTTCATCAAGCAAACCGTTTATCATTGCTTAACCAAAACGTTCTGTTGTTATAAACAAAACACTTTGCTTCTGTTTATGGAAAGTAGAATTTAATAAAACGCATTTTTCAAAAATACATTAAAAATAATATTTAATTTATCATTTTCTAATTTCCCCGCAGCAGAATGTAATATAACAGATGAATGGTATTCTTTGTGCTAAAAAATTAATTATGACAAAATATTTTTAATTTGTAATTTCTCGTAAAGATTAATCAAATTTTATAACTTCTTAGTAACCTTAATAACTTATTTAATTTCCTTAATTCTGTAATGTTTCCCTTGCTCGTGAGCATAACTTATGCGCACCAGCATAAATTGGCGGAGAGAAACAAGAACGTAAAAAAAAAACGGAAGCAATAAAACAAATTATGGTTGTTGTTACACATAAATAAAGTAAACGAGATTTTTAGGTAAGAATACGGATAATTTAATTTAAGCAAAATTAGTTAATAGAAGAATTTCAGAATAATTAACAAATATAAAATATAAAGTATAAACACAACCAAAAATTAGGTTAATACATAAAGATTTACGCATCAACTGAAATTATCATTTACGTATACATATTTTTATAACTACAAATTAATGATGAAAATTATCATAATCAATATTAAGGTAAGATTCATATATTTACGTTCGAACAATGGCTACCATTATTCCCCCACAATAGTACTAAGTAAATACTTAATAATTCAACATATTAACACTGGTTATACAGAAATAATGAATTGATTATGCATAGCATAAATCTGTAGTAAAATTTTCAAAAAAAAACTAAAATATAAACATACATATTGAGCAGTTACTAAATTTATGGAAATATAATGATTAAATAAAGATTTTCAAAAAGAAATAATAAATAATAATAAATAATTTTGTAATAACCAAATAAACAAATAGAAACATGAATGTTAGTAGTTAAATTTTGAAAAATTAGAATTTCCGTTAAATATAATTAGCAAAACTGATATTAGAATTTAAATGAATAAATTTAAAAAAATTTATAATAAAAAAACCATAGCTCCAATAAAGATCGATTTTCTTTTTGTTTAATGTGGCATATTTAAAACAGGAATTTAGCTTATTGGTGTAGAAGCCTGAAACTTGCAGAATTATGCTTGTCCATGTAGTTAGAAAAAAAAGTATGCCGCAGCTAGATGTAAACGGTTTTCAGGCTGCCCCAGAAGAATCGTCCCAAGAAAAAAAAAATTTCATACCAGATTTTATGAAGTTTTCAAAACATAACGTGATGCCCTCGGGTATCAATAGGATCCGAAACGTGGAATCGAATATGAGCACCTCTTCGGTGAGCAGAATAAATCTTACTAATAGTGAAGCCAGGATAGCATGTTTTCAGCGACTTTTATTTCACCATCCGGGATTCGAACAGTAGCACCTCAGCCATTTCAAAATTGATTTCGACTCCCATCTCCAATCTCCAAACCTTGAACCCTGGATTTTGGCAAATACCCAAATTCCATTAGAATATATTCAAATACCGAAGTAGCAAAATTAAGCCACATCAAACAGATTATATAAAAAACATACAGAACAAATTTAGAATTAAAACCAAAAAATAGTATTAAAAGCCAAAAATGACAAGACTCGACACAGCATAACGTAATCAGTAAGTTTTCTAGCAGCCCAGTATATCAAACTGGCAACTTACAATAACGACATTTTGTTAAAGTAACAATACAAATAAATAGTAATTACAGGAAATTTACGTACGTTACTTAAAAACCAAGACCAATTTTGGGTCCGGTTTACATTACACAAGTTAACTAGTTTTAACACAAAATACAGAAGTTATCAAAAGATTACAAAGTTTCACTTACTTTACTTTACTTTATGCGGGGTTCCTACAGATTACTCCGCATCCCGCATCCCGCATCTCGATCTCCACCTCCTCCTGTCCATCCAGTCCCGTTCTCCTAAATCTCTTTCTTCCATCGCCCTTCGCACTCCCTCTCTCCATGTTCCTCTAGGCCTACCTCTCCTTCGTCTTGCTGCTGGACAGTACTCCAAAATCTTTTTTGGCCACCTCTCCCCACTCATGCGTTGTATATGCCCATACCACTCCAGTTGCCTTCCTTCAATCCTATCCACAATAGCATGTGGTCTTCCAACTCTGTCCCTTATTACCTCATTTCTAACTCGGTTCATTCTCGAAAGCCGACAAGCTCTGTGGAAAAAATCCATCTCCAAAGCCTCCAAATAATGAACATTTCGGCTGCTGATTTGCCAACACTCTGCTCCATAAGTTGTAATTGGCTCAACCACTGCATTATACATAACTTTTTTTGTTCTTAAACTTATTTTTGGAGACCACAATATACTGTTCAGCTTTCGAATTGCCGCCCTTCCCTGACCGACCCTAGATCTGATGTCCTCCTCACATCCTCCATCTTCAGAAAAGAGTGTTCCTAAGTACTTGAACTTGTCATATTTCCTCACTACCTCTGCCTCAAGTACTAAATCTCCTCCCCGCTCTCCTATTACCACATAAACAAAGTTTCAACCACGCCCATATAGGGCTATGCAAGTTATAATCGCTGTATAGAAATCTCAGTTTTGGCTGCGTTAAACTAAAATAAACAAAACACAACACTTACCAAGATTGGGTAAACGAATCGACTAGGGTTTTCCGCAAAAACGGAAAATTTAAAAAGACTGTAAATGTAAATTAAAATACGAACAGTACAAGGTTAGAACGGCGACGTCACATAAGATGGCCAACAACGAAAAACAGAGCTAGATGGAAAGGAGAACCAGACAGCTGATCAAGTAGTTCCAACAACTGACACCATACGTCACCATACGCGCGACACCGTACAGCAAATAAAACCAAAAATTTGTAACTGTTATTGGAAACACAGTTACAGACTCCCCCCGCCAAGAACAAACAAAACCAAAAAATGGTTTGGTTTGCCCAAGCCGAGAAGAGACACCACAACAACGGGGAGTTTAAAGTCGTCCCCTAGCGCGACTTACATAACCCCCCCCCCCTACAAAACCCCTTGGGTGTAGTTATACGGTCGTCACCCTTGCGCGAACGACAAGAAAAAACCGAGAAATGGGGCCGTGATGATCACCGGAATCTCCGATCGTCCACCCGGCTAAGGGAAGAGACCGAAAACGCAGGAGACCCCACAAATCCGCAGTGACTGCCCCGGCTCATTCGCTCAACAAAGGGAAGATGAGTCGGAGAAAGCACCCATAATATTAACACCGACACCAAACACCAACAACCTAACAAAAACGAAAACCCAAAACTTAATAACTATAAAAGAACTCGCTATGTCCCAGAAAAGAAAAGGGGAAAAATCCCAAAGAGGCTACCAAAGCCGAAGATCCAAGGATCAAAACAAAGAGGGTAGAGGACGTCTCCCCGAAGGTTAGAACGGCGACGTCACATAAGATGGCCAACAACGAAAAACAGAGCTAGATGGAAAAGAGAACCAGACAGCTGATCAAGTAGTTCCAACAACTGACACCATACGTCACCATACGCGCGACACCATACAGCAACCAAAACCAAAAATTTGTAACTGTTATTGGAAACGCAGTTACACTTCTAAGGAAGTCGTTTTAAACGAAATAATTATTAAAAGGTTTGAAATCGGACATAAATTTCATGTAACTGTACTGTTTGTTATGAATCTTAATTTTTGCTTACATTATACTCAATTTATTAACATGGCCATGGCAACCATCTTTTACAATCAATCAAATATGAATAATGTGTGAAAATAATGGGAAAATTTCACGTTTTTTCGTAAAGTACCCTTTAAAACACATAATGAAAAAAATAGCGAAAATCAAGTTATGTTAATGGCCAATAATTGAGCTTGAACTAATTTTATTAGCTATCAGTTAACAAAGATTCATTTGTGCTTGTAGCAGTCAGCTTTACCTGCTGACTTGTAGCAGCTGATTAACCGAATCAAATGTTATTTTTTTAAATCCCTAATGTGAGTACGTTGCAATCTGTTCAATTCAGAACAACAAGCAACCCAATGACCCTATGAGATGAGGATGATATGTATGACGTGTAAATGACGTGAAGTCCTGAACAGACTCAGGCCGACCACTCCTGAGAGAGTATGGTTAATTGAACCCCAACCATCGAAGTACACTGGTTACCACTGTCTAGCATTCAAATGCGTATAAAAGTAACTACCTTTACTAGGATTTGAAGATGTTAATTAAAATTGAATTATTTTAAAAATTTATAGTATAATAATAAATTTTAATATATTTATTTAAGTTCTATTTTTTTTAAATAATACATATCTAAAGTAAAAACATGTTTGTGACCCCAATATTTTTGATATTATTGATTTTTTCACTTCAAATAAAACCAGTTTCAATAAAACTCTAAAATTAAAACTGCATTTTAATTTACAGTGGTTACCGGTGTACTTTGATGGTTGAGGTTCAATTACCATACTCTTTCAGGAATGGTCGGCCTAAGTCTGTGCAAGACTACATTTCATTTACACGTCATACATATCGTTCCCATCTTATCTAGTTTCTTGTTGTTCTAAATTGAACAGATTGCAACCTACACTATAGAAATAAAAAACAATTAATATTACTGTGAAGAAGGTGGTACTTACCATCGAAACGAGCGTTAAGTTTTTCTTTTAAACTAAAGAGTAACTAAAGTAAACGTAAGCGATAAATTCATTTATATTGTGATTTGTAGATTAAATAGTTGGCAGGGTGCATTACGAAAATTTGATTGTAAATATGATTTTCCTACTAAAACTCCGGATTATCAACGCTCCGGATTTTGAAAATCCGAATTTTAGACGCTATACTGTATTTAGGTAATCTGTATAATATTGTTTCTACATTTTTAGCTTGTTTTACACTCCTTTTAAATAAAGTAATTATGCAATGGAATTTACGCACATATTCTTATTAACAGTCAAAAAAAAAAAACAAATAACATCACATTGTCGTTGAACGAAATTCCTGTTCTGACAAATAAAAATTTTCATTTCGCCTATCTCTTATTACTGCCTGGCTCTGAATTTACTAAAAAACACTAATACCGGGTTTTCGAGACTGAAAAAACGTAGTGTTTTTAATTTAGGTTACTATAGGTTTTAAAGAACATTGTTACACTTTTTATCTTTTTTTTATTTTAACTGATTTACTTCAAAGTCATCATTGTATTTATCAAAAATATTAATTTATTACTATTTTCAATTTTATTAACATTATAATGAAATCGAAATCATGTTAATTAACATTTATCAAAATTTCTGATTGTTCCATTACAAGTGAACAGATTGTAATGTTGCAGAATTGTAAAAAGAAAATTCGCCAATCAAAACAAGGGAACTTCTTATTCATGATTAAACATTTCTAATTTTTATTTTCACAATCTATCAACCAGAATATTATTTTATTGAAGTATTAGAATATGACAAATTATGAATTAAGTAAGCTCTTGAGTGCCGCAACTTTCCCAAAAATTTTAAAAACCATAAAAAGAATGTAAATTTAAAGGTAATATGAATACTCAATGCCCATAGCAGGCAGGTGGAGTGTTAAATTATGCACTGAATCTGCAGGTTCCAGGGCTACAAAAAATAGTTCTATTTCTTAACACATGGTCACCCAATTAAATTACTTAATTATTTAAGAACAGAAGAGGTAGAGGTGTAAAAGACAATAGTCAGAGTTATCTTCTCTGAGAGTAATGAATTTCACTATACAGTCAGACCCTGTGGTGAATGAAGTAAAGATGTCATTTGCAGGGTGGAAAATATGTGCTTATCGGAGGGCCTGGAACGCTTATAAGCATACTCTTTCAACTCAGTGAGGAAGGCATTGGTAAACCACCTCAATTCTCGTTGTACTTAGTAAAACCTTTAGAGGTCCAAATCAGCCTTTCGGCTGTTGACGTAAACAACAAACAATGAATAGTGGAGGGTTATTTCAAATTTAAAATAACATAGAAATTTACATAAGTACCGTTATACAAACGTAAATATTATAGTTTGCCGCCAACACACAGTAGTAGGCCTATACATTCCGCGCCAAGTTTTAAAAAATCTTCTAGAACAAACCATATTAATAAACGTAAGAATAACCATAATCGGTACACGCATCAGAAAGAACGTAATATTATAAATAGATATAAGTGCGAAGAGTGTCAGATTATTTACACTCAATCTGTTCATTGCAGGGCTAAACAATATAGTTCTGTTTATTATCACATGGTCAGCCAATTAGATGACTGAATCTTTTAAGAACAGAAGAGAAGAGGTGTAAAAGACACTAATCAGAGTTAGTATCCTCTGAAAGTAATAAATTTCATTATGCAGCCAGACTGTGGTAAATGAAGTGAAGGTGTCATTTGCAGAGTGGAAAATAAGTGCTTTTCAGAGGACCCGGCAAGCTGATAAGCGTACTTTTCCACTCAGTGAGGAAGGCAATTGTAAACCACTTCACTCCTCGTCTTACTTAGTAAAACCGTTCAATCCAGCCTTCCAGCTGATGACCTAAACAACAATAAGTGCGAAAATAAAAATATGTCTAATAAAATGTAATAGATATAAGTGCACATAACAGACAAGTGGAGTGTTCAAGTATTTGCATCCGATCTGCTAGTTCAAGGACTACAAAAAATGGTTCTGTTCTTATCACATGGTCAGCTAATTTAAGACAAGCATTTAATTAAAAGTAGAAGAGGTACAGGTATAAAAGACACTAGTCACATTTATCTCCTGTGAGAGTAATGAATTTCATTATACAGCCAGACCCTATGATGGTAAATGAAGTTTAGGTGTCATCTACAGGGTGGAGATCAAATGCTTTTCAGAGAGCCTGGCATGCTGATAAGAATACTTTTCCATTCAGTGACGAAGGCAATGGCAGACCACCTCACTCTTCATTTTACTTAGGCCTCTAGAGGTTCAAACCATCCTTTCCGCTGATGTCCTAAACAACAACATAGTGCAAAAATATTTGACAAAAGTTAGTTCAAAATATTTTTATGCATTAGAACCACCGTGTTTTAGCACGATTTTTGTAGATTTATCTAATACCAATAATGTTCCTTAGAATTTTCAACTTATTCCACCTACATTCGTTGATTTTTGGTCATAAGAATATATAATTTACTACATTCTTCTGCTCTTTCAAATTTTTTTCGTAAAATGGTTACAGTTTAATATGATTTTATCTGTGGTTTATTTTCTCAATTTTTCAGCATCAGAGTTTTTTAAGCTGAATAATATTTTTGTCGCTGCAACAACATTTTATGAGCCTATTAATAAATGAAGATTTATTCTGATTGCAGAAGTGTTTTGTAGTAAACTGTTTTATTTATTAGCTATGCATTATGCATAAGTTAAGTAATATTCTAAGGAAGAAGTAACGTAAACAATAATCGAACGCTCTGTCCGATATATCGGCTCCCGGTGTATGGAGAGCAAATTGGCTTTTCACACAGCAGACTCATGCCTTAGGGGGCAACAAATGATAAGAAACGGTGACACTTAGATCCCTCGAGAATTCAACCAAGGTTATCCTATCCTCAATTTTAAGAATAGTTGTTACCGGCCGGAATCGAGAACAAAAATTCGCTGTAAACTTGTAGACCTCTCTCACTGGGTTTCATAAATAACTTCACATTTAGATAAAAATAGAAAAAATTGCTTTCCGCTTTATCAATACATGAATAACCTATTCTGTATCAAACTTCCTTACATGCTACATCAGATAACATCTAAAAAACCTCCAATACTTTAGATTGCGACCATTTTAAACTTTTATTACAAGAAAATAATACATGCACACGTAACATTACATAATTTTACTATCAAATGGATACATTTTATGAACTTTAATTTATTAAGTGCTCTACTTATCCCTGAGTTTTCTACTTTATCACAAGTTTTCTTTTAATATGGTAGTCTAGTCATTATCAATGCTTCTTTTAACACTTGAAGACAATTTTTTCGTTCTCATCACTACGAATCAGATGTAACGTAGTTCAGATTTTTCTTTTTCCAAAACTCCTTCAGCCTTTCACTCTGTTGGTTTTACTATTCTTCTGAATATTTTTAAGACTTTTATCATTTTTACTTTTTCTGACCTATATAAATATATAGGAAGGAAAGTATTGTTTTCATGTCAATTTTCTGAATCGAGTTTTCACAGGATCTACACGTTTTCAGACCCCCTGAACTCAAAAACATGTTTTTAGCGATTGGTCTGTGTGTGTGTGTGTGTGTGTGTGTGTGTGTGTGTGCGCGCGCGCGCGTGTGTGTTCGTGTGTGGGTGTGTGCACGCGTGTGCGTGTGCGTGCGTGTGTGCGCGCGCGCGCGCGTGTGTGTGTGAAAAATATCTCAAGAACGGAACATTGTACGAACTTGAAAATTGAAACTTAAGTTCGATACCACTACCGAACCCGACACGAACATTTTCATCAAAATTGGTCAACCGGAAGTAGCAGTTTATCTTGTCATTTTTCACTTTTGCAAGTTTCTCAAAAACGGCTTATACGATTTTGTTTTAAATTGCCTCATTTATGCTCTACAAGATAGGGTAGGCGCCATGTCTGCTGAAATTATTGGTGAGGCTGTTTTCTCGTAAAAAAATTGTTTTTTTAAGATTTCTGCTTTAATATGCATTTTAGCGCAAAAATTCATATTATAAAAGTTGTAGAGATTTTAAAATCCTACAACTTTTAATTCAAACATTTTTTTTATAACGCTTAGTTTAGCGGTAATTAGCGATTTTCTGTTTTTTTCTCACGAAAACGTGTAAAAATCGATTTTTAAAGATTTCAATCTTATTATGCATTTTACGTTAAAAAAGTACAATCACATTTGTAGTAAATTAAAAGATCTACAACTTTTATTTAGAACATTTTTCTCTAAAGAGCCTAGTTCAGCGTGATAAGAGTGATTTTCCGTATTTTTAAGCTAAACAGGTTGATTTTCATTTTGCGTCTTTCACTCATGATTAAAATAAGGTAATGTTTTTGGGGTTAGTTTTTTGGTTATTTCTAATGTTTTATTTTATTGTTAATTATTTGCATTGGCAAGAGAAAGTTGTGTAAGTGTTTCACACCAGAGTTTTTTCTCCAAATCTAGACTCATTGTATTTTTTTCCAAAAATGGTACTTGTCTTTGATTAGCTTTTTAAAATATTCAATATCTATAAATGCTTTTTAAATTTCCCAAAATACTTTAGTTGTATAATATAATTTTTCCAAATACTATAGTTGTTATTATTTTATTTTCATTTTATCAATTTAACTTTACTAACTGTGCAACTTAGCATAACCGGTAATTGTTTAACAATTTTTACTTTCGCTTGCGTATATGAATATAGTATAGAAAGAAAAGTATTGTTTTCATGTCGATTTTTCTAAATCGTTTTTACCGGATCTACACGTTTTCAGACCCCCTGAACCCAAAAAAATGTTTTAGCGATTGGTCTGTCTGTGTGTGTGTGTGTGTGTGTGTGTGTGTGTGTGTGTGTGTGTGTGTGTGTGTGTGTGTGTGCGCGCGCGTGTGCGTGTGTGTGTGTGTGCGCGCGCGTGTGTGTGTGTGTGTGAACAGAATATCTCAAGAACGGAACATCGTACAAACTTGAAACGTAGAACTTAAGCTACATACCACTACCGGACCCGACACGAACATTTTCATCAAATCGGTCAACCGGAAGTAGTAGTTTATTCGTGTAATTTTTCACTTTTTTGCGACTCAGAAACTGGTCCTACGATTTTTTTTTAAATCGCCTGGTTTATTCAATTTTTTGTTCTCTACAAGATAGGGTAGGCTTCATGTTTGCTGAAATTCTTGGTGAGGCTGTTTTTACGTAAAGAAATTGTTTTTTTAAGATTACGGCTTTAATATAAATTTTAGCGCAAAAACTTATATACCTAATAAAAGTTGTAGAGAATTTAAAAACCTACAACTTTTATTTTAAACATTTTTATTTTTTGTAACATTTAGTTTAGCAGTAATTAGCAATTTTCTGTTTTTTTTTCTCACGAAAACGTGTGCAAAATCGATTTTTTTAAGATTTCGGCCTTAGTATGCATTTTACGACAAAAGTGTATACAATTAATTTCATAGGAAATAAAAAGATCTACAACTTTTATTAAAAGCATTTTTCTCTACAGAGCCTAGTTTAGTGTGAAAGAGTAATTTTCCGTATTTTTAAGCCGAACTGAGTTCGATTTTCATTTTGCGTCTTTCAGTCATGATTAAAACAAGGTTATATTTTTAGAGATTAGTTTTTTGTTTATTTCTAATGTTTTATTACTAATGTTAGGTTTTATTGTTAATTATTTGCATTGGCAAGAGAACATTGTATGAGTATTTCACACCATTTTTTTCTTTTTAATTTAACTCTTGATAACAACACCGCTCATTAGTAGAACCCTCGCGTTTAAATACAATAATATTGAATGTTGCGTGAAACCTATGGTATACTACGGTGAAACCTATAAACTATAAAATGTTATGGGAAACTTTAGAAGGAGCGTTAACAACTGTCAATATTTTTGATTGAAATATTTTAGTTTAGCCAAAACTGAGGGTTTATCTGACCTGGAAACCGTGCTTACACATCAGTGTGAGTAAGGATTTATAAAAAAGTGCTAACAGATGAGGGGATAATTTTGACCGTCGGAACTGAACAGCTGTTTCGGCCTTCGATCTGCAGCTTAACGTTTTACGTTTATATGTTAGTTCCTCGTAAGCCTTATGTACACATGCAGTTCAAATTTTGCTTAGTTTGTTTTATAGAGGAATTATTATATGAAAATACTGCTGAACAGGTTTATCATCTCAAGATAAAAGTAATTTTTTTGTTTTATTGGAGTTAATTTTAATTCTCTACTTCGTAAACTACTTTAATTCATAAAAATTAAATAATTTTTTTTATTCATTCCTGTAGATGTACTTGTAATTTTTTATTTTTTACCTGATTATATTTTCTATTTTTCAAAATTTTTAAAATTTATCTGATTTTTATAATTTTTTCAGAAACAATACCTATAAAATTTTAAATTGTTTTTGTAATTGTTTTTAATGATATACTTGCTCCGCCCTGTAACCGGTCGTATAGTATAATATCAAGTAAACAGAATATTTTGTTGCGAATGTTTAATTTCAATTAATATAACAAGTATGTTTATTTATTTAAACTGCTGTGAAGATATACGAAAGGTCGTATAAATATGAAGTTGAAAACCTTTCCTAAAGAAGCTAAAACTAAAAGTATGTAAGAGCTGAAAATTTGTGAAAAGTAAAAGTACACCTGAGTGAAAGCGTTTAAGTAAAGGTGAAGATGTTTTTGTACTACACCGTAAGACGCGTTGAAACAATTTTTGTTTGTTTTAATTAGCATTTCTCCTAAACAAGAAAAGTAATGAACAACATCATTCTTTCTAAATATCCAGAAAAAAATGTTACGCTTAAAGAAA
Organism: Catonia carolina; assembly: GCA_035578175.1. Lineage (NCBI taxonomy): Eukaryota > Metazoa > Arthropoda > Insecta > Hemiptera > Achilidae > Catonia > Catonia carolina. Next base: position 326,982,755 of record JAQMRL010000001.1, on the reverse strand, counting down.
ACTAATGACACACTAATTTTTAGAAAAAATTTAATTAATATAAATTAAAGAAAAGAGTTCATTTCAGATAAAACCGAAAAAGAAAAGTAGAACTTGTGATGCAATTTATTATATTTTATGAGTATTATTTTTATAAACATAATATTATTTTACTTACTTTTAACAAAAGTTAAATAACGGTTTACATTCTCAATTAGTGAGCAATAAAAACAATGAATTTTACAGTCACGTTTAATATATCAGTTTTTAAGTTGTGAATAAAATCAATTCAAAGGATTATTTTTGTTGTAGCTGCTTAAATTCTTAGAAAATAACAAGTTAAAAAGTATTTAAATGATCTACACTATTAGCGGAATATCGGGCCGCTTTTAATAGTAGTACGGTAAGATATTTTTCTAAAACATACTTCATCATATGAAGTGAAAGATTCCTGGTTCGAATTTCGGTTAGAATCTCGAAATGTTTACAAGTTAAAACCTGCTGTTTTCATATTCCATAGTAGTGGCTTACGACTCTTTTTTTGTAATTACTGCTAATGCAGACGGTGAAAAGGATGATGAAGATGAGTGATGAAAAAATTCTAAACCAGACCTGACCGGGAATCGACCCCGGGTTCTCGGTGCTAACTCCAGTTGCTCTAAGCGCTACGCCATCAGGCCAGCCAAATTGCAGCAACAGCTTACGACCAACCTGTTGATGCAAAACTAATGAAAATAAAATTACAAAAGTCAAAAAATTGCTATTGATACGCACTTTTGGCTTCATCGGCTAGAAAGCTAAATCAAAGCATTAAAAGAACTGAGCTAAAATTGTTTTAAAATGTAGTAAATTAGCTGCGATAAATAAAATGGATTTAACCTGTCACCAGCGGCTACTTCTGCACTTAAACACTGCTCTTACTTGAACACTGTACTGCCGAGAGTTTGACTATACCAACACGCGGAAGTAAAGACAATGGACCCCCGCTTAAAGAAGTGGAGCAACTCGCTTATAGCCATGATCAAGGTCGTTAATTTCTACCAATCAGAGAAGAGATTACTTCCTTCTATCGGAGATCAAATTGTATACTTGCTCCTTCACTTATTGCAACAAAAGAGAATACTATTATACATCGAATAAAAAGATATAAATATAAAAGAAATAAAAGAGATAAATTAAAAGATATAAAACGATATTATATATCGAATTAAAAAGAGAATACTATTTATATCGAGCTAACAGAGAAATAATACACCGACGAAGAAGCTTTTACGACTCCGCGAAAAGAAAATGATATTTCTCCTAGAGCACGATATACTGTAGCACCACCTCAAGCGTCAACGAAGCTTCCACCGTCTTAGCCTTGCACTGCCACCTCGCTAGCCTGCTTGCACTGATAGAACACCCAAACGGCTTTTTTCAAGGTCAACAAATCCTAAAATTACGAACGCCACTTATTATTATCGTCACCCGGTGGCAGTTCACAACACCAATAATTGTCTGAATTTGTAACATATAGACTAATGGATTGCCGAGCTGAAAGTTCCAAGTAAAATTGATATTAAAGTTAGGGAAACACCAGAAAAAATATTTGAAAAATGCAGTAAAAAAATTTATGTCAGAATTTAAAAACTACGAATTTACACGAAATCATTATTCTAAGTCTGGAACGTGATGTTTTAATCACTGCCATCGCCTAGTAAAGCTAACAATTAAACTTTAATAAGTTATCAAAGATGGGTGGACCTAATAAGTAATTTACAGGTTCTTAGACGAATGGATGAAAAAAGAAGTACATATATGGAAACATCTAACCAGAAGAAGGGATAGGCTAGTGGGGCATATCTTAAGACATCCAGGTATTGGTCTATCAATAATGGAGGATAATATTGAGGGAGTGAACTGTAGGGAGGCAAATGTTTGAATATATAAAATAATTGCAAAACATTTAGGGTGTTACAGGTATGTAGATATGAAACGACAGCTTGGAGAACTGCATCTAACTAGTCGAGAGACTGATTACAAAGAAAAGTTATCTTACCCCAACTGGAAATGATTAGTTAAATTTATTTTTGAAAAAATAAAAAGCTGTTCATGAACCACACAGTAATTACATTGACTGAGTAGCTCACTGAAAAATGATTGGCTGAATTATTTATTATTCCAGATAATCTTGATACTAATTAAATAAATGACTGTAATATCTTTTGTAAAATTAATTAATTAAAAATATTTTAATAAAAAGTAATAATGTTTACCGTATTGTTTGTTGAAGAGAAAAGTACGCAATTTCACTAACAAAAGAATTTTATTTAATAAACTCACTTCTACAAAGTTAATACCTTATGTTAATACAGTTTAACGCGTTTAATACGTAGGCGTCCTCTCCCCTCACCAACGACATTTATTGCTATCATATTTCAAAATTTCTGCGCAAAATGTGAAAGATATATTTTTACTTAAAACGTAGAATATTTTAGTTTCATGTAAAGAAAAAAACATAAAAGTAAGATTGAAATTTCAATTACAGTTGTTGCAAATATTTGCGTTAAAATTAAATTAGTTACAAATGAAGTTAACTAAAATTACTGTTTCAATTTAGTATTCACTTCATAGCGTTTTATGATCACTTGAAACCACTTAGAGTTTGCATTACCTAAATGTATAGAAATAGCTTTTACTGCAAGATATGATTCAGAGAAATCATATTGAATTGTGAATAATAACTATATTATCCGTCATTGATAAAAATCAATATAATTTCAACTCGTGTTTACATTTTTAATTTAAAATTTTATTCTATTTAAATTTAAAATTAAAATATTAATTTAAAACTTTATTTTATTTGGCCTCTGGGCCATCCCAGTCAGCCAGCTGTTAGTAAAACGCTGTTATATTTTGTTAAGTAACATCGGTTGGGCAAACGGCTTTGTATGGTGACCAGCTGACAACCATCCGTGAACAAACTCTACTGGGGGGTCCCTGTTCAAACTCATGCCTAATTCACGTCAAATAATACAGCAAAGCAGCGATCAAATTGGGTAGTTGTCAATAATGTACAGTTCCCGATAACAAATAAAAGCTAAAAAAAAATTTATTCATTTTTATATTATCTCATTTAAAGTCACATCAACTGCTTTAGGTCTGGGTGACAGTACGGAAACTGTGGGTGTTAAACGTGTAACAACTTTAGACCCTTTCTGCGAATCGAATCCGGAACCTACCGCTTCACAGTATGCAGTGCTGTCTAACGCTTTATAATTGACCACGGGGACCGTCTTGATTTTAATTATTTTTGGAATAAAATGTAACAGATGTGCTTGTTTAGTTAATTTTACTTTTAAACTAAGCAAAAATAATTTAAAAATATGAGTTTTGAATCGAATATTAGGAAACATAATTAAGGCACTGCCGGATAAAGGTGAAACCTCAGAAATCAGTTCATGTAAATTCAAATATCCGACCAGGAGTATGTTCACCGATAACTCTCTATGACACGGTAACTTTTTAAAAAATAAGTGTAAAATACTTCCGAATTTGGCTTGACCGGAAACTAACACGGAGCACCCGCACTAATAACAACGAATACAGTTCAGCAACAGGTTCAAGTAACTGTACTACCAAGGTGTAATTTCTCGACTACATCTTCCAAAAAGACAAAAATATTGCACACAAGATCAATGTTACATGTAGCTTTGATATACAAACTGTGAATATTTGGAAAATCAGCAAATGATTCAATTCTTCAATTAACATTTCTGAGGATCACAAACGAATTCCCATTCTATGTATCAAACGTAATATAATTAGGTTATAACTCTCTTGAAGGACTCAGGCAGAATGATGAGTACACGACTATGTAACAAATTCTACAGTCTCCCAGATAAACTCTTTGAAAATTTATCAGTAAGACAGTTTAAAAATTTACGAAACCTTTAGAAATCTTTAATTAGAGAAACTGTTTTACTTTATCACAGTTTTACCTGGAGAGCTTCAACGCCACCTTCTCCTCTTCTTCAGATCTCATCAAAAACAAATTTTATTTTCATCCATCTAAATTGAAACGTTTGGATTACCAGATTACACCGTAATGGAAGCCTCTTTCCTTAACGTGGCTAAAAGTACTGTTATAGGGATTGTGCAAACTTACAGTGCTATAAAACAAAATGCTATAAAAAACAGTGCTATAAAATGTATACAAATTCAAGACCAAAAAATCTCTTCGAGGTAAAAAATATTTTTTAGAACTTTCGCATTTTCTCAGCGTAAACAAAACAAAATGTGAATGCTCAAAAAAAATGTACAATTTGTTTGAATAGAAAAAGTAAATAGGTCAGCTCAAAAGCTCAGTTGCAGCTGTCTCTACTGGAGCAACTGGAGATTTTGTGTTCAATTCCTGGTTTGGAAAGTTTTTACACCAAAACACCAGTACAATATTTCATAACACATCGTAGCATTTTATTTCCAAGCAGCTGGTGCAACTTTAGAAACAGAAAAGTCTTAAGAAAATGAAAAAATTATTTTAAATATAAGATTTTTAACTTACAAATAATGTTTAAAATTTAATGTATGAAGGAATTTAAAAAAAATCAATTATTTCAGTAATAATACAAAAATCTAATTTGTACATAACCGGCAGGTGGAGTGTTAAATTATTTGCACTCGATTTGCTAGTTCTAGGGCTACAAAAAATAGTTCTGTTTCTTATCACATTATCAGCCAATTATATGACTGACGTATTTAAGAACAGAATAGCTAGAGGTGTAAAAGACACTAATCAGAGTTATCTCCTCTGAGAGTAATGAATTTTATTATTATACACCCAAACCCTGTGGTGAAGGAATTGAAGGGTGTCATTTGAAGTGTGGAAAGTAGATGCTTTTCAAAGGGCTTGGCATGCTGATAAGCATAATATTCCACTCAGTGAGGAAGTCAATGGCAAACCGCCTAACTCCTCGTTTTACTTGGTAAAGGCTCTAGAGGTTTAAACCAGCCTTTCAGCTGATGACCGAAACAACAACACAAATGTAACAAAGTAATTAAATTTACGAACCTTACATTTAAGTTTACTTTATAAATATAATATAAAAATTTAAAGTATGTAATTTTTAACAATTTACGAGAAACTACGTTGAACTTGACCTCTGAATGTAGTATTTCTACGTCGGTCTATTAACTCTCTAACTGAAAAACAAACTCAAGATCTTTACCTTGCGTGTAAGGCTAACTGAGCGACCGAGGTGGCAGCATAATTTTAGCTTCGATAGCATTCATTTAATTAACACAAGTAGAAGTCATTTAATTTTCAGTTTTGTTGTTTTCCAATTGTCATTTTTAATTGGCCAGTTTGAAATTTTCGTGAAACCAAAGTAAATTTAATTAACTTAAATAGTTTGAATAGTTTAAATTGCGTTTAGCACTGAAATTCAAATTTAATTTGTTCAACGTGGGTGGAATTAATAAATTTCCACTTCCAAATACCATGTTAGCTAGTCCTACGAGAAAATATTTTTTACACCAGCAGCGAATTCACTAGATCCTGGTATGAGCGGAGAAGTTAATGAGAGAAAAACTTCATTCTCAAGAAAATTAACATTTATTGTAACCCCATTTACATACTCAGGTTTATCTGTTAAGAAAAAATTATTTGTTGTAATTTATTCAGCTAAATCATGTAACTAAATAATTCTACTTTGAATTTTTAAATGTATAGGCCCAGTAATTTATTTTTTGTGCGATATCCTTACAAACAATATTTTTAAGAGAATAAGGTATTTTTACACTGTTTGGCCTCCTCCTACTGGATTGATTCCGGTCAAACCTTTTTTACAATTTAGCTTTTCACGTGCAGATTTCCTATCGCCCATTAGTATATATATTTTTTAAATTCCTGATAAATGCGGAAAATGAAAATAAATTACGCTTTTTCTTTTATAAAGACTTGTCGCACTAATACTGTATATAATCGCTGTGGCTTCCATGAAGACTTGTTGATGAGTAATGAAATTATACCATGAAAATCTGAAAATTTTTAGGTGACCGCTGGCCCATTCCTGGATTCGCGGTTTTTATAAGTTTTTATTCGTAGAAAATACGTCTGTTTATTGCAGCTTTAACGTAAGAACGCGACCAATACCATTCAAATCGCTACATTTATCCAGGGGTACACTTTACCGGTTTAGTGACCTCATTTTCAGAATCAACGTTAAAAATTAGGGCAGCAACGTAGCTTTAATTTTTCTTGCACTTTTTTAGACATTCTTAATGATTTCCTTTTTTTGGATGTACTTGTTTATTAACTTGTTATTTATATAATTTTTTATGTATATTTTATGATTAGTTATTGGCATTTGATTTTCTATGATACATTTCCACTACCATTTGAATTACTGAAAAGCGTCCTTTTGACTTATGATAGAGTACAGTAAACTCGATGCATCAATTCACTAAGCTAAACAAACATTCATGATTTGCTTGACTAGAATTTCAACCATTTGTCGGCTAGTTAAGAGCTCTATACGTTTCGACGCACTTTCAGCAAACAACAACTGACCGACGGAAGTTTTTCATCAAATTCCAGGTTCTCCGCATTGCCAGAACATTTTGTAGTAATTGATACGTAACTAAAGACGCGTCTAATGGTATTAAATTGTTTATTTATTCTCAGAATAATATTAAACTTCAAAGTTAATTCTATAAGGTTACGTCAAAACAAAATTTAAATAATAAAGATGAAATTATTGATTCTAGTTGTAAAAGTAAGATTACTACTAGTATTACTAACTTGAAATGAAACTATTAAACATGAGCACATGTTAAACTAAATTTCTCAAGAACTTTATGAAATACAAAACAACACCTATTAATTCCGCTTAACCTTTCTCCGAAGAACTACTTCATAATTTAAGAAAAGAATTGAACCTATTACATTACCTTGGTTAATAAAAATACCTTTTTTAAGAAAAGACACTTTTGTAGGAAAAACATTTGATACTCTATATTTGTAATAATGGTTGAAAATACACTTTACGAAATATCTGAAATTACTCTTTGTATTTTTAACTGAAGATATTGAAATAAATTTATATTTAAAATACTTTATAATTGAAAATGTTGTTGGCCTACTACTGAGAAAACTTAAACACTGATATCCGAAACATCCAAAATTATTATTATATATATTTTTTTTTTTTTTTGGTTTAACGTCTGACTGTTCTGCGATTACTGCTAATGCAGACGGTGAAGGATAAAATGAATTTTTTTAACTTATGAAAATTTGCCGTGCCTCAATGGGATTCAAACCCAAGACCGCATGATGAGAGGCGAGCACGTTACCAACTACGCCAATGCGGCCGGCATCCAAAATTTTTACTATATCAAAAATATGTCCCGAAGTTCATTGCATCCGAAATACATTATCTGAGAAAATTTTATATCCGAGAAACTTTTTCATCATCGGAGATGATTTTACTGAAAGAATTTTTAATCATAACACAGATCCGACGTTTTTAGTACAAGACAAAAAAAACAAAAATAATAATATTATTCTACAATAACTTATGCGTTTAACCAAAAAGACATTTTTTGCATAATAGAATTTTAAAATGCTTTGTTATAACTCATATAATATATTTTAATTAAAAATCTCTACCACTCATTAATATTTTAATAAAAATAATTTCACTAAAACTTCTTTGGAACTTTTCATAACATAGATTTACTTTAATATCAAAATAATATCAGCTGACAAAACAAAATGTTACTACTCTAGTCAAAAGACTTTACCTATTCTAGAATTTGTATTTTAACATTTTAAAATATCTGGTTCAACAATCACGAACTTACTACATTACATAAAAAAATAAACTTAAAACTTAAATAACGATGAAACACTCATAGTTTCTTATCTGCCATCCAACCAAAACAAAATTTGTAATAATTTTACGTATTATATTCTTAAATTTTGAATTTGAAAAGCCGATTTCGATAACACTTCCGTACTGAACAACTACCATTCTAGATTTGAACAAAATCAAAAACAACTTCTTCCCTTGGTGCTTATTCGAACGTTGGAGATCATTCTGGCTGTGACAACCTTACTGATAGCTGCTCTGAATAGCTCTGGAGTTGTTTTGGAGAACCATACTCTAAAATTCTTGAACTAGAAAATTTATCTTCTACCCAATCCACGCATCTCTTTGATTTTACCCTGAAGAATGGACTGTAGAAGCCGTTACTTATTTCCGTTTTTCATTACATGTCTCATAAACTTTCATCATTCATTACATGTACATAAACTTTCTTCTTTTTCCTCTATTCACAATCTCTATCTCGTTTCCCAACTGTTCCAGCACCTCACCGTTTGTTACATCATCCACCCAAGAAATTCTCAAGATTCTTTTTTACAATCACATCTCGAAAGCCTCTAATTTCCCTTGTACCACTGCTGTAAGCGACCACGACTCGACTCCATAGAACAATATTGAAAGTATATAACGCTGGAGGAGTCTTACTTTTATTTCGAAATTCAGAATATGGCTCTTAAAAAATCTGCTTAGAGAACATATCCTATTAAAAGGCAACATAGGTTAATAATTGTTTTGAATGGCGACCATCTTTTGTTTTGAGTTTCATTTTTTTTCAAAATTAAGTCAAGGACCTTTTAAATTCCAATTAATAAGAAAAACTTTATTCGAAAGACAACTATCTAATTCAAAATAAATATTTAATACTACAATAATCTGTCCATAACAGACAAGTAGAGTGTCAAATTATTTATACTCAATCTGTTCGTGGCAAGGCTAAAATAAATTTTTCTGCTGTTTATCACATGGTCAGCCAAATAAATGACTGAATTATTTAAGAACAAAAGAGGTAGCCTAGATGTGTAAAAGACACTAATGAGAGTTATCTCCTCTGAAAGTAATGAATTTCATTATGCATTCAGACCCTGTGATGAATGAAGTGAAGGTGTCATTTGTAGAGTGGAAAATACAATACATAGATGAAAATAGAATACACATGTATATGCTTTTCAGAGGACCTGGCATGCTGATAAGCGTACTTTTCCACTCAGTGGGGAAGGTGTTGATAAACCACCTTACTCTTTGCTATACTGAGTAAAACCTCTACTGGTTCAAACCAGCCTTTCGGCTGATGACCTAAACAAAAATAATAATAAATTATAATGAATTTAAAAAATTTTCATCTTTACAATCCGTCATTTCTGAAAGTATACTTCCCGGTACGACTATTTTAATTTTAAAAAAAAATACAAGCAAATAAAATCCTTTTAAAAATATTTTAAATCAACTACCATTAAACGTTTTAAATCAATACTATTTCAATGATAAATTACTGAAAACTTTAATTCTAGAAAAGCAACTTGCTACAAATGTTGTCTTAGCTTGAAATGTTCTTTCTTTTGATTGTTGCTGGTTGGCAATTTGTTTATTAAAGCTGAGTGGTCAATAATGTAACATAGACTATTATTAAACTCATACATAAAATCTACCGCCGTAATCCTACACCAATTTAAACTTTACCCTCATGTTACATATCAGTATTCTAACCTACTAGATAATTTATTAATTAGGTGCAATCTAAGTTAGAGATTATATTCAATGTTGCGCGATTATAATTAACTAGATTAATAAGTTACGGCTTCATTTGAATATATCTTAAGAAACAAGGAGTAATTTTGAGGTCACTGATATTGAACTACCAACATCTTTGTGTTTCCAATTTAAGTTATTTCAAAGTATCTTGATTTATAAATAATGAATAATTGCAATTTAAAAGTATTAAATTTAACCTAAGAACGTAACATAGAACTCTCTTTCTTTGATGATAATTTGCATTTATTTCATATTCATATATTTTTCTTCAAACGTAACCTACAAACAAGCGACAGTGAAGTTTTATGTTGGCTAATAAAAATTAGAATGATATTTGTACAACTTGAATTTAAATTTAGTTAGTTGTTTAGCCTATTCATTGAAATACCTTTTGTACTAACATGTTATTTATTGATTATTTAGAATGTGCTAACATATTTCAACAAATAACAAATTAACAATAACAAGAGTATTATACAATATACATTATTGTATATATTTTTATAGTATTATTATAACAGATCATAATAACAGTATTATTATAACTGTAGTATACAAACTACAGTTGTTTCAAATCATGAAGATAGTATTTTTGCCCCTGAGGGATATTTTAGAAGGTTTTTAAACAATTTCCCTGTTTGATATTAAAAATTTCCCTCTACAAATTATTTTTAATTGTTTTTATTTCCAGTTTTAATTTATTTTTATTGTTGTAATTCATTGTATAATGTTAAAAAATTATATTTATAAAAAGTTTATTTATCTCCGATAAAGTATTATACATTTTTGATATTTATTTAAGAATAAACTTTTCAGAACGATTTAAACTATATTTTACAATGGTAACTACAAATTCTTGTAATACGCGATATTTTTTTTTAAGCTTTTATTTGTTACTGTACATTGTTGACAACTACCCAATTTGATCGCTGCTTTTTACTGTATTTTTGACGTTGATTAGACATGAGTTTGAACAGGGACCCCCAGTAGAGTTTGTTCATGGATGGCTGTCAACTGGTCACCATACAAAGTCGCTTGCCCAACCGGTGTTACTTAACAAATAATAGCGACTTTCTACCAGCTGACTGACTGGGCTGGCCCGAAGGCCACGCGATATTAATAAATACATTTTACTTCCTTTAACAGCTGATATAGTAATTATTTACAAAACTATGAAAAACATATTTCACAAGTTACTATCGCCCTCTGGCGATAACGAATGCAGTATTATTTAAAATTTAAAAAAGAATATAATATATAAAATTTCCTTCTTTAACCACTTTATGCGTTCCTATTTAAACAATAATATCTCAATAAATTGAACCTACTGTAATAATAACATCAGTTTTGAAAATACGGTGCGAAAATCATTCGTACTTATTTTCTCCTAACGCTAACAAATTACAGAATGATTTTAGAATAAATTTAAAGAAAATAAATAAATCTACAGAAAACTACAGTCAAATAAATTAACTAGGTATATAGATTCTGTTGTTGTTTAGGTCAACAGCTGAAACTCTTTGAACCTCTAGAGGTTTTACAAAGTAAAAACGAGGAGTGAGTTGGTTTCCTATTACGTTTCTCACTGACTTGAAAGAGTATGGTTATCAGCATGCCAGGCCTTCCGAAAAGCACCCACTTTTAACCCGGAAAATTAGACCTTTACTTCATTCACCACAGGGTCTGGCTGTATAGTGAAATTCATTACTCTCAGAGGAGATAACTCTGACTAGTGTCTTTTATACCTCTACCTCTTCCGTCCTTAAATAATTCAGTCATATAATTGGCTGACTACATGGTAAGAAACAGAACTATTTTTTGTAGCCCTGGAACCAACAGATCGAATGTCATTAATTAACACTCCATCTGCCTGTTATGGGCGTATATAGATCCTATATGGGCAATATACGGTAGATTTTATCTGGTATAAAATCCTATTGAAGTTGTACTGATAAGTGCTAATCTCCTCTAAGTCCTTAAGTAAAGTCATATTTTAAGTTTTCCGTTATTTATGTTCAAAACTTTTGAAGTTTGAAATGTGATCTAAATTTTTCAAACATCTTGAGTAGTTATTTTGGTACGTCAGTTACATGTTGTTTGTAAGTAGGTTTTTGTGAATTTCATTCAGCGGACTTCCAAAAGAAGTATAATTGGACATGTCAAGAACCTGTAATAAATGTTACCTATATAAAAACATATTAATTTATTTACACATTAGCTTTCAATTCTTTGTTCCTACTTCTAATGTTTACCCAATAGTACACTTTTCCTTCATCATACGCTTGAATAAATATTTTTATTTCTTTAGATGAAAAGTTTTTTAGAAAGGAATTCTTGTACACTGTAAAAAATCTCTTTAAAAAAATATATTTTCCGATTTTTTTTTAATAAAAGAAAACTAGTACATCTTTTTTTAAGTTGTGGTGGTAATTTATTGCTGAATTTTCTCCTTACGTAAGTAGATTTTTGTTAAATAAATTAAGTGATGTAAATAGCAACATGTAGTAACCATTTTTTTTGTGTTGTGATTATGGACATTAAGATTCTGTACAAAGGTATTTTGCTTCCATACATTATCACCTCCAAACTTTAAAGTAAGGGAACTGTAAGCAATTTAAACTTACACGTGATCCACTTATACGTGAACTAGATTTACTGTATTTACAATACCACCCACAAAGAAGACTTCGTAGAAGATGTAGCAGAGACATGATTTGATTTAACGCTGACAGATTGCAGAATAACTTCAGAATAAATAAGTTTAAAGGAAAATAAATAAATCTACAGAAAACTTATAGTCAATTAAATTAACTATATAAATTCTATCTGATTTTAAGATCCTATTTAAGTCCTACTGATTTGTGCTGTTTTCAAAGTCCTTAGTAAAATCAAATTTTATATTTTCCGTTAAAATTATTTGTTGAAAGTTATAAAAATAATAATTATGAATTAAGATTTAAAAAACGGTAAACACAATTTTGTAAGAAATATGTATTATGTTAAAAAAAATTTCTAGAAGTGAGTAGCTTCACAAGTTACTAAATAAACTTACTATAAGTAATTAATTACTTAAAAATTACATTTTTAAGTAGATATTTTTAAGTAGAATCTGTTACCACTGTTACTTAAAAAAAGTACATTACTAAAAGAGGAGGAAAACACTATTCTGAAGATGGGTGGTTGAATTATTCGGTGAAAAGACAACGGTAGTTAATGAAAGAAACATTGAATTAACTTTTCCGACCCTACTTGGGAATTGAACTGTGTTTAGGCGTATAAATTGGGCTGTAAAATAAAACACTGAAATTAATTAGGTAATCAGGTTAAGTTGTGTCATTTAAATTGAGTAAGAATACAAACATCTTAACTGCAAAAGTAGACTTTTCTAAATTACTGGTATTAAGATTAATCAGGTTCTTCATTTAAATTTCGATAAAGTAGGTATATACTTGTATTTAAACTTAATTAGAACAAATTAGGCCTACTAAATACAGAAGTAATAACTACGACACATCGTGTATGATGAATGTCATTTGTACGCACATTTTAAATGTGAAGCTATTTTTACTTTATAAGTATTTATATTAATACAACTATATAAATACTTAAGACTAGTAAATTAGAGAACTGCGAGTTGCAATGGTGGTTGAAAATATAACGTGAATTACCTACGAAAGAACAAGTACTCAGTACTTTCTCAGTACTCAGTAGTAAGACAACCACCGGTAGTTATTAAATTTGTTACAATATTTCTCTACTCCATCTTCTATGAAGCCTCTATGATGGACTGCCAGGTAAGTAAGGCATGTAAAGATTTGGTATGAGTCAGTTTTTCATTTTACAGGAAGTTTTGCTGAAAACATTTCGTTAGTTACGTACCAGGGTCTGGCTGCAGTAATCGTATGTACTTGGATTGGAAGCGGTTTAATTTCATGATTGCTGAAGACTTACCGGACAAACGTTAGTTGAAAGAGGTCGGGAATAAATCTCTATTATTTTTACAGCAGTTTGTAGATCAGTTTTAACTATTTGCATACTAGTTTTGAGTGAAGAGGAAGTTTTGGCCTCCTAAAGAGCAGTGCGAAGAGTTGTTTTCGCCTACCTTCCAGTAGCTTTCTCTTTAAGTCAATATGACTGTTCCAAGTCAGTCTCTATCAATATGAAAACCTAAATAGTAAACATCTCTGTCTATGTGGTAGGGGTGATCCGTTCAAGGAAAGTGATGAACATGTATTTCTACGTAAAGTGATGATGACGTGTGTTGTCTTTTTTTGGTTTACTTCAATTTCTCCAGTCTTTGAACCACGGTTTACATGTAAAAATATGATGTAAAATGTACAGCCGAGAAATCTGTTACGTATTGTTTAAAATTATATCAAAGGTATCCTATATCAAATATCAAAAGGAGGAAAGGCAAAAGCAAAAGCAGAAACAAAAGAAGAAGAAGAATCAATTTCTCTTTTCTGTATTTCTGTAACTGGTCGGTTTTAGTAAGCTGTATATACATAAAATTAAATTTATCAATTTATGTAAGATGTGGAAGTTGACAGAAAAAAGAAAAGAAATTTTGAAACCTAACCTTCCTATTGCTATAATAATTTCTCATTCAATGACAAAAATAATTTCTTTTTTATTTACTGTCAATCTTTAAAATTTAATAATAAAGTTAGCAACTATAATATGTTATAAAGTTTTCTAATCAATCCATAAGAATGTTCTAAACTATACCGTTCTTTCATAAATACTCATCAATCAGATTTTATAATGGATCAAAAGAAATTAATCGATAGAATAACTTTTAAAATGCATTATTAAGTTTATATTGTTTTATTTCAATAAACTACACATAACGGCTTAGATAACTATGTAGTATAATTGTATTCTATTTTGTAAAGAAATGCTATTATTTACAAAATACAGTTAGGTAATTTATAATATATAAAACAGTTTAATATTATATTGTACTTTGAGGAAGTAAGTTACTTTTTATTTACACAAACTGGTAGCTAACTCAAATAAAATATAACTTAGTAACACTTACGTATTAGTTTTTTACAATATTGCACGTTTTTAGTACGTTATTATGTCTTTCGTATAATAAATAGGAAACTTACTTTAAAATAGTAGAAGCTCTTAATCCTTTTAGTTGAAACTAAATAATATGCTGAAACATCTTGACCTATAAAAAAGTCGGCGTACTAAAATTAAAAGTCCAGTTTCAGTTAACTGTTCACAGTGAACTTCGAAACTTGTAAGCTGTATGAATTTTCAAAGAAAAAGGTACCTTAAATAATTTGAAGCACCGCATCTTTTAAGTTTGATTAATTTTAGAAAAGGTTTATATTTCACCAAGGCGGTATCATCAGCTTCATCGTATATTTACTACTAAATACTTCTTACAGACATATTACAAGTAATTATTTTGTCCTTTATTTATGATGGAAATATTTACATCTATATAAACATAAATATACACGGTGTTAAGAAGAACAGTTTGATGACGAACCACTTGTTTTTTCCCTCAGTTTCTTCCTTTTTGCCCCCATTCATCTTTTTTTTCTCTTCATTGTTCTTCTTCCTCTTTTTCTCTTTCTTCTGATTCACCTGCAACTGCTCCTTCTCCACGTTTTTCTTATTTTTCTTCTTCTTTGGAAACAAATTCAGACTTCAAATTTTCTTTAACCTGATACTCTATTCCCCCTGTTCTCGTAAACTCCAACATCCAATCCTCTTTCCTTTGATCCCATCTTGACCCCATCTTTTCATGATTTTTGCGGCCTGCGTTTTCTCCTTCAATTGTTTAAAATTTATGAACTAGAACAATCCACAATTTATAGTCAATTAAACAAAATTGAATGTTTCTTTAAATTGTCAAAACATCTATTTAAAGATTGAAATGACATGATGACCAACGTATGACCAAACATCAACGAACATCACTCACTGTTTAATATATTCTCACTATAATAATAATAATAATTATTATTTAATTCACTTTATACAAATACAAAATTATTTCTTATAAACTAGGAATGAGTAACCACCAACTCACGTAAACGGTGGTATATAAAAAAATACATAAGAACAAGTTTATAAACGAATTTCTAATCAATGTCGTCATCCACTACAAATGACAATTCAAATTGTAGTGGCAGCTACAGCGCATGTTAACTATATTATTTTTTACAATTATATTAGCCATCAGTCTTCAAAACAGATATTCACCTGTTCATGACTAACATTAAAATCAATTATTATTGTTATACTATTTACCAATATCAGTAAATTCCTACAACGACTGAATACCAAGCACTGCAAGTCAGCAACGGTAAAACACCAACACTAACCAACAATATCAGAAAGTCCATACTGACAAATGACGTGATACAGAATGAAACGATTTCATTGGTATATCGAATGACGTAGTGAATTACAATAAGCTCTCTGATGGGACAATAATAACCAATCAAATTAACGCATAAGAAGAAATCTGATTGGCTAGATTTGGAGATTTTTCATTGGTTGAGAATACTAGACTCTGATTGGTCCGATATTATATCTGTCTTAGACGTCACACGCGCGTCACCGTCAACGTAGGCCGCCTTACTCGCAAGACCTAAATAATTTGTCAACTGTACATCAGTTCTACTAGATTACATTAATATATTTACGCATATGTATAGACACAAACAGTGCAGAAGAAAAAAAATTCGTTAGGTAACGATATCTCTAATGTATATTTTTTTGTTGATTTAGAATCCGATAGTTAACTCATAATGTAAAATTAAAATATACACGTTCCGCGGCAACAGTGCAGAATTCCAATCATCAATTCATGCCTCAAAAAACATTAGAAAATTAGTTTTGCCATAGCTCTCTGATTATTATTGCTTTAGTCAAAATTCAAGCACAAAAAATATAATAATTCTGAGAAATAAGACCGTACATATTAATAGATTACGTCTACATTATTTAAAGAAGATGTTGGTTTGAACATTATGATAAATATACTATTATCATATTATAGTTTTTGAACAATTAGTAAGAATAAATTTATACGTTCTCTCATAACAACGATGAAAATATTCATTTTTTCAAATCCAGTCTATCAATTAACTTAAAATTAGATACATAATGAGATGTGAAAT
This sequence comes from Catonia carolina, assembly GCA_035578175.1. Classification (NCBI taxonomy): domain Eukaryota; kingdom Metazoa; phylum Arthropoda; class Insecta; order Hemiptera; family Achilidae; genus Catonia; species Catonia carolina. The sequence goes on along the minus strand of JAQMRL010000001.1, from coordinate 326,966,011 downwards.
TTTTGGCACAATCAAGTTGGGTTTTTAGATCATTAGGCTAGAAGTTAGTTCAAACATTTACATGTTATCTGAAATAATCAGAAAAAATTATTGGGTTACATTTTTTTGGTTATAACCGTATTACTCAGTAGAAAAGTGTTTTCATAAGCATAGGAGGCCTTTTAAAAATCTTTTAGTTTGCATCTTGCAAATGCGCTTTTAATATTCACTGCAAGGTCTAACTGTATAATAATCTACTGTCGTTGGAAGAAGCTCATAACAGTTCTTCTTTCACCAGCACCTCTTCTGTACTTAATATGATTTAGTTTAAATTTAACTTCTCTAGTGAAAAAACAGAACTATATTAAATGTAGCCGTAGAAGTAGAAAATGAAATTTTAAAAAAATATTTAAAGTTTAACTGCCTGTTATAGGCAATACTAAATTTTCCCATCATAAAATAAAATTATGAAACAAACTACGAATCAACGCGGAGAAATGTTGAAAAATATCGCCCAAAAATTGTTCATATCGTTAACCGTTTTTAATGTGACGGTTTGTCGTCAAAACGGCACAATTTGTATGTTGCTCTAACAAGGTATAGATCAAGTATGTTCTAAAATTAATTTTGTCAATTCCGGCGGTTCTACTGACGATTTCTGACAAAAAAACGGCATTGACGTCCTTATTAGAATAAACCTTAATACACAGTGACAAAATCGCAATGTGTTACGTTCGAATAGTAGTGTTTGCATAGTAGCGACAAAATAATTTGTTAAGTTTGAGCAAGCTTGTATGTGACAACCCAATCTATTTTCTTGCTTCCTTCACATGGCTTTTTTTATTCCATACTGTAAAAAGCAGCTGAAAATATACTGCTGTTACATAAAATAATACCATAATCATTGCGAACTTGGAAGATCACTAACAATTTTAAAATGTTTTTGGTAGGTGTTTTAATTCTGGAACGTATGGCATTTCAGTAGACGTTATTCTGTTATATTCGGCTGTATCGTTAACTGGGCGGTGACAATAAGCGGATCTTATGTAAAATTGTAAGTCGACGTCACGCGAAATGAACACTTCCGGACCATGAATCAGGAAGTCCATACTGACAAATGACGTAACACTGAATGAAATGATTTCATTGGTTCATATCGGATAACGTAGTGAATTGTAATAAACTCTCTGATTAGACAATAATAACCGATCAAATTAACGCATAAGAAGACATCTGAATGGCTAGATTTGGAGATTTTTCATTGGTTGAGAATACTAGACTCTGATTGGTCCGATATTATATCTGCCTCAGACGTCACACGCGCGTCACTTTCAACGTAGGCCGCCTTACTCGCAAGACCTAAATAATTTGTCAACTGTACATCAGTTCTATTAGATTTTATTAATATATTTTCGCATATGTATAGACACAAACATTGCAGAAGAAAAAAAATTCGTTAGGAAACCATATCTCTAATGTTTAATTTTTTGTTGATTTAGAATCCGATAAATAACTCATATTGTATAATTAAAATATACACGTTCTGCGCCAACAGTGTTGAATTCCAAACATCAATTCATGGCTTAAAAAACATTACAAAATTAGTTTTGCCAATATCTCTGATTATTATTGCTATAGTCAAAATTCAGACACAAAAAATATAATAATTCTGAGAAATAAGACCGTACATATTAATAGCCTACGCTAACGTTATTTAAAGAAGATGTTGGTTTGAACATTAAGATAAATAAACTATTATCAGATTATATTTTTTGAACAATTATTAGTAAGAATAAATTTGTACGTTCTTTCATAACGACGATGATAATATTCATTTTTTCAAATGCAGTCTATCAATTAACTTAAAATTAGGTAAATAATGAGATGTGAAATTTTCGGCACAATTACATTGGGTTTTTAGATCATTAGGCTAGAAGTTAGTTCAAACATTTACATGATATCTGAAATAAACAGAAAAAAATAATTGGGTTACATTTTTTGGTTTATAACCGTATTACTCAGTAGAAAAGTGTTTTCATGAGCGTAGGAGGTCTTTAAAAATCTTTCAGTTTGCATCTTGCAAATGCGCTTTTAATATTCAATGCAAGGTCTAACTGTATAATAATCTACTGTCGTTGGAAGAAGCTCATTACAGTGTTTCTTTCACCAGTACCTCGTTTGTACTTATAAGATTTAGTTTATATTTAAATTCTCTAGTGAAAAAAAACAGACTATAAATGCAGCCGAAGAAGTAGCAAATGAAATTTAAAAAAATATTTAAAGTTTAACTGCCTGTTATAAGCAATACTAAATTTTCCCATCAAAAAATAAAATTATGAATCAAACTACGAATCAACGCGGAGAAATTTTGAAAAATATCACCCAAAAAATGTTGATATCGTTAACCGTTTTTAATGTGACGGTTTGTCGTCAAAACGGCAAAATTTGTATGTTGCTCTAACCAGGTATAAATCAAGTGTGTTCTAAAATTCATTTCGACAATGCCGGCGATTCTACCGACGATTTTTGACAAAAAAGCGGCATTGACGTCTTTATTAGAATTAACCTATTACGGTTAAACTAACCTATTAAGTTTAACTAAACTATTAAGGCTAATAACACATGATTAATTCTTAATAACACAATGAAAAAATCACAATGTGTTACGTTCGTATAGTAGTGTTTGCATGGTAGCCGACAAAATAATTTGTTAAGTTTGAGCAAGCTTGTATGATGTGACAACCCAAACTATTTTCGTGCTTCCTTCACATGGCTTTTTTTATTTCATACTGTAAAAAGCAGCTGTAAATATACTGCTGTTACATAAAATAATACCATAATCATTGCGAACCCGGAAGATCTCTAACAATTTTTAAATGTTTTTGGTAGGTGTTTTCATTCTGGAACGTATAGCATTTCAGTAAACGTTATTCTGTAACATTCGGCGGTATCGTTAACTGGGTGGTGACAATGGGCGGATCTTATGTAAAAATGTAAGGCGACGTAACACGCAGGAACAGTTCCGGACCAATCAGGAAGTCCATACTGACAAATGACGTAATACTTCATGAAACGATTTCATTGGTTCAAATCGGATGACAAAGTGAATTACAAAAAACCCTCTGATTGGACAATAATAACCAATTAAATTTACGCATAAGAAGACATCTGACTTGCTAGATTTGGAGATTTTTCATTGGTTGAGAATACTAGACTCTGATTGGTCCGATATTATATTTGCCTTTGACGTCACACGCGCGTCACCTTCAACGTAGGCCGCCTTACTCGCAAGACGTAAATCATTTTTCAACTATACACAGTTCTATTAGATTTTATTAATATATTAATTTCGTATATGTATTGACACAAATAGTGCAGAAGAAAAAAAATTCGTTAAGTAAAGATATCAGTAATGTTTATTTTTTTATTGATTTAGAATCCAATAGTTAACTCATAATGTATAATTAAAATATACACGTTCTGCGCCATCGGTGTAGAATTCCAATCATCAATTCAGGCCTTAAAGAACATTAGAAAATTAGTTTTGCCATAGGTCTCTGATTATAATTGTTTTAGTCAAAATTCAAACACAAAAAATTTCTAATAATTCTAAGAAATAAGACCGTACATATTAATAGATTACGCCTACGTTATTTACAGATGTGGGTTTGAACATTAAATTTAATAAATTATTATCAGATTATATTTTTTGAACAATTAGTAAGAATACATTTATACGTTCTCTCATAACGACGATTATAATATTCATTTTTCCAAATCCAGTCTATCAATTTACTTAAAATTAGATACATAATGAGATGTGAAATTTTCGGCACAATTAAATTGGGTTTATGGATCACTAGGCTAGAAGTTAGTACAAACATTTACATGTTACCTAAAATAATCAGAAAAAATTATTGGGTTACATTTTCTCGTTTATAACCGTATAACTTAGTAGAAAAGTGTTTTCATAAGCATAGGAGTCTTTTAAAAATCTTTCAGTTTGCATCTTGCAAATGCGCTTTTAATACACACTGCAAAGTCTAACTGTATAATGATCTACTGTAGTTGGAAGAAGCTCATAACAGTGTTTCTTTCACCAGTACCTCTTCTGTACGTAATATGATTTAGTTTAAATTTAACTTCTCTAGTTAAAAAAAACAGAACTATAAATGTAGCCGTAGAACTAGCAAATGAAATTTAAAAAAATATTTAACGTTTAACTGCCTGTTATAGGCAATACTAAATTTTCCCATCAAAAAATAAAATTATGAAACAAACTACGAATCAACGCGGAGAAATGTTGAAAAATATCGCCAAAAATTGTTCATATCGTTTAACGTTTTTAATGTGACGGTTTGTCGTCAAAACGGCACAATTTGTATGTTGCTCTAACAAGGTATAGATCAAGTATGTTCTAAAATTAATTTTGTCAATTCCGGCGGTTCTACTGACGATTTTTGACAAAAAAAACGGCATTGACGTCCTTATTAAAATTAACCTTAATATACAGTGACAAAATCACAATGTGTCACGTTCGTATAGTAGTGTTTGCATGGTAGCCGACAAAATAATTTGTTAAGTTTAAGCAAGCTTGTATGTGACAACCCATTCTATTTTCTTGCTTCCTTCACATGGCGTGTTTTATTTCATACTGTAAAAAGCAGCTGGAAATATACTGCTGTTACATAAAATAATACCATAATCATTGCGAACCCGGAAGATCCCTAACAATTTCAAAATGTTTTGGTAGGTGTTTTCATTCTGGAACGTATAGCATTTCAGTAGACGTTATTCAATAATATTCGGCTGTATCGTTAACTGGGTGGTGACAATGAGTGGATCTTATGTAAAATTGTAAGTCAACGTCACGCGCAGGAACAGTTCCGGACCAATCAGGAAGTCCATACTGAAAAATGACGTAATACTGAATGAAACGATTTCATTGGTTCAAATCGGATGACGTAGTGAATTACAATAAACCCTCTGATTGGACAATAATAACCAATCAAATTAACGCATAAGAAGACATCTGATTAGCTAGATTTGGAGATTTTTCATTGGTTGAGAATACTAGACTCTGATTGGTCCGATATTATATCTGCCTTTGACATCACACGCGCGTCACCGTCAACGTAGGCCGCCTTACTCGAAAGACCTAAATAATTTGTCAACTGTACATCAGTTCTATAAGATTTTATTAATATATTTTTTCGTATATGTATAGACACAAAATGTGCAGAAGAAAAGAAATCGTTAAGTGACGATATCTGTAATGTTTATTTTTTTATTGATTTAGAATCCGATAGTTAACTCATAATGTATAAATAAAATATACACGTTCCGCGCCAACAGTGCAGAATTCCAATCATCAATTCATTGCTTAAAAAACATTAGAAAATTAGTTTTGCCATAGCTCTCTGATTTATTATTGCTATAGTCAAAATTTAGACACAAAAAATATAATAATTTTGAGAAATGAGACCGTACATATTAATAGATTACGCTTACGTTATTTAAAGAAGATGTTGGTTTGAACATTAAATTCAATAAACTATTATCAGATTATATTTTTTGAACAATTATTAGGAATAAATTTATACGTTCTCTCATATTGACGATGATAAGATTCATGTTTTCAAATCCATTCTATCAATTAACTTAAAATTAGGTAAATAATGCGATGGAAAATTTTCGGCACAATTAAATTAGGTTTTTAGATCATTAGGCTAGAAGTTAGTTCAAACATTTACATATTATCTGAAATAATCAGAAAAAGTAATTGGGTTACATTTTTGGGTTTATAACCGTATAACTCAGTAGAAAAGTGTTTTCATGAGCATAGGAGGCTTTTAAAAATCTTTCAACTTGCATCTTGTATATGCGCTTTTAATATTCACTGCAAAGTCTAACTGTATAATAATCTACTGTCGTTGGAAGAAGCGCATAACAGTCTTTCTTTCACCAGTACCTCTTCTGTACTTAATATGATTTAGTTTAAATTTAAATTCCCTAGTGAAAAAAACAGAACTATAAATGTAGCCGTAGAAGTAGCAAATGAAATTTTAAAACATATTTAAAGTTTAACTGCCTGTTATAGTCAATACGAAATTTTCCCACCATAAAATAAAATTATGAAACAAACTACGAACCAACGCCGAGAAATGTTGAAAAATATCGCCCAAAAATTGTTTATATCGTTAACCGTTTTTAACGTGACGGTTTGTTGTCAAAACGGCACAATTTGTTTGTTGCTCTAACAAGGTATAGATCAAGTATGTTCTAAAATTCATTTCGACAATTCTGGCGATTCTACTGACGATTTTTGACAAAACAACGTCACTGACGTCCTTGTTAGAATTAACCTTAATATTGTAGTATAAAAATGAGGTAACCCAAACAGGCGACCTCCACCAAATTATGTAGTAAATATATGAGGACACAACACGGTGCCTCTACCAAATTATGTAGTAAATGCATTGGCAGCTGCAAAGTTCAATAGCGTAGACAGCGTTTTCCCTTCACCGAAATTCGGAGTGGACGAACACCATCGTAGTTGCCACCGGGCAACCCCAAGGGCGATCCACATCAAAACCATAAGACGAAGAGAATAAGCAGTCCAAACTACAAAACATTGATTTTCGGGGGCTCCACCATCCAATTATAGAAACCAACCAGAGACTAAAATTGGATTCACGGATTAATTGGCAACCCAGCGATTCAAAAAACGTAGCTCAAATGATGGTAAAAACTCGCTTTTAGTACTGCAAAGGTGTGGTTAAAGAACCACACAGGTCCAGATGCATTGACATTTGACACAGAAAAAAAATAATGAAAAAATTAATGAGTAGCTAAATTAATTGATTAATGAATAACTAAAAACTAAATAAAATAAATAATGTTATGATTTCAAGTGAAACAGTTAATTCATTTAAAATTTGAAAAAAATAATTAGTTAAATAACAATACAGTTTAAAAAAATAAATAAAATTGGAATAAACTAATTTTAACAAAACTTGATTTAACAATAGGAAAATACTTAATATGAATATAATAAATTAATAGGAATATTTAAGAAAAACTATTTTTAAAGTCCTTGGACTGAAACGGGAAAAAAATCTCTGGGGCAGAGTTTAATAAATGATTTAAGGTGAAGAAAAATAAATATAGTAATGTATTTATTTTTCGGGGAAAACTAAATAAAATTAAGACATTAAAAAAAATGAATTGAAAGATGAAATTTAGTAAAAGAATTACTTAGAAAAATTTAAGTAACTCAGTGGTCGTTGAACAAGAGTTCAAAAGAAAATTTGTCATATTTAAGATTTAAAAATTTAAAAGAAGAAAAATATACTGAATTTAATAAAGTTTTTTTTTTACTTAAAATTAATAAAACATTTTAAAGAAATTTATTTAGTCTATAGATAGGATATTTAAAACACCATAATAATATTAAGAAACATTATGAATTTAAATTAAAAAAAAATATTTTTAGTTAAAACCTGAAAAAATTATTACTCATGGTACTTAAATTTAAATTTAGGTAATTTTCCCATATTGGGAAAGAAAAATAATTTACCTGTAAAATTTGATGTTATCGGTTCGACATCCTGTCCAAGACAAAAGCGTAAAAACTCAACGCACACAAACGTAAAAAAAGGTCATTCCCCTAACGATCACAAATGGGAGCGTTCGAGGCGACGAAAAATGCCGATACATCGGAAATACTAAGAATTTAAACGAGGAAAATTATATGGAAAATTAAAACGACGGTAACAGTGAGAGTGAGAGAGAGAATCAACCGTATAAGATAGAAAGAGAGAGAGATACAAATTACACGTGTGAGTAACTGAACAAATAACGAAGTAACGACAAAAATGAAATGGGACACCGGACGTGAGCCTAAGAATTAAAAACGTAAATTACTGAATAAAAAATCTAGTGAAATAAATGAATAAAATAATTAGATTCAATGAAGAAAAATACATAACCCTTAAAATAAAAAAAATCCGGCACAAAAATCAGACAACGGAATTGTAAATGAATTGAGAAGATTTTGGAGACAAAATCTTAGAAATTCATTACAATATACAGTGACGAAATCACAATGTGTTATGTTCGTATAGTAGTGTTTGCATGGTAGCCGACAAAATAATTTGTTAAGTTTCAGCAAGCTTGTATGTGACAACCCATTCTATTTTCTTGCTTCCTTCACATGGCTTTTTTTCATGCTGTAAAAAGCAGCTAGAAATATACTGCTGTTACATAAAATAATACCATAATCATTGCGAACCCGGAAGATCCCTAACAATTTTAAAATGTTTTGGTAGGTGTTTTCATTCTGGAACGTATAGCATTTCAGTAGACGTTATTCAATAATATTCGGCTATATCGTTAACTGGGTGGTGACAATGGGTGGATCTTATGTAAAATTGTAAGTCGACGTCACGCGCAGGAACAGTTCCGGACCAAGTAGGAAGTCCATACTGACAAATGACGTAATACTGAATGAAACGATTTCATTGGTTCAAATCGGATGACGTAGTGAATTACAATAAACCCTCTGATTGGACAATAATAACCAATCAAATTAACGCATAAGAGGAATCTGATTGGCTAGATTTGGAGATTTTTCATTGGTTGAAAATACTAGACTCTGATTGGTCCGATATTATATCTGCCTTTCACGTCACACGCGCGTCACCGTCAACGTAGGCCGCCTTACTCGCAAGACCTAAATAATTTGTCAACTGTACATCAGTTCTATTAGATGTTATTAATAAATTGTTTTCGTACATGTATAGAAACAAACAGTGCAGAAGAAAAAAAAATTCGTTAAGTAACGATATCTGTAATGTTTATTTTTTTATTGATTTAGAATCCGATAGTTAACTCATAATGTATAATTGAAATATACACGTTCCGCGCCAACAGTGTAGAATTCCAATGATCAATTAATGCCTTAAAAAACATTAGAAAATTAGTTTTGCCATAGCTCTCTGATTATTATTGCTATAGTCAAAATTCAAGCACAAAAAATATAATAATTCTGAGAAAAATAAGACCGTACATATTAATAGATTACGCTTACGTTATTTAAAGAAGATGTTGGTTTGAACATTAAGATAAATAAACTATTATCAGATTATATTTTTTGAACAATTATTAGTAAGAATAAATTTGTACGTTCTTTCATAACGACGATGATAATATTCATTTTTTCAAATGCAGTCTATCAATTAACTTAAAATTAGGTAAATAATGAGATGTGAAATTTTCGGCACAATTACATTGGGTTTTTAGATCATTAGGCTAGAAGTTAGTTCAAACATTTACATGATATCTGAAATAAACAGAAAAAAATAATTGGGTTACATTTTTTGGTTTATAACCGTATTACTCAGTAGAAAAGTGTTTTCATGAGCGTAGGAGGTCTTTAAAAATCTTTCAGTTTGCATCTTGCAAATGCGCTTTTAATATTCAATGCAAGGTCTAACTGTATAATAATCTACTGTCGTTGGAAGAAGCTCATTACAGTGTTTCTTTCACCAGTACCTCGTTTGTACTTATAAGATTTAGTTTATATTTTAATTCTCTAGTGAAAAAAAACAGACTATAAATGCAGCCGTAGAAGTAGCAAATGAAATTTAAAGTTTAACTGCCTGTTATGGGCAATACTAAATTTTCTCATCATAAAATAAAATTATGAAACAAATTACGTAGTAGGCCGCCTTACTCGTCGTCGTCGTCGTCGTCTTCATGGATTAGGCTATTCAAGCCTGTTCCGGCGTCCATCTTTTCCTCGGCCTACCAATATTTCTCTTTCCGATTGGTTTATAGAGCAGCGCAGATCGAGGGAGGCGGTCTTGTGACATTCTTACACATGATCTGACCAATTTTTCCTGTAGGTTCTCAATATGCTTAAGAGTGGCTGGGCATCACACTCTCTTTTTATCTCCTCATTGCGGATTCTTTCCTTTCTTGTACAACCTTTCACCTGCCTCAGGAATCGCATTTCTTCTGCCCTAATTTTTGATTCTTGTTCTTTGTAAGGACCCATGTCTCGCTTCCATAAGCCATTGCTGGGATCGCCATTACTTTATAAAATTTGAGCAGGGTGTTCTTTCTAGCTCTACTCCTGAGGGATTGGTTTATTGCCCCACATATCATGTTGAACCTCGATATATTTTGTTGAGGATCCCGGTCATAATCATGCGTTATGTCACATCCCAAGTATTTAAAATTTGACACTTGCTCCAAGATTTTGTTTTCGACTACTATTTTAGATCTTATAGGCCATTTTCCACGAAAAGCAATGACTTTTGTTTTTCCTGCTGCTATTTTCATATTAAAGTATTTGCTTATGAGGCCGAGCCTATGCATCGCAACTTGCAGCTTGTCCTCAGATTCCTGTATGATTACAGTGTCGTCAGCAAACATTAAATGGTTCAGGTAAGTATTTCTGGTGAGAGAAATACCCTTGCCAACTTGGTGCTGCCACACAAACATAAGCTCGTTCACATAAATGTTGAACAAGGCAGGTGAAATTGGACATCCCTGTTTCACTCCCTTATATTTCATTATTCTGTCCGTTAATTTTCCATCCTTCAGAGTAATCCTTATTGATGTTTTATTGTATAAATTTCCAATGTTGCTAATCAGGTGTTTAGGGTATCCATACTTTGTCATTATGTTCCAGAGCAGCTCTCTATCCACATTATCGAAGGCTTTCTCCCAGTCAACGAATGCCATGTGGGTTTCACAATTGTGTTCTCTGCGTTTCTCAATAGTCATTTTCAGTGTAAACACTGCATCAATGCTGGATCTTCCTTTCCTGAAACCCATTTGATTTTCTTGTAGTAGAGATTCAGTAATAGCCTGCAATCTGCTTGCTAGGATCGAAGCATATAGTTTGTATGCTGTATCTAGAAGACTTATTCCTCGATAATTTCCTGGGTTTGATCGATCGCCTTTTTTAAATATTGAGATCACCTTCGACATCATTCACTCTTGTGGCACTGCATGATTTTTCCAGTAACTATTAAATAAATGCAATAAACGCAAGTGAAGTAGCACTCCTCCATATTTTAAAAGCTCCATATTTAGACCATTAAGTCCTGCTGCTTTCCGATTTTTAGAGGCCTTAATTGCTGCTTGTAGCTCTGTCATGTCAATTTGATCTACTTGACAAGAAATACATTCAGTGGGAATAGTATTTTCATTTTTTCCATTATCAAACCATAATTTTTTATAGTGATCAATCCATTCATTTTCTTCCACACAACCTATTTCTACAAGCTCTCTATTTTGTTTTTGCATCATCCTCATGAATTTGAAAGCCAGCTCCTGTCTTCCATGGAGATCTTCTTCAACCGTATTGATGTATCTCTCCCATGATTCCTGGTGTGCCCTTTTCATCACCTGCTTTGCTTGATTTCTAGCTCTATTATAAGCTGCTTTATTTCCCGCAGAAGGGTCGTTAAGATAGATCTTGTACAATCTCTGCTTTTCTTTGACAAATCTTTCTGTCTCTTCATTCCATATTCTTGAACCTTTCTTCCTAGAAATCCTTCTCTTTGTTCCCAGGGCCTCCATGGCACTCATTTTTATAGCACTGGATATATTCTTCCATTCAATATCAATATCCTCTGTGGTTGGATTAGATACCAGCCTGTTCATGAGACGTTGTTGATAGAGGTTCCTAATACTTTCATCTCTCAACAGCGACACCTTGAAAGTTTCATCAGTTGGGTTCTGGTTCCGATTTCTGCTCAACTTCTTTTTCCATCGCTTATACAAATCTATCTTGCCAACTAGTAAGTAGTGATCTGTGTGCAAATCTTGTCCTCTGAAAACTCTCACATCTCTCACCTGGGCTGCCAATTTTGGTTTACAATGATATAATCTATTATTGATTTGCTACCTCTTGCACTCCATGTGAATTTATGTATGTCTTTCTTACAGAAAAATGTATTTGTAACTTTCAGCTCATTAAAGGTAACAAAATCTCTTAACCTTTCACCATTTTTGTTGAGTGTATTTTCGCCAAAAGTCCCTATGCATTTTTGCACTGGATGCCGACCAAGTCTTCCATTCAAATCTCCCAGCACCAATATATCATCATTAACATTTATTTTGTCAATAACTCTCTGTAATTGTTTATAAAAGTCTTCTGATTCTTTATTTTTTTCTGTATTATTTGACTCTTCTGGTGCATAAGCTGCAATGATTGTGAAATTTCCTCGTTCATGTCTTATTCTGACAGTCATCAATCGTGCATTAATATAAGAATAGTCTCTAATTTTTGATTCCCAGGATTTATCAATGAATATAGCAACTCCCTTACTGACTCTTTGGGTTTCAGCCACTCCACTATAGAACATAACGTAATTCTCACTGTAACAGCTTCCTGATAATTTCTTTTTTGTTTCAGTGATTGCTGCTATTTTTATGTCGTTTTCTTTCAGCAAGTGTGCCAGTTCAATCTCTTTATTTGCAATACCCCTAACATTCCAAGTAGCAATTTTTACTGTTTCCGCGATCAAATTTCTATTTTTTTTAGGTTATCCATTTGTAATCCGATTAGTCCAGTCCTGATCCGAGGCTTTTATTTGACGCCTGCCAGTATTAGAAAAGTCCCCAGGCCACGGTACGAACGCTGCGCTGAGCAAGTTTGGTGATGGGGCCGCCATCTCGCTGCTTCCAAACCCGCAGGATTTGTTCTCAGGGTTGACTGCCCCAGGTTCCCCCGCCTAATTTGCTGTTTAGAAAAGTTCCCCTCTTCCGCCGTCAGAGTCGTTGACCATTTTTCACCTGGTAACCCTAGGCAGGGGCCCTCACAGGGTGCTACCATCCGGAGCCAGATGGACCCTGGTTTTTTAAAGAGGTGTTACTCCCCCCGCTCATCCTTCCTCTTCGTTTGCATGATGAGGACCCGGGCTTGCGAGCGGCAATACTAGCCGCCTTACTCGCAAGACCTAAAGAAATTGTCAACTGTACATCAGTTTTATTAGAATTTATTAATATATTTTCGCATATGTATAGACACAAACAGTGCAGACGAAAAAAAAATTCGTTAAGTAACGATATCTGTAATGTTTATTTTTTTATTAATTTAGAATCCGATAGTTAACTCATAATGTATAATTAAAATATACACATTCCGCGCCAACAATGTAGAATTCCAATCATCAATTCATGCCTTAAAAAACATTAGAAAATTAGTTTTGCCATAGCTCTCTGATTATTATTGCTATAGTCAAAATTCAAGCACAAAAAATATAATAATTCTGAGAAATAAGACCGTACATATTGATAGATTACGCCTACGTTATTTAAAGAAGATGTTGGTTTGAACATTAAGATCAATAAACTATTATCAGATTATACTTTTTGAACAATTAGTAAGAATAAATTTGTACGTACTTTCATAACGACGATGAAAATATTCATTTTTTCAAATCCAGTTTATCAATTAACTTAAAATTAGGTAAATAATGAGATGTGAAACTTTCGGCACAATTAAATTAGGTTTTTAGATCATTAGGCTAGAAGTTAGTTCAAACATTTACATGTTATCTGAAATAATCAGAAAAAATTATTGGGTTACATTTTTTGGTTTATAACCGTATCACTCAGTAGAAAAGTGTTTTCATGAGCATAGGAGGCCTTTTAAAAATCTTTCAGTTTGCATCTTGCGAATGCGCTTTTAATATTCACTACAAGGTATAACTGTATAATAATCTACTGTCGTTGGAAGAAGCTCATAACAGTGTTTCTTTTACCAGTACCTCTTTTGTACTTAATAAGATTTATTTTATATTTAAATTCCCTAGTGAAAAAAACAGAACTATAAAATGTAGCCGTAGAAGTAGCAAATGAAATTTTAAAACATATTTAAAGTTTAATTGCCTGTTATAGGCAATACTAAATTTCTCCGTCATAAAATAAAATTATGAAACAAACTACGAATCAACGCGGAGAAATGTTGAAAAATATCGCCCAAAAATTGTTCTTATCGTTAACCGTTTAAATGTGACGGTTTGGCGTCAAAACGGCACAATTTGTATGTTGCTCTAACAAGGTATAGATCAAGTATGTTCTAAAATTCATTTTGACAATGCCGGCGATTCTACTGACGAATTTTGGCAAAAAAAACGGCAATGACGTCCTTATTAGAGTTAACCTTAATACACAGTGACAAAATCACAATGTGTTACGTTCGTATAGTAGTGTTTGCATGGTAGCCGACAAAATAATTTGTTAAGTTTGAGCAAGCTTGTATGCGACAACCCAATCTATTTTCTTGCTTCCTTTACATGGCTTTTTTTATTTCATACTGTAAAATGCAGCTGTAAATATACTGCTGTTACATAAAATAATACCATAATCATTGCGAACCCGGAAGTTCTCTTACAATTTTTAAATGTTTTTGGTAGGTGTTTTAATTCTGGAACGTATAGCATTTCAGTAGACGTTATTCAATAATATTCGGCTGTCGTCAACTGGGCGGTAACAATGGGCGGATCTTATGAAAAATTGTAAGTCGACGTCACGCGCAGGAACAGTTCCGGACCAATCAGGAAGTCCATACTGACAAATGACGTAATACTGAATGAAACGATTTCATTGGTTCATATCGAATGACGTAGTGAATTACAATAAACCCTCTGATTGGACAATCATAAACAATCAAATTAACGCATAAGAAGACATCTGATTGGCTAGATTTGGAGATTTTTCATTGGTTGAGAATACTAGACTCTGATTGGTCCGATATTATACATCTGCCTTTGACGTCACACACGCGTCACCGTCAACGTAGGCCGCCTTACTCTCAAGACCTAAATAATTTGTCAACTGTACATCAGTATTATTAGATTTTATTAATATATTATTTTCGTATATGTATAGACACAAACAGTGCAGACGAAAAAAAAATTCGTTAAGTAACGATATCTGTAATGTTTATTTTTTTATTAATTTAGAATCCGATAGTTAACTCATAATGTATAAAACTAAAATATACACGTTCAGCGCCAACAGTGTAGAATTCCAATCATCAATTCATGCCTTAAAAAACATTAAAAAATTAGTTTTGCCATAGCTCTCTGATTATTATTGCTATAGTCAAAATTCAGACACAAAAAATATAATAATTCTGAGAAATAAGACCGTACATATTAATAGCCTACGCTAATGTTATTTAAAGAAGATGTTGGTTTGAACATTAAGATAAATAAACTATTATCAGATTATATTTTTTGAACAATTATTAGTAAGAATAAATTTGTACGTTCTTTCATAACGTCGATGATAATATTCATTTTTTCAAATCCAGTCTATCAATTAACTTAAAATTAGGTAAATAATGAGATGTGAAATTTTCGGCACAATTAAATTGGGTTTTTAGATCATTAGGCTAGAAGTTAGTTCAAACATTTACATGTTATCTGAAATAAACAGAAAAAATAATTGGGTTACATTTTTTGGTTTATAACCGTATCACTCAGTACAATAGTGTTTTCATGAGCATAGGAGGCCTTTTAAAAATCTTTCAGTTTGCATCTTGCAAAGGCGCTTTTATATTCACTGCAAGGTCTAACTGTATAATAATCTACTGTCGTTGGAAGAAGCTCATAACAGTGTTTCTTTTACCAGTACCTCTTTTGTACTTAATAAGATTTAGTTTATATTTAAATTCTCTAGTGAAAAAAACAGAACTATAAATGTAGCCGTAGAAGTAGCAAATGAAATTTAAAAACATATTTAAAGTTTAATTGCCTGTTATAGGCAATACTAAATTTTCCCCGTCATAAAATAAAATTATGAAACAAACTACGAATCAACGCGGAGAAATGTTGAAAAATATCGCCCAAAAATTGTTCATATCGTTAACCGTTTAAATGTGACGGTTTGGCGTCAAAACGGCACAATTTGTATGTTGCTCTAACAAGGTATAGATCAAGTCTGTTCTAAAATTCATTTTGACAATGCCGGCGATTCTACTGAAGAATTTTGGCAAAAAAACGGCCTTGACGTCATTATTAGAATTAAACTTCATACACAGTGACAAAATCAAAATGTGTTACGTTCGTGTAGTAGTGTTTGCATGGTAGCCGACAAAATAATTTGTTAAGTTTGAGCAAGCTTGTATGTGACAACCCAATCTATTTTCTTGCTTCCTTTACATGGCTTTTTTTATTTCATACTGTAAAAAGCAGCTGGAAATATACTGCTGTTACAGAAAATAATACCATAATCATTGCGAACCCGGAAGATCTCTTACAATTTTTAAATGTTTTTGGTAGGTGTTTTAATTCTGGAACGTATAGCATTTCAGTAGACGTTATTCAATAATATTCGGCTGTATCGTTAACTGGGTGGTGACAATGGGCGGATCATATGTAAAAATGTAAGTTGACGTCACGCGCAGGAACAGTTCCGGAATAATCAGGAAGTCCATACTGACAAATGACGTAATACTGAATGAAACGATTTCTCTGGTTCATATCGGATAACGTAGTGAATTACAATAAACCCTCTGATTGGACAATCATAAACAATCAAATTAACGCATAAGAAGACATCTGATTGGCTAGATTTGGAGATTTTTCATTGGTTGAGAATACTAGACTCTGATTGGTCCGATATTATACATCTGCCTTTGACGTCACACGCGCGTCACCGTCAACGTAGCCCGCCTTACTCGCAAGACCTAAATAATTTGTCAACTGTACATCAGTTCTTTTAGATTTTATTAATATATTATTTTCGTATATGTATAGACACAAACATTGCAGAAGAAAGAAAATTCGTTAAGTAACGATATCTGTAATGTTTATTTTTTTATTGTTTTAGAATTTGATAGTTAACTCATAATGTATAAAATTAAAATATACACGTTCAGCGCCAACAGTGTAGAATTCCAATCATCAATTCATGTCTTAAAAAACATTAAAAATTTAGTTTTGCCATAGCTCTCTGATTATTATTGCTATAGTCAAAATTCAGACACAAAAAATATAATAATTCTGAGAAATAAGACCGTACATATTAATAGATTACGCTTACGTTATTTAAAGAAGATGTTGGTTTGAACATTAAGATAAATATACTATTATCAGATTATATTTTTTGAACAATTATTAGTAAGAATAAATTTGTACGTTCTTTCATAACGACGATGATAATATTCATTTTTTCTAATCCAGTCTATCAAATAACTTAAAATTAGGTAAATAATGAGATGTGAAATTTTCGGCAAAATTAAATTGGGTTTTTAGATCATTAGGCTAGAAGTTAGTTCAAACATTTACATGTTATCTGAAATAATCAGAAAAAATTATTGGGTTACATTTTTTGGTTTATAACCGTATCACTCAGTAGAAAAGTGTTTTCATGAGCATAGGAGGCCTTTTAAAAATCTTTCAGTTTGCATCTTGCAAATGCGCTTTTAATATTCACTGCAAGGTCTAACTGTATAATAATCTACTGTCGTTGGAAGAAGCTCATAACAGTGTTTCTTTTACCAGTACCTCTTTTGTACTTAATAAGATTTAGTTTATATTTAAATTCTCTAGTGAAAAAAACAGAACTATAAATGTAGCCGTAGAAGTAGCAAATGAAATTTTAAAAAATATTTAAAGTTTAACTGCCTGTTATAGGCAATACTAAATTTTCCCAGCACAAAATAAAATTATGAAACAAACTACGAATCAACGCGGAGAAATGTTGAAAAATATCGCCCAAAAACTTTTCATATCGTTAACCGTTTTTAATGTGACGGTTTTTCGTGAAAATGGCACAATTTATATGTTGCTCTAACAAGGTATAGATCAAGTATGTTCTAAAATTCATTTTGACAATGCCGGCGATTCTACTGACGAATTTTGGCAAAAAAACGGCCTTGACGTCATTATTAGAATTAACCTTAATACACAGTGAAAAAATCACAATGTGTTACGTTCGTATAGTAGTGTTTGCATGGTAGCCGACAAAATAATTTGTTAAGTTTGAGCAAGCTTGTATGCGACAACCCAATCTATTTTCTTGCTTCCTTTACATGGCTTTTTTTATTTCATACTGTAAAAAGCAGTTGTAAATATACTGCTGTTACATAAAATAATACCATAATCATTGCGAACCCGGAAGATCTCTAACAATTTTTAAATGTTTTTGGTAGGTGTTTTAATTCTGGAACGTATAGCATTTCAGTAGACGTTATTCAATAAATTTCGGCTGTATCGTTAACTGGGCGGTGATAATGGGCGGATCATATGTAAAAATGTAAGTCGACGTCACGAGCAGGAACAGTTCCGGACCAATTCTTACAAGTGAATCAACATCAGTTATGTCATTAAGCCAATCTTTAACCTTTCTTGAAAATATTAACATGTATAAGCTATTTTAAATTTCAATAGGCAACAGATTAAAACACTTCGAACTTAAATAAACAAAAGTTTTAGCAAAAAAGGATTTATTAACTTTCGGTCTTAGAAAAAGTTGTTTGCTTCAACCTCTAGTTCTGTGATATAAGTTTTCAGTACCTCTGTTTCCACTTTTTTTATAAAATAGTTTTAAAATTTTAAAAATAAATAAGTTTTTAATGGGTTAGATACGTAGATTTTTTAAATCATTAACAGTACTGTCTATCTGACGTTTAAATAATAATATTTTAATGAAATATTTTTTAGCTACAAACAATTTATTTATTAGTTTATCATGAATACCCCCCAAATTTTAATAACATACTGAAGACGAGATTGAACCAAAGAAAGTATAAAGATATCTTTAGATTTAAGCCACAAAGGTTTCTTAAGAAATAATACTCTTACTCAAGCCAAAGATGAAGTTAGAAATCAAGTGATCACATGGCAGGTTTTATTTAATACGATTCCCAATTACGATTATACATCATGAGAATGTTAAAAGAAACTACGTGTAAAATTGCGAAGTTAGAAATAGTAAATAAACGTGAAATCACCTAAAACACATTAAATATGTAAAAAATTATTGGATTAATAAGTATAATTTTTAATTAAAGTAAAAATTTAATTAGTTGCAAAAGTAAACCTGACTCAGTTGTACAATTATTTCATAAATGTACAACCATGAAGATAAATTTGTTAAGTTCGTTGCTTTTTTATTCATGAAAACTTGCATAATATTCCCATTCTAAACTTATTTTGATCATTCTTATCGTATTAATACAAGAGAAAATGTAAATTCTACGCCAAAGAATGCGAACAATTCGAAAAAATATAATAATAATAACACAAAGATCCGTTTCAAAAAGCTATTCTAGAAAATGTAGCAAGTTTTCCAAACTTTATCAAATTCAACAAGTTCTACACGTGACACTAACAAAATCCACTTTCCTGTAAAGCTTTTCTTTTTATAAGTTTATTCAGAATAAATATCTTTAAAGTTTATTCTATAAATTGATAACAAAACTTTCTTTATTTTCGCATACAATTTTCGAAAAAAACTTTTATTAGTAAGCTCAATAAATTATTTTTATTTCTTATTGGTTTATGAATAGCAATAAAAAAGTAATAGTTAATAAACATAAATGTTATTCAGGTCAACTAGCAGACTATTAAATAGTACTACAAAATATTTGTTATGCGGACGAAGAGTGCACGAGAAAAATTTATATGGTTTAATTAAAATTTTATTAAAACTAAAAATTAATTTTGTATAATAAAATAAAAGTAAAAAAGTAATGGAATATACAAAATACTAAGTATGTTGACGTTCAATAATTAATGAGATAAGTTGATGTAGAGAAAATCCGATTAATTTAATGACAATGAAACTTGCATTATTTTTCAATACGTTCTCTAGCAACATTTAGATATTTGTTTCATTGTTTTGTGAGCTTTCTGATTCCCGAAATGTAGAAATCTTTACATTGCTGTTTAAACCATTCCTGCATCGCTTTTCTAATCGCTTCGTTGCCGTCGATCTTCTTGTCGTGAAAACGTCGTCTAGGCTGTAAGAAGGATGAGTCAACACCTACCAACCTAACTTCTCAAACGTTTCTTTCATTCTCTGAACGATGTGGTGACGGATTTTCATGCAAGAGAATCATACTTTATGAGAGAGCACCGTTACATTTTCGCCTTTAACAATTTGAGTCTCATTTTCTGTTGGAGGATGAAGACTACTAGATCAAAATCACTTTACCAAGTAACGCATAAGTTTCGAATTTTTTTTCAGATCACTCGTCGTTTGTATTCGAGCTCTAAATGGTGAACTCGTGTTTCACTACAGGCTATTGTACGATCTAGAAAGTTATTGCTTTCTGCTTTATACCGCTGTTTAAGCTAAAAACAAATGCAAATCTACAAGTCTTTACGGCCTTTAAAGGATTTGATTCTACTATCCTGAAACCCATTTCGAAACTTTTGCGAAAATTTAACACGTCTTGATTGATTAAATTCGTGTTCCAACAATAATATATAAAAATATTAATAAATAATAAATATATAAATACACAAACTATACATTTTAGAAATATTTATTCCCCTATCTTTGCGAATAAGATCATTTATACGATTTTGTAGCGCGGAAGTCGAAACTTCAACTGGTCTTGCAGAGCAATGGATATCATTTTTCTCTGCACGAATTAAACTGTTCCACGCACTTAAACACGTTTAACCGTACTGTTTCAACATTCTTGAGTAAATTTCCGCCGGCTTTTTATCTTTGAATAGCAAAACTCTTACCATTGAACGTTGCTTTAAAAATTTCAAAAAGAACAAAAGAGAATACGTTTTACAGCAGATTAAAAGTGTTTACAAGACTTGGCCCTTAAAAATTGTATTGTCATTGAATAAACTGTTTTTTCTCTAAATTAATTTTTATCGTTAATTTTATAAAAGTTCCTCATAATATGTATTAAGAACAATACAAGAAAATAAACAGTAAATGTAACAAACTGCATTTTTAATTTAGTATATTTGTTTTAATGTAGGGGGATGGTGTGAGAAAGATTATTGATGTTATATTTATCTCTAATTTTCGTAGTACATACGAGGTGTGGCTTTTAAATAACGAGACTGACTTTGTAAAAAATGTAATTTTAATTTTATACATAATCACTTATTTTCTTCAATATACACTCCTTCTCTATCCTTACAACGCTCCATGCGAATTTTCCATTGTTGGAAACAGTGCAGGAAGTCATCTTCTGTCAGCTTCTTCAGGACACGTGCCGCTTTCTCTTTTACAGCTTCCACAGACTTAAATCTTGTCCCTTTTAATGCAGATTTCACCTTAGGGAACAGGTAGAAATCCTATGGTGCAAGATCTGGTGAATAAGGTGGATGTTCTAACACTGAGATGCTGTACTTGGCTAGGAACCTCTTGACAGATAACGCGGAATGAGCTGGCGCAATGTCTTGGTAGAGAACCCATGATTTGTCCTTCCACATTTCGGGGCGTTTTTCCTTACTCTTTGACGTAGTTTAAAAAGTACTACCTCAAGATAGTAATATTGATCAATTGATTGAGCTTCAGGAACCCAGTGAAGGTACACAATCCCGTGGATATCAAAAAAACCAATCATCATTGCTTTAAATTTTGACTTGCTCATTCGAGCTTTTTTGGCTCTCTGTGAAGTTCGGCTCTTCCAGTGCATGGACTGGCGCTTCGTGTCAGGATCATAAGTAAAAGACCACGTTTCATCACATATTATCTTTTACCTGTTCCCTAAGGTGAAATCTGCATTAAAAGGGACAAGATTTGAGTCTGTGGAAGCTGTAAAAGAGAAAGCGTGTCCTGAAGGAGCTGACAGAAGATGACTTCCAGCACTGTTTCCAACAATGGAAAATTCGCATGGAGCGTTGAAGGGATAGAGAAGAAGTGTATCTTGAAGGTGGCAATAAGTGATTATGCATAAAATTAAAATTAAAATTTTTACAACGTCAGTCTCGTTATTTAGTAGCCACACCTCGTATATTTCAATAACAAATTCATAAATACTAATACGCTTTAATGTATTAAAAAGTAAACAAAGTAAAATTAGTATGAACAATCACTTTTTTCATTTATAACTTTTCTTACGTATTCCTACATAATCAGGCATGACATTCTTCTTATTGTTATCAGCCAAAAGAAAATGAAAATGTATCTTTCACAGATAAATTTAAGAGATTAATTTTGTAAGATTGAATGAAGATGAATTGTCGATTGATAATCAAAGTGAACGAGTGGATGTCATCGGAACTCATTTTTCTAATATCTTATAATAATAATTCTTAACTAAAACCATTATTATTTCTTCTTTGATTCTATCCTAAGTTCAAATTCTCTTTACATTTTCCGTTCCTGTAGAAGCTATTTAGTACCTTGTCATTTTTATCAACCATTCTCCTTCATTTAGTCTTTTCTTTTGTTATTTATTTCAACGTGTAATCCCTCTAAAGATGTGTTTAATCCAGCTTCCACCCTTTCTCCAATGCTTTTAGACATTTTCCATTATTATTCCCTACTTAATTGACAAGTGTCAGATTCAACTTAATGGAACACTTATTATGAATTAATTTTTCACTAAACGTAGATTTGTGTGGTACACGAGGATTATTCTAATAAAAAATTTTACCTAAATCTAAAATTAGATTAATCGGAAATTACTATTACAATAGTACTAACCATTAAAATTAGATTTTGTGAATCTACACATGAATCTGCTACTATAGTACATCAAAATTTAAAAGAATTATAAAATAAGACCGCATTTAAGGTTCCATTAAATAGGTTTCCATTAAATTTAGGTTCTTAAACATCATTGGATGAATAAAGATTACTTTTAGAATAATAGTATACGTGCTGAATTTTACAACGCGTTTTACATCTCTTTGACAAGGTATAAAAAAATCTGGTGTGAAACATTCACACAATTTTCTAGTGCCAAAGTTAATAATGATTCATATAACCTACGTTTCATCATGAGTAAACAATGTAAAATTAACGCATAACCGAATTTTAATCGTAAGTGAAGGACGCTAATTGAAATCAAGACTTAAAAATTCGGGAAAATCACTTTGAGGTTAAACTAATAGGTTTTTAACTTTACAGTTTTATTTTATGTACTTTTGTCGTAAAATGCGTAGCCTTTTAGAGCAGTAATCTTAAAAAATCCCATTTTTCACTGATTTCAATGAGAAGAATACAGAAAATCATTAATTGACGCTAAACTAAGAATTGTAAAAAATAAAAATAATTTTCTAAAATTTTGGTTATGTATATTTTTCTCGTAAAATGCATATTAAGGGAATCTTAAAAAACAATATTACACAGCCCGCCACGAATTTGACCAGAAAATACCGCTTCTCTATCTTGTAGAGCACAAAAATGTAGTAAAAAATCTGGTGTGAAACACTCACACAACTTTCTCTTACAATGCAAATAATTAACAATAAACCTAACATTAGTATTACAACATTAGAAATGAACAAAAACTAACCTCAAAAAACATGAGTGAAATACGCAAAATTAAAATCGACCTCAGTTTAGCTTAAAAATACGGAAAATCGCTCATTCACGCTAAACTAGGCACTGTACAAAAAATGCTTAAAATAAAAGTTTTAGATCTCTTAATTTCCTATAAATTTTATTTTATACACTTTTGTCGTAAAATGCATTCTAAGGCCGAAATCTTAAAAAAAATAGATTTTTCACAAGTTTTCGTGAGAAAAAAACAGAAAATTGCTAATTACCGCTAAACTAAGCGTTATACAAAAAAATGTTTGAATTAAAAGTTGTAGAATTTTACATTCTCTACAACTTTTATTATATAACGTTTTGCGCTAAAATGCATATTAAAGCCGCAATATTAAAAAGAAAATATTTTTACGTAAAAACAGCCTCACGCAGAATTTCAGCAAACTTGGCGCCTACCCTATCTTGTAGAGAATAAAAATTGAGTAAACCAGGCGATTTTTAAAAAAATCGTAGGACCAGTTTTTGAGAAAATCGCAAAAGTGAAAAATGACACGAATAAACTACTACTTCCGGTTGACCGATTTTGATGAAAATGTTCGTGTCGGGTCCGGTAGTGGTATGTAACTTAAGTTTCAAGTTTCAAGTTCGTACGATGTTCCGTTCTTGAGATATTCTGTTCACACACACACACACACACACACACACACACACACGCACACACACACACACACACACACACGCACGCACGCACGCACACACACACACACAGACACACACACAGACCAATCGCTAAACACATGTTTTTTGGGTTCAGGGGGTCTGAAAACGTATAGATCCGGTGAAAACTCGATTTCGAAAAATCGACATGAAAACAATACTTTTCTTCCTATATATTCATATAGGCAAGAGAAAGTAAAAATCTGGTGTGAAGCACTCACACGACTTTCTCTTGCCAATGCAAATAATTAACAATAAACCTAACATTAGTTAATAAAACATTAGAAATAAACGAAAAACAAACCTCAATAAACATAACCTAATTTTAATCATATGAAAGACGCAAAATGAAAATCGACCTCAGTTTGGCTTAAAAATACGGAAAATCACTCTTTCACACTAAACTAGGCTCTGCAGAGAAAAATGCTCAAAATAAAAGTTGTAGATCTTTTAATTTCCTACAAATTTTATTATATACACTTTTGTCGTGAACTGCATACTAAGGCCGAAATCTTATAAAAATTGATTTTTCACACGTCTTCGTGAGAAAAAAACAGAAAATCGCTAATTACCGCTAAACTAAGCGTTATACAAAAAAATATTTTAAATAAAAGTTGTAGAATTTTAAATTTTCTACAACTTTTATTATATACATTTTTACGCTTAAATGCATATTAAAGCCGTAATCTTAAAAAAAAACAATTGTTTTACGTAAAAACAGCCTCACCGAGAATTTCAGCAAACATGGTGCCTACCCTATCTTGTACAGCATAAAAAAATGAGTAAACCAGGCGATTTTTAAAAATATCGTAGGACCAGTTTTTCAGAAAATCGCAAAAAAGTGAAAAATTACACGAATAAACTACTACTTCCGGTTGACAGATTTTGATGAAAATGTTCGTGTCGGGCTCGGTAGTGGTATGTAACTTAAGTTCTGAATTTCAAGTTTGTACGATGTTCCGTTCTTGAGATATTTTGTTCACACACATACAGACCAATCGCTAAAAACAAGTTTTTTGGGTTCAGGGGTCTGAAAACGTGTAGATCCGGTGAAAACTCGATTTCGAAAAATCGACATGAGAACAATACTTTCCTTCCTATATATTCATATAGGCAAGCGAAAGTAAAAAGATGAATTTTAAAATATACAATGCAGTAACGTATTTATTCCCTTTTTCTCTTAGATGCTAATCGACGTAATTAAAGTTTATTTTTTCTATATATTTCCTAGATATTTTTCCTACATATTTCTTAGAAAATATACGTGCCGATTTTAAGAAATTTTACTCTTAAGAAAGGTATAAATATTGTACTTATTTACGTCTGTCACCTCTTGTTTGTCAATCCATGTGATGAAAGTGGTTGAAATGTTATGTTTTATATTTTATATTAAACTCCAATGAACAAATTTATCAAATTTCAGCTTGATAGGTGACATGAAAGTTAGAGAAATTTATCACTATAAGTGAGTTAGTCAGTCAGTCAGTCATTGAGAATTTTTATTTGTAGTTTTTTTCACCTCAAACGATTTTTACTTTTTTAATAAGTTAAAAGTAAAAACATTTCATAATATTATTTTGTCATGTATTTTTTAATATTTCAAAAAGATAAATGTAATTAACTTAATTTAACTTACTAAATTGATTATGGTTCATTTTCAGTGATTTCGTATTTTAAATACATTGCATGAATAAACTTACTAGACATAAATTAAATGTTATCAGAATCTTAACATGGAGTTTAAATATCAATAATTATTAAAAAATGTACAGATAAAGCCGGTATTGCAATGTGATTAGTTTTTAGTTTATTTAAAGTGGAATCAACGGTTTCAAAACCAAAAAAAGTGACTACTTTGTGTTGTGAAACTGTAATTGTTTGTTTCAATCTGTTAAGATTTTCAGACCCAAGCTAGGAATCGAAGACTTCTTTTTGCAGTCTAGGACGCTAAAAACTGCGCTATGGAGTATTTTAAAACATAAATTTTTTTCTGAACAGTAATTTTCTATAAATTTATGTATGTTTTTATTAAAATAAAATTAACTTGTTTAATATTATACTGTTACCTGATACCATTTTGCAGATTAAATTCAAGTGAATTAAATGAAATAACTTTGTTATTCATTAGAGAATAAAAGTAAAAGGATTTAGAATAAGATTAAAAATGAAAGGAAGAGTTAAAGAGGATTTGCAACCTGGTTTAGAGTTTGAAAAGAAGATGATAGACTTTTTGAAACAAAGAGGATTACCGAATTTAGTCATATTTTAACGGAACAAGTTTCAGTGTTTATGTTATTTTCTATAAATTATTTATTATTTATTTTATTATTGTGTGATTTTTTCACATGCGTCGGGGTCTTTATACCTGGCGTATGGATTTTAAATCTGTGACGTTTGATGGAATTTCTATATGAACTCACTATATAGTGATTTTACTGCCACGGACCCTCTATACACACTTGATATTTGGGTAGTTGCTAAGTTTTTATCTTAACTGATGAAACGTAAGCGGTTATAATTTGAAAGAAGTTGACTACACCAGTTTTCTGGTCGCAGTAGGTTTCTTTGGTGGGTGTTTTTATTTAAAATAGTTTGACGAGGGCTAATGATCATGTCAGTCGTTGGACGATAAACTTCATTAAAAAAAAATTTCATATTTTAATTCCTCGTTCTTTAGAGTTACGATGATTCTATAATAAGTAGTCAACAGATAATCCTTAGTTTTATTTTCACCCTTTGATATTGTTATCGAGTACAAATAAAATGGATTTGCTTGTGACCAACAAGCAGTTGAATTTTAACAAGACTAGCTTTAGTATTACAAAAGTATAAAAATTTATTACACAAGTTCTGTTTGCTGTTCCGTAAAATAAAAATATGATAAATGTAATGCAAATGTCACATAACTCCAGCCAGTATCACCTTTTCTCTTTTAGTAAAAGAGACTTTTCTAGTTTCATGTTTATACGCCGAACTTCTATTCGCTTTTTACCCTCTTGGAAACCTACCTTTGCAATAATGGAACTTTTTCCATTTTTTTTTTGTTTTCGCAAAGAAAAGCAGTAAATATTCTGGTGTAGACTTGCGAGATGGTTTTATTTCTTTACAATAACGTTTTTCTGAACTACTTTAATTAAAAAATCTTTTAGTTTATTTAGTGTAGTATTTTACAAAGCAAGTTATTTACCATTCATTTTTACGGAGCTATATTCTCGTAATAACCAGTGAAATACCAAAGCGTGTAAGTTATGACAGATTATGTTATTCTACTTCAAGTTATTTTTTTCTTTTCACTGTTTTATTATGAATTCGTCATAACAACGCAAAACCATCTAATATTTTAATTTAATAGGTAATCGCAATTCATTTTGTTTAAATCAGTTTTATTATGGTCTCTTCGACATTTTAAGTTTTTAGCGATCCCATGACATAACAAAACAAAAGGCTTAAAATAATGTACAATAGGTCTACGTAATGATTCTTAATAGTTGAATGGATATATTAGATTTTTACATTATTTTACATGAAATGTATTTTTTTTAAATATAAGTTAAGTTGAATCTGAATATCTGATTTTTTAATTTTTTTTACTTTGCAACTGTGTAAATACAAACAGAGAAGTGTCTACAGTGTGTACGAATTAAAAAATAACACAAAGAACTCACGTTAATGGCTTTGAGCAGGACCCAGTAATATTACATCAGATAGTTAAAATTTGTTAAATGCTAATTTTAGTATATTCAATTTGTAATTACGATTAAAGTTGAGTTAATGCATCATTTATACTCCATCGGCGTTTCAGTCGTCTTTGTGCGACTCGGGTAAATCGGGATAATTTAGGTTGCGTATTAAGGGATTATTATGATTACCAAGTTTGCCTTTGAACTTGCGTAAAATTTAGAAATGTGTCGTTGAAATGAACGTGTTTTCGTGAATGTGATGGAATCCATAAATTTGTACATTATTTCAGTTGTTAAACGTTTTAAGGGGACTTCCCACTGCCTATACTTTACATGTTACATTTTAACAATTTTGAATCCCCTTTTCTCAGAAACTATAAGTGCTAGAGTGCTGATTTTTTTTCTGGTAGTTTAAATCTCTGAGTAGTACCTATGGAACTAAAATGATTACTCTACATTGCTAAGAAATTTAAAAAAAAATTTTTTAAATTCAGTGAAAAATTTTATAAAAAAAAAATTGTTTTACGATTTTTGGTGCATTTAATTTTGAATTAAAATGATTGATTTTAGTTCCACTGTAACCTAGTGTTGTTACAAGAAGCCTCAAAAAATTTCAGCCAGATCCATCAAATGGTTGCTGAGAAAAAGGGACATTTATGAATTAAAACCAAGTTTTTGGGAAAACGCATTTAAAGTAACCAGTGCAGTATTATCAATAGGTTCAAGTTACTCACCAGGTTTAAAATAGTCCAGCTCCATATTCAGTATCACCTTTTTCATCCATTTTGTCCTCTAATCTTCTTTTGATATTCCTGGCACTCTGTCTGGCTTCCTTTGCCAGTTTTGTCTGTGCTTTCTCAGCTTCGCAGATTCTTTTTAAGTCAATTTTTTTTAGCGCCATAATCATATTTTTCCCCGGTTGTATTTTTAATTTTTCTAATACACGGCACTTGGTAACATTACCTTCATTATACACTAACACTGCGTCACACACTCCTAAAACCAAAGTATCTATTCCAACAAAGACAGTTTTGGGCAATCTGTTCCAGATCAAATGGTTAAGCGACTCATTTACATTTTGTGTCGTACCATGAAGACACCGTTTCAATAATTCCGGATCACTCAGTGCTATAAAGACAGGTTTAATTGCATGCATTACAACCTTAGGCAATGAATTCTTGTGAGAATAATTTTCCTTTGTAAAACGTGACCGATTGAATTTACACCATGTGTCTTCAGTGTTAGGGCAAAACCTGTGTTGAGGATGCTTATCAGATGAAATTTTGTGCAAATAGATAGCCCACACAGCTCTTCTCATACCTTCTAAATCATTTGAATTTTTACGAATAGCTGATCCATAATACGTTTGCATTTTATCTATTTGGGCTTTAGTTAATCTTCCCTTTCCACTTAACGGTTTACCATCATCAAGTTTTTTACCCTTCCATTCTTTCAATAACCTGCGAAGACGGGTTCCAAAACGCTTTTGGACATGTCCTACACATTCTAATTTTGAAATTTCACATCCGTTATATGGATCTGAATCAACTACTGATTATTACTAACATATGACTTACATATACTAACATTATGATTCCATTATATTCAACATCAGTTCAAACTCTGCGTTTTCTCAAAAAAAATCTCTAAAAATCAAAACTATATCTGTTCCCGATATGTTTGTTTGATACGAAAGTAATGTAGAACCTGTTGTTAGTTTGATTTTGTAACCCACGCTTTTTCAGCAAAATCTATACTGTCATTACGACATAATATTCAATCAAAAACATTGCATTCTTACTGATTTTTTTACAAGTCTTTGTTTATTTTAACACCCTGAAATATGTTAATATTACTGAACATAATTTTTCAATATTGTGATAAAACAAAGTAATTAATTGAGTTTACAAAATCCATTACCTTCCGGAAGTGTTGTGCTTCATTTAAATAAACACGAAATTTTTGTAATAAAGTATTTTGGTTTTAACATTATTTCAATTAAAAATTTTGAACCATAAAATACTATGATATTAATTTTCAGTTTAAATTTTTAGAAGAACAAAGCTTAAGGTGAAACTGTATGATGGTTTTCACTGAAAATTTAAATTTTCGGTTTTTTATGTTTTTTAATAGTTCAGACTTATATCTACAAGAAAATCATTAAATTACGTCAAAAAAAATATTTTAATGAAAAAGTTAAGTTTTTAGCAGGCATATCCAGAAAAATTATCATTTCATCAAGAACCAATACTTTCGTAATTCCACACAAATCGTTTTAGAGCAAATGGAATTTTAGTTTTTCTTAAATATCTGCGTTACTGTTTTTGATATTCTCAGCTGTTATTCTCAGCTTTCTAACCAACTGTTGATGGGAAATTTACTTGTTTGTGTACATTTTTTTTTGATTTGTTCCTTTTTGTATTTTGGCTGTTCCCGTAAATTTTGATTTTAAAATTTAGGTACATTTTTTCTCGAAACCCATTAAACCTATCTGGCTGAATATTTTACCAGTTATTCATCTTGTACATGCACAAGTACTGACATTTTAATGACTTCTTCAGATGTTCAAACAATTACTAATATCCAAAAAACGTATAAAGAAATTTGTAAATATTTTATGTTCTTCGTTAATTTGTTTTTAATTTTATAAGCTCACAGCTGCCCATAACAGACAGGTGGAGTGTCAAATTATTTACACTCAATCTGTTCGTTGCAGGGCTAAAATAAATAGTTCTGTTTCTTATCACATGGTCAGCCAATTTAATGACAGAATCATTTAAGAACAGAAGAGGTAGAGGTGTAAAAGACACTAATCAGAGTTATCTTCTCTGAAAGTAATGAATTTCATTGTACAGCCAGACCCTGTGGTGAATGAAGTGAAGGTATCTTTTACAGAGTGGAAAATATGTGCTTTTCAGAGGGCCCGGCATGCTGATAAGCATACTTTTCCATTCAGTGAGGAAGGCAATGGTAAACCACCTCACTGCTCGTTTTACTTAGTGAAACCTCTAGAGGTTCAAACCAGCCTTTCGGCTGTTGACCTAAACAACAACAGGCTCACAGATTGAATTGAAAAAAATTGAGTAGCTAGAGAAACCCGACAACTAAAAGTGTATAAAGTTTCATTTATCTATCTTTTACCAATCCTATGAAAAATGTACCTAAAAATAGCAAATTTAACATTGGCGTGATACAAAGTACAGTCTCCCCTTAATTTGATGTACTAATTTACTTAGTGAAGTTAATATTGGATTAAACTACTGTAGCTTCATATCATGGCATTTACAATTTTCTATTTATTACTATAATTTTTTAATTAATATTTATTAGTCAAAAATACACTACTATAGCTATTACAAGTGTAGACGTTGAAGCAAGGAGAAAAATGGGTCTAATAATGTGAATTCCTCGACATTTTAAGTGCATTAAGACCTACATACAGTATACCAAAAATTCTAATTGTTCTATTGTTTTTCCCTATTTCTGCTACTTGGCCTTCTTGTCTCTGATTTCTGAGGTGTGTTGTTTTAGTGAATCTCGGTCTTTCTGACAAATCCTCTCTATCCCTGGAGCCTGGATTTTCAGGAATTCCATTTAAAAAAATTTTCACACCTTCCTCACCAAAAAAAAACCTTCGAAAACATTTGAATATACTAGATAATATTAATAAAGGCTAAAAACAAGCTGTTAATCGTGATTCTTTAATTTGTAATTATTACAGTAATTTTTAAATATATATTATATGTTTGAATATAACAAACATGTTGAATATCCAAAATAAGTTTTAAATGTGGAAACTATTAAATTCATAAAAAAATAGTCTGCTGCTAACATTAAGTGTAATACCTACGTAATATAGAAGGTTTCAAAAGAAATAAAGTTTACTTTTTGATCTCGGAGTTATCTGAAAACGTAGGTTTTACTGAAACAATTGATTTATATATCATTCACTTTTAATTACAAAAATGATATTTCATGTCAGTTTTTAATCCATGTTCGGCTATAGACAAATAACTTAGTATCCAAGGGACAATTCCCTCGATTTTCAAGATTTTTTAATTGTTCGATATTCTGCGTTTGTTATATGAGTAATTTTAGTGGCTTCTGAGCCATGTGTCTTGGGTTCTATTCCCGGCCAGTTCTGACATTTTTCATCATTCATTGTCAACCACCCTTCACCGTCCGTATTAGCATCTACATATGCATAACAGTCGGTTGTAAAACAATGAAAACTATTGTCACTAGGTATCAAATGTAATTTTGTTGTTATTTTGTTTTTGTATCGGTTATGTGTTATTTATGGTTCGTCTTGTGTTTACTTGGTTGTAAAGCTTTTGGTTTTTACCACACAAAAAACATTTTCTCAAAAAGTACTAGCTTAATTTTCCTGAAATGGTTACAGAATTTAACTGATTATGTTCATACTTGCTGAGTTTTTGCCATGATGAAAACTGCATGATAAATTGTTTATCAAATATTTAAACGTTTATATTTTTGAACTATCAAATAAACAAAACTTTTCTAAGGTTCTGTGAAATATACTGTGCTGAAAAACTCAGCTAATGTAAAAACCTCAATAAAACTGTTATAAAAATTTAAAAGACATTGGTTCAGTATTTTTTGGGAAAATGTCCCTTATGTTAACATAATGTAAGACAGGGATTTCGCGTTACCTAAATATCTTAACTTTTTTATCCGAGGTGGCGAGAAAAACTCATGTTCACTCCACTACCTCACGATGGGGGAAGTAGTGTTGAACTCAATTCAGGCGTCCTCGTCCAGCCCCAAGGAGGCCGCAACCGCCTACCAACCGAAAACCCGCCGCCTGGCCACTTGATCCGACATCAGCAAAGAACCCTCCACCTCCCTCGAAATTGTTTATATAATACTACAAGGGAAATGTCGGGTTAAAATATCTTAACTTAAAAACTGCTACAATTCAACTTTATATTACAAAAGTTTAATTATAAATCAATTAATGTTTACACAATTCATTTGTGTATTTAACGCAATATAAAAATTTTATTTTTGCATTCATCATAATACAAGATGATAAAAGAGTTCTAATAACATAGCCTCTTCATTTTCATTGTTGATTTCACATATTTTTGAACATGGCTATTCCAAGTTATTTTTACCTCGTATTCTCACCTCTGTTGGCTTTAATAAAAAAATTATAATTAAAATTTAATTAAAAACCAAATCCCAGGCTCTGACTCACATATAAAAATTTGTAAAGCTTTATCAGAATCAATTGACGGAAGAATGTTCTTGTTCGTTGTAAATTAAAATTCACCTACGTTTGTGAAAAGTTTAAACATGTAATATACAGTAGGTCTGTCTCAGGTTTGTGTTTAAAATAACATAGCACAGTTTCCGAGAAGTGATACTGTTATACTGAATATGAATTGATCAAATTAGAAACAAATACGAGAAATGTATAATTTAAAAGTTTGTTCGTACGTTTGTTTGACAAGTACATGTACTTTTTAGTTATTTTAACAACCTTACAATTGCACTAATATTTATTTCAAAATGTTAGTTATCCATTTCCCCCATGTTCGTTTTAATTCTTTTATTGACGTATCCGAAATTTTGCTTTAAGATATTCACTACCTATATTTTGCAGTAATTAATTATTAGCATGTATTAAAAGACGCTGTTTTTATTTATAGTATTTTCATTGAATCAAAAAGGTCTGCTCTTTCTTTCATTAAGTGGCTATACCCTCGGGACAATCTAAAATCTTGAATATCGGCTTCGTGAGAGGTGCTATGCCCCCTTTAAAAATACCGCGAAAAACTAAAAGCTCCATTCGAATGAGCGTGAAAGATCAGAACATTAAAATTTTGGAGTCAAAAGGGTCAAAGAGTTTTATTTTACTATTACTGTTTATTTGCTCTATACGTAGTTTTAACGTAGTTAAATTAAGTTTTATACGTAGTTTTATTAAAGTTAAAAAAAAAAAAAAAAAAAAAAAAAAAAAAATACGTAGTTTTAACACTTAACCTAGAAAATTTAAACCTTTACCCAGAAACGCTTTACCAAAAATTTCTTTTCGCAAAAACTGGTTTTTTTTAATGACGATTCTGTTTTTACTTAAATACAGGATTCCACAGAACGGATTTTAAATTTTTTACATGTTTGTGTAAACATGTGAAACATGTGTGGGCATGTGTTACATGTAAAGAGTAAACTTTCGAATTTTCGCAAAAAAATCTGAAAATGAATAAAAGTATTGCTGAATTAAAATTTCGATGGTGCTCCTATTCCGGCGTGAGCGTTGCAAAGTTCGGTTTGTTTTGAAGGGTCGTTTTAGTGATAGGAATTTGTTTACTTAGTTGCATTTATCTTGTTTCGTAAAAAAACATAGGCTATTATTATAAGAACAAAGAATATATTCAACCTTTGTACCTACTCTCGCATGATTATACTTTTTAACAAACCAGAATGAAAATTATTTTAAACCCTTGGGGATTCGTTTGCTCTTTGATTATCTGAACAATTGAATCACCTAAACTTCCCTTCAACCCGCTTAGTTTGAATAATCAATATTTTACCGTAATTTATTATTAAGAGATATTGATTGTAATTTTTCAAATAAATAGTATAGGCACCATTTTGATAAGGTAACTTGTTAATTTATAATTTTTAATTATATACCTAAACTATTATTTTAATAATGGCTGGAGTTTCTTCTCTCAACCAAACATAAATGAAATTTGGATTTAAAAAATAATTTAAACTTTCAAATAAAGTTCTATCCACCAACAATCTAATAGTTTATAATTAGGATTGCCGTAATTAACATTCTATTTGTTGTATCCTACGTTTTCATATGCGTGTGTGATTTGTTTATTTGTTGTGTGAACCACTATCAAGTGGTACATGGCCAAATATTGATTCGTTACCCTCTGTTATTTGGTGTTGACAGGCGGAAGTAGCAGCAAGGAGTTGATGACCAGACTTCATCCAAAATGATTGACGACATACAAGTCGAAAATACGACCACTGCTCCTACAACAAACACATCATCTATCGTCAGCAGGTATCATTACACATTGTAAAAAACCACAAACAGCGTAGCGTTTAATGTAGTGTGATTAACTTGTTTTTTCTTTGTCTGTTTTCAAATCATTTTATTGGTTTATTAATTTTTGTTTCAATCAAACAGCAGTAAAATCGAACTCCCCATTACAATAAGCTTATCTTTTAATAAATTCCGCTACTTTATACATTCGTATAAATTATTTGAATTAAAACACCATTTGATTTGATTTTTATGAAAATCAATTCAATATTCTGATACAACGTTTAATTTCTGATTTATATAAGATCCACATCTTATCTAAATCAATGTTGTCAGTGGTATCAATTTTTAGTTTGAGTTTTCCGTACTTAAACATTATTATCTCAGTTATATTTCCAGAAAGTAAAAATTGACTTACTTTTCTCTAGTAAGCTCAATTGTATAATCGCCTCGTGTCGTGACTAATGGTGACTTGAGTCACGAGAATGCCTTTAGTTTTAACTAGGAATAAAAGGGGAAAAGCATTAGTGTGCATTCCTGACTGATTTGGTTGGTATCAGTTCAGTCAGTACAACAACGTACACTATACCCAGAGCACATGCAGCATATCGCGGAAACTTTTGTCGGTTAAATGTACGAATATAACTGTTTGTTACCGTAAATAGAATGTTGAATTCTCGAAAACGTGGTCGTACTAGTCACATTGCTAAAATGTTAAGTTGAAGCTAAACAAAAATACGTTTTCGTGGCTCTTAAGAAAAGCCATGAGCAACTGGCTAACTGCTGTGTTGTTTCTCCTTCCAAAATTCTAAATATAAAGAATGGCATCAAAGACAATGAAGAAGCTAATTCTTCTTGAACAGTTTTGTTGACACCTGGTAAATAAAAGAAAACGGTTATGTACGTACTTAGAACTATTGAGACTGATAGAAGTCAAGACGACAGTGAAAGCGATAACAAAGAAGGCTATCATTCCTAGAACATTTTATTTCAATAGAACTATTAGTAATAACTGGTAATTACAGTAAATTAAGCAGTTCTAGTCATGTAATTTTAAGCTGTTGGCTATTGCCAATAGCTTAAAAGGGTCACATTTTTTCTTATAAGGTTTATGAAGAAAACGTTTTCTTGGCAATAAACTGCGGCTTACAAAATGTATGTAGCAACCGCACGGTAGTTAAATGTGTCTCACTGTTGAGATCCGCAGCACTGTCAGATTTTCTTTACCCTTCCGCACAGCCTATCTATACTCAAAAGGCATTCCCGTGACTCAAGTATCTATACCCGTGGTCATGCCACGGATCGCAGAATTTTCTGCAC
The DNA here is from genome assembly GCA_035578175.1 of Catonia carolina. Taxonomy (NCBI): domain Eukaryota; kingdom Metazoa; phylum Arthropoda; class Insecta; order Hemiptera; family Achilidae; genus Catonia; species Catonia carolina. The sequence goes on along the minus strand of JAQMRL010000001.1, from coordinate 326,929,834 downwards.
TGATTCAATTGGCACTAACTTAAAGTAAATAGAAAACATATATTACTTTTTCACGGCTTTATGTCCCACGATTATTATGTTGTCTCGTAGATCATTAGAGTCACAACTTGTTTATAAAATTATTCACAATATTTTAAAATGTTATTGTAATGAATCGAATATTTCATATACGTTATGCCATTAATTTTTGAATAGCTTGTATTTTTTTAGGAATAATACATAGAAATACTGTGGCTGATCTTTCTTGTTAATGTTATTCTCCTTTTTTCAACATATTTTATGTTTTTTATCGTTTAATCACTTCAGATAACAAAATCATTCTGATAACTCACAACCCATTTAATCAATACGATACATTTATGTACGCGAGTTATTATGATATTCACTGTTTTAGAATTACTGAAACAATGTACAATGAAACAATAAACAGTAATATTTCATAAATAAATACGTAATACATTTAGCGAAATATAGGATATGTTAGACGTACACATAAAAAGTGCACTTTAAATACTATCCTAGAAGCAGAACGATTTTGTTTGTTTTTGCTCCACTCACTCGTAAAACGAGGCTATGTTTACTTTGAAAATTTAAACTTGCTACAGTCAGTTCATTTGACCCAATACAAACACACAATCAATGATCAGTCTCCAAAAGTGAGTTAATTAAACTTACATACACTCTACAGATAATTATAAATACAGGATGAAAATGTATTTCAAAACTACATTCATATGGAAAAAAATTCGTTTGAAAGTTAACAAACTACACAACAACAAAAAACACTATTTTATCAACTTAAAAGCTATAGTTAAACAGTATCCAGTTAATAACTGAACTCAACTGATAAAATATCGCTGGAAGCAAGCCAATGTTTTATCAGCTTAAAAGTTTACCGACGCGAGACTGTAACGTCAAAACCCGTCCGTCTCGTTTAAGTCCAAAGAAGCCTTAAGGATACAGTAAAACTTTAAGTACCATAAGCTTAATAAACCGGATGAAATAAACATTCTATAATTTACTTTTTAATTCATGTACAATATTATATTTTATTTTTAAAATATAACGTTTAATAGAGTTCAATAAACGATACACTAAATAATTTTGTTCAATCACTCTTAATGTTCCATAATTATATTATTTTTCAAACGTCATAAGATTCCTAGTTAATAACCGCTTTACAAAAAACAATCAGTATAAAACATACAAATGGTTAAGAAAATTGTAATTCATTTAGGTATTTTAAGTAGTATCAACATGTATTCATAGATTTACCGGTGAACTTTCAGATTTAACAATGGGAGTCAAATTTATTATGTTTTTATATAGCAAATTAATAGAGAAAATAAATACTGTCTGTCGCCATCGTTTGTATTACACATTTAAAATTATGTTTTCAGACATACATTATGGGGTCCAAAACGTGATCCGTTGTACATAGTTGTACCGATGACAGTGATGTACGGCGTAATTCTAGTATGCGGAGTAATAGGAAATGTCAGCACATGTATAGTAATCGCTAGAAACAAGCACATGCACACCGCCACAAATTACTACCTGTTCAGCCTGGCCGTGTCAGATCTGGTACTGTTGCTGTCGGGACTTCCACCGGAAATGTATCACATTTGGTCCATGTCAGTATGAAGTTTTTATCTTGTTATAATAAGCATATCATTAAAATAAGTAATTAGTTGTTTCACACCAATCGTTTTTGTTAACAGTTCTACAATTATAACATTTGAACTATTGTAATTCATCAAACCACAAAATCAGGAAACCATTTTATAATCAGTCAAGCTTTATTTTAAACGATACAATATTATATTATATATGAAGAATTTACAGCCCGATATTTAATAAGTAACTCGATGGATGAAACAGCAGATGAGTAATTTTCTTTCTCTGTTTATATTTACGTCAAGGTGGCATGGACAGATTTTGAAAAAGAGTTATTGTGAGTTAAGGTAACTCTGGCATCAAAAAATGAAAAATCGATTTTAAAATTTTAATATTTTTATGTAGTTTAAAATGCACACTTTCTAATCGTGCCAAAATCATGTTTCTTTAAAATTTAGATATATAATTTTATTATTTAAAAAAGTGTTAACATGTAACTCAACTATTTTTTTTTAAATCATTTAGTACTTTCTCGTTTTCCAAAAATAATTGTTTTTTAACATTTTGATATCAGATTTCTCAGAGTTGTTAAACTATATTGTAACCAAATCTTTATAGTTAGTTCAACAAGTTAAATTCTAGTTCCCTATTTGTAAGGAAAGTGAAACATATAAAACTTTAAAGATAAAAACATCTGTGTTTTATTTTTCTAGCGAACAGTTGAGGGAAATTTGTTTAGAAACAGATTCATTCTAATCAAGAAATGTCCATGTAAGGAACTAGAAGAAAAGACAGAGCTATAGCCTAAAAGAAAAGAATTTAAAGTCTTATCTTTTATAGGTCTTGAGTAATGTGTGAAAAGTTAACATTGAGTTTTATAGGAAGTTGGAGTACTTTTAAATCATAAGTACTATGATTATTTGGTTATATCTTTTCATATCCAACTACATCCTGACAACTTGTACGCCTTAAAGTAAAGCTATACACGAAATAATAGCTTTTAACAGAATTTAGTAATCAGTCTATCGTTGTTAACACATTTTAATTATTGTTTAAAAACAAGAATTAACCACCTCCTGGGCGCAGATGTTAGAAGGCTAAACTGTACTGCAAAAACAAAGGTTCACGATCAATGTTTGTCAAGAAATTTCTACCAATTAAAATCCGTTGATAACACTCCTTAACTCACTTTAGTCGCTAATCATTTAAATGATAATGTACAGAAACCAAAAATTATATAAAATTTCTTTATTTTTATTTATAAAAATGCAAGATATGTTTGATCATTAACTTAGTGACTAGTGTTGTTATTCAAATATAGAACTGAGGCCTATACTCTCTGTCTGTAATTTGGTGGCCTCTGGCAGAGATGAGCAATATGTGGAACATAAAACCACTTCAGAAAACATTTCTAACTTTTTTAAGTAACTAAAACTTGTCGGAAATGACGTATTTTTATAAAACTAAGTATTTCGCATGGTTTTGTTCTATAAAATTATTTCGAAAAAAACGCTTAATGAGATAATGCATAATGTAGTAAAAGTTTTGTTTTTGAAGAAAAAACTGTTCTCGTAACTTAAAAAGTAATGATTTCTGTTAAATTTTATTGCATCATCGTTTTCCATAATTATTACGGAACAAACCTGCCACATGTTATGTTAATCCGTAAAATGGTTGTTGAACAATGACGATGTATTTGAAAAAAATAATGTTTTGTCTTCAAAAACAAAACTTTTACTAAATTATACATTTCATTAAGCGTGTGCTTTTCGAAATAATTTTATACAACAAAAAATATGCGAATACTTTTTTTCATAAAAAAAACGTCATTTTCGACGAGTTTTAGTTACATAAAAAATATTAGATGTATTGTCACCGGATGGCGACATTAAGTGGCGAGTTAAAACCTTTAATTTTTGGTGGCCCTGTAAAGGGCGACCAGCGGTGGTCGTCTTGGAGAACCGTCGGTCGTAGTCGTCGTGGCGGTCGGAGGCTGGGCACTGGATGACGACATGGCGTGTCGTCATCTAGTGGAGACGTCACCTTCTTCCCTTGCAGTAGTGTGTCGATGGCTGCTTCGTCGGATCCGGTGGGCGTAAGGCTCAGTGGAGCGCTCTTTTTATAGTCGCCGACAGCGCTGTGGTATTGCCTCTGGCGGTACGGCGCCACAGGCCTACCTTTCCCTTTCGAAACTATTGGCGGTTCCCTCTGTCGCTACGTCGGAAGCTTTGTAGCCGGCAGCACAGTTCTTAATCGAAGGGGACGACGGTGACGGTATGTTTTCTGAAATGGTTTTACAATCCGCATATTGCTCCCCTCTGCCGGGGGCCATCAAGTTACAGACAGATAGTAGTAAACATTTTCCAGTTGCTAACCAGGAATAGAATCTTGCTTTTTTCGAGCTAGTACTGAAGGCAGTAGGATAGGCTACGTCTTTTTCGTTTTCATTTACAACTTGGTTGTTCTGCTTGATAATATTGACATGTAAAACCAGTTTTTCCAATATTACACAGGTTTTTCAAAGCACATATTCCTATTATGTATAATAATATCTATTAATTATAAGCCATAATAATATGCAGTTCAGATATTACGAGTTTTGTCAAAGTTGTAATAGTATACCTACAATGGTGATCTAAAGAACGTTCATTGTAATTAGCTCTTAATGAAATAACACTTTAATAAACATATGGTGTTAACAACTATGATAACTTGATTTCATATCTGTACTGAAAAACAATAATTCTACCAAAAATAAATGCGGTTTTGTTAGTTTCAATTAGTGTTAGATTGATTATTAATGAATGTTAAGACTGAGAGCACTGATGTCAAGATTGTAATAAACACGAGACAGAAAATAATCACTGAAAAAGATTTTGTTAAATAATTAGATAAGAAAAATTTCTCACTGAATTTATTCTGAGCAGTCTGTTTTCAGGTATCCCTATATTTTTGGGGAGACAGTGTGCATCTTAACTGGGCTAGCATCCGAGACATCTGCTAATGCAACTGTATTGACAATAACAGCTTTTACAGTGGAACGATATGTAGCCATCTGTCATCCTTTCCTATCACACACTGTATCTAAATTATCAAGAGCTATTAAATTTGTAATACTCATTTGGATATTAGCACTTTGTTTAGCAATTCCACAGGTAAATAAACTGTAATATTTTTTATCTAGTTAACTTATTGCAGAGGCTGTTATGATGAGTTTTATTATTTTTTTAAGTTATTGCGATATTTTGTAAATTATTGTTATAGAAATACTTTTTATGGTGATGATCAACAATATTTAAGGGCGGGCAATGGTGAACGAAAAATTAAAGAAAGTAGCAATTTTTAGTTTTTCGCAGTAATATTCGGAGTGAAATATCCTCGCCAAAATGATAGTATAATATTGTGAAAATCCGACAATCCTAAGTATAAACAATTTTTCTTTATGTGATACGTGCTTCTTGAATTTTCCATTTTATATGTACATTTTTCCTACATATTTCAGTAGTAGGGCATATTTGACATGTTGGCCTATTTTTTTGTTTGTTCAAAGGTATTTTTTTATTGTTCTTTTATATGTGTTGGTTAACCTGATTCCATGCTTCGTAATGAAAAACTACAGCTGTTTTTCTGTTGTTTAGTGGTGTGAGGTTTTTATTCTTTTGAGCAAAATCTTTGATCTACTTTTTCCATCTTAACTTTAACACTCATTTTATAAAAATCTTTATTTTTAATTTTCAGTTACGCATATCTCAGTTTCTATTAAGGATACCGATAAATTTAAATAACATTTGCCCGTAAAGCAATTTACTCTCCTTTTTGCTTAAGACATTTAGGGAGTTATCCATGACTATTGACCCAACATTTTCCTTATCTTTTCTTTTTGAATGTATGAAATAGAGTTAGAAATAATAAAATTTAATATTCGTTTTTCATTTTGGCAGATATGCTTAATATCAAAAAATTCATGAAAAACTTATTAGACCAAGTAAAAAAATCTAAAACATTATTGTAACACTTAATCCAAGTTCGTTCGGGATCTGATTATAATAAATAATAAATAAAAATCTTTTAAACTGAACCCAAAATTAAACATATAAAACGTATTTTATTAACAAACTAATAAATTGTAATTAAATTACTAGACTACAAATAAATTAATTACAAAAATAAAAGCTTAAAATTAACTACGAATAAAATATTACAATTAAAATAAATTTACAATGAACTATTTTTACATATGATAACAAGCAAATCAAAACCACTCTGATCCTGGCCACGAGCGTAAACCTGTTTTCACAAATGAACTATGGCCGTACTACAAGACTTTTACAAACTGGCCTGGTCCACTCGTTAAATAGGCGGCCCTTTAAATACTTAGAAAAATGGATTATTCTAGAGAAATAAATGCACAAAGAAATTTCATTTGACACTTTCTTCCCTATTCTACAAAAATTCAGAACATAAGATAACAGTAAAGATTACTAGGACCGACTAGGTGCTTCCATTATTGTACAAATAGGGACACCAGGTAATAATCTTTACACCAACACAAACTTATTGTATTTAAAACATATTGTACCTATTTGTCACAATATGTTAAAACATAAGAAAAAACGGTCGTGAAGTTTTAATTAATAAGGTGGAATTGCTTCAAAAATTTTCAGAGGTACGTTTACCTAAATTAAAATTACAAGTTATTGGGTGCACCAGTTACTACAACTATAACTGCAAGAAATGATCCTTAGGATGTATTGTCATAAAAATGTTGACAGAATTTTTTTTAAAAGAAGAAAATGTCGCTACAGAGCAGGATTTACATTATTAACAATTTGAAACGATTCATTGAAGTAACCTACTGTTCCATCTTATAAAAGGTTACTTTTACTACCTTCAAATCCAAAGAAATTAACCAAAATTAATATTCTGTATTTTTAAAAGCCAAAAAATAAAATTACTGCATTCATCACTTTCTAAAGTGATAAACATTTTACGATATTCTGGAATATCGTAGAAATTTCTAAAAGTGAAGGCAATTTTTATGAATTCGTAGGAAACACACGGACACACCAATCGCTAAAAACATGTTTTTTGGGTTTAGGGGTCTGAAAACGTGTATATCTGGTGAAAACTCGATTTCAAAAGATTAACATGAAAACAATACTCCTATATATTCATATTAGCAAGAGAAAGTAAAAATGTTGTGAATCAATACACCTGATTGATGGTAGCCATAGAATACAGATCAAGAAATGAATTTGAATTTATTACAAATTCTTAATTGATTGCAGGCACTACAAGTTGGAATAGTTTATGAAAAGAAAAATGGGACGATTATCAGTGAGGAGTATAAGGTGTGTGGAGTTGAACCAGGTTTTAGTTCTTACTCATTTGGTTTATCTGGTGTACTTTTCTTCATAACTCCAATGTTTTTGATAACAATTCTTTACATTCTAATTGGTATAAGATTACAAAGATCAAGTCAGGTTACTAGACGTGGATTACCAGAATCCCAAAGTTCCAGATTTTTGGTAAGAGGATCACAAAGAGGATACACACAATCAAGATCTACTCGTCGAGTTGTAAAAATGTTAGGTAATTATAAACTGTATATATTTATTATTATTATTAATAAGGATTTTTTTACAGCTGTTGCTAGCAATTCATTAATGTAACCTATATTTCCTCTTATTTCCATATCCAAGTGATCGCCTTTCCATTGCCTTGTCACTTTGTTACCCTGTCATCTCCGAGGTCTACCTCTCCATCTGCCTGTTGGGGTCCACTCACTGACCCTCTGAATCCATCTCTCATTATGTCCTCATACCATTCCAGCCACTAAATCTACTCAACAATGTTCTTCTCCACCCAATGGATGGGATTTCTAAGGAAATCCCATCTCCATGGCAATAATTTTACTCAAATTCTTTGAATAATTCACCCAAATTTTATCCCCATACATGATCACTCTAAATATCGTACCTCTTTTCCATGGTTTTATTGGTAATGCCAATATACAGAGGATAGTTCTTTAATAAGGTTCTTGTTTGTCCCTGTCTATGTTTGATACTTACAGTTTATTTAAATACAAAACAGTTTTACCTTATTAAGTATTAATTTTATACACTTATGCAATAAACATTATATGTACTTTTCATAATAACTAAGTGGAATGAACCAATTTTCACAAAATTCTTCTCTGGTTTTGAAATACCAAGAAAATATATTGTGGTTGGATGATAACTTTCCTTGTATTTTTGCACTGCACTATGGAAACATTTAGCAAAATACAGTATACATAGAGATGTGATCAAAACATGCGAATAATTTTATTACGAACAAAGTAACAAGCTTACAAAAAATTGTAATTAATCTCATTCAAAAAACTCTGCTTGACTAGCGATGCATTTATCCCAACATTGATTCCATAATTGGAAGCATTTCTAGAAGGCTTCTTTCATTAGGGCCTTCAGCTGCTCAGTTTTGGCCCCCTCAATGGCAAGAATGGTGTCAAAACGTTTTCCTTTCAGGACAGTCTTTATTTTTGGGAAGAGCCAGAAGTTGAATAGTGTTAAATCAGGAGATAAAGGTGGATGTGGGCAGACAGGATGCTTTTTTCGGCCAAAAACTCATGGATAAGAAGCAAGGCATGGGGAACAAAAATCTAAGAACAAATTTTTCACTCGCTCGTTTCATTTGGAAATTTTCTGTTAAAATACTTTGCACGAATCAGTACGAGATGTTAAATTCTTTGGTAAGCTCTTTAATAGTCAATTGCCTGTTTGAACAACCAGTTTTGCTATGTTTTTGTCTGTTTTTGAGATCGAAGGATGTATCAACTTCAATCGATTTATTTCTGCTTTTAATTCTCTCGTAGCACTTGTAAACAGTCTTCAGAGTTACCACGTTATCGCTATATACTATTTTTAACATTTCATGAGCTTCTTTGATGCTATTTTTATCTTAAAATTAATGCATTATTCGTAATCCACGACCCACGACAGACACAGTAAACACGACCTCACTCTACTGGCTCTGAAAGCTAGCTAAAACTTGAGACGGGCTTTCTCACAGAATCAGGCTGTAGGACTTATTTCATCAAATGGATGAAGTGCCAGCAGTTGCTGCCATAAAAATTTATTCACATATTTTTTGATGACAACTCATATATAGGCCTACTGCGTGTGCTTTAGTAACAGGCATATTTTTTTTTGTTTTACAGCATCTGTTAGTTCTAAAATAAAAATATAGGTAAACAAAAAGTTACCTGTTTCTGTATTATGTTCATGAAATTATCGAGTTTTATTTGCTTGTAACTGTATATTTTCTTAAAATTTTATCTGGATAAAAAATAAAATTTTGTTCTTTAAGTTTAAATTTGAATAGTTTAAACCATTTTATATTGTTCTAGATTTTTAAATATTACTACTTCATATACATGGACTTATTGGCAACTGTTTCAGATTGAAATTTTAACGAGTTTTAAAATTCAAGATTCAAGTCCAGTAAAAAATTACCTTTAACGTTCTTTACATATGTAATGAGTTTTATAATGATCAAATGATCATTATTGGTCAAGCAATACCCATGAAGTCAATACAATGAAAGTTAAATATAGAAAAGAATTTTTTCTTTTTTATGTTAAAAATATCTTTCATTTTATCTATATTAAATTAAATTTGTACAATAGAATAGATAAAATTTTAGAAGTAAGTAGGTGGTATATAAGTAAAGAATAGTACATAAAAGAGTATTCACTTTTTATGAAAGACATTTCATGAATGGATAGTCTTTTTCATCCATCTTAAATTTCATTTAGCTGAGGGATGATAATATCGACATGTTTTCACTGCCTATTCTTGCACTAATCCAGTTCATTTATCATAAAATTGTAATCCATTCTTGGTTAAATCACTGAGCATTTATATTATCAGTTATTCATATACCTATTAAACAAAACTGTTTAACTGATTAATTAAAATTATTTTGTAAATAATAAATTTATTTATTTTAGATGGTTCAATTTTTCTATTCATGTAATTGAGTCATTTATCATGTGAGTACTAGCAATATGTTTGTTTAAATTTCCTTTAGATAAAATTTAATCTATCTGCTATCGTGCAATTTAAATCAAGAATTAACAACCTCTGAATTTAGGTCGCCTCATTTAGAATTCAATCAGAAAAGGTACAGCACATCAGCATTTTCAGTATAAGTTTAAAATCAATTTGGTTTAATCAACGGTTTTAAATCACTTACTTAAATATAATTGTACCAAAATGTTTTGGTTGTCTTTATAACATTTTTCACTTTCAATCTCAGCCTCATAAAGGAAAATTGAGTTATAAAATGCACACCACCTGTTGAGATAAGCTGACTTCAATGCCTTATCCACTTATACTATAAAGTTGGCTGAATAAATAATGTATGCAAAGAGCCTATTCTGCTTTATTCGTCCACACATTTTGCACACTGATCCTTCCTCTTTCACTACCTTCATTAGAAGAGGCCTACCATAGATTGCGTTACAACCCAATCCTTCATTACCATTTCATGTCATGCCATCTTTTACTACGCCTATTAAATAGTTGATCTGCTTACACCAGTATGAAGATGTATTACTTTGCCCTAGATTTTCATTTCTGTAACAATAGCCTATATTAACGTTCATGAAAACCTACTTTTTCATAAAATAAAAATAAATTATGATAGTTTGAATTGTATTTGAATGGCTCAACAGAAAAATGTTGCAACTGAAAAAATTGACAAAAGTGAGGTTTCAGTGGAATACATTCTATGAATCCTCTATTTGATCATAATAGTGCATTCTAATGGGTAGAATTGTAACTAAAATCTCGGAAATTCTTGAAACAAAATCGTCTTACAGTCAAAAACGTTATACAGCTAAGAATCAGATGATACACTTTTTGTAAAAATTTGTTCTTGTTACTTGCAACGTTTTTCCATTGACCCATTCATTTATTTTAACCTGTACCATAAAAATTCATTATATTCATTATTACACTGTTGTTATTTAGGTCAACAGCCGAAAGGCTGGTTTGAACCTCTAGAGGTTTTACTAAGTAAAACGAGAAGTGAGGTGGTTTATCTTTGCCTTCCTCACTGAGTGGAAAAGTATGCTTATCAGCATGCCGGGCCCTCTGAAAAGCACATATTTTCCATTCTGTAAATGACACCTTCACTTCATTCACCACAGGGTCTGACTGTACAATGAAATTCATTACTTTCAGAGGAGATAACTCTGATTAGTGTCTTTTACACCCCTACCTTTTCTGTTCTTAAATGATTCAGTCATTTAATTGACTGACCATGTGATAAGAAACAGAACTATTTAATTTAGCCCTGCAACGAACAGATTGAGTGTAAATAATTTGACACTCCACCTGTCTGTTATGGGCAACATTATTACACTATTATATATTAATTGGAGGCATTTTAATTGCCATCTGTCATTTCCTTATGTCCGTCCATTGCATCTTGTAAATTTTGACACTGTCAGAAACTACATGAGATAACAACAAACGATTTTTGGATTTGTACACAAAAAGTTAATGGGCTTGGATTTGGTTTCAAGTTCTGATTTTGACCAGAAGTGGCCCAAAATCGAAAGTCAAGAAATCAAAGTCGTAATTTGGAAACATAAATAGTGTCATTTGATTCTTCTTAAACAGTAGCTTTCATTCTTAGCTTTTTTCTTTAGCTTTCCTACGATAGCTAAGTGGGCTTGATCCCATTATGAGGAAGGATAATCACGAGTTAAATGAACACGCAATGCGTCTTCTCGGACCAACTCCTTTTCTTTAGAAAAAATTGTCACCATCCATGAGATGCGTCGTCTTAGGAAAGGGATTTTTTTTTTTTTATTTTTATTAAAACAGTACCTACTTGTAATGCTTCATAGTAAAATATTTATTAAACATTTACAATGTAAATGTCATAGAATATGGTCATAAGTTTATGAAATATTCGACATTATACTAAATAAATAGATAGTCCTCCAGTGATGTTTTGCTGAAAAACTAACGATGAATTTTATGTGCAGTTTATTTAATTACTATCCGCTAATTTGCTTTCAACCACTACTTGTTAATTACTAGAAGAACTACGTTTATTAACAATACATTGATACTACTCATTAACATTCTAAAAGAAAGAAGAATATTTTTAAAAGAATGTTTTAAAAATAAAAATAAATAATCTAAATAATACAAAGTAAAATAAATTTAAAGACTTCCATTAGAAGTAAACTTTTTTAAAATCCTTCCTCACTGAACACCTATGACCTAAATTGAACTTACCTCTTAAATTTAAAGTTTCTAGTTCATGTTCTTTCAAAAATATTGTATGAGTAAATGGAATTTGCTTATATAGTTTTTCAATACACATATTTTTGTTCTCTAAATGAAGTATGAAATACAAGAAACTAACAATAAAAATATATTGACTCAACTTGAGAAAAATAGAAAGCTAAAAATTATTTATATTTGATATTAAAAGAATATAAACGAGCATTTAGTCTCGATTAAGTAAAGTCAATAATTGAAGAAAATAAAACAAATCAGACTTCCCAAATTAAAGATAAAATATTTAAAAATACAAATTTCAAGAAGGAATATATTTGAATAAAATTTCAAGAAGTCTAAGTGATTTTTCAGGTGGTAGCTCAAACAGTTGAATGATTATTGAAATAGCTCATAATTTATAAAAACTTCAAGTGGTAATTAAATTATTTTGTAAATTTTTTGTTTCAGTTGCAGTTGTAGTTGCATTTTTTATATGTTGGGCACCATTCCAGGCGCAACGACTTTTTGCAATATATGGATATGAAGGAGAGAAAACATCATCAGGGAAAATAAAATTCTACAAGACTGTAACTTATGCATCTGGTCTTCTTTACTATCTTTCCACGACAGTCAACCCTATTCTCTACAATATTATGTCTCTAAAATTTCGGCAAGCTTTTAAGGTACCTATGAAATGTAGCTTTTTCATATTATTTTATTCCACTGAATTTAAAATTTAAAGAACTAGAAAAAAGAAATTTTAAAACTATAAAAAGTAACTTTTTTGTGTAACAAGAGTACCATGAAAATTCTGTTTTAACATTTAAATTTTAAAACATTCATGAGAAATCTTCTAGTTTATTTTAAGCCTCATTATCTGCCTAGCAAATATTGACAAAGCAGTGGGTTATGGTATGGTATAGGTGAGTTTCAACATGCTTTATTTTGAGCCCCTAGCCAGGAATCAAACCTGGGATCCTCCATTTTAAAGTCTAGGATGCCTTGGTGCCGCGTAGGCAACACTATGAGAAATAATTAATAATTCTCAATCTGTCGCTCAAGTAACATTAATTAGTATAAAATGAAATACTTCAGTGCGATAAAAGTTATAGGTAAACAGAAAAACATGTTAAAAAATTTCTGTAGGCTACTAGTTTTATTTTTTTCTTAATGCACTGGAGAACAAAAAAGGATTTTTTTGTCTCAGAAAGAAAAATAGTGATTCTAATAGTATTTTTCCTCCTGAATTCAGATATGACATCAGATTTTCTCTATCATGCAAGGTTTTCGAGAGACAGGCGTTTATAATTTCTAACATTGTAACATTTTCTTGATATAATTTTAAGATACGTATTTAAATGGTTATGTATATATTTTTTCTTTAACTAATCTGGTGCATTGATTATGACGGAACATTTTTTATAGAATGTTTGTATTTTTCCCTAAAAGACTTTTCTCTTGTACCTATTTTATAATATTTTCGTAAAAGTTTACCAACAAAAGGGATTAATTCTGTAGTTGCAGTCAGTAAAAAATGGTCTTAGATGTAAACGGTATACAGTATCTTGTTTAGTTACCTCTAATAACACTTTGTTTTAATAATTGTCTGGGATCCTCCATTTTAAAGTCTAGGTTGCCTAGATATCTAGATGTCTAGATATCTTTCCCGTGAAAGTCATCACTAAAATAATTTTGGTGAAATTTAGATGAAATTATTTCAGCTAAACATCAGTTATCAAATTACCAAGTATATAAAATTTATTGTTAGCAAGTTTAAAAGATAAAACAGATCTTAAATCGAGTCATGTTTGTCAAATAATTTTTAAATTCTATTTTATTTATATCGTGGTTATTGATAATATAAATAAATATTTGAATATAAATAATTGGTGAATGTATGTAGGTGCACCAATCTTAAGATTAAGATTAAGGTTTAATCTTTTAAGATGTCACTTTAGTAAATCACAAATGAAAATATCAAGTTGTAATTTAAACCAATAATTTTAATGTATATTTTTCTGTGTTTAGAGCACACTTACGAAATGTTTCAAGAGCAGAACTGAATTGCAGAGTTGTGCTGGTGATGTAGTTTGCAGTAGTGGTGGTTGTGGTGGAGGAAGTGGTGGCACAGCAGGTACAGGGAGACTCCAGTATGCCATTCTGTCTCGTAGATCTTCTCGCAATAATAACAGTGTTAGCAGTGGGAACAGTGTGACGGAAGATCTAACAAGACGTCCATTGGTAGTATCATTTCGCCGAAGAAGCCAACGTACCTCTTCAACTTCATTAGACTATGCATCTAGCCCAGAAAGAAGGATAAATTACACCCCAAATTTAGGTTTAGTAGATCTCTTAGAAAACAGTATAACTTCAAGAGAATCAAATGGTCCCCAGCAAGAGCAACAACTCATAAATAACACTTGGACATCATCTTCAAAGATTTCAAATGATAAGATTCCTAGAATAGAAGATATAGAAATATTCCAAGAGTGTCACTTAAAAATTCAGAAGTCAGTTAAGAAAAAACAAGGACACAATTCAGTGCAATCTTCTTCAACAGATTATATTGGACTTCAACAGGAAAAACGAGTCAATACACTTGCTGATAAAGACAAGCGTGAAGTTAGTGTTGTAAGAAAATCATTGACACTTCCTTGCATGATGGTAGAATCGATATGAATACTGTAATTAATTATTAGTAGAACTAACAATGTAGGTAGTAAACTCAATTAATACAGGATCTAATAACTTTCTAAGTCAATATAATTAGTCAATATTTTCTAGTCATGAATAACCCTTTACAATTCTTCCTACTGCCTGTAATCAATCTAAATAACAATGTATTTTAGTCTTTACTAACCCTAATTTTTTTAACACTTTCAATTTAACTCTATATTTATTGTAATTAAAACTAATTTATATTATCTTACATATTTTAGTGGATCCACCGTCATCAGAGTAAATATAACTTTTAAATTGAAACTAATTAATGTAGAAAACATTTGAAAATGTTAACTCTTCAATCAATTAAAAATTGAAATTGTTAAAAATAAAGTGACCCAGACACTTATCCTACTTTCCAATCATTCGCTCAAAAACAATTGCTGATAGCCCATTGAAACTTTTCAGGCATATCAATACATACAATTTTAGGATGTTTATAAATAAAATTATTCTATTTTGTCACGTAATGTTTCAGTTAATAAAGAAATTGAAATTTTGTAAAAATATCTCAATAATTTTATCAATATTGATTATAAACCCAGTTAATTTTTAATATTTGTTAAAATATACTTCAGTAATTCAGAATGGAGGTAAATATTATGCTCCCAGCATTTCAGCTTGGTTCTTCCAATGGTTCTAAGATGGTTGTCATTTATATAGAAAAAATTAATTTACAGGAATTTATATCAAAATTTTAAACTTCAATATTTAACTTTAAAATTTTCAGGTAACCACAATATTTTGTTATAAATAAAACCAACACTGTGGCAAAACATAATAAGCACAATGATATATATTCCTTTCTAAGACAATTTTTTCAATAACAAAAAAGTTATTGTAAAAATTGAATTATTTTGTATATGTTTGCGACATAAATACATAATAACACAACGTTGACTAAATATACAAAAAAAAAGTTATTAATTATCAAATAATTATAAAAATAGACCATTTTATGCAGAAGAAAATGTAGAATATTTTTTAGGTTAAAAAACAAATATTGGTTTTTTTGAATATCCAGTTGTAAATCCTCTTATATGTTATATAATTATAACATACTAGTTACATAATTAATTATTACTCTAATTGTGGTGGATCTACCAAAGCATGTAAGTTAATTTAACATGTAAGTTAACTAAATAAATAAGAAGTAAAATTAAAGTTAAAAAAATCAAGGGTAGAAAACACTGAGATATTTATTGTCATTTATATCAATATTTTTAATTTGATATTCTGTGATAATTACACAATAACCTTTCCTTCTACTGCAGGAATTCACAATGAGTACAATATTTTTAAAAAGGAAGAAGGCCTAATATTAATATTTATTTTAATGAAACAAAGATTTTAATTTGTTTATTAATAAAATCGTAATAAAATTGTAAGCCTTTCATACTTGAAATTACACTTTTAAAAATTTCATCTATAAATTTTTATCTAGGCAAGAAATCTAGAACAAATTTAAATTAAATTTAACAATTGGTATTTATGTCATACATACAAGTTTAAAATAATATAAAATACTCGTCTGTATGTATATTACTTATGTTTCAAATTCTAACCTTCAATTTATAATTATACTATAAGCTTCTTTCCATAAAAATGTGATAAAGCCAATTTATAAAAACCAGACAAAAATTAACATACATTACGAAACCATAGATTCTGTATTAATTTTGTTAAATGCATCTCATAAATTGTGATAATGCTCAATCCACTGTGTTGCTTCTGTGATAAGATTGTGTTTAATTATTATTAATGACTTAATTTTTTATTTTTAAACAATAAAAATACACCTGAAAGCATTTTTGTAAAATATTTTATGTGTGTTGATAGTTTAGTACTGTGTGTATGTGTCTGAATGTATAGTATGTTATATTTATTATAATTGTTAATATAGACTATTTTAAAATTATATTTTTATGTTTCATTATTATAAAGTTTATATAAGAATAAAAATAATAATAATTTATTAGGTAATTTATTAGGTAACATATAGATTTTCAAGTGTCAAAGAAAATGTAAATTAAACATTGATAGTATTTAATGAATGAGAAATTATTCCTTGTGTTATTTTGAGATAGTACAAAAATAGTTTCCATTATTGAATTAAATTTTAAGTCAATTACTAAATAGAAATATTTTAATAATAATTAAAAGTTATTATTATAGTACAATGATTTCTCAAATTGTATTTTAATATAATTTCTTGTTTTGAAAAATTTATTGTGAAATAAAAGTTATAAGGGAGTAAAAAAAATTTTATTGCTTCTTAAAATAGAACTGAATTTATAACACTGGTTTAATCACAATGATGAAATTTTTTAAAACATGATGACAATTTAGAGAGAAAAATCTTTTTGACAAGAAAATTTTTAAAAAATTATATTTCCTTTTGAAGTATCATATTTTTTCAGAATTTATTAAGCCAAATATTACAAAATATATGTTGTATATTACTTTTCTGGTATTTGTTTCCAGGGTTAGAATCTTGGAAATTTTAGTATCATTTATGATATTCAATGACTATGTTTAGTAACAACAATAAAAAACTCAATGAATTACAGTGATAACATTTTGAATTTTTTTATGAGTAATAAAGCTTTAATAAAACTAATAAAGTTCAAATTAAACACTGTAATTTTGTACTTTATTGCTCTATAGAAGTAAAATTCTTTAAAATATTATTTACTGAAAGCTTATGTCATGAGCTTCGTTTGTTATTATTGCAGTGTTTCATACATGAAAAACTAATTCAATAGCAGTTCAAATACCTTGAATTACCGTCACCAACAACCTCTTTTTCTTGCCAAATCGTTTTGTTACCACACTAATGTAGTATTTCTAGTAGAATAAACACTAATTTATAAGATATACTAATGTAACCATGATTTGAGTTAATTTCATTAACCATTCTTTTCGTGTCTAAATGCTTATTGAATTTTATAACTTTCATTGACCCCTCTAAGTTTTGGTTCCACAGCCTTTCCTTTCTCCTCTTACCCAGCTTCTTACCATCTGAAATATTCACAATTAAATTATTATGTCTCCTAATCTACCTGATACATTTTGGCTTCTCTTTTTCTAGGTATTGTCCATTCTTTTTGCCACCCTATCCTCATTAATACTTCATTGTTTGCCTTTATCTCAATCCCACTGGTTGTTTTTATTTATCAATGTAGTCTCATTTCCATTGTTTTGTTTATTTATTTTTTAGGCCTAACGTGTGTTCGTTGTTAAATTCAGAACAATAAACAACCCCATGATCCAATGAGATGAGGATGGTTTGTGTATGACATGTAAACGAGGTGTAGTCTTGTGTAGATCCAGGCCAACCATTCCTGGGAGAGGATGGTTAATTGAACCCCAACCATCAAAGTACACTGGTAACCACTGTCTACTGTTAAAAACTGTACAAAAGTAACAACCTTTATTAGGATTTGAACCAGGAACCTTCGTTTCTGAAAATCAGCTGTTAAACTACTGACTCATGGTGATGACTTTACCTCTAGACTAACCTGGCGACTTATTGTTTCATCTAGTCTTTCTTGTTTCTGCTTTCCCAACATCCATGTTATATTATCAAAACTTATTACCACTAGACATTTTTTTGTCTTATGAATTCAGGCAATTTTACTCTTTTAACAGTACAACATGTATTGTTTTATATGAACGATCTAGACAATGTAACACAGACCTTCAGCATAGCCTGAATTCATATAAAATTTGATATTTTATATTAACCTTATGTTTTAATTACAAATACATTATCTGATCTTGTGTTCTAATGGTCACTACTCCATTAAAAATGATTATGTTTTGAATCTCAAGTACTAACAAACGCACAATATTTAGTACCTATAGTTTAAAAATGATATAGACTTAGGCATAAGTTTGTTAATGTTTTAAATCATATAAAAAAGTGTGTTGTTTCGAATAAAAATATTTGGCGTTTTTCAAAACCAAGAAATTAATTTCACTATTAAGAATGTACAAAATGATACCTACAAATGAACAGATAATTAAACACCTATAACTATTTACATTTAGTTAAATATATACATATGAACGAAAAGTAAACTGTAAGTAATTTAATAAAACATGTTAATATAATGATGAACGCGATGCTGGGCAATTACTTTTGTGTTGGTTTTAGACCTGAGTAGAATATTATATGCAAATAAGTGGAAACAAAATTTATTATAATACAGAAAACTAACTAGTATTGTGTTAATATTAATATTTCATAACTTTATTGTAAGGGATAAATAGATACCTCACAGAACAACCAAAAACACTGTTGTGGGAAAAATGGTACATTGAAGAAAAGCACAAAACCATGCATCCCTATGGATTTTATTGCACCAAAATATTCATACCATTTTCAAATAAGTGAGAAACGTACATAGTTTTAATATGTTTACTTAATTAATCATCCCCCCCTTCATTGCGCAGAATTAATACTGCCACCACCCATCTTACCGTGAGTGTACAGTTGATTTGTTGGCAAATTGTCGATCGTCTATGCAGAATAAAATAGTACATTGTATACTGTCTGTTAATTAATTATATGCGCTTGAGTTCATGAAAAAACTGAACTATCCGGTCGATGAAAGAAAGAAATACGCTGCATTGTAGATTATTTTATTCTGCGTTTAGCAAAGTTAAAATACAATTTTTAATAAAATTTTCAGCAGTAAAATTGCAGGAATAATGGCAAAAAGGCACCTGTTTTTATTTTTTAGCGTACCGTGACTTTGATCGTGTGTAACAAAAAAAATACATTCAACCGCGTTCACATTTTTACAAATGCAGCCCATTCTATTACCTAATTAACTTCAAAATTTCAGAATGCTACCTTAAACCTTTTTTGAGCAGCAAGTTCAATTTGTGAAACCATATTCTTGTGAGATCCATGTGACATAGAAGCACCAGATATTACGAAATCAACAAAATTTAAATAGATATATATGGTATTTAGTAAAATGGCTTGTTTACCATACTTTTCTGAGGACGGTATTTGCTTTATAAATAATATTACTTATAAGAGAATTAAAACAGGGAAACTCTTTTTTGTCAACAGCTTAGTTTTTCCGTCTTTCGTAACCAGCCAGTTGCAGCGTTGCCACTGTTTGCGGCAACATTATCTTCATTTCTGTTATTTACTGAAACAGGAAAGAACTGAGCTGTTGATGTAGAAGAATTTCCCTGTTTTCATTCCCTTAAAAGTACTATCATTTATAAAACACTAAAATTTCCCAAAAAAATGTACGGTAAACCAGCTATTTTATCAAATACCGTTATAATATTTATCTATTTACAGTTTGTTAAATATATCGTCATATCTGGTGCTTCACGTCACTTGGATTTCAAATTGGTTTCACAAATTAAACAGGAACTCCAAAAAGCTTCAAGGTACCTTTCTGAAATGCAGATAATTTAGTTAATAGAATGGGCTAGTATTTGTAAAAATATGAACACAAGCTGTTGGATGGGTTTTTAGTTACATGCAGTCAAAGTCACGGTATTCTGGAAAAATTAAGCCTTTTTCATTGTTCCCGCAGTTTGTCTACAGAAAAATTCGTTAGAAATTGTATTTTAAACTAGCTAAACATGGAATAAAATAATGTAAATATACGATGTATTTTATTCGCTGTTAATTAATGATGATATTTTGTATAAAATTTAATTTTTATGTGTCAACAATATTTAAAAAAATTTTTATTACTTTGAAATTAATGATTGGTAGATGATATTAGTTAATGCTTTTATTGGTTAGATAGTTCAGTTTTTTTAAGTCTCAAGAGCACTTAATAAATCAATGGACAGTAAAAATTAGTAATATTAGTAACTTTCAGTAACTAAAATCAACTCACACTCTCTACAAGCTGTAATATGGCCAAGCGAGAACAGTTATATTGTAATCGTACCAGTATAATTACTTATAACTTAACTATTGAAACAGTGAATCTGTTAACTAAAATTATTTAAACATAATTTGATGGCATCTAATTATTATTATAATTATTGTATTGAATTTCATATTCTCGAAAATAACTAAATTAACAAGAATTTTGTACTTTAAAATGTTTATACTATTTTATAACATGTGAATTACAATGTTGCAATTAGCCTAATTATGAGAGAATGTTTTAGTAATTACAATTGTTAAAAGAGCATATTTTTAATGCAGTATGTATATTTTATTTCAATATTAATTGAGTATCTAGTCTAATTGTAATTTATAAAATATTGCATTAAGTGCTTCGCTGTTAATTAATGATGATATTTTGTATAAAATTTAATTTTTATGTGTCAACAATATTTTTAATAAAATTTTTAATACTTTGAAATTAATGATTGGTAGATGATATTAGTTAATGCTTTTAAAAATTGTAAGATATACGTGTTCTTCAAAAAATATATTATATATTGTAGATAAATGAAACAATGTAGAATTTTGTTAAATAAAATTAATATTTTTTGGATCTGTTATTCTTCTTGTTATTTTTTAAAAATAAAACTTATCCCTAAAAAGGTGATCAGTAGATCACCCGCAACTGTACCACAGGTGATGGGTTCAATTATTATTTGTTGTTGTTAAGGTCATCAGCCGAAAGGCTGGTTTGAACCTATAAGTAAAACGAGGAGTGAGGTAGTTTACCGTGCCTTCCTCACTGAGTGGAAAAGTATGCTTATCATCATGCCCGGCCCTCCGCAAAACATCTACTTTCCATCCTGCAAATGACACCTTCACTCAATCACTACAGCGTTTGGCTGTATGATGAAATTCATTACTCTCAGAGGAGATAACTCTGACTAGTCTCTTTTACACCTCTATCTCTTCTGTTTTTAAATGCTTTGGTCATATAATTGGCTGACCATGTGATAAGAAACCGAACTATTTTTGTAGCCCTGGCACTAGCAAATTGTGTACAAATAATTTAACACTCCACCTGTCTGTATGAGCAAAAATTATAATTTAGGCATCAGAATTAGCCCAAAATTAAAATATTGCTACAATATTTTAGAAACAAGAAGGCATTAATGAACTTAGCAGTAAATATAATAACCTCTCACAAAAATACATAAAAGAAGTTGTAACTAGTCTAGGCTAATGTACTATTAAGGTTGCCACTCGAAGGCAATTTTACGAAGTCCCTTCTTTTACCTACCATTTGGATCATTGTCCTCTTCTTTTACTAAGAATGAGGGACTTATTACCTTATTTACTGGCAGCCATGTAATCACTACATCATAGAGCCCTTATCAGAAATGAGGCATTTTGTAGGTGCATTGTCAGTCCTTCTAGACAGTTACCCACCACACTCCAGGCTCTGCCACTTGTTGCCCTAGTCCGCTTATTCAGGTTACTCTTTATTGGCCTCTTTATAAGCCGTTTAATGGCCTTCCCCTATTCACAAGCTGTGGATGTGCCCTGTCATATCAGTTAAGGTTCCTAATCCTTAAAGGTGACCAAGAGTGAAGTGGATGGGTTCAGTTATGGCTAAATTGGGAAGATACAATGTCAAGATGCTGTTCAAAAGAGAAATGAAGAGACATAATATGTCAGCTTCAGAGAGGTGAAGTGGACTTGTATTGGGCCTGACCCTGAGAAACTTGGAAGAGAGATAAACAAGATGATAATAATGATGATAAGACTATGTAATTTTGTGAACATTTCTGTGCATCATTTGTGGGGTTCTGACAATTACCTATCATGGAAAACACGTTTTCAATAGTTTTCCATCTACAATCTAAATCAAAATGTTTTCTTCTTTCAAATCGAAGTTCAGACTGCCAAAGTTTCTACTAACTCTGGAAAATTTCTGGATCTTGAAAAAGTAAGGTATTCAAAATACAAGATTTCACTACTTTAAAGAAAACCTAAGCAGCAGAAAAGAATAAAGAGAAAGTAGCTATGTAGTACACAGGAGTGGAATTTTATGATAATAAATAATCTTAAAAAAATATATTAATTTGTATTTATTTTTTTATTTCATAATAAAGGCAAACATTGGCATTAATTATTAAAAGTAAGAGATTTAAAAACACATAATTTAACAGTAGTTTATTTATGAGATACTGTATAAATACAAAAAATTGTTTAAATTATAGTACAGGAGAATCTTTTCTTTTACAACATCCTGTAATAAAATTAACACATCATTCCTATTATATATTTGGTAAAAATAAACGTAATTATTTTGATATGAATGTAGAATAAAAATATTCAGTTAACGACTGTTCTGTAATGCAGTTATGTACTTGATTAGGTCTTCTCCTACTGGACGAATGTGTAAATCAGTAACCTGTAATCAGATATATTATCATCAATTTAATTCGGTGCAAAGAGAATCAAATGTGTTATCATCAATTTAATTAGGTGCAAAGAGAATTTTGTAGTCAGATTTTAGAATTACACAATACTGTAATTTTCTAACTTAACAATTGTTATATTGAAATACAATTTAAAATATTAAAACAAATTCCTGGTTAGATATAAAAGCTAATTTTATCAATCTTATTTTCTCACAAGAGGATTACCTCTTTCAAAGATTGCCATGTAATCAGAACAGGTACTAAGGTATGTACCTCAAATTGGTATACCTGAAGTAAAATGTGCTGTTATCTACAGGAAAAGAAAAAGTAGTCAATCTGACGGAGTGCTGCTAGTAAGTTGTATAGACTACAATGTTTATGGTGCAATACAAAATACAAAATTAAATCCAAAAAGCAATATTTATTTTACAAAAATATTTTTGTTTGGTCTTGAATTTTTATGTTCTTCAGTCAGGATTTGTTCCATGATGCTCCAATTGATCTGCACAAAGAGTTTAGACCCTCTAGAGCAGTCATGTCAAAGATACGGCCCGCGGGCCGCATCCGGCCCCCGGGCTGTATCAATACGGCCCGCGATCGCAATGTGTTATAGAAAGAAGAATCATGTTTTTTTAGAGCTTTAAGACTTCACTCGATTCCTCTAAGGAAGTTTTAAAATGCGCACAGTACATTTATAAGTAATTTTAAGGGCAGCGCGTGCCTAGACAAACGAGAGAGATAGACAGTAACGCCATCTCTACCTGACATCAATGAGCTTGTCAAAAACAAGAGAAGTCAGGTATCTGGATCCTCGAGCTCAAAATAATTATCAACATTTATAACTTTGATATGATTTTTAACAACCGTATATTATATACTATACAATTAAATAAATAAAATGTTATAATAATTCAGTACATTTTTTGTTATTTGAATCTGGCCCGCCTACATATTCTAAATTTAATATATGGCCCTCTGTAAAATTGAGTTTGACACCACTGCTCTAGAGTAAATTTATTTGTATCATTTCCTATCATATTTCAATCATTTGAAGGTTTAAAGGTGGAAGTACAAGTGAACCGAACTATTTAAGTACTTCAATGTTGGAAGTACAACCCTTATGTCAAAGTTACAACTACAAAATTTTGAGTTGCAGAGGCCTTTAGTTCCATTTAGTTAGAACTTTATAGTATTACTTGTTTTATCACAATCTATCCAGGACTACAACACAGAGGTATTGTCTCCTCCTACTTGGATCTAATTATCTTTTGATTACTTTGATAAAAGAAAAGGGTGCTCTAAAAAGTCATTGGTGACAGAAGAATGTTTAAAAGATTGGGTTAACAAGTGAAGATGTAAAAAGATTAGAGATGTATTGAGGATGAGGATGACGGATTTCTTAAGTAGTAATGATAACTGAAAATTGATTGTCCAAAATCTAAATGGAGTGACACACATAAAAGATCACATAAAAAAGAAATGAATGAGTATTAGCAAGAAAAGAAAACCATCAGAAATATGAAGTTAATTTTTGTAGCCCTCACTATGCTGAAAGGAACAAAAAATACACAAGTACCAGTATTTAAAGTTATAAAATGGATAGGTAAATATTGTTATTATACTGGTAAAATAAACAATAAAAGAAAGAGTTATGTATTAATTATAAATAATTGTAAATTTTATAAAAATTACCAGCATGTGTCATAGACTTTTGTAAAATACAATGTTGTAAAACAAAATTATTATAGTAATTTATTCATTATTGTTACTATGCATTAAGATTCATACATAATTTATTAACTATTACAATTTAATAGAAAAAAAGGTTTACCTGTGCAGCAGGTGGCATTTGCAAACAAAAGATAACTGCCTCTGCAACATTCTCAGATTGAAGATATGGGATGCCTGCAGGTATCTCAACACCTGCTACTCCGAATATTTCTGTCTGAACTACACCAGGGCATATTGACTGCAACATTAATGTTTACTGTGTAAGTACTAAGTACAATATTTTTTTTAGTAGTAATAGTTCAAGCAGCTGTAGAACAAACACATTAAATTAACAGTTTTTAAGACAATGGTTACACTGACATAAACAGCGGAATTCTTGCAGTTTAATAGTACTATCGGTAGAATGGTAGTCAACTAGTTCTACTGTTTACAGCAAATAAGAAATCATTAATTGGCCAAATTTAGGCTCATTTTTACTGTAATTTAGTTAGAATCAAGAACTTTAATCATCAAATAACAGTTATCAACATGAAACAAATTTGTTTTTTCTAGATAGACAATTAGTTACTGTTAATGCTAGCCTACATGCACTTGAAAGTTAAAAAAATAAATGTTTGAAGATGAGTATAATATTGTTATGTACTGTACACCAGCTTAGACAATAGTGTTTTCTCTAGGTAATGGTGTTTTATGTTAGTTGTAAACCACCTCATGAATCCACATGAATTAGACCATTCTAAAAAAATAAACTATAAATCCAACAAAGGTAGATAAGTATCCTTTACAAAAGATTTATTATGTCATATTTAATAATCATCACTACTGGCTTGCATTATGTGAAAATTATAAATTGTATTTTTTTCTGAGACTGTAACGTATGAGTATTGCATTGTATTCAGTACATTCTGTTTTATGTTCAGTACACATCCTATTTATTTCATTATTCTTTTCTTTTAATACTTACAGTTACTTTAATGTTAGAGTTTGACATGGCTAATTCAACACGAATCCCTTCTGTAACTGCTTGAACTGCTCTTTTTGAACCAGCATACACTGCATAACCTGGCAAGGGTGAACTCATGTGTGCTGCAATGCTAGAAATGGTAACAATCAAATATGTAATTAGTACAGTAATGGTATGCTCAGAATTTCCCAATTAACAACAGATAATCAAAATTAAAATATAAAACAAACTTATAGTTTACCAGCTTGTACTAGGGAAGCTTTGAGATTTCAGTGCTGTACAAATGATTTTTTTATTAAAAGAGAAAAATTTGAGTTTAGAAGGATCAAAATTTAGTTTTTAATAATTAATTGTGAACTGCTTCAAATTCAGAAAGTGTTTATAAAACATTGTAAATCCTTTCTTAATTATCAACTTCTACAAATTTGTCACCCATTTAGCGTAGATTATTACAATTTTCTTTAAAGTTCTGTTTGATGCACTGTAGTACTGATTCTACAAAAACAAACAATGGATGGAGATTTTACTTCAGAAAGTAAAATATTTTAAGTAGATTCAAAACACTATACCACAAACTGTGTGGGCATACATGAGAGTGTGTCATTGGAAGATTTCTACTTAACTAATTTGTTAAAAATCTGAAGAGTATTACTTATTTTCTATTGACTACTATTTTTCATCATTGTGTAATACTGTATTTAAAAATCTATGGTGTGCGTTTTCAATTGGAGCTTTATACTGTGTTGTTTAGGTCATCAACCAGGAGTAAGGTGGTTAACACTTGCCTTCTCCACGGACTGGAAAAGTATGCTTATTAACATACCAGGCCCTCTGAAAATCATTTACTTTCCACCTCCAAATGACACCTTCACTTCTAGAAGGCATAATATTAGAACAAAAACCAATAGAATTAATAGAGAATGAAACCTTTTTGAGGGAAATATTTGAATAACTAAATGAATTAGAACAATGGTCAATGAAGGTTTAGTAAATTGAAGATTTATTTCCTGATCTAAGCTTAACAAAATTGAAACAAATGAGGAAATTTCAAATATTCCAAGGGGTTGTTCTCTAAATATAATTTTATTTATGAAAAAACTAGCAGGATTTCACCAGACTAAAACACCTAGAAAGATACTAGATCAATGACTCAAAGGAATTTTGAAGGTGATTGCTGAGAAGACATGGAGAGTGAAGTCAAGCACGAAGACAATTATTTGAGAAGCCATTACTATGAAATCTCTGCCCACAAGGTAATTTATCGTGCATAAGAGTAATAGGGAATAATGATTGAAAACAAAGTAATTTTTACCTGCTTATATTTATAATATGTCCATTGTCAATATTGTGTGTTTTCATCGATTTGAGTGCTTCTCGTGAACAGATTGTTAATGCTAGTATATTAACATCAAGTACATCCTTCCAGTGCTGTGTTTGACCCTCTGTAACCAGCAGTAAAATTATAAAAATAATTATCCATGAAACTTCAAAAATTCAAATATAAACATGATTTGTTTAATAAATTACAGAAGCATATCTGGAATTACTATATAACATACCTGCCAATGATTCGTAGGTGCAAAAATATATTATTACAATAAATTTAAACACGACTTGTTTTATTTTCTAGTTAGTATGCTTGTTAAATTACTTATTTTTAGGTTTTTCAAACACTATCCAAATCAAATATATTTTCACTGCAGATTATTTTGTACCTACAAAAGTTTATTCTTCTGTTGCTGTCTTAGTTTTGTAAGATATTTCCACATTTTTTTTTTGAACTTTCAGTAAGAAGATTAAAATATCAATTTTTTACTCAGTAAATGTAAAACAAAAGAAAGGCCAGCAAAGTGTACTTCGTAAATTAATCATTAGGTTATTTTCTCATTATTAGAAGAAATCCCAATGTTGATTTTTTATGATAAAAGTGTCTACTAAAATAAAAAGAAATTTGTCAAATGAAAGCCAAACATGACAAGTTATTTATTTTAATGTAAGGGTGAGAGAAGGCACGTTACTTGTTGACAAATGACAGGAACTGTTTAAGTATTTACTGGGTGAGACTCAAGAGAACCACAGGAAAAATTTATTGTTATTATTTTTAACATTAATGAACAAAGGCAAAAGCAAGAGCTTGTTATCTTGAAAGGATGCAGGCAAACTACATCTTAAAAAAATAATTGAATTAATATAAAACCTTCTTTATAAAGTTACAAAAAAATAAACTTAAGTAAAAGAATTTTGCTATAATCGTACTACAAGTTATGATACACTGAAATGATTACCAAAAAAAATTCTGTAATGATTCATCTAAGTGTTTGTAAAAAACACTTGATGAAGGTGCACTAAACAAATTTGGTAATGATGGTTAATTTCACTTAAAATTTTATGAAAAATATAAATAATCATAAAAATATAATAATCCTCTTATTAGTACTAATTTAGTTTATCTTTAGTACTAAGTTACTTCGTACTAAAAATTTTGTAATGAATAATAAAATAATTTCAATCAGTTAAAATTATGACATAATAAAACGAGTTAATTACTTTAGTCATATAAAAGAAATATAATATTTTATTATGCATAGTTATTTTTAAATTTGTAATAGGTTTCATTTTTTATTTTAGCTAATTATATTTATCAGATATATCGAATTGCATATTGTAAGTAATCAATGTCATTTATAAATAAAGTATTTTAATCATTATGCACAATGAACGTTATTCGATAGCTATTTTTATCTAATGGGTGTTTGAAAAAGAATGCAACCATAACATTAAGAAGGTAGAAGTAACACACAGGTAAATTTCATGTCTCCTTACATGTCAGTTTCCATCACTGTAATCAAGGTTAACAGCTTGTAACAACTGAAATGTCATTTTGTGCACCAGTGCAATTCCAGTATCCATTTATCTCAATAGTGTCAACAATATTGTTTTCAAAAAAAAAAGTTTGCTTCTTCTTAAGACTTATTTTGCTTATAAATCTTACAAATGATTAAAAAACAAGTTTCAGTTAACATTTCACAATTCTACTGTTCCAAATAAGTCAACAATCTTGAGTTTGTAAATAAATTTTGTCAGATTGGGACTGTACAAGATCGCACAAGCACAGATTGATCCATCATCAGTGATAACCGTGGAAGTTTTGAAGAATGTTAAGAATGTTTGACTCGCTCTTCTGGAATATTGCTAAGAAGTTATCTTAATAGGCTAGGATTTTACTATCTACTGCTTTCAGGGCTACTAAAAAAATATATTTGCAAGCTTACTGTTTTGGTGTTATGCATGAATTGCAAGAAGTAGATAATGGAAATCATTTAAAGGACTATTGTTGGTTTCGTTCTCTTGTCGATGAAAATGGTATTCAGGTGTTGGATCATGTTTACATTAGTGATGAAGCATGGTTTCATTTTGATTGCTATGTTAATAGTCGAAGCTGCCTAATATAGAGCACTGAAACCCTCATTTGTTTCACGAACGACCATAACAAGCATGTAAAGTTAGTGTTTGGTGTGTGATCACTCAGCGTTGTTTATAGGAGCTTCTTTTTTTTTTTTTTTTTGACAAATCAGTTGGTGCTGTGTTTATTCCGACTTAATCCATGGAATGATAGATTTACACAAGCAAGAATGTTTCTTGGAGCAGGATAACAACTCAACTTGCTGTACTGCCGATGACATGTTAAACAAGTTACAGAATTTTTTTTGGCCATAATTTGATATCGAAAGGGTTGAGGCCTCCAAGCCCTTAGATCTTACATCAGTAGCCTTTTCTTTAGGGGTTATTTAAAAAAAGCGGTTTCATAAAACAATCCTCATACACTTGGCTAATAGAAGGTGAACATAGAACGTGAGATTTCTAAAACTAATGAGCAAACATCACAAAAAGTGGTTACAAATGTTATGAACCTTGTATGAGTCTGCATGCTTGTCACAGGGAATCATTTTTATAATTTATTATAAACTAATTAATATCAGTTTCATTGTATTATGAGTATTGTTAAATAAAATTATGACTACCTATTAAAATAAATTTCATTAATTTAATATTTTTGTACTATATTCATGTTTTCTAAAAACGAGTTTGTCCTTTTATATTTGTTAAATATAGGCCTGGTAATAAAAATATATGTCATTATACATTCCAAACCAATATACATTCAATAAAATAAAGGTATTTTTTAATAAAGCTAACTGTTGAGAAAATATTTGCTGATAAAATATCACTTCTTTGTAGTTCTTTGAAATTCCATAAGATAATCTATAACATAATTTAACTGAAAGCGTTTGTTAAAGTACTACCATATTTTTCGACAAAATCTACCTACTGCTAGTTAGATAATCTTTACTGCAAATAACTTTATTCTGCCAAAAGCTTAAACCATTACTAGTAATTTAGTGTTTTTTCATCAAAAATTTGTTTCAAGGTAATTTAAATTCAGTGGGTGGAGCTGCAGTGTTACGTCTTTGTTGGCTAATTGGATAGGCTCCATTGTCCATCTATAAAATTATTCACTACCATACTGTGTAATCATCCTTTGTATTCAGTAATATAGGGATATGTTTTTCAGTTGTACTGTAATAACATTAAATAGGATAAAATTTCTATAATAGATTTTTTAAAAAAGATTACCTCCATGGCGTAGTGGTTAGTGTGCTAGGCTACAAAGTGAAAGGTCTTGGGTTCAATTTCCAGGGATCTTGAAATTATTGTACATTAAAACCACCAATTCCACAACTTGTGTAACTTGATAATGCCAAGATATTGATACAAACAAACAAAAAAATACAAAAATTACTTCCTTATGCGGTATTCAATAGAGTCAGAAGGTTTTAATTTGTTTAGCTCCAGAGGCAGCCAAGAATTGATCCTGTGATTTTCTGATTTGAACTGAGCAAAACAGTCTAGCACTCTAACTACTGAGCCAAGGAGAAAGCCACACTTTTTCACTCTTGTAACTCAATTATATTTAAAATTAAACCATGTTTTTTTCATTATTATTGTCATGAGCTACCACATTGTTATGCTTAAAATCTACCCAGTTCAAATTTAAATAATTTTCTTTTACGCTTAATAATTCTAACTTCAGTATTTTATCATACAGAAAGATGATTATGTTCTAAAATAATTTTCTGGTTAAGTAATATCAAATAGGTAAGTGACCAATTGACAGTACATTAATGTGTTAAAATTAATTCCTATACTGCATGAATAAAAATACAGGTGAAATCAGCAAATCATATGGGTAGTTATTAAAATTTTATACTATTTTTAGTAAAAACTAACACAAAAAAAAACAGAACAAAAAAATTACAGATATCAGAACATGTACTATACACACAACTTCATTTATCTATTCAATAAATAAAAAATTTAATACATCTATTACCTTCTACAGTGTCAATGGCTGGTTGTAAACCTGCATTGTTGACTAATACATGTACTCCACCTAGATTTTTTTCAATCCACTCGAACGCAGCAAGAATGTCATCCTCAATTCGGAGATCTGTTTTTACTGAATGAAACGTTCCTTTCTTACCTTCCAACTTACTGGCCAGTTCCTTTGAATAAAAAGATATGATTAAAAACAGAAAATTTATTTATTATAAATTCTTTTTATACTTAAATTTATATCATTCATAATAATCTATAGTGGTCATAACAGGCAGGTGGAGAGTTAAATTATTTGCACTCGATCTGCTAGTTCCAGGGCTACAAAAAATAGTTAAGTTTTTTATGACATGGTTAGCCAATTATATTACTGAAGCATTGAAGGATAGAAGAGGTAGAGGTGTAAAAGACACTAGTCAGAATTATCTCCCCTGAGAGTAATGAATTTTATTACCCAGTCATACCCTGTGGTGAATGAAGTGAAGGTGTCATTTGCAGGGTGGAAATTAGATTGTTTTCAGAGGGACTGGCATGCTGATAAGCATACTTTTCCACTCAGTGAGGAAGGTAATGGTAAACCACCTCACTCCCCATTTTACTTAGTTTACCTCTGGAGATTCAAACCAACCTTTCAGCTATTGACCTAAACAACACACACACACACAGTAATCTATAGTTATTATTTTTTAATTTTTGTTGTTAATCAACACTTCAAGAAAGTTGCCTTAAAAACTTTTGGTGTCATGCGAAACTTTCATTTATGATTTACATAAAATTTCTGCAATATTCTTAAAATAAAATTATGGAAATGGCAAGAAAGTTAGAATATAAACATGTTTATATACTGTGACAAGATATGTGATAGAATATTATTTCTACATTTATTCTTGTTATTTTCTTCGTGTTTCTTCATCAACGGAAGAGCAAAATAATGTATAAAGAGAATAAATAAAATACATTTTAAAACTACAGTTGTTTTACTCTTGTTACCATTATCTTATTAAACCCCAGTTTGATGAGGAGTTATGTCAGTACTAATTCTTCTCAGACATGCTGATATTAGATATTCCAGTCATTTCTGGTACAGATTTCAGTTTGTCAATTCTCTACTACTGACAAAATTTTTAAACATCACTAATTTAGTAACTATAGTTCTAGTAACAAAGCATACTTATAAGCATCCATAACATAATGTTAATGTTCATATTTTTTTCTTTTAATGTTTTACAAATTCAGGTATCTTGATTTTTTCTTTTTGTAATGTATGTTTCTAAAACCGTAATTTATAATTATACTGTACCTTTAAGTTATTTTCTCTTCTTGCTAGACCTACTACAATCATTCCATGATCAACTAAAGATTCAGCAATTGCAGCTCCAATACCGGAACTGGCACCAGTTACTACTGCCACTTTACCTACCCAACGGTCCATTGCCTAATACACAAACAAAATAAAAGTGAACATTTTTATCATAAGAATATGTGCTTCTCATGTCTATTTTTTTTTTAATCTAATAAAATATTTTATTATTCAAAAAACTAAACTAATGCATTAAACATTCTTTAAAAGAAAAATATTATTATTATTATTATTATTATTCAGCTACCCAGCTCCTTGAATTGCAAAAAAAAAGCATTTTGGAAAGTCTTTTTCATATCAGCTGACAAATCTTACTGTTTCCCAGAGTGAGGACATGCATGAGCGCACAGGCATGTTATATTATAAAGAGTGTATTATTACATGATTTATAAATCATTAACTTATAAATAACATGAAAGATTCTATGGGTATCTGGTAAGGATGCACTGAGAAAGACTTACAAAACATACATTTACAAAGCTGAAAGAATACAACTACAAACCAAGATACAGTAGTTCAAAGACAGAGAAAAAGATCTAAAGACACTAAAATATATAGATAGAGATGTACTAATTGATAGAAATAAATTCAGAAATAAAATACAAGAACTTAAAGACTTTCCTGAGGAAAGAGAAAAGAAAAACAATATACTGAAGTGGGGTGTTGAAAGAAAGCATTATTGGAATTAAAGAAGAAAAACATGGGAGGAACTCAAGCTACACAATAAGGGCTCAAGCATAAAATCTGAAGGAGGTCTAGCAAGAAAATTAAGTTCATTTATGATTACCGTAATCCTAAGTTGACTGAAACTAAAATAAAAAACTAAGAATATTTTATGAATAGGATTTCCAGGCTTTTAGGTAAAGTAAAATTCATAAAACGCATTTAAACATTTTATTAAGTTTCTTGACAAAAAAGAAAACAACAGCAAGCCTAAGAACTCTTTATAAAATAACAGAAAGTGTGTTTAAAAGTACCACTACCTTATTTTTCTATGAGTTCTGTCTACCACCAGCATAATAATTTTGTCCGTAGCTAAGTTATTTAACCAAAAGCTCAAACCATTGCCACAAAATTTTGTGTTTTTTTATCAAGTAACTATTTATTTCAATGTAATTTGAATCCAGTGGGTGGAGCAGAAGCATTATGTCTTTGTTAGCTAATTACATAGGTTCCTTTGTCCATCTATAAAATTACTAACTTTGGGGTCTAATAGACTATATTCATAATCATTTACATTCAGTAATACAGTAGTATCTGTTTAATACGCTCACGGCTAAAACGATTTTCTGTTTAGCACGCAGTTTTCATGAAGTCCCTTACTTAATAAGGTAAAACGTGTAGGCTATATGTTTCCGCTTAATACGCATTCAATCCCGCCTAATTCGCGCTCAAAATTGATAAATATTTTAAAAATAAGTAATATAAATTTCGTTATTTGGTTATTAGTTACAGTATGTATGTACATAAATATATTAGTGGTGTTATTTGTTAGTGTGGTTTTTTTTTAATTAAACGTGACGTTCAAAAAAAGGAATAGACTATATCTTTACGTATATTTATGTAGTAAGCACATAAATAACCTGTTATTAATATTTTCTCACATAAGGCAGAATGTTAAAACATACAGTCTTCTGCCTTCAATAATAATTCCTTTAAAAAGCACTCTCTTAAGATTGGTCTTGGCCGCTTCTTGGCTTAGACGATTTTCCGCCTAAGACGGTAATTTGTATCGGACCCATGAAAATCGTATTAAGCGGGTTATGCTGTATATGTATATATTTTTCAGTTGTACTGTGATAACAATAAATAAGCTAAATTATTGTAAAATTTTAGTATAAAACTACTTCCACGGCGAAGCGGTTAGCGAGCTATCCTACAAAGAGGAAGGTTCAGAGTTTGACTCCAGACTGGGGTCTGAAAGTTATTACCCGTCAAAACCCCGTTCCATCACTCACAGTATTTTCTAATGATCACGATGTTGATGTAACTTTAATTAAATTATAAAGATTACGTAGTAAAAAGCAAATAGATTATTTCTTGATTGAATCGAGTTCTTAATGACATGTAATAATCAGGTACAGAAGCTACTATACTTAAAACTAAAGTTAATTTGATTTGAATTCGTAAAAAATAAGTAAAAAGTAAGGAGATATCAAAAACCACGCGACTTCATTTTCATGTGTTTATGTAGATCTCTGTACGTTTAGTAACTGTGTACCGCTAAACAAATAGTAAAACTTTTGGAACAACCTTCGTTACCTATTATAATACTTACGCTGATGATACTTCCTGGTTAACAAGCAGATCAAGGTCATATCCACAAATTAACAATGTTGTTCATTCAAGTTGTTTGCAAAAAATAAACTTGTACAGAGTATGCTATTTAAATTATATAGTTAGTTCCTAAGCCTACTCAATTAATTTATTTTAAGCATATTAGTCAGTTTCCGATTTTCAGAACAATCTGTTCCTTATCGTAGCAAACGTAAGTATTTTATTATCATGAGTTAAAAAATTTTATAATCAAAAATGCATGTACCCTATTAGATACCGCCTAGTGTACTTTGATTGAACTGTAATTTTAGTAATTTAATGAAATTTTAGGACTAATAAAATTTAAATTTTAAAGAATCCATATAATTTACTACAAGAGGGGTCCGAGTCCTGAAAGAAGTGAGCTTGCGCTCCGGATGAAGACGTCGTAGCTAGACTACCTTGTCGTTCGGAGAATTGGATGAAAGGAACTTTTTTTTGAATTTTTCTTTATTTGGAATTACAGATGATTAATTGGGGGAAAGATGGGCTCGAAATCGGGATAACAGCGAGAACATTGCCTTGGGAAGGGGAGCTTTTTCTAGTTCGGAGTGTTCTTAGCTAGTAGAAAATATTTATATGGATGTTTGTAAGGAGTCTATAAAAATCGTGGAATGGCTGTTTAATCTTTACTTGGGGCGGGCGAGGTATCGTGTAGATTTCTCTGACAGCTGGCTGTACAGAGCGTTGACCGGAATGGACTACAAAAGGACAGATCTAATCATAATATCTAATTTTCTAAAGGTAGCCTTTAAAAATTTTTAAAAATTAAAAATTTTAAAAGGTAGCCTTTAAAAAAATTTTAATGGTAACCTTTAGAAAATTAGATATTTTGGAGTTTATTTTACATTGCATTAGCTGCTTGAGCTGGGGTAACGAATCTGGAGTTTGCCACTACCGAAGTCCATAGTCAAAGTCAAAGTACGCAGTCAAAAATTACATTTTCTTTAGAAATTTAAATTTCACGAAACCTTCACCGCTAACATGTTACTGATGTAAATAACAAAAATGTAAATTACAAAAGGCATGGATATACAATGTCTAGTAGCATAATATTTAATTATTGGGTGGTTTCATAGAAGACTGAAAGTTACTCAAGCAATTAAACAATTTTGTCAAACAAAATAAATGCATATCAGTTTAAAACAATTACATAAGGAAGTATAAACATTTGTGTATTAACCATGCAAACTCAATATTTTTTAGATCTATTTTCCCTGTAACTATTTTAACGTAGTTTCAAATAACAAACTAAGTAATTCAATAGACTTCTTCAATGTAGACCATCTTTATCGGTTAATGCAATTATTAATAAATTTGAGTTAGTCACTATAGTAGTTAAATGACCAGCCTGTTGGTGAAGTGGCCAGCGCAACTGACTTCTCTTCTAAGGGTCCCAAGTTTGATTCTCGGTCAGACGTTTTGTATTTTATATCTATCCCGGTCATCTTTTTAATGGTTTTTCACCACGTACCATTACCTAAGCACAAGCTAACGCTTATTTACGCCATCTCATTCAATAAAAAAATAAATTACTAAAATTAAATTAAATGTTTCATGAAATTGTGTCCATTTTGCCGCAAGCAACGGCATTATTTTGTTACAACAAAATAAATAAGGAATTTATTTTTAACCAATCTTGTAAATATAGGAAAGAAGATAGTAAACTATAACCTAAGTTTCTTAAAACAAACTCAGATTGAAAATATCTTTTTTTAAATTGCGCCACGCAAATGTATAATTATTTATAAATTTTAAGCACTACATTTAAAGCTACTTATTATTATTATATGCTACACATCAGGTTAACGAAGAAACAATAAAGATTCAAAGTATTAAAAATATTTTCAGATGTTTTTTCTAAGTTCTCTTCTCCCTTGAATACGTGGGAGATAATAGTTCGCCAAGATTTATAAAAAACAAAGTTTTGAATAGTTACGAAAATGTTTAAAATTAACATCAATGTTTTAATAAGCATAAACATGTTTCATCACATGTTTAATTACGTGCTAATTAACATGTGCTAAATTAACTTTTAAATTTAGTATTTTACACTATTTTTAATAGAATAATCTATTGGTGAACATAATTCATAAAAGAATATTAAACGAAACCTTCATTTTTATATTCATAATTACTTTGATCCTACATTTAAAAAATCGAAACGTTTATGGAAAATACAATATTGAATAAAATAAACATTTCAAATAAATTTACAGAAAGTAACGTTTTTATGTTTAAGTAAAAAATTATATTCTGATCTAAATTTGTTTTTCTTAAGGTAGGCCTAATACCAATTAAAAGGTCATTCAAATTGAGCGATAATTTACTGATTAGATATAAAAGTAATTTAAAAATTTTTACGCTTATACATCCAATTAAGTTAAATTTATCAAGAAAAATTGGCACAAATAATTATGAGTCAACCTTCACCTATTAATAATTAGCGGTCCTTTGCAATTTATTATGCATTGCAGTAAACCACTGTTCGGAGTATATATTATACGCCTCCGTAGCCGGTCTAAGTATAACAGGCTGCCGGTTTACGCCCATATGAGTTACGAATCCATAGATCAGCAGACACGGAAATTGGCTAGTTACATAAAATCCCATACATAACGTTATTTGCTTTACTATGCATCGTGATTCCTTTTTATATCATGCTAATATTCAACCAAAATTAATACAGTACTTGCAAAAAGCTGGTTATCAGATTTAAAGTAAGTTTCACTCACACAATGAATATTGGGGAATATACAAGGTGTGGCTATTAAATAACGAGACCGAAGTTCTAAAAAATTTTATTTTAATCACTTATTGTCACCTTCAATATACACTCCTTCTCTATCCCTACAACGCTCCATGCGAATTTTCTATTGTTGGTAACAGTACTGGAAGTCATCTTCTGTCAGTTCCTTCAGGACACGTGCCGCTTTCTCTTTTACAGCTTGCACAGACTCAAACCTTGTCCCTTTTAATGCAGATTTCACCTTAGGGAACAGGTAGAAGTCACATGGTGCAAGATCTGGTGAATAAGGTGGATGTTCTAACACTGAGATGCTGTATTACTTGACTAGGAACCTCTTGACAGAAAATGCGGAATGAGCTGGCGCATTGTCTTGATGGAGAACCGATAATTTGTCCTTCCACATTTCGGGGCGTTTTTTCCTTACTCTTTGACGTAGTTTAGAAAGTACCTCAAGCTAATAATATTGATTAATTGTTTGACCTTCAGGAACCCATTGAAGGTACACAATTCCATGGGTATCAAAAAAAAAACAATCATCATTGCTTTAAATTTTGACTTGCTCATTTGAGCTTTTTTGGCTCTCGGTGATTCGGCTCTGCCAATGCATGGATTGGCGCTTCGTTTCCAGATCATAAGTAAAAAACCACGTTTCATCACATTTTATTATTTTCTACCTGTTCCCTAAGGTGAAATCTGCATTAAAAGGGACAAGATTTGAGTTTGTGCAAGCTGTAAAAGAGAAAACCGCACGTGTCCTGAAGGAGCTGATAGAAGATGACTTCCAGCACTGTTTCTAACAATGGAAAATTCGCATGGAGCGTTGTAGGGATAGAGAAGGAGTGTATATTGAAGGTGACAATAAGTGATTATGTATAAAATAAAAATAATTTTTTTTACAACGTCAGTCTCGTACTTTAATAGCAACACCTCGCAGTAGCATTGATATGAATGGAGATACGTTGAACAAAAAGTTTTTTTATTTCTCCTTCATGAATATCTTCTCAAGCCAAGTTTATGCAGGCTGGGTAAAATATGCTGACAGAGATTTTTTGGGGAAAGATCTAATAATATCGAAACAGCTTCCTTGATTAAAATAGCCTTCACATTTCAGAAAAATGTTTGATACATTCCATGGTTTTGTCATAGATTTACAGTGGTACAACTGTGTGTACCTATAAAATGTTTACTGAATAAAATTTTGAGAAAGATTAAATGTATAATAATTAAAATTAAATATTTTAATTAGGGGTCTACCATTTTAATAATTTTTGTTAAACTTTTTCGTTCATAATGTTAATATATTATTCGTTAATTCTTTTTAAATAATATTGTTTTAAATGTTGAATAATAAAGTAAAAAAAACTTTTTATGGTGACTTTAAATCTAGAGTTCGAAGAGTGAAGTTTATAATTTTGTGTAAATTGCCAAGGGCCTGAATTAATCCAGCTAATAATAATCGTCAAATAACATATTAATTAACATAAATTTCATTAAATAGTTGGTTTTCATTAAACAAAGCAAGTGTTAATCCATCTGACTTTATATATTAATAAAATTTATATATTATTTTCTATAAAATTTTCAGATTAAAATATATTTACGTGTTACAAAATAACCACCTAAAGTAGAACGTGACAGATTTTGATGTATGTTATTCAGCATCGTTGTTGACCCGGTGAGTTTCAAAGTAAGTACAGCTCTGGTGAGGTATTATTCCATTAAAAAAAATTATTCAGACAATACTAAATGTTTTACTGAAAAACGAAATTCGGAAAGCCAACGATGAATATTCTACGGCTATTCACTTCACCAATAAAAAAATACTCGTATAATAGAACTACAATTTTTAACACCTTGTAAACGTATTGAAATTCTATGAGCACCAAATTTTTATTCACTAAATTAACTTATATGGCAATCACTCGTGACACGAGAAACTTGCGAGTAAGGATTTATCAAATAGTACCTTGTTTATTGTAACAACATACTTAGAAAAAGAATCGCAGCTGAAATTAAAATTACAAATAAGATTTTTTAAATCTTTAACTTGAAACGTACGTGACCATACTTTTAAAATTATTCATATTTAGAATAAACAGACGAAGAGGTTCCACCAAGGGCAGAACTACAACGTATTGTTTAAATCAATGTTAATTTTTTTTATGATAACTTTTATAAAATATTTTAGAGATCGTCAAATAATCTTGAAACCGAAATATTATTTTTCTATTTTAATAGAGCAGTGCTCTCAACAAAAAGAAATAATAATTCGATGTTAAAATGTCATATTTTACTGCTCCAAACAAAAACAAAATTAATAACTTGGTGTTGAGATTGTATAACGATCACCAAAATATTTTATAAAAATTACCATAAAATTTTTAAACTAGTTGTAGCTACTATTTTATTTTTCCTGAAAATGAAAAACAAACATTTTAATTTATTTATTAGGCTAATATTTTGTTGCAAACAACGATACTTACAATAGATAGCTGCGGGGTTTGATTCACAGAAATGTTAGATGAAGCTCCAATAAAATGTATTGAAGTAGATGAAACGCAATTGAACAGTGAAGTCTGTCTCCTCGCTGATTAACCAGTTGTGAACTGTTCAGTTGATATGAACACCAGTCCTAACAAATTAGGCGTACACACTAAGTACGCTCTCTAGCTTAAGCACTACAACGCTGCCTATCTATATTTTTATGTAACACTTGACAAGAAGGATATGGTATAGGCTAACATACTACTCAAATAAGTTTAATTAGGAAGACCAGTCCCACTACTTTCTACTACTTTCTACTTCAATAAAAATAATTTTTTTCTCTGGCATTGACCTTGCTAACATATTCTCCGTTGATTGTTATTAACTCAATACTAAAATATAACTAATTCAGTTACAATTTTATAGTGCTAATAATTTTATAAATTGTTATTTTTCAATAAAATTTTAATAAATATGTGGAAATTTTTAAAATAAAACAATATAAAATATTTAATTTATAATACTCTGAAATTATAATGATTGTAAAATTATATTAGCTAAAATTCTAATTTAAAACGTGTTAAATATAGCCTACATGTTCTTTAAATTTTTTTTTTTAGCTTTTTTTGTTACCGAGACTACATTATTGACAACTACTCAATTTGATCGCTACTTTTCGCTGTATTTTTGAAGTGGATTAGGTATGAGTTTGAACAGGGACCCCCAGTAGAGTTTTTTCATGAATGGCTGTCAGCTGGTCACCATAAAAAGTCACTTTGCCCAACCGGCGTTACTTATAAATAATAGCGACTTTCTACCCCCTGACTGACTGGGCTGGCCCGGAGGCCTTAAAAAATTTAATTACATTTTTTTATATTGTAAATAAACAAAACAATGTAGAATTTTATTAAATAAAATTAATATTTGACGGCGTTCGTGGTGTAGTGGTTAGCTTAATAGGCTACAAAATGAAATGTCCCGGTTAAATTTCCAGCTACTGTAGTGTTTGAAAAATCTCGACATGTTAAAGCTCACTGATAATGTAGTTACCATTTTTATTATTGAACTACCCATTGAAGTCGCTTATGACTAAGCAGGTGATGCAACGTTAAATATATTTTTTTAACTAATTCACTCGTTCAAAAACCAAAATTAACAGCTAGAACGTCAACAGCTACTGTGGGTTATTGAACGGTGGGATTTAACTTGATATTTAGACCTTAGCTGGAAATCGGACCTGGTACCTTCCACTTTGTAGCTCGCGTGCTAATCATTACGCTACGGAGGCGGCCTCTGTTTTGAGTTTATACTCACAACTATGTAATGTGAAAGATCTTTCAAATATGTTAGTAGGTTATTGTAGAATTTGATAGAAGCATAGAAGGTTCTGGATTTTTTTTTTGTAACCCCCTGTTCTCTTTAAGTTAATTCTAAAACAATTTTTGTATCTAGTCGGGTACGAATGAATATTTTTATTTTTCAAAGACAAAATTTTTACAAAATTAATTTCATTCTTTTTTAGAAATAATGCACACTCATAATTTAATTGCATTGAAGTGTAGCCAACATAGTACATGGAGTTCTTTAAAAAGGGGCTTTCAAGAATCACTTCTTTTTATCCTAAAATGGCCCTAACAGCTTATTTCTATATCCTAACGACGGCATCTAATTTACCCAGAGATTTCCAAGATGTAACGTTGTTTTTTTAATTCTGAGAATAGACTACTGGCATAATAAATACATATTTAGAAGTATTGGCATTTTAAGCCGAAAAAATACGATTTAATTTCATTGCAAATAAGTTTGATATGACTGTCTCAGGATAGTTTACTGTTCAACATTACCTGCTCCTAAAAATTTTGTACTTCTTACGGTAGATAGTGGTACAGCCTATTTTAATAATGGAAATATTCGCACCTGAATTTTTCACTTTGTTATGGCCTTTGAAGCACCACAGTTTTATACTAATTCAGAGCAAGATTACTTTTTGCATCCAAGCTTATTAAAAGTTCTCTAGTTGCTATAATTTAAACCTTTGTCATCGGATGATGACATTGAGTGGTGTGGTGAAAACTTAACTACATAATAGCCGTGAAAGAACCAGTTAACATCTTAATGAGTTGGTCCTGAGAATGACCACTGTGTTGGTCTCGAGACGGGCGTAGGCAGCACATGGCTAGGATGACGGCTGCAGTAACCAGAAGGGCGGTAACTCTAGCCTTCTGCATTGAAGACAAATGGTTCGTCGGAATCATTGTCGACCGGCAACATAGTAGCTAATAAAAGAAGGCAGTGGTGACCATTCCCCTCCCCTAAGAACTGTGCTGCCGAGTGAACCCGGTGGCCGCAGGTGTGATGAGGCAGTCCTCCTCGTCAAACTGTAGGAAGTTGTTCTCGAGGAGTCGATGTGTTGGATGCCATCTGTTCTCTTGTCTCAGGTGTTGACGTATATTTGGTATGAAGATCCTCTTCATATCGTCACCCCACGTTCGGGCAACACGTGTCACCGAATAGTGACATTGAGTGGCGTGGGGAAGCCTTAAACATTTGGGGGCCCTGTAAAGGGCCGTTTAAGTTTGTATGTCTAGTTGGAAAGAGTCGATTGGTAGTCGACTGTGGCGAGCGTAGTCATTGTGACGGTCGAGGAAGTGGACGGCACGGCGCCTCAGCGTCCAGCAGAGACGTCACCTTCTTCTATCACAGTAGTGCGTCGATGGCTGCATAGTCGGGACCCGGGGGGCGCAAAGCTCGGTTAAAAGACCGTTGTGGCCATCGCTCGCGAAAACGGGCGATGACAGTCCCGGTCGATAGCTATTACGGAGTCGGGTCGGCAAACGGAAGCAATTTCTTTTCTTTTACGGGGTCGTCAATAGGTCATCGTCGGAGTCCGGTGACCGTGTGACGATTATTGTTGTCTGGTTGGAGCTGTAGAGAATGACGATCGGGCCCAATCCAGGGCGTCTTATATAGTAACCATTGGGGTGGTTAATTACTACTCCACTGCATTGCCGACAGAGGTCTGTCGGCATGTCGGAATCATTGTCGGACGGCAGCACAGTAGCTAATAAAAGGGGGAGACGGTGATAACTTGAGTATAGTTGTTGACAACCCTGAACGATACTACTGTATCGTTATTAGAGTTGTAACACTGAGTAGAACAAGAAAGTCAGGCAAATCATTAATAAAATTAAAAGCAGCAAGGATCCAAAAATGCTAAACTGTGTTAACCCCTCTCTAATCTGTAGAAAATCGGATTTATATTTTGTTTTAATTTATTACTAGTGTATGATAATTTCATGAAATTGTTCTCTATCGTTTAGATAGGATATGATCCTCACAAGAGATGAACCTCAATATTATCATACACATCAAGTTTTTGTTAACTAGTAAACCACGTGGGATAATTTCAAAAGTCATACATAATCAAAATTTTTTTAAAGAATTTTTTCCATCCATGAGTTCTAATAGGATCTCTAAGAGGGCCAGTTGCCACTTACAAAGTAGTTTCAAAGTAGACTTATCAAATTCACTTTATTTACTTTAACATAATGCGTACAGGCTACTCTGACAAGTTCAACAAGTCAAAAGTATTATAGTACTAGGTTCAAATCAAACACATGACTTCCATCACAGTACTACCATCATTGTATAGTTTTAATGATTGACTCTTGGAATAAATGTGCCGTTCACTTTTTTCTTTTATTTGGCACTTGAAACAAAGCAGTACAAGAATAATAACTAAATAACTGTCTCCACTGGTTAGGTATTTGTTATCTTAGCAAGCAAACCAAATCTGAATTTTATAATCAACTTCTGAATTAAGGATTCAACTTTCTTTAGCGGGGGATCAAATTGCTCCAGAGATATCCTCATGTCATAATTTGTCTAGAAGCCCATAAAATGCCCCAAGTAAACTTTTTTTGCTCACCCATTCTCAACCTATAACCTCTTTCATATTTCCTTATGTTCATTCAATTTTTGAAGGAAATTTTTCCACTACAATTTCACAAACTAAGAAGATAACATCAGCTGCATCTGGCTCCATGGTTGAAAACTGCCTACGCAGATCATTTCAGTGAGGTAGGATGGGCTGGTACTATAATAAATGTGAACATCTTTAAGTGGTCATCATAGTAATTAATTTCACCAAGTTGTATCAAAGTAGCCATCAGAATAACTAGTGGAATTTTATGGGGACAAAATGAAGCAACTTTTAAAAGTGTGATCAGGCCTTAAGTATTGAGAAATTGTTAAAGTCACTGTCGATTTATTATTACGTAACCTGTGTTATACATTTGAAACGAGTCCAAAACTGCATGGGCGTGGATACTCACATTTTCATCTCACCCTGTTATAATTATAATG
The DNA here is from genome assembly GCA_035578175.1 of Catonia carolina. NCBI lineage: Eukaryota > Metazoa > Arthropoda > Insecta > Hemiptera > Achilidae > Catonia > Catonia carolina. The sequence goes on along the minus strand of JAQMRL010000001.1, from coordinate 326,885,507 downwards.
CTTTGCATAAATTTTTATAGAAATGCAGTATTAGATTCATACACTTTTCCTTTAAAAATAAATTATGATTACTTAACAAAATAATTATCACAAATCAGAAAAAAAATACTAAGATACAATATTATTATACAGTATTATGTAACCTACCTACGCTGCCAGTGTCTTGTAAATTACTTAACTTATAATGAATCAATTAAGAGCTTGTCGGCCACCTCAAGTCGGCAACACAAATAATGAAGTCTGGTCTGTCCACCTACACATCAAAATTCTGCTCTAAAGTGGCAGCAACTTACAAGGTGTTACCATAACCTGTAGTATTATTATAATTATTATTATTTCAAATTAATGCTAAAAACAAACACAACTATAATAAACTATGATAAATACTCCCAATTTTATAATTTGGTTTACATTAACAATGATGGGATAGCAATTTGTTGCACAAACAAAATTAATATTAATGGTTGGTGAACTTTTTTTGGTTTTGCAAATTGCTGCTAATGCAAATGTTGAAGAGTGGTATATGAAAATAAGTGATAAATAACTGTCCGAATTTACCAAGAACCAAACTCAGAACCTATGGTGTAGAAGCTACTTGTATAATGGTTAGGGAAAAGATGCACAAAATTTTATAACAACAAAGAGACAAACAATTGCATCTGGTTACATGTAGTAAAGTATAAAATAACCATACAGATTTTTTTTACTGCAACTAGTTACTTAAAACTAACGAACAGTTTTTCTTTAGCAATAATATTAACCCTCCCGCACAATGTATATAATTATGCAGTCACCCACTGGTGCTAGCACTTATTTTCTAATACCACTTACACAGTGTTCTATAAAGATTAATTTCTTAAAACTCTAACTTAATCCTAAAGTTAATTTAAACATTAATGTACAACTTGGGTTAAAATATATATCAATATATAAGTTATAACTTAAAAGTGCTTAATATTATTTATAGCTAACCATTAGTATTAGTAACTTATATTATATGCATGACTTAAATGCAATTCACTCTTATATATATTTATATAATATAGTTTAACAATACTTTTATTAATATTTTTCTTAACTCACTAAATCTACCGGCTTAGTTCTTTTCAGTCACCTAACTATAACACTTTTACTAATATTTTATTATTTTTATTTATTGTTTTTTATATAACACTCTAAATCTACAGGTTTAGTCTTTTTCAGTCACCTAACTATTACACTACTATCCAACAGTTGAAGTGCTTCATCGTTGACATGATCGTGAAGTCTATCTTCATGTTTTCTGGCACACTTACACACTTCTTCTGCTGCTGTATTAACTTGCAAGTTACGATGGATGTCGCTGTTGCAGGCATTACCACACAGATAAAACAGAATTTCATGTTTCAGGCACAATTCTGGAACAAAACAGGCTACTTCACAATGAAATGACTTTAAAAAATGGATAAGGGACAAAGGAAGGGACTTATCTCCTTCACAACAGAGCCAACTTGAGCTGTCAGACAAGCTCTAAAGAAATATTTATTATTTAAATGATCTGATTATGCAGTGTTTATTGAATGTTGATAGGAAGCAATTCACATGAACAAATTGTTCCATCCAACCACTTACGTCATTGTCACTGGTCAATTACACTTCACGCGATTGAATGACTGGCAGCATACAAGTTGACATGCCTATTAATGATATCATTTCCTTAAAGTTCCAATGTGCCATCTACGGTAAAAAGTAAATTGTTAATAAAACACAGCTGCTTGTGGACAGGTATGTATTCCTGTTCTAAATCCATATGCATTACTTTCATCTTAAGGTGAAGAAATTTTAACACTATTGAAATAAATGAATAAGTGGCATAGAGGAGTAAGTACAATTTTTAAAAATTGCAAGTTAAAACAACAATAAGTAATGTTAAAAATGTAATTGGTATTATTTATTTTCTTATATAATTTTATAAAATGAGCTTGAGCATTTATGATAAAAATTAGCTTTTCAAAGTCAAACAATAACAACTTAACTTCACAATAAAAACATAGCAATTACTAGTGATTAAATCATTGCATAAAAGTACAAAATGTTGTTATGGTTCGAATACATGCAAATGCTTATTTTACCACACCTTGTACTAAAATTGGCATATATATAACTAATTTGGTAAAATAGATATAATAAATTTATTTTTAATACCTATTGAAAAAAAATATCAATTAACCACTGTCCTGTAGTTCAGTTATGTACTAGTCTTCTCCAGTTTTTCTCCAGTTGGAAGAATTTGTAAGTTAGTTGTCTGAAAATAAAATATAGTGTTAAATAAGGTACAAATAGTATGATACCTAATTTGTAATTAATTTATAGGTTACAGACAAATTTTTGTCAATAACAGGTCGGTGAGGTATTCAATTATTTGCTTCGATCTGCTCGCTCCAGGGCTACAAAAATTTATTATCACAAGGTCAGCCAATTATTTAGGTAACTGAAGTATTTAAAAACAGAAGAGATGGAGGTGTAAAAGACACGAGTCAGAGTTATCTCCTCTGAGAGAAATGAATTTCATTATACTGCCAGATCATGTGGTGAATGAAGTGAAGGTGTCATTTGCAGGGTGGAAAGTAGATGCTTTTCAGAGAGCCAGACATGCTGATAAGCATACTTTTCGACTTAGTGAGGAAGCCAAGTGCAAACCACCTTACTCCTCGTTTTACTTAGTGCAGCCTCTGGAAGTTCAAACCAGCCCTTCAGCTGATAACTTAGACAACAACAACAACAACATATAATTTTTATATTAAATTTCACAAAGGAAACCATTTAAATTATTCTGGTAAGAAGTAAAACTAGTTTTATAATAATCTTATTTTCTTGTAATTGGATTCCCACTAGCAAAGATGTCATATGATCAGAATAAGTTATTTTAAGGATTGTACCTAAGTTTAGTAGCCTATACCTGTAGCAAATTGTAGGTTATATGTACCTGCAGACTACAGGAAAACGAAAAATATTTTACTCATGGGAAAGTTCCAGATAATAGTGTGTAAAATGCTCATATTAATAGAAAAATAAAACAATTAAAGAATAATACGAAGTAGTAAAAAAAAGTAGTAGTATAATCTATCCTGAAATCAAATGGCTGGTGTTAGAATAAAATATGAAGCAACCAAGGAAATTGGAATGCCAAGAGGAGTGAAGCAAGGGCACATATAATCAGCCCTTGTTATTTCCGTGTACTTTGAAGCAATGAACGGCTCATAGACAACATAAGATAGGCAGATGATGCAGTAATACTATCAAATAACATCTCAGCTCTTTAAAAAATGATGTAACAGCTAAATAAAGATATTGATTTTTATGGTTTATGCAAGAACTTAAATAAAACAAAGTTTGTGGTAATATCCAAAATGAATTATGAGTTTGTGGTCATTAAATGAGATTGATGTAGTGAGCTAAACAATGGGTAACATTAGCATTAAAAAAGTGAAGAGATGCAGATATTTGGGGATAGTAGTAGGCTAAATGAGTATAATGATCAAACACCAGAAACAGGAGTAGTACGGATAAGAATGGCCAAAATAATTTTTATTAAGAAGAATTTGTTATGTAACAGGATCTAGGTATGGAAGTCCAAATCAGATTCATGAAATTCTACTTCTTTTCTGTTCTTTTATATGGAATAGAGGCTTGAACTCTTAAGGGGACCCGAATGTTCCATATAACCCCATGTTAACGTAAGGAAAATTTTCTCAGATGGGTTAGAGCTACAGCTTTGAAATTTTTTACACTTATTCTTTGATATTTTTTATAAACTTTGATCCATGGAAAATGTGATATGTTATTTAGATTTTGAAAAAAAAAAATTTTTTGAGAGGTCGATTTGAGGAGTAAACAATTGTCACTTAGAAGACCGTATCTTTTTTTATATGAAATATTTTTAAAAATCCATGGGTCAATATCTGTAAAAGTACAACTGAAATAACTCCTGAAAATTTCATTACGATAACTTTATCAGTTTTTGAGAAAATGTTCCTTAAGTGGTAAAAAATGTAATTTACGGGAAATCAAGAAAACAACTTACCTTGTAATTTTTTTACTTTTTAAAACATTCCTGCTTCATAATCTGCCATCTCTTCATCCTCACATAATCTTTTTTAGTATCTTTCTTTGTTTTCTGGCTTGTCTTTCAAATTCACTTATTTTCTTATCACCAGTTCTTATCCGTTCTACATCAAGTGCTTTCATAGCTTGCGCTGTATAAAGTCTCACATTGAAACCTAGTTTCTCTAATACTCTACATTTTATTATATTTCCTTCATTGAATACTCCCACACTATCATACACACCTAGACGAAGTGTAGTTAGCCTGACAAACACATTTTTGGGGACCCTAGTCCACAAAAGGTTATTAAAACTCTCATTAACATTTTGAGTTTTGCCATGCGTACACTTTGCTAAAAGTTGAGGACTAGATAAGTCTTTGAATATTGGCTTGATTGTATGCATTATAGCTGATGGGATAGAATGTTTGTGGAGATATTCAGTTCCACCACTTTTCATTTTATTGTACTTGCCCCAGGTGTTAGGGCCAGAAGGACACAGACCATGGCAAGGCTCCGTATCGGTTGACAATTTATGGAAATAAATTGCCCATACAGCACGCCTCATATTATCTATGGAATTTAAATTTCCTCTTATAGCTGACCCATAATATGATTGGATCTGATCAATCAGAGAATCAGTTAGCCTATTTTTCCCACCAATTCCTATACCGTCCGTAAGTTTTTGTCCCTTCATGTTCAGTTTTAGTTTCCGTAACCTGCAACCCATCCTTTTTTGGATGTGCCCAATACACTCAAGTTTGTCAATCTTCACATCTCCATACACATTAGATTCACACACAGCACTATAAGCCCTACTATCTCCATCTCCCAAGTATCTGTTATACATAACATCATACTTCTCAACTGAGCGCCTGAAAATTTCCATTTTACCTGCCACCTCCATTCCACCACTAGGCCCTTCATAATTAGCTGTACAATTAGGCTCGTGATTATTTTTATCTAAACAACAACAGAACTTTGATAGTATACTAACATCTATAATTTTTCCGTTATCAACACTTGCAGCTGTCATAACTCCATTTTTAGACTGGTGTCCCCGCTTCTGCCAAGTGCCGTCAAATGAAACCGGAATTTTTCTTTCATTGTCGGTGTTCGCAATATAGTTTACTTGAACAGCATCTTCAACTGCCTGTTTCATTGAGCTTTCAGCCACCTCTTGCACTGCAGAACCCAATGCTGTTATATACAATTCATCTCTTTGAAGAGGTTTTGGTAAGTTCAAGATACCACACAATGTCTGTCCAGCTGTTTTACCTTTCCCAACTGACCGTAACGCATAGCTAAATCTCATGTTAATTTCAAATAACTTACTAGTACCTCTACCTTGTGATTCAACATCAGTTTGATTACTACTAAAAAACTTATAACTAAAATTGCAATTATTACACTGTATGAGAATTTCAGCTGCTAAACCTACCTGTTTTGATACTGATAACCTAACACCACTTTGTTTACATTTACTACATTCCAAGGAATTATTCAAAGCAATTGATAAATTGTCCATATTCATAATTTGATTAATGTTATCAACCTTTGATTTCTCTAAATATTCATCATAACTAAGTGATATTTTCTTTTTCGAAGCACTACTTGGTTTAGAACTTACGTCTTACGCCCCGAGAAGAGAAATAAACAAAATTTAAGCCTTTAGATTATGCATATTGATGTCCATTAAAGATAATAATGAATGGAGAAAAACACGAAAAATGATGAAGTCTTACATAAGGTACATAAAGAGCTGAAACTGATTAACACAATAAAGAGATGGAACTTGGAGTGTTTTGGAAATGTTAAGAGTGGAGAGAAATACCATCTGCTGCAGTTGATTACACAAGGAAAAATAGTAGGAGATAGAAAGACAAACAAGACTTTGGTAAAAAAATCTGTAAGACAGATTTCATTGCCCTTCTGTGGAATTATTTAGGGTAACAATGACAAAAATGGGAACTGCTGTTCATGATAATTTCTGTAGGAGAAGACACACAAAGAAGGAGAAAATGATGAAAAAATGTCTTATTTTTATTCACATAAAAATATTTTTGAGTTCTAAAACGAACCAATATTTTTATTTCTTTCATAATTACACCAAAAAATTTATTTATGTTGAATTAATAGTACATACAAATTTTATAAAATGATCAGAACCATGTCATAAATTTTCTAAAGTATGCTAAGTTGTGAAACAGTAGGATTATAGTTATTTATTTATTATATTTTATGCATTTCAGTTAATTTACAATATTCTTCTTCTTTAGGTATCTATTTATTACAAATGTTGGCAACCATCATAGGAATATTGGCAATTTGTTCATTGCACTGTGAAACAGCTCATCTGAGCTTGTTCCAAACCAAGTTTTCAGATTCCAAAACCATAGCACCCTTCTGCCACATCCTCATTTTCCCTGCAGAATGGCTTGTAGTAACAGTTCCATTATTAACTAACACAAATTAATTAGAAATAAAAATATGGTTTACCTGTGTGATAGGTGACATTAGCAACCAACAAATTACTGTCCCTGCAATATTCTCAGGTTGAAGATATCGGGTGCCCTCGGGTATCTCAACACCAGCTATTTCAAATAATTCTGTCTGAACTACGTAAGGGCATATTGACTGTAACATTTAAGTTTAAGACTGTTTAAAGCGTAAGTACAATATTTATTTAGTATTAATAGTTCTAACAGCTGTATAACAAACACAGTAAGAGTTTTTACATAGTGCTACAGTGACACGAACAGTGGAATCCTTGCATTTTAATGGCTTCTGTAGAATGGTAATCAGTTATAATTCTTTAAAATTCAAGACAATTGAGCATATACTAATTAACATTCTGGCTGTCTTTGCTTCATGCACTACCCTGTCCTTACATAGCTTTTCTTGAGTACTTACGTCCTATAAAAGTATTGTTTGCCACATATAGAATATCACTTGCTAAGTTCTTCTTATATAGATTTATGTAGCAGTTTGGTAATGCTCGATCATCTATTCATAGACTACACAAGTTTTTTTATTATTAATTTTGCTCTATATGTATGTGACAAATAAACACGCTTTGTTGAAGAGTATTATATTTACCCAATAATGTTACTCAGTCTATCTGTACTGTTTCAAGAATTGACACAATTCCAGTGATATTAGAGGTATACAGTAGGTTATATTTAGTGGTCTACATAGAAAAAAGATATAGCCATTAATTTTTAAAATAAAACTAATACAATACACCTTTTATGAAAAAAAAGTTAAAAAATTATTACAGCATTTGGCAATGATTTAACTTATATCGATCTATTACTTTTCTAAGACAATTATATTTTTGCAGAGTTAAAGACATTTGAAAATTTTTGATGTTTTATTTAAACATGTAGATATATTTAATGGTAGAACATTCATGGTTTTTAATCACTTTAATCTCCATTATTTTATAAGCAAAATTATTTTTGAATTTATTTGCATTCAATCTACTTTCTGTATTACTAAGATCAGTATATTCAAATTCAAACTATTTCATAATAAATCCTAAATAATATTTAAGCACATGGATAAAGTCTGTTCCACTTCACTCATATTTAAATGCAGTGAAATTAATTTTATAAGAAAGTTTAAAAATAATTTAAGTATTTCTAATGCATTTTGGTTTTAGTAAATATTCAGTACCTAATACAAATTGTACAAATGTAGCAGTTTTTACTGTTATTATTTATTTAAAACCCAATAAATTTTAATAAGGTATTTTGGTGCATTGTGTATAGTATGTATTTTACACAATGCATTGTGTTTTACTTTCAGTGCAAAATGCTTGTTAATTTTTTTTTTTTTTTTTTAGTTGCCTACTTACATTTATTTCAGTATTAGAGTTTGACATGGCTAATTCAAAACTAATTCCTTCACTAACTGCCTGAACTGCTCTTTGTGAACCAGAATACAAAGCATCATAATCTGGCGTAGGTGAACTCATGTGTGCTAGAATGCTAGAAACAATAAAAATACATGGCTAGTACAGTAATGGTATGGTCAGTACCTCCAATTCAACAATAGACAATCAAGGTGAAAATAAATGTAACTTATGGACGGAATTTGCCAATACCAAATGGAAAAACCTTGAAATCGTAATATTCTCCAATTGTCTTTTTATTAGAAGAAACAAAATTAATTTTACTGTCGATTTCTTTATTATAGATACCCGAGTTTGGAGCCTTGTTTCTTCAAACCCGCTTTTTCAATTTTAACGTACAATACACCACAATTTAGCTAATTTCAATGTGCGTTGTTACATGTCAGTTTCATTTTTTTAGCGTTTTTTAATATTGCGCTATCAGGATGAGAAGAAAAAAAGAGCTGGTTTTTTGTTGCTGCAACAAATCGGATGCATTTACAGGCTTATAACTCAAACACCGAACGACCGATTTATTTGAGATTTCAGTGGAATATAAACCTGTATGTTGTTATTTTATGTACGAAATTTCAGACTTGTAAAGCCTGATTTTCGTAAGGAGAGCGGTGGGCAGAACGTGCGTCTGCATTAGTATAGTCTTGTATGTACTGCAATAGTGCAGCGCATGTAATCAACAATGGGACAGCATGTCTACAAAATACAAAGGGTGTTGTCAATTTTCAACAACACTCTGACTGTACATTTATTTTACTGTAAGTCGGAGGGGGCACGCCCCAGACCACACAGAGTGTGCCCATAGAACTGCGGTTTAGCTACCCTATCTTTCCCTGCTTTCGAGGTAACGGGTGTTGGCCGTAGCACCTCCGTGTTCTATTCGTAGTACACGGTTGTGCGCAGAACATCCATGTGTGGTAGAGCCACGTGCAAAGCATTAGCTGCGTAAAGAGCTTAACGGCGACTCGTCCAACGTTTGCACGAGTACTGAGGGGAGTGGGGCGCCCTGCGGACATGACCGCACGCACTCATTTAGGTTTGCCTCACAGGGGTTCCTAGGTAGCGCTTCGGAGCCACTAGGCTGCTTAAATTCCTTCGGAATGGGCGTAGTCGGCCGAGGAGTGTACAGATAAATACGCGTGTAGGTCGGAGGGTCGAAGTCAAGTATGCGGATGCGTAGTCCAGCACTCACAGCAATTGGCTTGGCCTTTAGTATATTTACATTTTAAGTTATTAGTAAAATTCGGAACCCCTGATAACTCCTTAACCGCTTATTAATTCGGCAATTTCAAGAAACCATTGTATTCAGTTTAAAAAAGTTAACAGAAATTCATTAATCGTTTGGAAAAGCGATTGACCAGTTTTTGGCAGAATTTTTTAAATATTTAAATAATAGGTAGATGTTGCGGAGGCTGGAAGAAGCTTAACCATGTTGCCACGTCTTTTCATCGGTCCTGATTTTTTCTTTAGCTACTAAGTTGCCTTCCATCGTGACATTCAACTGAGCTACTTATTGATAATAAATAGGAAGACATTTTCTATTACAGTAGGTATTACAAAGGTTCATGTTACTTTTAATAGTATCTAATGTAGTATAATTATGTTTAATATAGGCCTAATTTTTTCATAATAATGTACTTTATTACGCTACTACTTTTAGTTTTTATAAAATAACTCACAAAACTTACCAATTTTTGGTAAGGTAATTTTCGAATATACAATTATCGCTTTCAGAAATTGTTTCACTCTCTCCCATCACCTATTCTCTCGAGGGCTTCGGACCTCCAATTGCAGATTTTAAAATTGTGTTTTTATATTCTACTTTTATACTTTTTTAATATTTATATTTTATTTATTTTAAGTAAATTATAGTAATACCATAGCGTATAAAAGAGATCTCTTCTATACGCTATGGTAATACTTAAAAAGTTAGTAAACAAATTGATAAGTAATGAATGTAACATAGTGTTACATTATACTCATCAGTTTTTATCTTGATATGGTCTATACTCCCATTTCGGAGTCTCCTGAATGCAGTTATAAAAAAATTAAAAAGCTATAGCCCGCCAGGCGCAATTACCTTTGGCAAAAGGCTTATGCATTTTAGATGGCCAGAACAGTCTTCTAAAAAGTTCCTCTACTGTCTTCCATCTAAACAAAGTTTGTTTAGATGGAATAGATTTCAATTTTAAAACAAATACCTATAATTATTAATATCTGGTGTATTAGTTTAAAACAAATACCTACAATTATTAATATCTGGTGTATTAGTTAAAACCTCAGTAGCACACAGACCATAAAATTGCACGTTGTGTTATACGACACTAATTAAAAGAAAAACTAAGAGGATCAACTAGGAGCAACAGATTTGGACGAAATATTTGAACAAATAGGCCGTGAAACTTAATAATCATTAAGATATACTCCCAAACCAAAATCCTCGCTACGTTCCTGAAGTCTTATGTCAAAAACAAGCAAAATTTCATCAGATTAATACAGCTGGAAAGAGACTAGGTCAGAGATTTAAGGTAAATTTAAAGGTGGTAGATAGATGAAAGACTTGAAGAGTAAAGACAAGTATGGAGTCATAATTATTATATGAGAAGCCAGTGTTTGGACAAAGGAAGTGATCTGACGGCTGTCCACTGTTGCACATAAAAGTAAATTGGAAATAAGGATGGGAAGCAACGTTATTTTTACCTGCTTATGTTCATAATATGTCCACTTTCAATATCGTGTGCTCTCATTGATTTGAGTGCTTCTCTTATATGGAATATTAATGATAGTATATTGTCTTCAAGTATTTCCCTCCAGTGCTCTGTTAGATCCTCTGTAACCATCAGTACAATGTATAAGGACAAATATCGCATGAAACTTTTAGTTCAAATATAGCATATGACATGTTTAATGAAGTACAAAAGTACATCAGGAAATTTTAATAAAACAACAGGTCTTCTATACTATACTATTAGTTGACATACCAACGCGGGCTTTAAGGTCAAAACCCTCTCTCTTCTCTCTTAACCCCTCGCCCAATGTGGTTGCCACGTTGTGCCTGTACACCTTGCTCACAATGCTGTACCGCTGTTCCACTTGAAGAATTAAATATACATAATATATATATACATATTAAAACCATAAATATCATAAAAGAAACATTAACAAGCCGGCCGCATTGGCGCAGTTGGTAACGTGCTCGCCTCTCATCATGCGGTCCTGGGTTCGAATCCCACGCAGGCACGGCATATTTTCATACGTTACAAAAAATCATTTCATCCTACATTGCATAAAGTTCCACCCCAACGTCGTCGCTGATGACCGTTGCAGTTGATGCGACGTTAAATAATAATAAGAGAAAAAAAACATTAACAAATAAAACATCATAAGTTAATTTTTTTTTGTTTAATTTATTCAGAACTTTTCAAAACTAACACAAGAGAAAGAAAAGAAAACGGATTATCGCCAGTTCTTTTCAACTGTACCTGGGATTAAGTAAAAAAAAAAAACACAAATGACCACGAAGTACAGCAAATAGACATTGCATCCTACATCATTGAACAAAACATTGTTAAATAAGTTAAATCTAAAAATTCAATGTTATGAAACTGTTAGGCCTACGTATAAAACCGCAGTTCTTAAAGAAGCCTTTTTTGATATAGAATATTCACAAACATTTTCAGAGAACGATGTAAGTGAAGTATGAGAGAAAATGTTTAAAAAATTATAAACTAAAAGTATGGAAATGGAGCGTATTAATTTTTTTTTAAATCAGAAAATTTGCATAGATTGTAAAAAAAATAGAAAATAAAACCTGGAAATAATATTGAAAGTTTGGAAAAATATCTATAGGATGAGTAAAAACGTTTGAGTATTCTATCTCTATTCTATAGTATAGGTACTCAAAGGTAAAAACAGACTAATAATGATAGAATAATTACATTTTCATGACAATAACATAACAAAAAAGAATGTCTTAAATAAATTGAAGATTAAAATATTTAATACCTTAAAAATATTGAAATTTCAAAATAACTAATCAGACAGAGAAATTTTTGTTGGGGCTATATTTTCTGAGAAAATTAAAACGCCATAATTCTCAAAAATGAACTAAAGAAAGGTAGAAATAACAGATTGAAAGAATGAAGAAGCTAAGAAAGAGAAAGAAATCTTTACTGTGATCCCTATTATAGTGATCAGAACGAAAGTAGAAAGAGAGTAACCCATAAATAATAAAGGTTGTTTTTACTCAATATTTTATAAAGAACAATAATATTAACCAGATAAGAAATACTAATCTTTTTGTAATGTGCAATAAAATATTTCAATCTGTTTACGTTATGCCATAATAAAATCAGATTTAATTGCATTACCCGTATAAAAGAAATAATAATACAATCATATTACGCATAGTTATTTTTAAATTTTTATTATAGGTTTTATTTTTATCTTCGGTTTATTTCGTTTGTTGTTTAGGACATCAGCCGAAAAGCTGGTTTGAACTTCTGAACGCTTTACTAAGTAAAACGAGGAGTGAGGGGTTTACCAATGCCTTCCTCACTGAGTGGAAAAGTATGCTTATCAGCATCTCAGGCCCTCTGAAAAGCATCTACTTCCCATCCCGCAAATGACACCTTCACTTCATTTACTATAATGAATAGTGGCTGTATAATGGAATTTATTACTCTCAGAGGAGATAACTCTAAATAGTGTCTTTTATACCTCACCTCTTTTGTTGTTAAATGCTTGTCATATAGTTTGCCTGACCATATATACCTATGATAAAAAAACAGAACTATTTTTTTTTAGCCTTTTGAACTAGCAGATCGAGTGTAAATAATTTGACACTTCACCTGTTTATTATTTCGTTTATCAAACCTAGTACAGGGATCCCGGGCTTGATACCCGACTAGTTCTAGCATTTTTTCATCGTTTACTTACGTCTGTCACCCTTCATCGTCTGCATTAGCTTCTAAATGCATATCAGTTGAAAGTAAAACCAACAACAAATAACAATAATTATCAAGTACAGAAAGACTTTGTAATTCGGACTGCGAAAGATTGGCACTAAATTTTGAATTGCAGAACTCTGACATAAGGCTCTGTACACCGATAACGTCAGCCAACGCCACCGCTTTTTCTCCTCTTCCTCCTCCTCCTCCTCCTCCTCCTCCTCCCCCTCCCCACTACCTCTTCCCACAGCAACTAACTAATATTAACTAAACAGTTCCGAGGGAGGTGGAGGGTTCTTTGTTGATGCCATTATACGGCCAGGCGGCCGGTTTTTGGTTGGTAGGCGGTTGCGGCCTCCTTGGGACTGGACGAGGACGCCTCAATTGAGTCCCCATCGCGAGGGAGTGAACATGAGTTTTTCTCGCCGCCTCAGATAAAAAAAAACTAAACAGCAAGCGATAAGGAGTCGTAGCTGTTGGTATGGAGTGCGTATATAGTATTTTACGCGAAAGTACAACTGCTCAAAAGGACATTTCAACAAAGAAAAGGGTACGTACAAATACGAATATTTTTATTTCCGAATTTGGATAATGGATTGCATAATTTGGGAAAAATGAATTCCTCCGATTCAGCGAAAAATTATATTATTCCGTTTCGAATTAATATCATACTGTAGCATATTGTATCAAGCCAATGCCAATTAATCCGTCTGCATTAGCAGTAATTGCAGAACAGTCGGACGTTAAACAAAAAAAAAAAAAAAAAAAAATGCCAATTAAAAGGAATGATTTTAATAATATTATTATTGTCCCACGATTGGTGTTAGATATTTTAAACCGTAAATTGTATATTTTAGCTGAACTAGACCGACTTCAGTAATGTTCATGGACATAACACAGCCAGTACTCCGATACATATTAAAATACACATTATATTAAAATGCACAAAATGTATTATGTAGGGCTTTGGTGCATTTGAATTAAATATATATATATATAAGTCTGGTGCTTTATAGATATTCCAATAATCAATATAAATTTACATGAAGTAAAAGAAAAAGATTTTCATAACAAAGCTAAATTGACAGAAAAATATTTGCTGATAAAATATCCCTTTCATTTCGTAGTTAAAATTTTCACATGTTCTTTTAAATAATGTAAATTTGTCACTCCTTTACTTTTAATGATATTAAGTAAAAATACCAAGTACCTCTGAAAAACAGCGAACTCTAAGGGTGGTCGTCAAAAATGTATCGTTCTTATTGAGAAAAAATATTTCAGAGAGAAAACATGTTGCGCTAAACTTATCATAACTTAACTGTACCACAAAACTATTTATCTATTTTAAAAATAAAAACTACAAAAACTAAAAGTATTTTTTACCTCCTACAGTGTTACTTTCTGGTTGTAAACCTGCAACATTGATAAGTACATCTATTCCAACCAGATTTTCTTCAATCCATTTGAATGCAGCTAGAATATCACCCTCAACTTGGAGATCTGTTTTTACCAAAGGAAATGCTTCTTCCTTATCTTCCAATTTACTTGCCAGTTCCTTTGATTCAAAAATCATAATTAAAAGCGAAAACAAACAGTTATTTATTATAAGTCCTACGAACTGCCAAAATTTCATCTCTTAAAATTGGATTACAAAAAGTAATATGTCGCTTTTTACTTTTATTGTTGACAATATTCAAAGAACATAGAACTATCAAGTCGATAATAATGCTATAAATTTATTTATGACAATATTTTCCAAACTGCACAGTTTTACGCAGTTATACATGCTTTAAAATGTGATTGTAATTCTTTCTGCAACCATATTAAGTTGACGTGTGATTATTCCTAATGTACAAGTAATCAGGATTCACCACACTGCGCATGTGTCGATTAGGTTAACTTTTCCAGCGTTGAGGTTACGTTAGAATTCATTTCATGCTGTAATACCTATGCTGTGTCAAGAGTTTGTTTCGTTTTTGTGGTTGAAAGTATTAGTACCAAAAATTACAATAAGATGGCTGATTTCGAACTTGAAGTTTTCTTTTTGTTCGTAAAAACAAACGGTAATATGTGTGTAATAATTCTATTTCTTATACCAGATCATACAATTAACATAATCCAACAAAACAGTGTTAGACTTTATTGTTGACTTCTTATGATACTCATATCCACAATAAGCTCTACGTCAGAAGGAACAAATGTTAACAGGACATCTTTCTTCTTTAATTTATGGTAACTACTGGAATTTAATAACCCAAGGACCAAGATGTAAATTCTCCAATCCAAGGTTAGTTACAAACTTTTTTACTATACTAATGTTTGGGTGCATTGTAAGACAATGCTAACGGTTATTTCGGTTACTAAAGTGTTCAGATAGAAATCTAGCAGTCTCAATAAATATTTCTTTGTAAAGGGGGAATGTAGACCCGTGCGGTGATGACAGGGGTTGTTTTATTTTCTTGATATTCTATAAGATTCTTTAAACCACTTACTCGACGTCTTAGGCCTATGGTTTAGCGTCTAAAAATGTGTTGTTTCAACCGGTTATCATCTATTGTATAACAAAACGAATGGTTTTCGAGAAAACTATTTTGAAAAATTCATTTGGCTACCATATTTGAAAAATATGGAATGGAATCTTTTTTTGAGAGTACATAGGTGCAAATATTTGTATCAAATTACAATAAAAAATTTCAATCCTTTCACATGATAAATGCCTGTAATGGTTTTCCTGAAAAATACAAAATTACTGATAGAATGAGAACGATGGGTTAATTTACATTTTTTCATATGAAATATTTTGTTTGGTCATAGACGAAAAAACTGCCTCAAAGTAGTAAAACTCGAGTTTAAAAGATTGCCTATTATTGTACGAGTAAAGTATAAATCATATGAATACGAGCTTGTACGTAACATCCGATGTTAACGTTCTTACGGTAGCAGCAGTACGGTGTATTTATGACTATAGTCAACACAAACTTTCTATTACGAGTAGGCTATATAATAAAATTTGTACTGACATGAATAAATATAAAAGTGTCTAATTCAATCGTTTTTTGCTAATATTTTCTGAATTTTGTGAAAACTTTTAGAAATTTTACGCATATCATAAATTGCAGTTTTGTACCCCAAAAGTCTCAGGTAGTTAACTCTCAAATATAGTGAACCTGGCGATTAAAACTCAAGAATTCATAAACTGTTGGTTATTATAAATCTGGCCAAGAAAATTTCAAGACTAAGAAACGAGAACTCGACTTATCCAAATTCAGAAGAACTTCGGAGGAAAGTCACAAAATTGAAGAAATAAAAAGCTGCTGGAGAAGACTTAATCACTGCAAAAATGTGGAGAAATCACCATCCAAGCACTAGACTAGAAATTGAATAGGTCTAGGAACTGGGAAGACCTCCTGTGAATGGAAAAGGCGTTTATATACCCACAGCATTAGAATGAAGATGGAACGGATATACAAAATTAACGCAAAATTTTACTTTTCCTCTTGATATTCAAGATTAAATTATACCGTGCGTTCGGAAAGTCGCTGTGCACTGGAATTGTAACTATGGATTTATGAAAATATGTATAAAGAAATGACTAAGCATTTTGGAAAAAAATTTATTCAATACCTTAATTACATTGTTAAACCGTGATTACATTGTTTATAGAAGGTGTTCGAAATGACCTCCATTGGCATCAATACAGCATTGCACTCGTTTCATTTTGTTTGCAAACACCTTTCGCAACTGAAGAACAGTGATTCCTTGAATGTATGCCGTTATTGCGGCTTTAAGTTCGTCAATCGTGTGTGGTCTGTTCCGATACACAGTTTGTTTCGCCAAATACAAACTGTGTATCGGAACAGACCACACACGATTGACGAACTTAAAGCCGCAATAACGGCATACATTCAAGGAATCACTGTTCTTCAGTTGCGAAAGATGTTTGCAAACAAAATGAAACGAGTGCAATGCTGTATTGATGCCAATGGAGGTCATTTCGAACACCTTCTATAAACAATGTAATCACGGTTTAACAATGTAATTAAGGTATTGAATAAATTTTTTTCCAAAATGCTTAGTCATTTCTTTATACATATTTTCATAAATCCATAGTCACAATTCCAGTGCACAGCGACTTTCCGAACGCACGTTATAATACAGCGAGTGGATGTGGTATTAAGTCTCGTTTTTGAGTATTTGTGTATGATGACCAATATGAACTGGATAAGTTCCAAGTTTAAATTAACAAGTAGCACGAACTGGATGAATATCAAGAAAGTAGGAAAAGATTCAGGAAAGAAGATCCTGCGCGGAACAGATCTGAAACCTAAAACGAGCACAGGAAGTTACATTTTAAGAGATCTAATGATAGTGGTTGTCGATTTTATGAAATACTGTATTATGACCCCTGCACAATATGAACTCTGTACCAGTATATCAATAGCTTTTTGGTTTTTAATTCGACTGGCCTCCGGGCCAGCCCAGTCAGTCAGCCGGTAGAAAGTCGCTATTATTTGTTAAGTAACACTGGTTGGGCAAGCGACTTTCTATGGTAACCGGCTGATAATCACCATGAACAAACTCTACTGGGGTCCCTGTTCAAACTCATGTCAAATTCACGTCAAAATAATACAGCGGAAAGCAGCGATCAAATTGGGTAGTTGTTAATAATGTACAGTTCCCGATAACAAAAAGCTAAAAAAATAATTTTACTGTTTTGCACATTATATATACTGACAATACAGATGATGAAGGTTGGTAGATGGAAATGAGCGATGAAAAAGTGCTAGATCTGACGTAGCCAACTATACGAAAACACATAATACAAACTCACTATATTGAACCATCATCGATCAATTTACCGCCTCTGTTATGTGCCGCCCGGGGTACATATTTACTTCCTTTTGTCCCTGCTAGATCCGGCCCTGGTATTTAGCAATATTTAGTCAGTTTGAAATGACCGCCAATAACTATGAAACAGTTTAGCCAAAAATGTGCGTTTGGTTGGGTCAAAAAGCGCGGAAGCATGATGTTTAAAATTTGTCAACACAAATCTATTTCAATAGTCTTTCCATGCGAATTACTACGTGTCAAATAATTTTTATGTAAAATATATTATATACACCTTTGCTGACTGTTGTCTAAAAATAGTGTCATTGAGTTAAAATATGTGGAATTAAAGATACTCTAGCGGCCACGGTGGTACTTAACCTAAAGTTGTCTGTTACCCTTGACATTGTTGTTGTCTGCAGACGTGATATAATCCGTCTGTTTAGATTGTGGGTAGAGAGAATAAAAATAAGACTTGATTCTTTAAACTCTTGTGTTGTGTCTTTTACGGTTCAGCTAAACTTATTTTTGATCTCTGAATATTGTGAACTGTTATAGTATTAGGATGAAGAAGTCATTTGTCAATTAGTTCGGTTCTTTCCAACCTACGCACTTTAAAAATTTTGGTGCTTGCCATAAAAATGGCAAGTTGTTTTATGACAAACGAAAAGTACACCTTTTCAGTTATTCGCTTTTCCGACAGAGAATATTGGCCCTGAACTACAGGCACGTAAATTAACTATGGTAAGTTTTTAAAATAAATGTACATTTTGTATTATTAGTGTTGTCGAATCGTATTTCACTACCCCCTATAACTGCGTAGGTGCAGCATAGTGCGTAAGTAGGCTTACAAATTTATGTAGATACCGGTGATTGATTTATTGAATAGATGTGGTGAAGGAGAAAGAATAAAAATGTTAGTTGAAGATATTGAATTAAGTATCCATTCACATGGTAAATTACCTAACCTAAACAAATGCATATTAAAATACTTGCTCTCATGAAAGATGACGTGCCTTGTCAATTTTCTAATTAAACTGAGAAGTTCACTACAGATGGAAAAGAGTGAAAATATTAGTAATTGAAATTGAATATTGTGTAATAATAATATCAGCTAAGTTGTGGTATGTGTGAAAGGGGTAACCTTCAAATTTGTTATGATGTTGGTTTGCCTTTATCTATCATGTACCATTGAACCTAAACTCAGAGATTGGTAGGAAATTTAGTATTTTGTATGACAAACTAACAAAAACTATTGTGTTAGTATAAAATTTCACACTTTGTGTAAATGCCTTATGTCAGGTTATTGCAGATAGACCATTAGTGTTGAAAGGAAAATTATGGAAAAATGTAGTATCTTGTCTACTGTGTATTGACTTGTGAACCTGTCTATTTTTATTTTAATAACTTGAAGTTAATGTTAAATGAATAATAGTTATATCTGACAATATCACCTATGTGTGTGGGTTAACTAGTGTGTTAATTATTATTACATGGGAGATAGAGTTTTTGTGAATTAAATATGGTTATAATTTTTGACTGTGTTATTTATAGACAGACTTTCATCATTACTCTTTAATTGAAGTTTAAATTTGTAGCCTATTATGTATAATTTAAATAATATTGACATCTTTGGTTCTATTTGGAAGTGTTAACATATGCCCATGTAAAAAAGTACAACCTTAACCTTCTATAGGTTATGCAGAAGACTTATGGTTAGTTACAGTACCTGTGGTACTGTATGAGGAAGGCAATGGTAAACCACCTCACTCCTCGTTTTACTTAGTAAAACCTCTAAAGCAGTGGTGTCAAACTCAATTTTTCAGAGGGCCATATATTAAATTTAGAATGTGTAGGCGGGCCAGATTCAAATAAAAAAAAATGTACTGAATTATTATAACATTTTATTTATTTAATTGTATAGTATATAATAATATACGGTTGTTAAAAATCATATCAAAGTTATAAAAGATGGTAATTATTTTGAGCTCGAGGATCCAGATAATTAACTTCTCTTGTTTTTGACAAGCTCATTGATGTCAGGTAGAGATGGCGTTACTGTCTATCTCTCTCGCTTGTCCTAGGCACGCGCTGCCCTTAAAATTACTTATAAATGTAGTGTGCGCATTTTAAAACTTCCGTAGAGGAATCGAGTGAAGTCTTAAAGCTCTAAAAAAACATGATTCTTCTTTCTGTGACACATTGCGATCGCGGGCCGTATTGATACAGCCCGGGGGCCGGATGCGGCCCGCGGGCCGTATCTTTGACATGACTGCTCTAAAGGTTCAAACCAGCCTTTCGGCTGATGACCTAAACAACAACAACAACAGTACCTGTAAGGTTAAGTTATGTTTATTGTTTTTTAGTTTCCATACATTGAATCCTCTATTGCATTTCTTACTAAACTATACATTACTACGTGCTGTTAAAATCTATTTCAAACTTATTAGCTAAATGGCAGTTTTTCTCAATATACCTAGTGTGGTATAAGTCAGTTAACCTAAAATACAATTTACAAAATAGAGCTTGCAACAGCCTTGCTCTGTATGGCTTGAATTTTAAATCGTAAAGTAACATTCTCCTAAGGATTCAGTCTGAAATTGCAATTATTTTAGAGCCTTTCTTGCAGATTTTTGTAGTGATTTAGCAAATGTTTGAGCAACAATAGGCTATCAATATTCTCAGCCATACGAACTGACCTAGATCTACCACTGCACAGTAAATCATTTACTGTACCTCTCTGTTGAAACCTCTTGTTTAATTCATAAATGGCTTATTATACCAACATGGAGTTGTAGTTTCAGGAAAATGTTATTCAAAAGCTGCAATAACATTGATATAATTACAATCAAATTGCCACCATTTTTTCAAAAGAAAAACTCGCTGATTTAAAGAAAGTTTACAGCTCATGTTCATATTATTCCAAATGTATAAAAACATAAATAAACACAACACAGTACTTGCTGACATGATTTCATGAATGTCACTGGTAGACTGACTAATAAAAATCGGTTTTGGTACATGGCATCGAGCAAAAATGACAAAAGCAATGATTCAGACTGAGACTAAAAAAACTCTGTATCTAATAGTGATAAACTACTCGCATGCAGTGGTTGACTGACTTATGCCGCACGCAGTAGTGTGGTTGGCCCACTGGTGCTGTGGTTAGTGCTACTAACTTCTTATCAGGCGTCCTGAGTTTGATACCCAATCAAATGGGTCATTGCTGCATCATTCATTTTAATCTATCACTCTTCACCATCTGTATTAGTCTTATGGTGCATATCACAGAATATAAAACCAATATGATTTTTGTGTAATCACCTTCGAGGTCTAGTTGGGCTTACCGTGTTAAGATTTACATAATCAAATTTTACTCATTAGTATTTATTTTTATAAGAAAATTAAGAAGAAATCCAGTTTTAAAAAATAAAATTTTGGGAATTTTAAAAATCTTTGTTGTTACCATCAGCAGGCTGCTTTATGTAATTTCTCTATTAATTAATCATACAATTAAGGTTAAAATTTATCTAAAAGTGTTTCAGAAAGGACAGCATTCCTTTCAAACTGAACTGTCAAATATGGAGCACTGAAAATCCTCACCTATTTCATGTATGACCATTACTAGCTCGTAAAATTTGTGTTTTGCGGCATGTAATAGGGGCTTCATATTTTGACAAATCTGTGGATGGTGTTATTTATCGCAACTTAATCCATCAGTTTACTGCCACATTAGATTTACTCGAACAAGATTGTTGGTTCCAGAAGGATAACAGAACTTACTTTACTGCGGATAACACACTAGTCATGTTATAAGATTTTTTGGCTATTATTTGAACCCCAGATTTTACACCTACAGACTTTTTCTTGTAGGGGTATTTAAATAGTGTTGTTTTAAAAACAATCGTCATACACTTGACGAATTGAAGGTAAACATTGAATGTGCGATTTCTAACATTGATAAGCAAGCGTTACTAAGAGTGTTACACAATGTGTAACACCTGCATTCGGGTCACAGGGAGTCATTTTCAACATAAAGTTAAAAAATATTATAAAGTTATTAATATGTTATTAATGGTAAGTTTAATTGTAATTTGAATATTATTGCATAACATTGTGACCGCTTTTTCGTTAAGTAATTTTAGGAAATAATTAAACCTAAGCATTTTGCATGGACATATTTTTGTACTAACATTCATGGTAGCTAAAAACAAGTTGCGTCTTTTTTGAAACACTTTGTATTATATTTATTATCTCTCACATATTATACCTAATTATAACCAACATCATTTCTTTATTGTTAACAAATACTGAAATAAGCCCTCTCTTCACAAATTGGACCACTCATTTCTATCCGATATCTCTTTTTTTCATCATCTACATTAATACCATTACATCATCTACATTACCATTAATATTGAAACTAAAAAAAATTGGCAATCAAAGGATGGGTTAAATCGTTAATATTTAGCAACATAGACTGTTAAGCATTAAGGAGAATTGTGAATACATTCGTTTCTTTAATTTATGGGATTTAAAAATTTTTAATTATACATTTAAGGTAGATCAAAGATTAGGTATTGCATCTATTATTTTTTTAAGTAAACTTTCGTCTGATGACAAACTGAGAAACTGATATAAATAACAATGTCGTATTAAAATGTTGTCATTTATTTCTTACATGGTTTGTGATTTCAGTCAAATGTGTCTATTGGTTGTGGGAGCGATATTGGTGTAGCTCCTTGTGTTGGTAGTGGTGATGGAGGAAATGGTAGTAGTGGTGGTGGGGGTGTCACTAGCGACAGCGTTGATGGCGAGGATCAAGATGACTCCTCTTCCTACCCCCGGTCACACCTTCAAGTGGTACGCCTGACTTATAAGCTACCATTGTCTTGTTATTTTTTCTTTCTTTATGAATTTTCTTTGTGAATTATATTTTTGTATTATAGTTTCATTTTTATGCACATTAAATTTTATTAGGGTAATAATGATTGAGCTATATTAATAGTATTACTTAATTGGCCCAGTTTCTGTCAGTTAGGCTTGTTTTTCGAAGAGCTGTTTAAAAGCATGATCAGAATTTATAATGCATTATCTTTTTTCGCATAATTTAGCAATTGAGATCAAATTTTTACTTTCTCTTGCCCGTATGAGTATATAGGAAGGAAAGTATTGTTTTCATGTCAATTTTTCGAAATTGAGTTTTCACCGGATCTACACGTTTTCAGACCCACTGAACCCAAAAAACATGTTTTTTGCGATTGGTCTATGTGTGTGTGTGTGTGAACAAAGTATCTCAAGAATGGAACATCGTATAAACTTGAAACTTAAGTTAAGTACTACTACCGGACCGGACATGAACATTTTCATCAAAATTGGTCAACCGGAAGTAATAGTTTATTTGTGTCATTTTTTCACTTTTTTTGCAATTTTCTCAAAAATGGCTCCAACAATTATTTTAAAAATCGCCTCAGTTACTACATTTTTTATGCTCTATAAGGTAGAGTAGGTGCCATGTCTGCTGAAATTCTTGGGGAGGCTGTGCTCTAGTAGCAAAAAATGGTTTTTTAAAGATTGTTGCTTTAACATGCATTTTAGCGCAAAAATTTATATAATATAAGTTGTAGAGAATTTAAAAACCTACAATTTTTATTTCAAACATTTTTTTTGTATAATGCTTAGTTTAGTGGTAATAGCGATTTTGTTTTTATTTTTCATGAAAAGTAAAAATAAATCGATTTTTTTTTTAAATTTCAGTTTTAGTATGCATTTTGTGACAAAAGTGTATGTAATCAAATATACAGGAAATTAAAAGATGTGCAACTTTTATTCAGTGTATTTTCTCTACAGAGCCTAGTTTAGGGTGAAAGAGTGGTTTTCCATATTTTAAAGACAAACTGAGGTTTGATTTTCATTTGCATCTTTCATTCATGATTAAAATTAGGTTATGTTTATTTCTAATGTTTTATTACTAATGTTAGGTTATATTGATAATTATTTGCATTGGCAAGAGAAAGTTGTGTGAGAGTTTCACACCATTTTTTTTTTTTGTATTATAATAATACATCGGTGTCAGAAACTTACAAAAGTAAACTGTAACTTGAGTTTCATTACATCAGATACTGAAATTTCTTATTATTAAGTTGCACTAGTAGTGTTAAATTATTTAATAGATTTGTTTGCATAAAAATAAAAAGTAGCTTTAAGTTTTGCTTGTGAATATCTTAGTTTCATTGTTGTATAGTTTGTGACATGAAACCAATATTTTCAGGATGATATAGGTGATGCGTTGGCCAGCTTCAGAGAACAGTGGCAACGGGAATTGGGTACTTCCTCTAGAACAAATAAAACAGTTTCCCATGACTGTTGTCAAAATGAGGATTTCACAGTGGAGGGAAAGGTAGACTATTATTTTGTTTTAGATTAAATTTTTTGGCATTAATTTATCAATGACATGAAAATTCTGTGGATAGCACAATTAGCTCTTTTTTTTGATGGACAAAAATTGGTGAATGTGTTAACTGATATAAAATTGTGTCTAAAAGGCATTTGTAGAAAGTAAGTTCCTACCATTTTGAAAAAAAATAGAAAAATTTTTTTCAAGCCAATTTTATAAAAATGATCATATCTTAAACTATCTTTCAGCATAGTTTCCACCAATGTCCAGATATTTATCATAGCAAGTGTCCATTTTATCCTAATGTTCTTTAAAGAAACATCCTCCCAGTGGTAACAGCCATAACTTCACAGAACTAAACTTGTAATTAACCCAAGTGTTCATTAAAAATCTCATGCAAGACAGTTCTTGAAACTTGTTGAAATTTATCTGAAAGTATTAACATTTGAACGGTCTGTTCTCACAAATTATCTCATCCATTTTTATAACCAGGGCATCTTTCACAACAGCAGGCAGCCTACTCCATGCTTTGTCGTAAACATTTATCCGTCTTTTATTAGCACTCATAACATTTTATCTACTATTATCTAAATTATCTGAAGATTAATTTTGGCGGTTAAATGTTTATTGTGTTCAAAAACCAGATAACAGAATATCTTACTGGTGGTGGGTTCGTCAATTGTCTTAAATATTACAAACATTCACAGGAAAAAGAAAATACAAGGTAAGTCAATTGTATGACATCAGTAAAGAGGCATTGAACCAACAAAACTAGCGTGTATGCACGGAACAATGACATGACAATAGAGCTACGTTAGCATCAGAATAAGATGTACTTACTTTCCAAACTTACTTCGTATATTATACAAAATAATAATAAATAATGGGGCTAATATTTGATAAATTAATGAGTGAAACGTAAAAATAAGTTTTAATTGGAAAAAAAGAAGCAAGTTCTTACTAATCTGGAAAGAGTATAAGTATATCAGTGAAAAGTTAATATAGTACATTGGAGTATCTCCTCCATAACTTCTGCTTTGTAAGTAATTGATGCATGCAGTATTAAATTATTCAGAAATGTTAGAAAGATTGATGGATCACGTGATACATTATTTATAAAGTTTAGATTAGAACATGTAGTTTAAACTGTATGTGTTAGTAATAGTGTTTATCAACCTATAGAACCATATAATAGTTTTTTCTAAATCAGTAGTTTCGTAAAGGCTTCATTTATTTTTTGTTAATGTATAATTATTAAGTTTTTAATGATTAACTTGATGTTATTTTGAAGAAGTGCATTATACTTTGTCATGTCTGTCAAATAAAGTAATGTTCACATGTGTAATGTGAATCGAGTGAGGAATTGGTGATGGCACAGACAGCCATTTGAAAATCTTTAATATCAAGGTATTGTTCAAACCAAGAAGGGAGTTAGTTGGTAGCAAAAATCGAGTAATGAAGATTTTGTGTTGACTGAAAAAACCATCTCAACATACAGTGGACTCAATTACATAAGCTTCTATGTTACTTCAATAATGTCCAAAGCCTTTAATGAAACATTTGCTAAATTGTATTTAAATTGAGAAAAAAATAAACATTTTCTTGTATTTATTATATTTTTATTTCATATAATGAATTAATACAATAATTTCACTAACCTTCTTTTTAAACTGCGTCACCTTTATTTTAATTTTTACTTACACGTGTTTCGGTGGATCCACCATCATCAGAGTAAATAACATATAATTGAAACTAAAAACATTATTTATTAAAAATCTATAGAAGATGATACATCTTCAGTCACTTGTATAAAACTTTTATACGAGTTTTATACAAGTGACTGAAGATGTATCATCTTCTATAGATTTTTAATAAATAATGTTTTTAGTTTCAATTATATGTTATTTACTCTGATGATGGTGGATCCACCGAAACACGTGTAAGTAAAAATTAAAATAAAGGTGACGCAGTTTAAAAAGAAGGTTAGTGAAATTATTGTATTAATTCATTATATGAAATAGAAATATTTAAAACTGCAGGATGCATTATAAAGATTTATTTTTGAATGAAGTTATCATATTTTTCTTTTGAAATTAGCCTTTCGAATCTTAATTTTGTTAAACGTTTTGTTTTTGACCAAACTGTTTGATGTCATCCAGGCGAAATCGTTGTTTCTGAAAGGAGTAGAAAATGAACAAGCAGGGAAATTATATGAAGCAATACAGTTTTATAGAAAAGCTGTTCAGTTAGTACCAGATATAGAAGTCAGATTGTACGAAAGCAGTAAACAGAGGCAAACAGAAAATAAAAGTAAGTTTTACATGTTCAATAATAGCTTTTACTATTTAAAAAAAAATTGTAAAATGTTTAAATGACTTCAGACTTCAAGACAATAACTTGTGGATATAATGCAGCATTATTCCGTGGGAGCATATCTAATTATTAATTCTTTTACATTTTATAATTCTTTACTTTAAGCTATAGTTGTATTTTTAATACAGTGGTAATGTTTTTGTTTTTTGTTTCTTTTTTTGTTCGAAGGACTTAACTTTATATAGTGATAAATTTGAATATTGAAGTTTTTTAAAAATGTTGTTTGGTTGAAGAATGTATTTCAATCAGGTTTTGAATTATACTGATATTGCTACTTAATTATATGCCCAGACTTAAGGGTTTAACAAATTTGGCGGACTTTTGTTGTGCTAAAATTCGAGTAAGGTGATAATCAAATGGATTAAAATACAGAGGATATAAAATAAAAGCGGTTGTTTACTCTTATACAGGGTGGCGGGTTAAGTAAACCTATTTAGATGTATAATGTCAAAATAATGGTTGTAAGTTTTCCAAATTTTGTAAATATAGATTAATTAGTTGGACACCTTTACCACAGGCTAATTTTTTTTTGTAATATATGGGATATTCACAAGGTGATTTTTTTTGTAATTTATCGGATATTCCTTGTCAAATCACTCCGAGGTGTACACCTTATTGTCTCAGAGTATCAATGAATTTTTTTAAGCATCTATGGCCAAATATAATAATTAGTATTTCTATTTTTTTGGTAAATGCACGATTATTTGAAGTAGTATAAATTTTTTGCTGACTAACATGTCCCGACTAGAAAAAGTCATTTCTTATTTAAAACTTGAATTAGGTTGTATTATATGCTATCGAATCATAAAGTTGGCCCTGTATACTTCAAATTTCACAAGGATTCCAGAAATTAGGTTGATCAGCCTTTGAAACTTGTAAACCCGTGTTATTCTTCTTACAAGTTTCAGCTCGTGAAATTTTTGAGACAATACTGATGTCCACTCGAGAATGGCTGTAACTTTTTCTATTACATCACAGAAGTTTAAATGTGGTTTTATTTAAAAGGGGGTGGAATCTACTTTAGTACCTTGTAATAAAATGAATGCTATTTAATTTTATAATTTTAATTTTACATTTTTGGTGGAATAATTTGGTTTCAAGTCATGTTCTCTTAAAAACCCTGGTAACACTCATTTTAAATATTTGTTTTCCAGACAAAAAGTGTGATGTCTTTTATAAATCACTGACAGCAAAAATTATATTTTTCTGGGTGCCAAATCTTATCAAAATCTGAGGTGGTAGTGCTTTTACTTTGGCTGGGTGATTTAACATGGAATGTCTTTTATATTCATACATGAATGTTGAATTGCTGCAGCTTCTTGATAACACAAACTTAAAGAGAAGACTGAAGTGCTCCAAAACCTTCCATTTAGTTAAAAAATTAAAAAATAGTAGCCATGTGGTTGTTTCTTAGATAAATTGCTATCATTCGTTAGTTTAGAAAACATTGTCAGTGAATTTAAAACACTATTACAGTAATAATATAGAACTAATATAATATATATATATCCTTATGCTGTAATATAAATTTTTATTTTTTATTATAGTATACGATACCAGTATAGAAAACAATGTCTGTGATAATGGAGCCGGTGAAGCAGAGGAACTTGATAATGAAAATGATGATGATGATGACGACGATGGTGCTGAAATGCTGTTCAGGTTGCAAAGATATGTAAACAAATCACATTGTGTCTGCTGCCCTCACCATGAACAGAAGGTATTCAAATAATAGCTTACTGTAGTGACAAATAATTATAGTGTAATTTGTTTTAAACAATATTTTACGTTGTGAGTTAATAGTATTATAGTTAATGAATTATTTATTTAGTTGAATAACAATTTCGTGATCTTCACTAAATGTTATAGCTACAGTTATAGTTACAGTACAGTTATAGTTTTTATAACTGTGTTGAACTGTGTATGAAAACTGTAACTGTGATGCATAATATTGATTAAGTTATATGTCAAAGTTTAACTTTGGAACTATGAGAATACAACAACCAAAAGACATATTTATCGTTAAGGGACGTTTAAAATAA
The DNA here is from genome assembly GCA_035578175.1 of Catonia carolina. Taxonomy (NCBI): domain Eukaryota; kingdom Metazoa; phylum Arthropoda; class Insecta; order Hemiptera; family Achilidae; genus Catonia; species Catonia carolina. Next base: position 326,856,927 of record JAQMRL010000001.1, on the reverse strand, counting down.
TCTTATAGTTTGCTTTAAGTTGAATCAACAGTTTGATCAGTAACCCTTTGCAGTTCTTGAATGGTTTATATCAACAACTAGCAGGGAGTACAATTTTTCTTTCATTGATACCTCTTGTCAGGTTCAATATTTATAAGAAGGTAAATCTAGTATTTTCATCCTGCTTAATATTGAAATATTCAGCACTTCCCAACATTTATTTTATTACGTTGTAGCATGTAGGAGATTTTTTTATCAAGTTATAAACGATGCACAATACAAAACAGTAAATTGTGTAGTGATATATTTTATCACAGTGATACTTCTCAATGCATTGACCAGGGTGAATTGTTGGATTGCAATCACTATCATCTTCAGAATTATATTAAAATAGTCATCATGCATGATATTTCCTGTCATAATCACAAAATCAATTGTTTATTGATTGTAATATGAACGTATAACCATATTTCATATAAAGTTGTTTATTTACAATTCTGATTGTCAGACACACATCTTTCTAGGAATGTTGTCTTGGTTTCTTTTATTTTAAAACTATATTATTTTTGTAGTTTTGTATTAATAATAAATTTTTTCACTTTTTAGGCAACGCACATCTCGGAGTTGCCAGTTGAGATTATGTTATATATATTACGATGGGTTGTATCCTCAGAATTAGATGTTCGTTCACTTGAAATGTGTTCTCAAGTGTGCCGTGGCCTTTATGTTTGTGCTCGTGATCCTGAAATTTGGAGGCTTGCTTGTGTGAGGTCAGTTAATTTGGAGTTTTCCTTTGTATGTATTTGTATAAGTAAATACAAGGGTACTCGTATTTTGTATTAATTTTTTTTTGTCTTATTGTATTAATTTTCAGAACATTTTGCTCTAAAAAGACTATTAATTAAAAAACGCAATTTGAGTTATGTCCTGCAATATGCATATTATTATGCTAAACATTATAACAATTAATTAACTATACAATAAAAATATTAAGATATGAGGTGTGTCCAGAAAGTAAGTACCGTTTTGTGCTGATGCCACCACAGCGCTATTATCATTCCCTAGCACATGCGTACTAGTTTCGCAGGTTCATTGCATCTTCACTGATGCCGTAACAACTGATTTGTCACGTATTTTCAGTTGCCTGTAATCATTTATAATGTTTAAAATAATTGAGGAACCCACCGATCGTGAGATTTGTTCTTTTATCTGGATTTTTAATGCAAGAAACATCAAGCCAGGTGAAATTTATCATCAGATAAGAGAGATTTATAATGAAAATGCTATGGAGTGAATGAGTGGTGCGAAAATGGGGTAGGCAGTTCAATAAAGCATGGATGAATGCAGTTCAGTGAAGCACAGATTGGGCAGCTTTCTGTAGTGAATAATGTTTGTTTAGTAAAGTGGATGAGAAAATTGATAAAAGCAGATAGTTCATGATGCCACCTTCCCTTCCTACATGTCTTCCTTCACCATGATGCACCTTCTGATGATTTCTACAAACTTTGAGATCTCTTTTGCATGTGATTGTTATCAACTGGTTGGGTTATCGCAAGTTGTTTTCCGTCTGGGTTTTGAAAATGCTCCCAGATGTTCTCAAGACCAAGTGTCTTGACAGTGCTTTAACATTTCTTACCCAGTACAGTGATGAGGGAGCAGATTTTTTAAACCAAATCATGACTCATGACAAAACTTGAGTTCGTCATGTCACCCCATATCGAAAATGACAACAATGTGAAAAACGCTGCGGAGTTATAGCTTCCATCATTGGTGGAATTTGCTTTGAAGAAGATTTAGATAAAATGGTCACCCTTTATGTTAAGTGTCTGAACATTAGAGAAAACTATGTTAAAATATAGTTTTAAGCTCTTTCATGTAAGAAGTAAATTTGCATTGAAAAAAAATGTTTTAAGATTTTTTTCAAATTTGTACTTTCCGGACACGCCTCATACTTCAATTTAGATGGAGTCCTTTTTCCACTTATGGAAACTTAGGGTAATTTATTGATATAATGACCTGTTACTGTTCTTTTGGTTAATGAAAATAATTACAGTAACGATGACAAGAATCTTAATTAATTCAAAGTTAAAAATTTAGGATTTTTTTTCTGTGGGAAAATCATACTGTTATTAAGTATTTGTCACCACTTAGGTTTTTGCTGTTGTTTTCAGAGTCTGGGGTTTAAATTGTGGAGGATTATCTACTTATGGTTCTTGGAGAGAGATGTTCATTAGCCGACCAAGATTACATTTTAATGGCTGCTATATCAGTAAAACAACTTACTTACGCAATGGAGAGAATAGTTTTCAAGATCAGTTTTACAGACCGTGGCATATTGTTGAATATTATCGTTATCTGAGGTAAAGAATTAATTAAAATTTTGTGTTGGGCTGATAGAAAACTTTATAATTAATTTTATTGTAAGCTTCCTTCTGATTCCTCTCTCATCAGTTTTATGTTTGGGTCCTCTTTCAAGCATAGGAGAAGTGTCTGAAAAATATGGCCGTATAATTTTGTACCAAAAGTCCAGATTTGTCACACTTCAGTCAATTTGTGTCAAAAATTTGTAATCCTAGTTCAGATAATTGTCATAGAATGATGGTGTCATTTTATGAGAGTTCCATAATGGCTTCAATTGCATAGCGATTTCATATCCTCTTTCTTAATGAAATGTTTTTCAATTTACAATGTGTATTGTAACTTTCTGATGATTTAAAATCCATTGTTGATTGTTTTCTTCCATTTTGTATTTTATAGATTATACTTGCATCATCCTTACAGTTTTACTTGCAACAATTTGCTGGTATTGTAAGTAGAGTTAGTTTTCATTTGGAAACAGCATAGTTTTACTACTGTATACTGTAAACTTAAAAGAACCTTGAGTACTCAGATTACTTTCCTCAAGGAGTTTTGCTTATAGTATTAAATGTAGTGTAAAAATATTTTGAAAAAAAAAAACGCTTTTTGTCTGTATAGGTTCTTCCCAGAAGGAAAAGTTTTGATGTTGACCACACCAGATGATCCTATGTCAAGCTTGGGATTGTTAAAGACAAGAGCTCCACGTCATCAAGCCACATTAGTTGGACACTACAGATTGCGTGATGAACGAGTCACTATAGTTCTACACAGACAAGAAACCCATCAACCCCATAATAAGATGCGATCAAGAAATAGACAAAACAACAAAGATGAACAGACTTTCCACCTGGTTAGTACACACAATGTACAGCCAGATGTATTAGGCTTTCTTATGTAATAACAGTCAGGTACAAGTCTAGTATAATTGTTTTAATCAGTGTAGTTGCCTGTAATGTAGTTAAATTGCAGCAATTCTTTTTGCACTTTTTAAAAAATCTTTCTTCATTAGCTCTTTAAAATATCTTGAAAGCATGTGATAACAATTGCAGAAAAATAATGTTTTACAGTAATCATTAACACTTTCAAGACTACACTTTTATACCTGGTTTAATATGGTAGACCAACAGATTTTACATTTTTCAAATAATTATAATGTTTTCCCACTTCGAACTATTATGCAGGTAAATTACATTGAAAAAACTCAGAAATTTATTTTTTCTAACAATGTATTTAACAATAAAACCCATTAATAATTTTACAAAAATTATCGCTTTATATTATATATATAGTCTGTTTTTAAAGTCTCAAAAAAATACATAAATATATTACAATAAAATATCTCTATAGCGGAATTGAAGGGACCATGAGGTTCCGCCGCTATAAAGCAAGTTTCGTTTTAGAGAGAGCGAGTAATTAATGATGGGAGGGAAGTTGGAGTAGTAATTTTTTTGTAGTAAAAACTCATTTACATATTTGAATGGTGCATGCAATAAAAGTTTACTTTGAAAAACTACTGAATAGATTATTTTATGACGAATGTTTAATACAGTAGATTACTTCAACACTGAGATATTTAAATTTACCTAAAATGTAGGTTAAGTTTACAAAAAATTGGGATACAAACAGCTGGTTTTATTAGATGTTGTATTACTAATTTTGAACAATAGAATTTTACTTTTTTTATTGAGCTTTTTTCGATATCATTCGTATAGTACATATAATAATAGATAGCATAAAATTAATTAGCCCTGAAACTCGTTTTTCACTGAACAGTAATAGACATACATACAATTAAAATATCATAAAATATAGGCTACACAAACACAAAAAAAAAACACAGTACAGTATTTATATTTTTTTGTTATTAAGGAAACAATGACTGTAAAGTACATTTCATTTTGTAAAATACAGTATTGTGCGAATTAATGTGAACAGAGACAAAATTTCAGTTTTCATAAGTTGGTTAACCAAACAGTCAAACATCCCCCCAAAAAAATGTTCTGGGGCTGTTTTTCATACTCAGGTACTGGCACACTTATTCCAATTGAAGGTATGATGAATAGTGAAAAATACAAAGCATTGCTAGGGCAACGCTTAGCTTTAGAACTTAATAAAGTACAGGCCGAAGGGACCGCAATTTTTCAACAAGACTCGGCTCCGTGCCAGATAATATTACCCTTCTTGATTGGCCTGGGAATTCACCTGATCTTAATCCTATAGAAAATTTGTGGGCAATATGTAAGGCTAGGCTACAAAAATTGGACTGTACGACAAAAACAAAACTGGTGGAAGCAGTGATTCAGGTTTGGTTTAGAGATGAAGCCATCACAAACAATTACAAAAAACTTGTGGATTCCATGCCAAGAAGACTCCAGGAAGTCATAAAAGTAAAAGGGGGACACATTAAATACTAGTTAATGGAAATTATCTCATGTAAGTGTACCTAAATGTATCTTTGTCCTAAATAAATCATATTTACAAATTATTTCTGTTTGTTCACATTAATTCGCACAATACTGTAAGTTGTAATTTTTGTTTGTTTGGTTTTCAATGCATAAAACATGTTTTAATCTACTTTGTGGCAATGACAGTACGTGGAAACAGTATGAATAGCATCTAGTGCCTGTTTACTTGAAGGGGGCAATCTGTTTCCATTTCATAGTCATCTTCCCTTTCTTCCTTATTGTTTTGGGCTAAGGCATTTTCGATTATTGCATCATCGCCAACATCTGCTGAAGTGGCTAAGTTATTGTCTGCTCCTACATAGGTGTCTAAATCTATATCCTGAAGATATTGTTTAGCTGCTGTAGAGAGATTTTTGTGCCGCTATAAAGAGAGTTAAATACATTACTGTAATATACGAAAGGGTTGGGGTCGGCAAATAATGCTGCTAAAGAGAGATTTCCACAATAGAGAGATTTTACTGTATATACATACACTAAAAATATACTACTTACTTTAACACAATTTCAAGTATATAGCTTGAAAGTATATAGTACTTGAAATATATAGCTATATATTTCAAGTATATATATAGCTTTCTATTCTTAAAATTTATTTTTGTATTCCTTATCTACCATGGTAGGAGTAGGAAGTTTTAAATTTTGACGTACAAAAATGTTAATTTACTGAAGATGTGTACAAGATACACGAAAGCGCTGTAAACATTGGTAAGTGTTTTATGTTACCATATTCTGGTGGTTAGAAATATATATCTCAATTTTAAATAATACGGCTGTTTAAAATCCTACATAGGATGTTTGATAAAAAATAAAATAAAATATATATAGTTAAGCCCAGAAAACAAAAACAAAAGATTATAATACAAATGACAAAATAATATTTTCTCATTTGTAGTTAATATTAATTGTAACAATGCTTCACAGTATGACATAAACAAACTAAATGACAACCAAGTGTGATTGACATATTTATACTATACATGATTTATAGAAACATTTTTTATAATCGTTCAAACAGATTCATTGTAAAAACGAACATTACCAGCGAATTCTCAGTAAATTTAACTGGATTATAGAAAAACTGGCAATCGTATATGTTACGGGGAAACACAGTTAAAACAATGTAAATTTGTTGCCTGTACGTCATCTGCTGTTGTGAAAGTGTTAAATTTTTAATTTCATTCCATGAACTGCATGATATGACAATTTTTTTGTTTTACATGCATGCATGTTTATAAATCATTTTTTAAATAATCTAGTTGCATTAGTTTTATTCTAATTCACTCTAATAAAGTTTTGTAAAATTTTTGTCAGATTTTAAAATTAGATTTATGAATTCTTTTATATCGATATTGTTAGTTTGTTGAACCATGTGTTGTATTTTTTGCAGGAGCTAAAGATCTTGCCACACCGATCTCGTGCCCATGCACAACTGGTTTGGACAGGTTATTCAGTTTTGTCGTACAATTGGGTTGGCCAAGAAACTAATACCACTTTTGAATTAGTACCTGGACGATTTCCACCATTTTGGTTTTCCAGGGTGAAAAGTTATACATCAGAGTCTGAAATTCCATTGATGTAGTGAGTAATATATTTTTATTAAAAATTGTTGAAATCCCATTACGGGGTTGATAATAAAGATTAGAAGTATGTGAGAATTTAAATTAGATACCTGCTGGATATTTGGATGATTGTTGGACTAGGTTTTTAACTATAAGTTTGGTGTAAAAGTAAAATTTTTAAAATAGTACGTGTAAGTTAATTTAATACTCGGATTGTGGTATACTTCTTTGGTATACATTTGTTGATGTAGCATGTATTTTCTTCTTACATCCTCAAGAGCTTGTTTCCTTTCTATTTATACTGTGTGTTCTTGAAGATTACTATTTTCTATAACAGTTTATTTTAAAACATAATTTAAATTTCTACCATTTTAGGACTCATTACATAAAATATTTTTTTACTTACCCAGTGGAAGGTTTAAACCTGTAAATACCACATCTAGATTTTATGTGATGGATGTAACACGTTCAGATAAAGATGAAGCAGGAGTGATGTGGTTAACTGGGCAGCTTTAAAAGGAGAAAGAAATTCAGTTTAAACAACATGCTTTGAATTATTTTATCTGGAGATTATGAATGAAAATAATAGTTATGAAGTAATTGGTGTAGTGTATTTTCGAGCTAATTAACAGTGAGCTGAAAATAATAAAAACAACTTGTAGTCTGTTCCTTAAAACATCTTTTGACTTATGAGTTTATGAATTCATGACTAGTTATGCAGTTAGTGTGGTTTTGAATTAAAATTTAATTGTTTGTTAGATTTTCAAGAAATACTAAAGAACATTGACTGATGATGTAAAAGTGTATTTTAATATATTGAGACTACAATATTGTAGTTCTAACCCTCTATGTTGAAACATAATTTATTGTTTTGAGCATTCTAAAATTAGCTCTCTTAGATTGTTTTTTCTGATCCTCTTAAGATATAACATTTTGAGTCTTGTAGTATACCTGTTGAAATAATTTTTTAGCTTCAATTATGAAGTGTAATTTGTAGAGATGTAGGACATACTGGCCAGGGCATCTTATTTGAATTGTACAGTTGATTGTGTTTTATAAAAACAAGCCGGTTTTGTTAAAATTAGACCTTCTGCTAAGGAGAGCTTCTACATTTACCAGTTAAACATAGAAGGAAAATATAAAATGTTTTTTTTTGTTTAACATCCAACTGATTTGCAATTACTGCTAATGCAGACTTGGAGAAGGTTGATAGATGAAAATGAGTGATGAAAAAATGTCAGACCTGACCGGGAATCAAACCCAAGACCCCTCCCCTGTAGAAGCCAGTTGTGCTAACCACTACGCCAACAGGCCAGCCAAAAAAAAAAAGATAATTGGTCATGAAAAGAATAAGATCACAGTATAAGTACAAAACAATAACAGTTCGGTCACAAAGCATAGGTTATATTCGACATAATTTGTCACGTTAGTTTGATGAGTAATTTTTTTCTATTATGATTGAAGTACTGCATTAGCAGTAATTGCAGAACAGTCGAACGTTAAACAAAAAAAAGATTTAAGTACAGTTAATTGAATTTGAGCCACAAATGATACACTTGTTTTATTGTTATTTAGGTCATCAGCCAAAAGGCTGGTTTGAACCTCTAAATGCTTTACTAAGTAAAATGAGGAGTGAAATAGTTTACTGTTGCCTTCCTCACTCAGTGAAAAAGTATGTTTATCAGCATTCCAGACCCTCTGAAAAGCATCTGCTTTCCACCCTGCAAATGACACCTTCACCTCATTCACCACAGTGTCTGGCTGTTAATGAAATTCATTACTCCCAGAGGAGATAACTGACTAGTGTCTTTTTCACCTTTACCATTTCTGTTTATAAATGCTTCAGTCATATAATTAGCTGACCATGTGTTAAGAAACATAACACACACACACAAAGTTAGTAATCTGGTCTTTTATTAGAAATTGGGATGTTCAACTTTTCCAAGGTCATCCAATACCTTGTTGAATTAGTTTGTAAGTTTACACCTGTATGGCTGTTTGATCATCCGGCTTTCACAACAAATGACTATACCGCTCTTCCATTAGATTTCTGATTAGTTTATGATTAATCTAACACATTAAGTCTATGCCTAATATCTTCCATTTCTTTTAAATCGTTACCCTGCTAAAAGTTTTTTTTTTTGTTTAACGTCCGACTGTTCTGCAATTACTGCTAATGCAGACGGTGAAGGATGAAATGATTTTTGTAAAGTATGAAAATATGCCGTGCCTGAATGGGATTCGAACCCAAGACCACATGATGAGAGGTGAGCACGTTATCAACTACGCCAGTGCGGCCGGCTACTCTGCTAAAGATATTAACAATCTCATCTCAACAGCCTCTATTCTTGATACCTGCTGAGCTGTCTGGGTTCAACACTTCAAACCAAATATTAAAACCTACAGAATAAAGGTGTGATAAAACTTTAATGGTCTCCTTCCACACTTTACTGACCAATGTTTTCCTCAAAGTGTGTATGTATAAGCCTTTGAAACTTTTCCAACTTAATTTCTGCATCTCATAATAATTAAAAGATACAAGAATATATATATAAATCTTATGTGTAATTATTGCACATAAATGGCATTTTGAAATTAATTGTAATTATATTACAAATGGTTTTGTTTCATTATCATTCATTATTTTTTTCCAGATTAAATGCGGGGAAGAAATAAGAGATCATCTGAATAGTGGAGAATGGAGTTGGTCTTTATATAATAAAAATATGTTGCAGTTATCAATTTTTGTCAGTGTGGCCTAATTACTAAATGAAAGAGAAAAATCAGTTTTGTAAATAATGTTTACATGCTATTGTGTTAAATTTGTTTCTTTACTATTATGATTGTTATTAATTTAATCAATGTGAATAAGTATATTTTTGATTTATGATAATGTTACCTATTTACAATTAGTTTTATCATCAGTTTTGTTTTTGTTTGGGGGGTTCGGGGAAAGGTTTTATATGTCTTAAATAATCTATTCATAGTACAAATTTTGTAGCACACATTCTGTTAATTTTCAACAGAATCAACTCATTTTAACTACCTAACGTTTATTTGTCATGATAGTATAGAAACATTATATTTCATTCCTCTAATGTAAATCACTGTTTGGTGTTAAACGTATTTTTGTATTTTCTAATTACAGCATTATTGTTTCTATGGAATGATTTTAATTTAGTTTTGTTATAGTTCATTACCTGTAGTTATATTATCTAAATAGCCTATAGATGTATTAAATAAAATTATATATTCTTTATTTATAGTTTGTTGATAATAAACTGTAATTTATTTAAGCAAATACTGGATGTTCTTTATCTTCCATGTAAGATCATTTTTTAATGTTAATTGGTTCCAAGAACAGCAGAATCATAGGTTTACAAGAGAATCCACATTTTTTTTAACACTTACAGACCTGGCCACTTAACAACTGCATGGATCTAGAATCCTGCGTGTTTTAGAGGAAATTAAAAAAAAATTGGTAAAATCTGGCTTAAACTGGACGTTATAAGTTGACTATACTGTAGTACCTACAACTGGCAGTTATTCAAAAAATTGTGCTAACGAATTTTTAACTGAAACATATTCACCAATGATAAAATGAAGAATATCTTCTCTTAACGGGGTAGGCATTTGTACCAGTTCTGGCATGAAGAATAAAAATACTTTTAACTTTATAATTTAAAATTTGATGAGTTTTGCATTTATTTCTGTGAAACAGATAGTTTTGTAGAACTAATTAGTCCTTTCATCTCCAGAAGTGGTATCTAAATATGATCTTTTAGTTCATCATTATTTATAAAATACATTTTAAAATAAAATAAAACAAGAAATATATTCAGTTCAGATTGCTTTATATCTGCAAAACTGTCTGTTTAAATTGTGGTTTTTTTTATTTCCACTCAATGTTTTTGTTTCTTTTTTTTATTTATTTATGTAACGTCGCATCAACTGCAACGGTCATTAGCAACAATGTTGGGATGTAACTGCTTACAATGGAGGATGAAATGATTTTTTGTAATGTATGAAAATATGCCGTGCCTGAGTGGCATTCGAACCCACGACCGCATGATGAGAGGCAAGCACATTACCAACCACACCAATGCGGCCAGCTCAATGTTTTTTGGTTTATAAATAAATATATGAGGTCTAAAAAAGTTTTACAATTTATGTGGAAAACTTAATTAATATTTTTTTGTTAGGGAAAAAGAAGAAAGGTTATAGTAACACAAAACACTTTATAATTTTTGTAATTATTTTAATTTATAAGTATCACAATATAGTACAACAGTATTAAAAGAACGTGGAATGTTTTCAGTGTTAAATCTTATTAGTGTTGTTTATCTTATCATATAGTGCTAAAACATTTTTGTTCTTTATTTGTATAACTTTTCTAAAAATTACATTCGAAGTATTTATTATCATGCATTAGGGTTGCTTATAAAGTACCAAATTTCATTAGAACATAATATCTAGATTTCTATAATTCATTACAGGTAAGTTACGTTAAGTAAAGGAAAAAATGGTTATTACTCTATTGCTCTGATAGTTAATATTAATATTGCAAGAATTTATTTTGCTTTATTTTCGAAAAATTGATTGTTTTATTAATCCATTATAATATTTGCATAATTTTTTCAGTGGTAACTAGATTCACAAAATTACGAGCTTGCATGTAGGAGGTGTTGTTGCTACACTAATGGTAGCATTGTTTACTGTTATTGCTCTGTGGGAGCTAAAAACTTTAAAAATATTACCTCATAAATATTGTTTTTCAACTTTGTCTCAGCATTTATTTATAAATTCTTGCATATCAATTCAGTTGTGTTTCATAACTAACTGATAAACAGTGTAGGTAATTTTTATTTTTTATACTAATAATTTTGAGAAGCTGTGATTTTGTTTAGATTTATTTGAAGTCCCATCAACAGCTTGGTTATTAGCGACTACGGTGGGTTTTAACTTGTGAAAATTTCCAGACCCCAGCTTGGAATTGAACTCGGGACCTCTGCATTGTAGGCTAGTGTGCTACCACTACACTATGGAAGCGGCCAGCTGTGATTTTATTATTAATATAATTAAATACTTTCAAATAAATGCTTATCCTTAACCTATCTCATTATATTCTAATGTTTGTTACTTATCTTCTTTATTTTATTTTTTTTTTATTTTTACTTTCACTGAATGTAAGTAAAATTTACAAGAACAGTAACTAATAAACGATGGTTGTAGTAGTACTGACAGAAAAAATATTGACAAAAGGAAATTGATTAAATTGGCAGTTATTTACACGACTGGTAAATTAGTGAAGAAGTTGCAACGATGATTGAGCAGAGTTGGAATTCAGCCCGGGTGAACGCCATTAACTAATGTTATAAATTGGTGAAGTGGCAAATCTAATAGCCCCCCAATTACAGGAAAGCTCGCATTTTTGTGATTCCTACTGTAGTACAGAACCATATCTCTTAGTTACAATACAGTTTTGTATGAATCTTGTCTAGTATTTATGTTTAAAAAAATAAAATACATAAACGTAATCAAATTATCAAGATTAAAATTTTGTTGTCAATATTTTTGATTCTATTTTATTTTGGTTATCTTAAATCAGGAAACAAAATATTTTAGTGTTACATATTTCTTTCTCTGTATTGTTACTTATTTTGTGATTTATAAACAACCCACATTATTATAGTATGATTACACTATTTGATATTTTGTGATATTGTATAGAATATAATTTGATAATTTATTTACTACACACAGTAATTTTATTATAGAATTTTATTGTAGTCAAATGTAACAAGAAAATCGTTTGTAGTTAAAAGTAGAAACCTTGCATATTACTTAACTTTATCTTTTGAAATACCAGAAATTTACAGTTTATATTACAATTTCAATGAACACTACTAAATAGTGTTAGTTACATTTACATTAGGAAAAAATTAATTTTATTAAATGTTACATGATCTGACCAGTTATTAATTTTATCTATGTACTGAACATATATTTTTTATGCTTTATTTTTTATATTTTAATAGGGTTCTTTTGACAAATTTCTTAAATGTTCAGAAACATCTTACTAATTAATAACATCTAAATTAGCAGCTTTTTAGAATTTTTAAATTAAAATTTTCTTTCAACTCTTTCTTTAGATGAAAGTCATTTTTGGTTCTCTTCTTTATAGTTTTAATCAACTTGTTCGCATTAGAGTTAGGATGTTTATAAAGCATGGATACAATTACTGGTTTCTTTTTATGTGTACCACACCAAAGAATTTGCTTAAAATTTGTTTTTTTTTTTGTTAAAAATGGAGTTTTTTAAATGTTGTTAGTCATTGGTGTTGATTTTTTTGCCGTAATGTCGCTGTTCCATTTTCGTTTCAATTATTAATTTTAAAATGTCATAATATATTGATGGTCTAAAAGATTTTTTAAATCTAATATACATAGTATGTTAGGGGTACTTAAGATACCTAGTCATACAGTTGATTTTGAGATCCTCTTATTGATAATTGCTGAAGAAGTTTTAATGAAAAATTTCATATTTTCTTCCTGCCTTCCTACCAGAATGATAAATACGTTTATCAAATCAACTGATGCATTCTACTGGACAGTTTTCCTAGTCGTAACAAATTGCAACTAGATGAAGTAAGTTTCAAAACCAAGTAGATGTAACATATTACTTCAACATCAGGTATGACAAAAAGTATTTTTCTTCTTAAAAAGTTTGTTTTAGTTTAATTAAAGACAGTTGAATCTATAGCTTGGTCATTAGTAACTACGATAAGTTATGAAACTGGAAAAATGGGTAATTTGACTAACTGGAATGTGTAATAATTTCCAGGCCCTAGCCAGGAATCAAATCCAGGACCTTCCTCTTTGTTGGCGATCATGCTAACCACTACACCATGGATTTAGTCATAAAACATTTTAAAATTTATCTTTGAATTTTTAAAGATTGTGTTAAAATTCATTTTCAGAAATTTGATCAACCTTCAGATGATGTGTCATATTAATTCTCAATAAATTTATCTATAACTTGTATTCAAGTTTCCAATTTAACTGTTTTAAACAAATAATCTGAGTAGATGTCATTATAATGTGTGTGAGGTTTCTACTTATTACTACCTTTTGTAATATTAATTAAAATTATGAATTATCCTACTAAGAAGTATGTACAATAATTGCATAAAACTTTGTAATTTCTTTTCAAGTATTAGCACATGTATACCATTCAATAGCACTTGCAATTTTAAGGCAGTCAAATTACTACACTAGAAAAATATGTGAATAACAATAATTTCAAAAAGAATAACTTAAAAATTTAACAATTAAAGTACTAAAAATTTTACCTTTTTTAAAACAGCTTTTTATTTGTAAATTTTTGTAATTGTACTTATCTTTAGAGACTTAATTAATTATTCATTCCCAAATAAGGCCTTTCAAAATTGTATTATTAAAACACCACTTTATTTCTTATCTATGATGGGCACGTTAACATCTTCTGTAATAAATTTTATTTTGTTTTAGTCATAATTACAGTAAAACTTATTCATCATCCATTTTTTGATCTGTCTTGTTACACCACAAGTTTAAATATTAAACTGACCTGACAAAAGAGATAAATTCTGAACTTAAATTTGTAAATTGTTTTAATCAGTTGTCATATGTTGCATTTTTGATGTTAATTTCTGAACTAAGCATGACTATAGATCTGTCTGTAAGACTGTTTATTCGAAAAATTATTCCTTGCACTTAATTCGAGTTTCATTTACTAATGAAACTCGAATTAGTGCAAGGATACTTAACTCATTGTGAATACTTTTCCTGACTTTAAATATTTAGTAGCCTTCATTCTTATCTAAATTTGTTTCAAATTCTGAATGTTTTAATAAAAGTTTAGTTATTCATATAGATATGTAAAACAAATACAGTTATAGGACCAAAATTTGAGGTATATAAAAGCATCCTGCCTTTAACGGACAGGTGGAGTGTTAAATTATTTGCACTCAATCTGCTAGTTCCAGGGCTGTAAAAAATAGTTGTGTTTCTTATCACATGGCCAGCCAATTACATGACTGAAGTATTTAAGAACAAAAGAGGTAGAGGTAAAAGACACAACTTAAAGTTATCTCCTCTGAAAGTAATGGATTTCATTTTGCAGTCAGACCCTGTGGTGAATGAAGTGAAGATGTCACTTCCAGGATGGAAAATATGTGCTTTTCAGAGGGCCTGTCATGCTGATAAGCATACTTTTCAACTCTGTGAGGAAGGCTTTGGTAACCACCTTACTCCTCATTTTACCTTGTAAAACCTTTAGAGGTTCAAACCAGCATTTCGGCTGATGACCTTAACTACAACATTAAAAGTATAATTACATGAAATGTTGTAATTCCAAATTTTTAAAATTTATAAAAATATTCTTTCATTTAATTACAGGAGTTTTTCTTAGCCTTGCTGCACATTGTCATGGAAGATTGCTAGAAAGATTGATAAAAATATTGAATTATGTTGTACAAGAAATTATTGAACAATTTTTACTTTACGTGCAGAATTAAAACATTCCTGATCATGGAAAATGTGTTAAATTAAGTTTATTTGTAATAAGAATCTACAAATATTTTGTTAAATTTATATTTAATGACAAGTTGCATCACAAAAGTTTCTGATAAATTATTAGGGAACAATCTTTCTAAATAACATTCAATATTTGTTATTCCTTTCAGATACACAGGTAATAGATCAAATTGTTATTTTACTTGAATAAACAGTCCAAAAAATGATTTGTAGCCATTTATTATTTCATCACTAGTGGACTACCTTATTTGAATCGGATGAATCGTGTTTTACTGTTGATTTTCATTTGACATTCAAGTTTTCTAGATAAATTAACTATATATGTTTATATTGTACAATACTATTTTTTAGATATGCCTTACAAAAGAAACTCCCAACATTCAAGTAAACATCTAATTAACTGTTTCACATTGAAACGCATCATCAAAAACATAACATGATTGAAAATTAATTCTACGATTAACATGCATTAATAAATTTACATGTACTTTTCCTATGTTAACGATGAATGAATGGAAGGAAGTAAAGCAGTACTTGAGGAAAAATATGGAAGTTTAACAGGTTTAAAATCTTAAGATGTTAGGAAGACTCCAGAAGAAATAGAAAGATAAAATCACAATATTATGTACATGTCCTTATAAATTAAATTATTACTCTAGAATTTACAACTTGATGTTCACAATGCCAACTTCATTCATTATTTTCCATTTGCTTCATGTTATGTTTTTTAATAGATCATATTTTTTAAGACTTTTGCTATAAAGTTACAGAAATTAGCTAAATTTCATAATAGATATTTAATTGTGAAATTGAATCATGATATTGGAATATTTATCTCATATTTCTTTGATTACGTTATTTACTGACAAAAATTATTATAATCATAAAAGTCGTTTATTTACAAGTTGAAGAAATTTTTCTTTTATTTGTAATTTTAATTATTACATAACATTTGAAAATATCTTTGTAAGTTATAAATGACTTTTATTGAATGGACTTTGCACATTTTTTAAAGTAAATTACCTTCTTTGTTTTTAGACATTGTGATTTTTACTGATGTAAAATGTCCTAAAATTCTAGGTGGACAGATCTTTACATAAGTAAGCTAAAAATTTTGAGAGGACATTGCCAGAAGAAGGATTTCTCAAAAATCTTCACATTTTAAACAAATAAAGTTTGAAATCCATTTATAAAATTTATACTGCCTTTACTGAATTAAAAATACAAATTTTCATAATATAATATTAAACTTTTTAATTAATGGAATGTTGTTTATATTTAAAATTTTACTTCATTAAAACAAAAGTTAACTATCTAGTAATTAACGTTACATGGTATCAACCTTACGTACAATTTTCTCCTGAATTATAATTTTGATGTTAAATTTCCTAGTCAAATTCTAAAAATTGTGAAAGATTTAAAACTATTTTTATAAAACCGTACATAAGCCTTTACATCATTCGTCAAGCACTGTCCTCTGTACAAAATATAATAATATAGAAACATATATAGTTCAGATCAATCACATAATAACCAACTATTTTTACCACATTTATTGATATATAAAATAGAAAAGTTAGGAAATGAGCTATCTTACAAAGTTTCATAGATATTCATGCTTAATACCATAGCATTTATCTTAGAAGACAAGAACTGAGCATTACAATGAAATTGTATACTAAAGACAATATTAAAATTAGTATTAGTTTTGTTTAAAACAGTACTAACAAAATTTTAATGTTCAAATCAAATGTATAATATGCTGATTTGATATTCTTATTTTCTCCATTTCAGAAATTCATCTGTAATAGCATTATACTTTGAAACTAACCTGACCAATCCTTTCATATTCACCTAATAAAAATTATCATATTACAACTTAAGTCTTTTAAAAATTGTTCGTAATAAAATTTTAAAAAATTATGTACAATTAAATATAATAATATTTAACATGAAAAAAGTGATATGTTTAACATAAAAAATTACAATGAAACTTCTTTGCTTAATTGGTTTGTCATTTTAGTTAAAAATGCTCGATCTGTAGAACGTACCAACTGATTATTGCTTCCCATATCAACAACCAGAAATAAATCCACTTAAGATTTTACGACGTAGACTGAGAAGCGTGGTGGTTTACTGTGCCTTGCTTACTGTAAAGTATTGTAAAGTATGACTGCTTATCAGTAAGCCTGGCCTTTTGTAAAGAAGTTACTTTCCTCCAGCAGTCACACCTAAACTTCTTTCACCACAAGATATGGCTGTGGAATTAAATTCATTAATTTTAGAGAAGGTAACTCAGATTAGTGAACTACCAAGACCTACAAATGGATGTCGGCATTTCATTTGAAGGAATTGACAAGTTTTGATGTTTAGGAAATAGCATAGATAATAAAGGGTTCATAAACATGATGATTCAGGATAGATTATAGTATGGAAATAAGGCATTATGCTAACTCTAGACTCCTAAGCAGCAAGTTGATAAATCACAATACAAAAATTAAAATATATAAGACACATATCAGGCTTGTTGTCACCTATGTAGGTGAAATATGGACAGTCACAAAAAAGAACAGGAATCTCTACAAAAATTTGAAAGGAAAATTGTGCTGTATGTTTTTGGACCGGTCAAGAGGAATAATGCGTGGAAAACCAGACATAATCAAGAAATATATATTAGAACAGGAGGCTGTAGTAAAATTTTTCATCAAGTCTCAGCAAATACAATGGCTAGCTAACTTCGACTGAATGACAAAGACAGTATCCCAAAAATATAATAAAGGTTCCGATGTATAGTTAGTTAACAGATAAAAGAATTGACCAAGAATCAGATGGCTTCCTGTTGTAACTGAAAACTTTTGAATACTTTACATATTAGGAATAGAGGATGTTGGAGGCCTAGACTCACATTGGAAAAGGAAGAACTTTGATAAAAATGTTATTTACTCCTCTACCTCTTCTTTTTTTTAGTACTTCAATCATTAAATAACTGATCATTGTGAAAATTGAAATTTTTTATTTAGCTCTAAAACCAGCAGGTCAATAAGTGCAATTATTTAACACTACGTGTGCCTGAAGGTTGTAACCAACTAGTAAAAGGTCCTACTTGTCAAGATAAATGAGTAAACAGAAAAATTATTGTTGAAAAATATTATCTTGTTTAGATTCACTGTAGCAGGGTATTAAAGTAATATAATTATTAATATACGAAGGTGTATCGAAAAGTAATGCCTCCTTCGCTATAACTTTATTAGTAATGGATATATTGTTTACATATTAGTGTTAGATGATAGATTAAACTGTCCCCTACTCACCAATATAATCTCTTTTCTACATAATTGCTGTTAACAGCGACACATTTACACCAGTTTACTACGCTTTGGGAAAGTCTGTGTCGGATGAAGTCTGAATTTTTCATGCGGCACCATTTCTTCACCTCTGCATCCGAAAAGAAATGCAGGCCTTTGAGATGTTCTTTAAGCTTCGGAAAGAGGAAAGAGTTACAGGGCACAAGATCTGGGCTCTAAGGTGAATGAGGTAAAACGTCTAGAAACCCAAACTTCTGTAGTGCTGTACATGTTTCAGACTTGTGTGAGGACGAGCGTTGTTATGATGCAGAATTGGCTCTTTGTCTGGACAAACCCTATGCAACCGCCGCTTCAGATTTGATAGCGTAGGAATGTATTGTTCTGAGTTGACAGTACAGCCATGTTCCAAAAACTCTGTATGAACGATACCATCACAATCCCCAAAAAACGGTAATCATGACTTTCCTGGCAGATGGCATTGTTTTAAATTTTCCAGTTGCGGCTGTGAATTGTCACTAGGGTGTTTTGTTTGCAAAGAGTTCCAGATGACTAACCACTTTTGAGACTCTCTGGGCCATCATTATAATAGTTATAGTGATGGAGGCATTACTTTTCAATATGCCCTAATATATAAACAAACCTATTGTAATAATCAGTAGTAATATTAAAGTGTTAAAATTAGTACAATTTCATCAAAAACAATTTTCGCAAACACAAACACTTATACAAATATTGGATAAAAAATAAATTGAAATATATTTTGTAAAAATTAACATATTTTTAATTCACTTAAATTAATTGTACTTCTTTTTAGATGGTCCCTTGAATGGTTTCTAGAAGAAGTTTCATTGCATAACAACACATAAACAGATTTTATTTTCTAAACGGTAAGTTAAAAACAAAGTTGTCTAAGAAAAAGTTTATATTTATCCAATAAATATGAATGATAAATTTGTTAAGTACCTACAACTAATTTATCAATGTTTGCTACGTCTTTCATTCATATTTATTAGATTATTTTTTTTAGGTTAAAATAACAATTGTTTTATGAAGAAATAATTACTGTACAGTCTCTTATTGTAAATTTTTACATTGAGTAATTTTCTCAGTGACTGGTTACAATTAAAGATTAGAGTAGTGGGATCATTTTGAAAAAAAAATTAGTTCAAGCAGAGGAGACCACCAGATTTGTCCCATATTTTAAGCTCCAGGAAATAAAATTTTGTTTGAATGAATTTTACAGCTGAAGCAGAAATAAGAGGAAAATACTATTCTATAAATTTTAGATTCACAGAATTATGAGTTTTCATGTAGTAGTTGTTGTCACACTTATGATAGCAGCGTTTACTATTATTGCTCTGTAGGAGATTTAACAATGAAAATATTAACTCAATGATTGAAATATATATATTTCTAACCACCAGAATACGGTAACAGAAAACACTTACCAATGTTTATAGCGCTTTCGTGTATCTTGTACACATCTTCAGATTCCTTATATATTGATTCCTTATCTACCATGGCAGGAGTTTTAAATTTTGATGTGAAAAAGATTGTAAAGAATTTTAATTTACTGAAGATGTGTGCAAGATACACGAAAGCGCTATAAACATTGGTAAATTTTTTATGTTATTGTATTCTGGTGGTTAGAAATATATATTTCAATTTTAAATATTACGGCTGTTTATAATCCTACATAGGGTGTTTGATATTAATAATAACTCAATGATATATGGTTTTTCTACTTTTCACAGCAATTAATTATAAATTCTTGCATATAATTTAGTTGTGTTTCCTAACTGTTATTTTGATAAATGGTGTGAGTTACACGTGATTCAATTTTTCCTCCTTTTCATTTTATTTTTCATATCGATTATTTGACCCATCAGGTTGGTCTAGAGGTAAAGTTGTTGCAGTGAGACAGCTGTTTAACAGCTGATTTTTGGAAATAAAGGTTCTGGTTCAAATCATATTAAAGACAGTTGCTTTTATATGGATTTCATTACTAAACAGTAGTGACCAATGTACTTTGATGGTTGGGGTTCAATTAACCATACTCTTCCAGGCCTGAGTCATTACAAGAGTATACCTACCTCATTTACACTTCATAACTATCATCCTCATCTCATTGAATCATGGGGTTGCTTATTGTTCTGAACTGAAAAGATTGCAACCTACACTTATTAGAGATAAAAAAGTATCTTTATTTTTTTTGGTCTATTCACTATTGCTGGATGTAAATAAAATTAACAAGAACACTAACTAATAAAAGATGGTTGTAGTAGTAAAAACAGGGAAAAGCATCAAAGAAAGGAAGTTTTTAAAACTGGACTTCTTGTACACATGATCAATAAACTAATGAAGAGGGAATGTGATTGAATAGAGATGAGATTCAGCCTGGGTAAACAACCTTGACCAATGTAATAAATCGGGTAAAGTGACAAATCTGACTGTCCTACAATTGCTAACAAGCTCAACGGCTACTCGTCCAATGTTTACACGAGTACTGAGGGGAGTGAGGCGCCCTGTGGACGTGACCACACCCACTCATTTGAGTTGGCCTCTCAGGGGTTGTGGGTTCGTCTGCTAGGTAGCATTCTGCGACCACTAAGCTGCTTGAATTCCTTTGAAATGGGCGTAGTTGGCCAAGGAGTGAATAGATAAATACGCATTTCCTAGAATTGCATAAAAGCTCGCATTTCTGTGAATATGACTACAGCTGTGATTTTTATAACAAAGTATCTTAGAGCTAATATTTATAAGACATTGTTCCTTATACGTTATCACAACAGATTGTTGCAGTAAGAAAATGTATGATTTTTCTGAGAACTTTCTTGGAATATGGGAATGTAAGCAAATTTAGTTGAATCAAATGGTAGTCTATAATAATTTTAGATTTTAAAATCAAGTAATTAAAACTATAACAAAATGCCTTCAGGCTGCATTTTCCACTTTTGTAACATTTTTTAAAAGAAATTTAGTTAAACAAATATGTCAATACCAAGTTAACTATCTATCATTATTATTTTATGCTTATATTACATCTATTTGCACCTGCATACTTTTAAGTACATACAGTAAGACTATGGTATTGCATTATAGTAATGTGTTTTTAATAATAAATAATATTTATATATTTAGTAATAGGCTACAATTTGGTAATCTACTTTTTATAAAAGATATTATCTATTATTTATTAATTGTATTATTGCACTAAATACCTGGATAGAGGTAAGTTTATAAGAATATTTTTAATTTAAATGTCATAATATAAAAGTAATTACATTATATTTTAAATTTAATATTATTTTTTTAGTAAAGGGTTCAGGAAGGATGATCATTGTGCAGTAACTGCTCGCTTATGTAGCTGCAGGTTGGATGAGTTTCGCATACTATAGCCCAGTAGCTAACCTGTCAATTTTATTTGAAACATTTTATCTGTTGTTCATTAAGTACAATATAAGTATTACACTTTAATGAGTAAAAACTACTATTTTAATGGGATTTTTATTTATGGTTTCAGATCGCCTTTCTCTTTATCACTCATAACTTGCCACTGCAGGATGAAGCAGAGGGCTGAACTGTTTTCATGCTGCAAGTATTGTGTACAGCATGGAAATGTTGCAATCTAACATAGTGTGTTGGGTTGCTGTAGTACCAATGTTCATTAAGAAAAATTATTTAGTCCCCACTTAGCTTGAACAACCATGATCAACCATGATCTGTTTTACAACTGTATATCTTTACAAACAATGTTTTCTGTTGTAGTAGTATGACAGGTATACTGTTCCCACAACTGTCATGTGCCACTGCATATGTATTCCTCTCATTCACAAAAGAGGCAAAGTAACCAATATAATAGGCTACAATTTGGTAATCTACTTTTTATAAAAGATATTATCTATTATTTATTAATTGTATTATTGCACTAAATACCTGGATAGAGGTAAGTTTATAAGAATATTTTTAATTTAAATGTCATAATATAAAAGTAAGTTCAGATCACCAATAAGTAATTTTAAATTAGAATCAATAATAAAAAAAAAACAATCCTCAAAAAACCAAAATATAAAAGATCCTCTAAATAAAGAAAAAAAAAAAAGAAAAAATAAAGATAAATTCATGTAAAAATCATAAAAATAAAAATTTTTATTTTTATGACCCAACCCAACACACTATGTTAGATTGCAACATTTCATAAAATAAAAATTTCAGCACACATGACGCCTACCCTATCTTGTAGAGAATAAAAAATTGAGTAAACCAGGCGATTTTTAAAAAAATCGTAGCACCAGTTTTTGAGAAAATCACAAAAAAGTGAAAAATTACACGAATAAACTACTACTTCCGGTTGACCGATTTTGATGAAAATGTTCGTGTCGGGTCCGGTAAGGGTATGTAACTTAAGTTTTAAGTTTCAAGTTCGTGCAATGTTCCGTTCTTGAGATATTTTGTATACACACACACACACACACACACAGACCAATCGCTAAAAACATGATTTTTGGGTTCAGGGGGTCTGAAAACGTATAGATTCAGTGAAAACTCTATTTCGAAAAATCGACATGAAAACAATACTTTCCTTCCTATATATTCATATAGGCAAGAGAAAGTAAAAATAAATTACATTTTGTATAATTATTTTTAGAATACTTAAAGTCGCATCAACAATTTGGTTATTAGCAACTATAATGGGTTACGTAACTGGAACAGTGTTTTGACTTCTTACGATTTCTAGACCCTAACATTACAGAAATTTGATTTGTTATTATGAAATAACAAAATATCAAACTCTGAATGACAAGAAAACTTTATTCAACTTAACAGCACAATATCTGGAACTAGACACATCAAAAATTTACTAGTGCACTTCTATTTATATACAGGGTGATTCATGAAGTTCTCCCCCCACTTCTACAGCACATTGTACTAGTAAAAATAATGAAAAAATGTTATATAAACATAGGTCCGAAAACGCTTCGTTAGCGAGTTACAGCTAGCGAAAGTTTCGCCTGGATTTCAGTTCACCAGGTGAAATGAGGTCTTCCTGGAATTGTGGTAAGGTAGATTAAGGGGCAAATTCAATCATTTCTTATGGTTTTTGATCTGATAAATTGAATAAAACAGGTCCCAGATCTGTAAGTTAAATAGTTTTTAAGAAAACCAGTGTCAAATGCAAAAAATGGAGTGAAAAACTTATTTTTTCAGCTTTGGGCAAGGATAACTGTGTTATTTCACCAAGAAACAGTTAAAATTTTTCAATAAAACATGTAGAAAATTTTATTCTGAACAAACCGGTGTAAATTAAGTACACAGAAAGCGAATAGATGTTTGATTAAATGAGTTTTTATTCATAAGAGTACAAAGTAAAATTAACCGGAAAAACTAAAATGAAAAAATGTGTTTTTTTCACTCCATTTTTTTGCATTTGACACTGGTTTTCTCAAAAACTATTCGCTTTCTGTGTACTTTATTTACACCGGTTTGTTCAGAATAAAATTTTCTACATTTTTTATTGAAAATTTTTAACTGTTTCTTGGTGAAATAACAAAGTTATTCTTGCCCAAAGATGAAAAAATGTGATTTTCACTCCATTTTTTGCATTTGACACTGGTTTTCTCAAAAACTATTTAACTTACAGTTCTGGGACCTGTTTTATTCAATTTATCAGATCAAAAACCATAAGAAATGATTGAATTTGCCCCTTAATCTACCTTACCACAATTCCAGGAAGACCTCATTTCACCTGGTGAACTGAAATCCAGGCGAAACTTTCGCTAGCTGTAACTCGCTAACGAAGCGTTTTCGGACCTATGTTTATATAACATTTTTTCATTATTTTTACTAGTACAATGTGCTGTAGAAGTGGGGGGAGAACTTCATGAATCACCCTGTATGTTGCTAAGCTAGCCTTCTAGAAGTATTCGAACAGAATGTTTCCAAAACCTACTAATCAGTTAATACAATAAAAACAACATAAACATTTAAAGTATGTAATTGTAGTTATACATAAAATAAAATGACATCAGTCAACCCTAGCCAGGAATTGAAACCAGGACCTTTGCATTGTTGGCTAGTGTGCTACCACTATGCTACAGGGGAGACCTTATATAAATAAAAAGCAACAACTCGACTGTAGATAGTTTCTACCAATAAATATCACGATACAAATTGGTGACCTCAAACCACAAAAATAAAATATAACGTCTTTTCAAGAACAATGTACAGAAATGACTGTTCTATTGTATCAGTCATTTCTAAACATCGAACTGAGTTTATGGCAATCATTATAAACATATTAGTATTCTCATCACATTCTCAGAAACATAAATTAATAACCAATTCAAAACCACTTAAAATAAAAGTGGTCAATAAACATTAACTGTGTATTAAGTAAAACCCACTACAATTTATTAAGCTACATATTTTTAAAGAAACAAAACAATTTTATAAGAAATTTAAAAGAGAAGATTAAGAACTAATATTTATTGTTCCCGTAATAGCATAAAATTATGACTTAGAATACACATGTTGATTAATACATTTAATTTAAAATAAAATATGATTTTGTAAAATAAAAATATATACTCGTAAATTGAAAGAAAAACTATTTGGTTGAAAAACTATTTGGTTGTAAACCTGAGGACTTTTGATATTTATTTTAAAATATCTTAAAGTTAATAAAAATTTATCTACTAAAACATTTAAAGTTACAGGATGTTCTAATTAGTAGGGAGGTAATTAAAATATTGCTTTATTCATTTATTATAGTATTTATTACTACTACTATTATTACCATATTTTAAAAATTACTGTTAGATGTTACTTTAACCTACTATGTTTGAAATGTCAGTGAAGTTAACATATTTATTACTTCCAATAAGAAATATTATCAAGTTCACTTACTGGAATAATATGAATTAAAATAATAAATTTTGGTTAAGTTATATGTTAATAATTTTTTGCGCATACATTTACAAATGAATCTTATTGTCTTTTTGACTCAAGAGTTAATTTCATTGTTTCACGAGATAATATTATTCAATTGCAAACAACTATGAAATGCACTGATGAAAAATTATGTTTAATTTCAGATAAATCTGAATATTATTTAGCAAATTACAAAACTTTATGTTTTAGTAAAAATATTAAATTTTTCATTAGAATATAGAACATAAAATTAATAAAGCACCTAGTGTCGTTTTGCATTTCAATTGATCATTATGTGGTAAATTTATGCGCGTAAAATTATTACTGATAAATATTGTAAATACAGTTTAATATTTTATCACAGTTTTATGGAAGCTATTTTACATCAGTCAGTGTAATGCCCGTCTTACACTGTCCTCGTGTCATCCATAACAGATCTTTAACTGTTGATTGGTGCATTGGATAGACTGCAAGAAGCACTACAAAATGCATTATGTTATGTGAATTGAAACAGAGGTCAAGTGAGCCAGGACACCACTTTTCTGGAATTTTCAAAGCTCCAATACTTACTCCTAGAATTGATACCGCATCCTAAACAAACACAAGAAAATTAATTGTTATTTTATATCTGAATCCAGCAATATTACATTCCTTTCATGTAAACTTACTATTATAAGAAATACAATTCAGTGATGTTATTTTAAAGTAAGAAGATAATAGAAAATGATAAATAGTATGTTTATTAAGTAATTAATAAATGTACAAAGATTTTTATGAGAAACCATTACCTAAACCTCTTTTTCAGTTACAACTGAAATCATTACAAACATTTTCAATGTGTTTTTTCAACTATTAAAAACCACTAGCTGATAGGCAATAAATAAATGAGAAATAAATACAGAAAAAAAATCTGGTGTGAAACATACCCACAACTTTCTCTTGCCAATGCAAATAATGAACAAGAAACCCTAACATTAGAAATAAACAAAAAACTAACCTCAATAAACATAACCTAATTTTAATCTGCCCATAACAGACAGGTGGAGTGTCAAATTATTTACACTCAATCTGTTTGTTGCAGGGCTAAAATAAATAGTTCTGTTTCTTATCACGTGGTCAGCTAATTAAATGACTGAATCATTTAAGAACAGAAGAGGTAGAGGTCTACTGTGACACTAATCAGAGTTATATTCTCTGAAAGTAATGAATTTCATTTTACAGCCAGACCCTGTGATAAATGAAGTGAAGGTGTCATTTGCAGAGTGGAAAATATGTGCTTTTCAGAGGGCCCGGCATGCTGATAAGCGTACTTTTCCATTCAGTGAGGAAGGCCTGGTAAACCACCTCACTCCTCATTTTACTTAGTAAAACCTCTACAGGCTCAAACCAACCATTTGGCTGATGACCTAAACAACACTAATTTTTATTATGAGTGAAAGACGCAAAATTAAAATTAACCTCATTTTGGCCTAAGAATATGGAAAATCACTCTTTTATGCTAAACTAGGCTCTGCAGAGAAGAAAGCGGTAAATAAAAGTTGTAGTTCGTTTAATTTCCTATTAATTTGAATTATATACACTTTTATCCTAAAATGCATGCTAAGGCTGAAATCTTTAAAAAAATCGATTTTTTTACACGTTTTCGTGAGAAAAAACAGAAAAATGCTAATTACCGCTAAACCAAGCGTTTGACAAAAAAAGTTTAAAATAAAAGTTGTAGGACACAGACAAATCGACATGTTTTTTGGGTTCAGGGGGTCTGAAAATGTGCAGATCCGGTGAAAACTTGATTTTGAAAAATCGACATGAAAACAATACTTCCGTTCCTATATATTCATAAAAATTTTATTATAAAAAGTTACATACACTTATGGCTACTTTTCGACATAATTACCTTGATGATGGGAGGCATTTTTTTTTTTTTTTTTTTTTTTTTTTTAATTGTATAGCCCTTTTAAGAGCGCACTAGTTATATAATTAAATTTATTTTCCCTTAAGCTGTTTTGAGAGCTGTCGCCTCCTTGCGTGGTACTCCCTCATCCTCCTACTCACCACCTGTCTCTCCTCCTCTGTCCAGATTCTAGTCCAGTCCAAATTCTAGTCTTGGACTCAGCAGAATGGAAATTCCCGAAAGTCTTAATCTTGTGCCTAAATATGTCTCTGTTCATAATGTCGTTGCCCGAGATGTCCAACATTATGAGGTCTTCCTCCACTTCCTTCAACCATCTGTCTCTGGTTTTAAGTCCTTCCTGGCTTCTGATCAACTTGTAGGTCTCATTTTCTATAGCCCTAAACCTCATTAGATGTCCGTAATATTGCAGTCGTCTTTTCCGACACTTTGTTGCCAAGGATTCCCCCAGAAAATTCATTATTACTTCGTTTGATCGTTTTTTATGTACGTTAGTGTCCGGGTCATAGACTGTTCCCAATATTGTCTGGGCAAATCTTCTGTGTACCTTGTCCAGCTTTGCAAGTTCTCCCTTTCTGTAACATGTCAGAGTCTCAGCCGCGTACAAAACCTGTGGGAGGACCACCGTGTTTAAGTGTCTTAACTTGGTGTTGCGGGAGATACACTTTTTGTTGTAAAATCCTTTCATCTGTACATACGCCATCTCTAATTTTCCAATTCTTCTCCGTAATGCCAGGGCATCCGATCCATTTTGTTGGATGATTTCGCCCAGATAATTAAAATGGTCAACTCTGCTCAATCTGCCAAAATCAGTTTTAAGTGACCTTGGGCTGTCTTTATCATTAGACATGAAAACGGACTTTTCAAAAGAGATATTCAGACCCGTTCCCCCCGCATTTATCATACCTGTGGGCAAATTTTCTAATACTCTTCATAAAATGTTGCCACCAATAAATTTAAATGAGTCTTGATGTTGTCTTTCTACTCATTGTGTTTCTTGTGGAGTTCATGCAGCCGAGGACCACAATTAATGCTGCTGTTTATTGTGAAGCCTTACAAAGTTTGCAGAGGGCCATTAAAAGTTAAAATTGTTCTGATCCATGACAATGCTCACTCTCATAGTACTGGTACAACCCAAAAATTCCTTGAGGAATTTCAATCGGATATTTTTGATCACCTGCTATACAGTCTCGACCTAGCACCCACTGACATCCATATTTTCCCTAAACTTGAAGAAGTAGATAGGAGGACAGTGCTTCCAAACTAATGAGGAGCTTCAAGGCTCATTAAAATTCAAATATGAAGGCGGAAAAATATGAAGAGGTTATTGGAAAGCTTGTCTAGAGGTACAACAAATGCCTCAATCATCAAGGTGATTGTGTCGAAAAGTAACCATAAGTGCCTATTAGAGGTCTATATGGCCTATTAGAGGTTGAAAAAACCATCCCTTGTAATATATTCTTAACAAATTTCATAATTAAATTAAAACTTATAGTATCATTTTTGTGACATTTTATATCAGTGTTATTCATAAAATATTTTTTTGTTTACGTCTGACTGTTTTGCAATTTCTACTAATGCAGATGGTAGAGAATAATGATTATGAAAAAAATGCCAGACCTGACCAGGAATCGAACCCGGGATCCCGGCGTAGAAGCCAGCTGCGCTAACTTTACAACCCAAGATTAACCTCAATAAACATTTCTTGTTACCATAACAACCATTTAAAATAAACTGAACTTTACAACGCCCCCACGTGATTAGTAGCACCATGAAAACTGATTTAATTTTTGTTTTATTTACTTTGCAATATCTCTTTGTAGCTTTTATCAATTTTCATTTTCAAATTTTTGCAGAATTGTTAGTGTCCTTTTTACAACCATAAGTACTATCTAGTTCATGCTTAATGTGCATTTTTTTTTTTTTAGTTCATTAAAAGGCACATAGATACTTTATTCACTAGCAACTATTGTAAGTTATGGATGGTAGGTTGGTTGTAATGTAATTTTGTTTCAAGATCTTTCCTTGGAATTTAATCTGCGACATTTTGTTTTGTATTCCAGCAGACTAATGCAGTGAAGGTAATACACATTATGAATGTAGGCCAACCCACAGGTCTTTTGGTGTCCAATAAATATTTCTGATTTAGCCCTGTTTTCCAGACACTTTAGATCCATTCTGCCCTATGATGTCTCTAAATCCTTTATAATGATCTTACCCATTTTACAATATTGTTGTTGTTTAGGTCAACAGTCAAAAGGCTGGTTTGAACCTCTAGAGATTTTACTAAGTAAAACGAGGAGTAAGGTGGTTTAAAATTGCCTTCCTCACTGAGTACAAAAGTAGCCTGTGCTTATCAGCATGCCAGGCTCTCTGTAAAGCATCTTCTCTGCACCCTGCAAATGACACCTGCACTTCATTCACTACAGGGTCTGGCTGTATAATGAAATTCATTACTCTCATAGGAAATAACTCTAACTATGTCTTTTACACCTCTACCTCTTCTGTTCTTAAGTAGTTCAGTTATTTAGCTGGCTGACCACACGATAAGAAACAGAACTATTTTTGTAGCCCTGGAAGTACAATTCTATTTTTACTTTACAATATTATAATTATTTGTTTATTCTATTGTGCTTTTAAAAACTGTTATTTGAAATTTAGAGTTTTCCATTGCCTACTGCAGCAACCTAGAATAAGTGATTGATTTAAACACTGACACAAATTCCTCTATATGAATAATAAATCAATGTAAAACGTAGAAAATTGTAACAGAACAAATTATTGAAATATTTACCTGAAGTAAAAGATGGTTCAACGAATTTGGGTCACCTCCACCGTACCTAGAGCACCTTAGCAAGCACATAAGTATCCTTAATACAACAACTAAAGTAAAACTCATCCTACGACTCCATGGAGAAGCAGCGGTCATCACCTGCAAATATTTTAAAAGAAAAATTGTATTTTTAGGGTATCAACATTCAGGGTAACACAATTTACAGTATTACATTTTTATACATTTTTCAGAGAGAGAATAACTCTCTTCACTGGGGATTGATATTTATTTGATGCACACCATATTTGACCCAGGGAATTGTCTTATGTATCATACAACTTTTTAAACCAGTGAATTCCCACTTCTGCAATAAATTTATAGGTTAAAATTTTCATTTATTTTTTGTATGTTTATGTGATTTTTCGCCAACTGTCACTGAATTAGGACATTTCAAGGTGTAATCAGTAATTCATAAAATTTTTTAAACCAGTATTCTCAGGTGAAATGAAACAGTGATTGCTTTGAGAGTTCATTTATTCATATTCTAAAGGCTTCTTCCCCTTCTCCTGCAACCATGGATTGCTATCCCTAACCATTCTTTTTATATCTGTATATTTTATTGAATTTTATATCTGCTTTGAAAGGAATTAAGCTTTTTCTACATAAGTTTAAAACTTTCAATACTGCACAGTAATATAAATTTAATAAAAAACAATTTTATTATTACATTTAATCTGGAGTTTAAACTAATTACCTATATAATACATGTATAGGTATTTAAAAGCATTAATAATCTTTTAGGAATTTTTAATGGAATTTGCATAGAGAAATTATGGAATTTTTAGATGTAATTCAGTATAACCTTGAATTAAACACCCATGCTTCTATGCATCTTCCATAAAGTATAATGAATTTAAAACACCAATCATTACTGCAAAGATGGCAATTAATCAATCTCAAACTTTAAGATTTCATTAACTTAAAAACTTACTAACTTAGAAACTTTACAGTATCATTTTTCTTTTTGTACTGTATATTATGCTCTTTGAGAAAATATCATAGTAAATAAATATTATGTATTTTTTTATGGGCCCTGGGAAGTGACCTGGGGAGGGCTTCGGCTCTGGCAAAGGGGAGTGATGACGCGTCACGATACACAACATCGGTATCAAAATAAGCGGTTAATCAAGAGACCGCTCTTAGCCTCTCTCACTCCAACTCCAACACTTTAACCTACAAGAGGTGCCCCTGTTACGCTGAGCAACTCGATGGAAGGTTGGGTTAAACCCCAGCGGGAAATCGGGTCAGCAAGCTGATAGGTGTTGGGGGCTGAGGAGCCAATCTTCAGTCAATACTCACAACCTGATGGTCATGCCTCAATCTTTGACGTCTCAGGGAGTAATGATCAAAGAGGATAGGATCATGAAGTGAGAAATAGGAGTAATTCTCCAAAACAGGATTGTTAGGAATCCTTAGGAGGCAGCCCCTCCACCTAACTAGCCTTGCCGTAGGGTTAATATCCCACGCAGGGCGAAACATAAACGTATTCAAAGAGACAAAATAGAAAGAAACGGACAGGTTAAACGGAAAAAAGACTGGAAACGGACAAATAACATGATTTTTGGAACTTGGAATATAACCTCACTGACGGGGAAGGACGAGGAATTGGTGGAGGAGATGGAGAAGTATGGAATCTCTGTTCTGGGAATAAGCGAAACGAAAAAGAAAGGGCATGGAACACTGCAGTTGCATAAGGACTATGTGTTGATGTATTCAGGTGTGAGTAGGGATGCAAAGGCAAAGGAAGGGGTTGGGGTGATTTTGAGTAATGCAGTAGCGGACAAGGTTATCTATTGGGAGCCAGTGAACTCGAGAATAATAAGAATTGATGTGCAGTTACAGGAAAGAATTTCATTTAT
Source organism: Catonia carolina (assembly GCA_035578175.1). Lineage (NCBI taxonomy): Eukaryota > Metazoa > Arthropoda > Insecta > Hemiptera > Achilidae > Catonia > Catonia carolina. The sequence continues at coordinate 326,825,154 of JAQMRL010000001.1, read as the reverse complement.
ACAACTTTATGCCTCGACAGAAGACAAAGATGTACTGGAAAAAGAGTTTTTTTTACAGCGAGTTGCAAAGAACAATTAACAAGGCCAGGGATGAGTTCGGTTGTGTGGTCTTGATGGGGGACTGGAACGCAAGAGTGGGAAATGATATGGCAAGGGGACATGGAAGTATGGGAGCATATGGGGCTGAGAGGACAAGGAACAGAAATGGGGACAGAATGGTTGAGTTCTGTGTGGATAATCAGCTGCTGATTGGAAATACTTTCTTTCCACATAAACATATACACCAGGTTACATTTGTGGCAGAGGAAAGAAATGTGAGTAGTGCTATTGACTACTTTGTGTATACGAGGGAGACTCGGAGAATTACCATGGATGTCCGGGTGTATCGTAGTGCAGAACTGAATACACAGCACAGACTACTGATAATGAAAACAAGACTCAGAAGTGGAAAAGCAGTAAAACCTCGTAAATTCACAAAAATTAAGGTGGAGGAATTGCAGCGACCAGACTGTAGACGGGAATATACTAATAAGTTAGAGGAAATGTTAGGGAGGGAGGGTGCTGATGGATCAATTGAAGAAATCTGGCAAAAGCTAAAGAACATAATCCTAAAAGTGGCCGAGAAAGTATGCGGGAGAAAGGTGGTGGGTGGGGGAGTGAGGCACACTAGATGGTGGAATGATTCAGCCAGGGAGGCGGTGAAAGGAAAGAAGATGGCATGGAAGAGATATCTGCAAACTGGTGCAATGGAGAATCGGAAAACGTATGTTGAAGCACGAAGGTTGGCTAAGGAAGTGGTGAGAGGAGCTAAGATGGATTCCTGGGAGGAGTTTGGAAAGGACATGGAGAATAACCATAGAACAAACCAAAGGAAGTTTTGGACAACAATTAGGGGGCTAAGGAAGGGGAGATCAAGAAGGGTAAGAAGTATACAGAATGAGGCAGGTGAATTGATCACTGATGCAAAGGAAGTACTTGAGACCTGGAGATTGTACTATGAAAAGACCTTCAAAGAGGAGAACCAGGAGCTGGTAAGAAGGGACTGGGAAGAACAGCTAGAGGATACAAACGAGGTCAATATTGAAGAACAGGAAATACGGAATGCTGTTCTAAAAATGAGATTGGGTAAAGCGGCAGGCCCAGACAACATAGCTCCTGAGATGGTTAAATATGGAGGAGACCAATTAATAAAATGGTTGTATACACTATTCCAAAAGGCATGGAATATAGAAGAGACTATACCTGAGGATTGGGAGAACAATGAAGTAATACCCTTGCATAAAAAGGAAAGCACAACTAGATGTGAAAACTACAGAGCCATATGTCTTTCATCTGTGATATTTAAGTTGTACACCAGGGTACTGGAAGGTAGGTTGAGGAGAGAAGTAGAGGGAAAACTCGAGGATGAACAGGCGGCATACAGGCCGGGCAAGCAGACTCAAGATCATATATACGTGTTGAGAACAATGTTTTTGGCTTTCCTTGATTTGGCGGCAGCCTTTGACTCTGTTCCAAAAAAGGAGGTATAGAGGGCATTGGAGGAATTAGAGACTCCACAGAAGTTATTGAGGGTGATAAAGAGTGTGTATCGGAATGTGCATGGAATGATCAGAATGGAAGGGAAGGAAAGTGGAAGATTTCTTATGGAGAGGGGAATGAAGCAGGGAGACAGTCTGAGCTCACTTTTATTCATCGTTTTCATGGCCTCTATTGCTAAAATCTGCAAGAGACGAACAAAAAGATATAAGGTAGGGAACTGGAATCTCCGGCCAGTGTACCTGCAATCATTGATATACGCAGATGATATAGTCTTGATAAACTCTAAAGCAGAGGATTTGCAAGAAGCAATAACGGAGTGGTGCAGTACTCTGCAGGAGAGAGGAATGAGGGTGAACGTTAAAAAGAGTAAAGTGATGAAGGTTGGAGGTGAGAAGGAGGAGCTGAGAATGAGGTGGGATGGGGTGGAGTTGGAGCAGGTGAGGAGTTTTGAGTATCTGGGAACATTGATTGATGAGAGTGGGGGAATGGAGGAAGAGATGAACAACCGAATCAGAAAGGCCAACCAAATATTCTATAGTTTAAATAACACACTTATTGGAAAAAGAGAGGTGAGCAGAGACGCCAAACTCAGAATATATAAGTCAGTATATTTACCAACATTACTGTATGGGTCAGAAACATGGACCATGAAAGATAAACTGGACAGTAGAGTTACAGCTCAGGAAATGAAGTATCTAAGGAGAGTGATAGGAAAGACAAGACGGGACAGAGTTCGTAATGTGAGTGTGCGGGAGGAGTTAGGCTTAAAAACAGCGGTAACAGAACTGATTGAAAGAAGGGCATTGGGTTGGTATGGTCATGTGGTGAGAAGAGATAGGGAGGACAGACTGAAGCGAATTTTTGAGGCGAGACCGGAGGGAACCAGAAGGCGGGGAAGACCAAGGATGGAGTGGGAGGAGTATGTTGAGGGTGTGGGGGGCGAAGGGGAGAGAGCAAAGGACGGCTGAGAGCATTGGCTTTGGACAGAGTGGAGTATAAGAAGTTTATAGAAGGCCCGACGCTGAGAGGCAGAAGGGAGAGATAAAGAAGAAGAAGAAGTATTTTTTTATTGTAGGAAGTTCAGGGGTCTAGGTCATAAAATTTATTTCAGCTGTAGGCCTATTTCAGCACGCTTTTGAATGCTTTTCCTGTTTCAAAATAGGAACTTCCAGTTTGCTGTCTGAGATGAGTTCAATTGTGTATTTATCTTTTTCACAAAGTCTGTGATGAATATAGTATTTAAACATGCTTCATTAATTCTTGAGTTATCAGCAGGGATCCCAGAACCTTCAGCCAGTCAAGTGCATGCCGTTTGACAGGTGAACTGTTGGAGGCAACAACTACAGACACTTTGTCTTCATGTAGCCTACTGTAATTTTACATTTTCTGGTAAACGTTTCATTAGGGTTTTCAATAAAAATGAAAAATATTGATTACAACATTTTGATGCACTTTATTAACAATTTTTATAATAAACAAATTGATCTATGGTAAAGATTTCTTTTGTTTAAGTACATTTTTGATTGGGTATTTTAAATTAATTAGACTTCCTTTTGATATTAATTTTCTATATAATTTTATATTATGATTTATCAATAACACAGAGAACTCTATTGTTAGAAAACTATAATTTCACACAAATCCATCCAAGCAACATCAAAGCAAGCATTTGGCTTAGCAAGCACCAGTCACAAAAATATAAATATATGAGAAGAATTCATTGTCATTAATACAAAATAATAATATTTGAGCTATTCAGTCCTGATCACATAATCACTTTCTTGAAGCCACAAATAAACTTCAGTATGTTCTTACCAAATTGCCAAAATTGGGTAAATGCAACTTCAACACGAAGCATTTAAGAAGATTATACTTATAAATTGTTGAAACCAAAAAAGACATTTCTGTTAGAACAGGCACTCCTTGATTTTTTCTTAAAACATTTGTACATAGGAAAAAAATCTTGGAGACCAAGAAACAATTTTATATAGCAAGTTTTAGCCTGCTGTATCCATTGCCAATCAACTGTAAGAATTTGACTTCTTATTTTTAATATTTATTAAGAAACAGGCTACTTGAAAATTACATTATTTACCTATTTCAAATTCTTTCCTTAGCTATTTTTCAAGAATTTTTAAACAGTTTGAAATGGAATGTTTTTTTAATTTATACTATTATATTATTAATATATTACTATCATTAAAATATATGGAGTTGCAGGGCCTAAAGGCTACTTGTGCAAGTTTGTAATCGATGTTACTTTGGCAAAAAAATTAGGACGATCTTTCTAAGAAATCGATAATTTTTACAAATTACGGTAGAAGAGAGATGTTCCAGTAAAGTAACGACAAAAAAATTTTTATCGAGTTTTTCCCAACACATGAACACAACTTAGGTATTAATAAGACGTTATATGCTGTAATGGACTTGTTCGTGCCAATTCCATGGCTTGACGTCTCTCGGGCATCTTCCGTTTCGGCGAACGATCAGGGTTATTACGATACTTTTATTTAAATTCGTATTGATAAAAAAGTATTTAAATATTCTTATCTTCAACCGAATATTTTTTCTTAAATCGAAGGCTTGAGATGATTAATTATTAGTAAAAACCCTGATTATAAAACAAAAACAGTTTAGAACTGTAGTAAATTATTGTTCGTTGCAATTACGAACGAATTGACATTTTTAAAATTAAAAACGAAACGATAACTGGGAGCCGATATCTTAAAGCGATCTTCACTATAGGGCAGAGTTAACGTTTCTGAAGGACTGTGTAGCAAAAATAAACACTTTGTAGAAGCCGTAAAAGAAATTAACATCTAAGAACAATTTATAAAAATACGAAAGAACAATGACACCCGAACGGTGTCTCAGCTGTCACTTAGTAGAGTTCCATTTGACGCCCGAGCAGTGTCAGCAGTCTCCAAAGTTTAAAAGAGAACGCTACATAATATTCTGCATTAGTTTTAAATTTTCCTCTTACCAGAAATGTTTGGTATAAGAATTAATTCGTGGCCCAGACCCCATGCTTGGTAAAATAGCAAGCATAAAATCAAAACAGCTTTGAGGATCAATTATTATTATTAATAATTCAAGAGACACCTATTTACATAATACGTTCTTAATAAAGAAGAAAATACACTTAAAGGTTACATACTAGTGATTGTTTTAAAATAATATAAAGACTTAATGGAATTAAAGCTAACCTTACAAAGGCCGACTATGGAGAAACTGCAGTAGACGAAGATGATACACCATTGTAAGGCATAAGGCAAACAGAACACAGAGGCAAACACCATGGGTAATGCACCTGGACACACCAACCATTAATTACAATTAACACATACAGTACATAAACCATTCTACTCATGCTGCATTCAAAACATTATCACTAGATGAGTTTTACTTGGGCAGATGTTACCGCTTATTTGTCAAGCAGTGCAACAAGTGGTCTATACAAAGTTTGCTTACACAAAAGGAACTTTCAAAAAACTTTCTTTTCGCGGATTGTTTACTAAGGGATCTGTTGTACACGGCTTTGTTAAAATATGTTCTTTATTAATACTGATAAGTTTTCTGAAATCCCTACCGATTCATCAAAAAACATTCTATTCTGATTCCGGAATAGAAATTGTTGCACCAACTCATTTTTTAGTTGCTCAACAGAAAAGGTAAATCAATACAATAATTGCGTGTTTACTAGAAAACTAGTCATGTTTTTGCAATAATTTTTATTTTAGTAGGCTATAACTAATATTAGAACATCAACTGCTAAGCAATTGGTCCCCATATAGTGTTTTCAGAATTAAACTTAATTACAAAATATTCAGTCTTATAAATTAAATTTTAAGCAATTTATTTCGTAGTAACAAAAACAATGAATAGTTATGGAGAGTTAAGCGATGTTGAATGAAAAATTAAGTATCAACTATAAAATTTCAGAAAAATGTTTGTATGTAAAGTATAAAACTTAAGTTTATAGTGTTATGATTTGTTTCAATAATAACTCACTATCCGCAAAGCAGGCTTATTTGTTAAGAATGCGGATTCTACTTCGGCAAAGATATGTAACACTGACATACTCCCAGGAACTTGTGGGTTAGTAATCGAGTATGTTTAAGAAAGAGCAACTAAAGTGGTAATTTTCTTCTTGTTTATTTAAAGTATTAAACTTTGTTGCACTTATAAATACATAACACGATTTTATTTTGTGTTTGCAGTTTCAGTACTAAAATTTGACTCGGTAAAATTATATCTGCAACTAATATGATACAGTTGTACACATATTTACATAACGAATAAAGCAAAAATCATTTTATGACGATTTGTATATGTGTTACTAAGATACACTTAGTACAGTTGAGGTACAGTTCATTCTGGGTGTTTGATGATATCGTTGTAATTTGTGAAGTTTGCATTGTGATAAAAAATACTAAGTTTACAGATTAGCCAATGGAATGAAACAGAGCAAAAGCAACGAACAAACATTTAACATAGAAATAAATAGAGGATTTTTAATGAGTAATGCCATAACTTATTAAACCTGAATGTATCTTTACAGTATTGTTACCTGGGAACCATGATAGATGATCAGCGGATAGACAATACACAGAAAATAAATATCGTATTGGCAGTATTTAATATAATGGATCCTACTTTCAAGAGTCACAATCTAACTCTTGCAAAAATAATGAGACATCTATATAAGATATCTTCACTACGCTCCCGTATGGTGTAAAGTCCTGAACCTTCATTATCGCGATGAAACGGAATTTTTGAGACGTGGCTGTACAGACATATGTTGAGGGTCATGACTTCTCGAATTCCAAATTTAGAGAGAGGCCTTAGGAAAATTAAGAAAGATATAGAAATCATTTCCACCATCAAGTTTAGGAAGCTCCAATATTTGGGACATATGAGAAATGAATCAAGACACTACTACAAGCCATTCTGCAGGGGGATATTATAGAAAAAGAGGTTGTGTCAGAAGAAGAGTTTCGCGGCTTCAAAATCTGAGAACTTGTTTAGGAAAAAGCTTAGAAGAGCTATTTTGCAGTGCAACGAACAAAGTGAAAATTGCTATGATGGTCGCCAACATTCGAAACGGATAGGTACCTAAAGACAGCGAATGGATCTTTAAGCAGAAACTAATTAAATTACTTTAATCAAACACTACTTCAGTTAGAAACTCTTAGTAACAAATTGTCATTGTGAAAATTCTTGGAAATGGTTGATGAGAATTCTTTAATGGACGAAACTTTAAGTAATGGAGATGAAGGGTAATGATAACTTATTTCAGACTCGTCACTTAGATAAGATTTGTCTCTTTTCTTAACGAACATTAGAAATAGTAAAAGTAGACACACACATTGTTTAGAAACCTTTTGACGGTTTCCATTAACTTAAAGGCTTAACAAGAAAAAACAATAAGGTTCTTATTTATAAAGCTACCATAGGAAGTAGCTACCACTTACTAAAGTTACTAATGAACAATTTTGGTGAGGTAACCCGCAAAACTAAAATATTTAGTTGAATCCTTGCCTCTTAAAACTTAAAATAATTGGAACCAAAACTCAAAGAATTATAAAATTACTCAAAATAATCAACATAGATGATTTTAGGAGTGACTACATAATAACAGATATAAAGGTTATAAAATAGGCAATGTTTAAAAATTAAAGTGATTTTTTTTAATTGTTTATGATTTAGTATATTTTTATATTTACAGCAAGTGTTAAATCACAACCAGTAAATTTGATAATAACAATGGAAAACGGCATGAGAAAGTACTTGAAGGAGAATAATGTCCAACAGTAAAACTTCCACAGGATTCATGTGGATTTATCTAGATTACGCCATATCTCTACGTTAATGTCTAGAAGGACGCCTTCATGGATTTTAAGGTAAGTTTCGTGAATTGAATCGCGTATTTCGGTTTTTCAGTTTCGGGAAGTTTTTGTTTGAAACGCCTGTAAAAGCGTAGGAAAACTTCTTTAACGTAGAGTATTTTTAGGCCGTTGTGAAACGTTTCGTTTTTGCTGTAGGTAGGCCTACAAGGGTATCGGTAATAATTCTCAGGCATTTAAATTTCATAAGTTAGAGTTTGTTGGTAACGGCAGATTTAGCTGAATCGAAGATTTTTCAGACGTCAGTTCATACAAGACAGTATAGAGATTTGCACGTTAATAGTTTCTATATGAATCCGTAGACGTGAGCCTCTCCAGAGTAAAGGAAATGACCATTTGTGAGGTTTTCCAAACAACGTTCGTTTTAGGTCAATGTGAGAGTTCCAAGTAAGACATTGGTCAGTGTGTAAATCAAAGTAACATTTTTGTCATTCTACGGTAAGACGGAGTCTTATAAATATACACAGGGGCATGTTTTCCGGAGTAAGTGCAGCGAAAATACGGCAATTCTGAAGGAAAAGCGATATAATATGTTACCACAGACGTACAAATTTATCTAAATATAAAATTGAATATGAATTTTTATTATCGGTAGGAAGTAGCTTAGTAGGTATCTGATTGCAAATGCGGTTAAGAGCGTAGCAGTAAATATTTGTTTATTTACAAACATACCAATTAAAGCAAGTAAACAATCAAAAGCAAAATGCACAATTTAAATTAATGGTATAGTTACTTGAGTCACGAGTTTGCCCTTCGTTTCAACGAGAGGTAAAGGGGGAAAGAGAGACATCAGTACGCATGCGCGACTGATTTGGTATCAGTTCACCAACAGAACGACGTAAACTATACCCAAAACATATACAGTAAATCGGGGAACCTTTTCTAGGTTAACTGTACGAGTATAACTTTGTTACCGTAAATAGAAATGTTGGTTTTTGGAAAATGTGGTCGGACTATTCACAGTAGGCCTACTGAACGAAATTAATATGCAGTGTAATAAAATGTTGTGAAGTTGAAGCTAAACAAAAATGACTTTCTGTAACTCTTAACTAAAGCTATGAGCGAGCGGCTATCTACTGTGACGTTCTCTTGCCACAATTCAAAATATAAAGAAGGAAATGAAAGACGTGAAGAAGCTATTCTTCTTCAACAATTTTGTTGACACCGGGTAAAAAAAGGAAACGGTTCGGTAGATACTAGTAAGACTGATAGTAAAGACGACGGTGATAGCGATAGCAAACAATGAAATTCACTCCTAGAAGATTTTGTTCCAATAGAATAAAGTAGCATGGGTAATTAGAGTAAATAAAACATTTCTAGTCATGTAATTATGATATAGGAGAAGAAACTATTTTCTCGGCAGTAAACCACAGATTACAAAATGTAAGTAGTAACTGCTCGGTATTGAAATGTAATGTCTCACTGTTTTTGGTTGGCAGCACTGTGAAATTTTCACTTCCCTTCCTCACAGCTCATCCATACACAAAAGGCATTCTCGTGACTCAAGTATCTGCAGTAATTAGGTTAATTTGATGTAGCTAAACATTATATTTCTCAAATAACTTAGTTTCATTTTAAACGAAGACTTAAAAAATATTTTTTTGTTAATTTAAGTGTAGAAACAAAACTAACCGAAACTCTGGCTGATCCATATGCCCAGCATGTCGATCTGCAGTAGCCGATTGTATACCTTGGCACCAAAGTCCAAATTCATAAAAAGGTGATATATAAAGCTTCCAACCCATGGTGCCACACTGCCCGCAATGTGACACCAGGCTAGAAACCTTGATGGAAGTTCATCCCATGGCATCAACCGTGGCACGATGAACAGTATTATTACGATTGGAAGTCCTGCAAAATAAGAAAAAATATATTAATATACATTTTAATTTTATTATTTTTAAAAGAAAATCTGTTACTTAATTTTTTCAGATACTGTAGAATGTTGCAGAAATCAAGTGTATCCTTCCGGCACAAGCGCCAGACCTGTAGCGGTATCGTAAGCACAGACTCTTAGTCCTCTAGGGTTTAACTTTTACTTCTTTTGCAAAAAAATGTCTTAAATCCATGAATTTGTATGAATTTTAAAAACTTTATTTGTTTTACTAAGTAAAACGAGAAGTGAGGTGGTTTACCATTGCTCTCCTTACTGATTGGTAAAGTACGCTTATCAGCATGGCAGGCTCTCCGAAAAGCACCCACTTTCCACTCTGTAAATGACACCTTACTTTATTCACCACAGGGTCGGGCTGTATAATGAAATTCATTACGTTCAGAGGAAATAACTCTGATTAGTGTCTTTTACACCTCTACCTCTTCTGTTCTTAAATTATTCAGTCATTCAATTGGCTGACCATGTGATAATAAACAGAACTATTTATTTTAACACTGCAACAGATTAAGAGTAAATAATCTGACACTCGACCTATGTGTTATGGGCAGAAAATAATTATTCCCGTGAGTTAATTAACATGGTGGTTAGATAAACGACAATATGTTTATGAATGAATTATAATGTGACGTACGACTGATGCGAAGAGTAAACAGATCGAAGTGCAATGTATCACTTAATCGACAGTTCTATTAATTTGTACCATATCGATTGAATTACATTAAACTGATTAATTACATGGGATTGATTTTGATAATTAATACGGGCAGGATTGCCACCCGATTAAACGACAGTTTACAGAACACTACTATTATTCAACAAGGTTGGTCGATCTAGTAAATCATGTTGTTTCCCTGGCAAACACCCAATCTTTTCAATCATATTGCTTTTAATATGCTTCCTGTTTCAATCTTTTCTTTTTTAAGACAACAACTTCGTAGTATTAATATTATTATAGCGGCTGTTTTTCAGCACTATACCATTTATCGTAACCCAAAATTATTCCTTCACTTCCTCTTCTCCATAGCTTTCATTTCTGGGTCGTTCTCGCTTCCTCCATTTAGTTGAAAGGCACAGCCAAGCCAAATCATCTGTGGAAACTTGTTCTCCTTCACTTTTTGGAGATGACAGTACCAAATGAGTTGCCTTTTGTGAATTTTGTCGACTTTTGTCGAAATTTTAAGAATTTTTTTTTAATTTCTTCATTCTCAATTCGATTCAGTACAGTTCACTGGCATCTCCTTTTCCCAGAAACCTATTTTCATCGTGGTTAAACTGCTATTAAAAATTGGTTGGAGAGTCCAACCTCTGATCCATAAATGGAGGAGCTTTCAAACAAAGATCGGAAAATTATCTTCTTAGTTCCACAAGATATCTGATGACCACGAAATAGGATGTAACATTCTGGTGATGGCCCTATCTCTGCCATCACTAAAATATCATCGTCTGGTATACCATCTGACATTAAAAGTGTGCCAAGATCAAAAAGTGTCAAGTGAGTCAAAAAAGTAGCCATGCACCAATTAAATTAATTTAAAAAATTGAACTGGTGTAAAGTTTGTAAAATTCATAAAAAAACAATTTCCTGTCTATACTAACGAACGCGTGTATTAATATTATTTCACTGAATAAATATTCCATAAAGAGGAGGAATTAATTTCATTTGGTAAACAATGCGCAAGAAATTTCAGAAACTTCTGAAACTTCTTTGGGCATACTATCATAAACATTTTTCTTTTTTTTTGTCCCTAATGTGTGTACGTTGCAATCTGTTCAATTAAGACAATAAGAAACCCCATGACCCAATGAGATGAGGATGATGTTTATAAAATGTAAATGAGGTGTAGTCTTAATAGAGACCCAAGCCGACCATTTCTGAAAGAAATTTTAATTGAACCCCAACCATTAAAGTACACCAGTAACCATTGTCTAGAACTCAGATCCGTATAAAAGTAACTACCTTTACTGAGATTTGAACCAGAAAACTTCCTCTCCGAAAATCACCTGTTTAATAGCTCACTCGCGGCGACGATTTTACGTCTAGACCAACCCGGTGGGTCACTAATGATTGTTGATTCTAAACTAAGCGTTGTAGAAAAAAATGTTTAAATTTAAAGTTGTAGGTTTTTCGTATATCATTCTTCACCATCTGCATTAGCAGAAATTGCAAAACAGTCAGACGTAAAACAAAAACTAAAAAAAAAACATTAATATTATGTATTATATCGCCTCCGTAGCATAGTGGTTAGCACTCTATCCCTACAACCCGGAGGTTCCGGGTTCGATTCCCTTCTAGGGTGTGGAAATTTTCACAAGTCAAAATCCACTGTTCTAGATACATAACCTACCGTAGTCACTAATAACCAAGCAGTTAGACGACTTTCAATAAGCTTAAAAAAAATAATACATTTAATAAAAATGCATACCCACCGGGTTGGTTTACAGGTAAAGTCGTCGCCGCGAGTCAGCGGTTTAACAGCTGATTTTCGGAGACAAAAGTTCCTGGTTCACATCCTAGTGAAGATAGTTACTTTTATACGGATTTGAATACTACACTGTGGTTACCGGTGTACTTTGATGATTGGGGTTAAATTAACTATACTCTCTCAGGAATGCTTGGCCTGGGTCTGTACAAGACTATACCTCACTTACACGTCATAAACATCATCCTCATCTCATTGGGTCATGGGGTTGCTTATTGTTCTTAATTGAACAGATTGCAACGTACACAAATTAAGTATTAAAAATAAAATAATTTTTTTTTTTTTTTTTTTTTTTAACGTCCGACTGTTCTGCAATTACTGCTAATGCAGACGGTGAATGATGAAATGATTTTTTGTAACGTATGAAAAAATGCCGTGCCTGAATGGGATTCGAACCCAAGACCGCATGATGAGAGGCGAGCACGTTACCAACTTCGCCAATGCGGCCGGCAAATAAAATAAAAATGCAGGAAACGGTGAATATATCCTGCAGTAGTACAGATAGCCTAAAAATAAAAAAGATTAAATTGAAAATAACACATAATTATTTACTTCTAACGTGTTTATCTAGTTGTTATTGTCATAACCTCATAGGTATTTTAAAACATATTGTTGAAGATACTACTTCACTTATTTCATGATTTGTCATTATTCATGATTCATAGAATCTTGTGAAAGAATGTGTGACGGAATGTGTGTTTACCTTTACAGACATTTTTTAAATGTTTTAGAGAAAAACAGGACTACCTTTCACAGACACCCACGATCTAGATCGTTCTTTTATATAGTGTTTTATATAGTACAAGAGTAAACCAACTCATATAATTTTTTATTTTTTTTAATCTGTATTATTATTTTAATTACTTGTGAAAAATATATACGAATTATTTAGTCAGTCAGATTACGAATTTTTTTCAATTTACTTAGCATGAAAGAAAATTTAATTTTCATTGTAAAGGGTTGAAGATTTTTGGCCAGCCTACATAAGAGGCCTACGTAGTATAAGGATTTACTTCCAAAGAGAAGGGACGGACATACAATCAATAAATAGCCCAGTAGGGCACAAAAGCTGGCAGGAGTACATCTGCAACCAGCTTACCTTACGGCTTAAACTTCCCACCTAACCTAGAAACGTTACCTTAGTATACAACACAGTTCAACGACGTCGGATATTTTTAAGCTAAGAATGGCTATGTAGACACTATTATTGCATCGTAAAGCGCTTTTATTTGGCTTCAAATGATCTAATTACTACTTCACTTATTTCATGATTTGTCATTATTCATGATTCATAGAATCTTGTGAAAGAATGTGTGACGGAAATAAAATGAAACTTAATTATGAAATATTACTCTATTATTATGAAAATTTAAGAAGTTATAGAAAATACGATAATAATAGTAGCCTCGTTCTTAGCGCAGTGGTGACGTGCCATAATACAAAGCGAAGGGTCCTGTGTTCGATTCAACTACACAGCAACCTCGCTAATTCGTATTAATTTCTAATTTTTAGCATACTTTGTACGTATAAAATGTGTTTTATAATAAAAACTTAGTAATTTTGTAATGAAAAAATATTTTTAATACGCTTCTAAACAAATAAAAATTTAGTTAAAAATAAAAATTAACAGTGTAGGCTAGTTGATAATCGAAAACGAACAAAACCAAGTTCTTATACATGATGTGTCCATAACAATAAATACATAAACATGAATGCCCATAGCAGACAGGTGGAGTGTCAAATTATTTGCACTCAATCTGTTAGTTGCAGGGCAAAATAAATAGTTCTGTTTCTTATCACATGGTCAGCTAATTAAATGACTGAATCATTAAGAACAGAAGAGGCAGAGATGTAAAAGACACTAATCAGAATTATCTCCTGGAAGTAATGAATTTCATTATACAGCCAGGCCTTGTGGTGAATGAAATGAAGGCGTCATTTGCAGAGTGGAAAATATGTGCTTTTCAGAAGGCCCGGCATGCTGATAAGCGTACTTTTTCACTAAGTGAGGAAGGAAATGGTAAAACACCTCACTTCTCGTTTTACTTTGTAAAACCTCTACAGGTTCAAACCAACCTTTTTTGGCTGATGACCTAAACAACAACATACATGATGTATTTACAATACACATCGCTTACAGTCAAAATATATTTTATAGTTAATTATCAATTACAAGAAATTATACTTTTCACTGCTGCCTGGACGCATAAAATCACTAATTGTTTATTGTAGTAATGCCGAAAATCTTGAAAATGGTGAAAATGGCCAGCCTCTCATAAACATGACGTTGGTGTGAGTTTGTACTGCTTTACATACTCAGTGTAATTTCCAATGCTTTTACTGCTTCTGAGTGGGAAATAAATAGCTCAATGTTACATATTTCATCAGTTTTTGGATTTTATTTTGTTATTATGCACATTTTTCCGGATAATCGAAACATTACGAAATCCGAACTGGTCCCAATCAGTTTGGATTATCGAGCTTGTTGTGTGGTCTGAATATGTCAAAACGAAGCGTACATTAAATTGTTAGTCTACTCGTACGTTATTAACTGTAGTTTTAAATTGTATATACACAAACAACTTTATGTACTATCGATGCAACTTTTATAAACAAATTTAGTAGTATGGGGTAAAGAAACTGTAATTAGAATCTTATCGTACTTGATAGAACTAGTGACAAAATTTACATTACAAAGCCGTCAAAAAAAATACAAAATCATGTTAAAAGAAACTTTGATTCAGTTGCTTAATATTTATTAAAAATGCTAGAATTTTTTCGAAAATATAAATCCACATTAATTGTCATGCTTCAAATCACGCAGAAGTCTTTCCCACTGGTGTTATCCGTAGATTAAATAAGCGACAATGGACACGGACAATAATTCTAGTCACGACGTAAAATAAACGTCAGTAAATAAAGGAAGGTTGATTACAATTTCCCATTTAGAGTTTTACATTTGACCAGGTACAAAATGAAGTGGAGCATGTCTGACGTGATAAACTCTGAGATCGAAATTTCAGGAATTTTGGTGTACGGTAATGAATTTATTATTATTATTAACCTACGAATAAAATTTATGTTCGTACTTACTACAGATTTACTAAAATAATAATAAAGTAATAAATGCGCCATATACTTAACATAAAATCAACACAGTTTCAGAGATAGATTTTTTTGCAAATATTGTTTAAAACATAATAAATTCGATAATTCGTCACTTAATATTATTTTAGTTTTAAAAATAAAGTCGGTACTCTCAAATAACTAAATAAAATGGTAAACGGATAATTGTTTAAATAAAAGAACAACTAAAAAAATTAATACGAGAAATTGTTATTACTGTAATTGATTTTGTCTAAGAAAGCACAAAACTTTTCGTTTTTGCTCACACCGATTTTATAATATTTATTTTTCTGACCGACTGCGATGACGCTTAAACTTATTTCCCTTAGTTTATATTAAAACCTGGAGTTTATCGTGTATTAAATGAAAATTATTCAAACTACTTCCGGGAGAAAAACTGAAATCATGGGAAAGGAAATGTGAAAGCACGGATGTCTTAATGAGAAACAAGATATATCAATCATTGAGCTTTTCCGACGAGCAGACCATAAATTGCAAAAGAACAAGATGACCTCAGCTTTATTTCAAGAAAATTAGAGGAAGAATAATTGAAAAGACCGGGTTAAAAATGAACTTCTAAAAGGTCGACTATTTGACAACAGATGAAAGTAGTCTACTATGTAAAATATAGATGTAGATGAATTGAAATATCTTAGAACCTAATACCTAAGAATGCCTAAGTTTTGTCAAAAAAAAGATAGCAGAAGAGAAATCGTACTTAAACTGGGACAAACAAGAACCTGTAGTAAACAACTAAACGCAGAAGATTGCTTCTGAGATAGACAAATTACGAGCAAAACTAAGGAGCACAATACCAAGGATCAAGGAAAAAAATATAATTTGGTATGGAACACTCACACGACATTCTCTTGCTAAAGTAAATAATGAACATTATAACCTATCTTAATCTTGAGTAAATTATGTAAAATGAAAAAGATAACCCAATTTTAATCATGAGTGAATGTAGAAAAATGAAAATCAACCCCTGTAGGGCTTAAAAATACGAAAAATCACTAATTGACATTAAACTAGGCTCTGTAGATAAAAATTCTTAAAATAAAAATTGTAATTTCTTAATTTTTCTACAACTTTAGTTTATCTGTCATACTAAGCTTCCAATTTAAAAAATATATAATAGGCCCCAATATTAAAAAATCCCATTTTTTACATTTTAATGAGGAAAATACAGAAAATCACTAATTGACGCTAAACTAAGCATTATAGAAAAAAATTAAGAAATAAAAGTTTTAGGTCGTTTTAATATCCTTTAACTTTGATTATACTCTATGCTTTTGTCCTAACCTGCACATTAAGGCTGCAATTGTAAAAAATTCATTTTTTTATCATGAGAGCACAGCCCCCAAGAATTTTACCAGAAATAGCGCTTACCCTGTCTTGAAGAGCATAAAAGAAGTAGTAAATGAGGCGATTTTAGAAAAATCGTAGCAGTCGTTTTAGAATAATCCCAAAAATGTAAAAAATCGCACGAATAAATTACTACTTCCGAATGACCGGTTTTGATTAAATATTTGAGTCGGGTCCCCTTGTTGTACCTAACTTAAGTTCCAAGCTTCAACACCGTACGCTGTTGCGTTCTTGAGATATTTTACACATACACACACACCTACACACACACATACACACACCTACACACAAACACACACACACACACACACACACACCACACAAACCAATCGCAAAAAACATGTTTTTTGGGGGTCAGGGGCTTGAAAAAGTGTAGGCTCCATTTCTGATGAAAACAAGATTTCGAAAAATCGACGTGGAAATATTTTCTCTCCCTAAATTCTTATAGAACAAGTAACTAGCACAACACCGTAGTGCATATAGCGATGACTTATGAGGTTTAACTTTGATTGACTTTGATTAACTTTGGATTAACCCAAAGTTTCATTTTCGTGAAGTTTTAATATATCGTGCGTTGTTTTACAATTTTCATTTATTTCTTCTATATCATATTATTGAATGAAATTTTTGTATTGTATGACTAATCTACATTGTATGCCGGTAAAACATTAAAAGAATATTAAAGAAGACAAACTACAATCGTGTTTTCTTGACTAAAAAGAAAACAATAGATTGTGTAAAAGGCAAGCGGTCGTTTAAAAAAAGCAAGTAATCACGCTAATAAGAAATGCACGCCATTAAAAGTCCAAAATATTCACTCTTATCTTGATGTTTGAAAAAAAATAGAAAAATTTATGTATATTAAGTAAAATACATTTGTAAAATGAAAGTAATTTACTTGAGTAAACAGGTCCTTAAATAAAATAATTGAAAAAATAAATTAATTTTGTTTACATTACTCCAACTAAAAATAGAAAGAAAACTAAATAAACTTTTAATCATAACAATAGTAGTTCGGACGTTGAACTATTACAGAAATTAACAGTATATACAGTACAGTTAACAATAAGAAATGTAAACCAAAATTTTCTTACAAAGTTTAATTAATAAAAATATTGTTACCAAGATTAATTTCTTTTACAGCTTATTTTAAATTTTTTTTATTAGTAACTTCTTTGGAACAAAAAGATAAAATTTCAAACCCTAACCAAGAATCGAATTCGGGACCTTCCACTTTGTAGTCTAGTACGCTGACCTCTAAAAGATTTTTTCAGGTTATTTTATTAAATTACAATTGTGCAGTTTTGCACAACCAGTAATTGTGTACAGCTTGTTTTACTTTGCTATACCACTTTTGAGAACACCATTTATTGACTTTGTAAAAATTAGCATTTAAAACTTACAGATTCAATTTTTAAACAAGATAATTTAAATTTTTTGTTAATACTAAGGTATTTTTTTTTAAATATTGCTATGTTAGTATGTAAAAAAAATAATTCGTTAAAATAGGCCTAGATACGCCAAAATTAGCAAGGTGAATTCCATAAATAGTGTAGGCCCTGTTTGTCACATCTATTTTTATTTGAATGAAATTATAAAATCTATTTTTATTGGATGAATGCCTTTCTTTCTATCACTGTATTATTAACAATCGCTTTTACATTATCAGAAATCGAGGTTAAACAAATACGAATACACATCAAACATTTTTATTGTCAGTTTTTTTAACTATGCAAACAATCAGAAAAAGGACTCACGCCTACATGGAAAGTGGTTGTTTTAAAAGAAAAAATAAATAAAACTTAAAGTAACCAGTCATTTAATTTATTGTATAGTCCTATTTTATTTGTTTAATATATATAAGATTAATTTGCACTATTGTTTTTGTATTTATATTTTTAGCAATCGGCTTGTAACTAATTCTCCAAGTTACATAGCCAACAAAACATGACATAATAACTTACGCTTTCTTTACATTTATGATCTTCTTTAGGTGCCTATCCGTTCTGAATGTTGTTGACCATCACGCAATTACGCTTTCTTTTTTCGCTGCAGAATAACTCTTCTGAGTTTTTCCATACCAAGTTCTCAGATTTCGAAGCCACGACAACTTTCTCCTATTAGATCTCCTCTTTCTATACATTTTCCCTAGCAGAATGGTTTGAAGTAACAAATATCTGGATTAATATAAATTAATATCACATAAAATAAATTTTTAATTTTCTTGAGCACTGTCCTTGTGTAGGCCTACTGGTCTCTAAGTCAGTATCGTCCTTTTTATTTTGTAAATGTAATGGTATTTTTTTTGGTAGTTATTACAAATAGCAAAATTAAATTAAATAAGTCTAAAAAAACCTAGCATTATTCCAGGGATTAATAATGTTACTTTAAATTTATGATTTATTTTTTATTTTCGAATTCATTTAAAATAAAACGTTAAAGCCATTTTCTTACAAAAAGAAAGAACGAAAGAAAGAGAAAGCGTACAAAGGGAATCCCTGTTACAATATTGTTACAATGACAGTCCATTAATCTCCAGACTCCGTTGTTTTAATGATGAAGCCATGTTAAATTTTTATAATAGAGTTTAGGCTGTTTTACTCAATAGCTGCTACTTAATAAACAATAATGAAACTGGCAGACTTTAAAGCTTAGATGGATGAGAACAAAAGAAAATGTAAATAGAATTTTTTTTTAATAGTCAGAAACAAATATATTATTCCGCAGTTCATGTAACAATAGAATAAGAGAAGATGGTTAGTATAACCTGATAGCTATCAAAATAAAAATTCATTTTCTATCATAAAAATAAATTCATTCAGTAGCCTATGCGCTTAACTTTTAAGCTGGTTTTCCCAGGTTAGATTACTGACTAGGCCTTTTAGTAGTTTTCTTCTATTATTGTAAATTGATAAAAAATACTGGTTGCTAGCTTACGCTGATTTTTGCTTTTAATTATTGCCGAGAACAAAGACACTCATGAGTTCATGGCTGGTTATTACCAGGTTAACAAAAAAAAAAAAACACGAGACTTACTGGTATATTTAACTGTTTGTAGTATCGTTTTACAAACTCACTGATTAGACTAACCTGGTGTTCTAATAGTTACGGTACAAATTTAAAAAAAATAGTTTTATGAAGTACCAAAACGTTAATTTTTCATATTTTTAACGTATATTACTTTCATAATTTCACTGAAAACCGTTTGTAAACATCTATTCATAAAATGAAATTTATTAGTTTCCTTCAAAATTCTTCCATTGTGCTACTTTATCACGAATAAGTAAACAAAACTTTTACTCTACGAGGACACCAGCAGCAAGCAGCTTGCTTCGTCAAATATGATCGATACTTCTGTTCACACCGATAAGCAGGGAATAAATTTATTTGGAAACTTATCCCGTGAGACCGCTTGTTTCTTTTTTAAAGTATATCAACAAAAAAGTTTGGAAGCTGTTTTAGAATATATGAGGTAGCGGTTTTTTTTTTAATAATACTAACTAACTGGTACTTAGCTATTTAGGAAATGGCACTCACCTTAACGTCATACAGAAAAAATAAATAAAAAAGAACGAAACAGTTTAGAACAAACTGTTGGTTGTTCACTTTCTTATCCGACCAGAAATCAAATTTCGTTTCGACGTATGCATACTACATCAGGCTATAAAAAAATACCTTATTTTACTTCTGTTACTATTTTCAGAACAAGCAACCTTGTATAGATAGCAACAATAATAAAAAATAATTTTAAAATCCTAAAAAAGTTTTTCTTGAATAAGATAATAAGTTATATTTAACGAAAAATAATAAAAAAATCACTTTAATTACAAATCAAACTATGAGTTATTTTGTGTATAAACAAAGACAAAATTCATTTTATGCTTTAGGGTTGAAAGACCAAATAATTTAAATGAATTTATTTCATTATATATATAAAATCTAAATAAATACATTTATTTTTAATCCAGTTTCTTAAAATTCCAAGTGTATTTTCTTTTATAAGGCGGTGTGTGAATCATACCATTGATTAGTAGAAGTCTCACAATACAGCAGAAAAGCCTACCTAAAAATAGCCAACTAATTTTTTATACGACTCTCGTGACTCTGTGTGTGGTATATTTTCTAATTCCGTATTGATACAATTCTGACTAGAATGTGTAGGTGTGCATGCCATTCGTTAAAGAGGTTGATATAAATAGGCTATCACAGAATCGTTCCCTCGGAAAGTTATTCGAAAAATTTCAATGATATTCATATGTATGTATTGCACGGAAAAAAGAACCAAATTCAAGGGTCTTAGAATGAACATTTTTCACTGATAATGAAACTGAAAATAAATTTAATGTACGGAATTATCGCAGTTTAAAAGTTTCTAGAAAAAAGTAGTTGCTAAATAAATTTACAACTACCTGGTCGGCGCTTTTAAAAATTAGCTACTAAGTAGCATACGAAAGAATCAATAACACAAAATCTTCAATATTGGAGGCATTTTTAAAGTTGTAATTTTCATTTTCCTTTGTCCGTCCGTCCGTTACACCCAGATATAAGAAACTACAAAAGAGATAAACAAACGGTTTCTTCATTCGCAATCTACACAAAAAGTTAGTGGGTATGATCTGAGAGTTTTGACCGGAAGTGGCCCAAAACCGAAAGTCAAGAAATCAAAGTCAGAAACTACAAGGCCTTCGGGCCAGCCCAGTCAGTCAGCTGGTAGAAAGTCGCTATTATTTATTAAGTAACACCGGTTGGGCAATCGACTTTGTATGGTGACCAGCTGATAGCCATCCATGAACAAACTCTACTGGGGTCCCTGTTCAAACTCAAGTCTAATCCACGTCAAAAAAAAAAAAAAATACAGCAAAAAGCAGCGATGAAATTGGATAGTTGTCAACAAAGTACAGTTCCCGATAACAAATAAAAGCTAAAAAAAGAAACTACAAGAGATAGCAACAAACGGATTCTTGATTCGCAATCTACGCAAAAAATTAGTGGGTACGAATTGGGTTTTATGTTCCGGTTTTGACCGGAAGTGGCCCAAAACCAAAAATCAAGAAATCAAAGTTGGAATTTGGAAGAAAAATTAGTCATTCGATTTTTCTTAAAGAGTAGATACAGAAATCATTGGGTTTAAAGTTCCAGTTTCGACTGGAAGTGGCCCAAAACTGGAAGTAAAGAAATCAAAATCGGACTTCACCACTAGTCCAACCCGATGGGTTAATTTCAGTTAACGAAATATTTATTTTATTATTTTTTTTTAATTTCAATATGTGTACGTTACAATCTGTTCAATTCAGAACAATAGGCAATCCTATGACCCAATGAGATGAGGATGATGTGCATGACGTATATATGACGTGTAGTCTTGTACAGATCCAGGTCGACCATTCCTGAGAGAGTATGGTTAATTGATCCCTAACCATCAAAGTACACCGGCAACCACTGTCTAGCATTCAAAACCTTATAAAAGTAATTACCTTTACTAGGATTTGAACCAGGAACCTTCGTCTCCAAAATCTGCTGTTTAACAGCTGACTCACGGCGACGACTTTACCTCTAAACCCGGTGGGTATTATTTAAATTAATCTAATTTTATTCATAATGTTATACACTACCTTCATCAGAAATACACAAATTAATTTTTGTATTTTGAAAGGAACTACTTTTCGCTGCAAAATAGAACCCTCGTATGAACATTTCAAGATACGAATCCAGTTTGTACCAAATTGTATGAGGAATACAAAGGAAGATGCCAAAATTGTTGTAGCAGATCTGGAAAATTTTGAGGATTTAAATTTTAAAACGATCAAGAAAGTTTTGATCTAGATGATAACTTATTGAGTGCATAGCTTTCTACACTTACAACGCACGTAAATAAGACTGTTTGGACTGTTGATTACTGTTACAGCTTTACCACATCAGGTTTTGAAATAGTATGGATATTTATCAACAAAATAATAGGTTTCAAGAAAGTATTGTTTGCATAGTCATCATATTTATGCACCCTAAAATGTTGCTTTTTTCTCAAAAATTTTGTCAGTCTCCTCTATGGTAGGCCTAATTGATTGTCAAATATTTTCTGGAGTATTTTATAGACAAAAATTCATTATTGTAAAAACATGAACAGATTACATAATTCCAGATCAATTTATACAAGGAAAATTACCTTAGTATTCCAACTCCTCTTTTATTACTTAGGCTTCGAATACTTTATTGTGTTTGTTTTAGCAACAACTTTGATTACTATTCAATTATTTAGTTATTAGATTACTACATGACAAGTCGAATAGTAATTTTAAAGAGTAACATAAACTTTACCCATTTAGGGTGTTTAAGCTCACAAATTTCATTTGTGTGACAGTGCTTGTTCATTACTTAATTAAATTTGTTTTTACTGCCAAAATTTTCCCTATTGTTTTCCATAGACACTTTATTGTGTGCGGAGGGTGTTTGTGTTTACTGTAGACCTTAATGTTTACTAAACTACAGTCATCCATTATCTAGCTCATGCCTTCTCGCATACGTATTTCTTATGTTTGGAAAATTGAATTTCAGTTCTCTGTTATTCTCATATTTTTTCATTTGAAAACAGATAGTAATAAATAATGAGTTTCAAGTAAACTGTCATGATCCAATACACAAAATTTCCCGAATTTCGATAAATTGATTATTCATTTTTACCATTAGCTATTATTTACATTATTATTATTATTATTATTATTATTGGCGAATTCTTCTTGGATAGAAGACGTTAAGCATCATGACTCAGTTTCGTCATTTGTTTTTCTTATTGGTCCAGTAGGCCTTCATTGTTTCCGAGAAAGCTTTTTTGCGGTTTTCAGACCACTTTGGTCTAAACTGCTTCTCTCTTGAGGGCTCTGAAACTTTCCACTTGTCTACCTTGTGACGGAATAAGTTTTTATTAAAAATTTCAGTTTGATATACATTTGCGCTTTTTAGGTCCTTACGAATTTCGTCCAGCCAAGGTGTTGAAATTTTAAGTGTTGTTATATATTCAATTATTCTTTTTGTTAGCCTATCCTCCTGCAATCTGTTAAGATGTCCAAAGAACTTCAACCGCCTTTTACGCATGTCAATTTCAATGTTGAACAGCTCTCTGTTGTTTTGTTGGATTGCAGCCTATACCCATCTTCTGTAAGTCGAGCCCCTAGAATTTTTCTAATTTTTCTTTCCTCCTTTTTGATTTCTTCGATTTCGTGTTTTCTGTTAAGTACTAGTGTTTCGCTTGCGTAGAGGACCATTGGTTTAATAACTGTGTTGTAGTGCCGAATTTTAGTTTGTCTTGACATGGATTTTTTGTTGTAGAGATTTTGAACTAATCCTAGAGCTTTTTTCATTTTTTGGAGACGATTTTGTTGGGAAATTCTTTCAAGACCTGTTGGTTCAATGAATTCCCCCAAATATTTGAAGTATGGAGCCTTGTTTATTCTACCATATTTTGTCCTCAAGCTTATGATATCTACTTTTGAGGATATGAATTCCGTTTTCTCAAATGAGATTTGTAGCCCTACTTTTTCAGCACATTCCTTTAATGTCTCAAGCTGCTTGATGGCGGTCTTCTCGTCATCCATTAATATAGCTAGATCGTCAGCAAAGGCGAGGTATGGTATGGAAAGGTTGTTTCTGGGAAAACGAAGTTGTACTGGCTTCCACTGTCCACATCTCTTCAGCTCTTTCTCCCATTCTTCCATGAATTTGTCCAGAACGACGTTGAACAGAAGCGGAGAGAGTCCATCACCCTGCCTTACACCTGTTCGAATTTCAAAGGGTTCTGAGATTTCTCCCATGAATTTTACCTTAGATTTTGTGTTAGTCAGCGTTTGTTCAATGAGTCTTCGTGTTTTAGTATCAAGTCCCCTTTCCTCCAAAACGTCAAATAGGGAGGACCTATCCATTGAGTCGTACGCCTTTCTAAAACCCACAAATGTGCATATCAAAGGTTTTTGTCTGAGGGCTCGCATTTTGACTATAATTTTGAGGCTCATTATTTGTTCTGGGCATGACCTATTTGGTCTAAATCCCGCTTGATATTCAGCTAGTTTGGGTTCTAATAATTGTTGTTGTGCTCTGCTTAACAGTATAGATGACAGGACTTTGTAACAGACCGGTAAAAGAGAAATCCCTCTATAGTTATTGACATCAAATTTGTTGCCTTTTTTATGTAGTGGGTGAATAAGTGCAATCTTCCAGTCATCTGGGATTATTTCGGTTTGCCAAATGTTTTGAATTATTTTTGTAAATTCCTTAAGAGAGTTCGGGCCTAGATTTTTCAAAAGTTCAGCTACAATTCCATCCTCCCCCGATGCTTTGTTATTCTTCAGTTTCTTAATATGTGAATAAATTTCTTCTTGTGAGGGTAGTACGCAGTTATTCTCTATTATTTCTGGTGGAATTTTTGGAAATTTGTTATTGGGTTCTGGACAATTCAGTAGACGTGAAAAATAAGAGGCTAGTTCCTGACAATTTTCCTTATTTGTCAATGCTAGTTTACTATCTTGTTTTATGAAACAAAGATTTTGTGGTGCGTAACCTCTGATTTTATTTGCAAATATTTTGTAAAAATCATGTGTATTATAATTCTTGAAGTTTTCTTCAATTGATTGTAGCTGTTCATTGACATATTGCCGTTTGTTTTGTCTCAGGATCGTGGATATTTGTTTACGAACTTCAAAAAATTTGTTTTGTGTTTCTTCTGTTTTGTTACAATTATAGTTTTGAAACGCTTGTTTCCTCTCCTCCAGTGCAATTTCACATTCTTGATTCCACCAAGGATGTTTTGGTTTTTTGTGGAGGGGAATCAATTCTTTGGCTGTTCTGATTATTTTTGTCTTGAATTCCTCCCAATCTTTTGCAGGCTGTTCGTCCCATTTCTCCGGTAATTTTGATTCTTTGATTTTTTGTATATTGAATTTTGGGATCACTAGTGGTTGTTGGTTATATCTTCTCTTAGGTGTGAATTTCATTTTTATTCTTGTTAAATAGTGATCTGAATCTATATTTGCACCTTTTCGAACTTGTACATCATGGATTTCTTTTTGATAATTGTATGATATTGCAACATGATCTATCTGGAATTCCCCTAAATGATAAATTGGTGATCGCCAGGTTTTTTGCTTTTTTGGATTTTTCCGAAGAGAGGTTGACATAATTTTGAGGTTATTCTGTTGACACAGTTCAATCAACCGTGAACCATTCTTATTGGTGAACTTGTGTGCTGGATAATGTCCAACTGTCTTTCTGTACTTGCGTTCCTTGCCAATTTGGGCATTGAAGTCACCAAGTAAAACCTTTACATCATCTTTTGGAACTCCAGCCATCTCTGCTTCCAGTCTTTCCCAAAATCTCTCTGTTTTTTCAGGCTCTTTTTTATTGTCACCATTTGTTGGTGCATGCACATTGATGAACGTGTAGTTTTTGTTTGCATGTTTGATTCTCATAGTCATTAGTCGGTTGTTAATGGGTCTCACATCTTTTATTGAATCCAGAATTTTCTTGTCTACAGCAAATGCCATGCCAAACAGTGCTGCTCCCTTGCAAATCTTCTTAGTGGTACCACTTTTGAAGATTCTGTAGTTATTATAGTCCATTGTTTCTGAATCCGTAAAGCGTGTTTCTTGTAATGCAAGAATTCGTATTTTCTGTTTGTTAAGTTCTGTCGTGAGATTGTGTAACTTTCCTGTTTGAATGTTAAAAGTGCCAATGTAGCTATGTTTTTTCCGTGAAGGTTTGTCAGAGCACTCCGATTTGCTCTCTCGTATAAGCCCAGGCTCCCCAGAATCCGGACGCCTGGTTGCCGTTTGCCTACGGGTGGATTGGTTACCACCTGGGGTAATTTTGTAGTTACTTGTACGAGTCATGTTTGCTTGTAATCAGCGTTCTAACTTTTTATTATCAGCGTTCTAACACATTATTATTATTATTATTATTACTGCTAATCTAGATCATCATCTTTTAGAACAGTGTTACTGTAAATTAATTTTTATTCAATAAGGTGTAACTTGTATTGTATAGCCCTAATTAATATGCGAGGGAAAACATAGAAAATGATGCTTACGAAATAGATATTGGCTTTTTTATTTAATTTTTTTAGTTTACTACAATTATTATAGATACTTTTATATTGTATTTTATTTCATAATTTAATAATTTCCAAACTTATAATAATTAATTGCATGGTTAAAGCACTAACCATTGACAACTCTTGTATTTTAATTTCAATTGTACTTTTTTTTTTTTTTTTTTTTTTTTTTTTGCGCCCTGGAGACTCCAGGAGGAGTATAGGACATGTCGTCAGATATAACACCTGAAATACATATAAGGATCACACAATGTATCACTACTGTATTACCAGGTAAAAGAACAGAACATTACTCTAGGACATTGCATTCAGTCACAGTTAGGTAGATTATTTTCCTCTACCTCATACAATGTACCTAAATTACTATAAATTAATTACAGTTTTGAGAAAAGATTCACATAAATTCGATAAATTAATAATACTAATTATAATGAAGTATTATTATAATGTATTATAATGAATACTAATTAAATATAGTACAATAATTGCAAGTAAGTGTTAGTCTAAAAGTAGAGAGTAACAGTTTTTTTTTAAAAAAACAAAAGAAATCCTTATGTGTAGTCCTACAGGCTGTCAGCCAGATTGGTATGATAAACAAAGGGAATACTATAAAAAGGAAATAATAATACCTTAAAGTAATTGATAAGAAACCAAAATAAATCAAATTTTGCCTATACATACAATACTAAATACATAATTTAATATTATAATACATAACTATACCTATATAAAACAATCAATTTAACTCTATAAAACTTTTTACTACATAACAAATAATAAAACAAAACGTTTTTCTAAACAGTAAAAATGTAGAAATTAATAGGCGATAAGAGTGGTAGAAAGTTGGAGTGCAGAACTAAAGGTCCCAGGCTAGGTCTGTAAACAACCGACCTTTTAAAAAGGTCCCAAGTTAGGTCTGTAAATAACCTACCTTTTAAAAAGGTCCAAGGTTAGGTCTGTAAATAACATACCTTTTAAATATATCCCAGATTAGGTCTGTAAATAACCTACCTTTTAAAAAGGTCCCAGGTTAGGTCTGTTAATAACCTACCTTTCAAAAAGGTCCCAAGTTAGGTCCGTAAATAACCTACCTTTCTTCAACCATTAAAATTCAGCAACCCATGGTAGTTGCTAACAGTCTTAGCAGTGATGAAATTATGAATTTCCAAAGAAAAGGAATTGAAAAATTTAGGCAAAATTTAGATATAGCCTAATATGGTGGGGGGGGGAGGGATAAAATATCATGCAGAGGTAACATATTTATTATTAACTCCTACTTAGTTATGTGTTGACAATTTTCTAATACGTTGAGATAGAAAATTTTCATTTTGTATAGTGGGATAATAGAAGTGGCTGGTGATTTAATCATGTACATGTCTACTCGTGTGCATGTACAGGGGTGAGTGCCCTCGTATGTGTTAGGCAAATTTCTCTCTGCCATTTCTGAATAACACATTTATCGATTTGGTTGCATGCACTGCAACTATTATTTAAATCAGATAATAGTTTTTTCAGCTTATATTTACCAGAAATAAAAAAAACAATTACGTATATATTTTATAAGTTTGTAAGAAAAAGTTTAGTTCAAAAGCTCAAACTAAAAGCTTTTGTAAAATTGGACGGTAACATTTCAAGAATATACAAAAATTATAATTTTTACAAAAATATTTTATTAATATTGAAGGGAGTTTAAAAATCTTAGAAAGGGGTATTTCGTTATAGTTACATTTACCAACAGTGTTTTTTTATGTTTATAACCAAATGTTGAGATTACGTTAAAGTTTTGAAGTGATTTTTGTTAAAATAGGTCTATAAAACTTTCATGCACGAATTCCGTATAAATAACAGTTGAAAGAATGAAGCTAAAGTTTTAGGAGAATAATATTTACATTCAAACACAGTACTAATGATCAAATTAATAAATTTAATAAAACCTTTTAAATTTTTTTCATATTCCAAAGATTACAAGAAAAATTATTATTTTAACTAGGTACTACATTGCAAATTTTATGTACTGATAGGCCTGTGAAATTTCAGTTGGCTACCCACAACGAATTTTCAGCAAAAAGGCATAAAAAGGTTGTATTTTAACGCGTGTACCGGTTACGGCCCCCCTTAACTCTATAAAATAGTTTCTATGCGGCTTCTAATGTAGTCAAATTAGACAAGTAGTAAACACCGGAAAGTAGTATAACCAGAGGAGTTAATGCTTTTTTCAATGATTGATGATGCCAACAAAAGCCTTGCTTTGTGCGTGGGTTTTGTGCTAATATGAGGCAATATAAAGATGAAAAAAATTCCAGACCTGACCGGAAATCGAAACCGGTACTCCTGGTACAGAAGCCAATTTTACTGGCTACTACATCAACGGACCAACCTTGCTTTGGCTACAAACAAACCACAAAAAGCCATTGTAAAATTTCAAGAGCGAACTCTAAATCTTACAGAAGCAGCTAAAAACCTAGGTAAGCCTAGCTGTCAAAATTTTGATCTGCTTAAGAAAATTCCATATCACCCAACAGAAAAATAGGCCTACGTTTTGAAGGTTATTGCGGAACTAAATTCTTAGTATTGAATATCTTATTATACGCCAAGAACTAATTTAAATAATAAATAATATGTACTTTATATTTATATAAAGGATATTTGTGGGACCTATGGAAATGTTATTAAAAATCGATTAAAATTGTGAGGAAAGTTAACAAAGAACGTTGAACGTTCATAAACTGTTCAGTAAATTTCAAAATTTGATGGACTCTGTTTTTAAACAACTATAAAGGAAATAAGAATAATCACAGCACCCGTAAAACAAACTGACCTTAATACAACTATTTGAGTCATAATAAATCATTTCTTGATAAAGGATATACTAATTTAATAACAACATATACTACTAAGAAGAGCCGTAAATTTCAGTTAAGTATCAAAATAGAAGGTGAAAGTACTTATTTAAATATATCTGTTTGTTTATATCTAAAATAAAAAGGTTAATTCTTTGTAGAAAAGTTTAGAGCAGTAATAAACATTAAATTTCTTTCTAGTAACAATGAAATCATTTATTACTTTGTTTATGATCAACGAATGTTATTTTATTGTACAGTAATGATAAAAGATAGAAGTAATAAAAGTGTACTACACGACGTATAGCAGTGTAAGCTATCTATGTTATTTAACGGATAAGGTTTTTACCCAGTTAGGTCTCAGCTCACACTGGAGTAATTCCAGTCAGCTTTTTTCAAAATAAAGCTATACACTAGCAGATTTGTCATTACCCATCGCTAATACATCCTAATTCCTGATCAACGCAGTAAACAAAATCGTTTTATAACTCAAATTTTTGAGGATTTACAGTATCCATGGCGTGCAATTACAAAATTAATATTTCATGAAGATTATTTGGTTCAGTTTTACGGAATATTTCTTTGTTTCGAAAGAAATTATACCGCTATGACTAGTTTAGTGTATAGTTTTAATTAAAATAGAATTAGAAAGTGTTATTATTTTCTTACGGGTACTAACTCTTTTTTGCACAGTAATAATATAATCTTAAAATCTTAAGCTGTTCTCTAATCCATTCGAAGACTTGGGATACCCTTTTGATTCTTTTGATAGTTAGGTTAATCATTTCGACGATCAGCCCTATTATTCCGTATTTATAACATTTGATTTATAACTTTAATTGTGTAACCAACCCCGGTGATATATGCAGCATCACCGAGGCTAGGAATAGCCCTGGCGCATTGCTAGTAGGCCTACTATATTAAAGACTCAGTCTTTCCACATAACAAAAAATTCTCTTGTTTTAATTGGAAATGAGGGATGAATTCATAATCAAGAAGAGTGTGAGCTGGTTTTAAAGACTCGAGAACTTAATGTTCTGTTCAATGAATAAAGAACGCAACCCGCTCCCGTTCTTGACACCACAACAGTTGTAACTAACTCGTCTAAAAAATCTCATTGTAAGCAGAAAAAACTTTTCTTATGGAAAAACTTATTTAAAAATACTATGTATTATATTTTATTTGTTTATAATTTGTTTCGAAACTAGTTCATATTTTTTCTTAACATTAATAATAATAATAATACTGGACATACGTGGTTAAAAACATTCTGTTTTCTTCTATTTATTAATACTGAATACGTTATTTTCCAAAATTTTTGTTTGAACATCTTAATCCTACTAATTTTTATTAGGTTATCAATATTATATAATTAAGATATTTTTGTACTGAGATTTTAAAACATTAAGTGTATAATAGTAAATAGTAAATAAAGTGTAAACATAAAGCGTATAAGTGAAGATCCAGACAGCAGAGATGAGATTTCTTCGAAGAACGAAGGGAACTTCGTGTACAAGTTTGGACAGAATAAGGAATGAGGAAATTAGGTCAGAATTGGGTATTTACAACTTGAACGAGAAGATAAAGGATTATCTCCAAAGTTGGACACAGCACATAGAAAGGATGTCGGATCACAGGATACCTAAGCAGCACACTAGTATGCTCCAGAAGGAAAAAGGGATGTCGGTAGACCTAGGAGAAGATAGAGATAGATGATATAGTTTGTGAGTTCGGAACAGGCTGCGGCCTAATCCTGGTTGGAAGAAGAAGAAGAAGAAGTGTATAATATAAACGCTCGATTCAGAAAGAGAAGATGGTAGGCCTATAACTAAATAGTAATCAGCAAAATATTTGTTAACTAACAACCTACTGGTTGAGTTAAGCAATTTGAAATTGGAGTACGTTAAATGGATAAACGTGCATTGATTTAATAAAATACTATGAGAATACGAAGATTTCGGCGCAAACATAGAAATGTAAACTCTTCGATTAAATAAGATAAAGGTTGGCAAATGGTAATTAATTACTGGTACAAAATTTATGCTACATATCGATAGCAATATTATGTTAGATTTATAAAAAAAAGTAACTGTTTACATGAAGGTTTCTGAAGTATTTCGTTTTTGGTTGGTTTTTTTGTAGGCCTACATCTAACAAAATATTAATGACCACCCGAATACTAATTGATTAAAATGTCTAATTATTTTCTTACAGGTACTACACTCTTTTTTTGTAGTCATTGAATTTTTAACACAGCTGTTTCATTTCATAGCCGAAATATTTACAATTGCCGATAACAGGCAGGTGGAGTGTTAAATTATTTGCACTCGATTTGCTATTTCCAAAGCTACAAAAATTGTTCTATTTCTTATCACATGGTCAGCCAATTATGTGATTGAAGCATTTAAAACAGAAGATACACAGGTGTAAAAGATACTAGCCAGAGTTATCTTCTCTGAGAGTAATGAATTTCATTATACAGCCAGAAACTGTGGTGATTGAAGCGAAGGTGTCATTTGGAGCGTAGAAAGTAGACGCTTTTCAGAGGGCCTGGCATGCTGATAAGTTACTTTTCCACTCAGTGAAGAAGGCAGTAGTAAACCACCTCACTCATCTTTTTACTGAGTAAAGCCTCTAGAGTTTCAAACCAGCCTTTCGGCTGATGACCTAAACGACACAGCCGAAATACTCCTTTCCAAAATTCAGTTTTAGTATTACATTGTTCATCCAATCTGCAAATTGATTACATACCACATCTACGAAAAACAAAACATAGGCTACTGCTGTATAACGAAGTAGCCTACTTTTTATTTTCTTTAATGCTATAGTGCACATTCAACTCCTTGAATAATCAGTTGCGGAGCTAAACACCGATATCCGAACATGCTGAAATAGTTGAATTTATCGATAATATTTTGACAGTGTATTGAAATAATTAAATTGTACCAATAAATTTATCAATCGATTAGAAAACGTGACTTTAAAATACAGGACTAAATTCAACTTTCTAAACTTTCCACTTTTCATTATTTGAATATGAAAACACGAAACATTGTTACATAAAATAAAAAAATCTGGTGTGAAACACTCATACAACTTTCTCTTGCCAATGTAAATAATGAAAAACAAAACCTAACTTACGTTTAATCATAAGTAAACAATATAAAATGAAAAATATAACCTAATTTTAATTAAGAGTGAACGGGGCTAAATGAAAATCAAACTGTGAATAAAAAATACGGAAAATCACTAATATCTTTTTTATTATTCTTAATGTGTGTACGGTGCAATCTATTCAATTCAGGACAATAAGCAACCCGATGACCCAATGAGATGAAGATGATGTGTATGACTTGTAAATGAGGTGTAAGTCCTAGTCTCGTACAGACCCAGGCTGACCATTCCTGAGAGAGATGGTTAACTGAACCCCAACCATCAAAGTACCGGTAACCACTGTCTAGTAATAAAATTCGTATAAAAGTAAATACCTTTTCTAGGATTTGAACCCGAAACCTTCGTAACCGAAAATCAGCTGTTGAACAGCTGACTCGCGGCGACGACTTTACCTCTAGACCAACCCGGTGGGTCGCTAATAATTGATGCTAAACTAAGCGTTTTAGAAAAATATGTTTAAATTTAAAGTTGTAGATTTCTTAATCTCCTACAACTTTGATCGTATAACTTTTTCTGTAAAATGCATATAAAGGTCACAATTTTAAAAATTAATATTTTACCACTAAAGCATAGTCCCTCAAGAATTTCAGCAGACATGGCGCTGAAAACATATTTTTTGGGTTCAGGGAGCCTGAAAACATGTATTTACGGTGAAAATTCGATTTCGAAAAATAAAAAAAAGTAATAGGCTTACTTTTCTTCCCTATAAAATCATAATATAGGGCAAGAGAAAGTAAAAAAAACTCTATGTAACAAGCCACCAATTGTGAGAGAAACGTGAAGGACCTTGATCCATATCAAAAAATTATCAGTTCTCGCATTTATGTGAAGGAAACAAGAGGAACTATTTAAACACTTTGGTCAGAGCAGAAGAGAAAAAGATAATTAAAAATTATGTAAGTTATAAAACTGTTTTCTTTTAGCACATCTATCGATTATTTCATTCTCTGGCGCCTGTTCAATGGTACAATTTAATGAATGTTCATGTCAGCTGTTCATATGAACATGCATTAATTAATTTGTATTAAATTTATTTTATAATTAGTTCAGTGGATCAATGGATTACCCTTGAGTATCTTATTAACCTGCAAAGCGTCACGGCATATTATAATATCAAGCCTAATTAAATACATTCTCCTACATAAATAATGAGACCTTCAAACCATCCCTTTGGGCCGGCTATATGATAAAAAATCACATTGCAAATTTATTTCGAAGAAACCCCTACCCATCTATTTACTGATGCGTATGTATTCTGGACATAATTTTTTTTTGAGAAACTTAAGAGCTAAGTGCTGTAACTATATTTTAAACACACCAAATAATTTATATAATTATATTTTTAATGTAATTGCAGCTCTCCAAGAAAAAATCTATACAAATGGCTGATAATATTGACTAATAAAACTTTAAAGAAAAATTGCAATTAATGATGTTTAGGAGTACTTTTTTTAAAAAATAATCATACAAATCGAATTCTAAACTAAAAGTGATGTTACAATGATAAATTACTAAATGTTATTATAATTCAGCTGGATTCATACAATAATTGTATTAAAACTACAAAATTATTTACAAAAATAAAAAGTTATAGATAACAGTTAAAATTAATTATGTGAAAATAATACCGAGTTTTCCGTATAAGTTATGTACTGACATTGTTTCAGATGGTCGTGCAAAATTAAGATTTTTCGCTTCTTAAAGCAATTTCTACATCTCAATATAGTAGATGTGTGCACGGCTAATAAGCTTAATTCGAAAAGCGAATGAGTGATTTCAAGATAATACTTAATAAAAACGAAGTATATTCTACTTGATGTATTCATTAAGTGCGTAGAAGGAATTCGCTACAAAATACTATTATTAGATTAATTAGCATCAATAATTAATATTTTTCAAGAAGGTATTATATTTGAGATGTGGATAAGACAGGTAGAAATGTATATATATCCTGACGTCAACAAGTTATAGCTGTGCAGTGTTTAATAGTAATTTTAAGTACCTAACAAAGATTCACTTAAATCTAATTATAAATTGGGATGTAACGGAATGAATGATAAATGTCGGTCTAAGACTGACCGTGGGAGACGATGTTGATGGTCTCGTTGTGGACGTAAAACAGGCTGAGAAGACTTCCCCATGGGGAGAGCAGGGGTCTGTAGCCGGTCAGGATGTAGGGGTTGAACTGAAGATGTGCAGGCATCTCATGCCACTTCAGGAGGCGCACCTTGCCCCCCATCACCTGCTCACCTCGCCGGTGGGAGCCATACTGACCCCGAAAACTACCCACAATTCACCGCTAGTCCGCACCACCCGTTTCTCAGTGGTCGCTATGGAAACTGCACTACTACTTCCACTACTCCGACCCACGATCAAACCATCACCCGAAGTACTACAGCAGCACAGAGTTAACTTTATTGATTGCACAGAAACCCACCACCTCTTTTCTTCCCCCATTCACAATGTAGTAACTATTACACCACCACCACGTATCGCAATAATTGTATCCATACCATTATTACAAGTTTTGTAGGCTATCGAGATTCGTGAAATTGCCCGTTTCAAATAACAGGATTCGTCTACTCCAGCCCTTCGAATCGATTACTCAACCTTGCAGAACTGATTGGAACGCGATGAATGAACTGTCGATTACAGACGAGAAAATTATAATGTTCGTAACACCACATTAAAATTGTTTTTTCTTCATTTTAAAAGATTCAATATTAAAATGTAATAACAAAGCTATTATAAATAATGAAAAATATTGACGCGTACATTCGTACAGGTCACGTCATTCGTTTGTCGCATTTTCTCACCAGTGTGGATACAAATCCGATGAAATAATACTATTTTATACTTACTAAACTTTAGGATTAAATCTGGTCCAGCTAATAGGACTTTTGTGTTATTACAATTATAAAATAATTTTACAATTAATGACTTGCTTGCATTTCGTTCGGTAAAACCATACGCTTTTCGGAACTATCTAATCCTTTCTTCAGCAGTTACGGGGAACTGGAAAGTTATAATTTATCAAAAAATGATCTGTGTAGACGTAATTAAATTGTATGATTGTTACATTTATAATTCACGAAATATAAAACCTAATCAGTTGCAGTTTGCGTAAAATTTGGCGAGCGAAATTTGAAAGATATTGTAAAAAATGATTGATTGAAAAACCAAGAAAATAATGGATTGGTCCACAATATAGTACAAACAACAAAGGTTACTTAGTGTCTTTGGATACCTTACATATTATAATAGACTATATACCTTAAGTTTTTTTTGCTACGACTTAATAAAATGATAGCTTAGTAACTTTTGATGATGAATATCTTTCCAAAAACAATGGTATTCCCCCAATTCAATGGCGTACAATACAACAGGCGAGTTATTAAGAAGGTACTTAATAAACCGGTCTTGACAACCGGTACGTTCCGACGAATTTCACTAGTTATTCTTACTAACCTAATATTTTACTGAAGAAGATGATCATGAAGTTTTATAACAACAGGCTTTATTAATCATATTTTTTAATAGTATTCTCAAAAAGTAAGCCACAGAAAATTATTTAAAAAAATCTGTTTTAATTAATTTAATTATAATAGCCTATTACATCAAAAGTCAGTAATCACAAAAAATCATTTGTTCCAGAGATTTAGAAATTTTGTAAATTGGTCATCAGATTTTCATGAAAAAAACGAATAGGACTCACTTTAGGTTTTAACTTACTCTTGTAACAAATACCATGAAGAAAACATCAATCAGTTGTACAAACATTTCAGATTTGGAGTAAGGGATCTGCAAGAAGTAAAGATAATTGATTTTTATTACTCACGGTTCAGAAAAATGAACTCCAATTTTATTTAAATTTATAAGAGTGTGGGGCTTAATATTCCTCCTTTGATGATGACAAATGTAGACATAAATTTTAATACGAGGTGTAGCTATTAAATAACGAGACTGACGTAAAAAATTTTATTTAATTTAATACATAATCACTTATTGTCAACTTCAATATACACTCCTTCTCTATCCCTACAACGCTCCATGCGAATTTTCCATTGTTGGAAACAGTGCTTGAAGCCATCTTCAGTCAGCTCCTTCAGGACACTTGCCGCTTTCTCTTTTACGGCTTCCAAAGACTCAAATCTTGTCCCTTTTAATGCAGATTTCACCTTAGGGTACAGGTAGAAGACAATAACATGAGATGAAACGTGATTTTTTACTTATGATTAAAAAACGAAGTGCACATCTATGCACTGGAAGAGCTGAACTTCACCAAGAGCCAAAAAAGCTCGAATGAACAAGTCAAAATTTAAAGCAATGACAATTGTTTTTTTTATATCCATGGGATTGTGTATCTTCACTGGGTTCCTGAAGGTCAAACAATTAATCAATATTACTACCTTAAGGTACTTTCTAAACTACGTGAAAGAGTAAAGAAAAACACGCCCTGAAATGTGGAAGGACAAATCATGAGTTCTCCACAAAGACAATGCGCCAGCTCATTCCACGTTATCTGTCAAAAGGTTCCTAGCCAAGTACAGCATCTCAGTGTTAGAACATCCACTTTATTCACCAGATCTTGCACCATCTGACTTCTACCTGTTCCCTAAGGTGAAATCTGCATTAAAAGGGACAAGATTTGAGTCTGTGGAAGCTGTAAAAGAGAAAGTGGCACGTGTCCTGAAGGACCTGACCGAAGATGACTTCCAGCACTGTTTCCAACAATGGAAAATTCGCATGGAGCATTGTAGGGATAGAGAAGGAGTGTATCTTGAAAGTGACAATAAGTGATTATGTAAAAAATAAAAGTAAAATTTTTTACGTCAGTCTCTTTATTTAATAGCCACACCTCGTACACATCACCTTTTAATCTTTGACAGTAAGGCCTAAATATGAAAAAACCTTGAACACAGAAATAAGTTAAGTTGAAATACGTAAAGATGTTTTAAAGGGTTCCCTAAAAACTTACAACTTTCCAAAAAATTTTGAAATTTTCCAAAAATAGAGTAAAAAACATTAATATTTTTAGAGCTTCCGCCATAAATCCAAAGTTAGGAAACAGCATAAAAATTCATAATAATTACCTTATTTAATTTTCAAATGTTAATATAAGTAAAAATATGGCCGCCTCTGTGGACCAGAGGCCAGCACACTATGCTACAAAGCAGAGGTACTGGGTTCAATTCCTGGCAAGGTTCTGGAAAATTAAAACTCGTTCAAACCAACAATTTCTTAATCAAAGTAGTCACTAATGACCTAGTTGTTGATGCGACTTTAAATAAACTAAAAAAAGTAAAATGATACTTCAATTATACTATTTTTGTTAATTTTTGTTAGGACATTCTTAGTAACGTGAAACATTTAATACATAATGAGAATGGGTGAGCCAAATTCATTGTACACTACCAAAATTTTAAATAACCCTTGTTGACAAAATATTTGTATCTAAAGATCACCATACATTTGGAACAGTTGGCGGAGTCTGCTGACGACTTACATGATCAGTTAAGACTAATTTTCACAGTGTAGAAAAAATCCAAGCGGAGCTAACACGTGGGCTATATTATGCACTGGCCAAAAATGTTTAACGAATAGTGTAAAAACTAAAATTTTGTGATTTTTTCAGAAAATATTTCCTATTCAACAAGTCAATTTTTAAGGCATCTTCATATTGACAATATTGAATATCAATAAAAACATTAAGTCAACTCTGAGGTGCAATGGTTAATATGCTAAATTACAAAGCAGAACCTCTCAAGTTCAATTCTTGGCAAGGGTTTCAAAATTTCAACATGTTTAAACCTACTGTACATACTAATGAATTATGTGTTATTAGACAAACAATATTATTAAATTTTCTGAAATCCAGTGTTTAAAATTAAATTAAACTTTTTTTAATCTTTACATGCTTCTAAATGGCTTTCTTTTTGGAAATACATAACAACACACTCACAAATCTCATTTCTGGAATCTTTAATTTCACAGAATCCTTTCTGTTACGCTTTCCAAGAGGATATAACATCAAGACAACAGAATTACAATTTAACTCTAACCCAACATTTAACTATTATGAAATGAATATTATAAGTAAATGGATTAAAAATGGGATTTATAATAAACCTTCAATCCAAGTAACATTTTATGGACATTTAAAGTGATTTTGGTGTTCTGTTTGTACAAAATTTTAAATTGCTTAAATCTACCTGCTTCATACAAAGTAGATAATTTTCCAATACATCTAATTTTATGTAATAAACAAAATGGAAACAAACCAAATGGATATAATTAAATTACGTTTTAACAGACAAATCATAAGCTTCCGCTCAAACAAACTTTCACAAACAACATTAAATTAAAAAATTGCAACATTTTTAAATTTTTTACACCCAACCAGTTATAACAAATGTAGGAATTAATTAAAATAAGACTTTTCTTTTAAATATACCAAACAATTTTTGGTAATGGATAAGGAACACCTTAGTTATAGAACATTGAGTTATATTGAAGTAAGTGTTAAATTTCCAAGATTAAAAACACACACTTCTATGAATGTGGACATCCTTCCAAAAGGGTTTTTCTGGGACCTTTCACTTTGCAGTGGACATCAGTCTAGTGCTCTAACCACTGGGCCATGGAAGCGGCCAATTGAATTTTAATTATTTTAGTTAAGCATTTTATTATTTTAATAAATGTAGGCCTACAGCAGTTGTTTGGTAATGAATTTAGTGGTCAGTTAGTTAGTTATAGATGCAATTAAAATTTTCTGAGCTTTACTGAAAAAAAAATTAGGAATTTTTACGCTAAAAGATCAGTTGAAATCAACTATAAACATTGTTAAGATTACAACAATTCTGCCTCTATAATACAGAATCGTGGGAAAATAAAATGTACGACGTGTCTTTCTCCAGTTAGATGATAAAGAATTATGGTGCACACAAAACACAAAAAAGACCAATTACTATAAATATACGTTTATTAAATTTATAACCCAATACAAAAATAATAAAAAGATAAAGCTGCTTTTCATTCTGTAATTTGTTTTCATCATTTATTATAAAAATATAATTTATATAAGAAAGACTTATTCACTAATTGGTAGATTAATGATGGTATTATAATATAATAATAAGCAAGAAAGTGCACAAAAATTATTCATATTTTACTCATAACAAATCAATAAAATGGAAAGAACTTATAGATTTATTAACTTATTTACTATAGCAAGAACTGAAGAATTGTTTTCACTTATATCCTTAATCACATACTAATAGTCATAGAGAGTAAAAAATTAATATTTCACAATTTTTCATAAGTACTGAAAATAACTAAATTTGTTAATACTAGACTGTTGCTAGAATATAACTGAAATTGGGGTTTGATGTGGGAGCTGGAAAATTGCATGGTTTCACAACAGCACTATTTAACATATTATTGAAGCACAAGGTTTTTTTTGTATGCATTTGTATAACATTTAAATGTTATAAGTTATTACAAATGACAAGGTATTTCAATACTCAGATCTCAGAAGAGGAAAATGATTTTATGAAAATTTAGTAAAGAAATATGACATTTATAGCTAGGTTATTCGGCCAAACGTTATGATTTTATAGTTAAAACACTTTTTGTACATGATTACCTGGGCAAAGAGTATTGGGAAGGCCTAGGTTGTAATATCCAGTTCCGAGGGAGGTGGAGGGTTGTTTGCCGATGTCGGAACAAATGGCCAGGCAGTGGGTTTATGGTTGGTAAGGTAGTTGAGGCTTCCTTGGAGCTGGACGAGAACGCCTAAATTGTGCCCAACACTACTTCCCCATCGTGAGGAAGTGAACATGAGTTTTTTTCGCTGCCTTAGGTAAAAAAAAGGTTGATTTTAAAGAAAGTCACTAAAATATCAAGGCTAATAGAAGTTACCTTACTGAGTACATTGGCCTACAACTGATTCATTGGATACAAAAAATCAGATGAATTGAGAAGAATGATGATCAGTAGTATCCATTTAATATGCTCATGGGTAAAACAATTTTCTGTTTAAAATGCAGTTGTCGTGAAGTCCCTTGATTAATGAGGTAAAAAATGTGTGTATTTTTCTGCATAATACGCATTCAATTCCGCCTACTATGCACTCAAAATTAATGACTATTTTAAAAATAAGTAATGGGAACTTTGTTTTTAGTTACACAGTATTTATGTACATATGTATTAGCAGTTTTTTTAAAATTTAACAGGATGTTCAAAAAAGGTAAGCATCTTTTTGTTTATGTACTATAATATAACCAATACATTTATTATATAACCTAAATGTAATAACTGTTATTTATATTTTCTCACAAAACATTAACACTTTTCTGCCTTCAATAATGATTTCTTTAAAAAGTACTTTCCTAAGATTGATTTTCCGCCTAAGATGTTAATTTGAGTTGGACCCACGAAAATTGTATTAAGCGGATTTTACTGTAATTAATAAAAAGGAGGGTCTAGTTTATATTTAGATGATTATAAACATATTTTATGACTGAAATAACGTTGTTGTTGCTTAGGATCAGCTGAAAGGCTGGTTTGAACCTCTAGAGGCTTTACACCACAAGTGAGGTGATTTACCATGCCTTCCTCACTGAGTGGGAAAGTATGCTTATAAGCATGCCATGCTCTCTGAAAAGCATTTGAAATTCATTATTCTCAGAAGAGATAACTCTGAATAGTATCTTTTACACCTCTACCTCTTCAGTTCTTAAATGCTTCAATCATTTAATGTGCTAAAAATTTGATAACAGAACTATTTTTTTAAAGCCCTGAAACTAACAGACCGAGTACAAATAATTTAACACACCACCTGCCTGTTATGAGCAATAACATAGTACAGCTAGCTGAAAAACCTGTTTAATTAGTACTTCATATAGATACAACCAATTTTTTTAACAAATTTGATAACTGGTTATTTCAGGATATCCTAGTGTAAATACCAATTAATAGAAAAAAATTATCAAAAAATATTTTTGAAATCACTAAGTAAAGTTGAAACATAATAAACATTATTACAGATTTGTTTACATAAAATACTAGTTAACAGAGGACATAATTTAATTGGGTCAGTACAATAAAAATGTACAGGCTATTAAATTACATTAAAAATAATAATAAATAAAATAACTGACATTTTATTAAACAAAATTATTTAAGTAAAAACAGCTTAAGTAACTTATACTAAAATAAGTTTTATTTAAGTACATGCAATAATTAATTTGATCAGAATAAAATATTTTTAGCAAATGGCTTAAACTAATGTCAAGTGTTGCCAGAAATTATATTTCATCAGTTAAACACAGACAACCATCAAGCTTTTAATGTTGTTTCATCAATATATATTTTTAAAATAAGACTGCTTCTTATCTGGTTGATAGAAATGTAAGAAGAGATTATGGTTAATAGTAATTCTCTTCCCGTAGTGCTTCTTCTGCTCAAAAACATCCTTTGTTATAGAACCTTAATAATCAATCATCACTTGTTACTGTGATTAATCGCTCATTATTAAAACAAAGAAGTTGAGTTTGAAACACATAACTTATAAATGCTGTTTTTAGAGTATTTGGAGTAGGTACATATCAATAAAGCAACATTGAACATTTCATACACAAACTATTGGAAACAAAATATGATCAAATTTTCTTTTCATTAATAAATACTTCTATTCATAACACTTTCAGATTGTGAGATACTAATTATAGTTACAATAATTCAACATATCTACATAAATCCTGATACTAATAACAAATTGTTTCCACTAAACTTTTTGTTTAAATTTTTTTTAAATGTAGCAATGAAAACAAACATGTACTTTACATAAAAGGTATGTAGGTTTCTCATTACATAAAAGTTTTCCTCAGTTACCTAAAAACATTTGAATCAGTAATTTCAGAAAGCCCATAAGTCAAAATTGTTCACTTTTTCTTTAGTGCATTTTAGGACTAACTGAATGTAAACACACCATTCGTAAAAAAAATCACATAAGTATGGCTTTCTTTAAGTATAAAATACTAAGAAAAGATTTAACCTTATGGATAACAAAGAGCTTCCTGGTAATTAAAAAATGAAAGTGGATGATATTTTGAGACTTAATCTCTACTTTCTAATAGAAGAGGCTAAACAAAGTTTCTCAGCAAAAATCTTTTTAGTGGAGCTAACTACAATTGTGACAACGCTCAACATGAATAGTCCTGAAAACCAACATTTTTCTTTCTTAAAGTTATGAATTTCAATTTTTATTATTGCAACAAGCTATTTAAGTCAAATTTTCAACTTTTCTTTTAACATGTGGTTTATCTTTAAAAAGACAAAAAGTACACATTTTATATTAAAGTAGACAGCCCTCTGAACAAATTATACTTTTTAATGTTGTTTTTTATTGAAAAGTAGTAAATTACCAGTTTTTCATTTTTCAAAAGTTAGTTTATTGACTTATGGGCTTTATGAAATAACCGATTCATTTGTGGTGAAAAGGGTAAAAATGTTTTAAGATCATTAAATCGTAAGTTGTACTTAAAGAGGAGTCGAAAAGAATCTCAGGTTGAAAAATTTCCAGGTTTTGAGCCACAAAATACAATTTGAAATTCCTACCTTCGAATAGTATTAATATTACATTCTTAAGACAGCTAGAAATATTTTTAATATTATTTTTTAAAAGTGATTTTGTACAAAACTGAACTGATGCTGTTTTAGGAACAAGTAATTAGTCACAAAGTTTTAATAGTTTTGTTTTCTGTAAATTGCAATTAAAAATCTTTGATTGGTGAAGATATCTTAACCTTATTATCAAGCACTGTTCAATACACAAAGATACTAGTCCCTCACGTGACAATTAAAATATCTTTATAGTTATTGAACAAAAAATATTTTTGATTAAATGTCCAAGGTAAAAAATAAGAGTTCAGGAAAAGATGTAAATTTACTCTAATCAAAAAAGCATACTTATCACTTCATTACATGTGCAGCAGGAAATCTCCACTATCACTGAATTTCTGTTCTGTAAAAATGTGGGTCATAAGAGGTTTTTACCTCAGCATGTATTTCACATCCAGTCAACATAGAATTGGTAGCACAATCATGAGGTTGTCATGCATATGCATAGTTCAGTCCATTTCTTAGTTAGACACAGGGATTTGCCACTTACATAAATAAGTGTTATTATTTCTTCTCAATTTAATTATTATATCGATAAATTGACCGCCTATATGTGTTAGTGTTATTGGTTTTTCTAGTTTATTGTATACATTTAGCAAAATGTAAAAAAAGTACAGTATATTCACAATTGTTGGGAAAAGTTACCACTGAACACGGAATTCCTGCTTATGCATATAACTGCATGGTAAAAGACAGCAAAATCAAAACAAAGTTATAAATAAATATTTTTCATTGACCTACTCAACAAAAATCTGCTATACTGAATTCACCAAGTCTAGAGACATGCATCAACAAATACATGCGTTGCTCACGTGATATTAGTACTGCCAGTAGCCTAATTGATGCCGGCTATAGGATA
Organism: Catonia carolina; assembly: GCA_035578175.1. NCBI lineage: Eukaryota > Metazoa > Arthropoda > Insecta > Hemiptera > Achilidae > Catonia > Catonia carolina. The sequence goes on along the minus strand of JAQMRL010000001.1, from coordinate 326,781,192 downwards.
ATGAATCGCGCTTAAGTAAAAATAATTCCCTTATTCCCTTCAAAAAATTTAACAAATTTTAATGATCTGTGTCATTAAAAATAACTCGCACTGTGTATTACGATAACGTAATGAAGACTGGTGTTAGAAGAATACATGACCTTAGTTATGCGTTCAAACAACAGCTATCACATGATCCATTTGTTTACTGCGTGTCTCCAGACTCAGTGAATAGATTATAGATAAGTTGTTAAAGATGATCGTAAATAAAATATTTATTAATGCCACTTATGCAGGTGCATAATAGCAAAAGAAAATATCAATTAGTACTAAAAATAAACAGTTTCTCATGGTTGAGGAGATTCCATCTACACATGTAATTGTGTTACCAAATTTTGACACATGTAATGAAACTAAATAAAATCAGTTTTTCAAATTGTAGCTTAATCTTGAACAGACCCTAAATATCTGATATAAAGTTAAAATTGGCTAATATAGGAACTCAGACTTCACTTAAAACAAAACCTGATTCTCTATCTATTTAAAAATTGCCTTTACTTTTCACGAGTTTTGTTTTCACAGTAACAATAAAACAATAAACACCACATTAAAATTGATAATATATAAATATTCTAGTACTGAAATAATACACTACAAAGCAAGAGAATATCTTTTAACTTATAACCAATTAACATGCTTTCAGCATACTAATTAAATAATCATAACAACCAACTAATATGTTTCTTAAACACAAAAAAAAATTGACAGGTAAACAAAAAATAACACAAAATATTAAATAGACACACAAAACATTTATTTTTAACAGTTGAATTAAGAAATCCAATAATCAATTTACCATTTTTATTTTTATCACAACCTACAAATCAGTACATTTCAGAAATGTATAACAAATAACAACGAAATATATTTTCACTTAGCCTAATTATCAAAAATAAAATATGAACAATTTATAACAGCAACATAAAAATACAGACACAATTAAATTTTATTAACAATAAAAAATATACTTTTTAAAGGACGTAATATTTTCATAGATGATGTAGTACTTTTACAATATTGTATTACTATCTAATTTCTAAACAATAAGAAAATTTTGTTCTAATAAGGGATGTGTCGATTCCAAAAGTCCATTCTCGATTGGCAAAAATACCAAAATTCTTTAAGATACAAGATATTAAATATTAATACATTTGGGTAATTTTGGCTTACGAGAGTTATAAAAGATTGTTGTCATTAAATAACTGAATAGACGAATCTTAAACATATAACGGAGTCTTACGATTCATTTTTTTACAAACATGGCTATCCGAAAAAGGAATGAGTACAAATGAATCATTTATAGAACTATGGAAAAAGTCAATCATGATTCGATACAACCAGTTTTTGAGAAGGGGCTTCAGGGTGAAAAAATTGTAGTACATTTTATGTTTATACTGCTTGTAAGGGTTTTTTCATTTTGCCATTTCTTTTAATAAAACATAAAACTACAAAGAGTAAACGAGTCGAAGTGCTCTGGATTATTTAGAGCGGGTTTGACTCATTCAGCGTTGTTGCATAGTAGTAAGAGTAGGACATCAGGATATGGTTACGAGCACGAGGTTACCAGAAGAGATTAACTTATGTTTCATTGAGTGTATCGTGAAAGTTATAATACAAAAAATAACTTTTTAGTTTGATTATATTTCGTGACTTAAGGTTTAATTATAGTTTTATTTTATTAGTGGCAGTAAAAAATGGATTCTGAAGTGTGGAAGCATATTTAATTCTGTTGCTTATTTTTTTTTTTATTACAATTGTTTAATTCGTGATATCGGAATCAGTGTCGAGAATCGAAAAATATTGGTATCAACACATCTCTAGTTATAATAATTATAATTTATCAATAAGGTGAAACAGCATTTAAAACCAATATTTTAACATAATTTAAATATGTAACAAAATACTGGAGTTCTTATTTATGCCACTAAGTAATCTAATTTATTAGCTATCTTACAAACAATTAACAACCATTTTTTTTCTTTAGCATATTATGTACCGGGATTAGTTTCAAGAAGGTGGGTCTCTTAAATACAGTTAAGGGGTTTGATTCATGCTATACACCCAGTCAATATCATATCTCTTATGTGAAATACTGTGTGTTTAACAAAGTATCAACTATGAATAAGTACAGCATCTATAACATTTACGTACAAACTTCTGTGATAAAAGTTAAATACGCCACACAATGTTTTCATAAAAAACCAACTTGATTGAAAATACTAAATTTATTTAAGGAATTCCTTGACAAAATCTTATTCAAAATTTTATAAAAACTGAAATACACCATTTAATGCTTTAGTACTTTTTACCACATAGTAGATTTTTGTTTAAAATTTAAATGAAAAAATTGTTCACAACATTATCAAATAATAATTTTATGTTCAATTTGGTTACCAACAGAAATTAATGAAAAGTTAGGAAAAAAAGATGGAAGAACAATATAAAACTAGTTAATTACAGAAGTTTCTATGATAAAAAATTTAAAAATATAAATAAAACTATTGAAATAGATATAACACAAGCTTTGGTATAACTTTCTTTGGAGGTACCTAATAAAACTGTATTGACAACACTGACTTTTTCAGTGCCACGTTTAAGTTATAACAAAATTACAACAGATCTGATAACTCGGAGGTATGATAGTCAATCGACGATTGTATAATTCAGTTATAATTCACTGTAAATGGTAATAATTGTAGTAAATCATTGATATACCAACTCTTACATGGATATTTATTTAACATAACTTATATACTATATCTAAATAAAACACCGTGCAATATATAATAATAAAATGTAGGCCTGATATAAATTATATAATATGATAAAATATCACGGTTAATAATTAGGTTATATGGTAATATAAACTTAAGATTACAATGTACTGAATAATCAATAATACTGCAACTATCTCACTCATTAGGTGTTTTTTAGTAAAAGTACCAATGCCGCCTGAAAACATTCATTCTTTTCATGCAGAACAGTAGACATACACTGACATTGACGAATGAAGCTCTGATGATAACCTTAGGCATGGTTATCACTGCAGTCCTGTACAAAAATTTAAAATATAATACAATTTGTTAAGATTTTCATGATAATAACATAATGCAATAAACAAAATTTAAACATAACTTTAATTTTGGTTGTAGCATTTTTCCATTTGTTGGTACTCTTTTAAGTCTCCTCTATATTAAAATTACTCTAAGCTATAAGAGGTGTGGCTATTAAAAAACGAGACTGACGTTGTAAAAAAATTTACTTTTATTTTATACATACTCACTTATTGTCACCTTCAATATACACTCCTTCTCTATCCTTACAACGCTCCATGCGAATTTTCCATTGTTGGAAACAGTTCTGGAAGTCATCTTGTCAGCTCCTTCAGGACATGTGCTGCTCAAAAATGTTTGTACTGACACTTTGTACCTGATTGAAAATGACCCAAATTTTTTGGAAACAATAATAACATGTGATGAAACGTGGTTTTTTTACTTATGATTCAGAAACGAAGCGCCAATCCATGCACTGGAAGAGCCCAACTTCACCGAAAGCCAAAAAAGCTCGAATGAGCAAGTCAAAATTTAAAGCAATGATGGTTTTCTTTTATATCCATGGGATTGTACCTTCACTGGGTTCCTGAAGGTCAAACAATTAATCAATATTACTACCCTGAGGTACTTTCTAAACTACGTCAAAAAGTAAGGAAAAAATGCCTCGAAATGTGGAAGAACAAATCATGGGTTCTCCACCAAGTATAGCTTCTCAGTGTTAAAACATCCACCTTATTCACCAGATCTTGCACCATGTGACTTCTACCTGTTCCCTAAGGTGAAATCTGCATTAAAAGGGACAAGATTTGAGTCTGTGGAAGCTGTAAAAGAGAAAGCGGCACGTGTCCTGAAGGAGCTGACAGAAGATGACTTCCAGCACTGTTTCCCACAATGGAAAATTTTCATGGAGCGTTGTAGACATAGAGAAGGAGTGTACATTGAAGGTGACAATAAGTGATTATGTATAAAAAAAAAATGTTTTTACGCCAGTCTCGTTATTTAATAGCTACACCTCGTATTTCAGATATGGACAATTTTCCAAAACCACTGAACTGTAAAACCAAGTAACATAGTAATAACACTGTATACAACAATTTTATTATATTTTATATTTTGTTTTAATGATGGTTTTTTAAAAATTCATATGAAACTACTATTAATTTCAACTAACCATTTAAAAATTTTTTGATACTAATATTTAGTATTCAACTTTGTTACTTCTTGGTGTGTATCTATTTTGCATGTTGGCGATCATCATAGCTATGCCAACTTTGTAAGTAGTTATCCTGAACAATCTACAGAGCTCTAACCAACCAGCACCTCAAACTGGTGAGCCCATAAATTCTTCTTTTGCCAGGATTCTCTTTTTCCCCTCTATTTAACTATAATATTCGCCAAAATAATTAAGATTGCCAGTTGAAATTATTAATAGTTAAGTACAGATTTCTAAAAGAGTTAATCGTTCAAAAAAAAACATGAAAAATATAAAATAGATTTTACATAATAATGTAAAATACACATCGTAGATAATAAGATAGTACAGAAACAGTACATAATGGTGGTATACTACGTTACTTGGCTACACAGTTGAGTGGTGCTGGAAAATTCTCCATATCGATGAAATGTAGCTTGGAGTAGTTTCCACTCATAGTAGACTAAAAAGAGTACCTTTAAACAGGAAATAACAAAAAATGGATAAACACTACATGGTAATCAAATCCTTGATTTCACATAGCAAATTCAGTTCAAGAGACCTTGACTATTTAATTAAAATTATTTATTTATAAATTTAAATAATAATATATTTCACTAAAATATCCTGTGTTTGTTATGGTAGAATATTATCATTTAGCATGTAGAAAAATCTATTTAATGATGATCTCCTTCAACAAGTGAGTGATTTTGTAACTGGGATGAAATATATTATATTTTCACAGTGACTATGTTGAAAATATGTTGCACTATTTTAAAATGTATATTTATAAATAGACAGACGAATTAGACTAGATGAGAAATGATGTTAACACGCTATGGTAGTGTCTCTTCTTATTTATGAAACTCAAAGTAGAATTACACACCATACTGAAGTAATTATAGTCTGGTTCACGAAAGAAAACACCTGTCTTTAAAGAGCAATATCTTTTGAACTGTTGTATGTAAAAGCAATTACGATACATAAAATTAAAGCTTGTTTTATTGCTGGTAACAGGATATACATTTTAAATTAAAACATTTTCAGAAATTAATACTGTATTAAATATTAAAAATTATGCATAAAAAGTGCCCTGTTTTAACCACTTTTCCAGTATCCGAAATAATTATCCCAGTAGCTGAAATAACAATTTTTTTAAAAACGGCCGCCATTTTAAAACCTGCCATCCAAAGATAAAACAAAAATATGCATTACACGTAGAAACATTTATTTTACAATACTTAGTACCTCTATACATTTTAAAGTATATGAACAAAGTAACAATATCTTAAAGTTGGGTATACTGGAAAAGTGGTAAAAACAGGGTACTTTTTTATGCGTAATTCATTATATTTAATACAGTATTCATTTCCAAAAATGTTAATGTATATCCTGTAACCAACGATATAACAAGCTTTAATTTTATGTATTGTAATTGTTTTTACATACTACAGTTCAAAAGATATTGCTCTTTGACGACAGGTGTTTTCTTTCATGAATTAGACTATAGTTGTAACTGGGGATTCTGAAAACCACTGAAAGGTGTTCACAAGACCAAATTAAAATTGTTGTTATAAGGTCATCAGGCAAATAAGGCTTTTAAGTAAAACAAGGAGTGAGGTGGTTTACCTTGCCTTCCTCACTGAATGGAAAAGTATGCTTATCATCATGTCAGTATGTCTGATAAGCATTTTCTTTCCACCCTGCAAATGACACCTTCACTTCATTCACCACAGGGTCTGGCTTTATAATGAAATTCATTTCTCTCAGAGGAGATAACTCTAACTATTGTCTTTTACCCCTCTACCTCTTCTGTTCTTAAATGTTTCAGTTATAAATAATTAGCTGACCATGTGATAAGAAATTTTTTGTAGCCCGGGAACTAGCAGATCGAGTGCAAATAATTTAACATTCAACCTACCTGTTATGAGCCTACATTAAATCTATATTTTTAAGCGACGATAATATGAGACAGTTAAATCTCTTATAAGTCCTAAACACTTTAAGGATAATGTACAGGAAAATGGGAGTGAACTTTGTAGAAAGCACTTTAGTATGCTCTCAACGGATGTGAAGTAAAGGCATGTTTGTAATGCAATGTATACCAAAACAGACTGAACAGTGAAAATCAAAATGGTTCAATAAAGATGACAAAAATATGCTTAACCAGTTGACCACTGGCACACACAATAAAAAAATTTAAAAAATCCCTTTCATGAGACAACGCGTCTTATGGCTGGTGGCAATTTTTAAAAAGGTTTACCTTTAACTTATGGCAGAAACCATTAGTGATTTCTGTATCTACTCTTTAAGAGGAATCAAATGACATTACTTTTGTTTCCAAATTCTGTCTTTGGTTTTTGGCCACTTCTAGTCGACACCGAAACTTCAAACCCAATCCGGGCCCACTAACTTTTTGTGTAGATGACAAATCCGAAAACCATTTGTTGCTATCTCTTATAGTTTCTGACTTTGATTTTGGGCCACTTCTGGTCAAAACCGGAACTTCAAACCCAACCCAGGCCCACTAACTTTTTGTGTAAATTATGAATCTGAAAAGTTTTCTGCTGTCTCTTGTAATTTCTGACCTTGAGTATCGACTTCCAGGTTTGGGCCACTTCCGGTCAAAACTGGAACTTCAAACTATTTAGGCCCACTAACCATTTGTGTAGATTACGAATCCAAAAACAATTTGGTGCTATCTCTTGTAGTTTCTAACATCTGGGTGTGGCATATGGACGGACAAAACAAAATGATAGATGACAATTTAAGAAATCACCACCAATTAATCAGTCAGTATTTTCCAATATTTGAATGCCAGTTACCATCAATAAGTTTAGACACAAGGGTTATTATTATGTACTGAATAACAATTCTGATTTCATATTACTTATAATCTAACATCTTTACAAAATCTGTTTTAATACCTTAAAGCTTCATTCCAGTATCAAGTTGAAGCGTTTGTTTCATCAGTTCATAAGTTGAAAATGACACAGCTACCATAGGAATGGCACGTATGTAATTTATACTCATACCCCGATACAGTCCTTTAAAGACACCATTTTCCTTGTATATAATAGCCAAAGTCTTGAACATTCCCGCACTGTGAAACAAACAGATTGAAAAATGTATTTTTTTTACAAAACTACAGGTAGTAAAAATAATTCTTTTATGATACTGTCAATCTCAACCTACAAGGCCACTTTTATTTACAAGGATATTTACAGGAGATAACTGATTTCATATAATATTACAACGGATTAATAAACGTGATCATTAACAATATAACACACGACATAAATCAAAATCTAGGCAACTAGGATTTAAAAGGAAGAAAACTAAAAAGAAAATATTAAAAAAAAAAATAAAGAATTTTCATGAAATATTTACATAATATATTAAAAAAAAAAATAAAGAATTTTCAATGTCCCAATTTTCATATGTTGTTAGTTCCTTTTGTTATTCACCTTATTCCCTGTCCTTATCTGAGGATTGATTTTGTTTTTCAAAGCAGTTTCCTTTTTTCCACTACACTACTGGCTGACTTGGCCTAACTTAGCTAGTGGTAGGAGTATTTCTTAGTCTGGTTCCTACTCTTCGACCTGTCTGGCTTGGGCAACCCTACAGTAGCTATGCTACCACTGGCATAGCTCTCCAGGTCACCAGAACATGTCAGCTCCACCACCACATCAAGGTCTTACACTCCCTAGGTGAAGAACATGCATAACTTATGTTGTATTAAGCACAGGGGGGGGGGAGGGTCGATGCCAATAGACATAGCACATTTTTAATTACATAATTAACATTGGCATATGCAGCCTTATTAATATTCATTACTTTTTAAGGGCCAACTGTGAAATATTTTAAAAGGTGACAAACTATTGGATCTATAATGCATTTACTGAATAATACACACTGAGTTAAGAACTAAATGTAGTTCTGAAAAGCATTTGATAAAAAAACTGTGCAAAAATGATTCATAATATTCCCTAGAATATTAAAAACAAAAATATTTACATGAGTATTGTGAAAGTGACTGAAAAGACAAAATCTTTAAGAACGTCTGATTCATTATTTAATTTAAATTAACTATTGGCAAGGTTGCCCAAAGATAAGCAAAAAGATTTGACAGAAAGATCCTCTGCAAGATAATGGGTCAAAAACAGTATACATGGTTAGTACAGGTTATGAGGATGACAAGAACTGTAAAAGTAAATCCAATTATTAATGGAAAAGATTAGAAAAAGAAAATTAAAAATCTACAGACACCTGTATCAAATGGATTACAAACGGTTGACAAAACAAATTTTTAAGACACTAAACTGTCAATCTAAAAGGTGTCTGATAAGTGGTTCAAACAAGTCAAAAGAGATATTGAGAAAACTGAAATAAACCTGGATTGAACCAAATTCACACAACTGATTACTAACTTTAAAGGATTCCACGAAGAGCAAATTAGAACACAAAGTGGTGGAAGAAAGGAGAAAAACCTATGGTGAACGAAAGCTCAGAATGTAGGCTGCAAAGAGAGCTTTCAGAGATATCTAAAGGCATTTTACGTGGTCTAAAATTGGCCCTAGATGAAAAAAGAAATTGTTTAATGTACTCTGATGATGATGGATCCACAGAAATAAGAAGGTTAATGTAAATAAAAAAAAAACAAGGAGCTAAATTGCAGCAGCATGGTAAATAAAAATCATGGTGAGTAAAGACTAGAATACAGGCTATTGTTATTTATGTTAATGGTTTAATATTCATGCATACTGGAACTGCCAAATTAAAACAAATAAGTTTATTAGTTCTAGTTTCTACTAATCGAATTGCATCAAATATTTTAGAATTTTTGCTTAATTTACATCAAATTATGTTTCAGATTCTATATAGTATGATATGCTCCAGAAATATAATTGTAATTTGTTTTAGTACAATTTTTTTTTTTTTTTTTTTTTTTTGCGCCCTGGAGACTCCAGGAGGAGTATAGGGCATGTCGTCAGATATAACACCTGAAATACGTATAAGAAACACACAATGTATCACTACTATCAAGAAAGAAATTCTTGTATGCTATAAAAAGTTTCACCGATCAAGTAATTTTTTAAATTTTTTTTAAAGGAATTCAAATCCTCACAACACTTTAAAGATTGGGGTAATTTATTTAAGAATTTTCTCCCTGCATAAGTAGGTTTTTGTTCAAACAATTTTGTGGAGTGATTAGCCACATAATAATCATTCCTGTTTCTCGTGTTATGATTGTGAACATTGAAATTCTGCATAAAATTATTTTGCCTAACATACATAATCACCTCAAAAATGTAGAGACAGGGAACTGTAAGCAATTTAAGCTCCTTAAATAGTGGCCTGCATGAGGTTAGCTGGTTAGCTCCCACCATACACCTAATAGCTTTCTTTTGAATTTTAAAAACCCTATTCATATTACCCATGCTAGAATTACCCCATACTAAAATACCATAACGGATATGAGACAGAATGAGGCCATGATAAGCTGCCATTAGTATTTTTTTATCATTTAATCTGGCAACTTGTTTTAGTGCAAATACCCCAGATGATATTTTACTACAAACTTGATTGGTATAGAAGTCCCAAGACAAAGATCTATCTAGAGATACGCCCAGAAACTTCACTGTTTCTACATGCTCTAAACTATTATTATGAATAAATACATCCACTTCTCTACTTTCTTTAACGTTATGTTTATTTTTGAACTGCAAGTACATGCAGCCAATGCATTCATTAGCTGCAAATTACATTCATATTGCCCATCTACATGGCCCAGAGCTGCCCACACTAGAACACTCTGCACTGCAAACAGAAGGTTCCAGGTTTAATTCCTGGCTAGAGCCTGGAAATTATTAAAATTAAAACTCACTGATGTCATAATATACCCCACAATAGTCGCTATTAATTTAAATAGTTGATATAACTATAAATGAGTAACTATAAAAAAAATTGTACTTTATACCACCTAATATTGATAGATTAACTTTCTAAAATATTACATACTGTACAGAAATAAACTGAATCTTCATAAAATAAAATACTATTTATTTAGCATAATTAGTGGTTATTGCATAGTGCAAATAGAGTTAATATATTGTAAATAAAATACCATTGAAAACACCATGCAATAAAAATAATTATACATAAAACAATTTTCAAATCAAACAACATATTGGATTACACCCAATTATATTGTAAAATTACTAATTTTTGCAAAACTTTTTAATTTATTCAAATAAACTCAAGTACCATCGCTCCTCGGTTTAACGGACTTTGATTCAACAGACTTTCAATTTATTGGACACCAGCAATGGTGTAAGAAATCAAATGATTATCAGTGATGCTGGAAACTTTCAAGAAGAAAAGGAAAACAAAAATGACGACAGAGAATACACAAGATTGGCTAGAACAATATGTCTCTGATCCCGGATTCCAAATAATAAATAACAAAGAAATAATAGAAAAATTCTTTCAAACAGTACGAGTAGCGATTCTGTTTTAACTCAAATGAAATAAATTAGAACTGTATACAGGGAGTGGGTTTATTTATAAAAAAATGTTGATTAATAATTCAAAATTGGAACAAGATGTCCAGGTATATAACAACAATTTTAGGTAATAGAAAGACCTAATTATACAGAAACAACATCAGTTAGGCAGACAATTACAAATTAACAAATTTTTCTACCTGTATGTATTTCAGTCAACCTATCTCACATCAGTTCGATACAATTTTTTTTTTGTATTATTACACTTTTTAAATATATTCTTTTTATTTTTAATGATTAAGGTAATGATTTTCAAACTGATATTACAAATGAACAGATACAAAAAAAAAATACAAAAATTTAAATGCATTTGGACTTGTTCAGGCTAATATTCTTAAAAAAATCAGTAACTTTTACTGTTATAATTGGTTTCTGTTATTAGAGTAAGTATTATATTATTCACACTTAGACTTATATTTTCAGAAAATTAACATTTGGATCTAGTTACACATAGATGTGCTTTTCAGTATCCAAAAATAAATTCAATATACAGACTTTCAGAACAAGCATAGTCGATCATCCAAAATTAGTCCATTAAATTGAGTTGCAAATGCAATTTTAAGAACAATTGTATCTTTCTGGGATTTTTTAGAAATGTGTAAAACTTACAAGTAAAAAACGTTATGCTACAAAGTAAACTTTGTAGCATAAATAAAAAAAATTGTAATTTTTCTTACAAACTGAAAAGAAATTCCAAAAATCAACTAAAACTGGGTATAATCCACTCACACATAACTCACAATAAAACACAGTAATACAAAAATACTCTATTACAAGAAAGAAATCTATTTACATAAAAGAAATATAACATACCGTCTTAATAGATTGAAGAACAAGAAGAAATCCAGTATCAATATGTACAAGTAGTCATGTAAAATAAAACATACACAACAAATTTAAAACAACAAAAATTGTATGTAAGATACCTAAAACTTTAGGTACTTTTTTAACAAAAACTATTTATTTCTAAATTTATCATGTACTGTGAAAAGTAAAATCAAGGGCCTACAATATCATCTTGATTAATTATCGTTTTAATTTATATTAATAGTAAGCAGAAAATTATTCCTTATCGAGCATTCAAAGGATGGTTGTTATTTGATGCTGCTGTTTGTATTAGTGATTGTTATAAATTTCCTGTCAGATCAATAACAGATCTACATCTATTAATTGTAAATGTAATAGTTTTGTTACTGAAAAAATATTTTACTGTTTTGTTGCAGGTGTCTGTAATTCGTTAATTTTGTTTATTTATTGATTTATTATTATAGTATGTAAAATGAAAGACAAAGCCTGTGTTTGGAACCGCCTACGTCTTCAAGTAAGAAACATAAAAGTTTCTGGATCGTTTTAAAGCTTGGTTTTTTGTTATTTTAGTACAAATTACGAAAAATGCAAGTGCATAAGGCATTTTCTAGTGATTTAAAAACAAAATATATACCCGTTTTTTAGTGCATTTTTCACTTAGTCCATGTTTCAGAACATGTAGCACGATCAAATTTAAGAGAAAAAATATGAGGAGTGTTCCTGCATATTTTTCTAATTAATTTCAGCTAAAATTAAGCCTATTAATACAAAGAGTAAAGGAATTACAGCGTTTTTAAAAAACATTTTTATTTTCATTCCCAATGGTCGTAACAAGTTAGAACCAACACTGTATCCCTTGAATTATTAAGGAAATGATATTACACTACAAATAAATTATTTTAAATTTAACAGATTTTCTAAGGAAAGGTAAATTTTGGAAGGATTTTATTAATTCAAAGCGGCTAGTGGGCTCTACTTAGTGGGTAAGCAAGCAGTGAAGTGGTGTCGCATTGTACACTCTATTTCGCATTGAACATGAGCCAGATACTATGTAACTGTATAAAAATGAAGGAATCTCATGTGGGTACTTCAACTTAACTCAAAACCAGACTGTACATTGTTCCTCTGTTGCGTAACACAAATGTTAACAACTCACTGCCGAACGCACATTTTTAATGCATAAAAATGTGCGTCTGATGTCTCTAATGCATAAAAATATCCATGCAACTGAAAAAAAACCTTCACATTTACAACATTTATTTGTAGTGTAATAGCATTTCCTTATTAATTAAAGGACTGCATTGGTTCTAACTTGTTACGTCCATCGAGAACGAAAATAACAATTTTTTTTAAAACGCTGTAATTTGTTTACCCTTTGTACTAAACGGCTGAATTTTAGCTGAAATTAATTAGAAAAACGCAGGAAGCCTTCTCTAAAACACCACATTTTTCATCTTAAATTAGATAGTGCCACATGTTCTGAAACATGGACTAAGTGAAAAATCCACTACAAAACTGGTACATATTTTGTTTTTAAATCGCTAGAAAATGCCTAATACACTTTTGTGTTTCTTAATTTATACGAATAAAATAACAATTAACCAAGCTTTAAAATGAGCCGTACCAGAAATTTTTATGTTTCTCACTCGATGAGGTATGCAGTTCCAAACAGGCTTCATCATTCATTTTTCATTTTCATAGTTCATTTATTGAAGTATTATGTGTATATGTCGGACATTCAAAATTATTTTTCACTGTCTGGAAGTACCAAGCATAATCGGTTACTGAGTTCACCTCAACAATTGTAAAGTTTCAAAAAATGTTGTAAAATAATGAACAAAACCTACGTAATCCATCTGATATCTTATCTACCTACAAAACATTCATTAATTTTTTTTCTTATGATACTACAATTTTATTTGCAGCTACTTGAAGAGGCACAAAATAATTTAAATGCTTAGATTTACGGTACCAGAAAAAGAGTCAATTTAGAAAACTATGGCTAGATGATGTGACTAAAGACCTTTAAACTTTAAGAGTAAGAAGCTATGTACAGATAGCAAGGAATAGGGGACATTTGAAAGATTAGTGATGAAAGCTCACATCGAACTGTAGCATTGGAGACAAAAGATGTACAACTGTTAATAAATAAATGTGAAGATTCAGTTCCCAAATTTTATAACCTGCTACCTAAACATATAACTGAACAGAATGAAATGCAGAAATGGATATAATAAATGTCGGAACAGACAATAAGGAAGTTAACTGTGAGCTCACTTATTGTACTTTTTTTTTGGTAAATAATTCAATAGTGAAATAATATCTTTTTACACATTCTGGCGCTTGGTATTTTAACCATAGTTGGAAATGTTAATTTCCACCACCTGGGCTATTGGAAAGAATGTCATAATAAATATGGATGCATTTAAAAATTAATATAAAATGTTAAGATAAAAATTGTATTATTTATTGTAAATATTATCATTATTACTATAGAATAGTATAGGAGAATGTCGTAGAGAGAGCATTGGGTCTAAGCAAAGTGAGAGAAGAAATGTGGTTTATAAATGGGAAAACCTGATTGTTCACGGTTCTCAACCCAATTCAAACTACTAAGTATGAGAAAAATAAAACAAACTCTGAAAGTCTTAGGAAAGACCCAAATACAGTTTAATGGGTATGGTTAACAGCAATAATCAAAGTTGTAACAAAAATCCGTGGTCAATAAATTAAGAAATATTATGTTGATTTACTAAAGGAACATTAAGTAAATAAAGTACGTAATACGCCGATAAATTCACTCTATTGTTTGGAAACGTAAAAGCCGATTACAATTTTTTGTGTACTAGTGATGACAATAATCAACAAAAGAAATATCGTCATGTCAAATCTTGTAACTTTCCATTGTTAAGATAAATAGAATAATACAGTTTGGTCCTAAAATGACTGAAGTGATACAAGATAATTATCATTTAAAGACTTTCATGAATGTCACTAATTATGCAACAGTACAAAGCAAACTAATCAATGGCCACCTTTGTGGTGCAGGTGGTATAGAGCCAGTTTACAATGAACTATAAAGCGAAATTGGGTTTGATTCCCCGCCAGGGTCTGGAAAATGGTAACGCTTTAAAACCCACTGATACTGTACCAAAACCGAACATAGTGACTAATAACCAAGAAATTGATGCAACTTAAAACTAACTAAAGCAAAAACAACTAAATGTATCAATGGAGAGGGGACACATATAAAGGCAACTGTTTTCTATCAAGCGCACAAAAATAACATGGTATGAGGGGTGGCAATTAAGTTCTGTGAATTTAGTTGCATCTCAGCAATTGGGAACACTATGTCGTTCGTAATCATATGACCGGAAATAGGACACCTTCCTTTTTGTTGCAGTCGAAGTCTGAAGGCGATAGCATGTTTGGTTTGTGTTTTATGTGTTTTTCAAAAGTAACTTTTTTAGTGGCATCGTGAAAATGAGTGCGTTGCAAGTGAGATTAGCGAGGGTTTGTTGTCCCGCATTCAGAGCGACGGTAGTCTGTAGAGATGAGACCAGGATTTTTGAATATGACCCCGAGACCCGTAAACAAAGTCAGCAGTGGGTGGAAAAGGGTGTGAAGCGGCCAACGAAAGCAAGGATGTCCAAGTCACGACTAAAGGCAATGTTGATTGTTTTTTTCGATATCCATGGCACCATTCATCGTGAATATGTTCCTGTCAGCCAGACAGTGACTGGACAGTTCTAGTTGGCATCCTGTAGTGGCTGCGAGCATGCATTTTACATGTGTGGCCCGAACTCGCTGATGATGGCTGGATCTTGCACCAAGACAATAGGTCGTTCATTGTGCAAGAGTTTCTCATGAAAAAAGGCATTCCAATGTAGCCGCACCCATCCTATAGTCCTGATTTTCTCCCCCTGTGACTTCTTTTTATTCCCCAAGATGAAGTCGCACCTCAAGGGAACTGATCATGGCGGTGTACAGGAGGTCAAGGAAGCTGCAACCACAGTGCTGAATGGAAAAACTTTGGAGGATTACCAAGGGAGCTTCCAATTGTGGGAGTAACATTGGAATCGTGGTGTAGAGTTAGAGGGAGACTATTGAAAACGTCGATAAGATTTTACTTGTAACTTAATTTTCTTGTGTTTTATTGACAAATCGCAGAACTTATTTGCCACACCTCGTATCATGATTACTTCATTACACTATTCTATATTATTACTATTTTTAAAAATAAAAGAAATAAGTGTGGGATAACAAACTTCAATAAAATAAAAGCAACCACTACATTAACATTTATATGTAAAAGAAATTGTCATAGGAATTTTTTTAGGTTGTACAACCAGTATATGAAATCACATTGATTTGTAAATACACATATAGCTACCTACAAAGCAATTTATAGATAAAGCAAACTTTCACTTTAAAATACAACATACCCAAATTTTCTAGTCTCAGGATTCATCATTGCCAACTGCATTCGTCTTCGAGTGACATCCATAGGATAAGACACACTTTGTGCAACAGCTCCAGCAAGACCACCGCACACAAGCTTAGCAGGTACAGACAAAACCAGGCCACCTACAAAAGCAACATCACGAAGTTATTTTAATTACACAATCAAATAAAATAAAATACAAGCTTCATACAAAAAAAAAACATTGTGTATGTGCCTATGACCACATGATAGAAATGAAAACTTATAAGAAATAAAATTATTTATTATTATTTAATTATTATTTATTTCTATACTCATAAAGTACAGCGAACGCCAAATAAGCTTGCCGGTTTTCTTGAGTGCACAGAAGGTTTATTTTGGTAATGGCATGTTCGGTTGCCTCAGCGAATGGTGAGGTTTAGTGCTGCACCAGCTGTGATCAGAATCAAGTCGCTCTCGCAACGTTATATATTAGCTAACCTGAAAACATTAGTCTGTAATGTGTTGTATGAGGTAGGCGTTAATTGTTGTATACAATGGTTACAATTGAATGTTTTTAATGTCGCTAATAGATGATAATTTACATCATTTAGTACATGTGATTTAATAGGCAGTTCGGTACTAAAACATGAAATCTACCGACTGAATCCGAACTGTTCGCGCAACTGTACCGGCAAGCTTATTTGGCATCCACTCTAGTATTAGATACAAAATATATAATTATATTTGTGAATTAATTATATAGTGGAATTTGGCTCCCAGAATTCCTCATTGCTATTATATTCTAAGATTGAAAAAATAGGTATATGGAAACTTAATAAATATCTTATAAAAATACTTTAGATTTGAATTTATTTAAATATCTAAAAAAATCTCCGCCGCATATTGTTTCATAATTAAATATTACATTACGTACTTTAAATATTACACTGATTAGGTTTACACAATAATATATGCATATTACATTAAACTTATCTCAAATAAAGTAATGCGCAGCATAAAATGTACTTGTACACTTTAAATATTACAATCCGTAGACTGAAACCAAATGAATAGATCCAAGTAAAAATTATTTCCAAACTACGTATACAGTATTCACTTAACAATCAAAGATACATGAGATGTATGTTTTCCAACGAAAGTTTAACAATACCTGTTGAACATCTGTTTTAATCTTTTCTTTTGTTAAAGGTTATAAAGTAAGAAATTCGGGTTTCCCCATTTAGGAGTTGACGAAAAATAACATTTCATTCCTTTGTGTGGCATGTGATAGTTTAGTTTCGTTCACTATTCAGAAAGAGTGCAAGGTGTGCCTAAAGAAGTTTTCACTTCAAAAACAAAACTGCATAATAAAGTCTGATCCAGTCTTGAATCTGAGCAGGAATTTTCTGTTCCTAGTGCCTACAACTTGTGACACAAGTACTGACAGTGATACAAAAATACTAAAAACTAATGACAAGACAAATCATAAGAAACCAATACTTTTGACTTGGTACAAGTGAATACTTGGACTACTACTGCTGTAGTAGTTTGTACTGCATGCTGTCTTTAGCCTACTCTCATATCTGATGTATTGCACTGTCCACTGCAAGCAGTAAGCATGTACTAAAAAAATTATTATAAAGCTATATTGATGTTTTAATTAAAACCAATAACAATAATAGTAGTTACATACAGAACAATGCTTACATTTTGAGCTTCTCCATTATTGTTTTCTGTCCATCCTTTCTACCCTACAAGCTTTAAAACTGATTTACACATACAATTCCTATTGTGATGCAATAAATATCAAATATAAACATTTTTCTGCCTTATTTCTTATTGCCTTGTAAAATTATTTCAGTTCATGAGTAACACTTAAAGAATGGATTACTGGTATCCGACACAGATTATACCAGATATCTGTTCCTAGAACATTCCTTGTATCAGGTTTACTGCACCTAACCCTATAACTAGTATGATCTAGTGTAAAATACCAGTGCACTGATTAAAATTAAGGTGTACAGTTTTATAATATACTTACTATTGTCAGATATTACAGAATTATAATGCTTTTCACGGTTGAAGAGCTCTGCTGTTCATGCGTTTAGACGAATCAGAACGTTTGCCAGCATTGCCAGATTGTACGAATGTATCAGCCTGACAAACATTACGCATGCACGCGTATAAGAGCTGCAGTCTTGCATCTCATACTGAACACATTGATTATAGAGCGTGTTAACATACAATACTTTATAATATAATCAGCTGGTTGTATGGTCATAGGTTATAATGATTATTGAAAGACCAAAAAATATGGCTGAAAAAATATAGGCCTACAACAGAGCTACAAGAACAAGTATTGGTAACGTTGCTGGCAAGTCATTGGCTAGCTATGAAGCGGGCAATATGCACATTCAGAACTCATCAATTTTGAAAATTAGTACAGTTAACTATATACTAAAATAAATTTAAAGTTGTTTTGTTTACATCAGTGATAAGATAGTAAAAGTTTCTTTCCCTCACCTGTGTTCCTTTGGCAAGATGAACATGTTAGGTTCGGAATATACTTCATACAGAAAAATTTCATCATTTCAAAACAATAAAATGAAAAACCAGCATAAGGCACCATTCCACAAACGGTAGGTAAAAATCCTCTGTATAAAGCACGAATTCCTCCTTCCTAAAATAATTAAAAATACAGAATATTACATACAAGAATTTTTGATAATTTTATTTTTTTCTAAACAAGGGTCTATTGGAAAGTAGTTAAATGGAAAATATTCTTCAGTATTTAATTTTAAATGGACACAATATGATATGATATTGTTTATTCACAAATATAAATCATTAAAGTCCATAATCAGCTTGTAAAAATGAAAAAAAAATTAGTGGAAACTTGTAATATTTGTTCATTTGGACACACTATGGTTCAAAATAAAAGTAAGTTAATGTAATTTATAGAAAACATTATAAAATCAGAACAAAATGAAAAAATCTTTTAAAAAATAGTCCAGTGTTACTTGTCTAGACAATAATTTAAATTGTAAAGTAGCATAGAAGTAATTAACAAAAAAAAAACTTAACATAAACTATCTTGTTTATCTGGTTTACTTAGGCATATAGTTTTATTAAGTTACAGGAGTATTAAAAATAATTCCTCTTACAAGAAATACTTGATTTATGTTAATTAAATACAAATAAATTACTGCAAATCTAAAACACTGAAATAATAATATACAATAACAAGAACATAACAATAATATGCAAGTGAAAAATAACAAAAATGTGAATTCTGAAAAATTTGATTTTCTGCATTGAATGACATTCTAACTGAAAAAAAAAATTTGGTGTGAAACACTCACACAACTTTCTCTTGCCAATGCAAAAAATGAACAATATAACCTAACAATAGCAATAAAACATTAGAAATAAACAAAGAAACTAACTTCAAAAAACAACCTTATGAGTGAATGATGCAAAATGAAAATCAACCTTAGTGTGGCTCAATAATAAGGAAAATCACTCTGACGCTAAACTAGACTCTGTAGAGAAAAAGCCTAAAATATAAGCTGTAGATCTTTTAATGTCCTATAAATCTGGTTATATATACACTTTGGTCGTTAAATGCAAACTAAGGCTGAAATCTTTAAAAAAACCCATTTTTTACAGATGTTCATGAAAAAAAACCAGAAAATTACTAATTACTGCTAAATACTGCGTTACCCAAAGAAATATTTGGAATAAAAGTTGTAGGTTTTTAAATTGTCTACAACTTTTATTACATACACTTTTGCCTTAAATGCATATTAAGGCCACAATTTAAAAAAAAATCATTTTTTTCTACAAGTGAACAGCCTCCTTAAGTATTTCAGCAGACATGGCACATACCCTATATTACAGAGCATAAAAAATGTAGAAAGTGAAGCGATTTTTAAAAAAATCGTAGAGCGGTATTTGAGAATATCGCAAATAGTGAAAAATTACACGCATAAACTACTACTTCCAATTGACTGATTTTGATGAAAATGTTCATGTCAGGTCCTCTAGTGGTACCTTAAGTTCCAAGTTTCGATTTCAAATGATGTTCTGCTCTTGACATTTTAAATTCACACACACAGACACACACAACACATAGACCAATGACTAAAAACATGTTTTTGGATTCAGGGGGTCTGAAAACGGATTTGAAAAATTGACATGAAAACAATACGTTCTTACCTTCATATTCATACAACCAAGAGAAAGTAAAAAAAAAACAACGTACTTACTTCACGGAACATGGAAACAGCAGTGTGCACAATACCAGTGTATACATGTTCTCCAGTAACCTGAAATGCCAGTCGTGCTCGTATTGTATCTAATGGGTATGTGAGAGTGACAGCAGTTACACCAGCAGCAGATCCCGCAAAAAATTTATCAATATGAGAACCACCAGTAATTATAGTTGACAAATACTGAAAAAATAAAAATTATTAGTTTAGTTCAATTCATATTCTTTTCCTATCAAACAGAAAATACTAACAAAAGAGATTTTGTTCAGATATTCCAGGTTCTTTAGGAACCTGATTGGTTATAAACAACACACCTTCATTTTTATCTTATAACAACTAGTAAATTATAATTAAACTACTTATCTTAATAGCAGACTAAATTGATAACAAAAATGTAATTAAAATTTAATAGTCAATTAAATAACTAAAGTTAACTAGAAAGATTATTTTTATTGCGTGATGACTACATAAGATAGAGCATAGTTAATAGTGCAAATTTATAATACAAAATTATGAATGAATTCATATTAACAAACCAACAATAATGTTAATAATTGTAATTGCCGGCCGCATTGGCGTAGTTGGTAACGTGCTCGCCTCTTGACATGCGGTCTTGGGTTTGAATCTCATTTAGGCACGGCATATTTTCATACATTACAAAAATCATTTCATTCTTCACCGTCTGCATTAGCAGTAATTGCAGAACAGTTGGACGTTGAAAAAAAACAATAATTGTAAACAATTGTAATAATAGCACATTATTTCCCCATACATAATATGAACTAATGCTATCATACTCTTAGAACGCTGGCTTCGCAACCAATCCACTACTGAATAAATCAATGGAGAGTTTGGCACTTTTATACATGTTGAAATAGTTTATTCTAGTTAAATAAACACAAAAAATTATATTAGAAAAAGTCAGAAATAAATAATAGAAAAACAAAATAGAACCTAAAGATACAATAATAAAAAGCATAAAAGAATAATAGAACCGAACCAGCATTTTCCATCATGTGCTAGAAAATCAACTAGTGAATAAAAGGAGCTACTAGTTTGAAAGGCAATAAATTGCACTTGCCAAACCCATACAAAAGCCTACTGTTGTCAAAACACAATTGCCCCATAATACCATTGCCAAGTCTGTGTGTAAAAATATAATTTTTTAAATTTCATCTACCGTTTTACTTAATAAATCAAAATGCTGATCCAGCAGTCAAAAAGCTTGTTTGAATGCCTATAGAATTAACAAAGTAAAACTAGAAATCCAGCTACACATGGAAGCAAGAACGACCCAGAAAGGAGTGGATGGATGGTGTAATGAGAGATATGAAGAAGAGGGATCTTTGACCTACAGTATGTTCAACAGCAACGAACGGTGTTTTGGATTGTGGTAAATGCCCTTGTTCTGTAGAATAACTGTGATAAATAATAAAAACTAGGAATAAAACAGTTTATGACTGTCCTCATAGTCCATCACACCTGAGAACCACTTACCCTTGCAAATTTATTTATTATTTACAATATAAAGGCTAACTGAACTTATCCATATAAGCCTTATTGACATAATAAATTTACATTATTATGTAAATGTTTACAAAACATTTATTGCTTACAACTACTTTATTCTACTTTATTTAGATATAAATACACTTGCTAATACATTATTTGGATCTTTTCCGTTTTGTCACAAGAAATGTACTGCATTTAGCAAGTGTTATGCGGGTCGCGTAACCCATTATTGAACATATATGTAATTTGAACGTATGTATATTTATTGTATGTAAATACTACAATACAATACATAATATTTATTTAACTATTAAACTATTTATGACTCATTCCATTACCCATAGCCATTACTCATAGTTAATGTTGTTATTGTTATGTTATTACTGTTATTATTATTTTATTTTATTTAAGTTTGTCAACATGAGTCATCTCCTTCTCCCTTTTTTTAATTGGTTTGTGTATGTGTATACAAAATATCTCAAGAACGGAACATCATGCGAACTTGAAACTTAAGTTACATCTTAAGTTTTCTTAAGTTAGTTTTTCTTAAGTTCTTTTCTTAAGTTAACGGACCCGACACGAACATTTTCATCAAAATCGGTCAATCGGAAGTAGTAGTTTATTTCTTGTAATTTTTCACTTTTTTGCGATTTTCTCAAAAACTGGTCCTATGATTTTTTTTTAAATTGCCTCGTTTAGTCTACTTAATTTTTTTATGCTCTACAAGATAGGGTAGGAGTCATGTTTGCTGAAATTCTTGGTGAGGCTGTTTTCACGTAAAAAAAATTTTTTTGTAAGATTTCAGCTTTATAATGCATATTTTTACCGCAAAATGTATATAATTAAAGTTGTAGAGAATTTTAAATCCTACAACTTTTATTCCAAACATTTTTTTGTATAACAGTTAGTTTAGCGGTAGGCCTAATTAGCAATTTTCTGTTTTTTTCTCACGAAAACTTGTGAAAAATCAATTTTTTTAAGATTTCGGCCTTAGTAGTCTATGCATTTAACGACAAAAGTTTATATAATAAAATTTATAGGAAATTAAAAGATCTACGATCTAAGATCTTAAGATCTAAGGCTTAAGATCTTAAGCCAAACTAAGATTGATATTCATTTGGCGTCTTTCATATTATACGATTAAAATCAGGTTATGTTTATTGAGGATGACGCAAGCCGTCACTATATACGTCTTTCATATTATATGATTAAAATTAGGTTAGTTTATTGAGAATGACGCAAGCCGTATAACAAGTGCTAAATGCAGTACATTTCTAGTTGGATAACGGAAAAGATCCCATTATTTTATTTCTTTTTTGCTTACGAAAATAATATAATGTTTCAATAAAATTTTTTACAATAACTCCAGTAAATTAATATATGGAAAAAACAAAACTTCCCCCAAAAAAATAGTTGAGCTAAACTTGATTAAAAATAATATTATTCATTATTAAATTAAGAAGGAAAAGGAAGCAGTAGAAAAAAAGAAAGAAAAAATATGTGAGTCTGCTCAGTAAATTAATGTAATTTATTGGTTTATTAGCATCTTACATTTCAATGTGAATTGTTCGAAATTATAAAAAAAGGATCACGTTCCAAATTAAATTAATTGAAAAAGAATAATGTCCATATTAAGAATGTACTACTGTATTGCACAGAGTTCATTCAAGGCAAATAAAACAGATTAAAAGTTAAACTTAAAAAAAAAACTGTTGGGTTGCCTCCTAGAGGATGCGATGACCTCCATGGCATCCCATTGGTTAGTACGCAATGCTGCAAAGCGGACGTCCTGAATCAGCTAGAGTTTGTAAAATTATTACATATTCAAATATACCATTTTTATAACAAAATAATTGGAAAATACCAAGATATTACCGCAACTTTAAATACACTAAAAAAAAACTTTCAACAGAATTTGTTAAAAATCAGTGTATGAAAGTAGTACGTATATAATTAAATTTCCATCAAAGTCCATAATTAAAGTATGCAGAAATCAGTATTTAATATTAATATCTGTAATTTTCTAACTTTTACTTTTGTATTTTATAGTACCAATAACATATTTAAATCTCTAATAATTATTAAGGAATGAAGTTATTCCAAATGAATAATTATACTTATGTAGGTGATAGTGCATGTGTTAAGTACGTGACAGCAACAGCCAATAAAAAAAAAGAAATGGTGTTAAAAATACTTAGATAACTACATACAAGTAACTGATAAAACTAACAACAGGATTAGGAGTACAATAGAAAAAAGTAGCTACATTAGGCCTATCTGTAACAGCCTAAAAAGAAAACAAAATTTAATTTTTGTAAATGCATGTAGTATAGTAGAACAAAATAACAAAACTTGTAAAGGAATAATATTTATATCAGTAGTATCAGTAAATCTCTAACGATTCATATTTTCAACAGTAGGCTAGTTCATTAAATTTCATTCAAACGCCTATTATAGTGTTACGAAATTTAACAAAAAAAATTTATCAAAAACAAAATTGATTATATAAGTTGAAACAAATATTTAAACTGTGACAAAAATAAATAAATCTGACGCAATTCAATGTATGTCCAAAGTAGAGTAACATAGTTCAAACAACCTCAACGCCTGTTTTAATGATAAATTTTCAATAATAATTATTTCTTAACACCTACCAACTACACAATATTAATATTACAGAAAATTTATACAAACCACGACATTATAATATCATAACGTTTATTTACTATACAACAAAAGTATATATCAAATAAAATGTGACAAG
Source organism: Catonia carolina (assembly GCA_035578175.1). Lineage (NCBI taxonomy): Eukaryota > Metazoa > Arthropoda > Insecta > Hemiptera > Achilidae > Catonia > Catonia carolina. The sequence continues at coordinate 326,756,562 of JAQMRL010000001.1, read as the reverse complement.
ATTAAAGAAAACTGCCTTTACATTTTTATGCTTTCATATTATTCAGTGGTTATCTACCAACAAATAAATCAATCATGATGAATGACTATAAATATATTAATAAGTCATTAAAATTAATGACCGAACTGACTTCCTAATATAACAACACTGTAATCAAAATTATTATAAATTTTATCACAGGTAAGCTTATAATTCATTTATCAACAGATGATAGTAATTCATGTGGCATTAGAATGGGAGTACCGACTCACAAGCAGCTATGTTCTGTATTTAATAAATAATCTATTCATACATAGTACATACTTTATAAACACCCTACATCAATGCTGTGAATAAATTCTGCATGTGAATTGACATGCACACAGTCTAGTCAATCACATGAACAGTGCCACAGTAATTGGCTGAAATAGTTGTTCATGAAAACTGCTTACTCTCAACATTTTCAATGAATACAGGATAAATGAAACAGAAATGACTGAAAAAGTCATCAGCACAATACTGTTAAATGTAATAAAATTTCAGTGAAAAATTACTACCTAGTTGGTTGAAAAGAAACTCATGATTTTAAAGAAACTGTATAAATTCTTCCTTTCTTACTTTTTTTGGTTGCCTTTTAGTTTTCTTCTAAAATACTTATGCACATTTTGGTGGTACCACCTTTGTGCGTAAATTTTTAAAAAGAATACTGAAAGGTAACCAAAAATAGGTAAGAAAGAAATTTTACTTACATTATCATTTACCGTATTTCCTCAATTCTAAGACGCACCTGTTTTCACAATTTGATACCTCGAAAAGCAAGGTGGGTTTTACATTCGAGGATGTCTAGCAGTCACATTCACTTAATATCTTTGTACCAGTATATTAGCACTCTAAACTACGTATGAGACATCTTCGATGCATGATAAGATAAAATAAATTTTCATATAAAATAAAACTTTATAAATAATTATCAGAATTCGTAGAAGCAACATGCACATAAACGCAATCTTTGATTTTGAAACACAGCTTGTAAATTTCCAGCACCATGTTATTAACTAACGAACTGAAAATATTGACATTCTTCATCAGATAGGTAATACAGACAAAACTCCAGTCTATTTCGATATGGCTGGAAACTACATGGTCATGTCAAAGGTGCCAAAGAAGTACTATAGAAAATTACTGGGTGCGAGAAACTGGGAATAACAGTTATGTTATGCATAACAGCCGATGGAAACAAACTTCCACCTTGTTTGATACTCAATTAAAAAAGTGAATTCAAGAAATTTATTATTTATATCAATATTGTGTTACATTTAATTCTGTTTCATCCCCCATTTCAGGAAATAAAATTTCACTTTATATCAGATATAAGATTTTGATGAATTTTCCTAGATTTCTTTTTTCCAATATACTCTCAAAATAAACTGCTTCTTAGAATCTAGGATATACAGTATAAGTTAAATGGTTAGCCGGATTTACAAGCTATCTTTAATTTATAAAATAAATAAATTTTTGCATTACAAGAATTTTTTTGTGAATTATAAAACTGTGTATATTTCTATAAAAAAAACTAAATGCCCAACATCAAACATAAATTTTTAAAATACAAAGTGTCATGTTGAGGACAACTGGAACAGACCAAACAAAATAGTTGTACAATTATTTTATTACAAATTTTGTCGAAATGGTTAATGGAATAGTTTGTTCAACACACTGTTTTAGCTGTAAAATTTGGTAGGCTTATACTTTGAGGCATTACCTCATGTAATATTTACTACTGACATAGGCCTAATATTCTAAGAAATTATACTTTGAAGGTCAATCAAAAGATAATTAAAAACTAAACAAATTGAATTCAACTAAATCTGTAATTTATAGTTAACATGTATTGAAATACCTAAGTCCACCATGAAAGGAATAAGCAAAGTTTCATTTGAGTTTGTGCCAAAATAAAGTACACAATAGAGTTTTCAGTAACACAAATAACATGCATAGCTACTTAAAAGAGGACACCCTCAAGAACACAACTATTTCTACTTGTAGTGGATATTAAACAAGGTCCATTAAAAAAATTTGTTTCAGAGCAATTTTTTTAATTTTAAGTCATAAGTAGGCTAAATCACTTAGAAAACTACTTTATAAATTTATACAACTAAAACACTCTATATTAAAAAAAAAAACTGTACTGTCATTGAAATTGTAAGTACTAGGTCTACCATAATATCAGTTATATCTGGGAACAATAAAAGAACAATAAAACTCCATTATATGAAAACAAATAGAACTAATATGAGAAAAGGTAAATATTATTATAAGTATAGAACAAACTTAGCAGTAAAAAATAATAATAATAAAACAATTACTTACTCTCTTATAAAACTCAAATGCAGTGAACTGTGTAGCTGCATAAGGAAATATTCTAACCATTTGAGCTCCATTTCCTTTATATAAAGCAAGAAAATTTTCTCGCATAACAATTCCTTTTATACCAGAAAACACACCTAAAAATGTAAATAAACCAAAAAATTTTATCAATTTTTTGTTTATTTTTGCCTTAAATCATATGTAAGAATGTTAAAGAACATGTACTCTAACTATTCAAACCCTACTCCTCTGATAAACTTAAATTAACTAAATCAATGGAGAACGTTGCATCAAAAAAGATTTCATTAGAAAAAATAAAATTACAGACCCATAAATTCTAGGTTTTTTAATCCTAGATGCAAAAATTAGTTTCAAAAAAATACAATAAAACTCCTTTCATTAAAGATTTAACACTGGAGAGCAATAATTATATAAGTTCATGACAAATCAAAGATTTCAATTTTTTAGACAGGTGTATTGAAATTTTACTTTCCCATTAAAGAATTAAAAATTTCAAACAATGCTAGGCATCATTTCTTTGATTAAATTGTGTACTCTTTTGCCATTATTAACCAAAATAATTAATTGGCTTCCTAGGTGTAACATTGGTAAAATGTTGGACAACAAAAGTGACAATCCTGAGAGTGGTTCCAGCAAAGGTCTGTAATTTTTTAATTTTAAAAAATTATACTGTCTTGTTCCATAACTCAATGTAATGAGCAATAACAAAGCAGTTGAGCAGATCTTAAATAACACAAATTTTTTTTGTCTATTTTCTCCACGAGATTCTATGTAAAACAGCCGCTTTCTCTATTCCAATAGATTAAAATGTTTGTTTAAATGGGAAAAAAAGGTTACTTTCTTCTCCTTAAAATCTATCTCCAATCGGAGATCGGAAATCATCGTACTTAAGCAGACCTTATTCACTGCTGCATGGACCAGTTCCGCATTACTGCAACCAAACCAGTCCTTCAGGTTCTTCAACCAAGATGCTTGACATCTGCCAACATTCCACTTGCTCTTTATCATCCCCTGCATGCTTAATTTTAAGATGTGATATTTAGGACCTCTAATTAAAGTCCAAGTTGTTGAAGTTTTTAAGGTTACTTAATGGTCTAACAATGTTCTCCCTAGTAAACTTCAGCCTTGCAACATCAAGCCTAACCTCTCATAAACATAAAGTTAAATAACAAATTAAAATATTAATATATTACCAAAGTGTTTGTAATGCTTATTGTGGGCCTGAAGCAAAATTTTAATTCGATCGAGTGGGGCAACTGTGGTCTTTGAGCACATCCCAGCAATACCTAAAATAACACAAAACTATTATCATACAGTTGAGTACATCAATATCAAACTCACAATTAAAATCATTAGATTACTCTACTTACCATTAATATACCACAAATTTTTACTTTGTTACCAAAGATCGTAAATGGCATTTACATGCAATATTTCAATTTTAAAGATTAAGTTTTGTAGATACTTTTTAGAACATTACTGTAAATCACAGCAAGGTACAGTAGAAATGTGATTATGCATACCAAAAGTCCTTGGCTGAAAAAACCCAATCTAAGTCCATTCACATACATATTACTTCGTCTAGTTTCAGGACAGCTTTACATTTTTCCAGACATGAAATCATAGTAAATTTAGATACCTATAATTGAGACGTTTAGAATAAATGCTTGCCCCTCCACATAGAGTTCTTCAAGGTAGTTTGTTTGTAAAGGTGGGGATGCTCGCTGTGGCATTTCTGTCACGCTGTCAAAGTAACAGCTGCAGTAAATAAAAATATTATGCGCTTTTATAGAATTGCTTTCAAAAGAATAAGTTTTGTTTTTATTAACTTTATCAATGAAATTCACAACTGTTATAAAACAAATAATCAGTAAATATGATGGTGGGTGAAAATATGAATGAAATGACATGAGTGACAAGCATGGAGAGTGCCATCCACTGACAGGTCTCCGACATGTTGTTTAGTTACTTTTTACTAATTCATCGATTAATTAATTAATAAAATATAACCATTTCTAAAACAGGAGATCCCTGCTCCACTTCCTGCGTCTTTGAACATTGGTTGGTGGATGACAGAATAAGTAAACAATGAATAATAACAAAAATATGAGTACAGTTTTGTATTTCGTTGTTAGTAGTGTACAACTTTATTAACATTAAAAGAATAAACAAACCAAACCAACAGTTCATCGCTTATTCAAGTCGAATACAATCATACACTTAGTCATGTAGCTATAATTTTATTTTCTTAAATCTTTATGTAGTTAGTAGCAAAAACAGTTGGCTCAGTTCATAAAACTTTATTTTGTAAAAATTGTGAGTGGGTTCAGTTAAGGGTTATTTCATTTCATTTCAATTAAAGAGTTATAGACTTGTGGTAAGTAAAAATGTTTTCAGATTTGGCAGTAGCATGTTGTATTCGTTGCCAGTTAGAAAGAGATAGCCAACTTCCCTCACTCACTAAGTCCCGCTGCTACTATGAAGCATTCCCCGTTGCAAGCTTTATGTCCTAACAAACAAACCTACTGTACTTTAAGTAATTCTTTAAAAAAGGTATGCCTACTAAATAAATGCAATAAAACACAATACTATCACTGTGTAATTTCATAGGCCTACACTGTGTACACAATATGAAAACTCCCTGTAGTATAAATAGGTATTAGATATTTCCAATAAAATAAAATTGTTACTGTACGAATCTGTTGGACACCAATTTTGAATAAGAATATGAGAAAAAATTGGATCCTAACCGAGGTTAATAAAAAGAAGTATTTATTAAATACATGAAAATTCTGTTATCCAGTAGTTGCTAACCCAATAATTGAAACATGTAAAATACTGAATGTGCCTACAACCTTCAACATTTGACAAGTTTCAAGAGTCCTAGACTACAAAAAAAATGTACAGGGTATAATAAACTGGCTTCATCATTATAATAACAAACGAACTGACCTGTAATACAACAAACAACAGCTGACATATTACCTTCATAAAGCGATAGTTTATGGTATACTGTCAATATTATATAGCCCTAACACCTACCAACAAAAATTTAATAAAAATGAAATGACTACACTAGAAATATTTATTTAACTCCCCTAATAAATACATAACACATATGTAGTAACGTATGTATTCAATTTAATACAAATTTTAGTCAATTCTATGACCAGAAAAAATGTTACCTAATAAAATCTAGACAGGATTAGAAATCATTACCCTATTATACCTTTAATTGAAAAAAGAACAGGTAACTGGGTATTTTTATTTTGAGCCATCAACCTTAAAACCCTGATATATTCCATAGAAGGGTCTAGTCGCAATTCAACAAAACAGTATCCTGAAAAGATTTAAAACTAAAGGTATTGAAAATAGTCTTATTAGTTAGTAGCTTTAAACTGTCAAAAAATACCTATAATGCAGTTTATCAGCAATAATGGCCATTATCTAAGAATGGATAAAGTATACCTATCTTACTAATCATTTAAAACATCAGTCCATGAAATAATAAAAAGTATATGGAAATCTTGAAGTTTTAACCATAAGGTAATTTAAGGAGCAGCCCAAAAACCAGAGAAATAATTATAGTAGTCCTCTGTCAGAGAATGCTGTCAAAATACCTGTCATAGTAAGTAGCAATAAAATAATTCATTAAAAAATAGTTACTTATCCTTACTTTAGCATTTTTTATTATAGTATACTATTTTCGAAATGAAATGCTAAAGTATTTGAAATGTAACGGGTTCCTTGCTATTTGCTATGCTGATTATCAGCCACATAATAAAATTTTAAATTATACCTTTTTAATTTCAGGTTCTTACCTCCAGCAAAAAGCGACTTTAAGACAAACTCCATATCGTATCGATTAGTTTGTAGAGCCATTATGATAAGTTCTAGTTGCAATAATGTTCTACAAAATAATGAGGTAAATTAAAAAATGTATTAACTTATGACATACAATATATCACTTAACATACGACGGAATCATAAAATTCATAAACCACACTGACAACAGATTATAAATCTTGATAAAGTACACCCAGAATTTTGTGTGTATGAATGGCTGTGTTTCATTTTAGTAGTGTTTTTAACTTTCACTTCACGGATATGAAACATACCGTCTTCCTAAACTTTCACACAGACTCTTTCTGGACCTCGTCCTAACCTATTCTGGGTCAAGTTAAGAAAGCCTGATGTAAATTGACCCAAACATTTTCATGGTCTAAACCACACACTGAAAAATTTGGAAAGCCAGTGGCTTATTAGATCACTGGATACTGTATCTTAAAATATGTAGCCTACACAAACAATGTTCATTATCGAACGTAATTCATATAAACAAACATCTAATTTATCCTTCAAATTCGGTTACTGCGAAGATAACAGTCCATCCCCTCCCTTCTAAAAGTGATAGAAAAACCAAAGAGAATAGAGCACAGGTGCGTCATTTTGAAATGCACAAAACACCTACATTAGTGTGATGTCAGAGAAAGCGTCTACATTTTTAGACAAAAGTTTGTAGTAATATAAAAAAAAATTCTGCCATCTACTTCAGTTTTTGAACTGTTATATTAAATTTATTGTCGTCTGTATTTTCCTCAAATATTGCAAAATTTTTCTCTGTATCATGTTATTAACCTAGTACGTACCCGGATCTTCTAATATTTTGAAACGTCGAAAATGTAGTGTCATACCAAAAATGCCTAGAGTATAGAATACTCAAAGTTATAATGTCATTCCTATATACCATATTTTTTGTCTAACTTTGTGTTATTTATAAAATAATACTTAATGTTTTAATACAAATTAATAATCACCATTCATTGTTATAAGCGTGTTTGTGAGCTCAAGCAGAATGAATCGTTTGTGACGGAATGCAGTCTCGTTCTCGTTTGTATCTCTTTGGTGGGCTGTACACTTGTCTGTTTGTTTGTGATGGTGATAAGTGTTCTCATCTCCAATCATGCGGTTTTTAATTTACCTAATTGCCTTACAATACAGAAATTATCCATAGATGTACCACAAAATGTTTATTCTCGGAAAAAATATTTTTAATCTCTGATGATAATCATCAAGCTGTACAGTAGTATGTTTTGCAAGTACGATAATTAGGTTAGTTTCATATTGTTTGTTTACCTTTTGTTTTATTAGCTTTTGTATTTTAGATTATTTGTTACTAACTTTTATTTTTGTAGACTTATAGGGTAACCAAAAATTTTAAGTAAAAGAGATTTGGTGATAGGACTTCGTTTGTTATGTCTTGTAGGCTACACATGAAAAACAGTGCGTGTGTGTCAACTAATTTATTTATCTAATTTATTAATTAAAACTGAACAATTTTAATGTCAGTAAGTGTAGTGAGACCATGACCTAGTTCTAGATACACAAACTCTTGGTGGTCATGAATTACCTTACATTCACATTCTTAGTAAGCCTGTATGAAGGACAAAATCTCAGTAGTAGGATTGTTGGTTAATTGTAATAAGTTTAGCATTTTTACAGCAGTATTAGACAAGTAAACAGTCAATTTGTCTTTCTACTTCTTAACCTTATTCTAGATGTAGCACTTGCGAAATGTACTATCAGGCCCCACCCTATAATTATGTGTTATTGTTAATAATTAAGGAATCAGCCTGTGTTATTCCATTTTCATAACTGTACCAATATTTCTCAATGAGATAGTTTCGTATTCAGTACTTAATTTTTGTTAAAAAAATAGACGTGTTAATCTGCGTAATGATTTTTTAATGGTGGTCTATATTGTAATTATGTACATTTTCAACAATGTTTCTTTAATTTGTCAAATTGCAGCTCTTGTTTATATTTTTAGGAGGTGTCATTGCATATTATTAGACCTATCCTTACTGGTAGCTGCATGATTTTACCTTCTAAGGTTTACTTGAACTGTTGTATAACCAGAGATTAGGCCAGTTCATTGTCCAGTTAAAAATGTAGATTATGTAAAGTGTTCCGATGCTTCAGAAATGGCAAAGACTGCTTTTATGAAAATGGAGAATCTAGTTGCCAACAAAGATTTAAGTTTGATTATGAATCAAGATTTGTGGGATATAATATCTTCAATTTTCTCTCACGTGGAATGGAAACATAGATGCTCAAAAAGCTAGATATTGTCAGAATCCAAGCTTTTGAACTTTGGGTGTACCATCGCTTGTTTTTTTTTTTTTATTGTATCCTAGGTGGCAAGAAAAACTCATGTTTACTCCCCCACAATTAGGTAGTGTTTTACCTTGTATGCAGTAAGTTGGCTTCTGGGCCGCTCAGCTATCTGAGTCTGACCTGTGTCACCGGCTGTCAATCACAACCGCTCATAGCTCTTTCATTAATGAATCACCTACTGGCTTCACCACAAGGCCATTAAACTTTTTTATCTTACTAATAGACTAATTTGAAATGTTTTTGTAAATATTTGAAAAGATAATTAAGAAGTATGAAAAATGACACCAAACACTGTATTATTGAGTGTTTTTTCTCCACAAAACCTAGTTAAGAGATAATTACTGATTTTCCATATTTTTAAGTTGTACAGAGATTCATTTTCATTTTTTGTCATTTACTCTTGATTAAAAACAACGTATATTTTACATTGTTTAATTATGATTCAACATGGGTTATATTGTTCATTATCGGCAATATTGTTCATTTTATCGGCAAGAGAGGATCGTGTAAGTATTTTACCTCAGATTTACAGAAGTAAAGATACAGAAGATAGAAGTACAGATACAGAAGTAAAGAATTAAATATTTAGTCAATGTTCAGTTCCTGATATTTCTTTTTATCCTGTATTTACTATAGGGAACTGTGTTGGATAGAAATTTCTTTCAAAACGTAATCAAGGAAATCCAATTTCATGTCTAACAACATAAATATGAACCAAATTAAACATAAAACTTTATATTTTTTAAATTAATTATTTTGTTTATTTTTTGTTAAAGTTGTTAATATTAAAATATATTTTGTTCGTAATAAAAGTAATACATTTAAAAAAATTATTATATTTATCAGTAAATCAATTCAATTACAATTCTATATAAAAGCACTGAATAATACCGTCCATGTTTGGTGTCATTTTCCATATTTTTTTAATGATATTGCCAAATATGTACAAAAAAATTTCAGATTGGTAGTAAAATAAAAAAATTTAATGGCCTTATGGTGATGCCAGAAGGCGATTCATCATTGAAAGAGTTACAGGCGGTTGTGATTGACGTTCAGTGACAAGGGTCAGACTCTGATAGCCAAGCGGCATGGAAGCCAACTTACTGTATTCACGATATAGACGCAATTGAGGCGTCCTTGCCCAGTCCCAAGGAGGCCACAACGTCTACCAACCAAAAACCCGCCACCTGGCCACTTGAAAAAAAGTCCTCCTCCCTCAGAGTTGTTAATGTAATATGACAAAGGAAATATAAGGTTAAAATTTTACACATTGTCAGAGGGACATGGAAGGGAATCGTAGCTTAATTCCCTCCCTTGCCGCACTGACCACCACACATTCTTTTATTTTCATTCATCTCTTTTATCACCAGCTCAGGAAATAAGTTTTTTCATTTTATGTGAATGCGACAGGATTCATTAAGGGTGGGATAGGGCAATTCTGCTGGTCTACAGATGTCTTCTCCCTCCGGAGTCTCTCGATCACCTCTGTGAACTGAGTAACCAACTTCCAGCTCTCGTCATCTTTCATAGTTTACCTGAAAGTTACAGATTTGATTAATTGTTGATTGGTCCCCTTTGGTAAAGTTGAAAATTCAACCTTACTGTAATTAAAAATTTAATATTATAAACAATTTATATTGGTTCCTTCTTTAGTATCATTAATGCATATTTTTGATATTAAAATTAACATGTTTTATTTTTTCCTGTAGATTTGTTGCCAAGTACTTGCAATGTGAAAGTTATCTAATATGTCTTCATGTGAATCACAATCAAGAGAGAGTCTGGATAGCGATGGAGGACATAATTTTGTAACTGTTATTCCGGGTGACTTTTCAAGAACTAGAGGATTCCCACAACCACCTGATCAGTACAGGTAAAATACCAAGCAACTGTATTAAAAGTTGATATAATTATGAGATTAATTAATTAGTGAGAGTAATACTATAAATGAATAATTATACCAACTATATTGTAACTACAATAGAGTCCCTCTTGTCTGAACATCAGGTTAAATTGGATGAGATTTAAAAATTAAAAAAATAATAGTATAAAATTACTAACTTTAGTGAGAGGTCAGTACAGAAGTTATTCTATAAGAATGTTTAAAGTCCTCAGTTGGTTACTGCGAAAGTGCAGATAAAGAAGCTAGCGAGTGTATTTTATTTTTCAGGACTGACTCTCTTCCTGTAGGAAGATTTTTTACTTTCTCTTGCCTATATGAATATATAGGAAGGAAAGTATTGTTTTCATGTCGATTTTTCAAGATCGAGTTTTCACCGGATCTATACGTTTTCAGACCCCCTGAACCCAAAAAACATGTTTTTAGCGATTGGTCTGTGTGTGTGTGTGTGTGTGTGTGTATACAAAATATCTCGAACGGAACATCGTACGAACTTGAAAGTTAAGTTACATACCACTACCGAACCCGACACGAACATTTTCATCAAAATCGGTCAACCGGAAGTAGTAGTTTATTCGTATAATTTTTCACTTTTTTGCGATTTTCTCAAAAACTGGTCCTACGATTTTTTTTTAAAATCGCCTCATTTACTCAATTTTTTATTCTCTAAAAGATAGGGTAGGCACCCTGTTTGCTGAAATTCTTGGTGAGGGTGTTTTTACATCTTCTTATAGTGCATCTCCTATCGGAGGTTTGCTATCATCACAGCAATCCGGACCTTGTCGACTGCAGCTCTGAACAGTTGAACACTGCCACAGTTAAACCAAACCCTCAGGTTCTTTAGCCAGGACACACGGCGTCTTCCAATGCTCCGCCCTCCACTAATCTTTCCCTGGACTATCAGTTGAAGAAGCTTGTATTTCTGTCCTCTCATTATATGACCCAGATATTGAAGCTTTCTTCTTTTTATGGTGTTAATGATTTCGCATTTCTTCTACATCCGGATCAGCACTTCGGCATTACTAACTTTATCCGTCCAGGGAATACGCCACATTCTACGGTAACACCACATCTCGAATGCTTGTAGTTTGTCGATGTGGTTCTTCTTGAGGGTCCATGCTTCAACCCCATACAAGAGCGTGGAAAAAACGTAACAACGCAGCATCCTCATCTTAAGTTCCATGTTGATATCCCGACTTGCAAATAACTTCTTCATCCTTACAAATGTTGATCTGGCTATCTCTATCCTCGTTCTTATTTCTCTTGTTTGGTCACCCGATTGTTCTATCCATGTTCCCAAATATCTATATGCCGATACATTCTCTATTGGGGTGCCTGCCACTGTCAGGTTCACATGGTTCAGATCTTGAGGGAATTTTGTAATTACCATTAACTTGGTCTTCTTAAAGTTAATTTTTAGCCCATATTCATTACATCGATCATTTAATTTTTCTAATAGGTGTTGTGTGTCTTCAAGGTTGCTCGTTAACAAGACGGTATCATCAGCATACCTCATATTATTAATTACTTCTCCATTTATTACTATTCCCACCAACTCATTTTCTAGGGTTTCCCTAAAAATAGCTTCACTATAGAGGTTAAATAGAAGCGGTGATAGGATGCAACCCTGTCTCACACCACGACGAATCTCCATTTCTTCTGTTGGTTGGTTTTCTACCATTGTTTTGGCTTTTTGGCCCCAATATAGGTTATTAATTATTCTAACGTCGTCGGAGTCGATGTTTTTGCTGATGAGCAGCTGATGTAACCTGTTATGTTTCACCTTGTCAAAGGCTTTCTCGAAATCGATGTAACATGCATACACCTCTTGGTTTATATCCAGACAGCGCTGAAAAAGAACGTTAATCCCGAACAGCGCCTCTTGTGTACCAAGTCCTTCGCGGAATCCAAATTGTGTGTTGCTTATGTCTTCCTCCAGTCTTCTGTAAATTCTTTTGTGAATGATCCTTAAGAACAACTTCAAGGTGTGGCTCATAAGTGCGATGGTCCTGTTTTTACATAAAAAAAGTATTTTTTTAGGATTACGGCTTTAATATTAATTTTAGAGCAAAAATGTATGTAATAAAAGTTGTAGAGAATTTGAAAACCTACAACTTTAATTCAAACATTTTTTTTGTATAACGCTTAGTTTAGCGGTAATTACCGATTTTCTGTTTTTTCTCACGAAAACGTGTGAAAAATCGATTTTTTTAAGATTTTGGCCTTAGTATGCACTTTACGACAAAAGTGTATATAATAAAATTTATAGAAAATTAAGAGATCTAAAACTTTTATTTAGAGAATTTTTCTCTACAGAGCCTAGTTTAGCGTGAAAGTGTGATTTTCCGTTTTTTTAAGCCAAATTGAGTTCGATTTTCATTTTGCGTCATTCACTCATGATTAAAATAAGGTTATGTTTTTGAGGTTAGTTTTTGTTTATTTCTAATATTTTATTAATAATAGTAGGTTTATTGTTAATTATTTGCATTGGCAAGAGAAAGTTGTGTGAGTGTTTCACACCAGATTTTTTTTGATCAATTTCTCGTTTAAACGTTAAAGGAAAATTTTTTGGATGACGATTCTACTAGAAAATTATTTACAAAAATCATCATAGGCTAATTGTTGAAAGACCTATTTTTGTTTGTCATTTATTTTACATATCAGCTATGGACATTGTACAATCTATCTCACTACAAGCAGAAGTAAAGGGTATCTCTCTAACTCAGTTACTGCATACTTTATTGTTAAACTGAAGGCTTTTGATTCCTGGCTAATGTCCAAATCTTTGTGTGTCAATTATGGGGCAGAATTTTTGTCAGTCTCATTACACCAATTAATACGTTATAAAATTAAATTTGAATAACCATTGATTTTAGCAGTTAGTGCTATAGTAATGTAATTAAAGATCCATAATTTTTCCAGAACTATGGGTGAATATACATCCATAATCAGAGGAAAGGTAGGGTGATTTATTTTGTAGTTCCATGTAAAACACAAAACCATAACCATCTTTCAAGATAGATACTTTCCATGAAGTTCTGTAACAAAGTTAACAGATTTATGTTTTTCACACCATTAAATTTAAGAGTCCATTGAAAAACATCCTCATTTGACATCTGAAGTAGTTAAGAAATTTTGAATTTTCTTATAAGGAAATTGCTTAACTTTCAAATTTACTCGATTTTTGGGTTAAATCTCAAGCAGTTCAATAAAATAAGGGAATTGACTACTAAGGGTAAGTAGATTATACAATTTTTATTGTAGAATGTACTCTGTGCTGCATTTAAGTGATTATTTTCATTGACAAAAATAATGGGGGGTACTGTTGTTAACATTGTCTTTTAATGACTTTTTTTATTAATTATGATTATAGTGACTACTCATCATCACGGAATGGCACTGACATGCACAGTGGTGGAGAAGAAGGTGGCTCATCAGAAGGATACAAAACTATGTCTGAATCAACAAATTCACAATGGGAGAGAACTGACGATTCACAGTCGGAACAACCCTCCCAAGGTTGTTATCTTTTACTTTATAGTCTTAAATAACTTTTAACAGGTCAGTTAGTTATAAAATTACCTGACCAGGATCAAATCCAGGACCCCTGGCATAGAAGCCAGTTGTGGTGACCTCTATACCAATATTTGGGTGATAATTCAATTTCCCGAATGCTATGCGACCTTATTTTGTCATTGATCTTATCTACGTTCAATTGTCACTGTTGTTATTTAATAGACAACCAATATATCTACCTTGCTAAACTTGTACCAATTTTGTACCCTATGAGGAATCTTGATCAGTATTTAAATCCTGTTATGTTAAGGAAGGCATTTCTTTCTTGACTTTTCCAGTATATATATCTCTATTCCTTTCAATTGCAAAATAAACTTTAATAAGTATTTATTTGGTCTAAAGCTGTCCATTCTTACCATGTGTCATGTGTCAAGAATCTCATCTTCTAATTATGTATTTTAAAGTTTCCGTATTTGTGTGTATTTTGTCTTTTAGATTTTAAACTTCTTTTATTTATTACACATTATTTATGGTTACATGACAAAACTGTTAAATTGTAATTACTTTTAATTGCATTACCTAACTGAAAACCCTGTGATAACAAAGTACATTGATTTATTGTGTTTTATGTTAGAAGGGCATTAAATGTTCATAATGGAATGTTTTTAGAAAAACACTTCAGAAATTAAATGTTATTTTGCGATTGTAAATCCAGCCATAGCCTGGAATCTTGTAAACCCTAGTTAAATGTGGCTTAATTAAGTGAAAATAGCCTATTGTATCAGAACAGTATTAAATTATCTTTTTTACTTTCTCTTGCCTATATGAATATATAAGGAGGAAAGTATTGTTTTCATGTCGATTTTTCGAAATCGAGTTTTCACCGGATCTATACGTTTTCAGACCCCCTGAATGCAAAAAACATGTTATTAGCGATTGGTCTGTGTGTGTGTGTGTGTGTGTGTGTAAACAGAATATCTCAAGAACGAAACATCGTACGATTTTGAAACTTGAAACTTAAGTTACATACCACTACCGGACCTGACACGAACATTTTCATCAAAATCGGTCAACTGGAAGTAGTAGTTTATTCGTATAATTTTTCACTTTTTGCGATTTTCTCAAAAACTGGTCCTACGATTTTTTTTTTAAATGCCTGGTTTACTCATTTTTTTATGCTCTACAAGATAGGGTAGGCGACATGTTTGCTGAACTTTTCGGTGAGGCTGTTTTCACGTAAAGAAATAGTTTTTTTTTAAGATTATGGCTTTATTATAAATTTTAGCGCAAAAACTTATAGAATAAAAGTTGTAGAGAATTTAAAAACCCACAACTTTTATTTCAAACATTTTTTTGTATAACGCTTAGTTTAGCAGTAATTAGCGATTTCCTGTTTTTTCTCACGAAAACGCGTGAAAAATCAATTTTTTTAAGATTTCGGCCTTGGTGTGCATTTTACGACAAAAGTGTATAGAATTAATTTTATAGGAAATTAAAAGATCTACAACTTTTATTTAGAGAATTTTTCTCTACAGAGCCTAGTTTAGTGTGAAATAATGATTTTCCGTATTTTTAAGCCGAACTGAGTTCGATTTTCATTTTGCGTCTTTCAGTCATGATTAAAATAAGGTTATATTTTTAGAGGTTAGTTTTTTGTTTATTTCTAATAATTTATTACTAATGTTAGGTTTATTGTTAATTATCTGCATTGGCAAGAGAAAGTTGTGTGAGTGTTTCACACCAGATTTTTTTAATTGCAGGACTGAAAGTGTGTGTTTATTTAATGTCCGATATCGCATTCCATATGGAACTAGAAGATGGTGCAAATACTACACTTCCTGAAATGATACAGGCAATAGTTACTGATGAGACTCTGAATCTTCCTAGGTCAGCAGCTACCATGTTCACACTGTGGATGTGTTCTGGACTCTTAGGTGAGCATAATTATAGCTAATGTGAGTAATAATTTTCTGTCTTATTATCATTATGTAATACAGTTTTTATAGTGCAACTAAAAAAATATTTGTGCTTGAATTGTGACAAAATGTGGGTATTTGTATCCGTGTAAGTTGAGAATTGAGTTATTTTATATTTGTCTGGCTGAAAATCTGTGACAGCTGTTTAATCTATTAGTGTCATTGAATTCCTTCATCTTTACCATTTTACAGTTACTGCAGTGACAATATTATCTTGAGGCGTAAAAATATTTTATCAGTCTTTTCTTCTACCTGGTACAGTATCACTTAATTGATCTATTAAATGAGTGTGCATAGAATGGCCAGGGGGTTATTTTGTGTGTACAATTTGTTAAGGTCATCAGTCAAAGGGCTGGTTTTAACCTCTAGAGGTTAAAATTACTAATTATTATTGACTTAGTAAAATGAGGAGTGATGTGGTTTATCATTTCCTTCCTCAATGAGTTGGAAAGTATGCTTATCAGCAAGCCAGACCCTGTGAAGAGCGCATATTTTCCACCCTGCAAATGACATGTTCACTTCTTTCACCACAGGGTCTGGCTGTATAATAAAATTTTTTACTTTTTGAAGTAATACATTCTCTTTTTGACATTACTCTTATTAGTGTCTTTTACACCTTTACCTTTTCGTTCTTAAATACTTCAGTCATTTAATTGGCTGACCGTGTGATAAAAAACAGTACTAATTTTTATACCCTAACAAATTGAGTATAAATAATTTGACACTCCATCTGTCTGTTATCGGCAGACTCATTAATTTTTTAAACAAACATGCATTGAAGTTGTTAAGGGCTATTTCTATGCTAGAGATGAGAAATCGTGAGTATTTACCCTTATTATTTGAACAATGAAATCCTTAACAAGATTTTTTTGTTGATATTTGCTTTATAACAAAAAATTGTGGGTATTTCACAAAAGACTGTTGATAAAAGATAACAAAACATCAAAGAATTTAAATTGAATCAAAAAAAGCTTATTTATGTATTAATTTGATTTATAATGTTTTGTTTATTTATTTAAAGGCCTCAAAAATTCTTCCTGTGACCACTTCATATACAAGTTTTTTGTTTTGATTAAGAAAACTCACTTCATTACCTCTGTATATTTTTACTTTCTCTTGCCTATATGAATATATAGGAAGGAAAGTATTGTTTTCATGTCGATTTTTCAAAATCGAGTTTTCACCGGATCTATAACGTTTTCAGACCCCCTGAACCCAAAAAAATATGTTTTTAGCGATTGGTGTGTGTGTGTGTGTGTGTGCGGGCGTGTGTGCGTGCGTGTGTGTGTGTGAACAGAATATCTCAAGAACGGAACATTGTATGAACTTGAAACTTGAAACTTAAGTTACATACCACTACCGGACCCGACACGAACAATTTCATCAAAATCGGTCAACCGGAAGTAGTAGTTTATTCGTGTAATTTTTCACTTTTTTGCAATTTTCTCAAAAACTGGTCCTACGATTTTTTTTTAAATCGCCTGGTTTACTCAATTTTTTATTCTCTACAAGATAGGGTAGGCGCCATGTTTACTGAAATTCTCGGTGAGGGTGTTTTCACGTAAAAACATAGTTTTTTTAAGATAACGGCTTAAAATGCAATTTAGCGCAAAAATGTATATAATAAAAGTTGTAGAGAGTTTAAAAACCTACAACTTTTATTTTAAACATTTTTTTGTATAACGCTTAGTTTAGCAGTAATTAGCAATTTTCTGTCTTTTTCTCACGAAAACGTGTGAAAAATCGATTTCTTTAAGATTTCGGCCTTAGTATGCATTTTACGACAAAATTGTATATAGTTAAATTTATAGAAAATTAAGAGATCTACAACTTTTATTTTACGCATTTTTCTCTACAGAGCCTAGTTTAGCGTGAAATAGTAATTTTCCGTATTTTTAAGCCAAACTGAGGTTGATTTTCATTTTGAGTGTTTCACTCATGATTAAAATAAGGTTATGTTTATTTAGGTTAGTTTTTATTTTATTTCTAATATTTTATTACTAATGTTAAATTATATTGTAAATGATTTGCATTGGCAAGAGAAAGTTTTGTGAGTGTTTCACACCAGATTTTTTTATTTTGTATGTTAACAGAATTGCAGTTGAAGCCTCATCACCGTCCTCTTGCAGTTAGAGCTAAATGGCCAGCACTATTAGCTCGTTATGCACATGCTACTGAGTCTAGACAGCGAAGAGATGAACCAGTTTTATCTTTTCAGCGTAATGTTTTTTTACCTCGTATTAGAGATCAACGAATTAAGTAAGTAATTTTGGATACTGGTAGGAGTTGTGTAGGTTTTAACCATCAACTTTCTTTCTACCATTAATTTTCACCACTAACTTTGTGTAACTAGTGTTACATTTCTTCAAGTAGTGTATTTATAAATAATTTAGCACTTTTTTATGATGGTTGCTTTCAAGTAACCATCATAAAAATTAAAAGATAGTAATAAAAAGAACAATGTTGTTTAGGTCAACAGCCGAAAGGCTGGTTTGAACCTCTAGAGTTTTTACTAAGTAAAAACGAGGAATAAGGTGGTTTACCATGCCTTCCTCACTGAGTTGAAAGAGTATGCTTATCAGCATGCCAGGCCCTCCGAAAAGCACTCACTTTCTACCCTGCAAATGACACCTTCACTTCATTCACCACAGGGTCTGGCTACATAGTGAAATTCATTACTCTCAGAGGAGATAACTCTGACTAGTGTCTTTTACACCTCTACCTCTCTGTTCTTAAATAGTTCAGTCATATAAGTGGCTGACTATGTGATAAGAAACAGAACAATTTTTTTAGCTTTGGAGCAAACAGATAGAGTGCAATTAAAATAACACTCCACCTGCCCGTTTTGGGCATAAAAAGAACAATAGTTATTGAAAAGAACTCATAGGTTCAGCAGCAATTCAACGCCCTAGAATATGAATGAATATAGATAGCATCCTGATAATTATTTACCCAGTAATGTTGAACTTCCCAATGATTTGTCAGTTCTGATAATGTTTTTAGAAATCTGCAACGCTGCATGAAATCCATTAGCTATGTAGACATGAAAATAATGGAATGCATAATTTCTTCAGTAATATTTTAAAGCGATGAGTGAAGCTTTGAGAATGTGAATGACCGCGAGAAAACAAAACTGTCAATTGAATCAGTCATTTTAGAAAGGGAACATGTCCAAAATTACAATTTTTTTATTATTGGCGTTTTTGGTTAATTAGGGGTATTTCTAGGTATTCCGCATTGAAAGGTTACACATACTTAATACTTAAGCCCTTTAAAGTTGTTAGTACTAACGTGAAACTGTTTTTGCCTCTCCTAAAAAATGACCTAAGACCTTTTTTAAAATGGCTGATTCAATTTATAGGGATAGGGTTCAGCGCATGTTTTGTGAAATGCAAAACATGCATTACTGTGTGTAATTTAATAATATTTCATGATATATTATTGATACTATTGATGAGTGAGTGACATTCTGGTTTTTTAATTGTGCAAGATCATTTATACAGCACTTTCGATCTATTTTCTGTACCTGTAATATTGGAAGGGGTAAACATGTTTTTTTTCATTAAATAAAACCTGATGTTCATTGTGTAATCTTGTATTTCATTGTTTTTATTAATTTATCAACCCTTTGCTTTAGAGGGTAAAAAAATGATTAGTGCTCTGTTGCAAAGTACAAATTTAAATTTGAATTAAGTAACTTCACTGGTTATTTTATAACGTAAATTTATTTGAATTGTCACTGTGACTGTTATTATCTATTTCAGGGACCCTAAGGTCTTGGAATTGCTATATCATGAAGCACGTTATAATGTTCTTGAAGGTCGATATCCGTGTGAAGTAAATCACTATATAATGTTGGGTGGAATTCAAGCACGCCTTGAGCTTGGACCTTACAATCCACAACAGCATACAATTCATTTTTTTAGGTAAGTTGTATTTTTTTGTTTTGGTTTAACGTCCGACTGTTTTGCAATTACTGCTAATGCAGACGGTGAGAAAGTTGATTGATGAAAATGAGTGTTGAAAAAATGCCAGACCTGACCTGGAATTGAGCCCGGGACCCCGGCATAGAAGCGAGTTGCTCTAACCACTACGCCAACGGGCCGGCCGGTTTGTTTTAAAAGTTTATTGAATTCATTTATGTTGTTTATCATGAAGTTACTAGTTATATTACGTTCAACAAATTTGTGAAAAAAGGAACCACTTGTTTTATCTTTTTCTTTGTTATTCATTTCCCAAGATTTATTAGTGTTGTTTCTGAACCTGTTATTTTCATTAAACTTAATAATTCATCATACTCAATACTACAAAATGATTATTGAAAGTGGCCATTTTCTGAATTAAATTACAAACTTCGAACAATAGCCAAGTTTGAAGATTCAAATTATTGTTAAGGAAAATGTTGTTCCATCCATGACTACTACAATCTAACTGATTCTTGCAGATTTTGGCTCATCTTTTAAGTATTTATGTAGTTTATACTTTGTAATTAATGTAATGTGCATTTCAAATATATGATTGTTTTTATGGCTAAATTATGCTTTCAAAATGTAAATCATATTTCAATTCTTCATTGGAATACTATAACATAAATGTTGGCCATTGTACAAGGGCTATTAATTATGATGTTGATTTCACCAAAAGCAAGTCGGCTATTACCTTCTTCAAAAGCTCACTGTAAATATTTTTCTACTACACTAAGAATTTCCATGTGTTTCAATATCTAATTTCTTGGGTATTGTAGTGTTTTTATTTGTTATTTTATTATTTACAGGGATCAACATAGTAATTTTCTTCCTGTACATATGAGAAGAGGTGTCTGGACTTCTTGGTTGCATTTAAGTGGAAAAAATTCTCCTGAAGTTAGGCTTTTAGAACAGTTCAAACGTATTCCAGCAAATACATCTGATCGTAAACTGCAGAGAAAGTATTTGGAATTCTGTTGGTCTTTACCTTATTATGGGTGTGTATAAATTAAAAAAATACCTAATGCTAACTATAATATGTATTTTAAAAGTGTTTGTTTGAAAACTTTTAACTGATTATAAGCTTGTCAATTGTATTTCTGTGTCACCTTATCATTTAGTGTGCTTCTCCAAGGTTTAGCTCTTTTGAGCGATACTTAATACACACAAGTTCGCTTCTGTTCCACGATACATGGGTGTAGGTTTTGATAGCCTATCCATTTCCCCTAGACTCTCCAAGTCTCCTCTCTACATTTCTACTCTTACCATGCCCCTCCTCTGCAAGAGTGCCTGCAGTACGTATAGCCACCATTTGCAAGGCTTTCTGTCGGTCTGTCACCTTCTTCTTTCCTTTCTTCCTAAATTCTTGGAAACCTCCGAGCATTCATTCTCATTACTTGCACCAACCATCGCAATATTTTCTCCACCCTCCTTCTCAGACTCTCCATCCCAATATCTTCATTGTTTACCTTATCCATCCTAATCTTTCCTGCTATACTTTTGTGAAATTTCATCTCTCCTGCCTGCAGGCTGCTCCATTCTTTTTCGTTCAACATTCATATCTCCTCGGCCTTCCTGGTATTTTCTTATGCCAGAGCAGGTGCCTCTCACTTTGGAACATTTTTCCTCCTTTCTCCAATCTCTTTTTATTCTATTCTTTGTGTTCTATTCTGCCATCATTAGTTACTTCTGCTCCCAAGTAAGTAAAGCTTCCTGCAACCATTAGTGTTTTGTTATTCAACTGAACATCCCTTTGCAGTCTCTCATCCCGTCCTATTACCGTCACTTCACTCTTCTCCTGAGTGCCGGCCGCATTGGCGAAGTTGGTAACGTGCTCGCCTCTCATCATGCGGCCTTGGGTTCGAATCCCATTCAGGCATGGGATGGGAAGTTTTTTCATACGTTACAAAAAATCATTTCATCATTCACCGTCTGCATTAGCAGTAATTGCAGAAGTCGGACGTTAGGAAAAAAAAAAAAAAAAACTTCTGACTGATTTCAAGCCCCATTCCATATTTTCATGTAATCTGTAAAGATCATGTGTTTTGATTTTATATTTGTTTATATATATGTAAATAAATTTTTTTTTACTTTCTTTCCACCAGTTCTATGATCACATTAAACAGAATCAATGATGATGCTCTTCCCTGCTTCAGTCCTCTCAAAACCTCAAACCATACCATTGAACCTATTGATCGTTGAAACGCTGAAAATTTTTTCCATATAGGATAATTTTCCTTCATGATTTAGATAGAGTAGAAGGTTTATTCCTGGCAGCAAAATGGTATTTTAAAGTTTGTTTTTCCATCACATTTTTAAAATTTTAATTTTGTTGTGTTATTTTACCTTTATTCATAGTACTATACTCATCTAAATTCTCAGTTTCTGAAAATTGTCACGGATAATCAAGATTTTACTGCAATGTGTTTTCTTTTTCAGGTGTTATAATCTAGTATTGTTTAAAATTATGATCTCCATTACTTGTTTGGTTTTGTGCAGGTGTGCTTTTTTCCAAGGACAAGTTGAACAGCCTGTGCGTGGTTTAACATCACTTATTACCCATCAAGATGTACCTGTCTTAGTGGGTATTAATACACAAGGGGTCTACGTTATAGATAATGTGCAGTGTGTATGTATACTTTTCTATTACTTATTACTTACTAATTTAATGAGTTTGTTGATGTGGTGAGATTATGTCATAACCTTCCTTTTAATTGATTGCACTGAGTTTTTGGAGTTACAGTGTAAAATTCTTCAGCAATTGCAAATTATTACATTTTCAAGGGTAGTAAGCTTTTCTTTTATCCACCAATTGCATTAACCTGTATGTTCAACTGTGCTTCTTACTCATAACAACTGATTTTTACTTTCTCTTGCCTATATGAATATGTAGGAAGAAAAGTATTGTTTTCATGTCGATTTTTCAAAATCGAGTTTTCACCGGATCTATACGTTTTCAGACCCCCTGAACCAAAAAAACATGTTTTTAGCGATTGGTCTGTGTGTGTGTGTGCGTGCGTACGCGCGCGCGTGCGTGCGTGTACAAAATATCTCAAGAATGGAACATCGTACGAACTTGAAACTTGAAACTTAAGTTACATACCACTACCGGACCCGACACAAACATTTTCATCAAAATCGGTCAGCCGGAAGTAGTAGTTTATTCGTATAATTTTTAACTTTTTTGCAATTTTCTCAAAAACTAGTCCTACAATTTTTTTTAAAATCGCCTCATTTACTCAATTTTTTATTCTCTACAAGATAGGGTAGGCGCCATGTTTGCTGAAATTCTCGGTGAGGCTGTTTTCACGTAAAAACATAGTTTTTTTTAAGATCACGGCTGTAATATGCAATTTAGCGCAAAAGTTTATATAATAAAAGTTGTAGAGAAATTAAAATTCTACAATTTTTATTTCAAACATTTTTTTGTATAACGCTTAGTTTAGCGGTAATTAGCGATTTTCTGATTTTTTTCTCACGAAAACGTGAGAAAAATCGATTTTTTTAAGATTTAGGCCTTAGAATGCATTTTACGACAAAAGTGTATATAATAAATTTTATAGGAAATAAAAAGATCTACAACTTTTATTTAAAGCATTTTTCACTACAGAGCCTAGTTTAGCGTAAAAGAGTGATTTTCTGTATTTTTAAGCCAAACTGAGTTCCATTTTCATTTTGCATCTTTCATTCATGATTAAAATAAGGTTATGTTTATTGAGGTTAGTTTTTTGTTTATTTCTAATATTTCATTAATAATGTTAGGTTTATTGTTAATTATTTGTATTGGCAAGAGAAAGTCGTGTGAGTGTTTCACACCAGATTTTTTTAAATTTTGTTACAAAGAATTCATCTCTAGGGAAGACATACTTGATTTAATCTGTTCTTTTATAATTATTAAAGTACATCAATGTAGTAAAGCTTACAGTTATATTTTTACTCATCAAGTGATTTTGTTAATATTCACCCATTTCAACGTAAGTGTATATACTATTACTTCTCAAAATAAATGTAGATAAAAATTATTTCAAACAACCTTGCAGATATGACACTTTTGTTATAAAGCATCAAATTTCCAAATTTGTGGTTTATTTGTGTATAAAACTTTTATTAATGTCTTTACAAGTATTATTTAGAGTATTTTTATGAGAATTGCTTACCAAATCTGTATCGCTATGCTGTGAACACTTGTAGTTATACTTGATTATAATAATAATTAGTATTATTACCAATCAAAACGTATTTCGATATGAAATTTTGAACATTACCATAATCGGAACCATTAATTTAGAGACATTTGAGAGACATATTTATTGTACCAATGCTCTGCCGTGCCCATCCACTTCAGTTATAGTTATTGACTTCGACCCTCTCCTTAAGATTAGGCGCCCGCATGTGATTTCATCGTGCGCACAAATGCAACCAAGCAATCGTGCAGTTTTGTTGGAAAACAGAAAAATTGCAAGTGGGTGCCAAGTCTAACACACACGCTTGATAAGTAATACTTACTTATGCCCATTTACTTCAGTTATAGTTATTGACTTCGAACCTCTCCTTAAGATTAGGCGCCCACATGTGATTTCATCGTGCGCACAAATGCAACCAAGTAATTGTGCAGTTTTGTTGCAAAACAGAAAAATTGCAAGTGGGTGCCTAGTCTAACACACACGCTTGATAAGTAATACATACTTACATTCAAGAAACCATTCATTGATACATATTACATCACTTAGTGCATATTGAGATGAATGTTGTTTATAAATTATTCATCCCAAAACAAAAATAAATGTTTAATGTTTGTTTATTTATTTATAGTATCTATCGCGATACATGGTAATGTTCAAAATTTCATAAACGGAAATACGTTTTGATTGGTAATAATACTAATTATTATTATGATCAAGTGTGTGTTGTAAAAATGTATTTGTGTATGCCACTGGAGGGGAACAATTAAGATAAGGCTAGTGGAGAGTGGGTATGCATGTACGTACATGGATTGCAAAAAGTCTTTAAAGAAATGGTGCTTAGTCTAACATTTTTTTGTTATTCTCATTGACATGATTGAAAATTTGTGTTGTCAGTGAGTTAAAAAGAGTAGGTAGTAATTTAGTTAATTAAGTGTTGTCCAAGAATTGATAGTTTTTGTTGCTTGACATATAGTTACTCGAGTCATGAGTTTGTTTTTGGTTTGGTCAAGGGGTAAAGGTGGAAAGCATCAGTGCGCATGTGCAACTGCTTTGGTATCAGTTTATCAACAATGTAAACTATACTTAGAGAGCATGTATCGCAGAACCTTTTGTAGGTTAACTGTACAAATATAACTATCTTAAACAGAAATGTCGGTTTCTCGAAAACGCAGTCAAACTATTCACAGTGCTGAATGAAATCTAGTATGCAATGTAATAAAGTGCTGTGAAGTTGAAGCTAAACAAAAATATCTTTCCCTGCCTTTTAAAAGCTATGAGCGAGTGGCTAATTACTGTGATGTTTTTCTTTCCACAATTCAAAATATAAAGAAGGAAGTTAAAGACTAGTGAAGAAAATAATTCTCCATCAACAGTTTTTTTGACAGCTGGTAAAAAAAGAAACGGTTATGTATAAGAAAGTGATGCCGACTTATGAAATGTTATTACCGATTTTGAAAGAAAGGCTAAATTTTAGTTGTAAACTTTGTACATTAAGAAAAATTTTGAAGGAAATGGGGTTTAAGTGGAAAAAGTATCAGTCACAACGAAGTATATTTATTGAAAATATACGGGTTAACATGTGGTTAACCAACGGTGCAATTTCACGGTTGTAAAATATAGTGTCTCACTGTTGTGGTTGGTAGCCCTGTCAGATTTCTCTTCCCTTCCTCACAGCCCTTCCATTTGCAAAAGTTATTCTTGTGACTCACTATCTATAACATCTCAGTATAAAGTATACAATTAAGTCATTAAGTAGTCGTTTAGTTAAAATGTCATTAGTAATTTAATTAGAGATGAAGTAAGTGATATTTGGACTATAAATAACACTATCAATGTTAAAAGTAAGTACAGTCACAAAAAGATTGAAAATTTTGTTTTGAAAATGTACATTCTACTGTTGTAATTGAGCGAACTTCTTTAAAAAAGTTAATTTATTGTAAATATTAAGGTCAAGGAATAAATTTGCTCTTTTGTAAAAAAATTATCATTCTGAAAATGTTCCAATGTTTTGTGTGTTCATTTTCTTTTAAATTTCCTGTAGAAGACGTAAGAAGTTGAGTGCACCAAACAAACTTAAGCATTCTTTTGCCCAAAATTGTTTGTCATTAATTAAAATGATGTAAATAAATTAATAAATTCTGTATAAATTGCTTGTTGCTTTCGTATTCAGTGCTTACTCTTGGGATTGAAATATGAAGAATTATCTTGGGATTTTGCAAAGCCTTCACAAGAAGATAATCCGGATTGTTTGCCTTGCTTATTTTTGCAATTCAGAGTTCTTGAGAATGGCACTCGTGTTTCTAAGATTCTTCAGGTATTTTCTAAACAGGTAATTAGTTAATTTTATGTATATATATTTATTGTAACAATGTATAATATATATGACCAGAAGATTATTAAACCTATGGCTGTGAAACGTTAGCGTACCTCTATTTTAACATTTTCACCATGGTGTACTGCTATTAAAAATCTAGACCAATTGGACATGCCAATCGGCATAATCCATATGCCAATGAACTTTTTTATTTATTTAGCGATTCATTACCTGAATAAAATATTTTTTAATGTTTTCATCTATCTAGTTATATACCTATAAATTTTTAATCTGAAAATTCAATTCATATTTATGATGTGTACTATTTCACTATAATCTATAAATAGACACTTACAAAATTTATTTAAAAATTCCCAGTAACAGCTAACTAAAGATGATCTTCACTGTAGCAATTGTAGGATCAATCTAAATGCTTCTAGAATTTTTTGGTAACTCTTAACACTTTGAAGCCTGAGCTGTAAGAACATGGTATGTCACGGTATCCTGGGGGTTTTAGAGTAAACTTCAAAAAATTCTAAAAGATTTAATTTCTATCATACCTTAATGATTTTTGCATCAAATTGATTAAAAATCAGAAAGTTTATTACTATTTATTTACATTAAAATTATTATACTTACTAAATTTTTGAGAGTTATCTAATTATACACAAAAAATTTATGAAAAAAGAAATTATGTGGTACACACTACCTAGTTTTTGAGTTTTACAATCCTAAACACTACTAAAAAACAGTTTATATAAATTCTAAAGAAAGGTAATAAAATAAACTATACATTAAAAATGTTTGAGTACTAAAATTTAAAATATTTTACACATAATTAGCCTCTGTATGAAACACTCGGTAACACTCTGGTAAGCACAATGGAACATTACAGTCAGGGCAGTACTAGGTTGTTTCTTTCCTTCCAGCTTTTCCAGTTGCAGCTTTGCTATTTTCAGAGCAATCTTTACAGCAAAACACAGAAAACATAAAATGAAAAAGAAATTATAAATATTACTGTCAAATAACCGCACAAAGTGATCTGGAATACAAAACAGTACGACTTATACAACCAAACGAAAATGATTAAAACAAAATATGAAAGGAAAACAAATATTATAAAAGAGAAATAACTATATTATTTACAAATATACGGAAATAAATATATTATTAAATACAGAATAACTCATATAACTACGAAAAAATCAGGACAATATGCAAGCATAGAAAATTAAACTAAATAAAATATAGAATGAATCTGTCCAACCAAAGCCCGATATAACCTCGTCTGAATCTTACTACAGAATTTAATGTGGCGGCCCGAGGTGTGCTCAGGCTTCGGACAACGGCGATTTAGGCTCACCCCGAGCTATACTCGGGCTTAAGCTTGAAAGTGTTATTAAACAAACTACCAATGTGTCGTACTTTGAATAAAATCTGTAGAAAGCAATTAGGTATTACAATTCCTTAAGGCATCATCTGGCACCAATATGTTAATGAAGAAATTATTATGGTGTAAACTTCAAAGAACCATTGTCTTAAAAATTAATTTATAGGGAACAGTATTTTGTAAAACTAAAGTTTTAGGGTATTTTTCAGCTTTCTTGCAAACATTATTTGGTTTGTACAATATACTGTACCTATATTCATATTATCTCTCTGTTTCTCTTTGTAAAACTTTTCAGTTATTTTTTTCTTTTTATTGTTGTTTAGGTCATCAGCCGAAAGGCTGGTTTGAACCTGTAGAGATTTTACTAAGTAAAATGAGGAGCGAGGTAGTTTACTATTGCCTTCCTCACTGAGTGGAAAAGTATGTAGTATGGACCTGGCATGCTTATCACCATGCCAGGTCCTCTGAAAAGCACATCTTTTCCACTCTACAAATGACACCTTCACTTCATTCGCCACAGGGTCTGGCAGTATAATGAAATTCATTACTTTCAGAGGAGATAACTCTGATTAGTGTCTTTAGCACCTCTACCTCTTCTGTTCTTAAATGATTCAGTCATTTAATTGGCTAACCATGTGATAAGAAACAGAACTATTTACTTTAGCCCTGTAACAAACAGATTGAGTGATTTTCTTTTTACCAACATTTTATGTTTGCTTTTATTTAAAAACTTTAAGATATCCTGCAACATTCACCGATGATTTAATTTTGTAACTATCTGCCCATAATGCTGTAGACACTTACTGTACATTTTTTAGTTTGAATTGCATATAAATAAATAGTTGTGTTTCTATAGCATTTTTCTGGCATAATATTCCAGAAATTACTTGTTGTTGAACAATATTCTTAAACTTTCTAATTTTTTTATAAACCCTTAATATTAACATTTATTTCATGCGTAAATTAGCTTACTGAAGAAGCAACAACATTGCTCGTAATAAAAATTATGTTACAGAATATTATTCAAATTTTTCAGGCTGTGATGATGGATGCATTAATAACTGGCTTTGTTGATGAACTGAAACAAAAGGGCAATACAGCATCTAGTTCCGATGAACTTGATAGACCTTCTGAAGCAGCTACTGATAGTGATGGTTAGTAACCCTTACATTACTATATTTTTTCTGTAAATTGGCCAATTTACAGGAAAAAATTACAAATAATTATACAAATATTAGATAACAATTTAATAATTAACAAATATTTACAAATAATACAGATTGTATTTAATTATTTTCAAAAAATATTTATTTATTAATAAATTACTGTAATGTTTGTTTTGGGTTCTTCAGGATCTGGTTATTAATGAATGATAAAACTTCCTTTTGAAATTAAAACAAGTATTTATTAACCAATTAATTACAATAAATTGTTACTATAATAAGGAATAACTGAGAAATGATTGTCTTACTTAATATGCTCTTTTCTAGAAAAACTATTGGATTAAATGAAATCAACAAATGGCACCTGTAAAATCCATACAAAAGTTATTGTTGTCAAAACATAATTTTCCTTTTTATTATTTTATTCCATTGTCAATATTCCACATTGTATTTTGGATTTCATTTACTTCTATATTTTCTAGGTTTGCGAGTTAGTAGAGTTCATACAGTAAGTTATTACTGTTTTATTTCAAAAATTACAAAAACGAATTCTCTAATTGTTCGCTGTTCTCGGTAGATGATGCTATGCTATCTGATACAGAGTGAATTCATATCCTTTGTTGGAATAACAGGGAGCAGCAGAAGTAACTCCCAAATTAGCAACCGCCACGGCCCCGACGCTAGTGGTCGTAAGTTGACCCTGGTTGTTTCATTACGCAGGAACACTGCTGCCATTTCAGTCACCACTATGGCATAGACCAGTGAACATCGTGCATTACTGAAACTTATTTTAAAAATGGCGATTCTGTAATCACAAGCAGCAATTATTTTGTATGCACTTCAGGATAAATCGGCACCATGCACTCCCTGACAGGAAAACCATTCTAACATAGATTAAAAATGTTAGTCACGGGTTTGGCTTTAAAAAATATATCACCAGGTAGACCTCACAGCGCTCGAACGCCACAAAACATTCAATTACTCTGCTCTTAAAGACTGGTTAAGTTACCCAATCTCCAAGATATCTGGCTCGTAGGCACGCAGCCAGCTTGGGAATATCTGATTATAGTGTGAGAAGAATTTTACACCAAGACCTATACTTTCATCCGTTCAAAATCAAGGTTGTTCAGGAACTTATTAAACATGATTGGGCCAACCGTATTGCATCTTTTCAGGCTATCTTGGAAAATGTTCCAGGAGACACTGTTGTGCTCTCAAGTGAAGAAGCACATTTTCATTTATCAGGATTATAAATTAAAATTTATTAGGATAAAATTTAAATTAAATCTAACTAAACGACAAACATAATTCTTTCAGATGGTTTAATAAAACTTTGACTAGAATCTTTTATATATTTTTTTATTACCCTTTCAAATTGGGGAGATATTTCTGCTCTCTCGGTATTACCAAATTACAGGGGTGTATATTTCGTAGTTTTGTACAGTTTTTTTTAAAAATTGGATGAAATTTTTAAATTGTTGTTTGCAGAGACTCATATGCCCCTTACAAGAAGAGATCTTCCACAAGCTTTTCTTGGAAACAAGCTCAGTAAATTAACACTAGCTACTTTTGATGAAGAAGGTAAATTAATTGAATAAGCATAATTATTTTAATCTCTTGGTAAATAATTTTTTCATTAGTTCTTGTTGTTTAATCTAGACTATACTATAGTTTTCTAGTTTTATTTATCGTGTCTTGTAGATGTGATAACATTTATTTTTATAAACTTTCTTACATCCACATTCAATTTATTGTTTAGTTTACTTATTTTGCTGATTTTTGTAGAATTTTGTTTTAAACACAATCCAGTTATTTTTGCCAATGCAACACAAATTAAAATGTAATTCATCTGTGCGAATTGTACATTCAGCATGTAAATATTAGTTTGTGAATCATTTGAGATTAGTACAAAATGTACATGCGGTAAGAATCTTTGTTTACATATCCAAGTGATTTTGATCAAAATGTTACAGCAGACTAATTTTTTTGTGTTGTTGTTTAGGTCATCAGCCAAAAGGCTGGTTTGAACCTCTAGAGGCTTTACTAAGTAAAAACGAGAAGTGAGGTGGTTTACCATCCCTTCCTCAGTGAGTGGAAAAGTATGCTTATCAGAATGTCAGGCCCTCTGAAAAGCATTTGCTTTCCACCCTGCAAATGACACCTTCACTTTATTCATCACAGGTTCTGGCTGTATAATGAAATTCATTACTCTCAGAGGAGACAACTCTGATTAGTGTCTTTTACATCTCTACCTCTTCTGTTCTACCCTTCAGTCATATAGTTGGCTGACCATGTGATAAGAAACAGAACTATTTTTTGTAGTCCTGAAATTAGCAGATCGAGTGCTAATAATTTAACACTCCACCTGCTTTTGTATGGGCTTTTTTGTAGTACACGCTAATCACATTTTTTCATTTTACCTTTCTGTAGCAATGATTATATATTTAAATGTTTTTATTATTTTTTATCAAACATCCTGTAGGATTATAAACAGCCATATTATTTAAAATTGAAGTATATATTTCTAATCACCAGAATACGGTAACAGAAAACACTTACCTATGTTTATAGGGCTTTCATGTATGTTGTACACATCTTCAGTAAATTAAAATTCTTTAAACATTTTTCTACATCAAAATTTAAAACTTCCTACTCATACCATGGTAGGTAAGGAAAATTTTAATTTACTGAAGATGTGTACAAGATTTACGAAAGCGCTATAAACATTGGTAAATGTTTTCTGTTACCGTATTCTGGTGGTTAAAAATATATATTTCAATTAGTTATTTTTATGCATGTGTTTTTAATTAGCACCACTAGTTATAAATAAAAAAATATTCTTTACCATCAGAAAACAAGTAAAAATAAATAATGAGTAATTTACTAAAATATAATATTTGTGTAGTATTTATCCTAACCACGTTTTAATGTGCTTGTTATTAGTTAATTAGTTATTTTTATATTTCTTTTACCTGAAGTAAATTTTTTATTTGATCTTTATTTTATACTTTGTTATTGTTTTTTTTTACATTGTGATTGCTTTGCATGCTTCAATTAGTTTGCTTCTAACTTATTTTTTCAGTTGATTTTTCTAATGGTGAACTCGGTAAAATTTTGTTTTACAATTCATTGAGGCCATACGTTGCTTACCATTCATAAAATCAATCACGTAAGTACTCATACGTTAAGTCATTCCTGATTTTACAAATAATAAATATTTCCTCTCAATCGAGCTATTTATAGATTATTATAAATCAATTATTTTAACTGAAGTTATTATCATTTTAAATTAATTAAGAAATTATAAGTCCGATTATCATCAGTAATTAAAATATTGATTAGAGTTTTTTTAAATTAATTTTTAAATATTTTTACGATAATTGCTATCATTGCTATAAATTACCTACTTCATTGCATTTTTGTTGAATTGAGTCTTCAATAAAACCTGATTAGAAATTGTATATGAAAAGCTGCGTTAAGGTGTTACGATCACTTTCTCTTTTTATAGATAATGCAATAGAATTCTGTACACATCTCAAACATGTACATTATTATTATTTTATTTTTTTAATTAATTTTAAGTTGCATCAACACAGCAGCTTAAACATTAGTAACTATGTTGGGATTTTGATGGGTTTGACTTTTAAATAATTTACAGACCCTAGCTGGGAATCAAACTTGGAAAGTTCTGCTTTACAGGCTGTATGCTAACCTCTATGCCATTATTTATACCTCATTATCATAAATAACAAATAAATTACAAAATAAAGTAGCATACTTTTATCTACTAGATTTTCTGAATTTTACTACTGATTCTCCGACCAGTATTTTAATAATGTTTTTAAATTTTAGGTCACTCTTTATTTTAGCCTTTATTTTATTAGGCTATAGTTATATGTGCGTTATATTACTTTTCAGCATTGATGAGATCTGTACGTACGCCTTGCCCCTTACCCACTTCATTGCTAGTCAATGGCTTGCCAGCAACATTGCCAATTCTTGCTCCCGTAGCTCTGTTTTATATTTTGTCAGCCATTTTTTTGAAACAACATAATTCAATAACAATTATAACCTATGAAAATATAACCAGCTGATTATATTATAAAGAATTGCATGTTAATACACTCTATAATCAACGTTTTCAGTACAAGATGCAAAACATGAGTGAATGACTGTGCCTCTTATACGCATGTGCGCTTAATGTTTGTCAGGCTGATACATCCATACATTCTGACAACACTGGTAAACATTCTGATTGGTCTAAGCGCATGGAACAGCAGAGCTCATAAACTGTGAAAAGCATTATAGTTAATGCAAGAATTATCCATTTAATAGTGGGAAAAAGGATGTAGGTAGACACTACTGAATTTACCACATGAGCGCATCTTCATGGCCATAACATTAATAAATTGATTAATACAACGTACACTTAATACATTGATAAACTATGGAAAAATTGTATCTGTCTTTTGTATCAAAACCATCACTAGGTTTTAGACAGTGAAGTTTTTATATAGCTGTTGAAAAATGCAAATGTTTATGTGATGCTGGTGATTGGACTATAAAAATTGCCAGAAAATTTAAGATTCATTCAATGAAAAACTTAGGAATTGTTAAAGTTTTCAATAAATTAAAAAAATCTGGTGTAAAACACTCTCACAACTTTCTCTTGCCAATGCAAGAAATAATTAATTATTAATTGTAATAATTATTAATTAATAATTAAATAATTAATGCAAATAATTAACAATAAACCTAACATTAGCAATAAAACATTAGAAATAAACAAAAAACTAATCTCAATCAACATAACCTAATTTTAATCATGAGTGAAGTACGCAAAATGAAAACCTCAATCAACCTCAGTTTGGCTTAAAAATATGGAAAATCACTCTTAAATCACGCTAATCTAGGCTCTGTAGTGAAAAATGCTCTAAAAAAATTTGAAGATCTTTTAATTTCCTATAAATTTGATTGTATACACTTTTGTTGAAAAATGCATACTAAGGCCGAAATCTTAAAAAAATTGATTTTTCACTCGTTTTCGTGAGAAAAAGATAGAAAATTGCTAATTACCGCTAAACTTAAGCTTAATACAAAAAAATATTAAAAATACAAATTGTAGGATTTCAAATTCTCTTTATTGTTTATTATATACATTTTTGCGCTAAAATGTATATTAAAGCCGCAATCTTAAAAAAACAATTTTTTACGTGAAAACAGCCTCACAAAGAATTTCAGCAAACATGGCGCCAACCCTATCTTGTAGAGCATAAAAAATTTAGTAAACCAGGCGATTTTAAAAAAAGTCAAAGGACCCATTTCTGAGAAAATCGCAAAAATGTGAAAAATTACACGAATAAACTACTACTTCCGGTTGCCCGATTTTGATGAAAATGTTTGTGTCGGGTCTAGTAGTGGTATCTAATGTAAGTTTTAAGTTTCAAGTTCATATAATGTTCCGTTCTTGAGATATTCTGTTCACACACACTCAGACCAATCAGGTTCAGGGGGCTGAAAACGTGTAGATCCAGTGAAAACTTGATTTCAAAAAATCTACGTAAAAACAATACTTTCCTTCCTATAGATTCATATAGGCAACAGAAAGTAAAAAAGTTGCATTCAACATGGCGGAAAAATGTACGAACATTAATTTCAGTAGATTATATTTGCATTCATAAGATTATATTGTGTTTTGAAGAATATCATCACTTGTTTGTGAAATATTTTGCCATACTTGGACTTTTGGGACACCTAGTATATAGTACTAAAGGTGGTTTTATATATTTATTTATTAAAAAGAAATAATTATTTAAATACCTAACACAGATTTATTTTTGTTTTGCAGGACGATGCATCGGTCGTATGGGATCATGGTCTTTCATTTATTAAAGACAACTTTACTTTAAATTTATTACTTTTCTCTCTTATTTACTCAGTATTATTTTGTGTTTAATAACATATTGTGTCGTGCATATTGAGCAACAATTATACACATTAATAAACAAGTTACCACTATTTAGTAGGATTATGTAATCTATTATTTATATACATAAATAAAAGATATATATATTTATATTATTATTATTTATATGTTTTATAAATATAACATTTATTTAGTTGTTCTTAAAATTGAATAAAGACTTAATGTAACTTTTATGTACAGTAAATATACGTGTAATAGGAATTAATGTATAACTTTTTTTAGTTGCGTGAAATTTGGCAGGTTAATTTAAGAATTTTGCATATTTTATGTACAACAAATCTATAGTTATCAGAGCGGGTATTGCGTTTTTATTAATCTGGGTTTATTGCATATTATTCGCCATACCAAAACTTGAGAAAACATGAAATAATTTGTAAATATAGTTAAATAATAAAATTTTATTTAATTTAATTATTAATTAAATTAATTATTATTAATAATAATTAATTATAATTAATTATTATTTAATTATTAATTTTATTTAATTATTAATTTGAGTAAGGGTATGGGGTTATAAGACAGTGTTTTGATCTACTGAAATGAAAATTAAATGATCTTTTTAATAGTGAAATTGAAATTTAATGCAATTTTCAATTTACAACATGCATGAACTTTCCATTTTGTTTTTCTGTCTTTATATTTTTATTAATCAAAAACATTCTGTAGAACAAAGAACAGGTGCTGTATATAATATTAAGTCTAGCCTGAGCTAGACTTCAAAATTTGATACAATTTTTAATAACCCATTTAACGGGTTGACTCCCATGAGACACTTATACATCTCTCACAAGATCTGTAAAATTTACTTTTGAGAGACTGATTCGTCTCTCACATAATAGTGTTTTTAACAGTATCGTGAGATGGATTGGATGCTTGTTTGCATTCAATCATATACTGAGCTGTTACAAATGAGTTCAAAAACATTTTCCCAGTCATAGATCGTGACTTACTTTATCCGATTGAGTCAAAAATGAGTCAGTGAAATTTGACAGCTTATTATTACTGTTACATAATATTGACTATTATTATAGTTTATTACTGCATTATTAATCATGTTTTAATAACATTATATAATCAAAAATCATTTTATCTTTTAAATTTTTGTGGTTTTCATTTTAAAATATTTTTGCAATGTAAAAGTTCCTGGTTGGAGCCTCTATGTAGAAAACTGGTACTTAAGTTTACCACTCACCGAACAACTGCTTGATAGAGAGATGCATCATCGATATTTATGTAGTTTTATGGAAAAATAGCTCAAAGTAAATTATTTGTAAAATACATATAATATATAAAAATACAAGTAAAATTTCAGTAAGACACCCATCAGTCTTTCACAGTAAATTTG
This sequence comes from Catonia carolina, assembly GCA_035578175.1. Classification (NCBI taxonomy): domain Eukaryota; kingdom Metazoa; phylum Arthropoda; class Insecta; order Hemiptera; family Achilidae; genus Catonia; species Catonia carolina. The sequence goes on along the minus strand of JAQMRL010000001.1, from coordinate 326,720,279 downwards.
ATTTTTTTATTCTTGAGTACCTGATCAGTCTCTCACCTAACAAACAGCGCCAAAAAAATTTACCCCTTACTATACTCTATAGACTTGAAAGAAAATTAATTAATAAAAGCAAACGTACCATAAAATAGGTATGGTCTTTTAAGTTAAATTGCAAAAATTGCCTCGGGAGTCAACCTGTTAAATGGGATTGACCAGGAGGTCCAGGGTAAGTTTAAAGGGGTCTTTACCCAAGACCAAATCGTTTAGTAGTAACAAACATGTGATTATATAGCAGGAAGCGTGATATGAAAGTATAATTGAACAAAGGAGCGAACAGGAGATGCAGGAATAAAACAGAATGAAATTCACCAATGTGATTACCTTATATAGTATTCATATAAGCAGCCACTTACCAGGAATCACAAAGTGTAGATTACGTTGTAAGTTGAACTTTGAAGCAGTCGGCGGTAGCCCCATTTGAAGTCTCGTTTGATTTGTTGAAAGCACTGGGTTGTAGTAACCATTGATATTGTACATAAACATAAAGTATAAATAAACTTAAAGAGTTCTTATAAGCATCAGTATATACACACAGCCTTAGTATATACAGTTATCATTTACTGGACTTTACAATGTAAGCAACATGCATGCGTACATGTCAAAGCCAACAGCATAAGTTGTCATCTGCATCACAAAGTGACGTATCTCAAAAAATTTGAAATATGAGTTAGGTCACCTATGAATGTGTCTGGGTGTACTCTACAACATCACAAACTGACTTATCTATATCTTTGTTATTATATTTTATTTATTCGTGTCAGCTTGTGATGCAGTGAATTACCTAATGAAACCAAAACTGTATGTGACGTATTCGAATAAGTATGCCTACTTAATTAAATAAAACTAAAAACAGTTGAACTTCTATAACTCGAACGTTTATAACTCAAATTTTCTATATTTCGAAATTGAATTTCAGTCCCCTTCAACCTTCCATACATTTACCATGTAAAAATTCGTCTATAACTCGAATTCCGCCATTTCGCTAAGTCGAACTATTTATTACATTTCTTTTGACAAAATTTGCATGTAGTACTCAAAATAGCGGTTTTGGTATTTTAAGAAATCGAGGTACAGTGCTGCTTCTTTCATTTTAAGAGGAAATGTCCGACCACAAAAGGGTACAGTCTCTCAAAGTCATCTGGTTGCCTTTGTATTAGGCCTTAACAGCTGTAAACCGAAACAATGAATTTCTTTGAATCGAAGAATGTTTGGTCGACCACAGAACAAAAGAACCATAGTCTGTTGGTACAATGTACTGTATTCAGCATGTATTGCATAATTTTGGAATACTGTATACAATATGTACAGTACTTAACACTGCAGCCAATAGCTAAGCTAAATGCAACGTACAGTACTGTATTACGAAATTACGCATATGCAGTAGGCCTACATATTCCACATATTGTAGGGTTCTGTATTAGCCTATGTGGAATGTTCTGTTTTTGTTTTTTATTTTTTGGTTTTTAATAATCGTTCTGTTTTTAATTTCTATAACTCAAAATTTCTGTTACTCGAATCATTTTCCCCATCCTTTGAGGATTCGAGTTATAGAAGTTCAAGTGTAATAAAATTGACATTTATTTAGGTATCTCCTTGATAGGTAACAATCATCAGGATACATCACGATATCCATATTTCATACACAAAATATATATATAGCGTCTGTATTAATGTAGATTTTATAAAAAGCAAACATTAATCATCATTCAAAAATAAAGAAGGTTAGTGAAATTATTGTATTAATTCATTATATGAAATAGAAATTAATCATCATGTTTATATTTGTTTGTACTTATTTTCAATCAGGATACTTTTATCTATAGAGATACATAATTTGTTTATATTACATAATAGTATGTTCCCGTGAATCACGTACTATCGTAACTCAACAATTTATACATTATTGATAAAAATCAATAACTTACATTAATATCATATAAATATTTTAAGGAATAATTACGGTTTTATTGTAAAGAATTGCTGAAATGTAGGATGGAGAACTTAACGCAAAACTTTAAACGGCTCTCCTAGAAAAACATAATTTTTGAGATACGACAGTTTGTGATGTAGCCGACAAAGTGAACTAAACGGGAAGAAAACAGGATAGGGAAGTTGGTGGGTAGCGCAATAAGGATGTAGCGGTCAATAAGCAGATCACGGACCTAATTTTGGGATAAATCTCGCAAGATAGAGCGGGGGTATGAATAGCGACGCACGGTTAGATAACTATATGATCCGGTAGTTAGCAACATTAACATATACAATAATAGAAGTTGAATTGTATTGTGATTTCTCACCAAACAGTTCATTCTTAAAACATAGCCTTTATTTAACTTTCAATAGATCATTTCTTACAACGATAATAAAATTATACAGTTCTATTAATGGTCTGTTTCCACCACCAAAATTGTTGTTCTTTGTTACATGATTTCTATCATAGATATTTTCTCTTTAATTATTTGTCAGTAATAATTCTTCTTGAAATCTGTATAGTCCTGTTGCACTAGGTATTTGTGATAAACAAGTATTTCGTGTTTTACTGTTTTCATTTTTTTATAGATTTTCTGTAATGAATAAGCAAAACATTGAATGTATTAATAATGAAATAAATATTTTTTTTTATTTGATTTAATAATGCATACACCATGTGTACAAGAATAACACTTGAGGGGACCTGTATACATTTTAGTTTGGTGCCTAGATACATGTTAAAATAAGATTTACGTATGTCCTTTTTTCTCAAAACCATTGAAGCTAGCCTATTAATAAAACTTTTACTTCTCAGTACATGTAATTTTGTTGCGGTAGTAAACTTATCCCTTTTTTTTGTTAAGTAATGTTTGAAGTATAAAAAAGTTGAAAATGTTTAAAAAGTGTATTTTATCGATATTATGTAGATATGCAATCTAATTTGTGACAGGTTTTAAAATAATTTTACTACATTAATTTAGATTAGATGTACAAAATTTTAACTTCATATCCCCAGTGGTTTCTGTAACAGTCATTTATTAGAAAAAAATGAATTCGCGGAAACCTTGTGTCAGTTTTAAGCTTCAACAAAAATCATTTAAAAATTTTGGGGTAACTGCAATATTCAGTTGCAAAACAAAATAGTCATACCTTTCTATAATAAAAATTCTATTCAAAAATATAACAAAAAATTATGGTAAAAGTTTCATTATTAATTATATTTATTTGTGCAACAGTAACTTAAAAAAAAAAACTGTAAAATAATTATTAGCTATTGTAAAATATAAATGATATATCACTGTTATAGGGGAAAAAATGTAGAATATTTTAGGTTAAAAATAAAAACTTGTTTTTACCAAGCTTCTGGTTACAGGCCCCTTAAACTTTATGTGCAGAATTACTGACTTTTGAAGATTGTTCATACAAAAACTTGTTCTTATAACATTTTGCAGCTCTTTTGGTGTTGATTTAATTATATTTAATTATCAATGTATTGTTTTTTTATTTGTTTTATAATTAGAATATCCAAAATTTTGAGTGGATTGAAATCCTTTAGTTTAATAATAATGCACACACTACTGTTAAATTAGAATGTGTAAATCAGACTATTAGTTTTTAATGTATTAGTTATTTAAGTATATTGTATGGTGTAGGATTTTCTAAGGTGACTGGAGTGGTAATAAATTGAATAATATAGCGCACCATTCAGGTAAATCATAAAACTTAATGTTACTGAGATTTGTGGGTTGGACTCCATAACATTGGATTTTTTGTCCGACTGTATTTTACATAACCATAATATTTTTGTGATATTCCTTTGCAGTTTTATGTTTTATTTATTACATTTAAAGTTGCTTTTTTTGCTGAAATTATTGTTACAATCATTAAAATATTTTGTGAAGTGTTAATGAAGAAACTACATAATATAGTATTTATTTGTGATTTTTATTGTATTAAATTTTTATAATATTGTAATTACATTAAATATGAAAACTGTTTATAGTGTATTATTACTATTTTTTTTATTTTTTTTTTTTATTTATTTATTTAACGACGCATCAACATCAAAGTCATTAGCGACGACGTTGGGGGTAACTGTGTGTAATGAGGATGAAATGATTTTTTGTATAGTATGAAAATATGCCATGCCTGAGTGGGATTCGAACCCAGGACCGCATGATGAGAGGCGAGCACGTTACCAACTGCGCCAATGCGGCCGGCATTACTATTTTTTGTTTCTAAATGTTACTTCAATTTAGTGGTTCTTCGTAAGTGTTATAGGCTTAGTCTGGGATAAGAATTTCAGATGCATTGTAAAAGAGTTATGTGTAATGCATACTTGTGCCAATTTTGACATACACAGCAGAGACATGGACAGGTGGAAGGAAGGTAGAAGGGTAGAATTCAGGTAGCAAAAGTGAAGTTTTAGCGGAGTATGATAAGAAAGACAAGAAGAAACAGAATAAGAAATTATATTGTTAGGAACAATTGGGGCTGGACAGCTTTGTAAGTTAAAACACTTATCAAGCTCCATATGGTAGCTTTAAAGCTATGATGGTTTGATCTTGCCAGTAGGATTGAGGAGGTTAGACTCCTCAATGCTATACTTAGGAGATGGAGGGAAAAAGACCTACAGGCAGACCAAGAGTGAAGGAGGAGATATGCTTCAGTGTTAATGAGGAGTTGTGCCGGGCTCAACCCGAGCAAACTTGGAAGAACATTAAAGAGGATGATGATATTACCTTAATTCAGAATGATTGTAAATGATAAGGTGAATTTAAAGTGGAACAGAATGGAGTGTTGAGTAATAAGAGAGACATTCAATAATTAATGAGACCTTGGAACACCGTTAATAATCAGCTAGCTGTTTGATTATAATAAATATAAACATAACCTCTTGTCCATGTATCAGTATCAGCTGTCCTTCCAACTTATATGCCGGAAGATTTTTTTTATGCTGTAAAACGGTAAAAATTTACACAAGAATGGTTAAAACTGTAAAATGAAGAGAGTTTTAATCTCAATAGTGTAAAAGTGTTTAAAAATTGTAAGAATTTTTAAGTTCGAGTTAAGTAATTTTCCTTCTGTGGATGTTTAAATATTTGCTATGATCTTTAAGCTATATGAGCAATATATCTGCCACTAATTCTCCAATTTTATGTGCAATTACCAAAAATTACTATACAGAACTTAAACTGTTTAGTACACTGATGATCTATGCAGATTTATGTTAAAAAATTGAATTTTTCTTTTGTGTTTTGTTGAAGTCGGTTCAAGCACACAATGCTTTCCTTGTTGCATATCATAAGAGTTTACTGTTAACCTGAAATTTGGCAATTTGGTCACTTTGATGCAGTTCGTTTTTCAAAGTAAAATTATTATAAAACTATTGGTTTTGTTGCATTACCTGGTTTCATTGTGCATTTGTCCTTCTAAATTTTGTGGGGTATTTAGAGCATCTTGTGCTCCTGCTAAATGATTAGGGTTATTTGCAGCATGTTGTGATGCTAATGCAGTGAGAGGTGGTTTATAAGTTAATAATGATAATGTTAAACAGATTAGTCCCACAGATCGTACACATATTCCCATTATAAACAATCCTCTGAAAAGAAATCAGCGCAAAAATTTATTATATAATGTATTAGTAGTTAATTTTACGCTTATAGCATTATAAATAAATAATAAAATTAGACTATATTGTCACGTAAAATAATATATGAGTAAATTATAATATAGCATATGAAATTTGGGGCATGTATTACGAAGATTATACTACTGCACAGTTTTCAAAATCAAGCTGACCACACATTTGCTTGGAGTGGTCAAGGGAAACTGTGCGAAACCATGACACCTGTATACAGTGACTTTAAAAGGTACCACCTAACTCTAGAAAGTAATTATATAGCTAAAAATCTGGTGTAAAACACTCACACAACATTCTCTTGCCTATGAAAATGTGAAAACAATATATATAACCTAATATTAGAAATAAACAAACCCTCAACAAACATAACCTAATTTTAATCATGAGTGAAAGATGCAAAATGAAAATCAACCTCAGTTTGGCTTGAAACGGAAAATTACTCTTTCATGCTAAACTAGGTTCTGTAGAAAGAAATGCTTTAAATAACAGTTGTAGATCCTTTAATTACCTGTAAATTTGATATTACATACTTTTTGGCATAAAACTCATACTAAGGCTGAAATCTTTAAAAAAATCAATATTTTTACACATTTTTGTGAAAAAAAACAGAAAATTGCTAATGAACACTAAACGAAGCATTGTACAACAAAATGTTTGAATTAAAAGTTGTAGAATTTTCAGTTTTCTACAACTTTTATTACATTCATTTTTGGGCTAAAATGCAAATTTAAGTTGCAATCTTAAAAAAAAAATTTTAAAAGAAAACTGCCTCCCCAAGAATTTTAGCAGACATGGCGCCTACCCTATCTTGTAGAGCATAAAAAAATAAGTAAATGAGGCAATTTTTAAAAACATAGGAGCTGTTTTTGAGAAAATCACAAAAAAGTGAAAAATGACAAGAATAAACTATTACTTCTGGTTGATAGATTTTGATTAAAATGTTTATGTTGGGTCCTCTAGTGGTATCTTTACTCTATTTCAAAAAATTAACATGAAAATAATAATTTCCTTTCTATATATTCATATAGGCATGAGAAAGTAAAAATGTTTTAAATGTTCATATAAACATAGGTCCAAAAATGCTTAGTTAGCGAGTTATGGCTAGCAAAAAATTTCACTCGGAATTCAGTTACCCATTGAAATAAGGCCAACATAAATTTTTAAACATTTAAAAAAGTGGTCATATGGACTTCAATCTTAAACATTCAGTACAGTAGGTCCCACTACTGTAGCTCCAATAGTCTTACAGGCGATTACATAATACACAAAAACAACACTTCTAGGTTTAACATAAAATAACATTGTTAAATGATTAATTATATAATTTTATTTTATTCTATATTATTTTTAGAATTGATATAAAGTTAATCTGTCCATAACAGACAGGTGAAGTATCAAATTATTTACACTCAATCTGTTTGTTGCAGGGCTAAAATAAATAGTTCTGTTTCTTATCACATGTTCAGCCAATTAAATGACTGAATCATTTAAGAACAAAAGAGGTAGAGGTGTAAAAGACACTAGTCAGAGTTACCTCCTCTGAAAGTAATGAATTTCACTATACAGCCAGACCCTGTGGTGAGTGAAGTGAAGGTGTCATTTGCAGAGTAGAAAATATGTGCTTTACAGAGGGCCTGGCATGCTGATAAGCATACTTTTCCATTCAGTGAGGAAGGCAAAGGTAAACCACCTCCCTCCTCGTTTTACTTAGTAAAACTTCTACAGGTTCAAACTAGCCTTTTGGCTGATGACCTAAACAACAACCTAAACTTAATGTGCTACTATCGCCAACCTATAAAAAAATTATCTCATTAAAGTCAGTTTTAATTCCTAACAATTTAGTCTGGTTTTGTTATAATTAAAATTTGAATTTCAGTATCTTGTATTTAATTTAACTTACATCAATTCTTGTAGAATTAAGTTTTCTTTGTGGTAAGCTAAAATCATTAATGACTAAATTAAGCATTAAACATTATTTTTTGTTAAACCTGAAAAAAGTGTTATTTTCATCACCCCCTGAACCCAAAAAACATGTTTTTAGCGATTGGTCTGTGTGTGTGTGAACAGAATATCTCAAGAACGGAACATCGTACAAACTTGAAACTTGACACTTAAGTTAGGTACAACTACCGGACCCGACATGAACATTTTCATCAAAATCAATCAACCGGAAGTAGTAGTTTATTCATGTAATTTTTCACTTTTTTGAGATTTTCTGAAAAACTGGTCCTACGGCTTTTTTTAAATCGCCTGGTTTGCTAAATTTTTTATGCTCTACAAGAAAGGGTAGGTGCCATGTTTGCTGATATTTTTGGTGAGGCTGTTTTCACGTAAAAAATTGTTTTTTTTAAGATTGTGACTTAAATATGCATTTTAGCCCAAAAATGAATATAAAAAAAATTTATAGAAAAATTAAAAATTTTACAACGTTTATTTTAAACATTTTTTTTGTATAACGCTTAGTTTAGCGGTAATTAGCAATTTTCTGTTTTTTTTCACGGAAACGTGTGAAAAATTGATATTTTTTAAGATTTTGGTCTTAGTATGCATTTTACAACAAAAGTGTAACTAAATTTATAGTAAATTAGAAATCTACAATCTTTATTTAAAGAATTTTTCTCTGCAGAGCCTAGTTTAGCGTGAAAGAGTGATTTTCCATATTTTTAAGCCAAACTGAGGTCGATTTTCATTTTGTATCTTTCACTCATGATTAAGAAGGTTATGTTTTTTTGAGGTTAGTTTTTTGTTTATTTCTAATGTTTTATTACTAATGTTAGGTTATATTGGTCGTTATTTTCAATGGCAAGAGAAAGTTGTGTGAGTGTTTCACACCAGATTTTTTTATTATGATTTACTTCATGAAATTTTTCACTTTTAAAAGGTCATCTTATTTGTTTCTTAGTATCAATTAACTATTTGGAAATAACAAAAACAATGGCATGTTGGTTGTTTGTCATGAATAGGATTAAAAATAAATAGGCTTCACACAAAATTAAATAGCTTCTCAATCGAATTCCCCTAAAAGCAGTGGAGACGGATTATCATGTCACGCATCGATCAAATTCCGAAATTAGGAGAAGAATTGGCGTTCAAGGAAATATCATGGATACCATATCCCGAAAGCAAATAAAATGGTTTAGACATTTGCAGAGGATGGAGGATGGTAGGTGGCCAAAGAGGATATGGGAGTATGCCAGCCGGTAGAAGGAGGGATAGGCCGGAAGTGATGTGGTTGGATGGAGTGTAGGAGGCAATGTCTTTGTGGTAGCTTGCTGATTGTGACTGGCAAGACAAAGGATATACAGCTGGGGCTGCAAATCTTCGCATGAATATATATATATATATTATTTTTATTTATTTTTGTTATTATTTCTATTTTTATTTTATCAAACATCCTATGTAGGATTATGTAGGACATCCTACATTATGTAGAAGTAGAATAAAAGTCTAAGCAAATGCTGAAGACACTGTACTGAAGAACTTCGTTAACGCAGATCAACTGGGGTCGGGGTCGATCTCGTATGATCATATATTAAATATAAAATAAAACACAATAAATACCAAATACATTATAATATACCTTTTTATTATTTATTGAGTCTAAATATATTTAAAATATGAAAAGAACTTATTACAATAATGAATAATTAAATTTTAGGACTCCATATGGGCCACTTTTTAAAATGCACAATATATTAACACTACCCTGTGTTTACATATATGAACTATTAATGCATGTTGTTTAGGTCATCAGCCAAAAGGCTAGTTTGAACCTGTAGAGGTTTTATTAAGTAAAAACGAGGAGTGAGGTGGTTTACCATTGCCTTCCTCACTGAGTGGTTAAGTACGCTTATCAGCATGCTGAGCCCTCTGTAAAGAACATATTTTCCACTCTGCAAATGACACTTTTGATTCATTCACCACAGGGTCTGGCTGTATAATGAAATTCATTACTTTCAGAGAAGATAACTCTGATTAGTGTCTTACACCTCTACCCTCTTCTGTTCTTAAATGATTCAGTCATTTAATTGGCTGATTAATGCATGTGCATAAAAATTTAGACATTTATAAAAGGGATAAGACGGATCATTATCACAATACTCAAAATTTGGACCTCTTAATTTATCCAATATACAGACTCAGACTCTATGAGAATAGCCCATATTATGGGTATTAAGCTTTATACAAAACTTAAAAGCATTCGAAAAGTTTCTTCCTTCTCGTTGTTTAAGAAACTCTTGAAATTTATTATTGGGGAAAGCGCATTATTCTGCAGTTTAGTATTGTTGTTTAGGTCTACAGCTGAAAGGCTGGTTTAAACCTCTAGAGGTTTTACGAAGTAAAAACGAGGGGTGAGGTGGTTTATTATTGCCTTCCCAGATCAGTATATAAATGACCTAAACCAGTGAGCATATAAACTGATTGTGATATGTCATATATTTATGTGGTATGTATTTTTAAATTTATTTATGCATTGACTGTAATTAGTGTTACTATATTTGTATCTTTGTATCATGTAATTTATTGTTTATGATTGTGACGAGTTATCTGTTTGAGCAGACATCCGCTAGAACCAAATGTTATGTGAAATAAATATATATATATAATATTATTATTGTTATAAAGGTTCTAAATCTATTCAAATTTCTTTAGGTTGATGTATATAAAATTACTTTTAAAAACTTGTTATTATTAAGTATTTAAGGATCATTTGTTTTCTAGTGATACTAGTATTCTCCTCACCTACTGAATAGATCGCTATCATATAACAAACATGCCCCTGGTTCTGCACATTTCTTCTCCCAGAACACGCAAGTTAGATCAAGGACATGTCCAAAAAGAAAAGGAGCAAATACGCCGCATAAACGAATCAGCATCCATTGAACTCCCATTGCAAGAGATTTCTGGCTTGCATTTACACACCTAAAAGATAACAAAGTTAATATTAGTGTAATTCAATTGAGCTTAGTGTTTGTTTTTGGTCAGTCTCTGAACTGGTTTGATGGTACAGTAAATGCTCTAATATCTACTAGTAGTACTTTTAAACCAAATAAGAAATTTTTTCTCCACAAAATTGAATCAAGTGGAAAATACACATCATTTCCTGTTGGCATGTATGCACGAAGGAGGATCAGAAAATAAGTTACACCTCCTTCTCTATAAAACTAGCACATATTTGTAAAATATAATTTTTATTGAACAAAATAATTATAAACATAATCTAATTTTCAACATAATTACCAAGTTTTTCTAAACACTTTTATATCTTTTGACAGGTTTTTCTCCCACTCTCATCAAAATTTTTTCTATTTTTATGAAGAATTGCCTTCTTTAGTTCACCATCCCTTTAGCGAAACACTTTCCTCCCAGGTCTTGCTTGAGAAGACCACAGGTGGTATAGATGGGAGCTCACTTGATTGCTAGCGTAAGGAATTTGGGTGGAGAGGATTGATAGTATGATTCCCCTCCTCCTATAACCTAGTAGTAGTAATAATACCATTAGTACATGCTGTTCTAAAAATATTAGTCACAAACCATTTCAAATTACTGTAGTACCAAAATATTTTATTAGATTTTAAACTAATAATATTCTAAAATATTTCATTAATATACCAAAAATTTACTACAATAGCCTAATAAAGTAAAAAATGTATTAGTTTTTAATATTTTATTACCGAGTGTTATATTTTATATCAGTTTGTTTATAAATAGGCCGCGTATAACAATATGAGATTACATACAACTAGACTAACAACTTCACGAGCCGCGAGCGTAATTAACACCACTATAGTGAACAGTCTCAACTGACAAACATGAAGAGTAAATATTTTCAGAATGTACAGTACACACATCGCCATGTGGATTTAAAGCAACCGTTGCTATGACAACATCACGTCTCACTGTCGCCAGTCCCCCTTGCCCTTCATCCCGCACTAGCAAACAAGTCAGCTCCCAACTGTAGTCACATGTTGCTACGTCTGGCCTGTATAGTGGATGAGGCCTCACTTCCCACTTAAATGTTTTCTATAACTTCTTTGTCACATGAGTTGAATGTGGAGTAGCATTGTGAAGAAAAACGACCCCATCGCTCAATCTTCCTGGTCTTTAATCTTTAATGGGTTTCTGTATTTTTTTAAAACCAAGCTGGTAATGAATTATTGCAAACACAGTATCATAACTGATATTAAGTTCACTGGCGATCTCTCTAATTTTAATGCGCCAGTTACTCAAAATCATCTCATTTATATGTTCTGCGTTAGCCATCATGCTAAATGCTAAACTAATCATGGGGCATGATATTGCATTCTCAACGTACACAATTAGGCAATAAATTTCAGAAAAATTGTAATTTTTGGCTTACAAAAATCGGACTACTGAACGCACTTCTATACTGGACAAAACTTTTAGAGGACTTGCCATATTGAATATGGCAAGTACTGATTGTTGTGCAGACTTGCTACTATGGGACGATGGAGACAACAAAATAACCAGTGCTGCCACCACAATACATAAATATATCCCTTTTAACTGAAGAACAAGGGTGTGACTTACTTTCTGATTGACCCTCGTAATATAGTTATGATTCTATTACAAAAATTATTTATTTTTTACTGACCTGTTAAAGCTGCTGTATCACTTGTTTTTACCTTTTCTTTGTACAATCCTACTTTCTACTTACATGTTTCGGTGGATCCACCACCATCAGAGTACATAAAATTGAAACTATTAAAAATTTTCATGTTGTATCTTCAGTCATTCATATAAAACGGTTTTATTAATTAACTTTAAATTCATTCATATTCTGTGCAGATAGTAGCAGCAGTCAATATTATTTAATCATCTTTAAATTTAAACTCATTTAAAATCTCTTGCTTCTGTTTAGTTAAATGTTTGTATAAATATGGAACATCTCAAATTTTTAATTTCATTTTTGTTTTTTATTACATGTTTCTACTATGATGTTTATCTATTGTACTAAACTTAGTTTTATTTTTTTTTATAGATTTGTGTAATTTGATATGATGTAAACATAAATTTCCAATATCCAGAGAATTTTGATAACCAACAACTCCTTATGCCAGATATCCAAACAGATCTTATGCCAGATATCAGAACATTTACTGTTCAACATTACTTCCTCATTTCCCACTTTTACTTACAGAAATCTGCAGCTATAAAAAAGATTTGATGCTACAGCTGGAATTCAACCATTATTTAAGGGACATCGTTTGATTTTACCAAACTAAGGAAAAATCTTCAGATTGTTACCACCATTTTAAGGAGGAAACTTTGCACATGTATATTCGTTTTAAACCCTAAAGATTGATATCTTCTTTATTTTTTCCATTAACCTTGAAATTTCCCAGTAACTTAAATGTTTATAATGCAAAATATAAAGATTTTTTTGATTATTTGGTGAAGTTTTGACCCAAACTATTTTATAGCATCATGATCAGATTGAAATAATAATTTTATGTTGTAGTAGCTCCCTATTGGGATGTTACCTGAGAGTTGCTGAAATTCCTGGTACTACTGCCGTAAAAACAGAAAATAATGCTAAAGTGATTATGGAAATAAAAATAGGAAGAGTGTTGCAGTATTTCACGCACGTTTTGCTTGTAGCTTGATACTTAACATCTGATGTCTCCATAATGCATGAACAGTTATCTAAAGCCTGGAAAAAGGTAAATTAGAAAATATGTACAAAATAATACAACAAATATTAATTAAGATATATGGTATATCATTATCATCCTCTTTAGCCCTCTTCAACGTTTTCGTGGGTTGTACTTGAAACAATTTCTCTCTATCACTGAACCATCTCTATTCCATTGCTCTCTTGGCATCGCATCTTTTCCCCATTCATCCATAACTGAACCCATTCACTTCACTCTGGTTTCTGCCCCTTGGTCTTTTTCCCTTCATCTCTAAGTTCAGCATCCTTTCCGGCAGTCTACCCTCCTCCATCCTAATGACATGACCAAACCACCATAGTGTTCATCTCTCCGACCTTCCATAACAGGCAGTCCATTTCCAGTTTTTCCCTAATTACATCATTTCTTATACTTGCTCTTGTCTTTTTCAGAATACTCCTTTTGAACTTTATTTCTGCCTGAATTCTTCTCTCTGGTCCATGTCTCGACTGCACAAGTCAAAATTGGCAGAAAGCATGCATTATATGTAACTTTTTTTTCAATGTTAGGAACTTCTTGATATCAGACCAAGCCTCTCACTTTAAAAGAAACCACATGTCTTGTGTACCCTTTTACGTAACTGTTGTTCCAATTTTTCATCTGATGAGAAAACAGTTCCTAAATAAATGACTTCTTCAACTTCCTCCAGCACCTTACCATTTAGCCGTATTCCAATCTTCCTACCTTACCTTCTCACATCTCTTGTGTAATAGCACTTAACTTTTTTCTTCACTGAATAAAAAACCGCATTTTACAATCTCTTTGTTCCAAAAATTCAGTGCCCTTTCCACCTCCTCCTTAGTCTTTCCCCATTTAACCAGTTCATCTGCAAACAACAAGCTTCCAATAATTGCCTAGGTCTTCTTTTTCATGCTCTTATGTATTCTATCCATTGTTATTGGCTTCTACGCCGGGGTCCCGCGTTCAATTCCCGGTCAGGTCTGGCATTTTTTCATCAGTCATTTTTGTATATCATCATTCTCCACAGTCTGCATTAGCAGAAAATGCAAAATAGTCATAAAACATTGGATTTATGAGCAGGAAAGGGATAATACAGTTCCCTGCTGCAGACCACTGTGATCAACCCACACAGCTTCTACTTGCCTCACAAATACCCTTTACCACCTGCAACATCTACTTTCCTACAACCCTCTCCACAAGTTCACTCCATACCTCTTCTATTTATGCTATCGTATGCTTTTATTATATCTAAAAATAACATGACCAATCTTTTGTTGAGCTCCCTGTTCTATTCACAAACTTAACTCAATGTAAATATTGCATCTGTTGTTGCTCTCCCAAGTCTAAAGCCCATTCACTCCTCTTCTAGATTGTAAATGTTTGAGCAGAGCTGGGAGTCCAAACACTGAATGCCAAAATCAGTATTTACAGAAGGATATGGAGGGATCATGTTTATTGAAAGTAAACAGAAAGAATCCCTCTTGAAGTAGTAAAGTACAGACTTCGAAGGATATTTGTGGGTAGACCTTGGAGGAGATAGTCTAGGTAGCTTTTGTGATTGCTGTCGACCTGACAGCCTTGTTTCCCTGTCCATGGTGGAAGAAAAACAACAAATTGATATTAATATACCAGAGTTATTAAAAGGGTTGTTCAACACTCTTTTAGTTCATCCTCGAAAAGATTTTAAGTTTTAGGAATTTTAATGTTAAAAAACAATCAATTTTACTGACTATATTAAACTACAACCACACTAACTACTTAGAATATTAACTACAACTGTTATTTCATAATAAAAAATAGGTTGTTAAACTTTTTTTTAAATTAAATTTGTTATAAATTTTATACAGATTAAATTTTCCTCAAGATCTCCACCAATATCAGTGTATCCAAAAATTTAAGATAAAATACAGAATCTATGAGTTTATCTGAAATTGAGTGATTACTTCATGAACTAAGAGTTTTAAGAATAAAATTTCACCAATGATTTTCATAGCTATCTCAAAATATAATTCTTAAACAATTATTTAAAAAATGTAACTTTGTTACCTTTAAGGGATGAAATTATTTTATTCTCTTTAAAACTAAGTACCAAGACATAGTGTACGTGTAATTTCAGATATTTTGTGTTTTAAGGTTTTCTTGTTTATTAATTGGAATGGAAAACCAGTAGTTGAGTGTGTAAGTAAATTATTTCCAAGTTATAAATTTGGGAACTTTATCTAAATCAATCTTTTTACTTTCTCTTGCTTATATGAATATATAGGAAGGAAAGTGTTGTTTGTATGTCAATTTTTCGAAATAGAGTTTTCACCGGATCTACACATTTTCAGACCCCCTTAACCCGAAAAACATGGTTTTAGCGATTGGTCTGTGTGTGTGTGTGTGTGTGCGTGCGTGCGTGCGTACGTGCGTGTGTGTGCGTGTGCGTGTGTGTGTGTGTGTGTATGTGTATGTGAACAAAATATATCAAGAATGGAACACTGTATGAAGTTGACTCTTGAAACTTAAGTTAGATACCACTAAAGGACTCGTCATTAACATTTTCGTCAAAATCGGTCAACCTGAAGTATTAATTTATTCGTGTCATTTTTCACTTTTTTGCGATTTTGTCAGAAATGGCTCCTACGTTTTTTTTAAAAATTGCCTTGTTTACTGTTTTTTATACTCTACAAGAAAGGGTAGGTGCCATGTCTGCTGAAATTCTTGGAGGCTGTGCTCTCTTAGAAAAAATGGTTTTTTTAAGATTGCGGCTTTAACATGCATTTTAGCACAAAAAAGTATAATAAAAGTTGTAGAGAATTTAAAAACCGATAACTTTTATTTTTAACATGTCTTTGTATAATGCTTAGTTTAGCGGTAATTAGTAATTTTCTGTTTCTGTTTCATGAAAACTGTAAAAAAATCGATTTTTTAAGATTTCAGCCTTATTCAAGTTTCAAGTATGCATTTTATGACAAAAGTGTACAATATAATCAAATTTATAGGAAATTAAAGATCAACTTTTATTTTGAGCATTTTTCTCTACAGTACCTAGTTTAGCATGAAAGAGTGATCGGTATTTTAAGCCAAACTGAGGTTGATTTTCATTTTGCATCGTTCACTCATGATTATTAATAAGGTTATGTTTTTGAGGTTAGTTTGTTTGTTTATTTCTAGTGTTCTATTACTATTGTTAGGTTATATTGTTCATTTTCCATTGGCAAGAGAAAGTTGTGTGAGTGTTTCACAACACATTTTTATTACTTATGATATCCAAGAAGTCCTTAAATATTATTATTGAATATAGACTATTAATTGAGTAATTTATATAGTTGTTAGGCTTACTAAAAATAAATTTAAATTACATAAAATCCTTTAAAATAAGTAATTTCAGTACAACCAGCGTAACATCCAGAGTAGTAAATTAATCCATCAATCCCACACACAGGACTATACAGTTCTTCATGGCAGTTACAAAGTTTATTACATTCACTCTCTAAATTCACTTCTGTTGAACTACTGTAAAAAAAATTACAGATTAGTTGAAAGGTTACAAATTGCTTCTTTATCAAAATATTTTAAACTACGAGGGCCGCTCAATAGTCTTTAGAAAAAGATAGAAAACCAAATTATTACTTATTATACAAATTATTACATTACTTCTGTCTTTTCTGACAGAAAATCTGTCTTTTCTGTCTTTTATCTGACTATTTGGTTTGCGATTCTATCTTTGGGTGTTCTGATTATATGTCCAAAGAAGGATATTTTTTCCTCATAGTTTCTCTTACCGATTCGGTCTCCTGGTAGACCTGCTCATTTGGTAGTAATCTCCATTCTTCATCTACTTGGTGTCTCTTTCCGAAGCAGGTTGTAAAGATCCTCTTTTCAAGTTTTTGGATTTTATCTATTATGTTTTCCTGGTTTAATTTGAATTAAACCAACTAACTAACCAAACTACCGAAAATTACTGAATCAACAGAAATATTTTCTCTTTTTACCTGTCCAATCTAATATGTAGCTGAATCATTAGATAAATGTATGATTGAATTGTTTCTTTTTGAATTATGAACCCCATATGTATTTTGATCTTGTCTGATACAGAATTAAACAGTAAATGCATTCCATGTATAGTGATATTGAAGAAGGCTGTAGTAGACTCATTTACTTATTTTGTATGCTCTTGAAGTTCCTTTTGGCTGATGAAGAATTAATATTATATTTTCATTATTTATGCATAGATCAGTTTGATAACTTCTCTGAAGTGTACTGATAGAGATCATAAATATGAGTGTAAGTCAATTATTATCCGCAATGTAGTTATAAAATTTTATTGTAATCAAATAGGAAACTTACAAGTACATAATTTTTGAACATAGTCCCCTTGCTTTTCAATGCACTTGGTCCATCGTTGTTCAAGTTTCCTGATGCCCTCATAAAATAAGGTTTTTGGTTGAGATGCGAGCCAGGAATGCACAACTTCTTTCAATGCTTCGTCCGAGGTAAATTGACGGCCCCTGAATGCCTCTATTGCCTAATACCCAAGTATGTCGTGAATGATTTCGTTGGCAGAACCGTGGCTAATTTGCAGACGATGTGCCACTTCGTCAATAGTTACTCATCTGCCTAAGAGAATCATTTCATATAAACGCTCAACGTTTTCTTCATTTACGGCGGTAAACGGTCGTCCGGCTACTTCATCGTGCGTAACACTTGTGCGACCATTTTTGAATTTTTCAATTCATTCGTAGACACCCTATTGTGGCAAGACACTGTTCCTGTACTGTACTGAAAGTCTTCTATGAATTTTAGCCCCTGATACACCTTCTGACCACAAAAAACGGATCACTTCTTAGTTGCAAATAGAAAGCGGAGCAGCCACGATTAACAGCACGACAGCGACAACGAAACTAACATAGCAGCTTGAAACTTGCATTCATATAACCACAAACAAACAAAGCATGTGTCAACACAAAACGACAGTACTGCCAACATAAACAAAAATATAACTAACTTGCGGATAATAATTGACTTACCCTCGTATGTATGTACGACACTAAAATATTACCTATTTGATATTTAGACTCAAAATAAGAACTAATGAGTAATTATAACTTGTACAAAAAATACTGTGTTATACATATGGCGATTACCTATCAGAATATGGCACACTCAATCCAGCAATTGCCCTTTCATTACAATGAAGAAATAAAGCAAACATACAACAAGTAGACAGAAAGCAGCAACAAATGCAAAACTTAATAGTTCTAGAACAGTTTAGGTCAAATCGATTCAATACCATTCCTCCTGTTAGAAGACCAATTACTCCCCCACATACAACAGCTGAGCCTGAAAAGATTATTGTATTACTGGAATTTTTAAAAAAATAATAAAACTACCGAATTAGACTTCATACATTAGGATCCTTGTGATGTAGCTTATGAGAGAGTACTCGTCTAATTACCACTGATCAGAATACAATAACTTTTGCATTTTAGCTTTTATTGTTTGTCGCTGGGAACATTTTTATAATTATTTATTTTGGTAATGAAGCGATCAAGTATATGGTTGTTTAAAATAAAATTGAGTTCACTAAATTGCTGTACTTGGAGCAAATATTTTGCCATTTGAAGGCTTACTCCTCTCTGCCATCCAAAATGGCTATGTTAATGAAAAATTCTGAGAGGGCTGAATATTGCAGTTAAAAAAATTATAAATTGAAGAGTTTCGAGAATGAAGGTGATATGCAACAAAAATATTGTTAATGCAATTTGAATTTTTAAGGTTTCTGTCTTTTTGTGAATAGTCTGATTTCTTTCATTGTGATACCTACACGTTAGCCCTTCATAAAAATGTATACTATGAAGTTAAAAGTTTGTTAAACTTTACTACTTAATAAAACTTTTCTTATGAATGTAATACCTTCATCCACTAGAAATCTGTATTGCATGATGTATCCTCTGAGAATGAATGAACAGTAGGCTACCTAATCCAATAATACTGGGTGGCCCATAAAAATGTCAGTTTCCCCATGGAATAGGGTATTTTGTGCCAATAAGTTTGTAATATTTTTAAGTTAGCAGCAACCGCGTATTGTTGTCCGTTACAGTGAGATGAGTCTCCAAGCCATATCATCCATCTTTACTCAAAATTTTTCACTAAGGTGATCCCAATAGACGATTGGAATTCTGTGAGACAGTTGCTATCCATACAGAAGCCGATCCAAATTTCTTGCCATCAATTTTGTGGTGTGTTGAGGTATGTTTCAAACTCAATGAATGTGTTAATCAATGTTACTGCGTGTACTTGTCGGATGCAAATCCTCATAAGGTAATCCAAGAAGTGCTTAATGTGCCTGATGTTATGGTATGGGGAGAAATTTTGAGTACTGCATTGATAGATCCTTATTTTTTTGAGGGAAATTTTAACAGGTGCTGCTGGAACTAGTCTTTCCGGAACTTGAAAACAATCTTGTTTACAATTTTCAATTGCACATCTGGGAACAAGATGGAGCCCTAGCATATTTCGGTATCAAAGTTCAAGAGCTTTTGAATTCCAAATTTAATGAGTGGATTGGTTGCTGTGGTACAATAAATTGCCTTGTGCGCTCACCAGACTTAACCCCATGTGATTTTCACTGAGAGGTATTTTGAAGGATTGGCGTTTTCTTCAAAACCACAAAACTTAGCCAAACTAAAAAGCATAATAGAAAATGCATTTGACACAGTCAATGAAGATAAATTATTATTGTTGAAAATTTGTTTATCAGTTTTAAGTCGTTGTATGCAGTGTATAGACACTAATGGTGGATGTTTTGAACAACCGCTATAACAATGTATTAAAGATATTGTGAACGTACAGTTCAAATAATAAATTTGTTTTCTTCCCTGTAGGTTTCTTATTCCATTAACTTGTAACGCCTTCATTTTTACTTCTTTCGTATGAGGGGAAACTGACATATGGGCCACCAGTACAAGACAAAGTTTTTCATAAGAGATTTTTAAAAAATGCTGAATAACACCTTTCAACTAATTTTAATATTTATTAACTTTTATTATAAAGATTCATGTTTATTTTTACTGTTAACTGTCATTTCAAAAATACATCTTGTATTCTGGTGAAAGAAGAAGTAAGCGATCTTAACATTCTTATTCACATTATAAAATTAAGCGGGGCATATCCCATTTATTCATGAGTGTTTCATTCAACTATAGAACAATATCAATTGCCAAGTCAATAGACACGTTTTGGCATATACATATACATTTTTATGACACACATTCACTTTCTGATAGTATGCTTCCAAAAAACAATGAATAATTTACCAATTATTTTTGTTTTGGGATAAATATTTGTGAACAGCATTCTGCTCAATATGTGCAAAGTAATGTTGTATGTATTAATGCAATTTATGTGCATTACGCCAAGCACTAGTGATTTTGTCGTGCGGCAGAAAAATTGCAGAAAATAAACATGGAGTTTTAAATTACAGTGCAAACACATCCCAACAAAAAATCACTGTGATTTCTATAGTGATCGCACTTTAACTTTAAACTGCACGTTTTTTTTGTCACGCGATAAAATTGCTAGTAGTTGCCCAGCCATAAGGAGAAGTTTGAAATCATCAACTATAACTGATGTGGTGGGATAGGCAAGGAAGGGTAGTGGTACAGCAAGTAGAAGCGTTAAGTCTTTATTATTATGGTTCTGACTATATAGCATTCTAAATCATCTACAAAAATAATACACCTTCATTAATCACAAAAACTTAGATTTGAAAAATGTTACATTGCACCTTCATCCACTCAGCTCTTCAATTATAAATTAAATTACAAAAATACAGACTAAGCATAGTTAATTAGTGTCCTGTATCTGTAGTGAAACTTAAAATTATACTAGTGGACCCGTGTCTATAAATTTGCACAGTGAATATTGAAGTGGAATTATTACTCTATATATTCGTATTTAAATTACATTTTTGCTTTGAGAACCTTTAATATTGGCCCGAATTTATGTGATCTAATTAATTGTAAAACTTCATTATAAACAATATTAATAGTCGGATTTCCTTCTGGAACAATTTGGACTCTAATGCCTTCAAATGATCGGGCTTGCAGTAATGCCACATATAGTTGTCCATGGCTAAATACAGTTTGTGGAAGGTACAGGCCAACTTTGTCCTTGGGCCTTGTTTATAGTTATGCAGAAGACAACTCTTACAGGAAATTGCCTTTTTTTAAAATAAAAGGGCAGTGTTGTATCAGACAGAGTTAAATTTATTCGAGGAAGTAATATAATTTATCCTCTTCCTTCACCAGTTATGACCTCCAGTTCAAGACAATTTTTGTACATATTATGCACCACCAAGCTAGTTCCATTCATTAGTCCTGAAGAAATATCATCATCATTAAAAATACGAACATCACAATGACCTCTTTTGTAGTGAACAGAAAATGCAAATTTGCGTTCCAGATCCACAGGTGGAAATAATATTCAGATTTCTAGAATATATCCTGAACTGGCAATGAGGAAATACTTTTGAAGCAGATCTAATTTCAACATCACCAGCAAATCTCTGTTGACATAAGGTAATTTAAACTGATTGACATCAGTATTTAAAATTTTTTAAGAAGGGTCTCTACAATTGGAAATTTGGTAGCCACTCAAATGGTTAATTAACTCTTCAACAGTTTTAAGCCTATGATCTGTGTCAGTGTTATTTGTGAAAAACTATAAACATCTAAATAAACAATTACTGTCACCAGTTACTGACTTCACGGTTATAGCCATAATGAACAGAAATAGTAATAAAAATTTAATCTATCTGTATATTTAAAATTCATACGATAGGAGCAGTATGGTAAAATATATGAGCAGCTATTTTCGGGCCTGTGCACTAGATCCATATTAAATTATACGTTATTTATAACAACCATAGTACATGTACTTAGTTATTGAAAATCTATATATTTATAGTATTTAGTTATTGAAAATCCAGTCTTGGGTTTCAAACTTCTATTATTAAATAAATGACTTAAGTTAACAACAAACTTCTTTCTCAGAAGAACAGTGAGTAACGACTGAAAAGCACAGGAGTATGATAGTTTCGTCCTGAAAAGAATGGTTTTAAACTAAATCTTTAAGTAAAACATCGTTAACACAATGTCTAATACCAACTGAGTATGTTATCAGATGACGAAGAGAGATGTCGCATAGTATCCTGTATGCTTATGGAATATGGAGGACGTAAATGTGGGAGAACTGCATGACATTGTATTACTGCTTTACATTGTAAAGGAAATTTACTCTTTTTCATTTTGTAAAATTAACTCACTTCAGCATCAATTTCAAGTTTAGAATTTTTTGGAAAATCTGGAAAGAATACTCTATAAACCATATAAAAATGATAAAAATCCATTGGGTAGAACTCTGTACTTAGGAGTTCTTCTTCTTTACAACCAGGGCGTTCAGGCTTCTGCAGCCCCTCCTCACCGCGACCTAAAAGATCTTTTGTGATTGCCCCTATTCCTTATTTATGCAAGACCCACACTTTCAATAAAGCGCAGGATCTGCCTAGGATCTAGTGCACTTACCTGAGAAGGTGTTAACACGTCCTTACCCATCAGCGCTCTTCTTTTGCAGCCAACCACTTTGCAACTGCATAAAATATGCTCAGCCTTCTCTTCTGCCTCATGACAGAATCTACACAGGCTCTCTTCAGCAACTCCTATCTTGGATAAATGATACCCAAGATTACAATGACCAGTCATCAGGCCCACTACCCTCCTCAAGTCCTGTCTTCCTAGTCTATTATATATCCCAGCCTTTCTGCTGGAATAGGCAATGAATTTCTTTGCCTGTTCACAGCCTGGCACCTTCTCCCAATAGGAGGTTTTAGCCTCCTCTTCCCAGGCCCTAACTATACCTCTATAATAGCCTTCACCAATTCCACAGAATGGCTCTGGGCCTATGAAGTGAGAGGCTGCACCTTTCTTTGCTAAGGGTACTTAGGAGTTAATAGAATTCCCATTTAAAATTCATTGGAAGCGATTTTACGTTATAAATATATAGTTTTTTACACAAATACCTATAAAAGGTGTGTTTGTAATTTTTCTACGTTTAGATTATAATATAGGCTAGTAGAGCCTTTTTAAATTTACATTATTTGATTACTTGAATCTACTAACCCATGACGACTGATGTTATTTGGTTACTTAGTTGGAATTGATTTTCCATAATTTTTGGCATAAATATAGACGTACTGTTAATAATTGCAGCATCACAACATCCTGCTAAAGTGAGAAATATAAATGTTGGATTTCGAAATAGAAAACATATTGCACGTGGTATATGTTTGACTGAGACAAATTCACTTACTACTCCTGCTGTATTGGCGTGCGATTCCGATTTTTTCCTCACTCGTATTGCAGGGGTTTCTAAAAATTGAAAAATGTATTTATTATTTCTCAGAATAAAAATATATTTTATTAAACACTATTTATTCTGAATATACTATAAATACTTTTTAAAAAGTTGCCTCCCAATGCGTTGCTTAAGAATGCTAGCTTAAGGCCGGTTTTTCACTTAATGATACGATACCGATACCGATAATCCAAAAAACAGGGCATCTGGAATGTATTGAAGTACATACAACAGTTTTACATTTTGTTTGCAACAAAAAATAGAAAACCAACAATTTTTAAATTTTGTGGTCCAAACATTGCACATGAGCACTTAAGAAGGTTAATGAAGGTATCTTTCTTGCAATTTCAAGTGTGTTTCTAGAGGAAACAATAACGAAAACTGATGAGCTACATCAAACCTAACATCTTTTAGGTGCCTACAGCCCTTTATAGGCCTTGGCTTCCTCAATAATTCTTCTCCAATCTTCTCTACTAGTTACTAGTGCTTTTCATTCTCTCACACCCATAAAATCCAAACCATATGTTACATTATCCATCCACCTTTTCATGGGATCCAAATCTTCTACTCTTGTACAGTTCTTCCTTTCGAATTACCTTAACCATCTTTGATGGCTCAACCTCTCAATAAGCACCACCCATCTCATTAACTTAATTAGGCTTTTATGAATTGGGCTATATTGTTGTTTTTAAAGAGAATATTCAATTCCTCACATCAATCAACCCAATCTTAGAAGATCTAAAATAAATCATTTGAAACACCTGTAAAATCGTTTTTAGTTCTTGAGTTGTTAAGTAACATTCATAAAAATTATTATTAAAAAATGAATTCAATGTTGTGCACCATATTCACATGGAATCAGTTATTTAACAACAGATATTGTAGGGATCCGAAATTAAACTTGTATATGAGTTAATTGTCCCCCTGAGTCAGCTGTTTCATAGCTGATGTCCAGAGACAAAGGTTCTGTGGTTCAACTCCTAGTAAACTTTTAACTTTTTTCAATGGTGACCAGTGTACTTTGATGTTTCGGGATCAATTAACGATACTCTTTCAGGAATGGTTGGCCTGAGCCTGTAACAAGACTACACCTTATTTATATGTCAAACATATCATCCTCATCTTATTGGGTGAAGGAGTTGTTTACTGTTCTTAATTGAACATATTGCAATATATAAACAATACAAAAAAGGATTAATAACAAGAAAAGTAGCCAAAATTAAGTTTAATGCACTGTGAAACATTGATTACCTGGTAATTCTGCTGGAAACCCATAATTAGGAATAGAAATTAGAAAAAATAAAATACTGGAAACAACAAATCCCAACCACCAAGCACCAACAAAATGTGTTCCATCTGGGTCATTTTGTGTCTGATCATAAAAACTGGAAAATTAATAATTTTTTTTAAATTTTGCACTTCATAACGAATAATTTATTTTTTAATAATAAGCATTTAATTTGGTCTTATACAAAAGTTTAGAAAGATATGAAAGAACCACAATAATGTTGGTAAGACTGACAATTAACTTTGAGGAATCTTGAAAAATACTACAAAGAGAACTAATGTTAGGTCTATGTAACCTACATAACTTGATGTAATTATTCCATGAAAGGTGACAATTTTTTGTAAACTAAATTCTGCGTAAAACTGTTGATTGCCATTTCATTCAATCTTATTTAGGCATATATATTGAACTTTTATTTTCTTCTTCTATTGACACTTCAAATGATGTTATATTTTTATAAGTTCATATATTTCAGTGTGACCTTAGTCACATCAGTTATGAACTGTTATTGCTTCACATTTGGCTGCAAAGTTCCTACAGGCTATGAAAATACTAAAAAAAACTGAGTCATCTTTAGAGATGTATCTTCGTTAAAAAATATTTAACCAAAATGTATGGGTAATCCAGGAATAAACAAAGGTCTCCGAGATGAACAGGTTGAGGTCATGCATGTTCTCCAGAGTGGACCATGTGAGAAATGAAGACATAAGGTAATGGACTGGTTCTCAGAATATCACACATAGTAGGTAGAACAGAAAACAGATAATTGGTATACAGACCAAAGAATGGCAAGAGACAGATGGCCTCTAAAAGCATTTTTCCCATCCAGAAAAAAAGAGGTTGCTCTCGGAAAACATAGATACAGGAAGTTGAAGAAGCTATGGTGGTGACCAATCTCAGGGAGGAAAACTGGAAAGACTAAAGACAAAGGACTGTAGGATTCAGTAAAATAGAGAAATCTGTAGCACCCTCATAAAAAGTAAGTGAGTAAGACCCACTCAAGCAAATAAGGAACAAAAAACAGCCAGAGACAAGAGATATTTTCTTATTACAAAAAATGGATTAAATTGACATAGGTAATTTCATAAAAAAATCTTTAACTATCTCTACACACATCACAATACTTATTTTAATAAATGGTTATGTAACATTAGTTTAACCTATAGACTAAGGACTACATTGCTTAGCCATCAACTCTTTGTGTCTGCAGAAGTGAGAGAAATGTTTCAGACTAGATGTCATCTAGTAATGTGTTAATCAACAAATGTTGACATGGTTTCGAAAACATTGACCATAAAACCGAGAGAAAACAAGTTTCTCTAATAGGTTTAAAGTAGCCTGCTGGTGAGTAGGCCAACTACTTTATTAATCCTGGATGAGCTATAAAAATTTTAATGCTTTAATCTGACATTGCTCAAGATATAACTGACATTTGTGTCGCACTTTTCAATGTCACCGAAAATTTTCTGCTGAGCTTCACAGTGAATAAGAAAACTAATTTTTCTAATTGAAATACTTGAGTGAGGCTTAGACATTGGTTTTACAAAAATATCATCGCACCAAAATAAAAACAATAACGCACTACTGTTAACCCTTGCTATTCAGTGTTAACTAAAAAATACTATTATTTAAATAGGCTATTAAATGTCATAAAATTTAAAACACGTTATACATGATACAAGTAATTTATAATTTACTATTAAAGCGTACGAGGGGTGTTCAAAAAGTTCCCAGAATGGTGGTTCAGCATGCTAATGTTATGAGTTGTAGCAATGCTTATAACTTCTACAATGCTAATCACCTTCGAAGAAGGACCCTTGCACACAAATACACTCGCTTCATCGGTCCTGCCATTGTTGAAAGCAGCGGCTTCTTTTGAAATCTGTTGGAGCTGAGTTGTCGCATTTGATTCGATGTCCATCTTTGGTCTGTGAGACAATGTTGTGAGCCACTTCGATGATTGCTGTTTCATCTTTGAGTCATAAGCGAACACCCAAGACTCATCACCAGTGACGATTTGTTGGAGGAACATACGGTCCTTCGAACTTGTCTCAAACAGCTCACCGGCGATTGTCATGCGACATTCCATATGATTTATGTTCAGTAGCCTCAGAACAAACTGACGCATTTCATCTTCAAATCATCACGTAAAATGGCATGAATTGATCACTGTGAGATACAAACTTCATTCGTCAACTCCGGGGTTGCCATTCTTCCATCATCTAGAATCACTTGTTTCACTTTTGCAACCATTTCAGGTTGTTTGTGGACTCCCACTGTGCTCGTCGTCCTGTAAACCCCACAAACCAGTTGTAAACAGCAGATGTTTTTAGTCCATTATCACTGTAAACTTGCTGCAGAGCCAACAGTGTCTCTGAAGCCGACTTTCACAATTTGCACATAAACTTGATGTTCACACCCTGTTCGAAGTGCGACATTGGGCTGACTGACAACATCACATCCATATCCCATTGAGAACTGACACCACTACGCACCGTCCAAACATGTTCAACAAAAGAGTGTGCACGCTTGCTAGTTCAGCTATCTTATCACTTGTTTGGCGACAGCATGGCAATTCCAGGAACTTTTCCAACGCCCCTTGTATAATAAATATTTATGCAAGTTTGTTAAAAAAAGTTAATAAACATTTTTAATAAGGGTTGCTTGTTTTTGAATAGGCTAGAAAACATAACGTTAATGTTATGTTTAATACATATTCTTCTCACCTCATTTCTCTCAGACATTTTGAGAAAAATTTGACGCCCAATTTTGACAGACCTTCGCCTTTAAGAAACTCTACAAGCCAAGGAGTAATTTTTGAGAAGGATGTAAAGTTCTGTGGGTGTAGGCTTCATGTGCCTTTGTGTGAACTTTTAATGAATTCATTATTCAGTAAAATATGTAACTCTGGAACATACTTGAGAAGTAAGCTTTCTTTATCTCATCCTGAGGGTATTTTTAAAATTTAGTTGTTACTTGAAGGAGTTTAAGAAAACACACTTTCGTATAGAAAGACATCAGTATCCATTGAAAATTGTAAAATCTTACCGTCTATCTTTGACATCAACCTTGAAAAAAATATTGTTATTTATTCCCAGCAAAAAACCTCCAATAACAAAACCAGCTGCTGTTCCAAGCATCGCAAGTATGTAATAAATACCTAGAACATAAATGTATTGAATGACAGAACTGGAAACTTTTCATTCTTGTTGAATCATTTTCTTATGAAACCTGAATTCTTAACCAAAGAGCAATTTAAGTTAGTAGTATTTAAATCTTTAAGATATATAATACATATAGATACATAAATATAATAAAGTATACGAGGTTTGTTCAAAAAATAACGGGAATTTTCGTTTTTTGAAAAAAATATTTATTTATTCATCTACATTAATATTGTCGCCTTCAAAGTAGTCCCCTTCGCATGCAATACACTTGTGCCAACGCTTTTTCCAATCCTCGAAACACTTCTGAAACTCGATCTTTGTGATAGCTATTCGCTCTTTCACCGATTCGCTTTTAATGTCATCTATGCTTGTAAAACGACGGCCTTTTAATGTTCTCTTAATTTTTGGAAATAGAAAAAGTCACATGGAGCCATGTCTGGCAAATATGGAGGCTGGGGCATCGTTACAGTTTTGTTTTTGGCCAAAAATTCACGAACAAGCAATGAAGTGTGAGCAGGTGCATTATCGTGGTGCAAAAACCATGAATTGTTTTGCCACAAATCCGGGCGTTTTTTTCGGATCGCTTCACGCAAACGGCGTTGAACTTGTAGGTAGTACTCCTCATTGATTGTTTGACCTTGTGGCAAGAATTCATGATGCACTATGCCATTAAAATCGAAGAACACAGTGAGCATAACCTTCACATTCGACCGCACTTGTCGAACCTTTCTCGGTCTTGGCGATCCAGAATGCCTCCACTGGGACGATTTAGCCTTAGTTTCGACATCGTATCCGTAAACCCATGTTTCGTCACCTGTTATAACACGTTTGAGTAGATCCGCATCGTTGTCGACTTCATTTAGTGACTCCTGAGCAACTTCCATTCGCCGCTGTTTTTGTTCGAAATTCAACAATTTTGGAACAAATTTTGCTGCCACTTGTTTCATACCCAAAACATCCGAAAAAATTTCATGGCATGAGCCAATCGATATGCCAACATCATCACTGACTTCTCTGATTGTGATTCAGCGATCGTTCATGACCATTTCTTTCACTTTTTTCACGTTTTCATCGGTTGTTGATGTGCTTGGACGTCCGGGTCGTTCGTCATCTTCAACGTTTTCACGGCCATCTTGGAAACGCTTATACCACTCATAAATCCTTGTTTTA
The DNA here is from genome assembly GCA_035578175.1 of Catonia carolina. Lineage (NCBI taxonomy): Eukaryota > Metazoa > Arthropoda > Insecta > Hemiptera > Achilidae > Catonia > Catonia carolina. The sequence goes on along the minus strand of JAQMRL010000001.1, from coordinate 326,690,948 downwards.
CTCATAGCAGACTCACCATATGCCTTTGTTAACATTTCACACACTTTATTTCATTTTTCACGCAAAATTTAAAACAAATTCTTTGATCCATTTTTTTTAACAAACAAAAATAGCCGTGCTCGAAAAACACGTCTAACCTTAGCGGCTTCCACTTAAGAACTAAGCAATGAATATTGTTGAAAATTTTATCGTACGTCAGGGGTATGTGTACCAACGTAATAAAAAAAGAATTTTTACAATCGGACTATCCAAACCCGCGAAATTAAAAAATTCCCGTTACTTTTTTAGCACACCTCGTACATGAGTACAAATACATATATTGTTAGTTGTTCTCATAAATGTTGTTATTTTTGTTGTTGTTATTAGTTTTGTATAGTTACTCACTGGCTCTTATAAAAGCTATTAACTAAAACTGCTTTTTGGTCTCCTGTAAGTCCCTCCAAATTCTAGGGGAATGGTACTATTTTTTCATATTTTAATACTTAATGTATATGTGGCAATTGGTTCAATTTAAGAACAATAAGCAACCCCATGACCCAATGAAATGAGAATCATATGATGTGTAAATGAGGTGTACTCTTGTACAGATTCAGGCTGACCATTCCTGAGAGAGTATGGTTAATTGAACTCCAACCATCAAAGTACATTGGTTACCATTTTTTAGTATTCCAATCCTTATTATTAGGACTTGAATCACAGGACCTTCTTCTCTGAAAATCAGCTGTTAAACAGCTAACTCGTGCCAATGACTTTACGACTAGATCAGTCCAATGGGTTGAATCGTACTATTTGTTCAAGAACAATGTTTTTCTTCGGTATGTGCCTTCTCCTCTCAAAAAGGTTGGTAATCAGCATGAGCATGGATCTTGCAGGCCAAATAATTCAGTGGAACCAGAATTGCAACTCATGTTCATAATCTGCAATCTGGAAATTTTAATATTCTTAAACCATGAGCTATTCCTTTGTTAACATTTACACCTGCCCTCAACTCTACCCTTTAGAATAAGTCTGAGGAGCTCATACTTGTCATCACAGTATAAATGACCAAGGTAGGCAGTCTTCTTCTTTTGATTATACTCATTAACTCTCAGTCCACACCCATGCATCTCCATCATCAATGTTGATAACATGACTAACCCACAAAATCTGAAGCATTTTTCTTTATACCCACATCTTGATACCTTATAAACAATTCATGCACTGTCTCCTCAAAGTCCATGTTTCCACACCATTTAGTAGGACAGAGTAAATATAAATATGTATAAGCATTAACTATTTAAAATCCAACTGTAGTTCACATTTTCCTGTTTCTGTCAACTTTACATTAAAAATTTATTGGAATATTTTTATGGACTCTACATTCAATTTCTCAATATTAATTTTTAAATTAACTAATTTTTATCAAATTTTTAACCTTTTAATTTCTTTATAAATTGTAACACCTGTAGATTTTGATTTTTATGTTGTTACAGTTTTGTAATATAGATATGTAGAAGATCAGCCGAAGTATTACTGGGAATCAGATGCAAAAGAGAAGTCATTGCATGCTTGGTTACAAGGAAGGTGAAGGATATTAGAGATGTAATGAAAACAATGGTTTCACTGTGTAGTCTGTATAATAGATGGTAAGATTCTGGGTAATAGTGAAAAAAACAGGGTGAGGAATCAGATCTTAGGTTTAATAAAAAATATGAAATTCAGCAAATACAAACTCATGAAAAGAATGGTTACTGAAAGGTTGTAGCATCAAGATAAAGCTTTTAGAAAATGAATGAATGCATGAAAACTAGAACTGAAATTTATTATGGTTAAACATTAACAGAAAACATAATATGAATAGTTAGACCCTAACTTATATTATACAATTTTTGATTTATATTAACAGAAAAATTAGTAAAAACAACTTTAGGTTGAAAGAAGACACTTAAAAATCGCACTATAGAAAAACTGGTAAATAAATTGGGTACATTGTAACTGTCGGTACTGTAATGAATTTCTAAGATTTTGTCTCCAAAATCTTCTCAATTCATTTACAATCCCGTTTTTTTGATTTTGTGCCGGATTTATTATATTTTAAGGGTTATGTATTTTTCTTCATTGAATCTAATTATTTTATTCATTTATTTCCAGTTGGTTTTATTTCACTAGATTTTTATTCTGTATTTAAATTTACGTTTTTAATTCTTAGGCTTACGTCCGGTGTCCGATTGCATTTTTGTCGCTGCTTCTTTATTGTTCAGTTGCTAACACGTGTAATTTGTATCTCTCTCTCTTTCTATCTTACACGATTGATTCTCTCTCTCTCTCTCTGTTACTGTCGTTTTAATTCTTTCATATATTTTTCCTCGTTTAAATTTATAGTATTTCCGATGTATCGGCATTTTTCGCAGCCTCGAACGCTTCCATTCGTGAACGTTAGGGGAATGACCTTTTTTTGCCTTTGTGTGCGTTGAGTTTTTACGCTTGTCTTGGACAGGATGGCGAACCGATAGGATCAAAATTTTTCAGGTAAATAATTTTTCTTTCCCAATATGGGAAAATTACCTAAATTTAAATTTAAGTACCATGTTTAATAATTTTTCAGGTTTAACTTAAATAATTTTTTTTAATCTATTTTTATTAAATTTAAATTCATAATGTTTCTTAATATTATTATGGTGTTTTAAATATCCTATTTATAAATAAATCTCTCTTTTTCTTTTTTTTAAATTTTTTTTAAATAGTTTTAAGTAACAAAACATTATCTAATTTCAGTATCTTTCGTTTTCTTTTAAATTATTTAAATCTTTAAAATATGACACTTTTTTTTTCTTTTTAAACTCTTGTTCAATGGCCACTGAATTACTTAAATTTTTCTAAGTAATTCTTTTACTAAATTTCAACTCACAATTTGTTTTTTTTTTATGTCTTAATTTTATTTTGTTTTTTTTTCCTCCGAAAAATAAATACATTTCTGTATTTATTTTTCTTCACTTAATCATTTATTAAACTCTGCCCAAGAGATTTCTTTTCCCGTTTCAGTCCAAGGACTTTAAAAATAGTTTTGTTTTCTTAAATGTTCCTATTAATTTATTATTATTCATATTAAGTATTTTCTATAGTTAAATCAAGTTTTGTTAATATTAAATTTTTTTTTTCCAAATTTTATTTTATTTTTCTTAAACTGTATTGTTATTTAACCAATTTTTTTTTTTAAATTCTATACGAATTAACCGTTTACTTAAATTCATAATATTATTTATTTTATTTAGTTTTTTAGTTATTCTTTAATAAATTATTTTAGCTACTCATTAATTTTTTTTTTATTATTTTCTTTCTGTGTAAAATGTCATTGTGTCTAGACCTGAGTGGTTATTCAACCATACCTTCGCAGTACTAAAAGCGAGTTTTTACCATCAATAGAGCTACGTTATTCAAATCGCTGGGTCGCCAATTAATCCCTGAATCCAATTTCAGCTCCTGGTTGGATTCTAAAATTGGATGGTGGAAAGCCCCCGCATTATCTCTGCAAAACACCTTACACAATTAGTGTAATTCGCCGTGCTTTTTTTTACATCTTTACACCCTACAAAATGGTTTTTTTACTACAAAATGGTGCAGTTCGCCGTGCTTTATGTAACACCATTTTTATACTACAAAATGGTGGAGTAGCGCCGTGATTTTGATTCAATGACAAGACACATGATTTTAAAAAATTTTTGTTAGTTACATTTAATACCTATATTGCTAAGTTAAGTTACATGTTAATTTTAATATATTAAATTTTTTAATTATGGTATTTTAAGCGTTTTTCAGGTTAGGAATAATTGAGGGATGTTTCTGTAAGTAACAAATACTGTATTTTTTTCTCTTACTTGACTTCTATTCAGAGATTTCGTTTACAATATTATGCCTTTGTCCAAAGATAGATTTTGTTATATTTTTATAGGGGGTTCCCTGCACCCGACCCTTCGTTTGTTTACATCGGGCAGTTTTTAGGCCTTGGTCTCCTAAACCTGTTCTATGTTCATTGTTCTATCCCCTTCTATTTGAAACTTTTGGTTTCAACATTAGTCAGTCTGGTGCAATTTTGCGTTTCTATTCAGTACCGATACGTCTTGTGGATGTTGCAGGTTGGTTCAATTCGTTTTCTATATTGTTTCTTTTGTTATTTCACCTATTGCTTTGCAGTTACTATCAGTTTTTAACCATACTACTTGTTTTATTGTTTGTTCACTTTAGGTTTTATTGTATCTGATTTTCAGGCCTTTCTAATGCACTTTCTTTTTTCATTAAATGTCTTCTAAGTTACATTAGGTTTTTCTATCATTTTCTGTAATATCTCCTAATAAATAATATAACTATGTTTTCAAATTAATTATTTGTATTGTTTGCATATATTTACTTATTTGTTAATAAAATTTTACATATTTTCAGGTGGTAATATAAATTTTTGCTGTTGTTATATTTACAGTTAAGCTATTTCTATGCGTAAATAGCTGTTAACAGCAGAATAAGTTCTGTACTATTATTCAGTGATTTGCCTTTGCAATCCAATATATACAGAAGTATTTGTGTGGTAAATTATTTATAAAGTTTTTCGTCACGACTGGATGTTTCTTAATTCAATAAAATAACTAATTTATAAAATTATGATAATTTTTACAGCGGTTTATTACCGAATTATTGCTCAATTTTAGGTGCATTTTATAAATCTCAACACTATGTACCTACGTTAAATTTGGGTGTTTTTTTTTAAAACAGTTTAACTTCATGCAAAATTTTCAGTTGCCGTCAGTGGCGAATTTGTCTAACTCATATTTAGGCAGTAAATTTTTCAAAATACTTTTAATTAGTATTAATAATTTTATGTCATAAAACTCAAACTAATATATGTTTTTCTTGTTTTTGCATAATATACCAGGGTAATTGCCTGAGAGAAAGCAGAGATCATTCTTAAGAATACTAAGTCAACACAGTTTTCATTGCATTACCAGAACAGCTGTTTCATTCGGACAAGACAGTTCAATCAACTCTACTACCTATATTCTACAGGAATCTTTGTACTAAGTATCATTAGTAAAACGATCGCAAGTATACACAATTCATTTTACACTCATAATTTTTATATTCAGTTTTAATGATTACTATGTGTTTATTTTTCTATGTAATTTAAGCCTAACGTTACCGATTTTAAATAATCTGTTTTCATTTTTATATACTTTAATACATAAATTCTTATATACTTAGATATATTTACGCGTTATCTCGCTTCTGGTTACATGTTATTTACTTCATATGGTCATTTTATTAGTTTTTCTATAATGTACTTTTACGGGTTTTAATTTTCGCGTTTTTTCACAATTTCTTCCCACAAATGTTGACTTCTTTGTTTTCAAGTATTACAGCTGTTATTTTTCTTTCCAATCCATATTTCAATTTAGTTTTTTCTGACCCTTTAATTTTTGCTCTTCTCTGTTCATTTTATTCAGTCACTATTTTCCTCCTGTAATAAGTTTATAATTCTTTTTCTTCATGCCTATTTTTTTTTGTAGGTTTTATCATGCCTATGTTTGTTATCTTACAGAAATTGTTTTCTCTACTTGACTATTTTATTTATCCAGTGTTTAATAAACATGAAATAGGTAGCTTCTTAAGAACTGTAATATGAATTAATTTTTCAAATTAATTTTGGATTTAAATTAGAATTTTACATGATTTGATGATATTTACAAAGTGCTGATCGCACTGAATTTTATTAATCTAAATTTTATTTAAAATGAAAGTTCAATCACCTTCACACTTTATAAATATAACTACTGTTGTTTAATATTATTTTTATTCGTTATCATTTTAAAACTTGCTTATGGATTTGCTATGTTAAACAGTTCTTAATAAGTGACGATTCCATGATTATTTTCCTGTCATTTTGAATTTTATTTGGGTTTTTAAACTTAATTTAGATTTTAGATGATACATTTACGTATATTTCAGTTAAGTTATAATTATCCTAAGTTCATAGAATTATTTCTAGTTTTCTAATATTCATGACTATTCGACTCTGGGTTTCTTGATCTGTGGTTTCTATTCTTATTATACATTAGATTTTACAATTAATTTTTGATGCATATTTTATTTCTATAATTACCAATGCTTCAGTTAATTTCTCATCATTTTAACATTCTGATTCAATTAACATTAGATTTTACAATGATTTTCATTTTTAGATCATGTGATTTTATCATATTTTATTTATTTATTCATTACCGACTTCTATTCTTAACGTCTCAATTTAGTGACCAGTTTTCACTAGGCATTCGATTATACTGTAGTTACATTTTTATCTTTTATTTTGATGCTTGAATTTTATTTATAGGTTTACCTTTTATAAGATGTTTCTTTTATTATTTACTTCATTTTGTTCTCAATCCGTCATCATACTTCAACAAGTTTTTACCTATATTTCCCAATTTTCTTCACAAACAGTTAGTTTTCTGAAGTACTTTCCATTTTATTCTTATTTATTGTTAGGTAGCCTTCAGTATGTTTCATTAGTGTCAGCTGTTTTTTTCATTCATTTTTACCAGTTCACTTTCATTTCACATATTTTTATTTAAGTTACTTTTCTTCCATGAGTTTTCACACTTCGGAAAGCTCCTAGGGACGCCTAATTGTGTTCAGTTTGTATTGAGGGGTAGCTTCCTTCGATCCCTTACCTTGTCCTTGTGTTTTTCCAATGTCTTCCATTTGCCCTACCTTGATTGAGTACAAGGCCTTATTCTTTGCCTACCTTCTCGGGCTGGGGTTCCGAGAAGCGAGGTGTTTACCCCACTGATAGGGTTTTGTATGCAGTCAAGATTGTATGTGATGGATGAATGCAAATGAATGTTGGCTGTCTCTGATTGTGTGATTGCGTGTGTGCTTGTTTGAGTTTGAATCAGGGGGCAAATCGTAGTGCATTTTTCCTTCTATCTTTTTTTGTTGTTTTTCCAAATTGTTGCCCGACGTGTGTCCGTTCTTCTTGTTTTTGGATTTCTTTACTCTGTTTTCTGCCCATTTTTGTCCGGAGTTAACTTTCCGTTGATTCATGAAACTCGTTTCTAAATTTTCAGGTATTTTTCCTAATTTTCACTCCACATACAATGTCCTGTTAGGATTTTCTTTGCTATCCCTAGATTTTTTTTCAATAATTAGAATGAGGTACGACTTGTTTGAAGACATATTAGCTTTTTATTAGGTTTCTTACCTTTGTATACTAACTTTGTTCTTTTTATTTATTTTTTTTCCTTGTATCCATGCCCTTACTTTTCCTATTAATTTTTTTTTAGAATTTGTCGTGAGTTTATCCCATTCCATTCCTTCTACTTCTAAATACATTCATTTTACATTGCTGTTCTCAGATTTTACTACAACATGATTAGATTTAAGTTAGTGATAAGATTATTTTCAGCCTTCATTTTAGTTTTTAAGCCACTCCAACGATGGATGATTTTATTATTTTATTATTTATGAATCTCAAGTACAAGGAAGTCACGGTTTCTGGCATCCGCCAGAAAGGAACCTTGTGCCCTCTGTGTCTAGGATCTGGCTAGACATAGTTACATTAGTGCATCACCTTCAGCGCAATGTTTTTAATCTTCAGCAGTCACCCGTTAAATAATTGATGTTATATTATATGAATGATTATTATTGAATATTAGGTTAAGGAATTATGATTTTATGAGTTACAAGTTACACTACAAGCATTTTAGTTATAAGTATATTACTGTTTTTATATTGTCTCATCTCAAACTTCAAGTACAAGGAAGTCATGGTTTCTGGCATCGCTGGAAAGGAGCCTTGTGCCCTCTATGCCTAGGTTCTGGCTAGGTGTAGTAATGTATGTGCTATTCAGTCAGTACTACGTTTTCAGTTGATTTCATTTTCTACTTTAGACTTTAAGACGATATATTTATTCAGCAAGAACTTTAGTTTGTAAGACAGCATTTACTCAAGAAGAGTTTTAGTTTTTAAGCGATGAAATAAATATTAATAGATTAGTTAGACTATTGATTGATGCTTCCTGTTTCAGGAGAACATAGTAGATTTTTATTACAAAATAGTTCACAGTCTACAGATAATTTTTTTTCTTTCGCACATTGCAATGGGATAATTTTTCTAAACTAGCATGTAAATGTACTCCTCACGACTTATCATCTTACATACTTATAATCTTATAAACTTATAATCACTTGTCATTATACATATATTTATTTATCATCGTTAATTATTTATTCATGTATTTTATAATTCATGTATTTAATAATTATTTCCCTCTATGATGAATTTTTTTTCTACAACGAAGCTTGTTAGGAACACATATTAACAAGTATATTATTTTTGTAAGCTTAATTTGCTTTTAACTTGTCAACAGATGGAGACTTTTCCTGAGTACTCCCAGAATCACCGCAGATCAAGTGAGTCATACACCATTAGTCATTAAGAGAGCCGACAAACGCAGTGACCAATCTTGTTTTTCAACTACCAGCATCCCACTACGTTCCTGTCAGCTATGATCATCCGTCAGAGATCATCAACCTACAGTTACCAGGTTTACCTACGTACAAGAATACATTTTTACATAATCAATGACCGAACTTCTTTTTACATAATACAGTTAAATGTTCGCGAAAATTTATTGAAACAACATTTATTACAGTGAAAATAATCAGTGTAACAAAGACCTTTCACACAAAAACAACTATTTTAAAGACTCTATTACACAATATTTTTTTAAATTAAACAATCAATTTCTCTGATAAACATTGATCGCAAAAGAACTTATACAATCGCAAAAAAAAAAATTAGTGTTAATAAAAAGATTTCTCGTAAATAAACATTTATTACAACAGATACTTTTGTCACACAACAAATTTTGTTTTACGCATTGTCATGGACAAACAATTATTACAAGTGGAACTTTTAACGTTCAATAAATATATTAGAAAAATATTTTTCCTTTGGACTTTTAACTTAAAAATATTACAATTAAAAAAAATCTTTTTCGTAAACTTTCAAGTATACAATAACGATCACTGCGACACGGCGAATTTATTATATTATATTTTCATAAGCTAGTATTTAAGTTAGAATTAAGTTACATATATATTTAAAACACCAATTAACATATTGATATTTTATTCATATCAAGCTAAATCTTATATTTTACTCTTCCGTCCATGTTTTTAACTCATAAATGCTATTTTACAATTATATCTCATTCTCTGCTCATATGGTAGATGCTCAAGTGACCTATTCTTTTGTACTAATAGTAAATACCAACTTATAACATTTTTATAATAACTGCCATACTCATTTAACTTCAACTATGTTGATGAAATTACAAAATTAATTAACTTATAAAACTTTCATTTGATCCATAAAATAATTTGCACAATTTAAAACAAACTATTATTAAAGTTAATAAATCTTTACAGATAAATATAGTACTATACAAAATACTTTTATCTGGTTACAATGTGTTTCTAAAAACATTAATTAGGTTATTTTAATTTCCATTTCAAAAGACAAATTTTCTTTTTGTAAAATAGTACACTCCATCCATTAGTATTCTCATACGACCTATTCACACGAGTTTTCCTTCCAAAAATTATCATACTCATCAAAATTTCCCTTATGCGTCCTCATGCTGTTTATCCAACTTCCAATAATGTACTTCATAACATACATACCATACCTATTCTTGACACAATTATTTCTAAAGCATCCATATCCCTAATTTAATCAATTCCTAGGTCATACCCAAGTATTCCTGTATATTTTTCCTAAGAATTTTTCACCCACTTTACTCAACCATCAGCTGTCTTTTCAACGAGAGGACCAATGGACTTCCAGCGTATCGTACCAGTCTACAATGCAGCATCTGAATGCAACAGTTCACAATCCTCAAGATTTTTTCAACTAACAAAAATATCATGATTTTAAAGATATCATCTTTTGACTTCAAGCTAATGAAACGCAGAAAAACTCACAATCTTTTCCATTATGAAGAATTTCTTGTATTTTATTTATCACATTTTTGTATCAACTTAAAAACGTCGTTACAACAAACTCAAGAACGCTATTTTTCATAACACATTTCAACAAAGATTTTACCTAAAGAAATTCTATTACCAGATCTTCAAGAATTACCACTTCGACTTCAAATTTACAATACTGGTTGTTCCTGTACATCAAAGCCAATTGTATCAACATTTAAAATAAACAACATAGAGCTGTTATGAGAACATACCGACACTTTCTGCTTACGGACTCATCACATATCCCGTTCAACAATATAAACTTCCAACATTACAATTTGGTTCGATAATACAACATTCCACCTAGAAGAAACTTCAATCCCAGAACTTGAACAATTTTCCATCTTCAACTACAATTCAGCCATTTTGATGTCCATCTACAAGAGGTCACATGTTGAGTACAATACCTTTCTCTCCCATAGCTTTCCTAATACAAATTAGTCATCGTCCAATTGATATTATTCCTAATTTTTCTTTTTACCATTACCGATAATTCCTCTAACATACATTTTTCCATTCCAACTGTTCCATACATTTTATTAATTCCTGCCCTTAAAATTCTCTTACACCTACCCTAACACCAAATCCTTGGGGTGCTATTGTTAATCAAATTTATTTTACTATTATGTTTATCTATATATGTTTAGGTATAATAACACATACATTTTAAAATTCATACACTAATTTCAAATTCACATTGCTCAGAAAAAATTTTTAGTAATTTTTGCAATCAAACTAACTATAATGATCATGTAATTACAATCTATTCTAATAAATTAAGACTTGATTCAATTCTTTAAACAAAATATAAAACACACCAGGTATACTTACAAAATAAAATTAATGGTATATTATTATGATTAGAAATAATTAATACTATATGATAGAGTAATTTAAATCAAATTTTAAGCAAATATATAATCATATAAATTTAATTATATGCTATATTATCAACGTTCATTGAATGTAAAGATTGCTTGACCATTTTCTGCAGAAAACGAGATATTTTTCTTCTTGTCATCAACGCCACTACCTTTGATTTTCTTCAGATCTAGTTGTCTTCTTTTCTTCCTAAGGGGGGGGAGTGTAATGAATTTCTAAGATTTTGTCTCCAAAATCTTCTCAATTCATTTACAATCCCGTTTTTTTGATTTTGTGCCGGATTTATTATATTTTAAGGGTTATGTATTTTTCTTCATTGAATCTAATTATTTTATTCATTTATTTCCAGTTGGTTTTATTTCACTAGATTTTTATTCTGTATTTAAATTTACGTTTTTAATTCTTAGGCTTACGTCCGGTGTCCGATTGCATTTTTGTCGCTGCTTCTTTATTGTTCAGTTGCTAACACGTGTAATTTGTATCTCTCTCTCTTTCTATCTTACACGATTGATTCTCTCTCTCTCTCTCTCTCTGTTACTGTCGTTTTAATTCTTTCATATATTTTTCCTCGTTTAAATTTATAGTATTTCCGATGTATCGGCATTTTTCGCAGCCTCGAACGCTTCCATTCGTGAACGTTAGGGGAATGACCTTTTTTGCCTTTGTGTGCGTTGAGTTTTTACGCTTGTCTTGGACAGGATGGCGAACCGATAGGATCAAAATTTTTCAGGTAAATAATTTTTCTTTCCCAATATGGGAAAATTACCTAAATTTAAATTTAAGTACCATGTTTAATAATTTTTCAGGTTTAACTTAAATAATTTTTTTTAATCTATTTTTATTAAATTTAAATTCATAATGTTTCTTAATATTATTATGGTGTTTTAAATATCCTATTTATAAATAAATCTCTCTTTTTCTTTTTTTTAAATTTTTTTTAAATAGTTTTAAGTAACAAAACATTATCTAATTTCAGTATCTTTCGTTTTCTTTTAAATTATTTAAATCTTTAAAATATGACACTTTTTTTCTTTTTAAACTCTTGTTCAATGGCCACTGAATTACTTAAATTTTTCTAAGTAATTCTTTTACTAAATTTCAACTCACAATTTGTTTTTTTTATGTCTTAATTTTATTTTGTTTTTTTTTCCTCCGAAAAATAAATACATTTCTGTATTTATTTTTCTTCACTTAATCATTTATTAAACTCTGCCCAAGAGATTTCTTTTCCCGTTTCAGTCCAAGGACTTTAAAAATAGTTTTGTTTTCTTAAATGTTCCTATTAATTTATTATTATTCATATTAAGTATTTTCTATAGTTAAATCAAGTTTTGTTAATATTAAATTTTTTTTTTCCAAATTTTATTTTATTTTTCTTAAACTGTATTGTTATTTAACCAATTTTTTTTTTTTAAATTCTATACGAATTAACCGTTTACTTAAATTCATAATATTATTTATTTTATTTAGTTTTTTAGTTATTCTTTAATAAATTATTTTAGCTACTCATTAATTTTTTTTTATTATTTTCTTTCTGTGTAAAATGTCATTGTGTCTAGACCTGTGTGGTTATTCAACCATACCTTCGCAGTACTAAAAGCGAGTTTTTACCATCAATAGAGCTACGTTATTCAAATCGCTGGGTCGCCAATTAATCCCTGAATCCAATTTCAGCTCCTGGTTGGATTCTAAAATTGGATGGTGGAAAGCCCCCGCATTATCTCTGCAAAACACCTTACACAATTAGTGTAATTCGCCGTGCTTTTTTTTACATCTTTACACCCTACAAAATGGTTTTTTTACTACAAAATGGTGCAGTTCGCCGTGCTTTATGTAACACCATTTTTATACTACAGTACCTCCTACTAATTTTTAAATAAAAAATTTCAGACTTATGAGAAGATGCAGAAAAGAATGAGCTTTTATCTGGTGCACTGTTCAAATTTTTCTGTTTGGTATTTTCTGAAATAAGAGTTCTTCAAACGCAACGCACTTCTTTTGTGGTGAGGACTATACATGGACCAAGTAATTGGATAATAATTAGACTTAGAGGTAATTGTATCACTCATAATCAATGTAATTAGAACTGTCAATCGTAGAGAGAACTTCAAAGAATGTATTAGTTACTGAGAGCATTGACACTTGCAATAAGAGTAGGTAAGTTATCCTATAATTTTTAATGTGATTCAGGTGACAGCATACCTCTTTCAAAATAAGACAGAGTTTGCATCATAATGGGACTGAACAGTAGGATGCTGATGCTAGAATAGTCAAAGTCTTTCAACTTGTTTTTAAACGCTTTTATTTAACTTACTCTTGGATCCATCAAATCTTGCAACTTAAAATTTTAATACTTCTACCGTATCAATATGAATTAAACTTTGCACACTTGTTTATCTTCGATGACAATACGCTGTGGAGGTGTTTGTAAAACAAAATTTTTAAATTTTAAAAAAATTTTAATTAAACGCTTTTTGGATCCATCAAATCTTGCAACTTAAAATTTTAATACTTCTACCGTATCAATATGAATCAAACTTTGCACACTTGTTTATCTTCGATGACAATACGCTGTGAAGGTGTTTGTAAAAAAAAGTTTTAAAATTTAAAAAAAAATTTTAATTAAACGCTTTTTGGATCCATCAAATCTTGCAACTTAAAATTTTAATACTTCTACCGTATCAATATGAATCAAGCTTTGCACACTTGTTTATCTTCGATGACAATACGCTGTGGAGGTGTTTGTAAAAAAAAATTTTTTAATTTAAAAAAAAAATTAAAAAAAAAAATTTTAAAAACGCTTTTATTTAACAATTACTTAAAAAAATTAACTAAAAATAAAAAAATAAAAAACATTTACAAAAAATCACAGAAAAAAAATTACAAAAAAATAAAAAAAAAAATAAAAAAATTTTTTTTTAAGAAACGCTATTATTTAACAATTAATAAAAAAAAATGAACTAAAAAGAAAAACAGAAAAAAATTTACAAAAAATAATCACAGACATTACAGTTAAAAATAAAAGCGTGGCGCATTAATATATATAATATTTTACAACGAATATTTTACAATAAATATTATATATATTAATGCGCCACGCTTTTATTTTTAACTGTAATTTTTTAAGAAACGCTATTATTTAACAATTAATAAAAAAAATGAACTAAAAAGAAAAACAGAAAAAAATTTACAAAAAAAAATCACAGACATTACAGTTAAAAATAAAAGCGTGGCGCATTAATATATATAATATTTTACAACGAATATTTTACAATAAATATTATATATATTAATGCGCCACGCTTTTATTTTTAACTGTAATGTCTGTGATTTTTTTTTGTAAATTTTTTTCTGTTTTTCTTTTTAGTTCATTTTTTTTATTAATTGTTAAATAATAGCGTTTCTTAAAAAATTTTTTTTTAATTTTTTTTTTATATTTTTGTAATTTTTTTTTCTGTGATTTTTTGTAAATTTTTTTATTTTTAGTTAATTTTTTTAAGTAATTGTTAAATAAAAGCGTTTTTAAAATTTTTTTTTAAATTTTTTTTTAAATTAAAAAATTTTTTTTACAAACACCTCCACAGCGTATTGTCATCGAAGATAAACAAGTGTGCAAAGCTTGATTCACATTGATACGGTAGAAGTATTAAAATTTTAAGTTGCAAGATTTGATGGATCCAAAAAGCGTTTAATTAAAATTTTTTTTTAAATTTTAAAACTTTTTTTTACAAACACCTCCACAGCGTATTGTTCCAGTAAAAGCCTATAATTTTTCAAAGGATTGTAACTTGACTGAAAAGATAAAGCAGTTTTTTGACACTTTTCACTAGGTCTTCTTGCATTCATTGTTTTAAAGAACAGTTCTAATAAAAAATAAAAACGACTTTGACCCTTATTTATTCATTATTGGTACCGGGTTTTATAAATGAATAGCGGGGTTTTAACGCTCTATAATATTTAATACATTGTACTTACAGTTATAAATGATACAACAAACGAAAGAGCAACTCAAACAGTTTTACATAAATGCCTAAAGTTCAGCCTCTCTTAGTTTGCTCCTAATGTAAACAAATAATGACGTCACTGAGCATGCGCATTATATCAAAATGTGTACACGCTGATTAAAAAGTAACAACAAAATACTTTCAAAAGTATTTAAATACAAAATACTTTTAAAAGTATTTTTCAAAATGAAATTGTTAGGCCTACATCATATCATGACTGATGTTTTAAGTACTTTAAGTACTTATAATTTAAAACACAGTTAACTTAGTAGGAATACGACATCCGTAACGTCGCAGACTCTAGCGTGCACCCTGTAGTAGGTGGCTTTTGTTTGTTGACAGTAGGAGCAAACTAAGAACAGCTGAACTGTACAAGTGTTCAATGTGCGCACCATTCGTCACACGACACACGTCAAGACGATATGCGAGTTCTTCCCAAACGTTGTTTCGTGTCTCTCGAGTAATTGTTGCAACAGCTGCTTCAATCCTGATCCTTAAGATTCAACTATACAGCTGAACGGTGGTTGTAAAAACGCGATTTTCTGTCAAGTTGCTGCACAAAAATCTCAAATACGGACGCATTTCTCTCAACGGATTTTGGACAGCATGTGCCCTAGACCTTTTTAAAAATGAATAACTTTTTAAAAAATCGATTTTCCACTGTGTTTTCTTTTTATGAAGGGATTTCCTATTAAATGCTAATTCTTTAATTAAACATCGATTAAAGTATTTGAAAATTTTGCTGGCTTTCAATTAATAACAGAATTCTAAATTAGTTTTTAATTTTTTTAAAATTCCTAGTCGTTTTGATAGAAAACGCGCACGAAAAATGCGTGACGTCACGATTTTTTCTTATGTTATGCAGCCTTAGTTAGTTCAACGGTTTACTCATCAGACAGCGCAGAGAGCGGTAACGGATTTTACTGCTTCCACTTCTTCTAGCCTTCCCCTCTCGGCGTTTGTTAGCGAGAAATGTCACCTAGTACGTGCACTTAAGTAGGCCTACTCTGTTATGTTATTTTTCAGTTAATTTTGCAGTATACATAAAGATGAGTTTTTCGCGATGTCTCCTTCAACCAAATTATAAATAAACAAGTTCAATTCTTGTACATTTTTAGCATTGTGCCTACGGCCAGATATCGGAAAATTTAAGTGTGAGGGTTTATTTTCTACCGATTTTGATGAAAAAAAATACAGAAAATCAATAATTGACGCTAAACGTTGTACAAAATATGTTTGAATAAAAAGTTTTAAGTTTTTTAATGTTCTACAACTTTAATTTTTTACACTTTTGCTCTATAATGCATACGAGGTGTGGCTATTAAATAACGAGACTGACGTAAAAAATTTTATTTTAATTTTATACATAATCATTTGGTGTCACCTTCAATATACACTCCTTCTCGATCCCTACAACGCACCATGCGAATTTTCCATTGTTGGAAATAGTGCTGAAAGTCATCTTCTGTCAGGTTCTTCAGGACACGTACCGCTCAAAAATGTTTGTACTGACTCTTTGTACGCGACTGAAAATGACCAAATTTTTTGGAAACGATAATAACTTGTGATGAAACGTGGTTTTTTACTTATGATCCGGAAACGAAGCGCCAATCCATGTACTGAAAGAGCCGAACTTCACCGAGAGCCAAAAAGCTCGAATGAGCAAGTCAAAATTTAAAGCAATGATTGTTTTTTTATATCCATGGGATTATGTACCTTCACTGGGTTCCTGAAGGTCAAACAATTAATCAATATTACTACCTTGAGGTACTTTCTAAACTTCGTCAAAGAGTAAGGAAAACGCCCCGAAATGTGGAAGGACAAATCATGTGTTCTTCACCAAGGCAATGCGCCAGCTCATTCCGCGTTAACTGTCAAGAGGTTCCTACCCAAGTGCAGCATCTCAGTGTTAGAACATCCACTTTATTCGCCAGATCTTGCACCACATGACTTCTACCTGTTCCCTAAGGTGAAATCTGCATTAGAAGGGACAAGATTTGAGTCTGTGGAAGCTGTAAAAGAGAAAGCGGCACGTGTTCTGAAGGAGCTGAGAGACGATGACTTCCAGCACTGTTTCCAACAATGGAAAATTCGCATGGATTGTTGTAGGGATAGAGAAAGAGTGTATATTGAAGGCGACAATAAGTGATTATGTATAAAATTAAAATTAAATTTTTTGCAACATCAGTATCGTTATAATAGCCACACTTCGTATTAAGAGCGGAAACTTTAAAAAATGATTCACTACGAGAGCACAGGCCTCTCAATAATTTCACCTAACATGGCGCTTACTCTATCTTTTAGAGCACAAAAATTTAGTAAATTAGGCGATTTAGAAAAAAATCGTAGTAGCCGTTTCCGAGGAAATCGCAAAAAGTGAAAATTTGAACGAATTAACTACCTACTTCTTCCGGTTGACTGATTTTGATGAAAATGTTTGTGTCGGGTCCTCTTATGGTACCTAACTTAAGTGGTAAGTTTCAACTTCGCAATTCCGTTCTTGGGATTTTGTTCACACGTGCGCGCGCACACATTGGAGACCAGTAGCTAAAACCATGTTTTTTTAGTTTGGGGACCTGAAAACGTGTGTATCCATTGAAGACTCGATTTCAAAAATGGATATTAAAACAATACTTTCCTTTTCTATGTAATTATATTTATATAGGGCAAAAAAAATAAAAATAGGGAACGTATACAGACTTTGGTATGCCATTACTGAAGCGATAACATATTGGAAACGTAAAGTAGCCAAAACAGGATGGACCTCCACAAATACGATATCTTAAATAGCTCAAATCATGTATTTTTTGGGAACCACTAGATTTGTTCTAAGTTTGGTTACTTTTGTGAACAAACTCGTATAAAAGGAACCAGTCTTAATTTGCTGGCCGACCTGAAATCTTGTGGGCTATTTTAACTCGCTGAAGAAGCAACTCGCTGTCAGCTTGAATTCCTACAGCCTTTTAAATGATATAGACAGGTACTTTGGTGATCACTACAACCACGCAGTCGCAAAATTCACTGGTGGGAAAAGAATTAACTTTACAAGGGCTAGAAGTTACGAGGCGAGGTATCAAGGAGCGGTAGTGCAACGCAATTCTGTGATGACACACTATAAATTACATAAGTCATTGCTGAGCTGCAGCCCTGAAATGTTTTCAAAAAATACATTCTTGAAAAGAAAAAAATGTACATCAGTACAGGGAAAGAAGAAAAAGGAAAGAAAACCCTGCCAAGTTTTATTTTCGGCTGAAACGTCGCAGACTGATAAACATAACGGCCGTAATACCTTGTCATCGGTGGTCACTTGGAAAAGCAACGAAACCGCTTTCTAACTAGTCTGAATATCGATGCAATTTGGCGACAGAAACTTGCAGAAAGGACGTTGCTTCCGTGTCACTAAGCCGGGTAGCTTGAAGAGCGCAGAAAACGGATCTGTTCTTCGTTCGGCAGCCTCACCAAGAATTTCAGCAAACATGGCGCCTACCCTATCTTGTAGAGAATATAAAATTGAGTAAACCAGGCGATTTTAAAAAAAATCGTAGGACCAGTTTTTGAGAAAATCGCAAAAAAGTGAAAAATTACACGAATAAACTACTACTTCCGGTTGACCGATTTTGATGAAAATGTTCGTGTCGGGTCCGGTAGTGGTATGTAACTTAAGTTTCAAGTTCGTACGATGTTCCGTTCTTGAGATATTTTGTATACACACACACACACCAATCGCTAAAAACATGTGTTTTGGGTTCAAGGGTCTGAAAATGTATAGATCCAGTGAAAACTCGATTTCGAAAAATTGACATGAAAACAATACTTTCCTTCCTATATATTTATATAGGCAAGAGAAAGTAAAAATATCGTACAAAATAAAAAATATTGTAAATTCATCTTTTGTTATTGAAATGTTTATGGAAACTGGTAATGTTTAGAAAATAACGTAAGGGTTCAAAATATTTTTTTTTGGATAGAAACAGCTAAATCCCCAACAAATTGTATACCATTGGATAGAGAAAACACTTGATTTCAATAATTTGCAAAAAACAGGAAATGAGCAAATTTTCAATTTTTACCCTTCCGTACCCTTAGGCATCGTACTTGTAAATTTGTTGGCAATTTTTTTTTGTCCAACTAATTTAGCCTAATTGGGGATGAATTTATTTATGACTTATAACTAATTTGGCAAATATACATCTGTAAATTAGAATGTTATCGTATTTAGTTATATTTGATTTTTAATTTGATCTTTTGAATATATCAGTGAGGTAATCATTGACTTCATATTGTAAATTTGAATATATTTGCCACTTCAAACAATACTACCTATAGGCCTATTGTTTAGAATTTGGGTTATCTATAAAATCAATCTTTTACTGTACCTAATAAAATTGTAGGTACTTCCATTACCAAACAATACAATTAATCAGTCACAAGCTAAAAGTATAACTGAGTAAGAAATTTCGTTACATCATTTATTTATTACAAGCTGTGTTTATAAATCAATCGTTAGTTACATCTACACAGAACAGAATACTGAATTACGCTAATTTTAGGCTTGGTGTGTGGGTGGACTCCTTCGATCTCTCTCAACATGTCATGTAGACATTCAGATAACCAGTTGTGAAGTAGTGGGGAGATTGGTTTTGTAGGGGAAATGGGTCTGTGTTAGAACGTATGGACGCACATAAACACGCACACGTAAACACACAACTATTGCTAACTGATGATTCATAAAACGATCAAAACAAGCCTGCTATATAGTTCAATCTTAATTCGGGAAGGTCATCTAGTAGTGGAGGCACATACACACGATCCTTTATGAACCCCCAAAGATAGAAATCACAGGGCGTCAGATCGGGTGACCGTGGAGGCCATAGAAAACGAGCCCTGTCATTGCACTCCTTGCAGCCAATCCAGCGGTCGGGTAAAGTGACGTTCAGACAATTGCGTACTTCGTTATGCCAGTGAGGTAGCGCACCATCTCGCTGGAAAATGAAGTTCTCTGGCTCTTCATCTTCCAACTGAGGGAAGAGCCATAGCTGTAGAATATCAAGGTAAGAAGCACCTTCAACATAAAAGAAAGGCCCATAAACTTACCGCCGGGACATGGTACAAAAACATTCAATTAAGGGGAGTCTCGTTGCACTTGAACCATATCAGTTGGCACGTAAACCATAGTCTGCAGGATTTAGAGCCTGTACCAACTGCAAACGATAAGGACGTAGTTGTAAGCGTCTCCGTAAAACTTTCCAAACAGTCGTTACAGGAGTTGCTAATGCACGACTAGCCTTCCGAACAGATTTCTGTCGGCTACGCGTGAACGACTCACGCACTCGCTCAACGCTCTCCGCACTAACACTTGGACGTCCCGTACTCTTCCCTATGCATAGGCAGCCGGTATCTTCAAACTGATGATACCATCTACAGATGTTATTATCACCTGGAGGTTCACAACCGAACTTAATACGGAACGCACGTTGCACAGTAACTACCGATTCCGTCTTTGCGAACTGTAAAACACAAAATGTTTTCTATTCCTTAGTCGCCGTCTTTGCTACTAGCGCTCTTTAACGGCTGGCGGTGGAAACATTGCGCACTGCTGCCAACAAACAAAACTGCTTGAGTTTCACTTTCGTTTCATGTATCATTTATAACTGTAAGTATAATGTATTAAATATTATAGAGCGTTAAAACCCTCTATTCATTTATAAACACCCGGTATAACCTAGCTACTTGGTGGCAAAGGCCCCTTGTATCCAGTAATTATAGTTAAATAAAAATACTAAAACATTAAAAAAGTGGTGAATGATTGTTAGAATAAAAACACAAAACACGTTTTATTCTAAAAAAAATATGTAATTTAGATATCAACATATTGGTGGAAACAGTAATGTAGAAATAAAAAAAAGATAAAAAGGATTACGTTAACATTGGCTTCATAAAGATATATTTATCTGTTCAAAAAAGACTTACCTAAGTAGTAAGTTTTATTTCACAAACCCACGTGCCCGGAAATAAAATTGATCCGGTAATAAAATAAGCAACCCTTAAGAACATTCAAGAAATAATGTAGGCTATGTTATTATGTACCTTACCCATATATAGTGGTGATTTCGATAAAGGAACTCCTTCTTCAATGTATGTCACAGCAAGTGTATACAAAGTACAACCTCCCATTCCACATATGAAATTGGAACACACAAATATCCAGAAGGTGAAAGACATAGCTTCATGTTCTCCCTGACACACCTGCTTGCCATAAACCCAAAAAGCTAAAAAATTTACTGTTATTAACTCATCAATACAATGTTATAATAAATGTATTTTTTCAAAGATTAATTTTACATAACTATGCAGCCATTAATTTGATAATGTAGCCTATTATCACCATTAATTTTGATAATGTACAAAATGTACTGGAATGATACATAAAAATTAATTAGATCATTAAGAATTCAAAAAGAATTGTCTCATTTTATGATAGTTTTCCCTCGTGTAGTTTTTATTTAGATGATTTTGATAAGTTGTGCTTAATATTCCAGAATGTAAGACAGGAACCTAATTCAGTAATTTCAGCTTAGCTATTGAGTACACAACTGACTGAGACATATACAAACAGTTGTTAATTATTATTGTAATGAGTTTCATTGTCAAATTTAATATCACAGATACAAACAATCACATATTGTTACTAGTCTATAAGTTACACAGTCAAAATTTTTAGAAAATAGACTAAAACTGGAAGATTTGTAAATAGGAAATTTTTTGAGAAGATTTTCACTGCACAAAGGGCAGAGCCTGTTATTTTTATACCCTGGACTTATGCTAATGGTAGCAATTGAGTAGATTTTCTTCTGTAAGTCTGTAGTTGACTACATATACTTAGTTTGGTACAGCAAACTGGGGGAAAATTTAGTAGTCTGCTTTATAACTTAGAAAAATTTAAAATACCCAATTAATTTATTAATACAATTAAACAATATATTACATGCGGTCTAGCCAATTTAAGTGTGATTTTTTTTTAGAATTTATATTAAGGTGTGTATTTTAGTTCTACTGACAGCAAGTAGCCTACCTACAAATAATAAGAAAAAGTGAAATGGATCAGCTTGAAATTAAGTCGGAAAACAAAAATCAAAAATAAAGGATGCGAGGAGTACATTACAATGCAATTCATGTTAAAGAGGTTATCTACATCTGAAATTTTACCTGTAAAGTAACGTCATTATTGTAATGGATACTGGAATTATTCAACTCAACAAATATTTCAATATTATTGTGTGAGTGTGTGCGCGTGTGCGGGCGTGCGTGTGTGAATGTACGTTTCCAGAAAAAATGTGTTATTAAAAGTTATCAGTTCATTAATTAATTACTGTAATGTTAAACCAGGACCTTTTCCGTTATTTCACATCATCAAAATATCGTGTGAATGCACCTTTACTGTTCGACCCAGCAACTGCCTGCACGTGCTCTGTACTGTTCGATTAGCAATCGCTTGATTCTTTTATTTTCGGTTGTTTTCATTTTCATTATATTTTTTGTTGTTTTCCTTCATTCTTTTACAAGTTTCACAAATTAATTAATTAATTAATTGTGTCGCTTCTTAGAGGTTTACTTATTCTGCAGATTGCTTTATTACACACTCAAGGATCCTGGCCAGTGGTGTTCAGTATCATATTGTGTCCATTTAAACAAATGCGCGGATTATGCAATATTCCTTTCTCTTGAACGAAACGTATAGCTCTTTCCTTAGTATAAATAACAGGAGCCAATTCCAAAAGATTCATTATGTATTGAACAGAACACGTGCAAAGCAAACAACCAACTGATGTGTATTAGGGTCAAAATTTTGAAAGTGTCACTTTTGATGTCCCGTAGGTCCGTAGGTAATATGCAGTTTCTTCTGCGGTTATAAAATTTCATATTTACTTTGTCTTCATCTTTTTAACATCCAGTAAAATAAAAAAAGTTTAATAAGAAAAATTTTGCAAAATATGAATGGAAGTCAGTACTGTGGCTTGTCCCAATACTGGCATTGGAACTTTCATAATAAAAATTTTTATTTTCCTAAAATAATTTATACACTTTTTAATTTATATCTACTTTCCTTACTTTTTATTAAATTTTTATATTGTAAAAAATTAAGATCAAAATTAAAATATTTGATTTTTTGCGTTTTAAACGATGTCCCTGAAGTTATTCAGTCCGTACCGAGGGGTAATGAAAAATTTGAATTGTGCGCTTATCGATCAACTGGCGGACCGTTTCGTACAATGACTCTCGCTTATTTTATTATCGGAGTTCAGTTAACCATTTTGTTTAAATACAGTTCGTGTTTATATTGATATTTTTTAACGATTTTATGTTCGAAGTAGGTAAAAATCCTCTGGTATCCTCAGTACCGTGTGCCTTATAACTTTGCTGTCAGGTATGTTAAATTTATATTACTTTGATTGTATTAAGTATCATAAGAATATTGATCTGTAGTTCACTTACTAATTGTCTGTTTTAACAGTGAGAGGCGTAAGTACAACATAACCTGAAAAATGTCAGTGCCGTGAGTGTCAGTACCATGGAAATTACATGACACGGTACTGAACAATAAGCCACGGTATGGACATAATGTTGTTTGGGTCAGAAGTACTGTCGCTGAAATAAAAATTATTATTATTTTTTGTACAATGTTCCTGTTCTGTGCCCTAGTAATCTATATTAACAAAAAATCAAATAGAACATTAGTTGTCGCATTTTTAATATTTAAAACGGTTCTAACTATTTTCATGAAATTATGTAGTTTTATATTTAAGGGTATGAGCGATTCGTTGAGCTATAGCGTACCTCATTTTGAAAAATTTTTAGAATTAGAATTCAACCTGTAAAACGTTTTTTTTAACCAATTGTAATTTTTCCTTTACACAAATAAATGTTTCCTTCTTTACAGAGATTTATAAATGACAATAATGAGATGCAATGAAACCGTAGCAGTTGAATTGATACAAAATTTTATGTACGTATTATTATACTGTAGGTAACAGCCTTAAGTTATATATTCCTATTTTTTTATGAACCATAATAATTACGGTTTCATGTAATACAAGCGGTATGTCATTTAAACTTAAGGACTATATATTAAGCATATACAGTAGTTTGAGAACCACTGAAACAGGAAATAAATGGAATCTTCAGATTATTATTCTATTCCAGGTAATTTCAGACATGACAAAGAAGAAGAAAGTTTGCGATGAATAAAAATTAAGGAAGAAGAGGGAGCAAGAAAGATAGAGGAGGAAGAAGATTGGGGATGACCCTGCTAAAAAACAACAACAGAAGAGGAAGGACTATGGAAAATATTTAAAACAAAAAAACGTAAATCTGTTGGTGAGATGACAGATCGAGGGCAGCGTAACGTTAGAAAAAAATGGAAGGAACAAAAAAGTTTGTTTAGATTAAGGATGAAGAATGTGGAAAGGGAGAAAACATTATTAAAAGAAAATAGTCATTAAAATTTAGATGACGAACCTGAAAATCTTCAACATGTATCAGACAGAAGACGTCGTAACAGAAATAGAATTAAGCGGTATAAAAAACAAGCCTTAATCAAATAAAATAAATCGTTGAAAAACAATTACAAAAATACAAGAAACGACAGCGTCAGAAAAAAAACACAAAAAGGGAAATGATGAAACCGCAACGCCAAGGACTAGGGTAAAAAATATTGATAATAACGCCTGAGTTTCAGAAAAGTAATTCAAAAGTGATTAAAAGACTGTTATTTGGTGAAGCTGTTACAGATCAACTGACAAATACCTAATTCCAAAAGAGGACATTGCAAAATTTGGCAATGAAATTCAAAAGGTGAGATTTTACCATTTAAAGGAACTTTAAAAATACACCATTTGTTAGTAAGACCAGCAATTCAAACAATATGGTTTCGGAGTAGGTCTTGTTCTAACCCAGATAATGTCCCTTCACGACGATAATCCTTCTGTGGTCTAGGTAAAATCGCTTTCATTGAAGAATATGATTCAGATATTTCATATGAGGAACTTGCGCCATTACCCAATACTTCTGATGGAAGTAGAAGATTACAATTTAGCGATGTGTTTAGTGGCAGTGAAGAAGTTGTGAAACAAGAAGCAGGTAAAAAAATGGAAAATCATGAAGTATCTTTACTTACTGCTGGGTTGTACAGTCTTGGGATTGCAAAAGAAGAAGTAGTTCAAAAAATCCAGGAAAAAGCCTACGTATTGCTATTGTTAAACCAGTCAATGTGGATGATGTGAAAGTGGTATATCTTAAAAAATGTTGACAACTGATCTATTTACAGCAGATGACTTCTCTTCTTACAGAGAAAAGGAATTTTTTATTAAAAAAAAACACAAATTCTTCAGATACTTCCGCAACCGAAACTATTTATCCAAGGTAAGAAAACTTGTTACCGATTTTCATTTAACATTTCAAGAGCAAACTAACCCTGATCAAGTAACTCCGTCCCTGTTCAAGTAGGCCTTCCTTTAAGTGAACTCTATGCCCAAAAATGTACCTACATTAGAAAATTATGTGAAAATAAAAGCTTGAGTTTTTTATGCGTTTATTTAAAAAAATTTCAATTTTTTAGTGTCCGTTTAAGGGAAAATAATTATTAAAAACAGAACAATTAAAAATCGAAATTACTTATTAGTTAAATTAAAAATCAGAATTAGTTCTTAATTTTTTAACAGTTTGTTTCGTTTTAGAATATTATTTGATACAAATAAATACGATTTTTACAAAAATTTTGTTTTTTTGTTTTATCAAAACGTCCTTTATGGTTTTGTCGGGTAAAGGTGAATGAAGCACTTGATAAATTGAAAGTATTGTCATTGTTGTGGCAATGTAAATACCATGGAGATTTCATTTATCACTATCGTGTGAAAGTCAGTACCGCGGATAGTAGGTCAGTACCGTGGCTTATAAAATATTTTAAAAAACCATTAAAATTCACCGATTGAATATTTTGAAGGTTCCTTTTAAAAACAAGTTTTTTATAATACAAAGAATGGATTCCTTACAAAAAATCCATATATATATATAAGCGAGTTTGATCTACAGCTCCAGCCGCTTCTCGCATCCCATCTGCCATCTCTCTCGGTTCATCCAGTCCCCCTGTTTTTCCGAGGCAAACTAATGGGATTTTTTGCGTGAGGTAATTTTTACAGATAACGGGGTGCAGGCCCATCGATCGAACCCCCTACCAGGAGGACCGGTCAATTTTCTTTCAGGGTTTTCTTCCCTCAGCCTTTGATAAATCAATACCACATCTACAAGGCAGCAGCATTGCTTAGAGTACTTCTTTGTCTGGCTCCTACCCTTCTACCTGTCCGGCTTGGGAGGCCCTGCCAGTAGTTACACTACCGCCGGCATAGCTCTCCGGGTCAAAGGAGCACACAAGCCCCTCCACCAACGTCAAGGTTATGTTGTAATTTTATGGATTTAAATCCATAAAATCTAATAATTTTGCTTCGGACAAATCAACCTGCAAAAAGTGACACTTTCAAAATTTTGACCCATTAATAAATATGCAAACAATATCTACAATTTATTTTATAGTAAGTGGGAGTCACAGTCACAATAAAGATACGTTTACACGAGGCGACTTTAAGGTTACAGATGGTGTGATGTGAAATAACGAAAAGGTCCTTAAACCGTACATAGTAAATTCTGCAGTGCACAGGGTTATCATAAAAGAATGAAAGGTACGGTTTCAGTAATTCGCAGGAAGATTGTAGGGAAATTTGTAGATGTTATATTGGTATCTCTGAAACCCTCCAACCCAAAAGTTTGTTTATAAGCTGTTCTAATCTAACCTCAACATTAGTTCTTGTATTGTTGCGGTGTGTTTAATGAGTTACTGTGTTCTCGGATAAAGATAAAGTAAAGTTTGTTTTATTGATGGCTGAATTAAAATCCGTAATTTTAGTTCAACGTGCGTTCCGACGTGAATTTGGAAGAGATCCACCATATAAAAATAAAGTAACACGTTGGTTTAAACAATTCGAAGAAACTGGATCAGTTAAGAAACAGAAATCTACCGGCAGACCAAGTGTACCACACGAAATGGTTACCTAATTAGACAATCGGCAATTAGAAAACCTGGGAAGTCCATCCCTCGTTGAAGCGTTGAATTAGATATTCCAAAAACTACATTTCACAAAGTTTTACATTTCTCAAATTACACGCTTATAAAATCCAGATACTGCAGGAATTGAAACCCAATGATGGTGTAAACCGTTACAGTTTCGCTGTTGAAATGTTGAACAGAATAATTGAAAACGAATCATTTTTAGATGATATAGTTTTTACAGACGAAGCTACTTTCCATGTGAATGGATGTGTTAACAGGCACAATTCACGAATATGGGGTTCTGAAAACCCACACACAATTGTTGAGAAACCACGTGATTTGCCTAAAGTTAATGTTTTGGTGTGGTGTGATGAAAAATCGCGTAATAGGGCCCTTCTTCTTTGCTGAAAAAACAATTAATGGAGTTGTGTATCTTGACATGTTAACCAATTATTGCTTTTCACAGCTAGATGAACTCGTAAACATTCATAAACTTTATTTCCAACAAGATGGCGCTCCCCCCCCCCCACACTTCAGTACATTGGTCACGGACGCTTTGAACGAAAAATTTGGAGATCGATGGATAGGCCGGCAAGGATCTATGCTGTGGCGAGGAGTCCAGACCTGGCAGCTTGTGATTTTTTCTTGTGGGGTACATCAAAAGCGTTGTGTATTCACAAAAAATTCGCGACCTGAACCACTTAAAAAACAGGATTAATAAAGCAATGACAACCATAACCGAAGAAAAATTAACGAATATTTGGAGAGAAGTTGAGTATCGTTTGGATATTTGTCGAGCGAGTAAGGACGCACATATTGAAATTTATTAATTATGTAAAAAAAACTGTTTGAGACGACAAATTAGATGAACAAACAACATTAACTGTAAGTAATTCGGTTTTTCTTTAAACCATGTTCGAAACCGCACATTCTTTTATAATGACCCTGTATTTTATTCTGGAATATGCAAGTTTATAGTTCCATTTAGCCTAGATTTCGATAAAATTATCTAGCGACCTTTAAAAATGTTTTAACGTTGTTTTCATCATTTACCTTTGTTACCAAAGAATTGAAGCAAAGACAATCAATTATTTTTGTAGGTATTACCAGTGGTTAAAAATTACTGTTATTTAATTTCTATGAGTATGCTTCAATTTTCAAATTATAGAAAAAAATCTTACTTCAACAAGTGTCATTAGGCAAAGCATTGGCTTTGCATCTGTTTCCTGTTCAACATTTGAAATAAGAAGTTCAGGTACAAAAAATATGAATGATCCAATTCCCATCAGTACCAAACTAGTTCCAATCCATCTAGGTTTGCTGGCACTACGTTGCCCACCAAAGTATGTGATTGGGATCAGTACAATAACTGATGCAATATCATAAGAGCCACATATTATTCCACTTGAACTCGCTTTTAGATTAAATCTCCGTTCGATTATTGGCAAATCAATATGCAACAATCCATTAATTACAAAGCCTGAAAAATATATAGCCTGCTATCATTTTTTCTTCAAGAAAATAAAAGATCAAAATTTTAAAAATTTTGAGAGTTTGTGTCACAGTAAATAAATAAAAATATACCTTCCCAAAGGTTCAGTCATTTTTTTGCTTTCAAAATAACTGCAGCACTCACAACAGCCACAAATTGGTTCATGATCATTTTCTCATAAAATTTATAACATAAGTACCTTATAATTACAAATATTTCATAATTTTTAAGACAAGCTTTGCAGAAAAGTACATGCTTTAAGAAGACAAGCCACATTGAGTAGTATCGCAGAATCTCTCCATTACTCCACTCCGGTAGAAGACATCTAAAGCTAAACTGTTGGAATTAGGCACCCGTGTTACGAATAGTCAATGTACTGTCGAAAAATAAGTTAAATTATTTCTTTTCGTCTTTGATTTATATCCTGATGGTGTAAACAAGATACCATCTACAAAATAAACAAATTAGGTACTGAATTTGATAGTGTGGAAGAACGTTGTATGTAAAAACAAGAAAATTTTTCACTGCAGATGCTGACAGAGATTCGATAATACTCAGGCATATTGCAACCTGGAACCACATGGTTTTAAGTGTGCTGGTCAACATCTAACTAATCAGTGCACCAAAGAACATTCCTGCAGTGTGCCTTATGCCAGCAGCCACACACTGCTAACTATTAGGAATGTAAAGTGTATCAAGAATTGCATTATCAGCACCACTGCCCTAGCACTGATTGTAAAAATTTGCCTGTCATTTCACAAACACATCAAAGCCAACTGTAACATGAACAGCTTCCTACGCTGAAGTGATGTCATCATTCTGCTGCCGGTATAATGCTATTGATGTTTCAAGAATCCAAGACAAAATGAAAATTTTATCGGATAATAATTTTAATAATTTTTCTTCAAACTCTGGAAAGGTAAGTGGAAAACACCACTTAAACAGTAACAAATTTAAATGAATTCTCAGGTTTATTAAGCAGATTTTTTCTTCTTTTTTTTCTTTTATAACCGCATTGGATCACTTCAGTCAGTTTTGGGTTGTCTTTATTTTCTTTTGTGTTTTCTATAATTTCTGTTCACAGTATTTTTCATACTTTCAGATTTTTTCTGTCTTTCGTCATATGAAACCCTAGTCGGTAGTTTTCTTGTTTCAAAGTTCTTTATTTTTGTCGTTAATTACGTACTTGTATTTTAAGAATTTTTCTTTTAGGTTGTTTATTGTTAGTTCAAGTTCTGTTAAGTCTTCTTTAATTTCTTTTATCCACTGGATGTTTAATTTTTTGGAGTTATAGAGTTTTTCCACTATCTTCCTTGCTATTCTGTTTTTTGATGTTCTGAGTATATGTCCAAAGAAAGTTATCCTCTTTTTTTCTCATTGCATCTGTGATGGGTATTATTTCCTTGTAGATCTGCTGGCTCATAAGCAGTATGTGTTGCTCATACATATATATTTTTATTGATACGATATCTTAAGATTCTTCTCTCTATTTTTCTGTGTCATCAGCTTTTCCTCGACCACTGAGGTTGAAGATAGTTTTGCCACTGAATGGGTACTGCTTGAAACCTAAGTACAGTTTTGTTATGTTTTAACTTGGTGTTAATAGTGAGGAATTTCTTATTATACGTATTTTTTTTATGATTTGCTGTCCTCTAGAGAGTTTGGTATTCTATCTTTCCAAGCCTGTTTCATTTAAGCTATAGTTTTTGTTTCACCCAGGTATTTAAAATTTTCTGCTATGTCAATAAAGTTGTTACTATCTTTATTTTATTTACGCAAAGTTGTTCTATGCCCATAAAATTTTTTTTGGGGCATAAAATTTTAGTCCAATTTTTCCCGCAATATTTTTTAAAGAAGTTATTTGCTCTCTGGCCTCTGCCACTTCATCCGCAAGGAAGACTAATCGTCCGCAAACCCTAGACAGTTTAACTTTATGTCATCTTTGTCTCTTTCTACTTTAATGTTCTTTGGGTTAATTTTGTCTCATTCCCTTACTATGAACTCCAGCTTGCAGTTGAACAGAATAAGGGGTAATCCATATTCCTTTCTTTATTTTAAAAGGTCTTGTTAGTTTTCCTCTGAATTTTATTTTAGAAGTTGTGTCTGTAAGTGTGAGTTTTATCATTCTGACTAATTTTGGGTGGACACCTATGTTTCTTAAGATTTTTAGGAGCCAGATCTGTGTATGGTATAATAGGTTTTTTTTGAAATCTATAAAAGTCAATATAAGTTGTTTGTCCCTGATCGTTTAATATTTAATTGCAGTAAAACCTCTTATAATGGACACCTCTATTTTACAAACCCCTCCATTTAGCAGTCAGTCTTTATAGTCCCGATCCCATGAGATACAATGTATTAAAAGAATGAGGCAGAATAAGAGTCTCCCAAATCCAGACACTATATCGTAAATTTTTATCTGTACAGCGACAATGAACAGACAACTGAAGAACCTACAACCAAACTTACTTATAAGGAGGTAGTGCAACAAATTAAGACAAAAAACTTTGTCGTTTCAAAGAAAAATGAAGCAGTATGCCTAATGGTGGAGAATTTGCTCATGCATTTAGAAGAACAAGGGTGGTATGCGAAAGCTAAACAAAACCAAATTACAGACTACTTTAAATCATAATTTTCAAAAATGTAATTTATTCATCTTGTCAATGAATAAAACATTCATTTTCATTTAAAAAAGTGAATTTTGTTTCTTTTCGAAAGATAAAGGAAGTGTTTATTTCACACATTTTTCATCTATGTTTGGTAAGTAGATTCATATTCTACATTTGCAGTTACAAATTATATATAGTGTCTGCATAGCTGATTTGACCCTTTATGTTTAATTTTTTATTTTAACTTAAAATCGTGTAACTCTCATTACGTTAGTTTCCATATGTTAAAACCTTCTAACACGTAAATCACTAAGTTGTTATGTATGTACCTATAAAATGTCTCCCTCTTTTGAACGAACACCTCTATACAATGGACATTTTGTGTGGTACCACTGATGTCCACTATTCAGAGGTTTTACTGTATTAGTTTGAGAGTGATGATCTGATCGGAACAACAACTTTATTGTAGACGTGAAAATTTTATTGTGTCTTTGATCTTTGATGTCTCTGTTAATGCAATTAACTTAATTAAGTCTTAATAAATTAATATGGTCCATAAAATTGACAATAGTGATCCTATGTCCTTGGTGACATTTTTATAGAACATTAACGATGTGATCCATTGAAAAAAGGATTAGAATTGGTTCTAAATAGTAAGTGGATGAGATGGCCCTCATTAGTGAAACACAGTACACCGATCCAATCATTATTATGGAACTTCCCGTGGTGCGATTGCTATTCTTAGTCGTTCAAATTTATCTCACTATTTAATACTTTTACAGCAGCAAATTATCTCCAAGTTACTATGATTTCTCCCTTTTGCAGCACTCACGTAACAAGCAGTGATGGGGCTTATTTAACGTAACAGGATAAATAACGTGGTTACTGGATTGAGGGAGTTAATGTGATAACAGGTTACTAAAAACACCCTGTTCGCTGTTACTTCATAACACTGTTATTGAAAGCTGTTTAATAAACTTATGTATGAATGACGCTTATCTGACTGTTATAGCAGTAAGGACTGCACTTTTAAGTTTAACTACATTATAATACTATTAATACAAAAACAAGGTGATAAATCTCACTGAATCCCTAACGGGCGCAAAGTTAAGACAAACATCATTATTTCCTGTAACCAAATATAACCATGGCAAACCAAACGCAATTTTTCGTGAACACATGGGTGCCTGGTCATGCTGAATCTTTCACAGACACACATCAAGGCACTACAGTTACTATACATTGTACACTGAGCCAAGAAGTCAGCAGCCATGTATCCTTAAAGGCATCAGCAGGATTAAAGCAAAACAATACTCAAAAAAATCGTCCAGTGAGTCATGATGTCGCTGTTGGTCGGTTTGTTTTGACTAACATTTCCTGTTACCAATAAACCTTTGTACAAAAAACCTACATATTAGTGAATAAATTAGTTCACTTCTTTTCCACATGTGTTGTGCTATTACCTATTATTCTACTACATTGTATTGTAGTTTGGACGATAACAGTGTTATTTTAATAACAGGTTATAGAATTCTGTTATCAAGCAGGTTGTTATTTTCAGTAACACGTCATCATAAAATAACGATATTTCTCATCACTGGTAACAAGTTCTCGTTTGCTTGCTGCTGTTTATTATCTACCAAGGTTTTTGGTGTCAGAAATAAGTTTTCAGTGTTCTTTCAGGAACTCAGTGATAATTTCATTGCACAAGAGGAGGTTACAGTGC
The DNA here is from genome assembly GCA_035578175.1 of Catonia carolina. Classification (NCBI taxonomy): domain Eukaryota; kingdom Metazoa; phylum Arthropoda; class Insecta; order Hemiptera; family Achilidae; genus Catonia; species Catonia carolina. Next base: position 326,658,080 of record JAQMRL010000001.1, on the reverse strand, counting down.
AAAACATCATCAGTGGGGCTCCTGCCTGGTTTATCCAAAAGGTAAGAATCTTTATTCGTTTCTTGTAACAAATAATTTATCCTTCATATCAAATAAATTCATATCAAAAATGATTCCTATGTTTAAGGTGCCTCAGGGAATATCATACGAGGTGTGTCCGGAATGTAATGCAATTTTTTTTGGACTGGTATTTAAAGTGGCTACAGGGAGTTCCTACCAGTTGGGTTAGATGAGGGGGACTCTTAGCTTCAAAACGATACCTTTGCTGGTCTGCTCCAAGTATAGGTCGGGTCCAAGCTCCGTGTAGTTGCAGGTTGAAGGATACGGGTGAGGTATAATGATTGAGTGATGCATGCTGGGAATACGATTGTTGTATTACTCTAATACAAAAGATTCGTTTTCAAACTTTCCGTATTTAAAATATTTGTTTGTATTTATTTACATATTTTGATATAGATTAGCAAGTTAAATATTATGAATCCGACCAAGTTAATAACCCGATAGGTATTTGTTAAATTAATGCACCGGATGATAAGAATATTTTTTAGTCTAGTTAGTACACGCTACCACTACAAATGCATCAGCTGTGAAATACTACTAATGCATTCATTCTCCCACTGCTATAACAACGCATTGCATTCCTTCCAACTACACGGAGCTGCGACTCAAGCTATAGTTGGGGTGTCAGAATCGCTGTTTCCATGCCCTCCTGTTTAGTGCCTGTGTCATGAAACACGATGGAATCATCACTCGAGCAACTTTATGTAATAAATTTTGTTCAAAACTGAACAAATCTCGTGACCCATCAATTGATCGTGCAAGCTTATGGGAACAGTGTTTTATCACAACCACAAAACTTGTGATTGTTTGAAAGCGTTTGAAACTTGTTTGAAAGCGTTTAAGGAAGGCTGGGAAGAGGTTGGTTCATTGTTCAGCATACATAATTTTGACTATACTAAAAGTCGTTACTTTCCGGTTTATTAGATATAAAATCTCTAAGGAGTTAAAATACCTGAAAACGTGAGCATAAATAATTCTTACTTACCCTGAAAAAATACACCCATACCTAGGAAACATAAACACCAAGGCGGTTTGTTTATATATTGAAGGAACCTTGGTCTGTAGGAAAACCATCCATAATCATGTGTCCTAGGAAAAAGAAGTGTACTACTTGCTTCTGATGTTATCATTCTAAAAGTGATACAAAATGAGATTATTAACATTTTTTATACAAGAGGTTTTAAAGTTTAAATCAATTAATTAAGTTTAAGTAGTATTTTATTTCCTCAGTCTCCCACAAATATGTATGATCTTTTCTTCATCTGGAGAAGTGCCTGATAGGAGTTAGCAACTCCACACAGGCATCAAACAAGGATGCCCAGAGTTGTTGATTCTTTTTATGATTTATATAAATTTTACTCTTAAGAAGTGTACTTTGATAGGTGTTTAAATTGGGAATGAAAATGTCTGCACTCTTTTGTTTGCGGATAAACGCAATCTCAGCCAACACCAACTGGTGTTAACTAAGATAAACAGAACATAGAATGTATAACTTGAAAGTTGATCAAAGAGTATTAAAAGTGAGAACTGGGGATCGACAAAACCAAATGTGAATACTGGCATTGGAGGTTCAGGATAATAAATACAATCTAACAAGGAGATCATAGAATTGGAGCAAGACTGTAGATATTTTGGTATATTTGCTAAAAGTAATAAAAAGTACAGTAAATTTATAAAATATATAATTAATACTTATTTACCATAAATAGTGAAGAACCAATGATAAATAAATATTTGATTGTTATTTTATTAAAATAAACTGGATAGTTATAATTTTACTTGTCTAAAAATAGCACTGCATTTATTTATTTGATATTGATTATTTATATTTCGTATTATTTGTATTTTTTTATCTATTTGCATTTATACCCACCGGGTTGGTCTAGAGGTAAAGTTGTTGTCACGAGTTAGCTATTCAACAGCTGATTTTCGGAGATGAAGGTTCCTGGTTTAAATCCTAGTAAAGGTAGTTACTTTTATATGGATTTGAATACTAGACAGAGGGTACGGGTGTAATTTGATGGTTGAGGTTCAATTAACCATACTTTCTCAGAAATGGTCAGCCTGGGTCTGTACAAAACTACACCTCATTCACACGGCATACACATCATCCTCATCTCATTGGGTCATGGGGTCGCTTATTGTTCTGAATTGAACAGATTGCAACGTACACATTATGGATAAAAAATTGTATTTATGCAAGATTGTTATTTTGTCAGCCTCAGGCTAATAATATTACTGATGGAACCTCTAAACAGGTATTGCCTTGGAGGCCCTATTTTTACATGTTGTGGAATTAGTTTGTAGTTTTTTTATTTTTTATTTAGAATTAGTTATGATTGTTTTATTATTTACAATAAGAATATCTGATGTTTTATTTTCATGTTGTTAATGTATTTTTCTACATGTGAAATAAATTTTCTTATTCTTATTTTTAATGTCATTTGGTACACCAGGGTATGTTTTGCAAAATTTTGGTAGAAGTAGGGCCATCACCAGAATAGTACATCCTGTTTTGTGGGGTAATCTCATTTAATATTGCTACGAATCTTTCTTTTTTTTAATAAAAGCTCTTCCATTTATGACTCAAGAGGTTTGAACTCTCATACCAAGATTTAAAAGCAGAATAACAGCTACAGATAACGAGTCACAAGAATGCCTTTTACATATGGATGGGCTGTGAGGAAGGGAAGAGAAATCTGACAGTGCTGCCAACCTCAACAGTGAGACACTATATTTTACTACCATGCAATTGCACCACTTGTTAACCACATGTTTCCTTTCAATAAATATACTTGGTTTGACTGACACTTTTCCACTTAAACCCAATTTCCTTTAAAAATTTTGTTGAAACGTTCAAAGTCTCCCACTCAAATTTAGCCTTTCTTTTGAAACTGGTAATAACTTTTCACATGTCAGCATCACTTTCTTATTGATATAACTATTTCCTTTTTTTACCAGGTGTCATCAACTGTTGGAGAATATTATCTTCTTCACTGTCTAACTTCCTTATCCTTATAAGTGAATCCATATTCACTTGACTCTTACATATGTTTGAGTAGCCAAATAGTGTGGTAAGCGAGGGCGTTTGATTTATCACATTTTTTGCTAGACAATTTTTTATAATACCAAACTAAAAAAAAAATAATTTTTGCCAAATTTTGATAAAAACGGGCGACTGCATAAATTGCAACAAATTTTTTTTTTAAGAGTGCCATTATTATCCTTTTATTCCTATAAGTTTTTAATTTTTTCTCATAGGTTTACGTGATACAAGCAAAGTACATTCAGACTTTTACATTTCTTTTGCATTTATACTTTTATGTGTGTATTTTTAAAACGAAAAACAAATACATTTATCTATAGTAAAATACATAAATATATACACGTATAAATATAAAATAGAAGTATTGAATGAAAATGCACACGAGAAATTGTAATTGTAGAGAGAATATGAGGATATGAAGCGCCACAGACTTGTGCGCTTCTGTGTGCGGGATCATATAAATGCGGCAGGCGAAGGTTCAGCCACAGCGAATAACATCACTTCACCCGGGCCGCAGTGAACGTATTAATGTAACGTATGGCTCACATGACTTATCAGTTCCAATTATGAAACACAACTAAATTGATAAGCAAGGATTTATAATGATATCGAATAAAGGAAAAAACAATAACAGTGTGGTAATATTTAATCTTCCTCAGATCAATCATAGTATAGATTGCTACCATAAGTGTGACATTGGCTGTTAAGCAAAAGCTTGCATTCATATGATTTATACTATAGCTTGTTTACATTAACAAATTATAACATTAAATAAAAAATATAGGCCTACTTACCCCAAAAGGAAATCCTTACTGCTGTAGTAGGGTAGTTTGAAAAATTCTTTAAACTGTAGAGCCAAATGGTTTTATAGTATACACCATTTACAACCAACTTCATTAATATAATGTTTATTTACCATTTAATTAATACTAAAAAAATCATTATAAATAAGTCTTTTAATTCACCATGAGATAAAATTTTGATTAATAATTCATTTTTTAAAACTAAATATGACATTTTCGTGAACTATAAACCATAACATTTCTACTCGGTTAAATTATCAATTGGATGTTATTTACAGAAACAATTTAATTTACTAACATTTGTTTTACTTAACAGAAATATCTTCTTACTCTTAGTACAGAAATAAATAATTTTAATACATAATACTTTAGAACAGACAAGTCAGTCAGCTGGTAGAAGGCCACTTTGAATGTCAAGTTACACCAGTTGGGGTAGCAATATGGGAGATCAGCTGAAAGCAATAAAATCCTTCAGTATCCTTGCTCAGTTTTTTATTTTTTGTTTTACATCCCTTGTTCAGTTAACATTAAATGTACTACATGAAAAAATGATCATATTGCATGATTGTTGAGGTAAAAGTGATAAGAAGTATATGTACTTATGATAATACTGTGCAAGTTGTATTGTTTACATTGTAAATGGCTGTAGAAGTAGTAGAGGGAATTATTGATTCCTTCATTTAATTCATCAGCTGTTATTTTAATCTGCTTATAAAGTTTCTTTATATTCAAGCTGCTAAGAAATCTTCACAGACACTAAATAGAATAAATCTTTTAAATACATCTGCAACTTGTAATAATTAATGTCAATGTAAAAATATTATAAATTTTCTCTAACTTTTTACATTGCTACTTTACTTTTTATTTTGCAGCTTCATTTTTTTTTAAACAATTATTAAATTTTTCTAAACTTATATGTTTTAATGGATCCACTTGTGTAGCAATGTATAAAAAGCACAAAAATTGAAACTAATTTTTCTAAAACTCGTTCAGAAGATGTTAAATCTTCAGTTACTTGTTTAAAACTTGTGTAAAGTTTATGAAAATTAAATATTAGATATATATATATATATATATATATATTAGTATATTAGTTATATATGTATATATATAATTTTTTTTTTTTTGGTTTTACGTCTGACTTTTGCAATTGCTGCTAATGAAGATGGTGAGAAGGATGATACTTGAAAAGATGAGTGGTGAAAAAATGCCAGACCTGATTGGGAACCAAACCTAGGATCCCAGTGTAGAAGCCAGTTATGCTAACCACTGTGCCAAAGGGCCAGCCAAATATTAGATAGAAAAATTGAACGATACAATATAAAAATAACAGGAAAAAGTTAGTTAACACATTGAATGCCACCTAGAACTGGTTAGAAAACCTTGAAAGGCCAGCATATTTTTTTTAATAATCAGGTTCAATCATGTATAAAAATAATATTTATCCTTATAAAAGTTTGACATAAAATATTAGCAAACACGCAAACATGATGACTGATTTGTCAAATTTTTCTAATTTCTTACTAACCGAATGAAAGTTTCTTTAGGTTAATTCGGATAATGAGCGTTCTACTACTTCAATTTTATAGCCATGAAACAAAAATTATTCATAAAAAAGTAAAATCTTTTAGATGTGGCTACATGGATGGCTACACACAACATGTAACTTCAACCTTGACAAAAATGCAGTTTAGGTCTGGCTTATTTGAAGCATAATGCAGCTAAGCAGGCGACTGCAGCTAAAAGAAGTACAATTGTTTTTCACCCAATGACAAAATTATTTATATATAATTATATATTTTTTTTTTATTCCTAATATTTTGTGTACTTTGCAATCTGTTCAATTTAGAACAATAACCAACCCCATGACCCAATGAGATGAGGATGATTTGTGTATGACGTGTAAATGAGGTGTAATCTTGTACAGACCCAGGCTGACCATTCCTGAGATAGTATGGTTAATTAAACCCCAACCATCAAAGTACACCGGTAACCACTGTCTAGTATTCAAATCCGTATAAAAGTAACTACCTTTACTAGGATTTGAACCAGGAACCTTCGTCTCAGAAAATCAGCTGTTAAACAGCTGATTTTGGCGAAGATTTTACCTCTAGACCAACCCGGTGGGTTAATTATTTATATTACCTAGAAGTTATACGTTATCTAGAAGTTATAATTATTTAGAAATTTATACCTCAGTTTTTACTTTCTCTTGCCTATATGAATATATAGGAAGGAAAGTATTATTTTCATGTCGCTTTTTCGAAATCGAGTTTTCACCGGATCTACACGTTTTCAGACCCCCTGAACCGAAAAAAAACATGTTTTTAGCGATTGGTCTGTGTGTGTGTGTGTGTACGTGTTTACAAAATATCTCAAGAACGGAACATCGTATGAACTTGATACTTGAAACTTGTTACATACCACTACCGGACCCGACATGAACATTTTCATCAAAATCGGTCAACCGGAAGTAGTAGTTTATTCGTGTAATTTTTCACTTTTTTGCGATTTTCTCAAAAACTGGTTTTATAATTTTTTTTAAAATCGCCTGGTTTACTAAATTGTTTATGCTCTACAAGATAGGGTAGGCGCCATGTTAGCTGATATTTTTGGTGATGCTGTTTACACATAAAAAAAAATTTTTTTTTTAAGATTGCGGCGTTAATATGCATTTTAGCACAAAAATAACAGTTGTAGAGAATTAAAACTTCTACAACTTTTTATTTCAAACATTTTTTTTGTATAACGCTTAGTTTAGCGGTAGTTAGCAATTTTCTGTTTTTTTCTTACGAAAAACGTGTGAAAATTCGATTTTTTAAACATTTTGGTCTTACGCATTTTATGACCAAAGTGTCTATAATCAAATTTATAGGAAATTAAAAGATCTGCAACTTTTAGTTAAAGCATTTTTCTCTACAGAGTCAAGTTTAGCGTGAAAGAGTGATTTTCCGTATTTTTAAGCCAAACTGAGGTTGATTTTCATTTTGCGTCTTTCACTGATGATTAAAATTAGGTTATATTTATTGAGGTAAGTTTTTTGTTTATTTCTAACATTTTATTACTAATGTTAGGTTTACTGTTAATTATTTGCATTGGCAAGAGAAAGTTGTGTGAGTGTTTCACACCAGATTTTTTTTTTAGTTATTTAAAATCGGATCAACAGCTTGATCATGAAACAACTTGCGTAAGATAGAACAGCTTGGAGAATTGCATCAAATTAGTCAAGAGACTGATGACAAAAGATGCAGTAGTTAAATGAGTTCTTACTGCAAGTTTTGTGAAAATTTTTACATGCATATCATGAAGCAAAATTAATTTACTCAATGTCAAATTGAACAACATTCAAAGTGTTTCATAAAATTAACAAAACAAAAAAAAACTATAAATTGTAGAATATTAAAAATTTTACTAACATTGTTATATAATTTACCTAAAAATAAATAATTACATAGAATACAAAGTATCATGGTATAAGAACAATGTTTATGTACAATGGTTACAGATTAAAAACTGAATACATAAGCGTCATGTATCAGAGAACGTTGCACAATAGTAGGTTACTAAAGTATTCTCAGTGTAAAGTGGCCGATTTATCAGATGGGTTGTAACTCAGGTCAGTGTACATAAACAATTTTTTACGTTTGCCTCTTAATGTGTTTGACAACAGATAGAATTTATTAAGTAAAAAGTTTACAAATGAAGAACACCTTTATTCACTAATGAGCTGTTAACAAATTGAAATATATTAGTTGTTGTTTTTATTCTAACCTAGCACATCATTAACCCAATTAGGCATTTCATCACCCATATTATTGACATTGACTAATATGGACAAATACTACAAAAATGTAATACAACTATCTTTTTGATTGAACTGACTTTTAATGTGTTAAAATTTTTTTTAAAAAAATCGACCGAAGTGTACTTTGGCTTAAACAAATCATAGAATAACATTAGTAACTGCAAAAAATGTACTAATAGAAAACTGTTAGTTTTTTTTTTGTTATCAAATCAGCACAATTGCAATTTGTTCTTCTATACAGAAACAAGAATAAGTAATAAAGTTAGTATTGAATACTGAAGAAGTAAATCTGTAGTATGAAAACTGTTAGTGGTCACTTTTTTACTGTGAAAAGAAGAAATCAATTTTATTGCTGTCAGTGATATTTTGTAAACAATATTAAAATAATTTTAACCTAAAATGATAGCAAGATTTTCATTTTCGTACTACCTAAAAGAACAAAACATTAACATATCTTAATTTTTTTACTCACAGTAACGTCAAAAATGATGTGGTTTATTGATTTATAATTCAATACAAAGTGGAAACTTAATTTTAATGTAATCTACATTGGTTCAATTATGCAAATGTTTTGTAGGTATGTATTGTGACTACTTATTTTATTTCTGTTACTTATTTTGTGTTTGTGTTAAAATACTATTTATTTAATTTTAAGGTAAATCTGTAAATATATGACTTTACTGATTGTAGTAAAATCTTTTGTTCATTGTATAAAAATTGCTTAAAATATCAGCATATATAATTGTTAAGATACAGAAACACTGTGGAACTCACATAAACCTGATTCTTCTTATTTTAAACTTCACATTTGAACCTGCTCTAACCATTTGTTTGTGTTGAATACCTGGGTCGTAATGGAAAGCCATTATTTCAATGACTAGACTACATGTTCAAAAAAGTGAAATAAATGATACACTATAAGTTTTAAGAAATATCCTATAATATAGATTTACCAATTTTATGCCATTGTTCTAAATTCAAATTCACTTTTTTAAGTAGTATAAACATTATCATGCTTTGGACAAGCATAAATAATATTCATGGTAAATAAAAAAGTTGAAAAAAATCTTCAATAACTTTCAAGGACAACTTTACGGCTTAAATTGGAAATGGCAATTTCCAATTGAAAATTATGGCAATTGGAAATTGGCTTTAGGGAGAAAGAGAATGCAACAAGTTATTCAAGAAATATTCTCGAATTGATCTCATTTGTTAATAAATTTTTAAAAGCATAGGCTTTTTATTGAAACTTATGCATAGACAAATGGTTTTAATTTTCAATATAAAAATGGTGAACATTAGATCAGTAATTAAAAACTTCTTTATGTTTTCCTTCCTATGTTCCTTATGTTTTGCACAACTGTACACACTGGTCTTCAAAAAAAAAGAAAATTTTTTCCCCTTGGACTTTGATGGGTGATTGTTATGTATCTTGACCCCCTGAATCCAAATCTGACCTCCGTTACTCTCTATCACCCACCGTTTTTGAGGGGGGCGCCCCCCTTGAAATTCTCGAAAAAACACCTAAAAGCGGTTATTCCTAATAAAGCGAGGGGCGGGAGGAGGTTGTAAGGAGGTTGGTCATTCTCCCCTCCTTAGAAAATGTTATCTCAGTGCACGTACATTTGTGCATGAAGACCAAAGAGGGAGGGGTGACATCACCGTTAGTTCAGAGGTGTAGCAGGGTGGGTGTCTGCCAAGGTGGGAAGCCGGGCGAAGTGATAAGCTTAGCGACGATTAAACGTTTTCAGAAAAATTTTTACGCTTAGAGCCTCATCTTGTCACACAAGAGGAGCTTAATGATCTCATTCGGGATTTAAATCTCCCAAAAACTAAAGCCCAACTGCTCGGGTCTCAGCTTCAGCAATGGAACCTCTTGGAAAAAGAAGTGGAAATTTCTGGTTCTAGATCCCGGCTAGCTTCGTTTAAACAATTTTTTTTTGGAGGACGGTGACTTAGTGTACTGCAATAATGTAAATGGATTAGTGATTGAACCTAACATGCCAGATGATCCAGAAAATTGGCGCCTATTCATCGACTCATCTAAAACCAGTTTAAAAGCTGTTTTGTTGGCAAATGGTAATGATTTGCCCTCAGTTCCGGTTGCTTACGAGGTCAATGTGAATGAGACATACAAAAATATCAGCCGTATCCTTGAAAAAATTGGTTATAAAGATCATCCCCGGAAGCTCTGTGCTGATTTTAAGGTTGTGGCTTTACTTAAAGGATTTTAATCGGGATACACCAAACATTGTTGCTTTCTGTGAGAGTGGGATAGTCGAGCCCGTGATAAAAATTATACGGTTCGAAATTGGCCCTCGTGCAAAAGTTTAGTTTCTGGTCAAAAAACTGTTGCCAATAAGCCTTTAGTCTCGAGTGAAAACATATTTCTGCATCTTTTGCATATCAAACTCAGTTTGATTAAACAGTTCGTGAAAGCTATCGATAAAACAGGAGACGGATTCCAGTATTTGAAGAGCAAATTTCCATGTTTGAGAGAAGCAAAAATTAAAGAGAGAATTTTTGTTGGTCCACAAATTAGAGAACCTTTTAAAGATTCAGTGTTCATCAATCACTTAAATTGAAAAGAAAAAAGAGCTTGGGCTGCATTTAAAGACATGTGTGAATATTTTTCAGGATCTAACAAAAGTGAAAATTATGTTGAACTCGTCGAAGAATTGCTATCTGCATGCGAGTCGATGGGTTGCAACATGTTATTAAAATTGCACCTTTTACACGCGCATTTGGACTTTTTCCCAGAAAACTTGGGAGCAGTTTACGATGCATGCGGAGAAAGGTTTCATTAAGACATTGCACTCTACGAAAAACTGTTCTCTGGGAAGTGGAACTCAAGTATGTTAGCAGACTACTGCTGGTCACTCTTGCGTGAAACTCCCAGATATCAGTACAAGAGAAAAGCTTCCTCCAAGTAAAACCACTCTCTTTAAGTATATGTATTCGATGACAAGTATCTTGAACCAGAAAAATTGTATAAGTAAAAATAGACAAAATGTACAATACGTCAATACTCTCTTATTGTACTCTTTCAGTGTTAGGTAGGCCTTGAAGAACCATAAAACCGTGATACAACTGCACAATTTTATATCATAGTTACACCAGACTGATAAAAAGTTGAAATTTCCCAAATAAGGGGGAGTGGCCCACCCCCTAAAAATGGTGGGTGATGGAGCAAAACGGAGGTCAGATTCGGATTCAGGGGGTCAAAATACATAAAGCACCTATTAAAGTTCAAGGGGAATTTTTTATGTAGACCAGTGACATTAATGGTAATGCAAAAATGAAGGTTGACTGTGAATCAAATCCATGATCCCCAGCATAGAAGACTGTTGTACTGACTACTACAATAACAGCCAGTAAATTAAGATTATCAAAAAATGTATGACGTTTGTCAGCAAATTTAAAACTTGTACCAGCTTTGCCACACTGAACTTATATTTTGCTATAATTGAATAAACATGTAGCTATATAACTTGTTTTCCATCCTTTGAAGCACTGACATAAATTTCCTGAAAAATATGATTTAGCAATTTTCTTGGTAGGTTTTCTTGTTTGAATAACACATGTTGAAAATATCTAGAAATGTTATCATATACATGTAATTTATTTACGCTACATAATATGATTCAGCCTGGATTATCTAAATTAAATACTATGATGTTTTTTTGGGCATCCCAGTTAATCAGTTTGTAGACTTTTAATTGTGAAGTTACGACAGTTAGGTTAGTAAACTTGTATGGATACTAAGGCCCTTCGTCCACTGGTGCAATGCAACTGCAATTTAACTGCAGTCCAACTTGAATGCGACAGTTGGATCAATATTACTTTGCACGTTCTTCGTCCATTAATGCAACTCTCCTGCGACAATACATCAACTGAAACGTCCTTTATTTCATCAGCCTGCTTTAGAATGACAAGCCGTGCTGTTAGGAAATGTAATGTTGTTGTTGCATACTGGTATCTGAGACAGCTTCAAAAAAGATGTAACTTGTGGGTGAATCCTTTCATTTGCAAAAATCAAACATGTTCTGCTTTTGTGTTAGCGAAAGAATTTGAAAAAGACAAAGCAAAATTTAAAAACTTTTATCCAGAGAATTCTATAAGGAGCTGACCAAAAAACTTCGACCAGTAATAAGAAAAAAGAACACAAACATGAGGGTATTTCAGTGGAAGGAAAACTGCTAATTACCCTAAGGGAAGATGTATTGTAAATACACAACATGGCAAGTTGTAGAACAAAACTATAATCAAATAACTAAAATGCAATTTACAGAATATGCAATATGTATGCAAATATGAGAATATGATTATGTGCACGTTGCATAGAGTTAATTGGCCAAGCCAATCGGTTTGGAGTTGCACGTTTACAGGTTGAATACAAGTTGCGTGGCAATCGCACTAGTAGATGAGGTGCAGCGTAATAACATGTGTTTGATTACGAAGTGGCTCCAGTCCAATGCTTATGTGACATTTCTTCTGATTGGATTGCAGTTGCATTGCACCAGTGGACGAATGAGCTAAGTAAAATGACAAACACAACTGGTTATCCCTGTACAAATTCTGGCCTTCTTAAGCTGAAAATACATAAAAAGTAGTTATTAAGTTGACTGGTTAACAAAAGTTTTTAGCTCCAAACAACAAATAAAAGCTAAAAAATATTAAATAGTACAGCAATACAAATTCTGTTTACTAGATTAATATTGTCATTGTAGCACGTCAAACGCCTATCTACATTTATTGTAAGAAAATATCCTTTTATTCATGTGAGACATTATTTGAATTTGTGGGCCAACAGTTGTTTTGCAGTATGCCAAATTTGACATTCTTATTAGCATCTTTTAACCAAACAGTTTAAAACTCAAGAGTTAACCGTATTAAGTGTTTGTTTCTATGTAATTTAATTTCTATCATAAGAGGTTATATCATAGATTTACATAATTTATTTTATATTTTAAATCAATTTTTAATTGTTTTATTTTCAATTTTTATCTAGAAGTTTCAAATAAAAGAAATGGATTTAGATTCATTGCCAGACAGCAAACGCCGTTGGGGATACTTTCACAGCAGACCAAATTTCTTGCAAATACTAAATAAACCATTTGTTAGCGTAATTTTTCTTAGCACAGGAGTCTTCATTCAAGGTATGCGTTTAAACTTGAACCACTAAACATCTCAAAGTTCTGATTCATTGTAATTGCTTAAAAGCACCATTGTAACGAAACGAAAAAAAATTAAGAAAACTATATAAATTTTCATGACTTGCCACTACCTTGAAGTGTTAAATTCCTCTTTTAAAAATTGTGAAAATCTGTCAATCCTTTTCATAAAAAACAATTTTCTTGAAGTGTAACATGCTTCTTGAGTTTGGTGTTTTATGTGTATAATTTTCTGTATATTTCAGTTACATTTGCAAAGTATTTTGTTACTTTTTCAAAGATGTTTTGTATGTAATGGTGTTTTACACGAGTTGAAAAAACTGTAGCTGATTATTATTGTTAATAGACTATCGGTATGTTTTTACTTTTTCTTGCCCTATGTTATAATATATAGATAGGAGAAATATTGTTCTAGTGTCAATTTTTCACTGGAATTACTCGTTTCCAGAGTTCTTCAAATTCAAATAGTCCTGAAACTTTTATCACCCCTCATACATTTTATGTGACGTCTGTGAAAACCAAAAGTTTTAACTGAGATTGCAAAATTTTGAATGGTTTTATCAATTTGGAGTCAGAAGACATGTTGTTTCTGCTTAAAAATAAATGTCCTGCCCCATAAATCTAATATAACTTATTGAATTATTTTTGTTTGTTAATTTTGTTCTTTCAAAATCAGTTTCTGAATTTTAGTGAAATTACAATGAGCAGCTTTCCTGCAATTGTATGGATGGGTATCAAATGCATTTTAGTAGTAGTTCTTTGGAACTATAACTGTTAATGTTCGGCAAAATAAAGGTCAGATATTCAAAAGTGGATTCACTAACTGTCAGCTACTCATCTGTGCTGGCACAATTGCTACAGGTCAGTACATACAAAACATTAAAACCAATATTTATGGTGGATGGAATATCCTAACTGTGAAAAGTGTTTAATTGTGTCTGTAAACTGGTAGCAAATTACTCGTAGATAATTAAATTTATATTGATGACAAATTTTTATGATGATTTACTTAAAGACTGTTATTTTATGGAGCCATTTCCTTTTATGGTTTCAGGAATTTTTACAGGAATACTACAAATAGACTATCCAGTCATCGAAAAAAGATTCAATTTTCAATCAACACAAATCGGAGCAATAGCCAGTTGCTCTGATATCTCATCAGTTTTGCTATTGCTACCTACCTCATATTATGGAGGACTTAAAGGAGCCAGCAAGCCTCGTTGGATAGGAACTGGTTTTTTAATACTTGGCACTGGCTCTTTGATTTTTTTCATTCCTGAGCTGATAATATCGAAAAGTGGTGCAACTGGTTCTGAGCACCTCACGCCACCTCTCTGTAATTTAATTGAAACAGTTGACGTAAGTAACATAATTTAAAGATATTAATTTATTTTGTGATATTAATGGTGAAAATTCAGATTCATATATTCACCGGACACATGAAAGTGAATTAAAAAAATAATCAGCAATTTTTAGTAGAATCTCTTCTTCAGGTGCCTTCTCCATTACGAAGGTTGGCTATCATCATGGTCAGTCGTACCTTGTCCACTGCTGCTCTGAAAAGGTCATGCGACAAGCAGTTAAACGCTTCTCTCAGGTTTCTTAACCAGGATATTTGTCTGCATCCCACCGACCGTTTACCAATGAGTAATAATTGGCATCAAATAAAAATACTACCTGTATTCAACCATTGTACCTTGTACCTTCAATCATTTAAATTAAAAACCAGCTTTTGACCTGAGGAGTAGAAAGTAACAGCAGAGTTTTTCCTACATTACTATATTTTATTTATACTAATTTTAGTTATGGTCAAGTAATATTGGCTTTTTTGGACCCTGGAACCACAAGGAGTCGGTTTTATCATGATCACATTAACAGAATCATGCTGAAAACCATTAATTATCCATGTAACTAACTCGCATAATATTAAAATTATTAATAGATAACATAACATCTTTTCATGATTGTTTTGTATGAACCAATGAAAAGTAAGTGTTCTGCAGATGAATTGATAAGAAAGATAAAAGGCATTTTCACATTTTTCTTAATTGCATAAAGTAAATTTGGAATTTAAGTAGGCAACAAAAATGTACAGGAAGTAGGGGATTTCTGTTATCTATGGAGTAAAATAACGAAGGATGGTAGAAGCACAAGTGATATCAATAGTCGAATTGCTCAAGCTAGAAAAGCCTTTGAAATGAAAAACAGCTTACTGACTACAAACATTGATTTACAGATTAGAAAAATTTCTTAAAACACTATGTTTGGAGTGTAGCATTATACAGCATTACACGAAGTGAAATGTGGGTGATATGGGCAGTAGAAGGGAAGAGGGTAGCAGCTTTTGAAATGTGGTGTTATGGGAAAATGTGAAAGATTAGGTGGGTGGACAAAATAAATGATTTAGAGGTTCTTACACGAGTAAATGAAAAAATATGCATGTCTGTTTTCAGCATGTCTGTCATATATTAGGATAATATTGATGGAGTGAGTTGTAGGGGAGAGGCAAATGTTAGAATATTTAAAGCAAATTACAAAAAATGTAGAGTGTTACAGGTATGTAGATATGAAACAACTTACACAAGATAGAACAGCTTGGAAAACTGCATCAAACCAGTCGAGAGACTGATGACAAAAAATAAAAATAATCTTGATATGTTTATGTTAAACAGGTCTGTGATAAAAGTGAAAAAAAGATATCAACTGTATTTATAATATTTTTGTTTGCTAACTTGGTTTGTGGTATCGGGGCCTGCCCCATACAAGCATTGTCAGTGGCATACATTGAAGATTCGGTTACAAAGGCTAGGGCAGCATTATATCTTGGTAAGGTTCTAGAATGTTAGCAAATTATTAGTTGACAGTAAGTTTATTTTAAACTAGCAACTACCTGCTCGCTGTGCTTCACGGCAAACTAAACTTAAAGAGTTTAATTTCACACAAAATGTTACATGTTGAAAGCCATACTGTACAAAAAATATCAAATAGTAGGTTTACTGAAAATAGAAATTTTGTTGAGATCAGTATGAATCATTAGTAGTCATATAAAGATGATATGTATGTGTATTGAGTCACGAGTTTGCCTTTGTTTGCACCGAGGGGTAAAGGGGGGAAAGCATCAGCGTGCATGCGCGACTGCTTTAATTTCAGTATAACAAACGCAACAATTTATACTATATGTACCCAGGGCATATACAGTATATCGTGGAACCTTTTGTAGGTTAACTGTACCAATATAACTGTTTGATACTGTAAACAGAAATGTTAGTTTCTCGAAAACGTGGGCAGACTATTCACAGTGCTGAACAAAATCTAATGTGCAGTGTAATAAAATGCTGTGAAGTTGAAGCTTAACAAAAATGCCTTTCCTTGCCTCTTAACAAAAGCCATGAGCAAGTGGCTAACTACTGTGATGTTTCTCTTTCCACAATTTTAAAAATAAAGAAGGAAATTAAAGACGTGAAGAAGCTATTCTTCAATAATTTTGTTGACACCTGGAAAAAAGGAAACGGTTAGGTAGGTACACTAATGAGACTGATAGTGAAGATGCCGGTGACAGTGATAGTAAAGAAGGCGATTCGTTTGTAGTAAATTTTGTTCTATAAAATAAGGTAGCCGGTAATTACAGTAAATCAGACATTTCTAGTCAAAATTTTAGCAATTAACCTAAAGGCAATATTACAGGTCACATTTATTTCTAAAAGGTTTAAAAAGAAAACATTTCTTCAGAATAAACCACAGCTTACAAAATATATGTAGAAACTGCATGGTAGTGAAATATACAAGTAGTGTCTCACTGTTGAGGTTGGCAGCACTGTCAAATTTTCACTTCCCTGCCTCACAGCCGATCCATACGCAAAAGGCAATCTTGTGATGTCAGTATGTTGTAGAGTAAAATGAATCATTAACTGAATATGTATTACAAGAAAATGAGTAGGTAAAATGTACGAGGAGGGACTTAAAAATAACAGAACTGAGAGCACACTGCCATTTGTGGACATAGTAGAGAGTTCTCCTGCTCCATGGGGTTAGTAGAGACCTTCAACTAACAACTGCCCAGCCGGCATTAGTTTTTAGGTTAATGTTTGATCATAGTGTGTTTCTCTTACTGTTTTTCTGTTCTGCCAGCGAACTCCATAAATGTCAAGTCAATCTTCCATTGGCTTGATGCTTGCTTGGTTTCCGGGTCATACCCATAACACCAACTCTCGTCACCCGTAATGATGTTGGTTAAAAAGTTTGGATCACTTTTAATTTCGTTTTACGAGTTTTGACTCAAATTCAGTCGAATGTTTTGTTAATCCTGTTTGAGAAGGTAAGGAACAAATTAAGCGGCAACACTTCTCATTTGCAAATCCTAAGTCAAAATATGCTGGCATGAGCCCCAACTCACGCCTGTCTCTTCAGAAATTTCGTTAATCGTGAACTGACAATGCTTGTTGATTTTTTGGCGGATTTTCTTAAGTTTTCATCGTTTCAAGATGTTGAAGGGTGCCCAGAACGAACATGGACTTCAACACTTATCTCACCATGTTTAAAGTGCCCAAACCACTTGAAAACGTGTGTGTGACTTATAGCACCCTCCTTGAAAGCCTGATGAAGCATTTGGTAAGCTTCTGTTGTCAATTTTTTGAGTAGAAAACAAAATTTCAAACACACTCTTTGTTCTTCTAAATCTGTCATCTGGACAGTTATTTGTTGAAGGTCTCTACTACCTCCATCTAGTGAGAGAACTCTTTATTACATCTACAATTGGTTTTTTTGGGTCCCCCTCGTATTTCTTAAAAAAAGGGTAAGATTGCTTTGATTTTTGAAAAGTTAACGTAACATTCTATGCAGCAATCAGACGATGTTTTGTTTGTATCTGTCCAGCAATATTTTTTTTTAATTTTGCAAAAAGTAAAGAGTAAGGATGATGCTTTATATTGTAGGGCGGTACTGTACCTTACCTAGTACCTGACTACATAACAAAATATATAACATATACACACATATTGTGTCATATAAATATTATTTATATCAATAGATAGTATAATACTAAAAGATAAAAGAACTACCTGTTAACCAGCTAACTTCATTTCCTGAAACAAGAGAGCTGAAAAACTGAATGAAATTTGTCTAGTTCCCATGTATATGGCAGAAAAGATTGTCACAACAAAACAAACCTTAATGGCCAATGGATTTGTTGATTTTTCCAATAGCTAGATTATTTTTCCTTTTCCAATGATATCAAAAGCAGATTTTAGCCTAAAGATGTAGTTAGCAAATTAACACTCTTCACTAACATTACGTTACTCAAGAAGCTCTAGGTTTCAACAGTGAAAGAATTTCTAAAATTAGTTGGAAAGTTTCTGAGATTACCTTGTAAAAACAAATAATGAAACATTACTTCTTTGTAATATTAGTACAGATATAGAAACTTCCTGTGGAATAGATATTTTATTGGTGGTAGAAAATATTTTTGAATTCCCCTAATGTGCTGTATTATAAACACTAAGACGTGTGGGAACAACTTAAATGATATTTCTCTCATTTTTACTGGTATAAAATTTTAGAGTCCTAGGTCCTAGAGCTTTTCTTTATGATACACACATTTTAGGGGACAGAAAATATGTTTTATCTTTATAACAAAATTGCAGCAAAGACCACAGTTTTTTTGGCATCTATTCTGTTTTATCTTGAGTGCCGCAATGAAACAAATGATACCTAATTTACTGAAATCAGCACAGGTATTTAAGCTATACAGTGGAATTATGAACATGAATACATACACACAAATGTGCCAAAAACATCATTCTTTTCTGACCTTGCTGTCGTCAGGTAAAGAAAATAAACTCCACCAACCATAATTGGAATTTCATTTGATTTTAGAAAAATGTTCGAGTTTAAAAAATTTTCTACATTGTTCAAAAGTTCAAAAGTGTGAAATGGTAGCGTCTACTTCGAAAAACACAAATTTTATTTTTGGCTAAATATTAAGTCCGAATTTGTCCTGTACAAAATGTTAGGCTATAATTACTTTGATCCTATACAACTGGAAATATTTAAAAAATAAAATTAAAGTTTTAACATGGTAACCTATATGCCCCTTAAAAGTTTTGCAATGTTTTCCATAAATTAAAATTTTACGAAATCATAACTTCAGTTTCATAATCACTGCCTATAGTAGTCATTTTTTTACTGAACTGTTTGTAATTAAATATAACCACAATGATGTGTCAGAAGCTTTTTTTCATAAAATCATACTCTACTCTTGTTTCAATTTGATTATTAGTTATTTACAAAATAGAAAATATTTTATTTCAATTATTTTAAAAAAGTACATTTTGAGGTAATTTTTAAAAATGGCTCTAAATTATCACAGAGGTTAATTTAATCTTTAATTTTTACTTTCTCTTGCCTATATGAATATATAGGAAGGAAAGTATTGTTTTCATGTCGATTTTTCGAAATCGAGTTTTCACCGGATCTATACGTTTTCAGACCCCCTGAACCCAAAAAACATGTTTTTAGCGATTGGTCTGTGTGTGTGTGTGTGTGTGTGTGTGTGTGTGTGTGTGTGTGTGTGTGTCTGTGTGTCTGTGTGTGAACAGAATATCTCAAGAACGGAACATCGTACGAACTTGAAACTTGAAACTTAAGTTACATACCACTACCGGACGCGACACGAACATTTTCATCAAAATCGGTCAACCGGAAGTAGTAGTTTATTCGTATAATTTTTCACTTTTTTGCGATTTTCTCAAAAACTGGTCCTACGATTTTTTTAAAAATCGCCTATTTTACTCAATTTTTTATTCTCTACAAGATAGGGTAGGCGCCATGTTTGCTGAAATTCTCGGTGAGGCTGTTTTCACGTAAAAACGTTGTTTTTTTAAGATTACGGCTTTAATATAAATTTTAGCGCAAAAACTTATATAATAAAAGTTGTAGAGAATTTAAAAACCTACAACTTCTGTTTCAAACATTTTTTTGTATAACGCTTAGTTTAGCGGTAATTTGCGATTTTCTGTTTTTTTTCTCACGAAAACGTGAGAAAAATCGATTTTTTTAACATTTCGGTCTTAGTATGCATTTTACGACAAAAGTGTATATAATTAAATTTATAGAAAATTAAAAGATCTACAACTTTTGTTTAGAGCATTTTTCTCTACAGAGCCTAGTTTAGCGTGAAAGCGTGATTTTCCGTATTTTTAAGCCAAACTGAGTTCGATTGTCATTTTGCGTCATTCACTCATGATTAAAATAAGGTTATGTTTTTGAGGTTAGTTTTTGTTTATTTCTAATATTTTATTAATAATGTTAGGTTTATTATTAATTATTTGCATTGGCAAGAGAAAGTTGTGTGAGTGTTTCACACCAGATTTTTGATTTTAAATTTAAGTTTCTAAATGTAAAGAATACATAGTTTTTGTTATAAACTGAGTGTGGTGCGCTCTACTCATTATTATTCAGAAAATTATTACAATATTATTATTAAGGGTAAAAATTTTCATAAAAAATCTGGTGTAAAACACTCACACAACTTTCTCTTGCCAGTGCAAATAACTAACAATAAACCTAACATTATTAATAAAATATTAGAAATAAACAAAAAACTAACCTCAAAAACATAACCTTATTTTAATCATGAGTGAATGATGCAAAATGAATATCAACCTCAGTTTGGCTTAGAAATACGGAAAATCACTCTTTCTCTCTAAACTAGGCTCTGTAGAGAAAAATGCTATAAATAAAAGTTGTAGATCTTTTAATTTTCTATAAATTTAATTATATACACTTTTGTCGTAAAATGCATACTAAGGCCGAAATGTTAAAAAAATCGATTTTTCTCACGTTTTCGTGAGAAAAAAACAGAAAATTGCAAATTACCGCTAAATTAAGCGTTATACAAAAAAATGTTTAAAATAAAAGTTGTAGGATTTTAAATTCCCTACAATTTTTATTATATAAGTTGTTGCGCTAAATTGCATATTACAGCCGTAATCTTAAAAAAACTATGTTTTTACGTGAAAACAGCCTCACCCAGAATTTCAGCAAACATGACGCCTACCCTATCTTGTAGAGAATAAAAAATTGAATAAACCAGGCGATTTTTAAAAAAATCGTAGACCAGTTTTTGAGAAAATCACAAAAAAGTAAAAAATTATACGAATAAACTACTACTTCCGGTTGACCGATTTTGATGAAAATGTTCGTGTCGGGTCCGGTAGTGGTATGTAACTTAAGTTTCAAGTTTCAAGTTCGTACGATGTTCCGTTCTTGAGATATTTTGTATATACACACACAGACCAATCGCTAAAAACATGTTTTTTGGGTTCAGGGGGTCTGAAAACGTATAGATCCGGTGAAAACTCGGTTTCGAAAAATCGACATGAAAACAATACTTTCCTTCCTATATATTCATATAGGCAAGAGAAAGTAAAAATGGTATACTCCTCCCTTAACTCTTATCATCTTAAAGAATTAAATGTAGAACAAAAATTGATATAGTTTTAAAATTATTATGCTACTGTAAGCACTTTTGCTGAAAGTATGAGATCAAATAATTACTTTTGTCTTTTATAGGTATCTATTACTTTCACGCTCTCCTAGGACCAGCTTTGGGATTCATTGTTGGCAGTTCTTTGTTGGAGATAAATAATTACAATCTTATTAGTTTACAAACAGACAATTGGTAGTAAGTGTAGAATTAAATTTTTATTAATTAAAAATGTTAGGTTAATATTTAGGTTGATACAGAAAAATCCAGTTATTACAAATTTCAAGGGACTGATGCAAATTACCTTCTTTGGTGGCAAATCATTTTTCACCAGGAATAGAAGTATTTTGATCTTTCAATGTCTACAAAACATCCGATTCACTAAAACATTGAAATAAATGAAAATTCTGAAGAAATATTTATGTTAGTAGAGAAATAAAAGTACTATGCATGTATACCGGGTGATTACAAATGAAATAAACACTTTTGGTAGCTTCTAAAAAATTAAACTGGTGTATTTGAATATATACAGTAAATGATATAGGTTAACAGGGAAATTTTTGAAGTTGATACAACTGTTGATTACGTCACTGATTGTTGTGTCAAGTTATTAGTCTAATACTTATTGAAGTAATAAGCTTTCTATTGTAGTACACACTATCCTATTAAAAAATTGATGAAGTAGTTTTACATTAAGAAACTGACTCTCGGGTCTTTTCCGTTTCGTGTATGCCATTATCAAATCCGGATTCCCTGAAGGGTTGCACAAGTGTTCATTTCTCTCACTCACTGCCTTACTGAAACTCAAACTGAGACTGACATTTATTATAATTTTTTTATTTACAAGCTACTTTAACTTATTCTAATTATTTACATTATATTTTACATTAAATTATTATTACATTACTATTACATTATATTTTTTAATTATTTACATTGGGAATGGAAAGTCTGAGTGTTTC
This sequence comes from Catonia carolina, assembly GCA_035578175.1. Classification (NCBI taxonomy): domain Eukaryota; kingdom Metazoa; phylum Arthropoda; class Insecta; order Hemiptera; family Achilidae; genus Catonia; species Catonia carolina. The sequence goes on along the minus strand of JAQMRL010000001.1, from coordinate 326,635,748 downwards.
ACACAGACTTTTTTAGTCGTCACATCTTCTGGGATTATGAAATAACACCCCTTTCCTAAAGGAACTCTGCAGTATCATCCTCCGTCCGAATATTATTAAGTTCATAACTACAAAATTCATATTAGACTAACAATGCAGACTTCGTAGTAATTAACTGTGAAATCGGAGTGGTTGACCAATATGCAGGAATGTTGCTATATTAGTCAGATTGGCACACTAGACGCAGGAGTGGGAGAATCGTGTAACCCTTCAGGAAATTCGGATTTGATAGTGGCATACAGAAAACGGAAAAGACCCTGACTCTCTAATATTATGAAAAGAAAAGTTTTACTCCGAAATAGAATTTAAATTTATTTATCATAATTTTGCAGCCAAGAAAAGCTTTCGTTTGAAATGAGTTCAAACGATTCAAACTTTGTTGGTGCTTGGTGGCTGGGATTTGTCATATGCTTCATTTTGTTAACAGTTACTGCAATTCCAGTATTAGGGTATCCTGTTGAATTCCCAGGTAATTTATTACAAAAATAGTTCCTTCTTATTTATGAAAATATTAGTCTTTTGAAATGAACCAGTTTTGAAAAGCATTGTCTATTTATAACCTTCTTATAACGTGGCTAACTTCATTAAAAACTTAAGTTATTCGAGTAGAATGCTAATGATGTTCATGAGTTTATTATACACCCCTTTGCAGTGGTAGTATTCAAATTGTTTGTGTTAAAATAAAAAGTTTATATATTATTTATTGTTTATTTTTATATATTTGAAGAAGTAATGACGATGTTATTTGTAGCAAACGATGTTATTTGTAGCAATTGCTGTTTACTCTAAAATAAGCTTAATCTTATCCGGCTAATATCCAATATCTTGTTGTTAGATGACGAGTGTGTAAGTACTCAACAAATTGTGTAATAGTGAAGGTCATTGAACGTGCACAGCAGTGAACATTATAGTGAAATAGTAGCTGATGTATGAGGAAAAAAGTAAACTATTTAGAAACAGTAAACGGTTAGTGGAAATTTTTCTATTGATTTGTGAATATTGTGGTACCGCTGAATGGCGAGGCATTTGAAGAAAACCGTGTAAGGGTCGTAGCTCAGGACCTATTCCGTTATTTCACATCACATCATCTGTGATCTTAAAGTCGTCTCGTGTAAACGCATCTTTACTATTATTACTGATGACTCCAGGGCCGTTGAATAAAATCCTTATTCAATGGCCCTGGATGACTCCCACTCAATATAATAGTTGCAGATGTTGTTTGCATGTTTATTAACCCTTAACTGGTGAGGTGGGGTCTGCCAAACCCCAGGGATTTTTCATTTTTTAACATCGGCAACACTGAGAATCAGATGACCTTGACGCGTTCAGTACCTTCAAGTTAGTTGGTGTTGAGCTCCGCTATGATCTGTTTCCGTTCAAGTTTTTGATTTTATAGTCGGTACAACAAGTTAAAGTTGCTTTAGGGTCTGTCAGACCCCACCTCACCGTGAGTGTATTAGTTTCGTTCTCATAGTGATTTACAAAAATGGCGTCTGGAGATAAACAGTTTAGGGTTAACGACCCAGATTCAATGCAGAAGATGTCAAAAACCATACTGCCTGGATTGTAGAGCTGATCTTTGCTCTACTTGTGGAGAAAACTGAGAGACGTTTAGTGTTTGTTCAGTGTAATAACAGCATATTTTTACAAACTTTAAAACCGTGCAGAATTTTTTAGTTTTATTTAAGAATTATTCTGATTAATGTGAATTGTTTTTAAACTCATAATTAAAAGGTGTAAACATTTTTAAATTATCAAATTTTTTTTTTGTCTATTTTACATAGAATTTTAATAAACAATGTTTTTGAGTTCATTTTTCCGAGTGTAAAATAAAAAATATTTTTTTGAAATGGTTTAGCGAAGTGTTTTTTATTTCTAGCTCTATTCCACATTTCTATACAAGTTTAAAAATGTACTTAAGCCATTGCATAAAAATAAAAAATTTTAATTTGTGTAAAAAATGAAAAAAATTTGAGGGGTCTGTGAGACCCCACCTCACTGTGAGTGTTACAATAATACCACCTCACCAGTTAAGGGTTAATACACATTAGTTGCTTGTTTGCTTCGCACGTGTTCTGTTCAATACATAATGAATCCTTTGGAATTGGTGGACATATTCTGTTATTTCACAAGACAACTTTAAAGTTACAGATGATGTGGTGTGAAATAAGAATAGGTCCGAAATAGATGAACTATTTTGTTGTTACAAAAAGACAATTTTCCAATAAATATTTGAAATTAAACCAGTATTCAAGAAGATGTAGGCCTAATATTTAATAAACTTGTGTTATTTTCCGTATTTTAAAATTTTAATGTTTTGCAATTGTTTGATCTTAATTGTTTTGTAATTTGTAAAACAAAGCTTGTAAATAATTTTTGAAACTTGTAAAAGACTAAAGGAAAAAAAACCAAAAATAAAATAAAATGAAAACAACCGAAAAAAATAAAACAGGCGATTGCTGGTTGAACGGTAGCCTGCTGAGCACGTGCTGGCGATGCTGGGTCGAATAGTAAAGGTGCATTCACACGATCTTTTGATGATGTGAAATAACGGTAGGCTATAGCCTATAGGTGCCTCATCTAAAAGTAGAATTACAGCTGCGTTTGAAAGCTTGAATGGTAAGGTTAGGTATTTTGTTCAATAATATTCCTATTAGCAAAGCCAGTTGAGTTGAAAGTAACCTGAAAAGGGTATAAATCATCTCAGGTCCATAGAATAAACAATTTTAAGGCACTTTTGTTACCATTCCAATTACAATATCCTACGTAATATTTTCTTTATTTTTTTATATGCATGTGTTCACAAAATTCTGTGCTTTCATATAATAACATACGTCTTATAAATTACTGTAGAAATAGGTCAATGACATTAGCTCAGAGAGAGCAGGTTTTCCGCCTGCCTTTTACCACAGACAACAGCTGTATAATTTGGTACGCGACTACCTTATTTTTTTAAAATACAATATCTTAGGGCGTTTGATGTATCAAATGTTTTGCTAGACTTTTTCTATAATACCAGGCTAAAAAAAGATAAAAATAATTGGTTGCCAAATTTTGACAAAAAATGTGTGACTGCATAAATTATAACAGATTTTTCGTAAATCGCTGTAACTGGCGTAAAAAATGGAGTTTCTTGTCTTTTTTTAAACATCTCGCAGTGTGTCCGCAATAAATTTGATATATCAAAAAAATTATGCACACATAGCACAACCAAGATTTGGTAAAATTTTGTCTTGCAATAATTATGAAGTCCAATAATGAATTACAGTGGGTGTAAATACAGTAGCCTATAAATTGTCAAGTGAATCACTTTTTCGGTCAAACAAAAAGCGTAGGATAGTTTAAAATATTAAACCAAAATGGAATATTTTAAGATACAGAATGAAAGGCTTATGGGAAAGCGGGGTAGAACGGGATACCACCCCACAATGGCTAACATAACACAACCTAGTGAAAATAATTTTAGCTCGCATAGAAAGGTAGCCTATAACTAGAGAAGCCATTTTGAATGGTGTTCAGAACCGATTTATTAGTGAAACTAGAACTCGATCGTTTCGTTTGTTCTGTTACAACTTCTGCAGATTTTCTGTTTATGATATGTTGTTTTTATACATAATTTAAATAATGTTTCTTCAAAAGTAAATTTTTTAAGGTGTAATTTAGTATAAATTAGATAGTCAGTTTAACAAAATTTTGTAGGCCGAATAGGACACTAAAGTGAAAACTAACTAGGGGCGGAACGGAGTGCTACCCCTTTCTGCCCCACTAATATTATGTCTGCGTAAAACCCACAAAATTTCTGATAGATTATTTTATTTTAATTTTAGATGGTAGGCTACATATATAGGAAAAAGATGTGCATGTATTTCTGAACGATTTCGTTCATACTGTTTGCTCTGCAATGGCAGATATTGAAGATATCTCTCTATCGTAATCTTTTCAAGCAATATCGCCGGTATTAATCCTTCCCATGCCGAAAGTAAAACAAGGAGTTAAAAGAGCAACTCATAAGCCTAAAAATGGGGTAATGGCCATCTTAACAAGTTCCAGCGTAAAAGAATGAATTAAAAGAAGAAGAAGAAGACAAGGAAAGAGAAGAAAAAGGGCAAAAAAAAGATTATTTAAATCAATTCATAAAAAATAAGAATAAACAAGTAAAAGTAAACTCAAGAAAGTGATTACAAAAAATAAACTTTTAATGGAAATGAAATGTGATTTAAGGGGTGATGAAGATGAACGTCTTTGTTGCAGTGATGTTTACTTGACTTCAAATGAGGGTTGGATATCCTGTCGCCAACAGTGTACCTTATTCAGTGGGCCCTTAACTCCTGTGCATGTACGAGGGGGTACCCAAAAGAAACCGGAATTATTTTTTAAAACTATTTATTTTTAATTTTTTTACAAAAGAACCTTATCCCCTTCAAAATACTCTCCATTACAACTAATACATTTGTCCCACCGGTGCTTCCACTGTTCAAAACATTTTTTGTACTCCTCTTCAGTGATGGCTGCCAGCTCATCCGTCGTTTTTTTCTTGACATCATCAACGTTGTTAAATCGGAGACCTTTCATGCCCCTTTTCATGCGTGGGAACAAGAAAAAATCACACGGAGCCAGATCGGGTGAGTACGGTGCGTGTGGTAGCAAAACCATGCCGTTTTTCGCCAAAAACTGGGTAACCGAGATTGCCGTGTGTGCAGGCGCGTTGTCGTGGTGGAAAAACCAGTCCCCTGTCTGCCACAAATTAGGTCTTTTACGACGAATGCTGTTTCGTAGTCTTCTTAATACTTCAAGATAAAAAGCTTGATTTACCGTCTGGCCTGGTGGAACGAACTCTGAATGGACAATTCCCCTCACATCAAAAAAACAAATCAGCATTGTTTTGATGTTCGATCTGACTTGACGACTTTTTTTTGGTCAGGGTGATAATGAAGTCTTCCATTGACTGGATTGTTGTTTGGTTTCTGGGTCGTACCCATAGCACCAAGACTCGTCACCCGTAATGATCTTTGACATGAAATCTGGATCAGTTTCAAGCTGTTGTTTCAAATCACTACACGTTTCAATTCGACGTTCCTTTTGAGTGTCTGTCAGAACCCGAGGCACAAACTTGGCAGCGACTCTTTTCATTGTCAAGTCTTCTGTTAAAATGCGTTGGACTGAGCTCCAAGATAACCCACTAACCTGTGATATTTGGTCAATGGTCTGTCGTCGGTCTGTTCGTACAATTTCTTTCACTTTCACAACATTTTCGTCTGTTCGGGAAGTCGACGGTCGTCCAGAACGAGGTTTGTTCTCAATCGACATGTCGCCATTTTTAAAGCGCAAAAATCACTCGTACACTTGGGTTTTTCCAATAGCGTCGTCTTTGTAAGCTGTGTTCAACATTACAACTGTTTCCGCGGCGTTTTTACCGAGCAAGAAGCAAAATTTCACAGCCGCACGTTGTTCATTAAAACTTGCCATCATGAAAAACGACACGAGCACAAAACAGCACTAGCGAGAACAATCACTGCACGAGAACAGAACAAGCTAGATCAACGAACAAAATGGCATTGAACTGGCAATGAGTAGCGCTACAAGCTGCCTAGTGGCGGGAATTTGTACTGCACAAGCTCCGCCCACAGCAGAGCTATTCCGGATACTTTTGGGTACCCCCTCGTATTGACAATGAAGATGATGAGCCTGTGGTTATTTGTGAATTTTGTTCCTCTTAAATTGTAATTTTCTATTTCATTTAACTTATCCTTTTAGAATGCCACCCTAATTCTGCCCCACCTACAGGGTAGAACAGGATACTTGACATAGTTTGTAAAAAAATAATGAAAAACAGTTTTCACAATATTTAAGAAACATTTTACTGTATAAATGCATTCATTAAAGATTACATTGTACATTGTTATGAGGAATAGTGTCTTAATTGCTCATGGTTTTCCTTTAAAAAATAATTTAACTTAAATATTTAAAAAAAATTTGTGCAATGTGTTTCTTTTCACACCCCTAGCATTCAGTTTCACTTTCATTACTTTATTGTTCTCAATAATTTTTGTTTGTTAACAGTGTGTTGTTAATCGTTCTCAGATACACCGCAAGTAAGGGCATGTAAAAAGACAGAAGCGCATGCAAAGGTGGCAAAAGCTATGAGTGATTATAATTCTTTCAAAGATATACCGAAAGCAACATTAAATTTGTTTAGAAATCCAACATTTACGTTCCTCATTTTGGCAGCTTCCTGTGATGCATCTGTGGTTAAAACTGTATCACTATTCATGCCAAAAATTCTTCAAAATCAGTTTCAACTAGATCGAAAATCATCTGCTATGGTCATGGGTCAGTAACTTATTATGTTTTTAGTTATTATTTTAGTATTTTTTTATGTATTCACTACCTACTAAAATATTTTTTAAGTTACTGTACTTTAAGATTCTTTAAATTAGTAGTTCTCTAACAGTACTTCATTACAAATGCATGCTATTTCCAACAGCTGTACCTTTTTATTAAGGGGAAGTCAACCTAGGAATTAAAAAAAAAAGTTTTGAAAAATTTATTTTGTTTGGTGTTTTTGATTTTCTGAAATGTGCTCGCTTTAATGGTATATTTCTTCTTCTTCTTCTTCTTCTTCAGCTTTTCCCTTCCTCAGGGGTCGCTGTTCCGTACTCTTCTCCTCCACTCCCTCCGATCCACCACATCCTCCTCGCTCAGGCCCTTCTCCCTCAAGTCGTCCGCCACGGCGTCTCTCCATCTTCTCCGGGGTCTCCCCCTCCCTCTCACCCCATCCACCACCAATCCATCCACTATGCAATCATACCACTATCACTATTTAATGGTATATTTATTTTTTATATTATAAGGTTAGTCGGAAAATTAATAAAAAGCATAATTGCCATCAGTTTCCAAGACGAGACTTGCTTTCGTTCAGAATAAACAACACATTTCCATAACAAATATTTTTCGAATGAAAATGGATAAAACCTTGATTTTTTCACCAATTTGAAATTGTTCATTTTCCTATTTATACGTTAGGATACCCTACTTTTTATATAGAAAATGAGCGGGAATGGCGCATTGCAGACCACATTGGCTGTAAAAACCTTAGTATATCTTTAATAATTAAAGATATACTAAGGTTTTTACAGCAATAAGCAATTAATTATTGCTTATTTCCAAAAATTATGACTTGGTTGTTTTGTAAACACTAAAAAAATCATAAGTTTAGTTGTAATTAGATAAATGAATATTTTTTTACACTGATTCAGCTTATTCTGCTCTAGGGACCTGGTTATTATTATTAAATAAGTCTTAGCAGAACATTTTTTATGGAGTTTAAGATTTGAAAAAGCAAAAAGTATCTTATGAAAAAAATTAAAACTTTTCAGAGTCAGCGTTCCTTATAGTTAATACCGGCATTCCTAGATAATCAATCTTATGCTCTTTTTTTCTTTTTTTGAATCAAGTTGATTGGGGATTTATAAACTGAGACCTGATTTTTTTCGTGAATTACTGAATTTTCACTCTTTCCCCTTGGGGAGAGGTTGTGGTTGTCATAGAATTATGAAAATTTCGCAATATATTCTGCTTTGTGTCCCCAATAATTAGTTTAAATATGAGCTTCCATCTCTTAAAATAAAAAATTTATTTTTTGGGTAGATTCCCCCTCAATGTGCCCTTCTACATTTTTTATTCTAAATTTTTAAATAAAATATTATTTATTTAGAACACATGGTTAAACATTATGTAGGCCCACACATTTTTTGAAGTTTTCTTATTCCATTTCATTACAATAAAGTAAAAAAAAAAAAATAATAATCTGGTGTGAAACACTCACACGACTTTCTCTTGCCAATGCAAATAATGCAAAAAAAAATAAAAAAATAAAAATAAAACATTAGAAATAAACAAAAAACTAACCTAAAAAACCATAATCTTATTTTAATCATGAGTGAAAGACGCAAAATGAAAATCGACCTCAGTTTGGCTTAAAAATACAGAAAATCACTCTTTCACGCTAAACTAGGCTTTGTAGAGAAAAATGCTCTTAGTAAATTTTTAGATCTTTTAATTTCCTATAAATTTGATTGTTACAGTTTTGTTATAAAATGCATACTAAGGCCGAAATCTTTAAAAAAATCGATTTTTCACACGTTTTTGTTAGAAAAAAAACAAAAAATCGCTAATTACCGCTAAACTAAGCATTATACAAAACAATGTTTGAAACAAATGTTGTAGGATTTTAAATTCTCTACATTTTTTATTATATAGTACATTTTTGCGCTAAAATGCATATTAAAGCCGTAATCTTAAAAAAATAATTTTTTTAAGTAAAAACAGCCTCACCAAGAATTTCAGCAAACATGGCGCCTACCCTACCTTGAAGAACATAAACAATTTAGTAAACCAGGCGATTTTTAAAAAAATTGTAGGACCAGTTATTGAGAAAATTGCAAAAAAATGAAAAATTACACAAATAAACTACTACTTCCGGTTGACCGATTTTGATGAAAATGTTCGTGTCGGGTCCGGTAGTGGTATGTAACTTATGTTTCAAGTTCGTACAATGTTCCGTTCTTGAGATAATTTGTACACACACACACACACACACACAGACCAATCGCTAAAAACATGTTTTGGGTTCAGGGGGTGTGAAAACGTGTAGATCTGGTGAAAACTCGATTTCTTAAAATCGACATGAAAACAATACTTTCCTTCCTATATAGGCAAGAGAAAGTAAAAAAATTGTATGTGAAACAATCACATGACTTTCTCTTGCCAAAGTTTTGATTAGTAGTAAGTCTACACAGGCCTATCTATGTAAAATTTTTAACTTACACAAAATTAAGAAAAGAACAAGAATAATGTTAAAGACAATATAAAATGAAGAACAATTGAATTTTAATCATGAGTGAATGACACTTAATGAAAATCAATGTCGGTTGGGACTTTGATATTTTTATGAGCAAAATAGTACGAAAAATCACTAATTGTCGCTAAACTAAGCTGTGCAGAAAGCTTTAAACAAAAGTTATAGGTTGTTTAACCATTTATAATTTTTATTATCCACATTTTTGCCCCAAAATGCATATTTATATCACCATTGCACAACCCCGCACCAATTTCAGTGGACATGCATACCCAATTTAATATAGAACAAAGAATTTAGTATATGAGGCAATTTTAAACAAAACCGTAGGAGCTGTTTTTAATACAATCTCAGAGTGTAAAAAATTGTATGACTAAACTGTTGCTTGCAGTTGACGAATTTTGATGAGTGTTTGTAGTGTGTTTAAGTTTGGTATCTACATTATACATTTATAGTCCAGCCTCTCTTAGTTTGCTCCTAATGTAAACAAATAATGACGTCACTGAGCCTACGCATTATATCAAAATGTGTACACGCTGATTAAAAAGTAACAACAAAATACTTTCAAAAGTATTTAAATACAAAATACTTTTAAAAGCATTTTTCTAAATGAAATTGTTAGGCCTACATCATATCATGACTGTTTTTAGTACTGTAAGTACTTATAATTTTAAAAATAGTTAACTTAATAGGAATACGACATCCCTAAAGTCGTAGACTCTAGCGTGCACCCTGTAGTAGGTGGCTTTTGTTTGTTGACAGTAGGAGCAAACTAAGAATGGCTGAACTATACAATATAGATTATGTTAACATTTAACAAGATTATTAAGAAATGTCCATCATATGTTGAGGTATTTACTACTTCTCAAAACTTACTTGAATCACAAAGTTGAGTCAGATCAATTAAAAATTTTCAGTTTGCTATTTCATACCTCCCACGACCGTGGACATATCTAAACTACACAAATATTAAATTGTGAAAATTCTGTTAGTTAATAATTTGCAAATATCCTTCAATGTTGTTTCTGCTTACTATTTCTACATTGATTGCAGGAGGTGTGACTTTGGTTGGAGGTTTGGCTGGTATTATTGCAGGATCAGTTTTTTTAAATCGTTTTGATTGTAGCTATCCTCAAACAGTGAAGTTTTGTATTATTTGTTCTGGTGTTGCTTCTCTTACTATTACAGCTTTACTACTTCATTGTACAGAAAAAAGTATTGCTGGAATAAATGTTCCATACAAGGAAAAGTAGGTAATCAAAATATATTGTTATTATTAAGCAATATTATTATTATTATTATTATTATTATTATTATTATTATGGAGTACATTTACAGCCCTACTTCATTTTTTTCTATATCAAACTTAGGTCACTCACTTTCTGTTTAAACTGAATTCTTAAAAAATAACATTTATGAAAAAAGAATTACAGCCAAAATCTGTATCATGACTCTCTCTCTCTCTCTCTCTCTCTTGAAAAACTGTCAGTTACATAGGTACTTGAGTACTACTTAAATGGCCAGCTGATTACCAGAAGGAACAGTACTGCAGACCTAGGAGTGCAGCTTGACTCCAGGTTTTGTTTAGAGACCACATCGCAGCAATTGTGACCAGAGCCTGAAGAATGCTTGGAGTTGTTGTGTGGATCAGCAGGGAATTTGCCTGTGCTGCTCAGTGGAACAACTATACAAGGCTCTGGTTCACCCTATACTTGAGTACTGTGTTTCTATTTGGAACTGTCGAAAGGGTATCACTGAAAAACAGATAGGTGGTGTCCAGGACCCAGTTGAAAATTGACAATTGTGAGGACGCGCTTAATTACAATGGCCTCCAAAAGTTGAGCATTCATTGTGAAATTCAGGAATTCTTGATTGTTTTATATTATCATGCATGTGGACAACGATGTACTGGCTATTGAAAAATTAGTTTGAGTACCATATTTTTGTATACCTCGAGGAATCATAAACTCTTGCTAGCTTCACTAATGGCAAGTTAACCTCAATCAATTTTGTTTTTGTTTTACATATGACTGTTTTACAATTACTACTAATGCAGATAATGAGAAGAGTGATATATGAAAATGAGTGATGAAAAAGTGTAAGACCTGACCGGAAATGAAAGTGTTAAAGCAAGTTGTGCTGATCACTACAATACGCGCCGATCAGTAGACATATAGATTAACAGTTATTTCATCGGCATCCGTATGAGAATACAGCCTCATAGATACTTAATTCTAATGTATTCTTTGCTATGGCTACAATATTTTATTGGAATTCTGATCCAAATAATATTATTTAGAGATCACTAGTAATTTGAGTTCTTCCATGAGCACACTGTTTCCGCAAAAAATGGTTTGACAAATCTTTGAAGGTAGCTTTTATTTCTTACAGATGACAAATGAGTCCTATGTTATCTGCATCATAATCTTTTCCAGTAGAAATTGCTTTTGCTTATACCAATTAATTTGGGTACCTACACAACATACTGAAACCTTGTTGAAAGGCTATAAACCAATAAAGGTTACAAATAATTTTAGTTTTATATAGTGGTATTTTTTCACCTAGTCCCAGTAGACAAAAAATTATTCTTAGGTTAAGGTTATTTGTCATCATCAGTTATTATATTACACATCATATCATTGTAAGCTTGAAGGTCGATGGAGTTAGCCGCAGTATTGCCTGATCATAATTTTCCAATGCTGCTTGTACAAATATGTACCTTATTCATTCAAGCACACAAGCGCATTAAAATTATAGTATACAGCCAAAAATACAATATATCACTGATTTATTATAGGCCCTAGTTCTGTTTTGATATTTAGCTCATTATTATTATTTTTTTTATTAAAACTGTTCAAATTCGTTACAGCCCCACTTTTTTAAGAAGTCTTCTTAGTGTATGAAACTTTGTTTTACCTTCCTCACAGCTTTCAACTTTCCATTTTACTGACTGAACAGTAGTTTGGCTCACCCCACAAGCTTGAGATGTTAGTTCTTGAAAATGTAAATTTCACCTCTAACAGGTTTTGTCAATAAGACTTTGAAGAAACTTACACTCATTGGCAGTTATTATTTTTCCTTGCTTTCTGAAGTCCTTTTTCCCAGTTCATCCACTACTATACTCTATTTCACATTCAGAATGCAGTACAGCTCTTAAGAGAACCCGTTGTGTTATCAGGCGGACGGAAAACATCAGGCACAGCCAATAAATTAACTCTTCTCCACCGACGCTATCCAAAGGTCACGGACAAAAATATTTAGAGTTTTGCTTGACACGCTCTAACAAGCTCATTTTTAATCAAAAAATTCTGAGAAGATTGCTATTGCTTCCTAATGAATTGTATATTATTACGCTATAAATTTTATTATTATACTCTGATATTTAGATAAGATACGATCATACAAAGTTAGACGTTTAAATCTCGTCACATGTTTTTGCGTTTCACATTAAATAACTCTTTTCTTTCCATGATGACATAAGTGTTTTAATATTTTGTTATAAAATACAAAAAACTTTTTCTGTAATTTGATGTGTGACAAGTCATATGTTGAATGGTAACATAAATAATAAACTAGTTTGAAATAATTACTTTTTTCATTACAACGGCCCATTCAAAAGGAATTATCATTGTGTTATTCCAGAAAAATAATCTCGAATGTAAATAATGTCTTTTATCTTGATTTCACCAGCTAATAACTTTGTTTATCCATTATGTAAACCTATAAAACTATATATCACAATAATTATGACATTCTTGTCGTTATAGTTCTATGAAAATATATTTATTATGTCCCTTACAGAAATACCAACAATTGAAATGAATACGTCACTTTTATTTGGAGAACAGTATATTTTCATCCCAATAACAAAATTGAGATTAGTTTAAACAATAACTATTTTTTTTTAAAATAAAATTAAAAAGACAATAAAATTGGCTTATGGACGTTGCGTACTGCATTCTGAACGTGAAATCGACTATAGGAGGCTTAGTGTAGTACAAAGAGAATCAACAATCTGCTTATTGACATAATTTTGAACATAACAGGTTTTAATAAGATAATTAAAATGTGTATTACTGTAGGTTAACTGACTCTAACCTTTAAGTAATACCATTTACAATAAAAAAACAAATTCATTAATAACAAATTTATTATTTACGCGAACAAAATAGACACATAATAATATTAGACCAGGAGAAGTAATATTCAGTTAGTACAGTACAGTAGGAAGGCAGCAAGTAAAAGTATTATGAATGTTTACAGTATGAGGACATCGTCTGAAAACAGTATCACTGGAAGATGAGGGGCGAAGTGGAGCTGTTAGTAATGCTAGATGTTAAAGCTCACAATGATGTGACCCACTGTAGTTCAAATAACTAAAATGTTCAATGTTACATAGCCTTGTGCAGCGATATTTGTCAGTACCAGATGGAAAATATAAAAAGAATTTTCTGGTCTCTGAAGCACATTTTCAAAATTAGTCAGGTCTCATAGTAACGATTGAGTAAGTAGTTTGGTGTTGAAGTTAATGGATGAGAAAGGAAATTTATTAATGTGTTAAACGTTTATTTATTTCAGAATTTTTGTATCATTTAAAGATACTGTCAGTCTACTGAGCCAATGTAATAAAAATTGCCATTGTCGAGAAGAACGGTACAGTGCAATATGTGGTGTGGATGGTTTGACTTATTACTCTCCATGTTACGCAGGATGTAAAGCCTATGTTTCATCAGGAGGCCTTAATGTAACTCGTATAAGTACAATTCATTTTTAAAATACAGGCTTGTCCAAAAAATAATTTTGCCTTGGATATTACTTTTCTTTTGAAAGGCACATTGATATTTATACAAAAGAATACTACATATTTTTGGTGTTGTTTGCAAGCAACATAGTTACTCATAAATTGTTTTTTGTTTTACATGTAATTTTTTTAATGAATGTAAAAAAAAAATATAAACGCAAATGTCATCTAAGGCAAACTACTGCACACCCCCCTGTATTTCAATTTAATTAATTGAAATAAACAAATTAAATTAAATTATTTAATTTGTATTTCTAGGTTTAATTTATGACTTAGTAAAGTTGTATGACACTGTGTAGAAACTTGGAAAATTTCTTTCAAAATAACTTTTTTGTACTCATTACATAAATTGTATGCTCAAAAAATTTCCAGACTAAACTCTAAATTATTGCTTAAAAGTATCCAATTTGATAAGATGATGATGGTTGCTAACAGTATATTTTTCCATACATAAAACATAAAACTTATAAATAAAAGAATGGATGGTTATTTATTAAGTAAACTAAAAGATATGAATTAAATTTACAAAGAACTGTTATTTATACTCAGTATGTTTTTTATGGAACTAAATACTTGATTTACATCTAGAATACTGGATGACTATGGCTGAGTCAAGGATCAACAGGAAACTGTATGGTTGTAAGATTTTAAAATAAAATCTATTTTCTTACTTAAAAATTTATTAATTGGCATGAGTTTCTTGAACAAATCTAGTACCAAAACTAAAATTATATATTAAAAAAATCATTAAAAAATTCTGTAGTGTAAAATAATACTTTTATAATTTAATCTACTGCAAACTGAGATTACTTTGGCCCATAAGGGCCAACGTGCTCCATGGAAAACTAAATTTTGAAAATTTGACATGAAAATATTACTTTCCATACCTATATTTTACAGAGAGCAAGGGAAAGTAAACAAGGAAAGAGGACCAAAGTAATGCTTGTTTATGGTACCTTATTTATTGTTCAGATTTGTCATCTCCATAGATTAAAAATGTGCATTTAGAAATTAAAATCTATTTATCTAAGTATTGTAGTATATTGAAATTTATTGAGTAGAACTCGTGCATCTTGCTGAGAACCGCAGAACAGACATGCGCACTAGCAGTCGAACGTTCCGTTCCTCGTCTTTCCCATCACGTACAGTCATGTAGGCATACGTAAACAACACTGTGCTGCATCGTGCACATCAGTATTTACAAAACCCCTTAGTTAAGCACGAGCCATAGTTTACTGCATGTAGCACTGTGACCGCAATGTCTGTTTCTCAACTCTCAGCAAAATTCAAAAGCTAAACATGTCGGGTGCTGTTGAATGAGGGGTATAAGCTTTTTTTAAAAATAATTAATGATCGACTCAAAACAATAGTTGAAGCGTTGCTGAGTGAAGAACAGTGTCGTTTTAGAGTGGGTTGGATGTGTATGGACAGTGTTTTTTCAGTAAAGAGGATAATCGAGAAGCAAAGGGAATTTAACCGTGAAACCCACATGGCATTCATAGATTTTGAGAGAGCATTCGATTGGGTGGATTGTAGCAAGCTTTGGCTGATTGCTAATAAGCATACCTTTCCACTCAGTGAGGAAGGCATTGGTAAACCACCTCCTCCTCATTTTACCTAGTAAAGCCTCTAGAGGTTCAAACCAGCCTTTCGACTGATGACCTAAACAACTACATATGCAGGCTATATTTGTTTGCAAAATGTACTACAGTATACAGTAAGTCAAAAAAGCGCTTGCTTTTAAAAGCAGCAACAAGTTGCATGCTGTAACATTTGCTGTAACTTTGTTCTGATGTTAGTCATGACAAACACAAATGCAACTTAATATATACTAGATTTATTAATAAACCTTAATAATATTAATTTAATAATCCAGATAGTTATGCTATTTAAGTAATGTTCATCGTATTTTTATAACTCCTTCAATAAATTGATCCATGCCATACAAATTTAGTTATTTAGGCCTTTTTTATTGTGTCTTGGTATGGGAGGATCTTGAAGAAGGGAGTCCCCGGATAAGGGAGTTTCCACTGTAGGTCTATAAGTATATTTGTATTATAATGATTCTACTTGGTGTTATTTTTCAGAACTTCCTAAATTGTTCATGTATTGCCACAGAATCAGAAATGCCAGATAATCCAGTTCATGCAACCAGTACATCATGTAGTTTTTACTGTGAATACCTCTTATATTTTTTAGTTATTCTTGTTATTGGCATTTTCTTCAGTTTTGCAGCATTGGTACCTGGAATTTCAGCAACTATCAGGTAACAGACTGTCTTAGCATAGTGGTACACTGGATAGTTAAGATGGAGGAGTAAAGTAAGGTCTTCTTGAGCAAAAAAAGATTACAAGATTATTGCAGTGCTGCTTGATGCCTCACGATATAGACCAAACTTAATATAAGAGTCAGTTTTTGGCATTTGACTCTTACGTTAACTTTAATCTATAACCGTGAATCCAATTTTTCTTTATATTAATTCTTTCATGAGAAATCCAGTTTTTTTTTTAGTTTATTTCATGTTGCATCAGAAGCTTAGTTTTTAACTTCTACATTGGATTACGTAACTGGAATGGTGGGCTTTGACTTAAGATAATTTCCAGACCTAGCTGGGAATAGAACCCAGGACATTATAGGCTAGCACATTACCATTATGCTACAGAAGTGGCCAAATCCAGTTATAACCAATACAAACTCACATATTGATAATTACAAAATTATTGGCTAGTCTCAGAAATGTGCTACTCAGTTACCATACCAATGTAGGAAGTTTCAATTGGAAATCTATTATCATTTTGCGAAAATAAAATACTATTAAGTATGACAACATTTTAGTCCAAATCATAAATGATAACTGCATATTACATTTTTTTTAAGTATTGAATACTCTTTAATTTTATCTTGCTGCTAATATCATACTCATTAAACTATCAATGACCAAAGACATCTTATATAGTTTGTACGTTGGTTGGTGTTACGGTTGGATTTTGCTACTATGATGCTAACTAGTAACTTAAATAATATTTTGTTTTGTTTTTACTGCTATAGCTGCCTTCTTTCTCTTAACTGGTTCCTCTACTCTAATCTGTCGTTCCAACTTTAAGATCTATTTCTCCATAGATTGTGGTCTATTTCATCCCTTAAGGATATACCAGGTCTACCCCTTTTAGATTTCTCTGCGGGACTATCACTTGGACATCAATTTATTTATTTGGGCTCTTCTAATGTGTCCAAACCATGTCAGCCAGTTTCAATATATATGAGAACATCTTTCTCTACTGACATTCTTTTTTTTTAACTCTCCTCATTTTAAGTTCTATCCCTCCTTGTTTCCTTGCTGCACCTTCTCCAGTATTCCATCTCATTGGCTGTTATTTTACTGGGGTCATTATTTTATGACTCAATTCTTTGGTTCCATTGGTCATAATACTCTTGATGATTATGTCAAAAATTTCTCTTGTATAATTAAAATAAAATTTAGTGTATCTACATATTTAAAAGAAACAGGTTCCTTTGCCAAGTTTGATCTCAGCTCCCATTGGAGTGATTACGGTTAACCTTTTTGAAAATGAACCTCTCCACATGAAGATTTACTATCACCCATCTTTTTTTTAAAATTCTTGATTATTACAGAAAATAGAAAAATAATATTATTTTAGAACCCAGTTCTTTGCAGATTCACCACACTGATGCCACGGTTCACTTTGCAGCCTCCATGAAATCAAAGTAATGCTCTTTTTTGGAAGTTTTCCTTGTTTCAAATGAAATAATACTGTTTTTGAAATTTGTATATCTTCAGCTGTTTACTGACTCATTAGCAGATCTGGGAGTTTTATAGGTTTTCAGGCGTAGAATAAAAAATATTCACAGCTTACGTTTCAAGACGTTACCATCAAAAATTTCAAATGGCTGCAATTCATTCAGAATGCACTTTACAACTTTGATGTCCTATTTTCAGAATGTAATCCCTATTATGTCAAAAATTAGGGAAGCTATTTGTGGTTTGAATCTTCATTAGCAAGTTATTTGTATGGTTTTGGTTTCTGTCCATTGTTTTGTCAAATTTGTTATTGGCAATTGTTTTCTGTTATATATTTTCCCTCCATTATGAGTCCACATGCATTTTGAAGTATTGGAAGTAACTTTCTGTACTACTTATAATAGTTGGATTAATTCCTACCATTATTGCCTTATCTATAACATTTGATTCAATAACTATAGTGGTATAACCAAGCTCTGTGATATTTTCAACCTTTCTGAGGCTAGCAGTAAGCTTGTGCATGGTGCAATTGTCTATCTACAAAATAGTAAAATACTTATGAAAATATTACCTTTCATTTTTGAAATTGATAGTATATGATAAATTTATGTTAAATTTTATCTTGCAGGTGTGTAAACGCATCCCAGAAAGCAATAGCATTAGGAGCTGTATACATTAGTACTCGTGCGGGAATGATATTTTCACCAATTGTGTTCGGAGGCATTTTTGATTCCAGTTGTCTCTTCTGGGAAAAGAAATGTGCAGAAAGTGGTGCTTGCATTTTGTATGATAATGCAAAATTCAGTTGGTAAGATTATAAATAAATTTTAATGTAACTTGTACTGTTAAAATCATGATCTTCGATTTTTTAATATTCCTGCATTCTTATCATTTCTCAAAATGATGACTTTATCATCTAAAGTTGAAATGATTTGTTCAAAGCAAATTTTTTAGTATTTGTACAGGGTGTATTAATGCAATGTCAAATTCTAGGAAGTGATTGTGCATCTGAATAAGAAAAAATATTGTATAAACATAGGTCTGGAAACACTTTGTTAGCGAGTAGCAGCTGGCGAAAGATTTCACCTGGAATTCAGTTACCTCGGTGAAATGAGGCCATAATGAAATTTTTAAGACTTTATTAAAGAAGCAAACTTTATGTCATTTCATGGTTTTTAACCTGAAACATTGAATGAAACTAATACCAAAACTGTATTTCCCATAGGTAATTTTTAAGATATCGGACACACAACACAAAAATTAGGGGTAAAAAATTACAGGTTTAGTGTCAAATTCCTTTGTTAAATGCTTAATGAAGTCATTAATTTTAACATAACACGTAGAAAACTTTATTATAAAAAAATGTATCCCTAATGTGTGTATGTTGCGATCTGTTCAGTTTAAGAGCAATAAGCAACCCCATGACCTAATAAGATGAGAATGATATGTATGACGTGTAGTTGAGGTGTAGTCTTGTACAGACTCAGGTAGACCATTCCTGAGAGAGTATGATAAGTTAAACCTTGACCATCAAAGTACGAGGGTAAGTCAATTTATTATCCGCAATTTAGTTATATTTTTGTTTATGTTGGCAGTACTGTCGTTTTGCGTTGATGATGCATGCTTTGTTTGTTTTTGTTTGTATGTGTGCAAGTTTTAAGCTGGTAGGTTAGTTTTGTTATCGCTGTCCTGCTGTTAATCATGGCTGCTCCACTTTCTATTTGCATCAAAGAAGAGCAATGTTCAGTGATCCGTTTTTTGTGGTCAGAAGGTGTATCAGGGGCCGAAATTCATAGAAGACTTTCGATACAGTACGGGAAACGTGTTTTGCCACAACGGAGTGTCTACGAATGGATTGAAAAATTCAAAAATGGTTGCACAAGTGTTACGCACAATGAAGGAGACAGACGACCGTTTACCGCCGTAAATGAAGAAAACATTGAGCGCTCACGTGAAATGATTCTCTTAGATAGACGAGTAACTATTGACGAATTGGCACATCGTCTGCAAATTAGCCGCGGTTCTGCCTACGAAATCATTCACAACACACTTGGGTTTCATAAAGTTTGTGCAAGATGGGTCCCAAAACAACTGACAGTGTTGCATAAACAAATGCGCTTGGACATCTGCAAAAAGATTTGGATCGCTATGGTAACGAACGGGACAACTTCTTAGACAGGATCATTACTGGTGACGAAACATGGATCCATCATTGCGAGCCGGAGAGTAAACGACAGAGTATGGAATGGAAACATCCAAATTTGTCGTGCAAGAAAAAATTCAAGACCCAACTGTTCGCAGGAAAACTGATGCTTACGGTTTTTTGAGACTCACAAGGTCCAGTACTGGAACATTATCAGGAAAGGGGCACAACAATAAACAGTGTACGTTACAGTGAGATGCTTACAGCCAAGCTAAAGCCTGCAGTTCGAAGCAAACACCGAGGACTGCTGTCAAAAGGTGTTGTGTTGTTGCACGACAACGCCCGTCCGCATACTGCTGCTCACACTGCTGAAACGCCCAGTTTCAAACTTAATTTCAAAATTTCAAAAACTCAATTTTGAAGTACTGGCTCATCCTCCATATAGTCCCGATCTTGCTCCTTCTGATTATTACTTGTTTGGTCCACTGAAAGAGGCATTAAGGGGCCGTCAATTTACCTCGAACGAACCATTGAAAGAAGCAGTGTATTTCTGGCTCGCATCTCAACCAAAAACCTTCTTTTATGAGGCCATCAGGAAACTTGAGCAACGATGGACTAAGTGTGTTGAAAAGCAAGGTGACTATGTCGAAAAATGACGTATGTGTAAGTTTCCTATTTGATTACTATAAAATTTTATAACTACATTGCGGATAATAATTGACTTACCCTCGTACTAGCAGGCTAACCACTGTCTAGTATTCAAATCCATATAAAAGTATCTATTTAATATAAGTAAGTAAAAGTTAAATACTTGATGTTTAAATTCAACTTTTATTAATAAAAACCAGACTAAATTGTTACTAAAAATTTGCTGATTTTCAACAAAATAAGATAATATTTTTTTAGGTTGGCAGTGGTAGCTTACCAGTGCATGGCAATAGAGGAAATTCAACAGTAGCATTATAAACAGTAAAATCCTACCTGTGGAACCATAGAGGTGTGTCTTAATACTGATTGATCGATGGATCTGGTCCTATCGTAGAGCAGTAAGATCTTGAAGCAGCACATTCTATTTTACTGTCACAAGTAAAAAGCAGTCTGTGGAGCCACCTACCATATGAAATTTTTGAGACTATTTTAAAGCGAGTAAAACCTACTCGTGAAAAAGGCAGTAAAAAAGCCTGCCTAGGGAGTTGTAGTGTAAATGTTCTAGCTTAGGCCTGAACTCTTTATGAACCACAAAATTTGTTTCAAGGTTGCATCAGCTACTTCTTACTGGGGTTTTTCAGCCACTTAAGGAAGATATCACCCTACTGTGAATCTACATCCCTTTGATTTAGTACAATTGCTGAAATTTTTACAGATAATGTACCTTGCATATTTATGTAGATCTCCTAAGAAGCTATTGAAAACATAGGTTTATTAATAAGTGTATTATGCTACTTTTTATTTTTGCATCCGAGGCGGCGAGAAAAACTCATGTTCACTCCCTCTCTATGGGGGAAGTAATGTTGGACTCAATTGAGGCGTCCTCGTCCAGCCCCAAGGAGGCCGCAACCACCTACCAACCAAAAACCTGCCGCCTGGCCACTTTATACTGCATCAGCAAAGAACCCTTCACCTCCCTCGAAACTATAAATATAGTACTGTAAGTGAAATTTCTGGTTAAAAAATTTACACACTATTAGCAGGGCATGGAAGGGAACTGTAGCCTAATTCCCCTCTCACTCTCTTCCTTTCATTCATCTCTTCTATTACCAGCTCAGGAAATTAGTGTGCCTACTTTACGAGATTGGGACAGGTTTAATTTATGGTGGGAGAGAGGGATCCCGCTGATTTCCAGATATCTGCTCCCTCCGTAGTCTCCTGATCACCCTCTCTGCAAACTGAGTGACCAACTTCCAGCTCTCCTCATCCCACAGCATCGCTGTCTCTCTACTCTCTCTGAGCTCCACAGTGCAACCCCTACCTTCTCAGATGTCTCCATTCTTTTGAGGCCAAAATAGGGACATCTTTCAAAGATATGCACAATGGACTCCTCCTCTTCACTGTCGCATAGTCGACATTTCTGCACTTCACTAAGTTTCAATCTCATCAAATATACCCCAAAGCATATTTTGCCCTGTTAGCAACTGTGTCAGTTCATGGGTGGTATCAGCAAATGCCCTTCTTACCCACACCTTGACATTCGGAATGAACCTCCTTGTCCACTCCCCGACCCTAGCTTCACTCCATCTCCTCTGCCACGTGCTGAGTAATTGATTCCAACATTCCTCTTTATCTAAGCCAGTTTGCTGCTCTTCCCTTCTGCATGCCACTAGATCCCATGGAGGCATCCCCGAAATCACCAGGGCTGCCTCTGTAGATACAGTTCTGTAAGCACTACATATTTTCAGATCCAGTTTCCACTGCGTGCTTAGAAGCCTATCTCTGTAACTTTTAAATTTTAGGGCTCTGGTCTACACAGGTTCTCCATACAATACCACTGATGTTGCCACTGCCACCAGTATCAATCTCTTTGCTTGCCTTGGGCCCTCAATGTTAGGCATCAATCTATTTAAAGTGCTGCAAATTCTTTTGGTTTTAATCAATGGCTCAATAGTATGCAAACAAAAGTTTCTTCCAGAGTCCAACCACACTCCGAGGTACTTCAATCTCTTTCCAGGCACCACCTCAATATCACCCACCTTGAACTTAATAGGGCTAAGGCTCCATCTTCCAGCCATTAACAACCCCTTCCGTCTTTTCAGGGGAGTAAGTGTATTATAGATAAGGCTACCTGTATATGAGGTCCTCATATATGACCTCATATTCAATTGGCAAGGATATTAGTGTAGTTGATAGTATTTTCACAAATTGAGAAAAAACTGTATTTTATTCATATAAGCTTTTCAACTTTAATTCAATTAAAAAATATTACATTTTAAAAACTTGTCTTTTTCAATAGGGAATTGTTTTTGGTAGCAGCATTTTTCAGAATACTCGGTTTTATTTTTTATTTTCTTGCGTTGAAATTTTATAAGCCTCCTGAGGAAAATGAGAATGAAGAAAGTACAGAGGAACCTGTTGTAGTTGTTGTTGAAAGAAGGGTAGAGGAAAGTGACTATCTAAGAAACGTACAACGAAAAATAGAAGAAAATAAAAGGAATCTAATATCACTTTTTCGTTGACATAATTTTATTGAAAATGATATGGTATGTTTTAAGATAAATGTTGTGAATGCATTTATATGAAACTTATGTATATGAAAATAAAGAAATGTCAGAGCCTTACAAATTGAGATTAAATTATTTTATGTTATGTACATTCATTGGGATTCTGACAGGAAATTTATATCTGGTATTTGCATAGGCCTATGTAAGCAAATAAAAACAGTAATATTTTAACATACTTTTATTAATGACTACAGATCTCTATTTATTAACAAAGAACAACACAAATTAATAGTATGTATTTACAAATTCAAATTGAGGAAATGGTCTGATCACTTTCTCAAGCAGAAAAAATAAATCCAAAACATTCGTGCTAACCAAAAGGTAAAGAACATTAACAAATCAAGCAAAAATGGCATGGAAGTATCAAAAATTTTGATGATTAGTTGTAAACACATTTTACCTGCAATGTAGAAATATCTTCTAGTACTTAAGTTTTACAACTTGCTTCCGGGTATGTTAGAAACAGGTCTCCTAATAAAAATTACAAACTCTTGCTAAAAAAATTTCTAATCCAGCTGGGACAGAACTCTCATTTGGAGTTTATCATTTCTCTTCGCCACTAGGATTAGGCGGCTATTATTGGCTCACTTCTGCCCATAACAGACAGGTGGAGTGTCAAATTATTTATATATTCAATCTGTTCGTTGCAGGGCTAAAATAAATAGTTCTTTTTCTTATCATATGGTCAGCCAATTAAATGACTGAATCATTTAAGAACAGAAGAGGTAGAGATGCAAAAGGCACTAATCAGAGTCGTCTCTTCTGAAAGTAATGAATTTCATTACACAGCCAGACCCTGTGGTGAATGAACTGAACAGTCATTTGCAGAGTGGAAAATATGTGCTTTTCATAAGCCCTGGCATGCTGATAAGCGTACTTTTCTACTCAGTGAGGAAGGCAATTGTAAACCACCTCACTCCTTGTTTTACTTTGTTAAACCTCTACAGGTTCAAATCAGCCTTTCAGCTGATGACGTAAACAACATTGGCTTACTACAATATTAGTCACAGTTGTTGTATATTATATTACAGTTTATCTTATGTTTGTTATAAGAAATTAATATCATATTTATTAATTTATTTAATATATTTATTGTATTCATGTAAAATTAAGAAGTACGTTAAGGTTAAACTTTGTTTTTCTTTTTAAATGTAAATAAATTGGTAGAGTTTTCTTTTTGTTATATTTAACTAATGCTATTATCATATTTTGCTAATATTTGTGTTCTGTTCAATCTTATTTTTTTACTAATTTGTTTTTATGCCTATTCGATCTTTTTATATTTGTATGTAACAAGTGATGTATTAGTGTTAACTTTTTTTTAGCAGTGCTACTATTGTTTTATTCTGATTATTATTGTGGTTTATGTTGGTTTGGTGTAATTACTGTAATCCTCCTCCAAGCACCAGCTTTGCTCTTTTGGAGGAGTAATAAACAAAATTAATAAATCTAGGTTAAATAGTCATCAACAACTTACTGAAGATTTGTTAAAATAAATTCAGGTTTAAGAGCACTACAGAATCAAGTACCCATTGTTTTTATCTTCTGTCATACATAAGGTTGATACAGCCATGGAGCATTCATTCAAGTAGTCAAAAACTTCAGACACAATCCTTGTTTAAGTAGGTTTGATCTGTCTATTTTAAAATTAATTTAGGTAACTGATTCTTAGAAATAATGTAAAAATCAGTAACATTGTAAAATATAAATTACAGTATAAAATTAAATTTATCACTTTACCTTTGGTTGTCTTTTAAGTTTAAAAACTTACACTCGTTCGGTGATACCACCTTCTTCAAAGCAATAAAATTATAATTAACAATTAAAATTTAGAATGGTGCTCCCATTTAGTGATTTTGATTAAAAATGTTTTAAATTTTCATTCCTGTATTCATTAGTATAATTTTAATTATACTTATAGTAGCTTCTTTAATTAAATTATCCTCTTTAAATTGTAATTGTTCATTAATTATTTTATCTTTCTTAAATGTATGTGAATGTATAATATTTGAATGTACATATATATGAATTTTTAATTTTAATAATATTGCTCTGAAAAAGGTGGTGCCACCAAAACATGCGTAAGTTTTTTTAAACTTAAAAGGCAACCAAAAGTAAGAGGATAAATTTCATTTATACTGTAATTTTTCTGCTCATAACAGACAGGTGAAGTCTTAAATTATTTACTCTCAATCTGTGCGTTGCAGGGCTAAAATAAATAGCTCTGTTTCTTATCACATGATCAGCCAATTAAATTGCTGAATCATTTAAGAACAGAAGAGGTAGAGGTGTAAAAGACACTAATTAGAGTTATCTCCTCCGAAAGTAATGAATTTTATTCCACAGCGAAACCCTGTGGTGAATGAAGTGAAGGTGTCATTTGCAGAGTGGAAAATATGTGCTTTTCAGAGGGTCCGGCATGCAGATGAGCGTACTTTTCAATTCAGTGGGGAAGGCAACTGTAAACCACCTCACTCTTCGTTTTACTTTGTGAAACCTCTATAGGTTCAAATCAGCCTTTCAGCTGATGACCTTAACAACACAACTGTAATTTATATTAATGGTTGGCAGGATGCATTTCAAAAATTTATTTATTGTAAGATATTATCATGTGAAATATTTTTATATTAATTTCACACTTTTGTACATAATTTAAATAGCACATGCTCTGTCTTTTACACCAGTAGAATTACAGTTTGAGGATGTATTGCACATGGAGGGAAAAAGACCAAGGGTGAAATAGATGAATTGAGAAAAGATGCAATACCAAGAGAGAAATGGAGGAGAGGTGGTTCAACGATAGATAGAGGTAGAATGGATTTATGTTAGGCCAGACCCAAGAAACTTAAAAAAAATGATGAAAATAACAGTAGTTACCTCAAATTATTTTCCATATGATTGAGCATAATCTTTACACGTAGACAGGATTATTTTTATAATAAAGGTTAGGTTATACAGAATGACGATGTAGGTAATTGAAATTATGAAACAAATTTTAAGTAAAAAAATTTTAATCGTAAGCTGAATCAAAGCAACATAACAATCACACATTCACTTCAGCAGTCACATAACGGCATCAGTTTTGCTTGCAAGTAAATTTCACTAAGATTTAATAAACTTTTTAATAATAATATATAACAATAATTCAATTTAAAAAAATTAAATTGAAAAACCATTTGGTGCTCGTGAATTAATGAACAGTTTAATAATAATAAATATAATTACTACTACCCTTTTTCTACTCTATTAAAAACTGAAATGGTTTGTTTCTTTAATTAACATTTCCTTATAGGTAGATAGATATGCAACCAGATCAACAGCTTATTATTACAAAACAGTTGAAATTAATAATTTGCAATTTAATTTTATAGTTTACTTACAGGGTAAGTAAACTATAAACCAGGATTAAAGACCAGGATTAACATCCTGGTCTTTAGTGACTAATGTGGGTTATGGAATGCTGGGTTTTAACTTGTAATAATTTATAGACCCTTGCTGCAAATTGAACCTGAGACCTTCTGCTTCATAATCTAGCGTACTAACATTTTCACCATGTAGGTGGTCAGAAATTAGTTTTGTATATTATGACCTATAAGTTTTGGGTGTTGTAATAAACTTTAAAGATACTGTTGCCAGAATGCAGAACACTTATATTTTTTCAGAGGCAACGTATGTTGACCTGAAGATACAGAAAACGAATAATACATCTCATTTAATCTGCAATCATAACTTTTATCATGAAATCTGTTAATTGTTGTATTATTTTTTTAAATTATTGGTACACAGACAGTTTTATGAATTAGTATCCTGTCTTTGTAATTTATAAAGTTTAACATTAGGAGATAATTATTTTTGTAAAATTACCACTTCAAATGTGATACACATGTTATAGTACTTCAGTCAGGAGTTTGCCTTTGGTTTTAACGAGAGGTAAAGAGGGAAAGCTTCAGTGCGCGCGCGCGGCTGCTTTGGTATCAGTTCGCCAATATAATATAAACTATTCCCAGAGGACATACAGTACATCACGCATGATTATGACATGTAAATGAGGTATAGTCTTGTGCAGACCCAGACTGATCATTCCTGAGAGAGTGTGGTTAATTAAACTTAATCGTCAAAGTATACTGGTAACCACTGTCTAGTGTTCGAATCCCTAAAAAACTAACTACCTTTACTAGGATTTGAGCCAGGAACCTTTGTCCCCAAATAATTTCTTAAAGTCAAGGGTTGTACAAGACTAGACAGTATCAGAAATGAAGATATAAGGCAAGAATTAAGAATTTTTCCTTTCAACGAAAAAATAAAATATTGTATCGTGCCCAATGGGTCAATCATTTAAATAGAATGCCAGAAAGACGCTTGCCTAGTGTAGTGAGAAGACACAAACCAGTGGACAGTAGAGATATTGGCAGGCCTAAGAAAAGGTGGGTGTCAGAACAAGTAGAAATGCCTAACCCGTGAAGAGAAGAAGACGACCTTTATCTCTGAAAATCAGCTGCTGAACAGCTGACTCGTGGTGATGAATTTACCCCTAGACCAACCTAGTGTGTCCAATGAACATTAAATACAATTTTTTCTGTCTTATCTCATTGGCGTTATTATTATTATTTTAGCTTGTAATTAACGCTTAAGTAATTGGTAACTTGTACCTGATACAGAATTCACTGGGTTCTGCTACATACTTGGTACCTGTTCTTAATAAACTGTATGTATCAGATATTAAGTATCAGTTTCCTGCAGCTCACACCCATCACTAAGTCCAGTAAGTGAATATGGTAATCAAATTAAAAATATTTTTGGATAAAACTTGTAACTGTAGATTAATTGAATCGATTAGAATTGAAACATCACACGTCTACAAAATTTAGTTTTTTCACTAGGCTAAGAAACTAATTTTTGAGGTGATAATATACGTTAAGCAAAATTTCAATATTCACTATTATAACACAAGAATTAGAAATAATTATTATGTGGCTAATCACACTATTAAATTGTTTGAACAAAAACCTACTAATATGAGGAGAACATACCTGAATAAATTACCACAATTTTTAATGTTTTGATAATTTGCATTCATTTTTAAAAAAATCGGAAAAGTTCTTGATGGATGAAAAGTTTTAGTGTAATATTCCTTTCTAAATAATATTTTATAAGAATAGGAAGAGAAATAATCCAAAATATATAAGTAACCAAAGCATTGAAATGAATGCTAAGAAAACTGTGTACTACTGTACAAATATTACTGGAGATGCACTAATTGTAGAAAGCAATCTTGTAGTACCAGGTCGTGTGATTAAAATAATAAGTATTTATTCAGCTGTTATGTATTAACTTATAAGTTCTTGACATATCCTATACTTCTTCAGGAGTCTTCTGGATGCAATTAAAAAATAAATAAATGAAATCCAGGGGACTTGTGTTGTTTTTCAATATTTAACAAGTAATAAGTTACTCTCCGTAACTATATTGAGAGTAGACTGGGACATGTGCTCAATAGAATTACTTTACATCCATCATAATTTAACAAGAAATTAAAAAAGTGACAACATGGACATGTGATTTTTTAATTTTAAATGATTCAATTGAGTTGCAAAGTCTTTTTTGTGTTGTTTTTGTCTGGTTCATTGTTAATTGGCTTTAATACTACAATATTACAAAACACACATTTACTTTTCATTTGTCCTTGATTTAAGACATTGTTAAGTTTTTTCTTTTATTTTATCTACATATTTCCTGTTCAAATAAAAAATTGTTTATTTATATTTAACAGAGGTAGTTCACCAAAATGGTTATGCTAAAATGGACTTCGTGTGTGTATTGACATTTCAATGATAAATAAGGAACAAAATGTTTACTCTTCAATAAAATGAAAATTAGTTTTGAGCAATAAAAAATTTGCGTAACCCTAGAACTGATTAACATTGCAATTGTGACCTTCTTTTCCCTTTCTTAAATGGTAGCATTGCACTGTGTGATGTATAGAAAATTCGACAGTACATTACAAAGAGTTGTTTAATCCGTGTCGTTGTAGATATCAATTGATAGAGGAGATTTCAAGGTTTATTCTACATTTATATTTTGTATCGATAGGTTTTCCATTCTGACCGAGTTTGTTATATATAAGAAAACTCAAATTCAACTGATGTATGTTGTGCATACAACATACATTTATATATACATACATTGTACTTATGTACTGTAGTTGTGTATGGTGTCATTTGCATGTATTTTTAGTTGTGTGTCATTTGTTTATATTTGGAAGTTGTCCTTGTTTATTCTATTTTTCTTTTTGTTAAAATTGTACTTTTTAATGAGTAACAAGTGTCCTTGTACGTCATAAGATATTTCTGCGTTATTAGAAAGTAATTTATTGCTGGCCATTAATTCAGACTAGTGATGGGCATTTTGGTGGTTATTTTACTTGTGTAACACTATACTTCTTAAAAATTAAAAAAAAATTTAACAAGTGTTGTATGTGTTTTAAATTAGAAAATAATTCTCTATATTTGAATCAGTCATTTCAGAAAGCCCATAAGTCAAAATTTTACATTTTCTCTTTAATGCATCTTAGAACTAACTGAATGTAAAAACACAATCCTTACAAAAATCACATAAGTCTGGCTTTCCTTTAGTAATATAAAACACACAGAAAAGGCTTATCCTTAAGGATATGAAGTGTTTCCTTCTAATTAAAAAATGAAAGTGGATGTTCTTTTGAAGCTTAAGCTCTACTTTCTAGTGGAAGAGCCCATACAAAGATTCTATGCAAAAATCTTTTTAAGGTGAATAATTACTGTTTATGGCAACTATGAAGAATGTGAATAGCCCTGAAAATCAACATTTTTCTTTCTTAAAGTTAAGAATTTCAATTTTTATTAGTACAGAGAGCTATTTTAAGTTATAATGTAAACTAGTAAAATAAATAAATGAATACTATTGTACAACACAATTTTCTTCTGGTCTAACAACGTATTTTACAGAAAACTACAGAAGTTAACATTTTATTCTAATTTATTTCATAAATACCTTAGTCTAAATTTTCAAATTTTTTTAAACAAATGGCTTGTCTTTAAAAAGACAAAGGTATATTTTATATTAAAGGGGACAGCCCTCTGAACAATTTTTATATTTTTTAATATTTTTCTAATTGAAACATAACAAATTACAAGTTTTTTAATTTTTCCAAAAGTTAGCTTTTTGACTTATGGGCTTTCTGAAATGACCGATTCATTTTATAGACATTGAAATTTGTATAAACATGTTTGTACGAGACCGTGTAACATGAAAATTTTAAAAATAGTTATATATTTTTTACCTGAAATATTTTTGAGGACTGCTTATCATAAAATAAAAGTAAGTGAATTTGTAAATTTGGCATGTTATTTAGACTTTTATGAATAAAATTATATTACAGTTATGAATGTAACTAATTATGTTCTTTTACAAATTGGTCTGCAGTATGCTTAAATATTACTTATCATTTAATGGAAAACTACTATCAGTTCTAGGGTTAAGACAAATATTGGGAACTAAGAAACTATATTTTTATATTTGACAGATCATAATCTAAAAGTCATACACATATTTAGTGTATAGCTAAAGTTTTTAATCTGCTTCTGTAATTTGTCACTAATTTTTCTTTTTTTTTTAGGATTATTGCATTCTATTGAATTCTGTTTAGTTTACCCACCTACCTATTTCTTACCTACTGTACACAACAGTTCTAGATTTCTCAGTTTGTCTCTAGAAATTTCTTCATAAATCTGAAAATTCAAATTTTTTATATTTACACATGTACTTTTATTTTATTGGCTTTTACCATGATTTTTATGAATAATCAATGAAAAATTGTTACATTATCAAAATACTCATTTGTATCGCCATTTACATTATTAAGCTTTTGATTTAATGTTTTGTTTTTAATTTACAAAATGTTTATCCTGAATTAAATCTGAAATAATAATGCATTCCCATACTTCTTCCCAGCCCTATGAGGTAAATAAATACAATATTATATATCTTTATTAATAAACATTCAATTTTTCAAAGTTGTGGTTTGCTAAAATAAAGTTTTTCTTAATCAATATTTTAGTGATATTCCTAATCAAGAAATTCAAAAATGTTATCTGTAACTTAATGATTTTTTTAAGTAATAAACAGAAACTGTTATTCATTAATCTGAAAATATTATTTTACATAATGTTATTTGTTTTAAATAGCCCTGGATAAAATATATTCCATGTGTTTCTAAAGGTAAATACAGGTATGCAACATATTTAATTTATTAAGTTATCTACAACCATATTGGTCAAGATCAACAATTATAAATTTTTAATATTATACAAATTAATTTTTCAGACTAGAGCTGGGAACTGAAGTGAGAACATTTAACTTAAGACTTTAGTATATTAATGATTGCCATATTGGTAACCAGTAATATATTTTTATTACCTTAATAATTCATTTCTAGCAATAATGTAAATTTTCTGGTTCAGATCAAAACTCATCAGTGTGTCTACACAAATTGTTACTTTAAACCTGGTTTCTCCTTATTTAACAAAGTAAAATTGATGCATAGTATACAGAATCAGTTTTCCAGTTTGTATAAATTTAAATATAAAAACAATTTCTAATAAATGTATTACCTATTTATTTTGTTTTAATCTATTTAAAGTTGTATTGACAGCTCATTAGCAAATACTATGGATTTTCTCCTCATGAAATTTTCAAATTCTTGTTGAGAAATTGAACGGGAGACCTTCCACTTGTAGGCTGGTGCACTAACCATTATGCCATAAAGGCAGCCTGTTCTAAATCGAATCACTTTAAAAATGCATTTTAAACAGCTACCCCAATATATAATTTTAAGTAACTGAATGGTAATTTTTATTTTGTACTTAAGTATATTTTTGTGGTTAACCCAAAGATTTAACCATAAAAAGGCAGATCTGAATTTGTCTTCATATTATCCTGCTTGGAGCAATAGGAGATGCTTATCTTTTTCCCAGTATTTGATTCTTTAATACTGTTCTTTATAGGAACCAGCTATATGGAAAATCTTTTGCTGTCAGAAAAAAACACTCGTATATTTCATCTACATATTATCTATCTCCCATGTTTTCTTTCTTCTGAATACTCTCAAGTAGGTACTACAACGAAGAGGGAAAATACTAATAGTTCTACCTAGGCCTTCATATCACAGTAACTTACATGCAAGCACAACTTACAGAATACTACTTGTTTAAAAGTGGATGGGATTAGAGGTGACCAATTGTCCTGAAAATCTGGGATAGTCCCTATTTTTCACTACTATTTACAGTGTTCTGAACAACTGTTTTGAGACACTCTATAGTCCTGGATTTTAGTTTTATAAATATATTTTAAGAAATTATTAAAAAAATTTTGGTCAGTCACATCAAGTAGATTGACAATATTACTAGCTATGCAGCTATATAATTTGTTAAAATAATGATAAATAGATTGTATTTCTCCAAATAGTTTGATTACTTTAATTATTCTGAAGATAAATTGCACGCTACCCATTACCAAATTAGTGAACTAACTTTATTGTGTACATAATATTAAAGCAGTTTTAAGTTAGATATCTGAGAATATCACATAAATTTTTACCTTTATCATTGTACCATATAACAAAACTCCTTTAAACAATTTTTGTATTTCACTGATCAGATGGCCTCAAAATCAATTTTTAAACCCTGAAATTTCAGATGCTGGACTTTCCTGCTGCCATGGGGATATTCCATATCCCTAGACTCCTGACCCCCGGCAGGATTGCAACGTCCTGGATTTCTTCAGGAATGATTCGGTCACCCTAGTGCAATAATCATTAAAATAAATTTTTTTCCAGATTATACAACTTTCTACCTGTATGGATTGGTCAAATTAATGATAAGTAGTAACTGGAGTAGCAGAAACTGTAAATTTTATCTTTATGTAGCACAGATTATTATGCAATGATTGAAAATGCAGGATTTTTTTTTAATTCACATAACTGTAATGTTCTATGTTATGATTTCCCACGCTTTTTAAAAAAATATAAATACTAATATAACAACTGAATTTTCTATTTAGATATATAAATTTTTATACCTAAAATATAACTCATTTATTTTGGATAACTGATACTGCACTCTGCATTAAAATATTTAAGACGTCAATTTAAACTCATCTTAACTGTCAGTTAATATTTAACCTTAAAAACTCTTTATCTGAAATATTGACACTTTTATTCACACACTAGCCTTATTAATTTATTATGTTTCAAAATTCCAATAATTTTTATTACCTATTTAAGAGTTATTTTAATATCTTAGTTTATATTAATTCACAACCATTATTAAATTATCATTAACTAAAACATATGTTAACAAGTTTCTTGAGTATTCTACAGATAGTGCCTCTATTATTTTAACAAATAACTTATATAATTTTATAATAGAATTTTTTTCAAAACTAAAAATTTAATAATTGCTGTTTTTGAATAATAGGCCTACTCTGTTTAAATTTATGAAAACGTCCCATTATTCTGCACAAGATAATAAAACACTTTGGGTGTCAGTGGTTTTTAATAATAATGTTTCCAAACTAATGATTGACGAGCACAGGGATACTGTAGCCAAATCATAATCATAATGTATTAAATACTTGCCAGCTATCACTTAGTGATCTTTACATGATAATTTACCAAATTTCACATACAACAAATAATTTATTTTAAAGTAAAATAAGTTATTTAATAACATTCCGATTACTTGCATGAATAATTTATTGGTCCCAAATAATTATTATTAGTGAATAGTCACATTTTTGTTCAAATTACTAGACCAGTAATTTGATGAGTCAGTTCAAACTATTGATCTAATTTTAGGCCATGCACAATTGATATTGGGGGAGGTGATGAAACGTGCTGCAGCTAGTTAAGTATAAGTCGGAAACCATTAAAAATTGTTCTTTTCTAGTAGGGAATTCTTTAACACATCTAATAGTGTTTACAGAAATAGAATATCATAAAAGGGAAAATTTTTATTCCCTCTATATTTTGTAGGTACCATTGATGGTTTTGGAATTGTTTTGAATGGAAGTCTGTCCAGCTTGTGTGTAAGTCAACTTACATGCATGTTCTCTAGTTTGTGTTGAAGCTGTGACATTATTTTCTATAATGGAATTTGGGCTTGAAAAGGGAAGATGAGTCCATTTTACTGTTCAGGAGGGAGTTAACCATCACAGAGACAAAAAATTTGATGCTTTGCAGGGTTGCAAAGGACGTGTAATGGCTTCCTTCTGACTGCACCTACAGAATTTTTCAAAACACATGGTTGTAGGGAAAAGAATTTTCTACATTGCTTTGCTTACAGCTATAACCTAAATTATAATAGTGGCTCTGTGACATCACGGTAAAGAATGTAAAATATCATCCCTTCGTGCGTCCCTGTAATGTGAAAATGGACTTATGTTGAACATTTTGTAACTTCGTCAAATAATTACAGAAATTTAAATAAAATATAACATTTATTCCATTAAACTCTTGTCTACAAAATATATTTTATAAATTTTTTTGCTAAACTGAAATTTAAGCCCATTACAGTAAAAAAATTAAAGTAAACACAAAAATTTTCGCGGATGAAAATTTCACTTGCCTAAACGCAAAGAATTATGAAGCGATTTTCTTGTAATTATACTCAAAAGGTGCATATGTATTATATGAATCAACTGTAATTTTTTCAGAATTTTTCATCAGTAATGACGTTAGATAAAACAGTTGTTTTGAGAGTGCATTTTAATTTTTGCAATTCTTCTGTTTTACGAGAAACAATAAGGGTTAAAATGTAGAGCTAACTATGCACTCAGCTATTAAGTTACAATAGGCTTCGAGTATGATTGAATACAAAGACCATCTCTGAAATCATAGATCCAAGACCAAGTTGGAAGCCCATATACGTGTTTCAACACGTTTACATTTGAATATTTTGATGATTATTGATTTAAAATTTTACAGTTATATGTAGCAAACAGGGATTATGCCTCATGATTTTAATTTGTTAAAGGGATGTTGTTTAGGTCATCAGTCGACAGATTGGTTTGAACGTCTAGATGCTTTACTAAGTAAAACAAGTCATCCAAACGACCTCGCTCGGCAAATGGCCATTCAAAATTTTCCAAATTTTCGATGTCTTCGCCGTCTTTGGTGTAGGGATCTTCTTCCATAACATCCTATGATTATCTTCATCATCAACAGCACATCTTCTTAATCTTTTTACCGTTGGGCTTTCATTTTCATTTCCATCAAGATCATCTCCATCGTAGCATGATTATGTCATCCTGGAGGATACACTGCTGGGTGTGACCCCTCCTTCCACGCCTAATAATAACTTTCATCAAATCTAGTGGTTGTGCTTTAATGTATAGTATAGTGTTCTAAATTTATAAAATTAAAGACAAAAAAACAAATATAACTTAACTGTAATAGAACCCAAGAAACTGTCAACATAAGCAACAATTAATAGATAAATTAATATTGTAATAGTATTGGATGTGAATTGACGAAAAAGTTTACTTATTTATCTGTTAGAAGAATAATCCTTAAGTATCACACGTCATTACAACAAACAAAAGATTAAATTGTTTATACCACATTACAAATATTTTTTTTCATGTACAGTACACAAACATTCTACATCAAGATTTATGATACATGGCGCTTTTTTCATTTTATTGCTAAAATACACAAAGTTAAATTTATTTAAATTAAAATAATATATCAAAATAAATAAATATTTCACATCAATATACAATGAGATATATTTTTTCCAACAAAATAATTTATTGTTTAAATGGTTTTTTACGTCAATTTTATTCATCAATCACACCAAATCTATTAAAACGATTGAAAAGACATTCATATGGTACATAGGATCACTATAATGAAATATCAAATTTCTATTTTTACATTTATGAAAGCAGTAATATTACATTAATGAAAAAGTATTCGATGTTATCAGAATTATTTGATTTAACCATAATCTTATGAATGTACACTACCTACACATCAATTTATAAATATATACTTACAAAAGAATTTTTTAATTAATTTTGAATTTATATAACTTTTCAGTTTTTATTACATGTCATTTTGTTTTAGTTAGCGAGTTACAAAACCAGGCAAAGTAATACATCAGTTACTTTGTAAATAAGTAACCCAGAAACAAACTGAGAAATTAAATTTTCAATTGAAAAAAAATATGTTAATCACAATAATTATAAAATTTTATACAAATTTTTACATATTTATTTATTTATATATTTAATAATAATTTATTAATTACAGGAAATAATTTTTAAAATACATATTTACAATAATAAATATTCATTAATTTTATATTATCATAATCAATAATAATATTACTTAATAATAATAATATCGATTACACATTTTATACATGCTAAAAATTTTTAAATAAATTTATTTTACAGTATTTATGTATTATATTTAATTATTAATTTATTTATTGGCACTTTATAATTTACATAATAATTATTCATTATTTTTTAAGCAAGAATAATAATTAATTTATTAATTAATATGAGATTACAAAATTAATAATTATTAAAATCTTGTTATGTAAATTTAATTATTAATAAATATTTAAAAAAATTATAAATATGAAGGTTATTTACTATGAAAAATCATTTCAATCTACAAAACAATTAAAGGTATCATTGTTATTACATATGTCTATAGTAAAAGGTAATGTACCCCAGTTTTTATTATTTTAAATTATTAAAATATTATGTTATTTGATAGTTCAATAGGTCTTGTATGACAAAGTCATCAAAACACTTCTATGTAATATTACATGTACTTAGTGAAAATCAAGTAAGTATTGATTTTCTGAATTTTTTAAAAGAAAGCTGTTTTTTTACATAGGTTGATATACGTATTTCAAAGTTTTCCTTAACCACATTTATTAATTCAGCTCTTTAAAAATTTTTGAAATTTGGTTAAGAAAGTTATACGATTAATGTTTTAACCATTCATAATGATTCAATAATTCATTCAATAATGATGTACAAATTTTTAAAAATTGTTTTTTTATTTTTATGAAGAAAGTTGTTAAATGATATGTAAGACGTAACGAGCACATATTACAGTACCGCTCAAATTAATTGGAACACCAGGTAAACGACTACGATTCTTAAATGAAAGACAATTTATTGATCAAAAAAATTACAAACAGCTCCCTAATAATTAATATGTCCTCCTTTGTGTTTTATAACCTCTTCACAGCGTTTTGGCATTGATTCTATTAGTTTTTTGCATATATTTTTTATTTCTTCATCGTGGAACCATATTTTGATTACAGCAGTAATCATGGATGTTTTTGTAGTACAATCGTCTTTGGCAATCCTTTTTTTAGTAATAGCCCATAGATTTTCGATTGGGTTTAAATCGGGTGAATTGCCAGGCCATTCCAGAACCGTTATTTTGTTCTCAAAAAAAAATTTCTTGCATTTTTTAGATGTATGGCATGGAGCCGAGTCTTGTTGAAAAATTCCATTGCTTTCTGGAAACATTTGCAAAAGGAGTGGAACGACTCTTCTTTCTAATAAAGCAATATATTTGTCTGAGTTTATCATACCTTCTATGGGAACTAATGGACCTGGACCATTATAGGACATACAGCCCCAAAACATTTTTTTGGGTGGATGTTTTGGTTGTTGAAGGATGTGAGCTGATGTCTCAGCTTCATTCGCACTTCTGCGGACAAAGTTTACTTTATGTCCCTGAACCAAAAAATGTGTTTCATCAGAGAAAAGGACATTTTTCCACTGTTCAACAGTGAACTGTTTGTAGGTTTTAGCCCACTGCAAGCGTTTCTTCTTCATTGCTACAGTAAGAAGCTGCTTTTTCTTAGGTCGGTAAGCTTTTCGCCCAACTTCAGACAGCCTTCTTTTAACAGTACTAACATGAATATTAACCCCTTTTTTGTTAATTTCTCGTGCCAAATCTACAGCCGACAACCTGGGGTTGATCTTACTAGTCCTAATTAATTGGCGGTCAGTTTGTGGTGTGGTTTTCCTTTTACGACCACAATTTCCTATTCTGTTAACAGAAAAGGAGCCAGTATCATTAAATTGCTTAACAATTCGGTTAACAGTAGCTAGACCCACCTTACATTCTTTAGATATCATCCTCTGAGACATATTTCCATACTGATGTAGTGTAATAATCTTGCTACGTTTTCTAGGTGTGGTATCCATCAGTTGAGTTATTGAAAAACTACAATAGTTTGTTTAACAAACACAAAAACGCGCAACAATAACACAATTCACACAATACTTCACTGAAAATGTGTTCAACACAAAGAATCACATGTGCACTAACTGCTTTTGAGGTTAGGTTGTTAGTTTGTTCAATACAAGTGATGTAGCAGTGATGCCAACTGTCGCATGATAAAAAGAGTGAAATTCCCTGTGTGTTCCAATTAATTTGAGCGGTACTGTATGTTGAATTATAACATGTGTAGAACAATATAATAAACACGCTGAAAATGTTTAATTAAGTCATCTAAAAAATTACTTATATGTAATAAAATTTTACATAATTTAATTTTATACATCAGAGTGTCAATAATCAGAACCCTCTAAATGCTAATATTAAAGTCAGGCAACAGACTTGACCACTAGAAAACGTAGCGCAATTCTCTTAGACAAATGATTGAATTTTTTCAGAAAAACTATTTGTCGCAGATTTTGATAATTTGTAAATTTCACTGTAGATAAATGTATAACAATTTGTTGTTCTGATTCACAGCTGACTAAACTCAAATGGTCTTGATGATAGCCAAACTTGTTAAAGTACAGGGCATATTTTTTTATTATTTTTTTCAATTCCTAATGTGTGTGTGTTGCAATCTGTTCAATTTAGACCAATAAGCAACCCCATGACCCAATGAAATGAGGATGAAGTATGTGACGTGTGAATGAGGTGTAGTCTTGTACAAACTCAGGCCGACCATTCCTGAGAGAGTATGGTTAATTGAAACCCAACCATCAAAGTACACTGGTAACTACTGTCTAGTATTCAAATCCGTATAAAAGTAACTTAACCTTCAGTAGGATTTGAACCAGGAACCTTCGTCTCCAAA
Source organism: Catonia carolina (assembly GCA_035578175.1). Taxonomy (NCBI): domain Eukaryota; kingdom Metazoa; phylum Arthropoda; class Insecta; order Hemiptera; family Achilidae; genus Catonia; species Catonia carolina. The sequence goes on along the minus strand of JAQMRL010000001.1, from coordinate 326,596,767 downwards.
CATCAGCTGTTAAACATCTGACTAGCGGTGACGATGTTACCCCTAGACTAACCCGGTGGGTTAGGGCATATGAAGAAGAAGTTTTAAAATGTTTAAGTCATTTGTATAAAGGATTCAAAGTTTTCCTTATTAATCATTGTATAGGGTGATTCAAAAAGAGCGCTGGTTTTGAAATATCAAATTAAGAGATTTATTTTATTGAAAAACTGAAAATAAATACATCAAAAGTTCATCTTACCTTCCGATTTCATGTATGAAATATGATGTCATGCATGTGTCCTCCTCTACTGCGCTGGCACGCATCAACTCTGTCCATGAAATTGGATATTACTGCACGACAAGTTTCGACTTCCATTTGCCCGATAACCCGTCGAATTTCCTCCTTCAAGTCATTGATGTTTCGGGGTTTATTGGCATACACCAATGACTTCAGATGACCCCAAAGATGAAAGTCACAAGGCGTCAAGTCACACGACCTTGGTGGCCATTGATGGTCGGAATTACGAGAAATGATGCGATCCTGGAACCGTTCACGGAGCAACAACATTGTTTCTCATGCAGCGTGACAGGTGGCACCATCCTGCTGAAACCACAACTCGTCAATGTCCATTCCATCCAAATGACGCCACAAAAACTCCCTAATCATCGTACGGTATCGGTAACAGCCACACTGTCACGAACCAACGCAACGTTCTGCTCAGTTCGGCCAGAACGACGACGTCCAGAACTTTTAAGGTCGACTGTTGAACCCGTCTCAAAAACTTTTTCATGAGCCTGCGAACTGTTGATTCATTCGGTGCTTCATTACGTCCTAGAGTACCGCGAAGTCGCCTGACAGTAGCCGCATAACTCTCTCCACTCTGGTAAAATGTTTTGACGATTAACACTCGTTGTGCAATAGTAAACTTCTCCATGGTTAGACACAGACTGCGAGAGTACTACACTGCGAACAAGAGAAACTACAACTGAATCGTCAATCGGAATGTTCTCCGAAATAGAAATGAGGTCTAACAATGTTGCCAACCGATAAACAAAAATTTACCAGCCGTTTAAAAACCGGCGCTCTTTTTGAATCACCCGTTATTTGGGACTTATGGGGTTAATTATACATCGTTTTTACTCAACGTTTGAAAATCCAATCAGGATTTATCCCTATTTTTTCAGTTTATCAATCTTCTATTGTATTGTATACTAGAATGTAATATCATATTTTAAAATTTATAAATTAACAAGATCTCATTCAATTCTTAATTGATGGGAATTTGTTTTGATATTTCAAAAATTGTGTGTGTTTACTTATAAAATACGTGATCTTTATCCTTCCATATCTATTCATGAATATTTTCATTTTTTATTTTTCATCAAAAATTTAATACATTTTTATAATCAGTTAAATTAAATTTTTATTGTAATAGGGCACAACATTTTACTACTTTCCACATGTAATAACTATTAAAAATTGTAATTTTATGTTTGATTATTACTTTAAATTTTTTCCTACTAATTTATCATAATTATAAATATAATAATGTTTGATCGTTATTAAATCGCTGAATTATAATTATATAAAATAATCTATTTAGAATATTATCATTTTCTCCTAAAAGACTAATATAAAATCTTAAGTAATGAAAACAAAATTTAAAATGAAGAATTATTTAATAATCAGGACCATTAATTTAATATTATTTTAATTGGTCAACCATATTTCTCTCTTACATGACAAAAAAAATTATCTAAAATGAACTTTTGTAATTTAGGTTATGTTTTGTTTTTAAAGTTGTAACATGAATTGCGAAACATCTGTCAACTCTTATTCAAAATTCATAAAACAAATTATTTTTTCACAATATCATCAAGTTTGTACTTTCTAAATCTGAAATAGCAGTTTTATATGCAAATAAGGCGACAATATTATTATAAATATTAGAAAAAATTAATAATATACTTTATTATGAATTTAATTTTTTATAATGTACATTTCTTTGTATTATAATAATAAAGAAAAATATTTACAATGGTTAATTTTTATTTCTATTGATAATTATGAAATTATGGTGTAATATTTTTGAATGAAATTAATTTCTTAAAATTAGTGAAGTTTAAAAATAATGACTCGCTTGTTTTTTCCCACTTATATTAAAACTTTTTAGAACTACTATTAAACCTTCAAAAACAATTACTTTTTCAAAGTGAACCTTTCCTGAACTAACAAGTGTTTTTAAGAACCATTAAAACGATGGTTTACTGTAAATTTTTAGTTCCATGAAGCTGAAATTTTTAGTTTCACTATCTTAGCATGAGCACTGTAATTAAACTAAAAAATAAAAAGTTCCTGTGAAAGAACGCTAAAGTTTTTAAATACAACTTGTATTTTATTTTATATTGTGTCAAATATTGTTTGTTATTTGTATACCAAATTTATGTGTTCGGCCTTTGGTGTAGTGGTCAACGCAATTGGCTTCTATGGGTCTGGGGTTTGATTCCTGTTCAAGTCTGAAATTTTTTCATTGATTGCTCTTCATTGTCTACATTAGTAACAATTTTCAAAATAGTTGGACGTAGAACCAAAAGAAAGATCTATATGTGTGAATAATGAGAAATTTGTTTACAAGTCAGAAATTTCTGGTTCCATTGTTTTTATAGAGGGCTTTCTAATTGGAACTTTCAAATTGAAAATAGTATCTTAATCTAATATTTTCTTTATCCCCTTGAAAAATTTGAATTCAAGTTATATTACCTCCTTAGGGTATATTTATTTTCTGAAAAAATTATTTGAGACTTTATTAATAAAAAATTGACATACTGAACAAAATTTTTAGTGAAGATATTGCAACTATTAAAGTTCAGGGTACAACAAGAATTAATTTTAAAAATGTGAGGTTTACAAATATTTATCTCATACTGTACTGTTATCATAAGTGTTTAGTCTTATGCTTCCACTTGAGTTGATTACATAAATAACTGTCACTTAATATAATCGCTTTTCAATCAAATTTGTTTTAATATATTTTACCTTATCACAGCCATGGAGTAATATGAATTTTTTATTAGGTCATGCAATATTGATGTACCTGTTTTGAGTTTTATTATTTTACCTCTGAAAATTGAAACCTTTCTAAGTTAAGGAAAATATTAGTCCCTTGTGATTTGAATTGGAGAGGGCCGATTGTATTATATTAATCTGGGTTTGAGTAAATGCTGAACCTTAAAAGTAAGATAATTTAAGGAGGACTGTACTATGTATCTGCTATTGTTGTTTGCTATTTTTAGGTACATTTTGTCACAGGATTTGTGAACCATAGGAAAATGAAACTTTACACATTTATAGTTGTTGGGTTTCTCTAGCTACTGACATTTTTTCAATTTATTCGGTTGGACCATACAATTTAAAAAAAAGGAATAACATAAAGTGTTTACACATTTTTTTCTATGTTTTTGCATATTAGTAATTTTTGGAGCATTTGAGGAAGTCATAAAAATGTCAGTATTTATGCATTTACAAGTTAAATAACCTAGTAAAAATTTCAGCCTGGGTGGTTTAATGATTTCTGAAAAATATACCTAAAATTTAAAAAATTTAAATTTACAGGAACAGTAAAAAACAGATAGGCACAAATCAAAAACAAAATGTACTCGAATAAATAAATTTCCTATCAAAAGTTGGTTAGAAAGCTGAGAATATTAAAAACAGATATGCAGATATCTTAAATTCCCTTAGCACTAAAATAAGCAGTAGGCTATAAAATTATAAAAAATATTCTTTCTTGGTGACATGATGATAATAAACTTGCTAAAACCGTAGTTTTTTTAATAAAACAATTAAAGATAATTTTAATGTTTTTCTGGTAGATATAGGTCTGAACTATTGAAAAACATAAAAAACCGAAAATAGAAATTTTCTGTCAAAACCATTACACAGTCTCTCCTTAATATGAAGGTTTGATGATGATTTCTCCTGAATGATCATCTCCTAAAGCAATCAGTTTTCAGTTCATTTTTGATCGTCAATTTGGAAAAGTCTCACTGTCTTATTTTAATTCGTTTTTTAGTAAATCTGTATGCTGGTGTCATCCATTATTTAGTATCTAGTAAAGATGGAATGGATCAGACACTCATTACATAGCACCCAGAATACAGATTTGTTAAAGAAGTCACTATGTAAATAGTTAACATGCTTATGGTTTTACCAAAAAAAACAAAAACGAGCCATTAATTTTAAATTTGAGTGATTTTAATTGAACGGGTATTTTTTTTTTTCACGGAATGGAACTCTTAAACTTTATGTAATTTTTAAGCACAAAAATTCAAAAGTAAAAAGTGAAAAGAATAATTGTGTATCAAAGGGACATCTTTAATGGTGTACCTTTTCTACAAAAATTTTCATTATCAAAGAAATATTAAACTTATTCAGAATAGGCCTACCTTTCTCAGAAATTGAAAACAGTAATAGTGTCCTGATTTCTTGATTGTTTTGTTGATGTTATCAACCTTGAATGAAATTCTTAAATTCTTAACATGGCAGTTTTGTAAAAGATCTCTTTTAGTTTAACCATTTCACCATAAAAATTATTGAAAAATATCTGTATTTCATTATTGTTATTTGGTTAATGTAAAGACATTAAAATTACAGTATTTTATATTTTAAATTCTTTTACACAAACTTAATGTAATCATTGTTAAAAGTAACTTAAGATCCATTTGAAGGATTTTAATAAAAATTATTAATCGAAAAGTATAAAATATTTTTTTATAAATTAATAAGTTTTACAAAAATTTGATGATAATTTGAAAAAATATAATAACTCAACAACGATAATTTCTGTAGAGTAATAATTGTGAAGTGCAAATATAAGTAACTGAATTTTTTTCAAAATGTTATAATATAATTTACCTGCTTATTTAAAAACTAATGAAGGCTTTTTGGACCCATTTCTTTCCTTGGACATCTACTTGTCTTAAAGGATAGATTGATAGAAAAATCAGTGTAATGAAAGTTATAGATTTTGTTAATATTATATTGAAGAAAAGAAAAAATTAAGTGAATAAGGGTAGAGAGAATTTGAGATCCAGTATTATTATTATCATTATTATTAGTATTATTATTTTAATTATTGTATTAAATTATTTCAAACACTAATTCAAGGAAATTTGTTAAATCCTTCTACAGTATTACATAAGATATAAAGTTTTTATTGATTGGAATCCAGTACTCATTATACATTTCTAATAAAAAAACAATAATACTACCTACTCTCTAAAAAATTATCTACAGTATAACTGGAATTTTAATTTTATGAAATGAGATAAAAAATATAATATACGATTAATAGGAAAGTTAATAATATTATTAATTTTTAGTTAAATGAAGTTTAGGACCATTATTTCATGACAGTTACTAAGATGGCTCGATTAATTTCAATAATTCAACCAACCTTAAGCCTCACTCATAAGTCCATCGATAATAATTTACAATAATCATTTGTTTGAGATGATCTGATTGGCTAACTGCCTAAAATACATGAATAAACTTAAACTTTTTTCTCTTGGAACATGATAAGGTATTTTAAATATACTATTCAACTTGTGCGAATTAATTTGCACAATAATACTAATTTATTCTTAACAACCAATTTCATAATTAAATTAACACTTTATAGTCTTATTCGAAATGTATTGTGTCAGTGTTATTCATGAAACAAGAACAAATAAACAATTCTTGTTATCATAACAACCTTTCATACCAAACTGAACTTAACATCACCACCAGAATAGTAGCACCATCAAAATTTTAATTAAATTATTTCATTATTAATTAAGAAATCTTGTTATGGCTTTTACCAATTTTTATTTTTGGATTTTTCCCAGAATTCCAAAAGTATCCTATTTACAACTATCTAAAACTTTTAAAATCTGTTTTGCAGAAATCTGTATTTAAGGACAAATATATTCTCTATTTCAGGTGTTCAGGCGGTGGTCGCTTAAGCCCGTTCTCCGCGGATGCGGCGGGCCATCACATCTGCGGCGTTGTATTTAAAATACATCAGATCAGAGTCAGCATATTAAATATGTTATTTGTCAATCTTGTTCGTTTTTGTGTCTAATTCAATCATACATTTCTATTTTTTACGATTACAACAAAGAGAAGAATGATAATTTTTGTGTGTGTAATAACTTAAATATGCAATTAAGTGGAGGGTGTCTACCTTCAAAATTTGTTTTCATTGTGTTAAAAATTAGTGAAAACATTTTTGTGCTTGTATTGTATTAAGTTTTGTTTTATTTTTATTAAGTACTGAATGAAAATGTATTCAAAATTTTACACTCTCACCCTAAAATCAAGGGCAGGGGGTTAAAAACTGCCATTAGTTTCAAAAATTTTGAATTATGTGTACTCAACCAGTTATCATAAAATTGATGTCAGATTAAAGAAAAATTCAAATTCTTAAGCACTATATAGGTATGGTTGTAGTATTTCCTATGTACATACGTATGTATATTTTAATTTTTAACGGAAAAATTCTCTAACATTGGCATAAGCTTTGATCAACAAAGATCAAATATAAAATAATGTTAAAACTTTCCAAAACAGTAACTATTACATTTTGTATACTCATACAAAGGGCTCAAGAAAAATATCTAAATTATAAAAACACATCTTGGAAATCAGTTGAGTAAATCAAAAGTTAAGATTCTGAAAAATAGTAAATATTAAAAATCTAAAATTTTCAGGAAGCCATGTTTAGAGTATAATTAGGATTGGCAATATTTTCACTTTATAGAGTTATATCTTCTATATTTCTGCTATCTCTGTGTAACTTATTGAGCCTAGAGAGAGTAAAGCAGGATTTTAAGTAAAACAAACCGTTATTAATATATTTCAATTTTTGAATGAGAAATTGAGTTTAAAATTTCAAAATAATTTGTTAATTTTACTATGCCATTACTTTTTGCTTTGTTTATTTAATGTCGCATCAACTACAGTGGTCATTAGTGACGACGTTGGGTCGTAACTGTGAAGGATAAAATGATTTTTGTTGCGTATGAAAATATGCCGTGCCTAAGTGGGATTCGAACCCAAGACTCCATTACTTTTATTTTTATTAATTTATTGGTATAAAACAAAATGGTTTTAATGAAATAACACAATTAAGTAAGAGTTAAAAAAAATGTTCTTTACAAAATTGTGAATGAACAATCTTGCAAAAAAATATAATTTTTTGATGGTAAACTTCCTCCTTTAAAACAAATTTTTAAAAAAATACAAAACTGTAATGAATGTGGAAATTGTATATGAAGTTATCTCTAATATTTCTTTTAATATTAATCGAAAGATTTAAATCAATTAATAATAGTTAAGTGGAAGATACTGGGGACAAACAGTATTGTAATCAGTTATCTATCATTTAGACATAACATCTGAAAATTTTTCTGAGAAAAATTATGAAAAATAAATACAATATGTACTTGCAATTACTAAAATTGTTATAAAATAAAATATAATTTTACATTATACATGAAAAATTTTATTTCATTATAGAAATAAATTGAATGTAAAAATATTATACATGATAAATTTTACTTCATGACAGAAATAAACGGAATGTAAAATATACTCCTAATATCAATTCACAGCAACAATACATTGTTTGTGAACTGGACACTATAAAATCTCGTAATGAAATTTGATTATATATTCATTAATTGCTTGGGAGTGGTACCTATGAGCCACTTCATTTCATGAGAGTTTAATATTTTGTATTACCTACACATTAAATTATACCATATCATGAACCAGTACCCACTGACCTCTTCTCATTAGAATTAAAATATTTTGATTGGCTTAACGAATCCAACAAATGAATTAAAAATGAATTATTTTTTTGTTTTGTGTGCATATTTAAAACACACATAATAATTTTTAATTAAATAAATTTTAAATATCACTTGATATTTACCAAGTTTAAATTCTATGAAATTAAAAAAAAAATAAACTTTGTGTACAGAAAAAGCTTCGGAAGAAATTTTTTTAAATTAATAAAAAAGTTTTATAAATAGTATAATCCAACTGACAAAATGCTTCAAAATTTATTTGTTTTTTTTTAAATTTAACATTTAAAATACGCATTAAGTACTATAAAATATTCATTGAATAAAACAGAATGATGAAAATCACAGCTGTGAAAATTATATTCCAAATATGAAATAGTTTTCCTACCTTGAAAAATGTCATAAAACAGTTATTTTTTTTTGTAGAAAAATAATAATACTTGTAACTTATATAGTTTATAAAATGTAAAAATGTATATTAAAATAATAAATATTTAGCTGTTAAATTTTTTAAGGAGAGCATAACTAAAATCTACAGCTTTTTAAAAAAATCATCTACTTCTTTATGAATTTAATAATATTTTACTTTTGTTTCATTTATGTTTTTATCATTATTTAAATACATCCATCTATTATATCCTTTGGATATTTTTTCTAACCATATTATAAAATAAAACTATGTGTAATAAAATAGTTTCAAAAATATGACAAATGAAAATAAAATTGTTTAAATGACAATAAAATTAATTCAAATTTATATAATATGGAAATAAGTTGAATATTAAATTTGGCATATGTTATGGAAGCATAGATTAAAATTAAATTTGGCTTATCAAATGGAAGAAATTATTTCATAGAAAAATGATCAGTCAGATGTTGTTCTTATAGAATTATAATTTAGCAATACACTAAGTGCAAGACTAATTGATTAAGTGTATTATTATACAGTATACAATGTTAAAAGCTTGATCTGCAATAGTTAGTAATAAAAAAACAATTGAAACATTTGGCACATTTTTTAATTTTAAGTAAAGGTTAAAATAACAGTGGAACAAAATAAAGTAATAAAGTATTTGTAAAAAAATAAATAAAAGCCGATACCCCGTAAGCTTTTATCCTTTTATTCCATCTAGTGTTCTGTGCTTGCTCTTCATGGAAGCTCTTAACATTAGTATTCAGTTATCTGAATTTGGTTCAGTCCATTTTACTTTCTCCGTTTATTCCAGTTTTCCAATATCATTTCTAATTTCTTAAAACCACTAAACTGGCACTGTAGGTCTATTGTTTAGTGTCTTAAAAATTTGTCTAATCAACCATTTATCAACCATTATATATATAGGTATTAATAGAATTTTATTATTTGGTTTCTTATCATTTACATTAATCATTCTTTTTTCTTGTACAGTTCTTCTCTACCTCTAAACCCGTACTGTCCGTCAACTAGTTTTGGATTCATTATCTTTTTCTTCTTATACAGGTTTGTGAATTTTTCAGATGCAGCAGCCATATTTCCTCGCCTGCTGTTATTAGCTTCCTCTTTACTGGTCTTTAGTTATTGCCTATTATTTCTCTAAGGTACCAGAAGCTATCAACTTTTTAAATTTTTCCGTATTTTATCTTCAAATGTTGAAAGACAATTTTGATGTTTGTTATGAATTTAGAAAAATATTATGGTTAATTAATTAGGAATTTATTCCATATTTAATTGCAATACAAACATGTTTATAAATTTAATGTTGTGGAAGCAATAAAATTTTTGTTTTTAATAAAAATCATCTATTTGGGCCAGAGTGCAGCTGCTTTTACAGACTGAAGTTACTATAACATTTTATTTTTTCATTTACTTAATTGTTCAAGTTATCCATGTTGTGAATCAACAAGCAAGGCAATAAATTGCTTCTCCAAGTAGGATTTAAAGTTCTTCGACATTCTAGGTACGCAGTAGTTTACTTGTAGGTTAGTTAGTCTTAGTTTTATCCAGTTGTAACTGTCTGTTATAATGGTTGTTGTTCTGTTATAATTTATAACTTTACTGTTACGAATAAATCTGTTGTCCAGTATGAAACTGGAAGTTTGTATCTGGACTAACTTTAGTTATTCTCTACCCTCATAGTCTATATTAAAATTAGTTGTATTGATCTTTTGTATTAAAAAAGATTTAGGCTACTAAAATAATGTATTAAAATATTAATAGTCAATTTAAAAATGTAAAACTTTACAATTTGTTATAATTAGTTTAGTTATTACTGTAATTAGGTTTTCCTTTAAATAAATAACTGCAGATTTTATAACTGTATTTTACATAACATTACAGTACATTGTTATACATTCCAAATGAAAAATTATTAACTTCCTTCATTATCATCCTCTTTATCCTTCATCTAAGTTTCCTCAACACGTTCCTCTCCACTTTACTCTGTATCACAGAACATCTCTAATCCATTGCTCTCTTGGCATTACATCTTTTTCCCAATTCACTCATAACTGAACCCATAATTTCACACTTGGCCTGCCCCTTGGTCTTTATTCCTCCATCTGGATGTTTGGCACCCTTCTAAAGACTCTACCCAACTCCACCCTACTATCCATCCTCAATTGTTCCCTAATTATATCATTTCTTGTTGTATCTCTTCTTGTCTTTCCTAGCATACTTTTCGTGAATCTCATTTTTGCTGCCTACATCCTACTCTTTGCCTTTCTTCCACCAGTCTGTGTTACTGCTGCATAAGTCAGTATTGGCAGGAAATGAGCACTATAATTTTCTCACAATAACTTTTTGATCCTAGACTCAGCTTCTCACACTTTGGAAGAACCACTTTTTGGTGGTTTTATTATAAAACTCCAATTTTCCAATTTTCGATGAGAAAATCGTCTTCAAATAAGTGGGTTCTTTAACATCATTCAACACTACCATTTAGCCTTATTCCATGTCCCTCCCTTTTCCGTGACTTAACTTTGTTAACTTACTTAAGAAAGCTGTCATTATATAAGAAAAATAATTTTTTACCTATATCATAATGGATCTGTATGGATTTAACAAAGATCAGATACTTCACTTTTAACTTAAACATTTATTTTACACGAACTCATAGCAATCAGAAATTTTGTATAACTTTATTGGCTATAATTTCTTTAAATTCATGATATTGTGTTAGTACAACATCATTAATTATAATGCAACAATTAAACAAGCAGCACACTTGATGTGGGGATGTTGTGATAACAAACAGGATAGGTTGAAATTAAAACTAGTAAACAGTTTCAGGTCTGATATTAAGGAAGATAATTTAAGAAGATTCTGATGAAAAAATTAGATATTTAATTAAACCTTTCCCTGCTCTTAAATAAATTTTAGACTGAAGTAAAAATTGAGTGAATAAACTGGCAGTTTTGTCATTACAAAATTATTTACACTAAGCAATATTTTTATGAAGCATTATGTCAGTAAATTAATATAACATTAAAGTAAGATCATACACATTTTTTACGGACTATACACATTGCATTTATGTAAATACAAGTATCAGTAATAATAATAATAACAATAATACATAACAGTAACTAATAATATGAAATATAAGAAGTAAAGATTTAATGTGATAAAAATATTACCTTCTATACAAAGTGTAGAACGTACTAATATACGGTAACTTTACTTTTAAAAATTATTCTCTGATGAAAAACTTCTAACAATATAATGACTTAATTCAATTCAATACAATTTATAAATTACAAATTATATTTTAATTTAATTAATTAATTATAATAATCAGTTACATTATTTATTAATTTATAAAGTACAAAGCGTCAGATTATTATTATTAATTATTTGTATTTTTTAAATTATTATTATTTTTTAATAGTTTATTGTATTAATTTTTTAAAAAACTGTTTATATTTAAATTACCTATATTACTGATGATCGAACGAACAAACGTAAATTAATTAATCAATTTTATTAATTACTTACAGGCTAAAACATGAACGATGATTATTTATGATTGGATGTGAAATGATGATGATATTGTTGAAATTGATGATCTTGTTTAATATTTACACGTAATAGCCGAGAGTCCGGTGCACAAGAATAGTTATTTTCAAGTCCGATGCACCTTGTAGCACTGGTATTCCCGTTTAGTCATATGGAGGCCCGATGCGTATGCAAGGCGAGGGTGCAAGGAAATGTCTGATCGAGTGGATGTAAGGGCAATAATGGGCCGGCACGGCTAGAATATCGATGCCGTTGGCGCACTGCCGATCCGTACCGCCTATCACTGTTTGTTGTATACCAGCCACATGTGCAGCTGCAAACAGATGCCGTCTCATCCAATGAACTCGAGTCACCAACTTGGCCACTCAGAATTGAGCCATTTGCTGTTATCACATCCCCCTCCAGTCTTACTGCACCTTGTGCTGCCTGCAAGCAAAGATTTTTTGTATGAATACACTTAATACTGAAAGCTAATACACTAGTTAATTAAATCTACTCAAAAGATAGCACACACAAAACATAATAATAGAAAATGCAAAACTGAAAAGACAACTCTTACATGATCAATTCTTTCCTTCCTCACACGATCAATTTCTTTCTCAAACTGTGAAGATTTTAATTTTTATATAAACTGCAGTTCTTCACAGATGTAAGAAAGGGGTTCTTGCTTAGAAAATTTATTTTGTAAATGTTATAAATTTTCTATCATAAGTAATCTATTTTCTTTTATTAAATACATAAAAATACTCAAACATTTTACATCTACACTGAGAAGCAGGGCTCTAATTATCTGACATTGCTGCAATTTTAAACTGAAATTGTAGTTTTGACTCTTGTACAGCAGTGAAACTTGGGCTTTCATAGGGAGAAGGAAACTAAAGCTTCAGAGATGTTCTTTATGAAGGTTTATGAAGGCTTTGTATGAAGACAGAATTTGATATTGCAACAGAAGGCAAAAATCACTGACAATAAAGTGTAAACAAGAAAAAAATTATTATCACAATAAATAGATGCAAAAAATAAAATAAAAATGGTGAATAGAAAAAGTAAATTGTAAATAAAAAATAATAGTAATAGTAAATAGTTTTTCAAAAATAAACAATGAAGAATTCTAAAACGGGTTCTAGAATGCAGGCCTGGATGAAGAAGAAGCTTGGAAAGGTTTCTACAATTCTGGGAGTAATTTATTTTAATTATAACTTTCTATTGAAAAATAATATTTATTTTAATGCTGGAATAGGCAAGCCAACCCATACCAAGAAGAGAAGAAGAAGAATATTCAAGATATTTTAAGTAAAGTGAACTTTCCTCAGTTTGAAGCAATACATTTTTTTAACGTGAAAGATCATCTGGCAAATTAAGAAGAAACAGGAGATAATTTGCTTTCTTTCATTACCATACCAAGCTTACATTAACAAGCCATTCACCCTCTTTGATATATCTACTAAAATTTATTTTTAGCCAAATTTTATTTTGGTTTTGAGTTGTTCTAAATACAGCTTACTCAAGTAATTGTGTATTGATTAAATGAGCGGTTGTTACGAACTAAGTACTAATGAACTAAACGTGGTAATATACAGTGCATTAATAATTTTAAAAAGTCTATTTTAAAAATTTGCCAGCACTTTCTCAGTTTACTACTGTATTTTAAATAATGGTGAACATTGGTTATTGGAACTTATTGAATCCAGTCCAAAAAATGTTAAATCCATTTTTTTATAACCTAAGAAGTAACAATTTACTATAAAGTACCAAATATATAAAATCATAATCAAGACATAATATCATATCAGTTTTTGAGTTATCATTTTTTAAAGTTTAATAAATCCATTGGGTTGTTCAGTAATTACTGGTTTTTAATAACTGAATTATTATACTCTACATTATGATATTATATTATAATAATGTATTCTTCCTTGTTTTCAAAATTTAGTGAATTCCAGTGATTCCTCAGCTCTTCAGTCTAAAGACTTTTTAGTGGTGACTTACAATCTTAGCAGATTGTTTCTCTAAAAACACTTTTTTGAGGATAAAGGTTTATTTTTATAAATGTACGTGGCGTGATAGTATAATAAAATATTCATATGCATATTCATATACGAGTGTATGTATGAGTATTCATATAAGGCGGCATATTTCAGTTACTGAAGTTAACCTAAAAATCCCTGTTTGTCCAGAATTTGGTTGTAACAACTATTGTCAAAAGGAGACAAACGGAGGTGCCAGGACTCCATGTTTTATAAGAGACATAGTTTTGCAAACTGAGCTAAATTGAGCAGCTGGATAAGCCCGCCCATGTACTCTTTCCACCATGTTTGTATTGTAAATAGAATAAAAATTACTGAGGGGGTAATCAATGAGTTTAATACAAACATTAAAGTAGGCCTACATATACATTATTGTACCATTATCTTATATTATTTCTCTTTATTGTCATACACAGGTTATTTCTGCAGGTTGTTTTTAAAGCAAGAAGAATTTTGGTGAACTTATTTTTAAAATATTTCCTGTTCTCTTACCTGAAGAGCTTCCGCTTCGTCTCGCCTTTCGTCCTCAGTGTTCATTGTGACGAATCGCAGGACGAGAAGATTAAGAGAGGCGGCTACTATAGCCAGCCCGAAGAGTATGAATATAAGCGAAAAGGCCACATATTCCGGTTTATCGTTAAGAGCGTTGTTCTTCTGTAGAGCAACCATATCGCCAAAGCCGATAGTGGTCAGGGTAATGAAACAGTAGTAGACCGAATCGAAGTACGACCAGCCTTCGTACCGACTGAAAGCGGCTGCACCTCCCGCAATGGTCAGGCTGCTAAGAGTAGTTACCACAAATATTAAATTTATCTCGGAGGCTTCAACATTTTTGCACCGCAATAGTCTCTTGACACTCTGTATTACGACTGAAGAGAATTTGTTCAGGCGCTCTCCTATACTTTGGAACATGACCAGTCCAAGTGGAATCCCCACAATTGCGTAACACATTGTAAATAGTTTTCCCCCAATGGTATTGGGGGTAGAATGACCGTATCCTGCAAAAAAAAAAAAATTCAAAAATGAATCAATTATGGAAAAATTTTGATACTTAATACAAAGAAGAAACAGATAATGTCTCTGAATTAGTGACTCCATTGATATATAATATAAATCTTTGTATAATTTTTATAAATTATTTCAAAAGGTTCAGTAACAATTTCCATTTAAATTACAAAAAAGTAAAACATTGTCGTCATACTGAAGCTCTGAAATCATTAACAATTAAATTTTCTTTGCTTATATAATTTAATTTGCCGACCACCCTACTCTTGCAAACACATTAGAGGATCATATTTCCTGCATTTGCCATCTAGCTTCAGCCAAAATTTGAGCACAGTAATACTGCTAAAACGTAGACAGCCTATTTAATTTTCTATTAGTAGGCCTAGTATGTGTTTTCAAATACAAATAGGAGTTCTTTTGTTTTTTGCCAAAATTTTGAAGTGTCATTAATCATTCTGAATTTCATTTAAGTCAGTATCTTTTCACTTTTAAACTTTGTTACAAAAGTTATTTTGATAAATAATATTATTCTTACTATTATCATTTTTAATAATATCATTATGTATTATTAAGTATAGTTAGTAATGCTGCTAACCCATGAAAGAAATTATGTCTCAAAATTATAAAAATCTGAAATTTCTAATTTCAAAATTTTATAGTAAAAGAGAGGTACCAGTTTAAGGGCTGAAATTTTGTAATAACTCTACACATTGCCAGGTATCTATAAAAACAAAAATTTTCACATAAGAGTTCCCTTCCTGGCAAAAAAAACTTAAGGGTAGCTAAATTGAACATTTTTAGTAGTACTACAAGTTTGAAATGTAAATTGCACTTCTTTCTTATTACATTAATATAACTACAGTGCAGTTCAGTTGTGCCAAATAAAGTAGTAGTAATTTATGTTTAAAGTCTCTATGGCAAACCTGAAAATTTTATTGCATTTAATACAAATGCTTCCAAACGTAAAAATGCTTATGGTTGCAGTAGAAACATGGTCGCAATTTTTGAAAGAAAAAAATAAGAAATAAATAATTTTAGCTTTGAACTCGACTGGGGGCATCCCAGTAAAATAGTAAAATTAATAAAATAGGTGGAGTAACTAATTTATTTGTTCATGGATAGGTTAATATGAATTGACCCATTACTGAAACATTTTTTTTTATTAAGACATCTGCAGTTATTACTGTTGACCTTCCCTTAACCGAATTCTCTAGTCACTCCTTCTCTCCTAGTTCTAAGCCTCTCTCCTGCGTATTCTTTTCCACCCTGTCCCTCCATGATCTTGGCGGCCTTTCTTATCTCCTTCTTCCCTCTGGTCTCCATATATGTTAATTATATTTAGTATATATTATAATAAAATACCGATTAGTTCGCCCAAAAATTATACTTGGCAACCGAACTATAGAACAAGTTCAAGATTTTAAATATTTAGGATGCAAGATTTCCTATGACAAAGATGATGACGTGAGTGAAAAACTGGCAAAATTCAGCGCTGTATGCGGTTCTATTTGCAGGACAATAGGAAAGAAAACGAGAAAGGACTCCCAAATGAAATTTCATCGAGTAATGTCTGTACCACTCATAAAATATGGGAGTGAAACATGGGTGTCATTACAGAGGAATGAATCTCATATCCAGGCTGCTAAAATGATATTTTTGCGGGGAGCCAAAGGTTGTACCCGGTTAGATAGAGTTTGTAACGAAGCTATCCGCGCCGAGTTAAATGTTCAGTCACTGTTGGAAACGTTAAGAATATATATAAGAGAAACTGGTCCAACCATTTACTTCGCATGCCAGCTCACAGACTTCCTCTACGAGCTTGGAAATATAAACCTAGAGGGAAGCGAGGCTTGGGAAGACCTAAAAGAAGGTGGATACTGGAACAGGCCATTGAGCCTAATCCTTGACAGATGATAATGAAATATAATAACTATATTTACGAAAAATTATGAGAGTGAGATGAAAAATGTTTACGATATTTTAAAAGTACGATATTTTAAAAGTCGTTATAGTTACTGCTATGCGACTAGCTGACATAGATACATAAAACTGCTATTTTGTATGTCATGTTACTAAATTTGATTTTTATTTTTCTATAATATGACATTAAGTTACATTGTTATAAATTCAATAAAAGCACTGAATCTGGCTTAAGTGATTGAAATCTCTTCAGTCTATCCTTATTTATAAGACGATATATTCTAAAGCTAGCCAATTTAAGTGTAGAGATTGATAAATAATACCAAAGTATAGTCTACTCGTAGTGGAAAGTAAAGGCTAATTTTCGTAAGGAGAGCGCTGGGCAAAACGTGCCCAGCGTCTCTGCTGAATCGGTATAGTCTAGTCTGTACTACAATATTTTTTTTTTTTTTTTTTTTTTTTTTTTTTGGTTTAACGTCCGACTGTTTTGCAAATTGCTGCTAATGCAGACGGTGAAGGATGAAATGAATTTTTGTAACGAATGAAAAAATGCCATGCCCGAGTGGGATTCGAACCCAAGACCGCGTGATGAGAGGCGAGCACGTTACCAACATCGCCAACGCGGCCGGCTGTACTACAATAGCGAAGTGGCTAGCCAACTACGCGAATAAGAAATTTATATCACGTTTCTAAATAATTTTTCAGCAGATAGTTTTTCAACCGATGCATGACATTATTAAGTTAATATTGTAATTATCTAATTGTATTATTGGTGTTATGTTTAATTTAATCTTGGTGAATTCTATTAATTTATAAATAACTATAACTACTTACTGAACAAGTACGGTATTTGTTTATGTCTTAAAAAACAAAATCTTTTCAATTGTATGTAAGATTATTCAATTAAAACTAATATAGGCTAATATTTTTACCCATTTTCCACTGAAAGCTCATTTTTATCATGTAAAATCCTACGAAGACTTGACTTCCCCCTTTTAAAAATATCGTGGCTATTGCGTACTTTATTTAAAAATAGCGACATGAATAATTGTTTTGTCTCATAGTAAGTAATTATTACTATACAGAAGAACATAGGAATTTCAAATTCGTTTAATGACAGTAATAAATAATGTAACATTTCATTTGATTTAGGCTAAATGAATCAAATCTATAAGCGAAATGTTTTGTTATTCAGGTTTGTCTATGAATGTACGTATTATACCGTGCATTCGGAAAGTCGCTGTGCACTGGAATTGTGACTATGGATTTATGAAAATATGTATAAAGAAATGACTAAGCATTTTGGAAAAAAATTTATTCAATACCTTAATTACATTGTTAAACCGTGATTACATTGTTTATAGAAGGTGTTCGAAATGACCTCCATTGGCATCAATACAGCATTGCACTCGTTTCATTTTGTTTGCAAACACCTTTCGCAACTGAAGAACAGTGATTCCTTGAATGTATGCCGTTATTGCGGCTTTAAGTTCATCAATCGTGTGTGGTCTGTTCCGACACACAGTTTGTTTCGCCGCACCCCATAAAAAGAAATCGGGGGGAGTCAGATCAGGAGATCTTGCAGGCCACAAATTCTTTGAAATTATTCGTTCACCAAACACGTTGCGCAGGAAAGCCATTGAGATGTTAGATGTATGTGCTGTTGCCCCGTCTTGTTGGAACCAACCATTATTCATTTCCACTTGTGTTATTTGATGCGTAAAGTTCTCTAAAATATCAGAACAATAACGTTCACTATTGATTGTGTTTGCAAAAAAAATTGGTCCAACAATACGTGCTCTACTCACAGCAACCCAGACTCCAATTTTTGCTTCGTGTAAGGACTGTTCATGTAAAGCGCAAGGGTTAGTTGTCGACCATACTCGAGTATTTTGTGAACTTATATACCCTCCCAAGTGAAACCACGCTTCATCTGTATAAAACGTTACGTCAAGGATGTCTTCGGAATTTTGGTTGATGAAACGTTGAAACCAATGACAATAATTTAGTCTCTTGTCATTATCTGAAGGTTTCAGCTCTTGAACACACCTCACTTTGTATGGAAATAGTTTAAGTTCTTGTCTGACAGCTTTATGTGCGGTAGCAAGTCCGATATTATGCTGTTGTGCTAACTTACGCATTGATTTTTTTGGACTTTGTGCCATAGAATCAGAAATATCCAGCAGCTTTTGTTCGTCTAGCTTAGGGGGCCTACCACTACGTTCAGCGTCCTCAACAGAGCCAGTTGCCCGAAATTTTTCTATCAGTGTTCGTACTGCATTACGGTGAGGAATAATTGAATCTGGAAACTTTTCAGAAAATTTGCGCTTCACTAAATCACTGTACTTGTCACCTTCGCGAAATACGTATTCAACGAGGAAAATGCGCTCCTCTACTGAAAGAACCATCGCGTCCAACAACAAAAAACGTGCAACAGAACTGCAATAAATGAAACATATACAACTTCAACTCAATGACTGACAGGCCTCGACGTGTTCGGCAACAATTGAACAGCACAGAGCTACCAACCTAGCCATGAAATTATTCCCTGTCATGTCACTTGGTGCACAGCGACTTTCAGAACGCATGGTACATATTAATATATAATATAAATTAATCTTGAGGACTTTTTATTTTAAAATTTATAATAATGGAAGAAGTAGATATGTTTTAAAGTTAAGCATAAATAAAAACATTCAAAAAAAATTTAATTTTTGATAACGACCCAAATAATGCAGATAAAAAGTTGAAATTTTCAGGACTTGCAAACCTCATTAGTTTGCTAAAGTAAACAATAAAATTTAATAACAGGAATTTCATTATGGAAGGTGATACTTCACCTCAATCCTCCATTAAGGATCGCCTAGTTATAATTCTAACACAAATTGTAAAAGTACCTTAAGTGATGCACAATAAAAATCTGCTGTGAAACACGATTTTCTCTTGCCAATGTAATTTAAAAATTAATATAACCTATGTTTAATCATTAGTAGGCTTAAACTATGAAATATGTAGAAAAACCTAATTTTAATCATGAACGAATGACGCAAAATGAAAATCAACTTCTGCTTAATTAAAAAAAACGAGAAATCACTACATAACGCTAAACTGTAAAACTATAAACAGTTCCGAGGGAGGTGGAGGGTTTTTTGTTGATGTCGGATCAAGTGGCCAAGTGGCGGGTTTTTGGTTGGTAAGGCGGTTGCGGCCTCCTTGGGGCTGGACGAGGACGCCTCAATTGTGTCCAACACTATTTCCCCCCATCGTGAGGGAGTGAACATGAGTTTTTCTCGCCGTCTCGGATAAAAAAAAACTCTAAACGTAGTAAAATACACTTTAAATAAAAGTTGTAGGTTTATTTTTAATTTCCAATAACTTTTATTAGGCTCTATGTAAACCTCTGCCCTAAAATGCAAACTAAGGCCGCAGTATTTAAAAATTCCATTTTTTATCTATTTTGATAAGTAAAATCCAGAAAATCACTAATTGATGCTAAACTAAGAGCAGAAAAAAATGGTTGAAATGAATGTTGTAGGTATATTTTTGTTCTATAACTTTTATTATATACACTTTTGCTCTATAATAAATATTCAGGCCGCAATCTAAAAAAACATATTTTTCACGAGAGCACAGGTTCCCCAAGAACTTCAGCTGACATGGGGCTTCCTTATCTTGTAGACCATAAAAAATGTAGTAAATAAGGCGAATTTAAAAAAAAATTGTAGGAGCCGTTTTTGAGAAAATTGCTTAAAAGTGAATTATCGCACGAATAAACTACCTACAACTTCCGGTCGACCGATTTTTATGAAAATGTTCGTGTCGGTTTTTTAGAAGTGCCTACCATTCTAAGTTTCAACTTTTTGCAATATTCCGTAGGTTACTTGAAATACTTTGTTAAGACACATACACCAATAGCTAAAATTATGTTTTTTTGGGTTCAGGGAGGCTGAAAACTCATATTTCCGATGAAAACTCGATTTCGAAACATCGACATGAAAACAATACTTTATTTTCATACATAGATCAAAGAAAGCGAAATATTCATATAGGGTTTCATTATATCATGTAGGACAAAAGAAAGTAAACATTCTTTACTAGTAGCCTAACATTTTTAACAAGAAACGGTAAACCTAAGAACCGCAGTTATTTAAGTTTATAAGAAACCATTTTACGGTAGAAAATTACAAAATGAAATAACCAAAGTTAAATTTTCAATAAAAATTTCTTAAATCTATCACAATTGAAAATTTTTACTCGACATTTAAAATCAATAGATGGATTTATTCAATAACGATTGTAATCCATTTCAAATGTAATACTTGGAAAGAACCATTTGACGAATCCTAATCCTATTTTGCGTTTGTATTTTGGTTACAATTCAACTAGGTAGTCACTGGAACGGATGATAATACAGAAAAAAATACAGGGGATAAAAATGATTGAAAGAATTCTATGAGAATTGCAATATGGAAAACGATTCAGTGGATTTGCTAATTAATATGTAGATAAAAAACGGCTTTCTGTACGTAGAGAAACACGAATAGAAGCCAGCCGATGAAAACGACTGAACTGATTGATGGAACAAACAATCGACTAAATAAACAATGAAAAAAATCTTATTCTCTTCAATCGAGTAATAAATTTTGTTTTTATTTTTAAGAATAAAATGTTTAATGTATGACTAGACAACAAAGGATAAATGGATTGTTTACAGGGATTTTCTATTGATTGAGGGATTTGTTGCCACGGTGATACACACAGAACATTTGTTTTTGAATTTATTTTTCTTTCAAGGTAGGTACATTTTATGATATTATTTAAAAAAAATGTTTGCCAGCAAAATAAAAAAGATCCTGATGTTTCCGAGTATTCTTTTTACTTTCTCTTGCTTCGTATGAATATATAGGAAACGAAAATACTTACCGTTTTCATGTAGATTTTTGGAATTGAGCTTTCACCGGAACTACACGTTTTTAGGCCCCTTGAACCCAAACAACATGTTTTTAGTATGATAGCTACATAATAGCACAGACCAATGTCTGTGTTTGAACAAAATATTTCAAGAACGGAATAACGTACGAAATTGAAACTTGGAACTTACGTTAGGTATCACTACGGGACCCGACTCGAACATTTTAATCAAAATCGGTCAACCGGAAGTAGTAGTTTATTCAATCAATTTGTCCTTTTTTTGTGATTTCTCAAAAATGGCTCCTACACTTTCTTTTCTTTTCTTTTTTAAATCGCCGTATTTACTAAATCGTTTATGCTCTACAAGATAGGGTAAGCGGCTTGTTTGTAACTCTAAAAACCTGCGCTCTTGTTGTAAAAAAATTGTTTTTTTTTTAAGATTGCGGCTTTAACATGCATTTTAGAGCATAAGTGTATATAATTAAAAGTGTAAATCCAAAAGTGTGTTAAGTGTATATAATTATTTAGAACATAATAAATCTACATATTTAATTTCAAACATGTTTTCTGCAATGCTTCGTTAGCGACAAATAGTATTTTCTGTATTTTCCTCATCATATCGGTGAAAAATGGTATTTTTAAATATCGAAGCCTTTTGTAGTATGTATTTTACGACAATAGTGTATAATTAACATTATAGAAATTAAAAAAAAATATAACTTTTATTTCAAGCATTCCCTTTTTCAGAGGCTAATTTAGCGTCAATCAGTGATTTCCCGTATTTTTAAGTCGAACAGAGGTTGATTTTCATTCACTTATGATTAAATTTAGGTTATGTTTGTCTGTTTACAAGGTTTATTAATGATTAAACATAGGTTGTATGTTTAATTATGTACATTAGGAAGAGAAAATCGTGTGTTTTACACAAGGTTTTTAATTTAAGAACCCAATCTGTTTATGTAAGATGCTTGAAATGCTTAGTTATTAGTAACTGTAATAAAATCAGTTGAGAAATAAATCGTAGTCAAACATTTAAGAGATCGCAAACCTGGGAATCAAACCCAGGAAGATCCATTTAGGAACTGATAAAGCCAATTTAGAAGAGTACTTTTCACTTATGCTAACGAGTAATGTGAGATTAAAATAGTAGGTCTAATTGTTTTATTTAAACCTTCAATTTATCTAAATTAAGAAAACCAGCAGAGAATAATCCTATAAAGCAAAAAATTGAAATTATAGCAAGCATCACGTACTAAAGATATTAATGAAAACGCTTTTAGTCCTTACAGAAATATAATTTTAGTGCCGTTGGAAGGAGGTTATATTATTTATAATTAGGTGAAAATCTCAAATAAATATTTTTTTTAAATTTTTGTTCCCTTCCTTATTATGTTGTGTTCTGTTTCCGGCAGCATTCCTTTTTCATTTTTACTAACCACACACCATTTATTATTACTAATATATCAGCGCCCAGCAAGGCTAATACTACTGTTATAAGATTCAGAACGCAAACTTATTTGATTGTTATTATTAGAAAAATCGTAGGGTACTTCATAGTTATATTGATATATCCTTAACAAGTGGAATACTGAAATATGATCCTGGACGCAACTAAAACCTAGTATGCTATAATAGATAATATGTGTAGTAGAGGCTTTATACAATAACATGTCATATGCAAATAATTACAAAAAACCAAGATGAAAAATCAGAAAGTTACATAGATATACCAATATATAAAATTTTAGAATCCTGGGTTGGTCGTGCTTTTATCTTTACGTGCCGTTTCCTCCAAGAATGTGGGCAATCACCTTGGCTTTATGTACTGCAATCCTAAACAAGTCAGTGGGTCTACACTTGAACCACGTTTTGAAGTTTTTTGGCCAGGATATTTGTCTACTACAACGACCTCTTTTACCCATAAATTTCCCCTGAATTGTTATGTGGGGTAAGATTTACTTCTCCCTTCTCATCACATGACCCAAGTATTACAATTTTCGTATTTTTTTTTTGGTTCTTAAAACCTCTTTCTCTATCTCCATCATGCTGAGAACACTCGTTTTTGTGATAATCCACCCAGTTCAACCTTAAAGTCCTTCAATACATTGCGAATGCCTTCAATTTGTTAGTTCGTCTTAGTTCAAATCTAAACCTCCATCTCGTGAAACAACTCTGAGAACATGTAACAGCTGATCAAACGAATTCTTTAATGTAAAGTCTCTACTGCATCAAATCTCCCTCATTTTTTTTTGAAAGCAGTTCTTGCTTGCCTAATTCTAGTATTAATTTCTTCAGTGCGGCCATTATTCTCATTGACAATTTTTCCCAAATATTTGTATTTTTTAACCCTGTGGACTAGCAAAGAAGATTTGAAACAAAAAGAAAAAAAATATTTGTAAATTTATTTTTAATGTGTAAATTTTGATATTGTTGTCTAGGTTGACGATGTGGTACTGTCACCGAAGTGCTAAGTACAATTCTAGCAAGCGTTTTAACTATTTTTCCGTATCCTGGTGGTTTGCATTTATTTAAAATCAATAAATTTTAAACATTTTATGGAGACTCATATGCTATAATGCATATGATATCATAAATAATGTCTTATATGCTGTATATTTATGAACCTGGATTTTTATGATTATTTTTTAATGAACAAGCCACCAATTTAGTTGAAGATGATAAAATAAAAAAATTGTTAATATCTAGAATTCGTTTCTCCATTTTTGTTAATCCAGTAAGATTAACTAGCCTTATTATAACTGTCTAAAATTTTTCTAAACATATCAGATAAGCTAAACTAAAATAGTATGTATTTACAGACATATTAAAAAGAAATTAAATAACTTTATATTGTGTCGTCTAATCCGTACAAATAACAATTATGCAAAGTAAATCTAAGCTATTCTACTCTAAGTGACCATGTGCACGCAAAGCTAGAGCAATCTATTATTTTAGAGTGACTCAGCTCCAGCTAGATTTAAGTACATTGTGACAGTACCTTGATAACTGATGTTGTTCCGTGAGAGTCATACGAACCATATGATCAAGAATGGTTTAAAATCTTAATTATCAATTTCTGTAAACAAAGAAAAGCAAACAGAAACCTTTTTATTTATGCTGAGAAGATTTATAGGCCAATATCAGATAACAATGGTGAATGGTTATTGAGAAAACCCCCTGGGTTAAGAATACGTTCCGTATAAAAACTGATAACAAAGGAAGCGTATAAAAGAAAATATAGAATGACAAGTTGTGACAAATAAGTTGAAACTATGTGCAATAACAAGACATAAAAACGTGTATTTTAATAACACTAAAATACGCTCTAAAACAGTAGATAAGTTTAAAAATAAGTTTCTGATCTATAAAATTTAATTTTAATAAAAATAATTTTAACTTTTATTAAAAAAAGTTCTGTTAAAAATCTGATTTAAACATTATACCAAAACGTTTTAACTGTAACATGGAATCGTTAACAGTTTAAGGTAGTAGCAATATAAAACCAAATTTTTAATTATATGTTTTCAAAATTGTTGTTTGAACTCTAAAAATGAAACATAAATATAATTTTAAATTTAATTAACTTTACATTTTTATTTTTGTCATTTTAAACAAGACCACTGATGATCATCATATTAATAACGCGTTAAAAATGTTCAATTTAATTTTTTTAAATCTACAATCTATTAACAAAATAATAACCAGCTAATTTTAAATTGTAACATGTAAACAATATATTTTTTTATAGACTTGTTGGTGCTGATTCCGGTACAGCACCATACAATAAGTTCCTAATAAGAAGGCCTATTGGCCATCGGCACTTGAGCCCCCTGTACGGATTACCTGGCATGAGTCGCGAATGTATGAATAAAATATAGATAGGCCCACATAACAACCGGGATGTGCAACGTCATAGCTTTAGTATACTGTCATGAACAAAAACATTTATCACAACTCGATGTACCCTTCCGTACACCGCTCTCGTCCAGGTGGACGAGAAACCCTAATCTAGGTACTCTCTGTCTCGGTCTCGGTCTCTCTCTCCCCCTCTCTCTCTGTCTATCTGTCTGTCTGTCTGTCTATCTATCTATCTATCTATTTCCAAAAATTGAAAAGAAGCAATACGCGCGTGCTTGAATAAGTTGTACTTATGCTTTCGTTTTGTTATTGTTATACTTTTTTGGCAGAATGTATAGGTAGTGGGGTAGAGGCAATGTTTTCAGGAACGCACAAAACTGCAGTCATAACATACCTCTACTCCTTTCTTTCCCTTAGTTTGTAACGGTTATTTAGCCCGTTTGTTACACGGGCGTAGCCGTACTGTGTGTAGTCTACGGTTTTGTTTTTTTGAGATTGAATATGAATATTATATTATTGAAGTGCATACTCCTAAGTTAAGTTAATTTTTTAAGTATATATTTCACCAAGTTGATCTTGGCAACATCATCTTTAATGTAAATCGTTTTAATTATTTCAATGTTTCGCTACTAATTTTTAAAACTACTATTAACTGTTTTATTTAATAATAGAAACTTTAAGAGTGAAGCTCTTGATTCTAAGACCAGATTAATGATATTAGATGGAAAGATTATTTTTAATTATCGTAATATTTTATTAATTTTTATATGATATGTATTTATAATTACAATTTTAAATTAACATAAATTTCTGTTTAAGTTTATTTTAAATCGTATTAACATCTTGATCATTAGCTGCTAGAGCTGTCCTATGAGGAACGGTGGGTTAAAATTTATCAGACCAGTCAAGATTCGAATTTGGGACCTTCCGCTTTGTAGTGCAGCACACTGATCACTACCCCACGAAGGCAGTCAATATTTTCTCTTTTGATTATATTTTACGGTTTTCCATAATTTTATTTTTACTTGTTCTTGTCAACGATTTTTTTTTAAATCGCATCAACTGCTTTGGTTATCAACGACTAAGATGGGTTACGGTACATAATCGATGGTTTTAACTTGTAATAATCCCTAGCCGGGAATCGCTCCCGGTACTTTCGTTTTGTAGCCTTGCGCTGTAGCCACTGAACCATGGAGGTGGCCATTAACATAGATTTTTTTATTCTTCCAAAAATATTAAAACTTAGGTAATTGTATTCAGAAAATAGAGCGCCTTTTTCTCTTAGAATATTATGGTACATTAAGTGTTTTTAGACTGAAATAATCGTTGACAACTTGCTTTAAATTATTATTGAAAAGTAAATTAACGCAGGGAATATAGATAAAAATATTTTCGTAGTAAATCAGTTTATAGATAACTAGCATACCCCGCGCGGCTTCGCACGCGAAACATGTATAATCAAGTTTTTTAAATAAATATGGAACAGAAATTGTGTAACTGCTAGAGGACTGTAAACCCCAACGAACACACATGCACGCGCGTACGCCCACACACTACGACGTTTTGATAATTTCCCCGCGTACGTCTCTCGCCTTCATCAAACCCCTTCATCGACTTCAACAGCAATACGTACTCTCTCTCTCTCTCACACACACACACACACTCTCTCTCTCTCTCTCTCTCTCTCTCTCTCACACACACACACACACACAAATATACAAATTTATGAAATTCACATTAGGGCCTAAAGGTTATCCTCTTTGAAAATTTAAAAATAAAATATTGTGAATATAAATAAAAATATAATGTCAAAATTTCAGGTAAATCCGTAAAGTAGTTTTGGAAATTAGCCTGCGCAAAAAAAACACGCTTTGTCTTTCTAATATATTAGTATAGATATAGGACGAAGTAGGCGATTAGACATACCAGTGACAAAAATGTGATTAGTGATGTCAATACAAGTTAATTACGTTACACTGATTTTTCCTTTAATTTTGTTTTTAATTTTTAATTTTATTTTAACAACTGTAACTACAATCAGTGAAATAGATAATAAAATTACAAAAACGAGTTTAAATTTCTTACAGGATAGAACCACTCAATAGTGTGTTCCAAATTAAATAAATTTTATTAGGATAGTTTACTTAGTTTATATTTACTAGTAATTTTAAATTTTGCACAATTAAAAATTTTAAGAATGTGCCTGGTAGTCAAAATGTGGGATGATGTTATTGTACAGTTCTACTGATAGACAGTAGCCTTTTCTTACGGTAAATGTATAGATTTGGTTTCATTGATTTGTATCCTCTAAGTTTCCAACCATTTTCTTGTTTATCTAAATACTTTTGCATCATTTTTTTGAAGCAAAATCATTGAGAGCAATACAAGAACAATAGAACAATAGTAATTTACAGTCACGACAAATTGAACGCAAAGTATCTATCAAACAGTCTCTTAGTTTTTGTGAAAACTAAACTTTCTGTCGGTTAAAGATTAAGTAAGAAACAAACGGACGTATATAACAGTGGTAGTACGTAATGAGCAGTACGTAATATAATGTTACACAGAAAGGAGGTGATAAAAAAGGAAGTAAACCTCACACCTCCAACACACAATAGTAGCTTAGAATTGTTGGCTAAGGGGGTGGATGGAACAGCTGAGGCAGCAACACCCCACCATCTACTCAACTGCCACCTCCCGGTAACAACCAAATTGCATTACATGGCAGCCTTCATGAACACTGCATGTGATACTACTCTTTAAGAAGTAAAAGAATTAGGTAAAACGGATATGAGTGTTAACAATATTAACCCATTCTCTTCATTATAAAGAAAATTACATTAATATACTACATAAATAGGTCTCCATGATCTCATGAATTTTTCGATAAATTAGGGTCTCACTTAATTTTAGGAAATTTCAAAAAAATTCAGCAATCCGTGGAAGACAATTTACTTTCAAAAGTAAAACTAAATTTCAGCGTTATTTAGTGGATAAAAGATTATATTCGCTACACAAAATAATTTTTCTTCATTTAAATAAAGATAATTAAATCTATGCACTGATTAAACGAGGTGTAAATATTAAATAAGGAGACTGACGTTGTAAAAAATTAATTTTTATTTTATACATAATCACTTATTGTCACCTTCAATATACACTCCTTTTCTATCGCTACAACGCTCCATGCAAATTTCCCATTGTTTGAAACAGTGCTGCAAGTCTTTTTTTGTCAGCTCCTTCAGGACACGTGCCGCTTTTTCTTTTGCAGCTTCCATAGACTCAAATCTTGTCCCTTTTAATGCAGATTTTACCTTAGGGAACAGGTAGAAGTCACATGGTGCAAGATCTGGTGAATAAGGTGGATTTTCTAACACTGAGATGCTGTACTTGGCTAGGAACCTCTTGACAGATAACGCGGAATGAGCTGGCGCATTGTCTTGGTGGAGAACCCATGATTTGTCCTTCCGCATTTCGGGGCGTTTTTTCCGTACTCTTTGACGTAGTTTATAAAGTACCTCAAGGTAGTATATTGATTAATTGTTTGACCTTCAGGAAGCCAGTGAAGGTACACAATCCCATGGATATAAAAAAAACTATCATCATTGCTTTAAATTTTGACTTGCTCATTCAAGCTTTTTTAGCTTTCGGTGAAGTTCGGCTCTTCCAGTGCATGGATTGGCGCTTCGTTTCTGGATCATAAGTAAAAACCACGTTTCGTCACATGTTATTATCGTTTCCAAAAAAATTTGGGTCATTTTCAATCGCGTACAAAGTGTCAGTACAAACATTTTTTCGAGCTTCATTTCAAATATTTTTAAGCGGCACGTGTCCTGAAGGAGCTGACAGAAGATGACTTACAGCACTGTTTCTAACAATGGAAAATTCGCATGGAGCATTGTAGGGATAGAGAAGGAGTGTATATTGAAGGTAACAATAAGTGATTATGTATAAAATAAAACTAAATTTTTTACAACGTCAGTCTCATTATTTAATAGCCACACCCGTATTATACCGTTAAATAACAGAAATGAATACTGAGGCGTTTAAAAGATGTTGTAGAATTCATAGATAACAAAATATTTTAAACAAAGTTAATTCAAATAAAATTCCAAGTTAAGTGAAAATACATCAAATTATAATACAACAAAAATGTCTGAAGAGAGCTAGGCTGGAACCTAAATGGACTCATTAGGCCTACTTGTTTGTCACTACTTAGTGACTGAAACTCACAAGATTTTGAATAAAAAACTGAACAAAAATTATTTTTGTTATAAATTAATAATATTAAAATAGACCAATAATGTAATCTTCATGCCATATTTAGGAATACGAAAATTCTACGAGTCAAACTTCCTCGCACAAGGCAGTTTGTCCAGCTTCCTGGACAAATTAAGGATTTAATATTTGAATTCTTTACTATAATTTTATCCATTAAGTTTAGCCGCATAATAAATAGTTAACTCTACGTTAAGCAACGGTAGTGTTTTGGAAACTAAACTGAACTGTGACTTTTGAATCACAAGAAGCATAATATTTTTGAAACTTTTAAAAATGGATTCATGAATTATTTTTATTCTGGAAGAAATATTTTTGAAACCCAAAAGGGAAGAGCCGAACATTAAGGGAACCGTAACAAGGACAAAATATTTTTTTTCACATTTTGTTTTTAATTTTATGAAACTGCATAGTATTGTGAGTGTTTTGATATATTATTTATGGTGGCAGTGCAATTTTTACGAATATAAACATTATATCATTTTACGAAGAAGTGGGGCTGAAACCTGAAAAGGTAGTATGTTTTGCAATAAAAAGTTTGTTCTCGTTTTATTATTATTACTTAAGGGTACCCGGATTGCCTACATCCGTAATGTTAATGTAAGGAACATTTTCACAAAAACCATTACAATTCTCCTGTCCAATTGTTTTGTGGTTACTTTTCAGGCTATTCTACACCCACAGAATTATTAGCATCGTTATTGTTAGAAAGATAAGAAAATGTTTTTTGAAATTACCACTTTTGAAATACATAATTTTTCGCCTATTTAAGTAGAAAATAAAATATTTAAACACATTATTTCACTGTAATATTAACTCAATACATTTCAATTATGGTATAAAAGGCTGTGCAAACATTTCATTGAAATCCGTTCTCAGGTGGATGAGAAAATGTTTCATATATGTCAAAAATTGCTGTTTACGGGAAACAAGAAAAACCTAAAAGAGAACACATTATAAGTACTGCAAAATAGATACTTCTAATACATTCCGGGATCATAATCTGGAAATTCCTCAATTGTTACATTCACAGCTGATCTAATGTCAACTTCAGTTTTAAAACAAAATTATGAATTTATCGTTTGCCATTCAAAAAATAGATGTGTTTATGCTACACATCTATAACGTTTAGAAAATAACGTAAGGATTCAAGATATTTTTAATTACTTTTTTTAGGGGATAAAAGAGCAGAAATCCCAACAAATTATACATCATTGGATGCAGAAAACTCTGAATTTTAATGATGTGCAAAACATCGGATATGTGAAAATTTTTCAATTCAAATCTCCGTTCCGGGTACCCTTACCGGAACTTATTTTTTGGATATACTTCGTGTTTGTTTTATAATATTAATTTTAACGATACATCGTTCAATTTGGTGTTCTAAAAAACCAAAAATTTCAGGGGTTTTTATGATAATTTTTATTAAGTACGAATTCTTCAGTGTTTGAATTAATTTATTGAATGTTTTTTTTAGACAGTTATGTATTAATTACGGTTTTTCTAAATGTATAACGAAGGAAAATACATTAACGAAGGGATAAATAAATTTCAGTAGACATAAAGAAGAGAGAAACTAAAGCGAGTGATAGAGGAGGTCGAAAAATAAGTTTGGTAAAGTAAACCTACTAAAAATATTAATCGTGTTGGGGTTTGCCACGGTGCGGCGAGCGATCAACCTCTTTCTACAACCACCGTGGAATTATATAGTAAGTAGCACTTGCATTTGGGGGAAACCCATCTCATTTATCTTGATCAAGATCAAAATGACGTAAGCTGCCGGTTCCGCTTTCTTGCACGCCTCAGACACGTGACGCAAGTCAGTAAAGTCTCTCCGCCGTGCACTACCCTACAGTATTTGCTGTTCTTAGAAATCTTAATCACTCACTTTTATGGCTTACTTATTGACTTATTTACTTATTTATACACTTATTCGCTAGATTAATTAATTTTTAGTATTCACTATTAAGATAAAGATCATGTTATTTAATAATTCCAATAGACATTTATTTTCCAATAATACATTAAAACAATGTGAATTATTTGTTAACATATTCACCGAATTTGTTAACAATAATTATATAAAGATAGATACAATCCTTGCGCTTTAGTGGTGAGCCCAGAATGATAGTCGACTATCGTTCTAATTTGAATTTTTACTACTACTACTATTATTATTATTAATATGATTATGCATTTTATTTATCTTTTAATATTTATTTTTATTAACTAAATGCTTATCTATCATTAATCGCTTAACAAAAAGTCTTGTATAATTTCATTTAGTTCCAATCTAGTAACCTAGTTTTAAATATCAACATGAAACAGCCTTCTGTATTATTGATAAAAATAGTACATTATCAGTGGAATCGTGAAATGTTGTAAACCATATTGCAGGAAGGTACCACCACTGTTAATATTTTAAATGAATATGAATTGAATCACCATTCAGAGATTTGTATTATAGATAATTATCTTTGAAAGGATTTTAGAATCATGGATATCTGAAAGGCATTCAATTATAATTTACATGTAGACCAAAAGATAATTTTAACTTCATCATTTACCAAAGTTCTTTAGCTAAGAAACTGAAAAATATATTTTCTATACTTTTCGTGAAAAGAATCTCTTAAATTATGTCAAATTTATTTTTATTTTTTTCTACTCGTATTATCTCTTAAAGTAATGATTTATCGAAAGCGATAATTCACGGTAGGTATTTTTAAAAGTACACGGCAATGGGAATGCATTTAAAAAAGTTGATTCCGTTAACTAAAAAGTTACAAACTTAACAAATTAAAAAACAGCAATGAAGATAATAATTCAAATGTCTTCACAATTACTAAAAATTCATTAGTTTATTACATAAAACAAATTGTTATTACTATTTTGTCGTTTTTAATTTCATGTTTCAGTGGTAAAAGTAACTACAGCAAGGATGTAAATTGTCCGCACCTATGCTAAAAAGGGTATAACTTTGCAAAATTTACCAGTGTGTGGACATTTCTGTATCATAAATTATTGTGATCAAAAGTTGTGTACGTGTTAGAATGCATGTCCGATTCATAATCTTATAAAGTTGTTTTGTAATTTCATAAGTTTAAATAAGTACAGATGTTCCGAAAAAACACCCGGCCGTAGAAATAAAATGTCATTAAAATTCCCTTTGTAAAAATTATGAGTAAAGATAACAGTATATACTTTAAAAGTTAACGACAATATAATATATGTAGTTTTTAAAATACATATATCGGAGAACTAATCAAGACGATCAGTTCATAATTTGCCGGACAAACCTCCAAGAAGGTTAAAGAGAGCTTCGAACACGATTTACTGTTCTTTTAATGCTGAAAATGAACAAAATACAGCAATAATTTTTCTTTAATGATATTTTTACAACTGTAAAAATTATACGTAAATGTGATAAAGGTAATTGTGTTGAAATGACATGATAGGTATGAGAGGGATATAGGTACCATTGGTGCCTCCCCAAGAATTGTAATTAAGAATCTTCAAAATTTTGAGTAAGCTTTATTTAATTAAATTTATAGGTCTATACTCCAGCTTCTTGCGGGATTACCAGGTAGATATAAGATGAAAAGTGAACGTTCAATTGTTCTTGTGACTTGTGGTGAAAGCGTTTGTACTCGTAATTAGTGTTCGATGGAATTTTGGATGAAAGGTATATTTGGAAATCTGTGTGTAAGGTTTTATTAGTAAAGTAAATGTGTGCTGGTACTACTGTATGAGGCGCAATGTTTTTGACTGGAATACCTGAATGCATTGTAAATTACAATGTTTTGGTTGGACCGTGAATTGTACAGCCGTAAATCCGTATAGGTTTCAAAAGAGAATACATGCGTCATTTTTGTGCCACTGGTAATTTTGATTGTTTAAAATATAAACATAGATAAGGGTCTAAGGGTCTTTTCTGTTATCCCCTCTCCTCACATAATTTGTCACATTTTGTGGATATTTCGTATGTAATCTTACAGTAGTAATTTTTTTAACGATAGAAACGGGAAAATTATTTTTAAAATACTTTATTGATTTTTTTTCAAGTTAACGTTAAAGTTTTTATTGAAAGTTATTAAATTATTTAAAGATATTTAATTTAATACCTGTTAATTTGTTTATTTATTTATATTTTTTAACCCACCGGGTTGGTCTAGAGGTAAAGTCGTCGCCAAAATCAGCTGTTTAACAGCTGATTTTCGGAGACGAAGGTTCCTGGTTCCAATCCCAGTAAAGGTAGTTACTTTTATGCGGATTTGAATACTAGACAGCGGTTGCCGGTGTACTTTGATGGTTGGGGTTCAATTAACAATACTCTCTCAGGAGTGATCGACCTGGGTTAGTACAAGATTACACATCATTTATAAGTCATACACATCATCCTCATCTCATTGGGCCATGCTTATTGTTCTGAATTGAACAGATTGCAACGTACACATATATTAGGAATTAAAAAAAAACAAAAATTTTATTTGACTTTATTAGGAAAATTCACAACTGAACATAAAAACAACGAGTGAATGAGATGATTATTAAATGAGATAAAATGTGCTTTAAGACTTAGATGAGATCACCACTCAACAATGGTCCCAGCTCGAAATTTTCTGTGAACGGATTACATAATTGTGTGTACTATCGGAAATTACTTATTACAAAATGATGTCTCTGCTCCATCGTCGGTGTAGACGTCTGCAGAATAATGTTAATTTAATTTAACTATTTTAAATTTATTTACTGGTTAATTTATTTAGTTATTAAATAAATCATTACTGTATAACAAAAATATATTTTAAATTTTATTGAACGTTGTATTTTAGTATACTATTGAAGATTACTATGTACTGAACATTAGAGTTCCAAATCGAACGAAGATAAATGAGGTAAGTACTCAATAATTTTATATTTCATTATTATACAGTAAAAATATTGAGAAAAAGTAACGTGCTATTTACTCTATTTGACATTAACTTGAAGAATATTGATGTATGATAAATATTGTAGTATTTAACGTATTTTTCCTGTTTTTATCGTTAAAAATGCTGTAAGGTTACATACGAACTATTCACAAAATGTAACAAATTATCCTGGGGGGGAGGGGATAACAGAAAAGACCAAATACTTAAACTAAGTTAAAAGAAATAAACCTAAAGCTTCATCGGTGGGTGGTTTGTTTCCTCATGTCACTCATGTAATTATTTTGTAGGTACCATCAGCTTATTTTTACTTTCTCTTGCCTATATGAATACATAGAAAGGAAAGTATTGTTTTCATATCAATTTTTGAATTCGAGTTTTCACCGGATCTACACGTTTTCAGACCCCCTGAACCCAAAAAACAGGCTTTAACGATTGGTGTGTGTGTGTGTGTGTGTGTGTGTGTGAACAGAAATCTCAAGAACGGAACATTGTACGTACTTGAAACTTACAACTTAAGTTAGATATCACTAGAGGACCCGACACGAACATTTTCATTAAAATCGGTCAACCGGAAGTAGTAGTTTATAGACCATGAAATTTTTTTGTATAACGCTTAGTTTAGCGGTAATTAGCGATTTTCTGTTTTTTTCTCTCAAAATCGTGTAAAAAATAGATTTTTTAAAGATTTCAGCCTTATTATGCATTTTACGACAAAAAGTATAATCACATTTATAGGAAATTAAAAGATCTACAACTTTTATTTAGAGCATGTTTCTCTACAGAGCCTAGTTTAGCGTGAAAGAGTGATTTTCCGTATTTTTAAGCTAAACTGAGGTTGATTTTCACTTAACGTCTTTAACGATTAAAATAAGATTATGTTTTTTGAAGTTAGTTTTTTGGTTTGTTTCTAATGTTTTATTACTACTGTTAGGTTATATTGTTAATTATTTGCATTGGCAAGAGAAAGTTGTGTGAAAGTTTCACACCAGCTTTTTTATTGCTAAAATATACAAACATTAATTCGTAATAAGAATGTAGTTGAATATTTTATGCTGACAAATATATAAGAATCATTTAAATAGAACTGAGAAATTACTTACTTCATAAATAAGGCTTGGAATTTTCAATTGATTTAGGTACTGAAATATAATATATACTGGTTTTAATAATCGTCATTGACACCTTTCTTCGGTCATACTACTACAGCTTATTAAACATCACCTACTAGTATTCAAATTCAATAAAATGAAAACTTCTTCTAGAAATTCACAACCTTCAACCTTGAATTACATAACCATGATTAAAACTAATGAAGTGGAGTTATTTAATTTTAATGTAGACTCATCTTTACGTCATTAGGTTTGTTAATATTAATCATATACGTAATCTAAACGATTATATTTGCTCGGGAAAGAAAATAAATATGACAAAGCGTAAGAGCTCATGAAATCGATGTTTTTTTATATATATAAATTCTTACTTTAATGACAATGAATGACGTTAAAAATTATCCAACCCTTTCACAAGACCTTTAGGTTTGTGTGTGTAAGTGTTTGTTCATTACACATCTATACTCGTGTGGCCGTCATATAGAAATTATATTTGTGATGTTAATGAGTATATTATGTTATTAAAATTATCTATAGAATCTATTTATAAATTATCAGGGATGCTATTGTTATTTTCCGATAATGTTATATTCGTTATAATAAACGGTTATTTATACACTGATACGTTACGTTTTACCTATATTATCTATAAAACAAATGTTCTTTTTCACGTTTCAATTCTCGGCTAATATCTACGAGGGGGTACCCAAAAGAAACCGGAATTATTTTTCAAAAGCTATTTATTTTCAAGTTTTTTACAAAACAACCTTATCCCCTTCAAAATACTCTCTAATACAGTTATCCCAATGGTGCTTCCATTGTTCGAAACATTTTATTGTTGTTATCTGTAGAAATGGCTGACAGCTCTTCCCTCATTTTTTTCTTCACCGTTTCAATGTTGTCAAATCTGTGTCCTTCAATGTCCCTTTTCACGCGTAGAAATAAGAAAAAGTCGCACGGAGCCAGGGAAGGCGAGTAAGGTGCGTGGGGCAGCGGAACTAATTCATTTTTAGTCAAAAAAACTTTCACCGAGATGGCTACGTGTGCAGGTGCATTGTCGTGGAAGAACCAGTCTCTTGTCTTCCACAAATCTGATCTTTTTTGACGAACACTGTTGCGCAATCTTCTTAAAACTTCCAAATTGTCAGTCGACGGTCTGAGAGCACACGCTCTCGATTTTTTAAAACATTTTCGTCGATTCTGGCAGTTGATGGACTTCCAGAACGACGTTTGTCATCAATCGACATGTCACCATTTTTAAACCGATAAAACCACTCGTATACCTACTTGAGATTTTCCCGTTGCGTCATCTTTGTAAGCTGTTTTCAACATTAAAACAGTTTCAGCAGCAATTTTACCGAGTAGGAAACAAAATTTCACAGCTACACTTGTTCACTTAAACTTGCCATCATAAAAAACGAAACAAGAACAAAACAGCGCTAGCAAAAACAATCACTGCAGATGAATATTGAACTCTCAATGAGTTAATGAGTTGTAATCACTGCACTAAAGTCGCAATGAATTGCGCTATTCACGTCTGTGCAGCAGAAATGCGTACTACACAAGCACCATCCACGGCAATGCTATTCCGGTTACTTTTGAGTACCCTCTCGTAGAAATATTTGACTTGTTAAAAGCCACTCATATAATTTTTTAACCCAATAATCTATTTGCGAATAACCGAGTCGTTAATACAATTGCAAATAGAATAAACAAAAAAAATTACTAGGCCGTCTCCGTAGTAGCGTAGTGGGGTAGCGCACTAGCCTGTAACACGGAGGTCCCAGGTTCAATCCCCCGGTAGGGTCTTGGAATTTTCACAAGTTAAAACCCACAAATTGTTGTTAATAGCCGAGCTGTTGTTGCGACGTTAAAAAACTAAAAAAAATTATTACTGTAGATTTTATAAATATAATTATCATATATTGTTGTGTTATGTATTATCGTAAAATTTTGTATTCCGATAATATTGATGAATTTGACTCGCCCAGTAACTTTAACACTCGACTATCAATTTAAAGTTACTATTTTCTAAGTGAGAGAAAAATTGGTGCTAACCAATTATGCTTATGTCTGTTTATATCTACTTTATATGTTTTATCTGTTTATATCTATTCTACGTAAAACTGTTTATATCTATTGTTCGTTATGTGGGACTAATATTTAGCTTAAAATACCGGTTAAAATACACTTTTAAATTTATATAGTACACCAGACATTTTGTAAAAGGTTGGCAAAGATAGGAGCATTACCAGAATATTACATTCTGTTTTGTGGATTAGTCAGTTATTACGTGGCACAAAGAAGATAATTTTCCTTTTATTTAATTGAAAGTTCCGCCCTGCATAGCTTAGAGATTTGGACTTTCAAACCAAGTTTTTAAAACCATATTATAAATTTGTCTGTAGAGTGAGTAACAATTCAAATGTGGTAAAGGTGACGATGATACAAAGTATAATATAAACGACATAATGAAGCAGGCCACCCATCGATGGGCCTCTACGATTTTGTTTTACTAATGTAATTTTGTAATAGTATTATAGCTGTTATATTGTAGTTATCTGAATTTTTTAAATTATTTTATCAGGGTAACAACTAATCTCTGTTCGAAGCTCTCTTTAGCCTTTTGGAAGGGTTATCCGGTAAAGTAACAAACTGACCTAATCGTCTTAAGGGGAGACTGTACTTTGTATCCCGCCAATGTTAAATTTTCTATTTTTAGGTACACTTTTCATAGGATTGGTGAAAGTTACGAAAATGAAACTTTACACACTTATAGTTGTAGGGTGGTTTTAGCTACTGACATTTTTTAAATTTAATCTGTTGGACCATAAAGTTTTTAAAAGAGTAACGAATATTATAACATTTTTACAATTTTTTCTACGTTTTTTGCATATTACTATTTTTTTGAGCACCTGAGGAAGTAAAAAAAAATTCGGTGAATGTCCATGTAGGGTACATGATAGTTAACTGGTACAAATTTCAGCCTGGTACCATGGCAACCATGGCCTACCTCACTGAATGGAAGAAGTATGCTTATCCGCATACCAGGCCTCTGAAAATAATCTACTTTCCACTCTGCAAATGAAACCTTCACTTCATTCACCACAAGGTCTTACTGTATAATGCAATTCATTACTCTCAGAGGAGATAACTCTGACTAGTGTCTTTTACACCTCTGGTGGTAGATTCTGTTCTTAAATCCTTCAGTCATGTAATTGGCTGATGATGTGTTAAGAAACACAACTGTTTTTTGTAGTCTTGGAACTAGCAGATCGAGTGGAAATAATTTAACCCTCCACCTGCCTGTTATGGGCAATAGAGGTTATGAAAGAAGAAATTAAAAAAACAAGTTTATTTAAAAATTCATTAATAAATAAAATTTAAGAAAGAAAAACAATCTCGTAATAATCTCCAAAGAATAAAGAAGATAATTGTAAATGAAGATTTAAGTACGGGTTCCAGCTAGACTAAGCAAGCTAGAACAACCCAGATAGGAATGAACGGATGGT
Organism: Catonia carolina; assembly: GCA_035578175.1. Taxonomy (NCBI): domain Eukaryota; kingdom Metazoa; phylum Arthropoda; class Insecta; order Hemiptera; family Achilidae; genus Catonia; species Catonia carolina. The sequence continues at coordinate 326,557,395 of JAQMRL010000001.1, read as the reverse complement.
GTTATGAAAGCTACGGCGAAGAGGGGAACAAAGGAAAAATATAAATGTTCAGTAAAGAGTAAATTTGTTTTTCGGGATACGGTAAATGGCCTAGTGCTGTAGAACTGCCATTATAATAATAAAAATACTAGTTATTAAAATACATAGTTTTTGTTAACTGCTAATAACCAACTTCTTGAGTTTTTTTACGTGTACTTAGACAACATGATGTTGGTTAATAAAGTTTTTAAGTCGTTTTATTTAGAAATTAAGAGATTTGTATTTAAGAATATGTATTTCGTCCAAAAATATCAAGCAATTTTACTCTCCCCGATCCCATAAAGACCAGTTTAGAAAGAGTTTATGGTACATTTTAAAATATTACCCATTGCATTTAATTAAACGTATTTCATTATCAATTAGGCTACTACTTAACTTTTTTTTTAATTCCTACTTAATGTGTGTACGTTGGAATCTGTTCAATTCAGAACAATAAGCAACCCCATGACCCAATGAGATGAGGATGATATGTATGACGTGTGAATGAGGTGTAGTCTTGTACAGACTCAGGGCGACCATTCCTGAGAGAGTATGGTTAATTGAACCCCAACCATGAAAGTACACCGGTAACCACTGTCTAGCATTCAAATCCATATAAAAGTAACTAACTTTACTAGGATTTGAACCAGGAACCATCGTCTCCGAAAATCAGCTGTGTAACAGCTGATTTTGGCGACAACTTTACCTCTAGACCAACCCGGCGGGCCACTAATAAACTTTTTTTTTTTTTTTTTTTTGACACTTTTAATTGAAATTTAGTATCTGTTATTAAATTAATATAACAATTTCTAAATGTGTAAACAATTTCCAAAACATGATTTACTTGAAGGAGCGTGCAGTCATCACCACAGTCCTACAGTTGGCCAAGAAGATCTCTTGGCCAGAGGCGCTTCAAACGTCTGCGCTGAGTACCCGGTATCGCCCTAGTGTACATGTTTTGTATGAGAGGGTTGTCGTGTAGTTCAAATTTGTCATGCATCATCTTGTATAGTTGTTTCGCGACATCAATTACGTATGGCATTTGTAAGTCTTTGTGCAACATTGAGTTTGTGATGTAAAAGGGGCATTGCGTTATCGTTCGTAGAATCTTGTTCTGAATCGCTTGTATACGTTTCGTGTGTGAGGGTTTAGCAGATCCCCAAAGTTGAACTCCATATGTCCAGATTGGTCTTAAGACTGTCTTGTAGATTGTTAATTTGTGTGACATATTTAATTTAGAACGTCTATCGAGTAAGCGTTTTAGTTGATAGAAGCGTGTTTTGAGTTTGTGGCGTGTGTGTGTAACATGTGCGTTCCATGTAAGTTTTCTGTCCAAGTGTAAGCCTAAGTAGCGTGTTTGAGTAGTGTGAGGTAGCGGAATATTATTAATGTAAACGGTTGGGCAGTTTTGTCCTCTAAGAGTAAACGTCATTTGTTGCGATTTGTTTTCATTAATTTTAATTTTCCAAAGTTTAAGCCATGACTCTATCTGGTGTAAATGGTTTTGTGTCTTTCGAGTTGCAATTACAGGATCGGCATCAACCGCAAGAACTGCCATATCATCAGCAAACATAGCCATAGTTGTATAGATACAATTTGGTATGTCACTGGTGCTTACAGAAAACAGCCTTGGTGCAAGTACGCTTCCTTGTGGTACACCAGCATTGACTTCGTACATTCCAGAAAGTTCGTCTCCTTGTTTTACTCTAAAGTAACGTTCCACTAGAAACGATTTTATTACTAGATACAGGCTATCTGGAAGTATTAGTTTCAATTTGTATAGGAGTCCATCATGCCAGACCCGATCAAAGGCTTGAGATACATCAAGAAACACGGCCGAACAATATTGTCTGTTTTCAAGAGCTGAAGAGATTATATCAATTAGTCGGTGACATTGCTGAAGCGTGGAATGAGATGAACGAAATCCGAACTGATGATCAGGAATTGTGTTTGAAGCATCGATAAACGGTACTAGGCGTGGTAGAAGGAGTTTCTCAAATAGTTTGGACAGAATAGAGAGTAAGCTAATTGGCCTGTAAGAAGTTAGTTGGTGAGGTGGTTTGTCTGGTTTTAAGAAGAGAATTATGATAGAATACTTCCACTGAATAGGGAAGTGAGTGACTCGGAGAATGGAATTGTAGATGTGAGTTAAGAGTATGATGGATTTCCTAGGAAGATGGCGCAAAAGTATTGAAGTAATAAGATCATATCCCGGGGCTTTGCCTAATGGCAGGTCGTGAATTGCTCGGAAGAGTTCACCGGGGGAAATTGGCTTTGGGGGAAGGCTAAGTTGCAGAGGAGCATTAAGGAAATTTTCTATGTTCGGATGATCTTTGTGTTGTAGGTTGTGTGGTTGGAATGTGTTATGTAAGTGCTGAGCAAGCATTTCTGCTTTCTCTTTATTGGTGGTCGCCCAAGAACCATCAGGTCGTTGTAGACTAAATGAAGGATTGTTATAGTTAAGAATTCGTCTTGTCGTGTGCCAAAGTGTTTTGTTTTGAGTAGAGAGTGTCTCAGTGAAAGCCATAAATCTTTCTGCTCTGTAACGCGAAAGGACAACCTGTAAACGACGATTTAGCCTATTAAGTTCTGCTTTAACGCTGGGGTATCTGTTTCTCTGCCATAAACGACGACATCGGCGCTTAGCAACTATCATTCGACGGATGTAAGAAGGAACGTTAGGTATGTGTTTAAGTTCCATGTTCTCTCCTTCGCAACTGTCCCAAGCTGCGCTTTGTAGATTCTTTGTAAAGATTTCCACTCCACGCTCGATTTCACTAGGGGTTTTGAGGGAAATTCCCAGGTTTGTTGTTTCTGACAATATACGTTGGTACTTATTCCAGTCTATTTTACCAGATGTTAGGGAATGCCTGTACCTTAATTTGGTTGGTTGAGAGTTTAACGTAAGTATTACGGGTGTATGATCAGATGATAGATCAGGAAGAGTTTCAAGTTCGTAGTAGGGGAAGAATTTAGACGATACAAAGAAATCTAGAATATCTGGGAGGCAACGATTATTGTGGGGATAGTAAGTGGGTTCTGCAGGGGCATAATAAAAATATTTTTTGTGAGTTAAAACATCATATAAAGTTTTTCCCCGCGGGTTTGTAACTCGGCATCCAAACTGTTGATGTTTTGAATTAAAGTCACCACCTGCAATGAAATTTTTTCCTAGATAATTGAAGAAATGTGTAAATTGTTCGCGCGATATATTATGATTAGGCGGGCAGTACACAGAAGAAAGGGTAAGGGAATGAGTGATTAAAGATACTTCTACCGTGGTAGCCTGAATGTACGATTTTCTGTACGGAGGGAACGAATTATGACTAATACTATTACGAACAAAAATAGCCGACCCTGCATGGCTAGTTCCATCTGGATGTGTACTTCGATATAGTGTGTAACCAGTGATATGGCAGTGTGTTGTGTCCTTAAAGTGTGTCTCTGTAATAAGTGCAATGTCTACCCGATTGTCATGTAAAAATTGTTTGAGTTCGTGAACATGACGTAAAAGACCTGCTGAGTTCCAGAGAGCAACGACGAGGGACCTGCTGGTTTCAGCCATTGATATGACTTAGCAACTTGTTAACGACCATATTAAGCGTAGTAATGAGAGGTGTCAAAAGGTCCTGAAAGCGTGTAAAAAAAGTGTTAAGAGTGGCTGTAAAATGATCATAAGGATTCTGAGTCGTTAAGGGATCTGTTGATGAAAGAGTTGAGAATGTCATGGAAGGCTGAGATGGCTGCTGAGAGGGCTGGACTAACTGAGATGACCGAGTATGAGATGGCTGCTGCCGAAGGGAAGGAGCAGCCATCTGAGCGTATGACCGTGAATTCAATCTCGGGTCACGAGAAAGGGGGACGGTGTGAGTATGAGTGGACTGTGTATGATTTGACTTTACCGAGGTACTCACGGGGACTGCAACATTGACTGGAGGCTCCAACATTACATGAGATTTATTAACAGAATATTTACCAAAATTAAAATTTCTTTTATCTCTCAGTTCTTTATATGTTTGACATCCTTTGTACGTGGACGAATGATTGCCTTTGCAAAGAACGCAGACTCGGGGTTCATTGGCACCTCTTGGACAATCAGCAGTTGGATGAGAGTTGCTGCAGCGTGCACATCTGAACGGATGATTACAGTACGAGCGGGTGTGTCCAAATCGTAGACATCTTTTGCACTGAACTACGTCACTTTTCTTTTTTGGCTCTTCAACCTTAATGCGTGTGCTTAACAAGGATTTAACATTAAAGATTTTCTCGTTATCTTTGTCAGGCTCAAGATCAACGAAAAATAATGGTAAGGGCACTCTTGTACCAGCCTGTAAAACATTGACAACGTTTCTTACCTTAAAAGACAGTTGTTCCAGAGAATCCTTGATCTCACACGGATCGATACTAGGATGCAAATGACGTATTACGACTCTGTATGCTTTTTCGTGGGGTAGCTGATATGAATGAAAATTGCGTCCCAATTCTCTTAATCGGTGTACAAGAGTACGGTACGTTTCGGATGTTTTTGGGTAAATGGTTACCCCGTCGTTGTTGGTCGCTTGAAATTCAAAGTCACCAGTTACTGTACTCTTCAACTGAGACATTAAGTTTTTGTAGTCGCGCAGTTCTACGTTTTTTAAATAAATTGGTGGAGGCTTGCAAGAGTCTTCTTGTAACGATTCTAAAGGTCCGTATTTATTTGTTGTTGGGACTCGAAACTTAGAAGGAGGCAATTCCGAGTCAGCGGAACTCTTTTCCGTATCCAACGGACGTTTTTTACTAGACATGACCTTAGTCCATGCCATTTTCTGCGTACCAGTTGTCTCAGGTGCGACATCTAGGTGAGCGTTGATCACCTTCAAGTTCTCTTCGTGATTGAAGAGATTGTCCATAACTCCCTGCTCCATAGTCAATGGAAACAGGGAGGATTATTATACATATAACAATAGTTTATGAAAAATACTTACAAAAAATCAATGTAAACAGAAACACAAACATAACCTCACACATATGCACAATTTCCGTGTCTGATATTCTATCTTCACCGTATTTTAATATAAACTTCTCTTTCCCAATAAGAATAAAGTCTTTTTTTTTTCTTGTGAAATTAATTAATTAATTAATTTTCGATGGTTTCTCACAGAAAATCAGAAAATAAATTTATGAATGTTATTCACTATGTCGACACCAGCTGATCAGCTGATCAAGTCCCACTAATAAACTAAACTAAATTCTGTGCAATTCAACATTTTTATATTTATGGCCAAAATTTTTAACGATTACCAGTAAACTTAAAAATTGGTCAACCACTGAAATGCTATTAACATAAAAACAATATAACACAGTAAGTTGTGACTGAACTCTTTTTCCAGAACCAGATCAGAAGCCCAAGTTATAACTAATGAAATAGTAAAAGAACCCAAATTTTTCTCAATGAAACCCTGGGATCATTATCAAGTTCTACCGGATAAGCAAAATAAAACCCAAACCATAACGTAACCGCTGCAGAATCGGTAGGTTACGTTTTAATGAAGTTGTATGAATGATTCTGATAATCTAAATAAAAATAACATTAAACGTAATTTAAATGGTGAACTTATTTATCTTTTTGTTACAAAAGTTCAAAATAACCACCCTGAGCATCTTTGTACATCCATTTTTATGCTCGACTGATCGTACGGAGAGACGTCTAACGCCAAACATGGTTGTCAATTCCATTGATTTCTCGTTGAGTTTACATCTTCAGTTAATCAATATTGTCGGGATTAGATGCATAAACTCTCTCCTTTAAGTAACCCCAAAGATAAAAACCGCAAGTTGACAACTCTGAGGATCGTAAAGGCTGCCGTTCACTAGTGACAACTGGTTACTGGTGATCGTACTGTACATTCGTGAAAGAGCGTAAACGGGATTCAGTGAAACGTTTGACGTGTGACATGTTGCTCCGTCTTGTTGAAAAAATCTGTAATCTTTCTCGTAAACTGTTAATTGAATTCTTCGAAAATATTGAGATAAACTTATGTATTGACAATTTCAGTACTACCATTACTCGCGCGTGAAATATTGCAGGGTAGCGGTTACATTATGAGTTCGGTTTTATGTTGTTCACCGGTACAATTGAGTTCTAGAAAAGTTCAAAACAGTTTAGTAAATTTGTTAGATTTTAGAATGTAGTAAATGTAAATATTACTCGCTAGAATATACGAGTATTTAAAGAAATAAAGTAAATTAACTACGGTAGGCCTAGTATCCGTTTTATACGCTACGGCTAAAACGATTTTCTGCTCAAAATGAAGTCCCTTGATTAATAAGGTAAAACACGTATACATGTTTTCGCTTAATACGTATTCAATCCCGCCTAATACGCGCTCAAAATTGGTGACTATTTTAAAAATAAGAAATGGAAATTTCGTTATTAGTTACAGTATTTATGTGCATATGTATGTATTAGTGGTGTTACTTGTTTGTGTTTTTTTTTTAAATTAAACAATAAAGGTATGTATCTTTACGTTTATTTATGTAGTAGGCTACATATAACGTACGTATTTATTTTTATATAACCTATATGTAATTACTGTTATTTATATTTCTCACATAACGCAGATTTTTAAAACAACTCTTTTCTGCCTTCAATAATAATTTCTTTTAAAAGCACTCTTTTTAAAGAGATTGTCTTGGCTGCTTCTCGGCTAAGACGATTTTCCGCCTAAGACGATTTGTCTCGGACCCATAAAAACGGTATTAAGCGGATTATACTGTATTATAGATCCTAGGAAATTTAGAAGTTCAGAAAATTTACGAAATCTATTGTCTAGGTCAAAGACATCCTACTACGCGCTTAGCACGTAAGTTTTAACCTTAATATCAAAATTATGTATTATATTAATAATTATATCGAAAATCTTTTGCACTAAAAATCGGGTTTTTGAAAATTATTACGTAAGAAAATCTAGAGTTGAAGTAAGAAAATCATTTGAATCGTTCGTGCCAATATCGCTGCATCATGGGCTGAAGGTCTCTTGACCACTTGCACTTAAATCTCCTCAAATCTCCTCCGGGAATAACTTAGTCTGTATCGGGGTGTATTCGCTGCGGAAATGAGTTAGGAACTTTGTATGAATAGAAAAAATTCTAGTACAAAGATCTTTTGCTAAATCTTTTTTTTTGACACATTCAATTGAAATTAAGTATCTGTTATTATATTAGTACAACAATTTCTAAATGTGAAGCTAATGTTCCAAAGCTTGAGTTACTTGAAGGATCGTGCAGTCATCACCACAGTCCTACAGTTAGCCAAGAAGATCCCTTGACCAGAGGCGTTTTAAAGGTCTGTGCTGAGTACCCGGTATTGCCCTAGTGTACATGTTTTGTATGAGAGGGTTGACATGTAATTCAAATTTGTCATGCATTGTCTTGTATAGTTGTTTCGCGACATCAATGACGTACGGGATTTGTAAGTCTTTGAGCAACATTGAGTTTGTGATGTAAAAGGGGCATTGCGTTATCGTTCGTAGAATCTTGTTTTGCATCGGTTGTATACGTTTCGTGTGTGAAGGTTTAGCAGATCCCCAAAGTTGAACTCCATATGCCCAGATTGGTTTTAAGACTGACTTGTAGATTATTACTTTGTGTGACATGTTTAATTTAAAACGTCTATCGAGTAAGCGTTTCAATTGATAGAAGAGTGTTTTGAGTTTGTGACGTATGTGTAACATGTGCGTTCCATTTACGTTTTTTGTTCAAGTGTTTTCTGTTCAAAAAAAAAAGTGTAAGCCTAAATATCTAGCGTGTTTGAGTAGTGTGAGGCAGCGGAATATTAGTAATGCAAACGGTTGGGCAATTTTGTCGTCTAAGAGTTAACGTCATTTGTTGCGATTTGTTTTCATTAATTTTAATTTTCCAATGTTTAAGCCATGACTCTATCAAGTGTAAATGGTTTTGTGTCTTTCGAGTTGCAATTTCAGGATCGGCATCAACAGCAAGAACTGCCATATCATCAGCAAACATAGCCATAGTTGCTAAATCTATGACAAATGTTAAAAGTTAATAATTGTGTGCTGGTGATCATATAAAATAAAAACATTGTGTTATTACGCGTAGTATTTTGTTTTGTATGGCCTGCAAGATTAAAGTTACGAAAAGAAAGGGAACATAAATATTTAAAACACAACATGTGATAAAAATGAAATATTTATACTCTTTATTTATGCATTGTTACTTTCATTTATTTCCCGTGAGCTTTCTGACAATTCTCCATGAAACAAAATTTTGTAATAATTAATAACGTATAGCCTATTACATGAAATCAAATTTTGTGATAAAATCTTATAAAAATATTAAATTCTGAAAATCTCAATTGCTTTATACAATATTATAGTACATTTCATATCAGTCAAATGAACTGATATAATAACAAATAAAATGGTCTACACCTGTCTTTATTAAAAGAAAAGAGTAAAATAGTCTTTCCGTTCGTACTTTTACACAAGACTATAGTATTTTTCTTTTCGATTCTTGATGTAAAAATTACGGAATGTTTTATTTCTGAAGAATCTAATTTTTACAGACCAGTAAATACGAAATATCGAATACGCAATAATAGAAACATTCTTTATGAAACGTTGTCAATTTCGGTTTCATTCGAATCCCCTAAAGGTTTCATTCGTTATTTTTGTTATTATTTTTAGTAATCTCCACGGGGATCACAAGTAAAATCCCAGGATCGCCCTCAACAATGACAAGTCGCCTTTGGATTCACTGGTAACAATTTATTTCTATTTCAAAACTCTCAGAAGTTAATAAAATTATAATCATTTTATTATTATGTAAATCAGTTGGTCTAGTTACAATTCTGTGGCCTATATTTTAACGTTTATTACAGTTCCTTAATAAGTAGAATGATTAAAAGCTCAAACTACACAAAATTACCTTAAATATTCCGTAAACTAATATCGGTTATTTAGTAACTTAAAAAACTGAAATTTTGCTATTTATTGGTCCGAAATTTTTATTTTTTAACTTTGTTTATTCATTTACAACTGTACAAAATACAACTAGTGAATGTGATGTTATTTACAAAACAAAAATGGTTTTATGACATTAAGGAGACCACCACTCAATAGTGCCACTCCAACGGTGGATTAATCTTGAATAATAAATTGATAGAATTTATATCTGCGCTATGATATCTCTACTCCATCGTCGTTTCAGTCTGCGTTGAGGATTTCCGGGTAAGTTTGGGGATGCCAGCGTTCTAATGAGATGATTTTTATGAAACTCAAGTCTGCGTTTGAACCGAGAATAGATGTGATAAAACGTGTCGTTAATGTATGGAACACGTAAATCGTTGTGCAATGTGTGATTAGTAACATAAAAGGGTGCGTCAGTTATTTGTATAAGTAATTTGGATTGAAATCATTGAATTCGTTGTAGAGTCGAGTGATTTGCTGCGCCGTAAATTTGGCCACCATAAGTCCAAATCGGTTTCAGAAAAGATTTATTATATACTTGTAGTTTTAAATGAAGTGAAAGTTTTGATCGTCGCGATATCAAGGAAAATATTTTTCTTTTCGTAATTTCGGACCTATTTTCCTTGGTCCGAAATTTAAAAATAATTTTATTTAAAATATGGAATAGAACAATTTTTTCCGAGTATTAATTTCCTAGAAATCGCCTCACACACACATATACGTGCACTCGCGCACGCGCACGTGCGCGTGTACTTACTCTCTCTCTCTCTCTCTCTCTCTCTCTCTCTCTCTTTTCCCTCACTCTATCTTTATCTCTGTATTACGAATGTCAGATACTGCAACTTCAATTCCGTAAAATAATTTTTTTTATTTTACCATTTCAATTCTCTGAGAATAATACAAATCCGAGTTTTGTAATCTGTCAGACTCCTCGTCAGGTATTGGTAATTTAGCACTGTTTCATTGTATTTTTCATATTTTCTTAGGTCAATCGTCATGGAAAATGTATACATAGTCTAATATCAGTAAAAATTGAAAAGAAATTAATTAATTATTCTCTATTATTTTTAAGTTGTTTAATTTAATTTTGTAACTGTGCAAATATAACTATCAAAAATTATCATAATGTATACTAAATAAAACAAAATAATAAAAAAACATGGGGTTAATGGCTTAGAGGAGGACAGTGCTTTAGAATATTAAAATTGTTTTAATTTAAATTTTGAAACGTTTACATATTTTTTTACTAAAAAACGATATTTTGGTTTGTAAAAATGTATTTCATTCTGGTATATAAGATGATTAGTAATTTTCCTTAAATATGCTTTTTCACACGCATTGTAGTCTACTGGTACGAATCAGCTTCTGTGCTTTCCTTTGTTTTATTTATGGATGTGAAATAACTGATATATTTATAAAAAGAAGTCGATACCTACAATGTAATTCAATTATGGAACTACCTTTAATTATGTGCCAACAGAAGCTCTTACCGTACATTCATTTACACGAGGTAGATTATGAAGGATAATTTATTATTAGAATAAACAAAAAAATTGTAGTAATAATATATTATATCCTTACTTTATCGGCATTTCAGTCGTTTTTATGTAATTTCAGATAAATTGAGTGAATTTATGTCCTTACTATGGGATAAATATGATTTTAAAGTAGTACGTTTCTAAATCTGCGGTATAATTAAAAATGTGTGGTTGACGTAAGGCACGCGTGAATTATCCCTTAATTTTTTATTATATACGTAACTTGGGGAATTAGCATTGAATCGCAAGAATTTACTTTGAAAAATTTGTATTTCTAATGTTAAACTAAAATATGCTTTGTAACATTATGCTAGAGATGGTTGTAGGAATAGATTATTTATTGTAAGAATTGTCTATTGTACGAAGTGGAGAGCATTAAACAAGAATAGTGAACTACAATGAATGAGATGTTTTGAATAGGAGTTCTAGGAAATCGAAAATATTAGAAACGTTTGTTTTTATTTTGATTCCTTCTACGATGTTTCAGAATAGCGGCGAAAGATCTTGATTGTTTGGGACACTATTAGATCAGTTATAGAAACAGCAACTTTTTAGTCAGCTAGTTGGTTCCTGTATTGTGAAAGGAAAATGTGTTGGACCGTTCAAAATAATGTTATTATGGGACTGGTTTAGAATTAAGTTAACAGTGCATGCTCGTATGGGTAGTAGCAAGTGGTTGTGAACAGGTATATTGTTTGTTTTTACAGTGTCTCAATTATAGTTAAGTTTAATTTAACCTTAAGTTTTGTAATTTATTTAATTTATTCTAATCTAATTGTATTTGCTAGTAGTCTAAGTTTAATTGTCAATTGCAATTATTAATTGTGTAAATAAATAATTAATTGTTATCAGTTTAACGTAAGTCTGTTTATTATTTATCATACCCAGATTCCAAAAGAACCTAGGTTTAGGTGTTACAGTACGTACCGTAAAATATCCACTTACCGTTTTACAAAATCAGAAACAAAAAGCTGTTTTATCTAAATCAATTTCATAAAAAAGCATCCTTAAGAATTCATTACTCTAACGTGATATATTTTAAATTTGTTACAAATGTTTATTTTTTTAATGCAATGTTACTTAAAACAACTAAAGACCTATTTAATTTTAAACTGTGACTAAAAGAAGGAAAAGTAATTACAAGTAATAAAGTAACGTTAACATTTATATTAGTGAATGTAGGAGTTACTTTTGAAAATTATTAACATGTTTTCGCTAGAAACTTCAACAAGATTAACTTTCTGAAGCAAGTTCCCGTGATTATTTTCAATTAAGTCTTCTTGTAGGAGAATCATGTTGTCAGAGCTAGTAAAATATTTATGTATTTGTATACTAAAGAGTAAATAATTTTTATTAATTAATTGATTAATTTATCCGTACATTTCTCTCTTTATACATAACATGTGTTAGAGACAGCAATTTCAATTCTGTGAATTTGTAATATTTTGATTTTATTGTTTCAATTTTCTGTGAATACGCTGACCGAGTTCTATGAAAATGTCAAAACCATCTCCAGAGAAGTAATTATTGTATACCAATAATTACTAATGTTCAAATTTCAGTTTACATCACTTTAGTCAGACATTATTTGCGAGTCACTGTTATGTGTCCGAAAAATAGAACACTTTACCTTATCGTAAATTGATCTGTAATAGATTGATTGTAATATTATTAAAGTACTATAATTTTTTGTTAAAATACAATTTTTAATAACAGAGAAAATAAAGTTTTTGTAGTAATAAAATATTGTTTGCGCACATAGCAATGACTTATTTACATTAATTAATTAATTATATTTTTACCTATAGTAGTGAGCACGGTGGTGGCGTAGTAGAAGGCACCGGCAAACTTCCACTGTTGCCCGGCTTTGTGCGGCTCCGTTTTTAGTACGACCGTTTCCATAACTCGGAAATCATCTGGAGATATGTTATATTTTGTGATCACCATTTTTTCGATTGCTGAAACAAAGAAAATAAATTTTTTTAGTAAGTCATTAAATAACTTACCCTAAAAAAATAGAATAAAACGTCCAAGTAATTAAAATCATCTAATGAGCAAAAATTTCTACTTTATATAATAATAACGATGATTTTAATAACTACAAACGTAACTTTACAAGTAAACATATAAATAAAATGTATTGTCATATAAAATAATGTAAATTATAATTAGATAAGACAAAATTTGGGGTAATTGATTGCAAGTTAATTCTTAATGTTTTAAAATGTTTATATTTACAAGCAATTGTCCATTAAATGGTTCACACTTTCAAAACAAAATTATGAAAATAATTACATAGCACAACAATACAGAGTATTATTTATAAACAGATAATCTATAAAAAATTTGTACATATTTTAACACACATTTTTAACATAAATAACTAATATTTTTGATATTAAATTTTATATTAAAAAATAAGAAAAGTAGGGCGACCTTAATTTTTTTATAAAAATACACAACAATAAGTTTTTTTAATTGGATTTCTTTTTAGCTTCTTTTATTTGTTATCGGGAACTGTACTTTATTGACAATCACCCAATTCGACTGCTGCTTTTCGCTGTATTTGTTTTTTTACGGGTTCGGCATGAATTTTTCAACAGGGTCCCCCAGTGAAGTTTGTTCAGAAGTGGCTGTCAGCTAGTCACCATACAAAGTCGCTTATCCAACCAGTGTTACTTAACAATTAATAGTGACTTTCTATCAGCTGACGAACTGGGCTGGCTCAAAGCCCTTATTGGCCTTTTTTAAGCCTTTTTTTATTTTTTAAGAAATTATTTTGTTACCACAAACTTTTTTTTGTCTTTAATTTTTATTACGGTACTATACATTAAGCTGCACGACTTCCGTATATGATAATTAAATGGAGGTGGGGAATTTCACTTTAAGGAGAAGAGGTACCCAGTGGTACATTCTCCGTTTGCAACTACGGGTATTGTTCGTTATTCAGACCAAGAGATCTCTACTCCATTTTGGCTATAGATGTCGCACAGTTGGGAAGTTCCTAGTAGTTAGATTATAGGCTAGTTGGTTTGGATGGTCATCTAGTCTTTCGTGAAATGTACTATACGGACGCAGTTAACTCCTTTAGCCTACTGTCGGAATTTTGAAATCGTCGTGGAGGGTTTTATTGCTTACATAAAAAGGAGCGCCAGAAGCAAGTCTTAAGAATATTTTGATTGAAAGGCCTGGATCGATTTTAAATTACTCTCTGCCGCTACTCCAAAGAGCTGGATACCATAAGCTCAGATTGTAATACACCATAAGTCCAAACTAACTCGATGAACATTTGCACCGAACTCCACACTCAAACCCAGTTTTTCAGAAACTGATTCTAGTTAATATTAAGACATTTCTGTTGAAAACCGATAAATGGAACATATCAATTTGAAATACCACATGAAAAATGATAAACCAGTGGTTGAATTAACAAAAAATAATACAAATATTATACAGTCCATAAATTATTTACAATATATTGAAAAAAAAACAAAATACTTTCTTAAATAAAATAGTACTAATAATAATAAGTAAGTATTATTAATGATCAAGAAGGTACACCAAACTTCCTTCAAGATAATTTAAAAAAAAATGTTCACTCAATTTGTTTATCACTTCAATCAAACACGCCAATCATCTACAAAATATTAACTCACTATATTATTTACAGATTAAAATGGCATGATCAGAATCGCTTTGGCAGATCAAATATCCTATGGTAGGACGGTTTAGTCTGTGTCGTTACTACCATCCAAGAGATTTAACGCTAGATGATTAACGTGATTATTTAGGCGGTTGATATGTAATTACAACAGCTATAACTGCTGATAACTTACGAATAGTTCGCACGTCCAAATCTCGTATGACAGCATTTGTAATAAACCACGGTGCATTTTAAATGGTCTGCAGGGCTTTCGATTGAAACCATCACAAAATCTAAATGTTGAAATTTGATACTTTGCCCCATAACTAAACTTTATAATATATTATATCCAAACCGGTTTCACCATGGATTTATTCAACAGTAGCTTGTTTTCAATCGACAGCTTGGAACGCCTACCAAGAAGCCAATTTATTAGCTTCCTAAATTTTAAATCCACCTGTTTTCTTTTCATTCGGATGTGCTTGTTCGAAATAAGACCTTTATCAAAGTAAATTCGTAGATATTTAACAACACTTGCCATTTTCAAAACTGGGTTGTTCATTTTTTAAATTGTCTAGGGGAAGATATTTTAGATGACTTGTTTTTTTTATAATTTTATAAATTTAAATAATAATTTATAATTTTATATTTGTTATAAATTTTGACATTAGCGTAGTACCTACTTTCGGTTAAGTTTTCTTTCCCCCATATATGCGCTTAAATCTGAAATTTTGAATAAAACCTATTAAAATGAGTGCGTTCAAAAAAATTCAAGTTACCGCTGAACTAATCATCGGATAAAAATGTTACGTATACGTTAGATCATTCCAATATTCCGTAGGTTTAATTCCTTTCGTTTTCAGTGAATTTTTGATTTACAAAAAAATCGAAAAAATATTTTTATATATACGACACGTTAAACCCATAATGGTGAAAAAACACAATTTTCGAATTCTCAGAGTACAGATAGGAAAAGAAAATGTAGAATTAGTGCGACTTTTATGAACTGTAATTATTCAAAATCTTGTTAAGTTTGACACCGTGCTGACAGGCACTTATACAGAATCAAAATGTTTCTATCAATATAAAGAATAAATTAAAAAACGTTATTTTGTTATCTAACACTAGGATAATTTTGTAAAGCTAAAGAAATTATTTATTACATCGTTATGAAACAGCCTTGTAAAATTTTATTTATGTCGATATTTTCTGCTAATCGAAAAATAATGCACTATAAATTAACATAATAAGAATAATATATATTTCTTTCTTGTAAAATTCTGATTTTTGGGTTATTTATAAAACAAGTTATTTCTCCCAGTTTTTTTTTTAGCAACTAAAGAACGTTTGCTTTGGCGATAAATGTTACACAGCGATTCAACGTACGGTACTAAACGTTTGACGATTTCCTTCCGTTAGTAAAAGGGAAGAAGAAATATCTCGGAGAAAGCTATAAATATAAAAACAAGATCGTTATTTAATGTCCACTGATACTTTCTATTAAAGAGTAAATACATATTTTACCTTTTCTTTTTCAATGAATTATAAATGACCATGGATTTTGTGACCGTTTATGTTGATATTTACCTTCACAAATATGCAACGGTTTTAATGTTAAATCATTTTCATTTATACTTTATTTTATTGATCATGTTTTTTCTCGATAAAAAGACATTAGATGCTTACAGCAGACAACTTAAATTCATTTAAACTAAAAAACCTTTCCCGTGGTTAGAAAAATTACGGCATCCAGTTATTAAACAACAATGTGTTCAATCTGCAAACACAGTTCTGTGTTCTGTAGGGTAATATGAGTACGTAAATGGCACATACGTAAAATTCATTTATCCTAAAACATAGTGGAGAACAAGCGGTCTAACGAGTTTTGCTAACGAGTTTTGTTATTTTTAATTGTTTTTTTATTGTATTTTAAACAATTCTGTTCAAACTTTTCAAGGTTTTAATAATTTTCAGCAACTAGTAATTTAAATTTATGGCGGTTCTGTATTTTTATTTAAAATGCGCAATATGAAACCTTTACGGTAAAGTAAACCTTATCGAACTATTACCTGAAAAAATATAGGAATTCATTAGCGATTTGATGAATATATCATGAAAATTTTACTCGCTATATTTTTATTTTCATGAAAATTTCATTATGTTAATTTAAAAAATTAACTTATTTATAAGTTAATTAATTTATTATTTCAACCAAAATAACTAATCAACTTCGTAGCAGTGAGTAAAATTCTACGTAATTACTTCTATGGTAAAGGTTTCGGATTCAAATCACGAATAAAGTCAATTCGAAGCTTAGAAATAACAATACGGTGATCAAACGTAAAAGTCTATACGTTGTAAAATGTATAGGTGCTGTTACAGGAAATGACTGCAAGATTTTAAATATTGAAACAAAGAGAGAAAGTTCATAAGAAACAACATTGGGACTAAGGAAGAAGGACAAGAGTTCAAGCTGCACAATAATAAGGAACTTTACCAAAAGACTGAGAAACTGACAATGTCTTCCAGAAAGAATAGACTAAAATGTACTGACAGATCAAGAGAATGTCAACACAAAGAACAGGCAGAAGATTTCTGGAATCAATGGAGATGTAGATTTAAGGAAGTTAAGGAGGAACATAAGAGAACAAAACAGTACACAATAGACAAAAGTACAGGAAAGGCATTAACACTATTAAGAATTTGAAGAGTAAAATAAAAGAAGGAAACAGGAGTCATCTGTTCTGTGAAGGGAAGAGCAGCACACTCTATAGTGATGAAGAACTACCGAGTTGCTTGGAGGAAGAAAAGGAAGAACTAATACGCAGACGATATATATTTATAATTTTAACAGAATTTGTGTACAATCAGCTTTTAAAAAACATATTAAACATGTTCATTTAATTGTGCGTATTTTTCCACGGTTAAAATTATATTAAATGTTTTTTCTGTGTTGTTTTTGATGATTTTTGTTTTGTTAGGTGTGGCTTTTTTTACTTTGTTTGAGCGTAAAATTTTGAGTTATATTCATTTTCGGAAGGGGCCTAATGTGAAAATGACCATTTCGTGAAGAAAATTAAACTTTGGGTCAAAATTCATTGGTAATAGATGTGGCTTTCCTTGTTAATTTCCTTTCACAGTTGTACAGCAGTGCAAACTTCCAAATTTCTATCGCAAAATTTGGCATTTCATAATATAAATAGGTATAATGTATATTATTTTACGTGACAATAAAAGTATATATTTTAATTACTGGATGCAGCTCATATTTCGATACCCTAGGTTCAGACTTGTTTGAAAATGGTGAGAAAACCGCCTTGGCAACACAGTAGAGTCAGACTACAAAGTTGAAGGTCTCGAGTTCGATTCTCGGATAGAACCTGAATGTAACCTACATTGTTACATCGGTAAAACATCGGGAGCAAAAAGTAGTCTCTTTAGTAGTTCATAAAATAATAAAATAAAAAATGGAAGAAAATTAAACTTCCCTACATAAATTAATAAATTAAAAAATCAGCGGGTTAACGATATGTTTTTAGATTAATTATAGCTTAATTAATTACAAGTGGATTAATTAATTTCTAATTACTTTTATGACAAATGTTTCGTAATATGTACTGGTTTTAGCAGTCATTAAGTAGTAAGATAAAGCCATTAGAGATGTATGAACGTTCACCAGATCGCTCTTTAAACCAATCGAATTGATTCTTTCAAAATATTCAACCAACTGTAGAATAGATAAGAACATCAGCCATAAATAATAACAACGTCAATTCGTCTTTATGAAGCAATATCGTTTAAACCTTGTCTACTACAATCAACACTATCACTCACCTACTCTCATTTTACTTCCGTATAGTACCTATCTATTCATAAAATAGAAATTCTAAATGGATTACTAAGATACGATTTAACACGTTCAAATTTTGATGACAGATTTACACAAAATAACACTTAAAGATAATTTTGTCCTCGTCTCTTTATTACATTTATCAATTCTGAAACTGTTAAGCACAAACTGAATGTTAAAAAAAAGCTAATAGCCTGCTTAAGTATGACTGTATGATGGTTTTAACTGAAAATTTCGATTTTCGGTTTTTTATGTTTTTCAATTGTTTAGATCTAGTTCAACCACAAAACTTTCATTAGTTAGTAATTACTACTAGTAAGTTTAATTAGTATCATTCAATGATCACATATGTACCACTACAATGTCCAGTTCAACTAAACTTTCAAATACAATGAATTGAGGCATTTCAATGAAAAACATTACGCCTAGTAATAAAAACATCCTTGTAATTTAGTAACAAAACCTTACACACAGATTTGCAAATATCTTTCGTCCGAAATTCCATTGAGCACTTACACAAACGCTTTCACGACACGTCACAAGAACACGATAGCCGACCGCATTGGCTTAGTTGGTAACGTGCTCGTCTCTCATCATGTGGTCGTGGGTTTGAATCCCACTTAGGCACGGCATATTTTCATACGTTACAAAAAAAAACATTTCATCCTCACACAGTTACACCCCAACGTCGTCGCTAATGACCGTGGCAGTTGATGCGACCTAATCCCGCGGGACGCCTAAAAAGATGCTGGAGTAGAGACCTGCTAATTTTATAATGAAATAAAACGTATTCAAAATTTACAAGATTTTTAACCAAAATCCTGGGTAGTATTTCAATGGGTAGGGCCCTTTGGTATTTTTCTTTGGGAATATACCAATTACCAAGACAGGGATGATTTGCAGGCGCTCCTACATTCAGTGACGGACCATAGCCAACAAATGGGTTTGAAAATAAACATAAAGAAAACCCAATGGATGGTGATCAGCAAGAACAAAAATATAGCTAATAACTTGGCAGATATTTTGATAGATGGGGACATAGTGCGAAGAGTGCAGGCATGCAAGTATTTGGGCTGCTGGGTGAACGAGGAGTGGGACTTGTCGCAGGAGATTAAATGCAGAATAGAGCAGGCGAGAACATCATTTAGGAAAATGCAAAGGGTACTAACAAGTAGAGAGTTAAAACTTGCGCTGCGAATACGCTTATTGCGCTGTTATGTGTTTAGCATTTTGTTCTATGGGATGGAAGCATGGACCCTCACAGAAGCAATGTGCAGGAGGATTGAGGATTTCGAAATGTGGGCTTACCGCAGAATATTGAGGATATCGTGGATGGACAGAGTGACGAATCAAGTGGTAATGCAGCGGCTAAATAAAGAAAAAGAAGTGCTTAATATCACAAAAAGAAGGAAATTAGAGTACTTTGCCCACGTGATGAGAAATCCGAAATATGGAATGCTGCATGTGATCATCCAGGGGAAAATAGAGGGGACGCGCGGCCCCGGACGTAGGAGAACGTCCTGGCTTAGGAACCTTCGCCAGTGGTACGGGGTGAGCACCACGACACTACTTCGGTTGGCTGTGGACAGAGTGAAGGTCATGCGACTGATCGCCAATGTTCTAGGAGGACACGTTACTTAAAGAAGAAGAATATACCAATGGACCCTACCCGTCTAATGCTTATCATGTCATTTCAACACAATAATTATCATCAAATTTACTTGTGTATAGGTTATACTATATCTATAGAGTTGTATTAGGTTAAATTTCTGAATAGGCTACATGATATTTTATGTGATTCTAACTATTTTTCTCCCCAATCAAACTTGTTTTGAGTTAAACTTAAGTTTAATAAAATTGATTTCTAATACATTTTGATGTTCGTGTGGTGTATAAAAAAATTTAGCACTAAAATCTGAAAGAAACGTCTTATGAAAACTTCTGCAGTAATATATTTTAACATGGTACAGCGGTATTTTAGAAATAACTAAGGGAATAAATTATTCATTGTAAGATATTATACGTATTCTATGAAATGTTGTGTATTGAACAAGGATAATGGATTGTTTATTTTGTTTACGACTGTTTTGCAATTTCTGCAAATGCAGACAGTGAAGGATTATGCTATATGAAAATGAGTGATGGCAAAATGCCAGACCTGACCGGGAATCAAACCCGGGACCCCGGCGTAGAAGCCAGCTGCACTAACCACTACGCCAACTGGCCGGCCAATAATGAAATAATGATAATGGATCGCGATGAATAGAATTTTTGAGTAGGAATTCTCGGAAATCGAAACTAAAAGAAACGTTTTATTTTGATTACTTCAACAATATTCCAGTAAGCGATGAAAGTATTTGAAGGGTTCGATTAATTATCAGACCGCAGATATGAAAATAGTTAGTACCTTGTAGTAAGTTAGTTAGTAATTGGACTGTGATTGGATATTAGTGTTGTCGGCCGTTCGAAATAGTCAATAAAATATGTCAATATGGTTCGAAATAATATCAACATGTAAAATATGTCCATATATTATACGATGTAATACCTTTATTTTGAAACAGTAAAATACCTATTTAATGCCTAATCACAAATTGACTGGACGTCTAGGCTTATATCTGCCAATTTAATCCCGATACAAGAATGATCTGTGTGTACTGTAATTATTGTTTAAATAAATGTCTCCGCATAAACCTCCCGCACTTCGACATTTTTCAAGCGCCGGCTATAATATTCTAATGTACGAACAATTAAATTTTTCGTCTGTCTTTGTTCACTGAAGCAAAATGGATAGCTAATTTTAATTTGAAATCAAAGCTGTATAATAACCAAATTTTCTCCAAATCTGGTGTAGAAAAAATAAAAAAAAGAATTTTGTCCAGCAGATAGGCCTATTAGCAAAAAATACTTTTTATCTTACGTAAAAGAATGTATATGGAATTGAAATCTAACTACGTTACAAAATTCGTAAAACAAATTAATTGCTTGGAATAGGCCTACCTAGTGTAAGAAATTTTGTTAAATTCAGTCACCAAATGTAGACAAACAACTTCTACTAGGTTGCCTCCGAGACCAAGGTGCTGAGCATGTTACACTGCAAAGGGGCTGAAAAATTATTATACGTTCAAACCCACCTTTCTAACTCAAAGTAATTGCTAAAGATTAAGATGTTGATGTGAATTTAAATAAACTGAAAAATAAATACCTCTTAAAAATGAAATAAAACGGAGTAAAAGAACATAATTATTATCATAAAAATACAGGAGTGAGTATTTTCCAGGGATGCAACTAAACATTTCCTAAGAAAGTTTGTAAAATTTGCGGCTTTTTGAAGTTTACAAACAATAATGTAGACAAAAATAATGTGTTCTAAAATAATTTAATTTACAGTATTTTCTATATGAGACATTATATTACTGAAGTTCATATTTTTTCTGTAGATTTTATAAAATAATTTGGTCCACATTTAAACTCATCCATACATAATTGATTACAAAGAGTAAATAAATATGTTTTACATAAATCGAAACCCATCGGGTTGGTCTAAAGGTAAAGTCGTCGCCGCGAGTCAGGTGTTTAACAGCTGATTTTCGGAGACGAAGGTCCCTGGTTCAAATCCTAGTAAAGGTAGTTACTTTTATAAAATAATACTAGATTTGGATACTAGACAGTGGTTACCGGTGTACTTTGATGGTTGGGGTTTAATTAACCATACTTCCCAGGAATGGTCGGCCTGGGTCTGTACAAGACTACACCTCATTTACACATCATCATCTAATTGGGTCACGGGGTTGTTTATTGTTCTGAATTGAACAGATTGCAACGTATAGAAATTAGGGATAAAAAAAATAAAACGATAATTGAAGGGTAATTCTGAGGAGTAGCTCAAAACAGGACAGAGTGGTCGAAATTATGAATTGAACAGATTGCAACGTACAGAAATTAGGGATAAAAAAATAAAAAAATGAAACGATAATAATTGAAGGGTAATTCTGAGAAAGTAGCTGAAAACAGGACAGAGTGGATAGCAATTAGGAAGGCTTTCGTCGACCAATAAAAGCTGAGGGCTGGTTGATAATTAAGTACGTTATTTACTGGTGTTCATCCATATTACACAAAATGTTTTTCTTAAGTGGTATCAATTTAAATGTTATTAGCGACTACGCTGTGTCATAATTACCTGAGCACAGTAGTAGTTATAATACTTCCGTTAATCCAATTATCCTTAAGAACGACAATGTCTTCATAACGCGAAACCCGTTCAATAAATGTGCAATCTATGATCCAGACCACACTAAAACCGCGCCCAGGCTGAAGACCCGAGCGCTCAACATAAAGATGGTCTATAATCCAAGGAATACCAAATTTACTGGAAAATTCTGTATAATAATTCTGAACAATAAATTACCTTACGTTAATTTAGATTGGCCGATTCGCAATCTTTAAAAAATAATTTACTCCAATCGATTATTCGTTTTTGAAGTTGTCTTGAAAACACTTTCCCTAACTCTTTTCAGTTTTCACTTCCGTTCTCATAACTATCGTTGTTCCATTTTCTGATATTTTATTAATAAATAATTTTATGATATCGATGTATGAAGCTAAGTTCATAATCGATCTCATTGTAGCCGCAATTTTAGTTTCTTCATCAGCTCTGGTGTTTTTGTTGTTACTA
The DNA here is from genome assembly GCA_035578175.1 of Catonia carolina. NCBI lineage: Eukaryota > Metazoa > Arthropoda > Insecta > Hemiptera > Achilidae > Catonia > Catonia carolina. The sequence continues at coordinate 326,534,702 of JAQMRL010000001.1, read as the reverse complement.
TTAGAAACCGAGCCCAACTGAAATTAACTTTCTTCCTGAAAAATTTATTTTATTCTATAAAACTCTTATTGATAATTAAAAATGGAAACCTAATTTTCAAGATATTTTATACCTGACACTAATCCTTTTGATTCCAAAAATAGAATGGATTTTTTTTTAAATTAGATTTTGAAAACCATCCTAGTAAATTTCAAAATGAAAAAAGATGATACATTACATATTTTAATTAAACTTTAGGTTTCGTCTTCGGTTATATGATACATAAAATATGTAATTGCAGATTTATTTATATCTCATTAGTAGGTGTGAAAATAAAAATAAGAATTTATATTTATCAAACTGTACATAATGCGTTGGTGTTACTTTATTTATAGTTTATTACTTACTGATAAAGTGAGCAGAAGAGTTAACGTTACGAAAATGGAACAGAAAGTTTTATTTTCACGTAATTTTTTTTATAATGGTACAAACAGTAGCACGAGTAAAATGAGGAGCAGACTACCCACATACGACCTTCTATTTTTTCAGCTAATTCAGTTTTCTTTCGATTTAACTAATTTTCTTTTAATTTCTATAAACCTGATGTGGAAGAAATATTTAAAGAACAAGGAGGAAAAACTATAAATAACATTAAAAATATATAAATATTAGCTGTTTGATCGGAACTTCGAAAGGTCGATCTTCAATAAATTGCTTTTTACAAGCAAATGCTTAAATAAATACGGACATATGGTTTACAAAAAAATGGCTGCACTAAAGCAAGAAACCTAAATATCTCCCAAAGGTTACAAAATAAGGGGCTGAGAAACACTGTAAAAGCTTCATGGTATGCCCCTAACATTAAAATCCGCCATGATTGACTTCTGAGGCTACAGAAGTGTGTAAGTGAGTCAAACCGCATGGAAACCGTTTTTACGAATACGACTACATTGGAGCTGTGGGACACTAGTGTAATAGTTCGGAGACTGAACAGGACTAAGCCTGTAGTAAAATTTAAAAAAAAACAGATGTAAGGTATTAGTTATAAATAAAATGTAAGTTATAGATACTTTCGCAATATGAACAGTCCACATTTACCAGGTAATCTAAATCTTCGGCGTTACAGTAGGTGGAGCATAGATTTGGATTAACTGAACTAATCATCTGATTTTTTTCTTAGTAAACATAAATTATTAACCTAATTTAATCTTTTGATTTATATAAACTGTCAGTATACGAGGTGTGATCAAAAAGTACGGTGAATGGTTTTACTACGAATGAACTGCAGACACTAGGTCCATTTGAAGTAAAAAGTTCAGTAGCCTGGTTCTTTGAGATAATTGGAATCAGAAAGTTGCGACTTGTCAGTCGGCTTCCAGAGCCAAAAAAGTGAAGCCATGTTTATCGTATAGGCCTATGTCATGCATCATAGATTTCGAACATAGCGTTAACATTAATTTTGTTTTAAGTTTTAAAAAGTGTCATAGAAGCTCATGAAATGTTAAAATTAGTGTGTGGCAATAATATGATAACTCTAAAGACTAAGCGATTTAAAAGCAGAAATGGACTCATTTCTGCTGAAGACGAGGAATCTTCGGGATGTCCTTCGATTTTAAACATACAAAAACTCGCCACTCCAGCGGCGCGAAGCGCCGCTTCTGTGCCTCGCATCAGAGGGGTAGGTGGATCAGAATAGATAAGCGGATCAGAGCCATAAAAGTGCGGGCCCGCACTTTGTCATAGGGTGTAGTTCGGCCGCCAAAGGGGTTAGGTGGATCTGAATTTATAAGTGGATAGGGTGAAATTTGGTCAAAGGCTTAGGTGGATAAGAATAATTAGTTTTTAAGTGTTTTTAAGTTTGAAGTTTGTAAGTTGAGGTTGATGTTTCAAAATTTTTAATTTTTAATTAGAACGTTATAGGTTTAACCTTGGAACGTTTCAGCTTTGGGTTTGGCGTTCGGAGTTTCAAAGTTGAAAATGTACACCTTGAATTTTTGAAATTTCAAGTTTTGTAGTGTCAATGGTTACAGTTAAAAATTTGAGTTTTGATAGTTTCGGATTGTTGTTTTAAGTTTAAGAAGTTTAAGTTTTGAAGTTTGAGATTTAAAGATATTTTACTTTTCAGGTTGAGGTTTGATGTTAGGTTAACGTTTGAAGTTTTATAATTTGAAGGTTTAACGTTTTAAAATGTGAGGTTCGAAAGTTTCGGTTTGCTTTAAAGTTCACTGTTTGAAGAAATATTAACAGGGATTTAGGTTTTGACCGATTACTCGCAAAAATGAATCCAAATTTTAGTTTTAAAGGGTTTCATATTTTTTCGAAAATTTCCGGGTCATCCACTTCGCCAAAATCAATCTAATATGTTTCGAATGAGCTCTGCCGTTTTTCGCCCACATTTCTCTATGTAATTAAACAGATAAAAACATGCAAAAAGTGGTAAAACTGGTTTGTTCAAACATCCGATTGACTATTCAAGATCTTACTGAAGAACTGAATATCTCGTACAAAGAATTTTAATCGATAATTTGCAAATGAGACGAGCGAGTGCGAAATTTGTTTCCCGACTTTAAACGCCCTTGCCATACCTTACTTTTTAATCCAGAGTTTTCAGCTAACAAAAGACTACTGTCTGTCCACATCCGCCTTACTCTCCAGAATTAGCACCACGCGACTTCTGGCCCTTCCCTAAAATAAAAACTGCGCTGAAAGGAAAACATTTTTACACCAATACCGACATTGAGAGGGCCTCGACAGAGCAGCTAATGTCCCTTCCGAAAGAAGCGTACCAGAAATGCTTCCAGTTATGGAATCAACATTTAGATAAATACTCAAGGAGAGTATTTTGAAAAAAATAAATTCAAATTTGATGGTAGCTTATCACTTTGTTCGTAATAAAATTATTCACCGAATTTTTTGATGACACCTCGTACACATTTGTTTTACTCATTTAATCCAATGCTGTTACATTAAAACGTTCTCACAAAAATCATTGTTATGCCATTCAAACCTAATGAGTGGTGTTCTCCTGAAGAATGTAAAGTAATATAAAATAAGCTGCAAAAAATTTACTAGTGCCGAGCTGAAAAGGTGTAAATTTAAATAAATAAAGTGAAAAAAGGTACTTTAGATAAGGTTTAAACCACAAGCATGTTACTAAAACTACTGTTTAATCTATAAAGCTGATTATGTCACATACGTAAGTTAATAACTGTTAAAGATGGAAATAAGATCAGGCAAGATTTAAGCTGTAAATATGTTACTATAATACTGTGAAATTAAAATTATAAAATAAGTACTAGAGAAGGTGGGTGACTGCTTAATAATGATGGGAGGATAATATCGCTAAAGAAAATCTGTTCGTTATTAAATAAATGACTACTTGCAGTAAATTTGAAATATAATATATGTTAATAGCTCTCTTTCTACATGAAGACTCTTCATGCAGAAGAAGGATTTTTCTGGTATCTTCATGCAGAAGAAAGAGTTTTATGGTAGAAGAGTATTACTGTACTAAACATATAGACTAAATGTAATTTTGTTTTTGAAAGATTACTTTTGTATAATTAACTGTATATGTAAAAATATATTTCGTTTAGTTTCTCAGTGAAAACATTTTAAAACGTTTTAAAACATTTTAAGTTAGTGGTTGCAACGTTACAAATGAAAAGTCAATCCACTAGATAAAGCCATCTCTATTAAAAAAGGAAAACTAAAAGAAATGGGTTGGTCAGATGGTTGTTGACAAGTTTCCAACTGACTGTTTCAGAGTTACAATAGAACACTAGCAAAAAATTAAATTCTGGTTGAAGTTTATTTGGAAGCTTTTCGACTTGAGATCATACCAAATATATTTTTTTTACATTCTGGTCCAAAATAAAAAGATTACTTCAAGAAAAATAGGGTTAACAACTACGTACTTATAAAATATTTTTGATTTAGCCTACAATAAAAATTTTCACAAAATAACATTATAAATATTCAAGGAATTTAAAAGGAAGGAAACGAAGATTTTTAAATCTATGAACGTTTCACAGAGATCTTAGAACAAAATAATGAATAGAATCGTGATAATACTTGTGAACCATGTTTCTGACACGTTTTGATGAGTATTTTGTGTTCTTAACGAATTTAGTTGAAAATAATAGCTTTGGTTTTGGATGAATAAATTAACTTTACTTTATTTAATGATAAACCTGAATTCCTTTACTTTCTCCATTGTTTCAAACCCGTAGAACTTTTTAAAGAATGTTGACTTCAAACTTAAAAGTGTGATTTTTATAAATGATGTAATAAGCAGAGTTTATTTTATAATTATGAAACTGACTTTCTTTGTGACGTTAAAAGAAAGATAATTATAAACCAATAAAAAAATTTTATGATCATTGTAACACCACTTTAACTATTATTAGTTACCAGATTTTAATTTTTAAATCAATTTTAAATGCATTGTAATTCCTTTTAAAAAGTTTTGAGTTTATACAAAACTAGCCCGTAGATTTTTAAAAATGCTACATTAAACAGCAAATTTAATATTTATGATTGAGTAGAAATTGTTAATATAAAAACGTTTTACCAAATAGTGGAAATTTTATATATTATTTTAATGATATGAGTATGGATTTACGGAGCTACAATTAATTAAATAAATAATTTGGTTATTCAAAAATAAATTGGAATTCTGTTTAGTAGGATTAATCTAGAATGAAGTCAATAGAACACAATTCAACCTCATATTTTTTGTCATCAGTCTCTCAACTGGTTTGATACAGTTCTCCAAGCTGTTCTATCTTGCGCATGTTGTTTCATATCTACACCCCTGCAACACTCTACATCTTTCGCAATTTTCTTTAAATACTCTACTCCTTGCTTCCCCCTACAATTCACTCCCTTATTAATGCCCTCCATTATTGACAGACCAATACCTGGGAGTCTTAAGATATGCCCTACTAGCCTATCCCTTCTTTTGATAAGATGTTTCCATATACTTCTTTCATCCACTCGTCTATGAACCTCTAAAAATCTTATTTTTTCCACCCACCAAATCTTTAACATTTTCCTTTAACACCACATTTCAAAAGCTTCTATCCTCTCCTTTTTACAGCCCTATCACCCACGTTTTACTCCTGTACAATGACACACTCCAAACCTAGTCTTTTAAAGAAACTTTTCCTAATCTGTACGTCAATGTTTTGTAGTCTATAAGCTGTTTTACATTTTAAAGACCTTTCTAGCTTGAGCAATCCTACTTTTGATATCATTTGTGCTTCTACCATCGTTTGTTATTTTACTTCCTAGATAGCAGAATTCCCCAACTTCCTGTATATATTCGTTGGCTACTTTTATCTTTCCATCTTCTCTCAACTACTCTTGCTACGGGACAACACTTTCGTCTTGTTCTTATTAATTTTCATGAAGTAATCCTTTCTTATGATCTCATCCATTCCATTTAAGCTAATAACGGGTGATTCAAAAAGAGCGCTGGTTTTTAAACGGCTGGTAAATTTTTGTTTATCGGTTGGCAACATTGTTAGACCTCATTTCTATTTCGGAGAACATTCCGATTGACGATTCAGTTGTAGTTTCTCTTGTTCGCAGTGTAGTACTCTCGCAGTCTGTGTCTAACCATGGAGAAGTTTACTATTGCACAACGAGTGTTAATCGTCAAAATATTTTACCAGAGTGGAGACAGTTATGCGGCTACTGTCAGGCGACTTCGCGGTACTCTAGGACGTAATGAAGCACCGAATGAATCAACAGTTCGCAGGCTCATGAAAAAGTTTTTTGAGACGGGTTCAACAGTCGACCTTAAAAGTTCTGGACGTCGTCGTTCTGGCCAAACTGAGCAGAACGTTGCGTTGGTTCGTGACGTGTGGCTGTTAGCCCAGCAAAATCAATACGTCGCCGTTCTCAACAATTGGGTTTACGATGTTCTTCTGTACGGAGAATTCTTCGGTACGATCTCCAATATCACCCGTATAAAATTCAGTTTCTGCACGAGAAACAATGTTGTTGCTCCGTGAACGGTTCCAGGATCGCATCATTTCTCGTAATTCCGACCATCAATGGCCACCAAGGTCGTGTGACTTGACGCCTTGTGACTTTCATCTTTGGGGTCATCTGAAGCCATTGGTGTATGCCAATAAACCCCGAAACATCAATGACTTGAAGGAGGAAATTCGAAGGGTTATCGGGCAAATGGAAGTCGAAACTTGTCGTGCAGTAATATCCAATTTCATGGACAGAGTTGATGCGTGCCAGCGCAGTAGAGGAGGACACATGCATGACATCATTTTTCATACATGAAATCGGAAGGTAAGATGAACTTGTTGATGTATTTATTTTCAGTTTTTCAATAAAATAAATCTCTTAATTTGATATATCAAAACCGGCGCTCTTTTTGAATCACCCTTTATAAAAATTGATAATATTTTTTTCAGAAAAACCTTTAAAACGTTTCTGACTTTGAAACTGGCTGAAATTTAACTACTAAAAAAACAGGCATGTTATAATGACGCGAACAAAGTACAATTCTTGGCGTTGTTATCCCCAAAACCTTTCCAAAAAAAAAATCAAACAAATCATCTTTTATTAGAAACGGTGTAATAAGTATGTCTTTGTATTGTATTCCGCGCCTCTAGTAACCATTTTAGTAGGTTTTATATTTAGTACAATTCAATCCCGCTTATCCGACATTTCGGACTAAGCGTCGTGACCTGCCAGCAGTTACGTAAAAGCTATGTTTTTATCTTCAGTGAATCGACTCAAAATGCCCAGCCAACTCTTCCATTACTTACGCCACTACAAAAGTTCACGGGGTTAAAAATAATTTCATTAAATCTTCAAAGAAATTCAATCAAAATGCTTAATAGATAGATAGATTGCTTATAGATCAGTAAGTCTTAAAATAACCTTCCTTCTTACATTCAGTCGAAGTCATGAAAATTATTACTATCAAATGATTAAGATAACTCAGAAAATAAAAATGAATTTAACAGGTACCTAACTGATCTTGTTCTTACTAAATGGCATCTGAAGCACAGCAACAGACGTAATAGAGATACGTTGTTGGCTTCACATTGCAAAATAGGAAACGGCTAACGCTGGAAAATAAATACAAAAAAAGACTTTTCCTGCCAGTATTTTTTCCCATGCCGGCCGCATTGGCGTAGTTGGTAACGTGCTCGCCTTTCATCATGTGGTCTTGGGTTCGAATCCCATTCAAACACGGCCTATTTTTATACGTTACAAAAATCATTTCATCCTTACCGTCTGCATTAGCAGTAATTGCAGAAGAGTCGGACGTTAAACCAATTAATTGTAGAAAAAAAAATTTCCCATAAGTTGCAACGAAAATTCCATCACTAAGTTTTTAACAGTAAACTTTTCTTGGTACTTATAACAGTACATTTCAAACTGTAAATCTACAACTAGTAAATTAGTTAATAACAGTGGAAATTGACTTCAAGTATAACAATACTCAATAATAAAACTCATTTTGATGGGATATAGATAAATTAATAAAGCTTACTTCATATCTCTGCTCCAACGTCTAAAAAGGTATCTCTGTGGTTTTTGAAGAAATTGTTGTAAATTGGTTTTCGTTTTGAAAAGTTTCTTTTAGAAGCGCCTGAAAACATCGTTAACATAAGGTATTTTTAGTTCATTGTGTAACGTTTCGTTCATGACGTACCAGAGGGCGTTGGCAATAATGCGCAGGCACCTAGATTAGTAACACTGTAATTTGTTAGTAAAAGCAGGTTTAGCTGAACTGGAAATATGACAGCTGAAGTTCTATAATGTATGGAGGAGTAGAAATTCGTATGTTGATACTTTTATTATAAATCTGTAGATGTGAACATCCACTTGGTAAAAGTAATAATTGTTTATGACATCTTTCTAACAAATTCCATTCTATGTGAATTTAGGTCAACTTATTGCATTAACTATGAATCAACTTTGTTGAACGTTTTAATTTAACAATTTAATTAATTAAACGTGTTTGTAAACACTAAGAATGCTGGTTAGCTGAAAAACGTTCACCTTTGTCAAGAGAATCAAAAATTATTTTATCAAAGTCAATTTTTGAAACTCATGTGGACATTTGGAATTCAATTGTGGGGTACATCTAACGAGTCCTGAAAATTCTATGGTATATAAAACACATACCTACGCTGATCTTAAAATCGATACTGTCAAACAATCGATACCAAAACTCAATTCTAAATGTCAGGACTAAACCATCATTTGAATTTCCTGGCTTTTTTTTTTTTTTTTTTTTTTTAACTTTAATAACTTTATTTGCAACTATATACTACGATACAACGAGCAAATTAGATGATTCCTGGCTTTAAATCTGCAATAGACATTACTGATAACGGTACAAGAATGAAATGACACAGTGGATTAGATTTACGTTTTAAATTCTAACGGGTATTGTTATTCTAACGGTATAGTTGTTATTGTGTTAATATTTGTCTCTTTTTATAGGACAACATTAACGCTTTCATCAAAAGATTCAATTATAAGCGCCTTAATTTATTATATTACTAATTGTTCAATTTATTGTAAAAATTAATACTACAACAATTTGTAGTGTTGCTGATTTAGAAATCTAATAATGCCTTTTTTTACTTTAAATCATTAGGATGAGTTTACAATTAGACCGCCTTCAACTTTACCGGTGGGCAAATACTTTAATATAAACTAAAAATAAATAATTAAAAAATTGGGCGCCAGCTCCATCAGCAGAGCATGAGAAAAATAAATAAATTAAAAACTATATATTTCCTTGCTTTAAACTAAATATTTAATGAATACTAAACTTGCATAACTAAATACTAAACTTTTGTTTTAACTTGTACTTAATGAATACTAATACGAAACTACTAAAAAAATTATCCTTAACCTATTCAAAATATAGCCAACCTTTTTTCTGCCGCGACATTAATACAAAAACAAAACTTAACAAATATACGAATGAATTTACCTCCAATTAAATATGTTTGCTTACTTTTTCTTCTTCTCCTCGTTCTCCTAATCACTTCTTCAAATGCTGTTCCTTCTTAACTAACAGTTTAACTTACTCTTAAGTCCCAAGGGAACTGATTTTAATTTCCTGGATCCAAACCAGGAAACCTCTGGTTCACTAGCTTCCCTCTCCCACCAACCGTTTAACCAACCTGGAGGGTCAACGGGAAGGAGAACCAACGCAATGATTGGATATAAGTTGGCAGGTGAAAGAAACGCTCAAAAACACAGAGGGGGAAATACACCACCTAAACAATACTAACCCGTATCAGATGATTGACAATTGGCTAAATTTACAACTTATTGCCTAACTACTACTCTAATGCAACAAATTCTAACAATGGCGGTTTTCCCTTAAATTATTTATTGGGTTTTTACCTTAATAATGGAAGTTACGGTAATAAGAATCACCATAACTTCCATTTTTTGTACAATTGTACTTTTACAATGGTACACAATCATCCTAAAAAATCAATTACTTTTTAAATCATTAATTATTTATTAAGACAAATGACTATTTGTATTATCCCGATAAAGCTCCAGTTTCATTTAGGCCGGATAATTGGGACTCTAATATACCTTAAAATGAATTCTGAATGTAAAAAAAGTGCAGTGTACCAATGGAAAAATATAAACTAATACCTCTGTGTATTAAAATTAAAAATAAATACCTCTTTGATATTTCAGTTTTTATTTTTATATTGTACAATATCCTACTGAAATTCATTCTTTAAGTAAAAATTTACTTATGAGAAAGCGAGGATCTTTAATTAATAGACGCGAATATTAGATGCAGGTCGAATAGGTAGTAGGTCATAACAGATTCACAAAGTACATGGCTCTGTATTTAGTAAATAATGAGGATTATGTAGTCCGTGTAGCCTACATATAAATTGGTAGGGGCGAAATGTAAATCAGTAGGTACTTGTGCTGTATACAGTAAAATAATGAATGTAAAGTACTTTACACATTCGGTTAAACAGGTCGGCTAATGTAGTTGAATTGAACGCTTGTTTCTAATCCTCTGTTATTCTACGGTTAATTAATGTTCTAGGGAAATTATTGTTGTTCGTGTTCTACACAAAGCATTCACTAAAATAATTAGGACTATTTAAAAGTTCGTCGATGCTTAAATGGAAATGGTTTGTACAGGTGGTTTTTGAAAGCAGTTTTCTAATCTATAATCAACCGAAATATTTATTTACAGAAACCATACATACATCAGTTTACAGTGTGACAGATTAATTCCAGGAAAAGTTAACAATAATTGTTAACTTAGAGATAAGGGAGATTAGGGATTAGAGAAATTATTTCTCTAATCCATAATTACGTAAATTAATGTGTTAAAACATTCCTTTTCGTTCAGCAAATAGAAAAGAGGTCGCCCTTAAAAGTCATGAGTTCAGAAAATTCAAGACATTATGGCAGTAAGGCATGTTAGAATCTCATGAAAGGTGACTGGTAGGACAAAAGAGAATGAAGGAAACAGAATAGGATGGGGGAAACAGAGATCCGTAGGACCCCAAAATAAAACAAGTAAAAATAGTAATATTATTAAAATTTATTAAACAGATTGATTCCTAACATTTTTACAGAATAAATTTCATAAGTTCTCATTAATGACTATTACTAATTCTAACAAGAAACACAGAAACACAGATTATATTAGGTTTTTCTTACAACTCTGCCACTTTACAATCTGTTCACATAAAATAGAACTATCAGTAATTTTAATAAATGTTAATTAACATGATTACAATTTCATCTGTTAATGAAATTGATTGGAGTGTAACATCATACGGGAGTGAAACGTGGGTGATAGGGGCTGTAGCAAAGAAGAGGATAGAAGATTTTGAAAAGTGGTGTTATAGGGAAATGTTAAAGATTAGGTGGGTGGACAAAATAAGTAATTTAGAGGTTCTTAGGCGAGTGGATGAAAACAGAAGTATATGGAAGCTTCTTACCAGAATAAGGGATAGGCTAGTGGGGCATATCTTAAGACATCCAGGTATTAGGCTATCAATAATGGAAGGTAATATTGAGGGAGTAAATTGTAGCGGGAGGTAAAGATTAGAATATGTAAACCCAATTACAAAAGATGTAGGGTGTTACAGGTATGTAGATATGAAACAACTTGCGCAAGATAGAACAGCTTGGAGAACTGCATCAAACCAGTCGAGAGACTGATGACAAAACCAAAAATGAAATTAAAATTAGTAATAATTAATATTTGAGAAATACAATGATAATTTTTAAAGGAAGAAAGTAGCATATCAGTTAGAAAAAAAATTATTATAACTGTAACAATGTTCATTAAAATCTATAAATTAAATCGAAAACACTATGTCTTTTCAGTCTTGAAATACCGGTGTCAATGTTGTTTAGCAGATTCAGAGCCAGGAAGTTTGGATGATGGTTTCTTCATAGTATTTACGGCTGAATTTTTATATAGTTTGTTTCACAGTGTCTGTATTAATATCGGCATTGATTTTATAATAGGTGTTTTTGATGAACCACGGAATTTTCAGGGCCCGCCGCAAAAATTTTGACTGAAAACGTTCGATTATGTATATGTTCGAAGTACTGGATGTACTACCCCACAATTGAAGCCCATATGTCCACAAGGGTTTTAAAAGGGATTTATACAAAATAATTTTTGAATTGTTTGACAAAAATGAGTATTTACCAATTAACCAGTGTTGCTTACGAACTGTCAGCTCAAGGCGTATTTTTTTGTTTTCATGTGAGGCGACGATGTAAATCAGTACGTATTTTACTGTTGTGTTGTGTGGAAGTGCAATGTTGTTTAACGTTACTGGTGGGCAGTAATTTTTCAATAGTGTAAATGTGATATGTGCTGATTTGTTTTCGTTAACTTTCGTTTTCAACTTTGTTAACCATTTCTAAAAAAAATGTAAGGAATTCTTGTAAGAATTGTGGCGTAATTATTGGGTATTCATGGATAGCGAGAACGGTCGTGTCGTCGGCAAAGGTCACTATGGTCGAGATTGGAGTTGTAGAAAAGTCATATGTGAACAACAGATATAAAAATTGGACTGAGAACTCCATAGTACAAAATGGACTGATTATGTTAGGTAACAGAAAAGTTTAGATTTTTCTTGTAGTCCATTTGTTTGAGGTGATAATTATAAAATGTACGATAAGATGTAAGAAAAGCTTTGTTTAATATAGAATAATAAAAATATTATCATGAAACGCCAGAAAATATCTCCACTTTTCCGTCTCTCTTGCTTGCTGTATCCAATTGAATCCCACCACTCTCTAGACGTACACGTTCCCTTGTTCCTGTCCGTAATCACTATTTTTTTAAAAACATTATGCCCTCGACTGTCCGTGTGTCTTTCATTATGATTATGATCATAATTTGAGAATACTTTCAAATCTTTTCAAATTTGAGAAGTCAGTACTTAGACTTTGTAAGAGCCTTGTGCATTCTGCCCTCGAATATTGTTCGACGGTATGGAACTATAGAAGAGACGTCACAGAAAAGGAACTGGTGAGGGTGCAAAAAAGACTAATTCATAAGTTGGAATGTAGATCTGGGAGAAAATTTGATGGCTATGAGGATGTCCTCTCATTCTACGGGCTTCAGAGTCTGTACACGCGGCGTAGAGTGATGGTAGTTCTATACATTTACAACATTCTGCATTCACGAGTTGATGTTCTGGATATCTCGAAGATTTTTCTGAGGGTGCCTTGCACAGCTTTAAGAAGTGTCAGGTTGTTTGCTGGAGCCACAAGAAGTAAAATAGCTCCAATCAATAGATGTATAGCTACAGCCAATGAAATAAATGGAGAGGTAGATCTGTTTCACAGAGATGGTAAAATTAAAGAAAAACTATACAGGATACTGTGAAAGAAGACTGTGAAATACTGCGTGATCTTTATGTTGTTTTATGTATTTTTATGTAAATCAAGTCTATGTGGTGTATGTTGGGCTAGGGGGCTGACTGTTTTCTAGTGAAGAAAGAATGACTATGTTAAGTTATAATGGTGCAGCAGATATATACTGAGGCGATATTCTATTGCTGTTCTACTGTACCACCTCGCATCCTTGTGACCAGCCATAGTAGTGGGTGGAGACGGCGGGGTGTAGGGGAGTTTGGGGGCCCCGAAAAAATAAAAATAAAAAATAATAAAATAAATGATCATATTATTTCTATTATAGGTTTCTTAATGATTATGGCCCCCCTTTCTATTTTTGTTGATCTTGCACGATGTACATCGTACAAAGTTTACATTGGATTTATAATTTTTTACAATGTTTTTCTGTTAAAAATTTACTTTCCAAACTTTTAGATTCTAAAATAATCTAGATTTTGTCTCCATAAATGATTTATTAAAATTATTTTTCAAATATTTAGTAAATTATAAAAGTGATAGATATTATAATAAAAAAGGATCAGACTATTAGGCCTGATTCTATTGATAGGCCTATTAATAGAATCTTATTACCGTAAAATAGTATAATTTTTTTCATATGAATAATAAGTTATAGCTACTAACACAAAGTTCTTATAATTTTATAAATTACTGGTTTAAAAAGAACAAAACTTCTTATGTTAAATGGCAGTTTTTGTTTTGAGTTACGTTTTAGAATTCTTCGTTCGATATGTAGAAGTGAGTTACTCTAATTCTGTGCACAAATGTGGAAATCTGCAGAGATTCAGACCTCACAGTGATTAAACTAAATTTACGGTAGATGAATTGTTAGAGAGAGAAAGACAACTAAATTTAATTAATATTGCTTCGGTTAAGGTGGTGAAGTAACGCACATACATAGTCCTCCCTGCTACTCAACCGACATAAAAAAGAGTGAGTAAAAGCGTTGCGTCACTAGTTTAATTGTACACAAAATCCACTGCGGTGCAAAATTATATCGGAAGTAGCATTATTGTGTTTAACTTATTCTAATCGCAACAAGTTAGTGTACTCTAATAGTTTGCACCTGTACAATGTATAACAAAGTGAATGACGTAGTAATGGCTAGGCAGGGCCTTATGTATGTATGTGATGCGTTGTTCTCAACTACCTCGTAATTGTATGTGAGGCTAACCTTACGGTTGACCTACTTTGATTACGAGGTAGGCCTAGCCCTAAGCCTAATATAAGCGGCTGTGGAAAATAGTGGTCAAGGCAGTGAGTGGCTTCTTTCTGCCCGTACTGCAAACGAATATCATCACTGTCCCCCTACCTCCTACCACAGCACATAACAACCCCTTTATAGTACAACAATCCTCCCCTCTTGCCCTTTCCATAGAACAACACAATACAATGTCCTTCTCAGCCAACAACCATTACGATGTCTATCAAGCCGAGCAACTTCAGCTAAATAACTTCCCTGAAGAATAGAGATGTAGAAGTTCATTTTTTATTATTCTTCGCTCTTACAGAAAAGTTGTTTCGTGATGAAAAATATTTGCACATTTATTATCGTTCATAATGTTACTAATTAATATGAAAGCATTGTGACTGTGCTTCAGTGAAAGATAATCTAAAACCTTACTTAATTTTAATTGAAATTAATTCACTCGTAAATGTTCAAAAAATTTTCATATTCATGTAAATAATATTACAAGTATATATTATACCAGTAATCAAGACCTGATCACTCAAGCAGCGAGGAACGGTCGCCTCCGTGGCGTACTGGTTAGAGTGCTACACTACTAAGCAGAGGTCTCGGGTTTGATTCCCGGCTAGGGTCTGGAAATTGTTGTTGTTTAGGTCAACAACCAAAAGGCTGGTTTGAACCTCTAGAGGTTTTACTAAGTAAAACGAGAAGTGAGGTGGTTTACTATTGCCTTCCTCACCGAATTAAAAGAGTATGCTTATCAGCGTGCCAGGCCTTCCGACAAGCACCCACTTTCCACCCTGCAAATGACACCTTCACTTCATTCACCACAGGGTCTGGCTGTATAGTGAAATTCATTACTCTCAAAGGAGGTAACTCTGAGTAGTATCTTTTACACCTCTACCTCTTCTGTTCTTAAATAGTTCAGTCAAATAATTAGCTGACTACGTGATAAGAAACAGAACTATTTTTTATAGCCCTGGAACCAACAGATCAAGTGCAATTAATTTAACACTCCACCTGCCCGTTACGGGCAAGCCTAGAAATTATTACAAGTCAAAACCCACGTTCCAAGTTCTGTAACCCACCGTAGTCGCTAATAACCAAGCTGCTGATGTGGAATTAAATAAACAAAAAAAAGCAAACGCTGAATTGTACATTAGTTCGACACACATACCGTATACTTATATGGTTTTTATTTTTATTAACAGAATTTATCTTCAATCTGCTTATTAAAGAACAATGAATAATTTTATTAAAAAGAAAATTTTATATGAAACATAACTCTTAATGAAACTACCTTTACAAAATATAAACAATTAAAGCTCAAATAATATTATGAACCTAAATCTTAAAAAACAAAAGTATGATTTTTAGAATGATCGAATAAGTATGTTCGATGCCTCAGTTTTAGCCTTTGTACCACAATTATTGTCCAGTAAATTTGTAGCCAAATAATATTATCGTGTGATTCAAGCAGTTTTTTATACGCTAAATTTAATTTCCGAATTTTTTCTTTTAGTGTCGAAATAACGAGATTGTTCTGAATGTGATAATATTTTCATGTACAAGGGCGCAGCTGTTAGAGTTCCGAGGACTTGCCGCTGAAAAAGTTGAATATTTTGAAATTTTGAGTTACTGGATGTGCCCCATAACTGAATACCGTAGGACCTGACCAGTTTAAAAACGGTTTTATAAATTAAACATTTATGTTTTAATATGATTTTGGTCCGAGTAGCCAATAGAATTTTTTAAATTTTAGGTCTAGCTGTTTCCGTTCTTGCTAAATGTTTGTTCTCCAATGTAGCCGTCTCTCTAAGTGTAATACAATATATTTAGTTCTGTCTGTGTGCGAGATTTGTGCGTAGTTGAAATTTATGTGTGGACAATTTTGATAACGAAGTGTTAGTGTAATAAGTCAGCTTTTTCATTTGTCTTCGGCCATTTCTTCGATGCCAGCTTGTACGAGATAAGATTTAGGTGGTGTTGAAGTTTTGCTGTTGCCCTGGGAAGGTGTTCGTGTACTGAAAGAATGGCTGTGTCATGAACAAAGGTGGTTAGTGTTACATCTTGTGTTTGCCGTACGACTGATTTATATAAAAATGGGAATTACGAGCGCTAACACGCTACCCTGACAAACTTCAACTTGAATTTGGTTCAATAACGACTGTTCAGAACGATTTTTTTAGAAACTGTGTGATATGAAAAAAATAATTTTAAAATTTGGAAAACAAAGTGAGATCATATTTTTTAAATTTTGTAGTAAATTCCCGAATGCCAAACTTTATCAGCGGCTTCTGAAATGTCAAGGAAAGCTTCTGAGCACATTTTCCGTTCCTTAACGGTTTTGTTGGTTGACAACTCGATGAACCTGTTCCAGAGTTGCATGCCCATGCCTGAATATGAGCTGATGAGAAGAGATTTTTTTTAAATTTATTTATTTAACGTCGCATCAACTGCAGGTTTATTAGCGACGACGTTGGGGTGTGACTGTGCGTAATGAAGATGAAATGAATTTTTGTAACGTATGAAAATATGCCGTGCCTGAGTGGTATTCGAACCGAGGACCGCATAATGAGAGACGAGCACGTTACCAACTATGCCAATGCGGCCGGCCGGATGAGAAGAGATTAATTTGTTCAAAAAAAGTCTAAGTCGTTTCAATAAAACTTTTTCCAATAATTTTGAGAAAATTGATAGGAGATATAGGTCGGTATGATTTTATATCATGAAATGGAAAATAATTTATCCGTACGGTACAATTAAACAATATTGTCTCTTAGATTTATTTGAGAACGCTTTCAGTATTTGTCGAAGTGAGATCAAACCCGGGTGATTTGTTGTTTTTAATTCTTTTTCAAAACAATTTCCTGGGTGTAATCTTTTACAACAAAAATTACGCTACTGTTTATAATAAAATAGGGTTTGCGATTACGTCGTAGTAATCTTTCAAATGGTAAAAAATAAAATTAATCAAAATTCTATTAAAAGAACCAATTGTTTTCCGATTTAGATACGTGCAATTACAATTATTCCCTCTGAATATCATATTTAATGTAGATAAATATTAAAACATTTGCCTCAATCTGTCTTTGTTGATTCATACACGACACAACTTTTAATCATCCATCACTGGAACAGTGAACTTGGATATATATTTTTCAGTTCTAAAAAAAAAAATTATTAATCGAATTTATTTAGTAGCGTATTTTATTAAAGTAATCATTCAATAAATTCAAAAAATATCTATGTAAAACAATACCGAGGAAAAACCGCAGTATGGATATTTAAAAAACGAACAATTTTATCAATAACTGTACAAGAAACTAGAAAAATTTAATTTAAGTTACAAAAGAAGATGAAAAAATTACCTCTTTGATATAATAGGACACAGTAGCACATTAGTCAGCAAAGTGGCCCCATAACCGAGTGAAATTTTTGGCTAAAATCTAGAAAAGTTACTTGCCGAATGTAATCGGTGATGACCAAATCAATCGACATGACTTTAAAAAAACAAAACTTAATATGAGAAAGCTAACTACAAAGTGTACCTATTTAAATAATTGTTAATCAAATTAAATCAATTTCACTGCCAAGCGATAAAAGCTTTCACTGCTGACCAGCTGAAATAAAGTATGGCCGGGAATGTACTATCATCTTCAAAGAATATCTCCACATAGGACTGGCCAAAGTTTACAGACCAATTGGAAGGCGTTATACGGGGCAATCAGAGACACTATATGGATGCCAGAACAAGTCCTGGAGCCTAAAATTTGAGCGGTAGAAAAAGAAATTACATAAAAACATATAGGCCTATATTTCAGCATATTCATTTTAATGATCTCAGTAATTTCATTGGTATTTATGTAGTACTTATTTGTATTACTTGTAAGCATTAGTATTTATGTAGTCACTGACACATAGATGTAGGGATAATACTAACACAGTAACACAGTACCGTAGTAGTTAAAGTAGAAGAAATATAAACACAGAAGCACTAGATTGATCTACCCTTGAACTTGCGAAACCATAGTTGGGTAGATTGATTTTCCCCACGAAGTTAATAAAACTAAATTTAGATTTTAAGTAGTAAATTAAGAGAAGTAAATTTAAATATGTAAAATATGAAATTTTTTAAAGTAATAGTAAAATTAATAAACATGATACGAGTACATTAGAAGAAGACATTCTGAGTAATTAATTCGAAACCCGAGAAATCAACTGGTTTATTGAAAAATAAAAACAGAGCAGTTACCTGTAATTAGCTCCATCTTCTGGAGGTAAAAATCTCGGATTAAAATTCTGTTGGAATGTAGTATATCGTGAGAAATACGATGTACAACAATTGTACTAGAGTCAGGTGGTTCCTGAAGTTAAAGCCTGAGGTAGGTGAATAATAATGTAATTCAGGGCAACAATAGAACGTCATAAGTAGTTATGAAGTTCCTAACAAGAACAAAAAGAAAAGGAAAATGCTCTTAGGAATACAATAGATGGTCATTACCACATTTCCTCACCAAGGAAGCACTTTTGGCTTTTCAACACATTCTTAGATTTGAATTCATCTACGAATTTAGTATTAATAATAAAAATTATACAAATTAAAGTATTTAGATATTCATTGTACAATTTTATTATTTATGAATACGAAAGAAATTTAAATTACATAATAGGTAAGTTTAAAAATATTATAGTCAAAGTACACACAGAATTATAATTCCCCACGCTTGTAAATTTTAAGTTTCTGACAATTTTGGTTCAAGTTTTTCTACCAGGTCACTTGAAGGATTAATTTTTTTTAACTATCTAATAAGAATTAAAATGTGAAGAATTAAGTCACATAACTCATTAAAAAAACATAATGTCAAGGAATACCACTGCGTATTTCTTACTGTGATTTTTCTAATTATTTAATTATTATTAATTCACCTGTACAACCAACTTACAATTAGTAAATATGATGAAAAATTAAAAAAAAAACAATATCATTTGCTTAACAACTCAGAATAACACCATTCATCAGGAGGACTTCTATTTTTAGAACAGGTAGAATTTATAAAATTAATTTAATTCACTATAGTTTTCAACAGATTTATTTATTTAATATTCAGGGTTGGCTCTGAAATTTTTCTGTATGAGTCAACGTTAATTCAAACCATGTTTTTGGTCCAACTTTTAAGAAGCCTCCTTTGTGAGTTGCTCGGTAAAATCGGTGCATCTAGATTACGTATAAGTGGGTAACCATTAATACGAAGCTTATTCTTAACACGATGATACAGCTTCAGAAATAGATTATTTTGTAAATACAATCATAAATGTAAAAAGAATGTAAATACATTCTGCAAAGAAATACAATGAATGATAAAATCTCTTTGTAAAGGTTTATATGACTCGTAAAAGGGTGCTTCAGTAACTGCCCTGAGTACTTTGGACTAAAATCTTTGTATTTTGGTTATGACAGACGGTTAGGCGAAACCATAAGTTTGGCTTCGTTACTTCAGTTTTTTGAATGGTTTTCAATAATGTTTTATACGTGGTTAATTTTAAAAGAAATAGTAATTTAGAACGTCGAGAAAGTAGAGAGAAGAGTTGTTTATAACGTTGGTCTGAAGTTTTGCGTTATGTAGCTACATGTGAAGCCAAAATTTAGTCGTCGTCATATGTAACTCGAGGTACCTAACACAATTGGTCAAGTAGCTACTCGTATTATAAAGAAATAAAGAGCGGCAAGTTTGGCGACGTAGTATGTAGGCTACATCACTAAGTGGATTTCTTAGAGTTAATTTCTATTCGCTATTTTTTAAACCAAACCTTGTTAAGTTCGTGTTGCAGTTTTAAAGTAACAAACGCGGGATCATCTGAAGAGGTAACAATGCAAATTTTGTACATCATTAATAACAAATCTTTATTATTACTTATCATCATATTTTTTAACAGTCTACGTATTGGTAAAATTCCTTAATAATACAATTCAGTAGTATTCCCCAGCTATACCTTAAATATTTCACATTATTTATCTTATTCATTTATTGTTAGTAGCCTATTGTAACATTATGTATAAATTAAGGTTCATGAAAAAAAGGAATTCCTTGTTAATTTATTTTAAAAACTCTGGTGATTTAAAAACAATAACACGATTTTCTTTTGCCAGTTTAAATAATAAATCAAATAACCTATGTTTAATCTTAGTAAACAATGTAAAATTAAAATGGACCCTAATTTTAATCTCGAGTGAATGATGCAAAATGAAAATCAACCTTTGTTCAACTTAAAAATCTTGCAAATCACTAATTCATTCTAAATACTAGGCTCTGTAGAAGAAAATACTTGTGATAAAAGTTGGAGACGATTTTATTTCCTGTAAATTTGATTGTATGGTTACACTTTTATTATAAAACGCATAGGCCTACTAAGGCTGGAAATAAATCCCATTTCTTACCGATATTGATGAGCAAACTACAGAATATCTCTAATTGACGCTAAACTAAGCGTTGTTCAAAACAATGTTTGAAATAAAAGCAGTAGGTTTTTAAATGTTCTACAACTTTGATTGTAAGCCTATACACTTTTGCTCTAGAATGCATATTAAGGCCACAATTTTTTCCTACGAGAGCATCCCCCTCCCCAAAAAATTTCAACAGATGCTTACCTATCTTGTACTTTAGATCATAAACAAATTAGTAAATAAGGCGATTTTTAAAAAAATCGAAGGAGCCGTTTTTGAGGAAATCGCACTAATAAACTTTTGCTTGACCGATTTTAATGAAAATGTTCTTGTCCGGATCCTGCAATGGTATCTAACTTAAGTTTCAAGTTTCAACTTCCTACGCAATTCCGTTCTTAAGGTATTTTGTTCACACACAGACCAATTGCTAAAAACATGTTTTTTTGGGTTCAGGGGGCCTAAAAACGTATATAATATCCGGTGAATACTCGATTTCAAAAAATCGACGTAAACAAAATACTTCCTTTCCCTCTATATTGTGCAGGGCAAAAGAAAGTAAAAATTATATTCCAAAAAAGCTTGAGTGGGTTATGAATTGTTTATTTTATTTAATCCCAGACTTGATTGACTTTACTTCAGCTAATCTGTTAAATAGATAATGTATTTTTTAATAATATTTCTAATAAAATTGCGCAGAAGGATAATTTGAAATGTTGAGTTACTTGAAATGTTATTCTTTATTTATTTATTTATTTATTGAGATGACTTCGTGTAAAAGTAAACGTAGGCGAGGGATTTCGTTCTCGCCTACGATTATTATGTCTATTTTGTAGTAGCCTACAGTGGATTGATGATGCAATTCCTTCCAAAATCCCTCCCACGCTTGTTTTGAAACCATGACCTGCTTTGCTACTGTAGTCAACTCAGTCCGAGGGTTGAATGAATGTATACTTATGCTATGACGGATTGTTATACAGTACATTCTGACAGATGATTGTTTGTATTCAGCCGATCCACCATTACATCGGTTGATACAGATAGTATTTGTTGTATTTACGTTAACGTCAACAATAGATGAACAGTTTGAACTAGGATACACTGTTTATTACACTAAATCGTCAAATATTCCTTTAGTATTATTAGTGGTCAACAAAAGTTTATTCAGTTGCATGTAGTTTTAATTTTAATTATAACTTATTTTTGCCCATAACGGGCAAGTGGAGTGTTATATCAATTGCACTTGATATGTTGGTTTCAAGGCTAAAAAAAGTAGTTCTGTTTCTTATCATATAGTCAGCCAATTATATGACTGAACTATTTAAGAACAGAAAAGGTAGAGGTGTAAAAGACACTAGTCAGAGGTATCTCCTCTGAGAGTAATGAATTTCACTATACAACCAGACCCTGTGGTGAATGAAGTGAAGGTTTCATTTGCAGGGTGGAAAGTGGGTGCTTGTCAGAGGTCCTGGCATGCTAATAAGCATAATTTTCCACTCAGTGAGGAAGGCAATTGTAAACCATCTCACTCGTCGTTTTTACTTAGTAAACCTCTAAAAGTTCAAACTAACCTTTTGGCTGTTGACCTAATCAACAACAACAACAATTTATTTATTGTTATAATAAAAAACTTTGACAGGAATCCTCCCAGTTGTAACAGTGCAGCTAAACGATTTATACATCGATAAAATATTATTTTATTTGGTTTTGACATTTTAATTGAAATAAGTTATTTTAGTAATTAAATAATATGTTTTGAAAATAAGTATGAATATATTATACGAGTAATAAGTATATGAAAATAAGTCCTAAAGTTAAACAGTTTAAAAATATTTACTGAATGTTTATCATTGTTAAAAAAATGTTTATTTGTAAAGAACAAGAAAAGAAGCGATTACTATGTTGTATTAGCTTGAAAAGCTGTTCATTTTCTAGTCAGAAGGCCGTAAAACGTTACTTTTATTATTGATTAATTAATCACAAATAATAAGTAATACATATCTGGATTCAATTATATTCCTTTATAATACAGATAAGTGTCATCATTCATTTATTAAAATCATAATTCATATATTTATAAGATACTATAGTCTACTATTTCAGATTAAAATATTGTAACCTAGACACCATTTAAGTAATGTGTTACACAGTTAAAGTGAGACCAAACTCAACCAAAAAGAACCCTTAACCTTTTGAAGGGATAGTTCAAAGAATCTCTTCAATATTTCCGATTTATTAGCTCGGCTGAAAAATTCCCCAAAATGTTTTTTTCAACCCTAGAGCCGGCGATGTTACATAAATAAATGCAAAAAAAGTATTGTTTTCATGTCGATTTTTCGATATCGAGTTTTCACCGGATATACACGTTTTCAGACCCTCTGACTCCAAAAAAAACATGTTTTTTGTAAGGCTGTGTGCGAAAAAGATATCTCAAGAACGAAACATCGAAAAAAGTTGAAACTTAGTTTTTCTTTTCATGAAAATCTGTAAAAAATGGATTTTTTAAGATTTCATCCTTAGTATGTATTTTAATACATACGTGTATAAATAAGATTTATAGAAAATTAAAAGATCTACAACTTTGAAGCGTTTGAAGCGTTTTTCTCTACAGAGCCTAGTTTAGCGTGAAAGAGTGATTTTCCGTATTATTAAGCCAACTAAGGTTGATTTTCATTTTGCATCATTCACTCATGATTAAAATAAGGTTATGTTTTTAAGGTATGTTTTTTTTGTTATTTTTAACGTATTATTACTAATGTTAGGTTATATTGGTCATTATTATATTGGCAAGAGAAAGTTGTGTGAGTGTTCACACCAGATTTTTATTTTCTGAATTAATCGAAGAATTTGGAAAATATTACTATGGTTGGTGGGAAATGTTGTATTTTAAAAGAAGTTGATTGGAATCAGTTCAGTGGGAACTGTGACCGAACTTTATCTAAAAAGCCTTAAGCTTTTTAAATCTATTAGAATATAATAGTACTGTTTAAGACCATCTGACGGAGTTGAAATTTGGTTAAGAAGTGAAGGGTAATAGTTAAACTAACAAATCTGTTCAAGTTATATTTTGATTCAAATGTCAAACATGTTTCTCCCTTCGTCTAAATAACGCAAATATTACACAAGACGATAAAATAAAGTACCTAAAACGACTAACATACAGCACTTGCATAAAACTCAAAAGCCTGGAATTGAATCGTCTTTAAAAATGTTATAATTTATCCTTCGTTATCGCAAAATTCTAAATTCTATTAAAACATAAAAATAGTTTTATAAAAAATAAATTGAAACCTCTTTGGGTGAACGCACGGTTACTTTATATTAAAGTAATCGTGGGTGTACGGAACCAACTCTTGGGTGATGCTACCAAAAGTAACACAGAAATTCAAACTTAACTATCTTATGAACAATTACACATGGCCCTTTAGAATTAAAAATTTAACACTTCACAATCATCAAGACGCGCTTTTTGTGAAATAAAGTACCGGCTCAATTGGCATATTTAACATTTTATAGCTGACTTAACCTCCACAAATTTTTTAGTACAACAGCTACAAAAAATAAACATACCATAAACAAGGAGACTAAATAAGATGGAGTCGTAATCTACTAAATTAGAAATGTAAAAAGTAAAACCAGCCTTAACGGAAGTGTGAATTTCAATGGATTTTTATTTCGTCAAAAATGATCACACTACTTTTGTTTGTTCCTTATTTTATTCGTACATAGTGCAAAATCCTAATAATACAAAATTAAATTAGGGAAAAACATAGAAGCTTCATCGATAGGTAGTCTGCTTCCTCATGCCATTCATATTGCAAAACAGTCCGACGTAAAACAAAAAAATAGCCATTCATGTTAACATTTGTATCATCGTCAGCATCAGCTAATTTGTTTTATAAAACAATGTACAGGGACAAATATATAAAAAGGCAGTGCATTTTAGGGGACTAGTTTTCATATTTGTTTTTGTAATCCCTAATTTGTGTACGTTGCAATCTGTTCAATTCAGAACAATAAGCAACCCCATGACCCAATGAGATGAGGATGACGTGTAAATGAGATGTAGTCTTGTACAGACTCAGGTCGACCATTCCTGAGAGAGTATGGTTAATTGAACCCCAACCATCAAAGTACACCGGTAACCACTGTCTAGCATTCAAATCCGTATAAAAGTAACCTTTACTAGGTTTTGAACCAGGAACCTTCGTCTCCGAAAATCAACTGTTAACAGCTGATTTTGGCGACGACTTTACCTCTAGACCAACCCGGTTAATTTTCATATTTTGAAATGCATAAAATACCAACCAATTGTATTTCAAAGTAACGTACATCAAATTTGTAATTAATATGTACTAAAAATAGTGGTTTATATTTTGTGTTTAATTCTTCAACCAGATTTCTTCAAGTAATATTTGAGTTAATTATCCGATTAGTTATAAAATAGTCGATTGATATTAAGAGAAAAAAATTAAGAATAATAAACTGTTTGAAGATTGGCGACAGCAAAACTAGCTCAAAAAATTACTGTTAGTTTTTCTACATTTTCATTTAGCCTTGAGTAGATACCATTACTTGTCATTACTTATTAAAGCTAATAGTCAACTAAAAGTAATATTCTGCAGAATAAAATACATTTTTATTTTATTCCTTAAGTTTATTTTATTCCAATTCTACTACATCGTTTATGAATGAATATTTTTCCATGATTATTATTTTCTTTTTCCTTTAATTTAAAATATTAAAAAAAGTAAATCCGGTTGAGTTTCAGTATTTTCAACATCTTTCTGGCTTATTAAGAAGGTAAATTGATAGTTTATTTCTTTATCTTGCTGCTAAGAAATATATTGGCAATTTAAAACCTTATTAACTGTTCATCCGTTTGATTACAGAAATCAGATTTCTAACGATTTATATCCTGCTATATTTTTTCAGCGTAAAGGTTAAAAGATTATTTTTATAATTTTTCTTTATTGTAGTTTAAAATAGAAAAATTGATTTCTGTATTCTTTAATAAATAACATACAATATTATAACATATAATTAGAATTTTTTTACACATACAAAAATTATTTTGGTAGTCACGTCAAATTGACGAATACAGAAATTCAATAATATTTACAAATAAAGTAACAAAAATTTTAGTCGATTTTTTAAAAGTTAATAGAAAACTGAAAATTGATACTGTCAGTAACAATAGAATTCATTTCAACGACTTCATTGCCAGGAAATTATCCCTGCTATCGTTTTGCTCTCTTCTACTCCCTCATTACTGTCCATCAAGTTACCTGCCGCCTAACATTCAGCCTACAGATTTTTCTTTTTGAAAAGTAATAATCAATACCAAAATAAAATGAATCAAATTAAATAATTCATATTTAAGTTAAAAATATAAAAGTCGCTATTTCTGTTAACTTCAAGAAAATTGAAAGACGTTTTCATTACTAACTTTCCTCTTGACCTAAAATAAGTTAATAATAAACTGAATAGACAAACTTTACAAAGTTGAATAAAACCATTGATGGACAATATCTGATTCTTTCTCATTCGAATAATTTACTTAGATTTTTATACACTTTACGGATCTTCGAATATATAATTACTGAAACTCTCATTTCCTGCGGTTTCAAAATTTATAGAGAAACAAAATTCATTTTTTACGCACATTGAATTGACTATTATTATTAATTTATTAAATATTGTAGCATGAATCCACTGTTTAATGTCTTCTTCTTCTTCTTCTTCTTCTCCTTTTCACGGGTTAGGAATTTCTACCTGTTCCGGCATCCATCTTTTCTTTGGCTTGCCAATATTTCTACTTCCTCCCAGTAGTTCGTATCTTTTCGCTACACTAGGCAAGCGGCTTTCTGGCATTCAATTTAAATAATTGACCCATTGGGCACGATACCATTTTATTTTCTTCTGGAATGGAAAAATTCCCAATTCTTGCCTTAAAACTTCATTTCTCTTTTTGTTTATTATTTTTTTTTATTACTTGTACGGCCACAGGGGACCACTGTAAGTTCATTTATTGTTCCTTTTCACCCTTAACCTCGCGTGGTAGTCCTTCATTCGGTCAGATCTACTCTTCCTCTCCGCTTCGGATATTACCATTTTTTTCCTGTTGGTTTCCGTTCTCTTGAATTTTATCTTTCCGTCTCTCAGTAGGTTGTAATTTCCAGACTTCTCCTCCAAATACTTTCTCTCTATATTCAGCTCCCTCATGTCGTCCACAACCATTCTGAGCCACTTGGGTTGGGTTTTCCTCTTCCAGTAAAATTCTGTTAGCTTTTTTAATAGTCTTGTCTCGGGCATTCTTAGGATGTGCCCCAGGAAAGATATCCTCCTCCTTCTCATGACGTCCGTCAGTGGGTCTATCCTCTGGTACACTTCTGCATTGGAGATGTTCTGGTATTTACCCTCTTGGATGTTCCATTTCCCTATACAGTTCCTAACAATCTTCCTCTCAGTTGTCTCCATTCTTCCTCCTCCATACTTGACTGTCGGATCCCATAATGTTTCACACCCATATAATATCTCTGGTAACACTACTGTCCTGTAATGCCTGATTTTTGTTTATCTTATTATAAATAAAATTATTAAAAAAACACTAGAAACGGTCAAAGAATAAGTAAGAACTTACCGATTGAGAAGTATTTTTCCGGCTTTACTACATTATCAGCTTGTTACAATTCAAATATACACATATATTTTTCAGAGATATTGGTTAATATCTGTAAAAAGAAATATGTCTTATATACTATTTTGTATGTAGATGTTCAGATGTTTGTATTCAGGCTGTATTCAGATCATTGTTTTAATTACGAGAGAAGGTTTCCTTTGCATGTAATGAAAATTACAGGAACTAATGAATTGATTATGTATAACCTAAATATACACATATACCCATAACGGCCGGTTGAGTGTTAAATTAATTCCACTCGATCTGTTGGTTCTAGGGCTACAAAAACTAGTTCTGTTTCTTATCAAATAGTCAGCCAATTATATGGCTGAACTATTTAAGAACAGAAGAGGTAGACGTGTAAAAGACACTAGTCAGAGTTAGATCCTCTAAGAGTAATGAATTTCATCAGTATACAGCCAGACCCTGTAATGAATGAAGTGAAGGTGTCATTTGTAGGGTGGAAAGTGGGTGCTTTTCAGAGAGCCTGACATGGTAATAAGCATATTCTTTCAACTAAGTGAGAAAGGCAATAGTAAACCACCTCACCCCCTCGTTGTTACTTAGTAAAACCTCTGAAGGTTCAAACCAGCCTTTCGGCTGATGACTGAAACAACAACCTACAAAACATAACCATTTAGTGCATTGGCACTAAATCTTCTTGTATTCTTCTTGTATTGACAAGAAGAATATTATTTTATCGAAACTATAATATTATATGATATAAGTTAGCCTGAATACTGCTGATGTTATATTTTACTTCTGTTCTAAATAAATGGAGTTGTTTTATTGAAATTGTTGGTAGCGTTGATTTATATAGAAATATTTTTTTTCGAATGGAAGATGTGATTAAGAATGTGCCAGGAAAGAGTTTATATATATAATAATTTTGAAATTTTTTATTTATATAATTATGTAATATTTAATTGTAAACATTGTATAAATTTTTATCTCATGTTTAAGATAGTTTGACTGTTGAGTAAGTAAAAGACTGGTCCCTCAAGTTGATTATTATTGTGTTATTGTTATTATGTCATCAAATTGTAAAGAGATAAAACTAGTTAAGCTTTACAAAAAAAAGGTGCTTCAGAAAAATACTTATTTGTAAATTTTGGTGAATAAAAGATATAACGTGAACTCTTTTACTCTGTAAAACTGTACGAGTGAGAGAGAGGGGGAGAGAGTAATATTTTAATACCTACATTTTCATTTTCAGAGCTCCCTGTCACTTATTAATCTGCGTTACGTTTTGTCTTATACGGATTAGTAATAGCTTTGCGTGAATAAATATCAGTATTTCGTATTCAAAATCAGTCTTTATAATGTCATTTTTAGTTACTATATCATTACTATGTCACAAAAAAATATACAATTTCAGTATCTGATATTTTATGATTTAAGAATAACGGTGTTCTTAACAATGGAATTATTTGAAAGACTGAGTATTCAGTTGTCAGGCCGATTACTCTCAACAAAATGTTGTTCTTTGTTCTCTATTGTTCATTCAATAATGTACACAGGCTACTACAAAAAGAAGCTTTTTATTCGCTTCAAAAAATAATTTCATATAATTTTCAACACCATATTCGTTTGAGACTATTTCCTTCATTTCAGCTAAAGAACTTACTTTCTTTTAAATCTAATG
This sequence comes from Catonia carolina, assembly GCA_035578175.1. Classification (NCBI taxonomy): domain Eukaryota; kingdom Metazoa; phylum Arthropoda; class Insecta; order Hemiptera; family Achilidae; genus Catonia; species Catonia carolina. The sequence continues at coordinate 326,505,835 of JAQMRL010000001.1, read as the reverse complement.
CAGACATAAGATTATGTAATAAAAACTTATTACTAGTCGAGAGAATAAGTATCAATAAAAGTAAATATTATTTGATAATTTGGGTCTTATCTGTTAGACGCCCCGCACTCTGTTAGTGCGCCTACAAATATTGAAAATGCAACATACGAAACATTACACCATTGCGGATTGCAGGGTGTACAGGGGGTATGTATATACTTCACTTGTATTGATGGTACATAACTCGTCTGTAACTGATAAAGTCGCACTTAAGCAGGAGGCCAGAAGGCCGATGAAGTTTTACTTAAAATAATATCACTTAACTATTTTGACCCTAATATTGATATTAAATATACATAAAATGTAATACCAGCTGAATCATCGTAATTAGTTTATTGTGAATCATCAAAATGAAAGTAAACAAGGTATCGGACTGGCCAGCTAGATATACGATTACAAGGTATCGTAAGCATTACAACATGATATCCTTTAGCCATGAAGACCTGAATCTGTTATGTTATTTATTAAATCTGGAGCCAATAATCCCGGTGTTTTGTCTAGTGTTATTGTGTAGTTTTCTGGCAGGATGTGTGTTATTCATTTTTGTTTATCTGAAGTGGAATTCATTTGTTTTGTAACTGTGTGTGTGTGTGATTGTATTTCTGTATTGTATGTGTTACGATACACTCTTCTCAACCAAGTCCTTCATTTGATAATTTTTCAAACATGTTGCATTTACAGTTTTTGTAGGCGCGCTAATAGAGTGTGGGGTATCTGACAGATAAGACCCGATAAGGTTACTAAGTAATTATATATTTATACCAAGAAAACAAAAACACTATTGACGTTAAGTTAAAGTTCCCAACAATTTCTGTTCCCTGGTTTTCTCTGAGCATCGGAAAGACAACCATAAAACATCGTCATAGAACATTTCTCTAAAATGTCTCCCTTAAGTTTATATCTATTGTTCCCGTAAATAAAGTTAATAGATTTGGCAACAGTAGGATTTCGTACCACGGAATTGTATACAAATAAATATCACTGTTTAAGAAGTTTTTGTTATACGTTAAATTGTTTTGCAATTGCTGTTAATGCAGTCGATGATGGGTGATGAATGAAAATGAGTGACGAAAAAAGCAAGACCGACCGGAAACCGAACCCAGGACGCTTGGCGAAGAAGTCAAGTTATGCTGACCACTACACCACCGACTGTTTGTTTGTTTAAGATGAAACTTTTTATTAAGAGAAAGAAGTAAACCGTAAAGAACCAAAATATTTATAACTAATTAAAAAATTGGGTCAGATTTTATTCCTAGAATCGAATAGAGAAAGAGCATTGTAACAAAATGTTTAATTGTAACGTAAGAAGAGAAAAAATAAAACAAAAGAAACTAGAATAATATGCGCGCGCTTGTACTTTTGTCTGTGTGGATTGAAACGGATACAAAACAGACTAATTTATTACTGATGAAGAGGGAATAAACAAATTTTTTAAAAGTAAACAAACTCTGTTTACTAACATTGTAATCAATCAAATTTTTGCAATTAAGTAACTCATTATAAATTAATTATGATAATGTGTCAATTAATTAATGTTAATGACTACAAATCAGATAATTTTCAACAAAATTATTGAGCAATTTACATAAAGATAAGAACACTTTATTTTAATAAATTCAAAATTCACTTGTTTTTATAACAATCTACTACGACTTACTGTAGCCCTACTTTGTAAAAAAACACTATAAAAAATTTACTACTGGAAACCGAATGATTATTATCAGCTAATATTTACAATTTCATTTTTGAGTTTTTTCTCAAAAGATTTGTAAGATTCTATATAAATGTACTCGTACAAGCTTATCAATAGTATAGATTAATACAAAAAATGTAATATTTCAAATATTTTTTTTTAAACCCCCAACCAGGCTTGAGATTTTTGTGACACTTTTACAACGGACGTCAAAAATGTGTTCACCTGTGATACTAATACCCATAACCCCAGAAGAGAGTATTACTTTATTTTTGTACAACAATACCTTGGCTTGTGGTTTGATAAAAGACTAGCTTGAAAGAATCATCTGCGTACAAAAACGTTTAGAACGTAACGGCCGTCAGAACTCTTCTGTTTAAGTAACTATCGATTAAAATTGAACCTCCGTTACACAATTTTAATACACGAAGCCCTTTTGCGACTATTCTGACGTGGTGCCCAGTCGCAGAAAATAATTTTATATCGACCCAGGCCTTTCAGTCGAAATTCTTAAGACTTGTCTCTGGCACTGCTATTGATGTAAGCAATAAAACTCTACACGACGAATTCAAACTTCCGACAGCGAAATAACTAGCCGAATCCTTTTACTATGAATTTCGTGACCATCTAGATAACCATCCCAACCAGCTAGCCCGTGTCCTAACTATAAGGAACTTCCTAACCGTACGTCGGTCGTCTAAAGCTAAAATAAAGCACGGTTTTGTTGGTCTCAATAGCGAATAGGTGACGAAATCCTAAAGAATGCACCATAATCTCCAGAGAATGTACCACCGAGTACCTGTTCTCCTGGTGGTAAAATTCTCCACCGCCCGTGAAATAATTTTTTATAAATCACAAAATATTGTGACGCTCAGTGTACCGTACCGGCCTAAGACCAACAAATATCACACTCACATGAATGCTCAAGGACAAATTTCCAATAACACGTAAATACACAACATGGCAAAGGCTCTACCGCAACAATGTACATATTGCCGCACGTTGCTAACGACTACACACATCGTTACATGGACCTAATATTTGAACTCACATTGTACTCGAACACAATTCTACATTGACAAAAATTCGGTAAAGTTGGAAAAATAAAACATTAGTTGACAACTAATTAAAGTTGTTGTGCTTTCGTAAAAATTCTACTTCAATATAAAAAAGTACAAACGCTATTAATATTTTATGTTCTTGTAATAATGTTTCATAATTTCATGTTTGTATAATTCTGTGAAAGGTTGTACAAGACTAGACAGGATCAGAAATGAAGCTATAAGGCAAGAATTGGGAATTTTTCCACTTAAAGAAAAATAAAATTGTAACGCGCCCAGTGGGTCGATCGTTTAAATATAATACCAGAAATCCGCTTGCCTAATGTAGCTAGAAGATACTAACAGTGGAAGTAGAGATATTGACAGGTCGAAGAAAAGATCAGTGCTGGAACAGGTAGAAATAAAGTTAAGTTAAGCCTATTAAGTTAAGTTAATAAAGTTAAGCCTAACCCGTGAAGAGAAGAAGAATTTCATGATTGTACGGTAGAGTAATAAAATTGTATAAATTTTGAATAGTATTTTATAAGTATATTTTCATTTATTGCATATTTTGTGTAAAATTTATATGACAGTATTTGATGATCTAGACATTTGTCGATGCATTTTTAAATACAATAAAGAATTTACATAATATTCTTAATGGGATAACGTGAAACCGCATAGAGAGTAGCCTACAGTAGATACCATCTGTAAATATAAAAATTAGTAATAAAAAGGTTTTGTTAGATATTATTTACAAAATTTTTGTATTATTCTGGTTATAACTTTCAGGAGGATACTAACATTAGGAATTACACTACAAAATCCTCTTCAATCAGCAAATTGAAACATTAATAAAACAAAAAAAATCAGCAGTCGCGGGACTGACCGACAGAAGTGACTACGTAATTAATTAGATAAGTTAACAAAAAAAGTAAAATAAGTTAAATAAAAAAAATTGTTGGACTTAACATTAATAATAAAATTAATAGTAATTGTTGATAGTCGAGCTTGACGTGACGGCAAACCAAAGATTTTTCCAGTGCAAAAACACAGTCCAGGCACGCCAAAAGAAAAAGTAACTTCAAAAACTGTATCAATTTTGATTAAGAAAGATCAAAATTGTTCATCTTTTTGATCTTTCGTAATCAAAATTTTCCACAGATAGCTATTTCAAATACGCACAAATTCCACACATTGACAAAGCTAAATACCTCAAATTACCCCTAAACTGTAAAACACACTTTCAGTTGAAACGAAAACAACTAGGCAAAATGTAAATAATTCTTTTGGATACTTGGACTGATATCAAAATATCGCTTTAAAACAAACTTTTGATCTAAAAAATTATTCTCAAAACAGTTTATCTACGGATCTTGAAACTGGTCCTGGAACTGGTCATCCTAACTGAAATCTACAGTATCCAGTTATTGGACGCATCTAGTAACTCGGTATTCAAATTATTTTGTGTTTTCAGTTAAAGATCTTACGCGCTTTAGCAGGTGCAGTTGGTACATCACAAACACCCACCTTTACAGATCCATTATATTAACAAGTAAAGTTTACTTATAACTTCCATTGAAGTCAGATAAGAAATTGAAGTTAGATAAGAATAATTTAAAATTTTAGTGTAACGTACAAAAAAACGGTTTTGAATCGCACGAAAACTACTTGAACGTCAATCTATTGACAAACTGTGGTACTAAGTAAAGGCTAAAGTGGAGGTATCCAACAGAAATATTTGTTAATGAAATAAATTATTAACTTTATTTCTTTTTACAAAACTTAGCTTCTTCATATTTATTAAAAATATCAAACTATGAACAGTATTTTTTACTTTAAAGGTATTTTATTTGGGAAATACCTGTTTTGATAATTTCTTTTAACCAATCAATTTAGTATGCTCTAGAGAAAAACTTGCAGAGAAGTTTGTTTAAAAAAAAGTTAAATAAATTTTGTCAATAAAATTAATTCCATCGTTAAGAATTCATATACATATAAATATTCATATAAAATATATAAAATTTATATAAATATAATATATACAGTACTAATAATGCATATATACTAAGTGACTTATAATACTATAGGCCTATATATACTAAGTGACATCTAACAGACATATACATACTAAGTGTGACATATATGTAATAATACATATTGCCTATAGAATATAATATTCATATATAATATAATATAAATATTATACAATATTATACAGATATAATATTCATATAAATTCGTATATTGATGTACTGGTGCAAATATAAATTTTCAGATTGATAGTAGCTACATGCAAGTTTAAGGTCACTGAGAGTAACAAAGTTTTCAAAAATTTTCCAACATTAAAAATAGAAATAATGGGTTTTACGAATAGTCTGTCGATTGAAAACATCCGTAAAACAATTTACTAAATCATAAAAGCCAACAAACGGGTGAGAGACATTACTTAATCAACATTCAACGTAGTAAGTGACTATTTTAAGCTTTACAAAGCCACTTTGTAGTACTTTTATTGAAAATTGTAAACCGTTTTAAAGTTGTTTCTTTACACAAATGTCATTTTTATGAAATATGATTTTAAAAACAAGGTTTTTAAAATAAGAAAATGAAATTTCTAATCAAAATATAATTTTCGGGAAAAATTTAATTAAAAATATGTATAAAAATAAACTATGATCAAAACAACGACATTTCTAACTTGGAAGTTCTATTTGGAATGGCAAAAATTAATTGTCTCAGCGCATATATGCAGAGCTGCTCCGTTACAGTAACCAATCACACCTACGCAGGATAATGTCTAATGAAAATTCTAGTAATATGCTTCGGTATGGTACCGGCTACATAAATAAAAAACCTACTAAATAAAAATATACCGACACATATGTTTGACGCAACAACGAATATCTAGGTAAAACATAGAGGTTTGGAATTTAATTTCTCAAACAATAACAACATTAATTTCCAAAATATTATGTAAAAAGAACGATTATAAATCTACATAATTTATGTCGACGAACGGTTTGTTTTCTACATCAAACCAAAGGACAGACTTTTAGCTAAAATGGAAGTAGTGCAAAATTGGCAGTGAACCAGGGATACGATTTGAACAACATTTAATGGTGCTAAATTTGAATATATATTCGTACAACGATTATAGAGTCACCTCTGCTGCATAACGCGAAACATTTGGTGATTAATTTTAATAATGGTAAAATGTTTTGAAGGTTACATTGAACAGAATACCGAAATACAGATTACAATTCAGTCAGTACAAACTTAATCAATTGCATTTATTTCCTGATCAAAAAAGTATTAAAATTTACAAAATTGTTTTTACATTTATTTCATTAATTTATACTAAGGATAATTAGATAAGTAATCAGTCGCGTGGTTTTTCAATCACCTCTAATGTTTTCTAAGAATAGTTTTAAAAACACATGCCAAACACTTTCCTTTTTTATTGTAATTATCTTGTTTGAAAATTCATTTCAATAGTTTCCTTGTTTGAAGATTGTCTTAATACTCTTTTATTTCTCGAACCGCCTTATTATTCACTTGTAGTTGTTTTACAAAATGTTTTTATGATTATAATTATAACTTATAATTATTGGACCCAATAATACCAAATAATTGTTGCAGCCGGTAAAAAATATGTGCGTTGTTTTATGGCACAATCATCGAAGAATAATGTGAGTAACTTAGCGCGTGACCCAAAATCAGATACGAGGTTGATTTCAACCACCTCCAATTGATAATAAAAATAATAAAATAAATATAAATTATTAAAAGTTACATACATTCTTGGTTACTTTTCAACATAATCACCATGTAAGTTGATTTTTTTTTGTTTAACGTCCAAATTTAAGTTGAGGCATTTATCATACCAGTGTACAAGTTTTCCAATACCCTGTTCATAAAACGGTGCCGCCAATGACTTGAAATGGATCTTTCAGATTTTTTGGAGCTCATCGTCTGTTCGGAAGCTTTGCTCTCCTAGTAACTTCTTTAGTTCAAGGAACAGGTGAAAGAAGCTCGGCGCTAAGACGGGGTATACGCCGGATGATCAGAAAGTCATATTGAAATTTATCAAAAAGTCGGTTTCGTTTCTGTAGGACTGTAAGGACGGGCTTTATCATGGATGAACACAACTCAAAAAGTGAGCATTCCTCTTCTTTTGTTTTAGTTGGCTCTTCACAATCATAATAAATGGAGAAGGTTACTGTAAAACTTTGCGATGGTTTTGGAGCTTCCGAACAGACAACGAGCTCCAAAACACTTAACACCCATTTCAAGATACTGGCGGCAACGTTTTATGAAGAGGATATTAGAAAGCTTGTACATCAGCATGATAAATACCATACTTTATATGGTAATTATGTTGTAAAATAACCAAGAACGTAGGCCTATGTAACTTTTGATAATAAATGTATTTTATTATTCACATTAATTTTATTTGTATAACCAATCGGAGGTTTTTTTACATTTCATTTTGTTTTATTTTGCAACTGTAAAAATACAACCAGTATGAGGGGTTACATTTTGTGTCAATTAAAAAAACCGCTTTAATGGCTTTGAGAAGGACACCACCCCAGTAGTAGCTCTCTAGATAATGAAAAATGTGTTAATTTTAATTTCATATTTTTGTACACGTAACTACTATTAAAGTCGTGTTAATGCATCATGTCTTTACTCCATCGGCGTTTCAGTCGTCTTTGTGGTACTCCTGGTAGGCCTGGAGAATTCATGTTGCATATTAAGGAATTATTATGATTTTGAAGTTTGTCTCTGAACCTACAGTATAATTTTAGAAATGTGTCGTTAACGTAAGGGACGCAATGGTCATCGTGCAGTGTTCTGTTGGATACGTAACACGGGCAGTTAGTAATTAGTCGCAAGAATTTACTTTGGAAACGTTGTATTCGTGAAATGACCGATGGCTTTGCTGCACCATAAATCTGACTACCATACATCCAGATCGGTTGAAGCATCGCCTTGTACGTCAAGAGTTTTGAAGTCATAGGTAGTTTTGACCGTTTGGCTAATAGTCTGTATAACTGCTTCAGTCTGTTATTTAGTAATTGTCGCTTATGGTTGACGTGTACGTTCCAAGTTAACCGTCTGTCTAAATATAAACCAAGGTACCGAACATTTTTTACTTGTGGAAGAGGTTGGTTGGATAAAAATAATTGCGGACACTTCTCGACTAAGGGTGAAGGTCATTTGGTAACCAATCGGCGGTTGAAAAAATAACCCTCGTACTTACAAGATATTGTCTCGTATTGTAAACTATTCGGATGACGAATCGCAGAGTTTTTTTGCCAGTTATCAAACCAGAGGAAAAACTGAAAGTAATAAAATGAACCGTCTAAGAGCTCAGATCAAAAGCAATTTATTGTTTTAATAACATTTACAACAACTTTGTTGATCTAGAAATTGTATGAAGAGCTTGTGAGATATTAAGTGTTACTAAGAACGATAGTTCTTTATTGCTTATGATATCTACAGTATAAATGTAATATATATCTATAACATATTACATAAAGTCCATCAATAATTATTATTAAGAAGGCTTAACATGCAACTCATAAATTACTCCAGTTTTATTTTCCCCTAATTAAGTGGAATTCATACAAATAATTTATAATGACAGTAGACAGAAGACTGACATGGAGTCCACATACCCGACCTAAAAGACAATCACTTAATACGCGGTTAAAATTTCTCTTCAGTCTTATGCACCATAAATTTCCCCTTCCAATTACTCAAACTTAACTGTTAGGCTACAAAGTACTTCTTCGTTCTATTTGGACCTATGGAGCAGTGATCTACGGATCAATTAAAGTACCTAACATAAAACATATTCAGACATTCCAGAAAAAACTTTACGCATCATCGCAGGCTGTCCAACATATGTTAGTAACAAAACATTACATAGAGACCTTAACATCGAAATGGTAGACGAAACAGTAAAGAAACTATACAGACGTTTTCATAGAAAACTACACTAGGTCTATCGCATAAATCCACAAATTCAGTCATTGTCCGCTCCTAACCTACCACATAATTCACCTAGAAGACTGAAAAGGCAATGGAACAGAGACCTTTTGTGAATCGTCTTGAGGGGTTGCCGCCGGGCGACTACCTCACACAAGTGACATCAAAACAATTATAATATAATTGTTTTATATTATAGATTTATATTATAAATCTATTGACATAATTGCTGGTTGTGTTAAACCGTTGTTGTAGTTTACTTTTTATAAAAACAGTCAAAAAATAAAAATATTGGCAAGCAACATATAACTTGAAGATTTTGTGTCAAACCACCAATGAGCAAGCCGAAAATATCTCGTAAATATGTAGTAGTTGAGCAAGAAACCTCGTACAATTGTCAGGAAATAATCAAAGAAATAAAACAGAATCTTCGGTTTTAAAATATCCTTATTCAATAATTTCAACAAAATATCTGTCATTCATTTTATAATGTTTATCAGTAAATGGGTTACCGATAATAAAATTACTGGAGTTTATATCGAGTATCTTGTAAAAACAGAGGGTAGAATTTTATTTTTTTATTTGTGATTTCCAAAAAATTATTTAAATAGTCTGCTGTAGTATTTAAATATAAAGGAAACAACTTTGCATACTCCCTAAAGAGAATTGTTCATCAAAAAAAAGTTGTGCTACATCTGAGAAGAATATAACTCGCACAAGAAAATCTTTACAAGTATTACTAAATGTACAGTATATTGTACACAATAGCGCTTATAAAAATGTACATAAATAATGTTCCATTGTGGGAAACCAGTCCTACTTAGGTTGTAATCTGTATCCATATGTTTAGAAATATACACAATGAATGTCTTCCTTAGGAGGTTTATAATTTTGTTTTTATCTTCTCCATTACATGGCTGTAATTTAGTAAGCATTCTACGTAATCCTAATCTACTTTGGACATAATTAATAACAGAGCTGTAATTCACTTAAGTTACCCTTGCGTTAAACATTAGTTAACCTTATTCGATTTAAGTTTATTACATACGAGGTGTGGCTATTAAATAACGAGACTAACGATGTAGTAATTGTATTTTTATTTTACTCATAATCACTTATTGTCATCTTCAATGTAAACTCCTTCTCTATCCCTACAACGCTCCATGCGAATTTTCCATTGATGGGAACAATGTATAAAATTAAAATAAAATTTTTTACAACGTCAGTCCCGTTATTTAATAGCCACATCTTGTAAAATAGGTTGATGTATAAATACTTTAAATTAAAAGTAAAGACATTCATCTACAAAAATTATTATTATTTTGGATTATCCGTATGTTGTGTATTCTGCTGGTTTTGAGTTGAAAACAACAAATTACAGTACCAGAAAAACTTCTCTTGTTTTTTTTCTGTTTTTGCATGTTTGCGTATTACCGCACAACACAAAAACAGCTAAGTGGATTTCAACAAAACTCAAAGGATAAGTTTGCAGTCACTCAACTTAAAATTTCACCTGTCCCTCATCTTTATACACCGAGAGAAAACATTCAACCTCGTAAAGGTGAAAAGTTGTTTTTCGCTTTTGTTCGTTTAAAAGGATATTTAAATGTAGTCACTACTCCGCACAAAATTTTTCCACGCCTCATAGTTTGAAGTATGTTTCAGGTATTTATTTATTCGGTACAATACGAAAATACAAACACATTGCCGAACCTCAATCTACACCTATTATGTTCACCATGATTAAGTTTATTAAATATTTATTTTATGTCGTAGTCTGAAATTTAGAACGTCAAATTATTTATAGCTCTTTCTTGGATATTTTTTGAGATCGTTAAAAAGGCAGTTCGTATCACATTCTTTATAAACACCCCTTTGATATAAATTATCAGCTTGAGGTGTGGTTGCATAAAACCATTAATGGTACTACAACATTTTTCAAAAATTTAAGATGAAAGTTTTTCTAGTAAAGTGATCAATACAAGTCTGAAATAGAGCTTTCTTTGATCTTGAGTTAAAGTGTAATTTTCTGCTGAGTGGATTATTTTACTTTTAACAGCTATTGTACATTTGTGGCTGTACATTACTTTACAGCCCAAAATGAGCTAATTGTGATGGTGACTATGATACAAATAATAACATGAGAAAGCAGATATAACATAACATGAATATAACATAATCACAGGAAAAGCATAAGGAAGCGGACTACCCATTTATGTCGTAGTTAGTTATAGTCATATTCTAATCACCAGAATTTTCAAAAAAGCAACAAACCCCTGTTCCAAGCTCTCGTTAGTCTTTTTGGAGGTTACTCCGGTAAAGTAACTAAGCTAATCATCCTGATCTGTTCGATTTTATGTCTAGTTAACTTTCTGTAGAAACGTTAATAATATTTTTGTAGGACCTATTCAGTCAAATTCGCAAGAAACTTGTAGATCATTGTGAATAAGTATTTTAGAAAAGAGAAAAATGTCTACCATGTTTGGTTTGTGTTTGTAACCTTGGTGTGATACCATTGTGATTGGTGCGTCTACCATTGCGTCTACTTGGTGTGATACCACTGGTGCGTCTACCATTGTGATTTTTTGTGGAAAAAACACTTCAAAAAAATTTGTAGCTAGGTTTATTAATTTTGTAGCTACAATGTTGGCACAAAATTCATATTAAGGCCGTAATCTTAAGAAGAATCCCATTTTCACTGATTTCAATATTAGAAAAACATGAAAAATCATTAATTGAACCTAAACTAAACTCTTAAAAAATGGGCTTGAAACAAAATTTGTATGTTTTATTATTTTCTATAACTTTAATTACGTACACTTTGCCATAATATGCACATTAGAGCCGCAACCATAAAAAAAACTAAGTTTTTACCATGAAAGCATAAACCCTTCGAATTTCAGCAGACATAGGTTACCCTATTTTATTTCCTATTCTTATTTCTTATTCATATTTCCTATCTTATTTCCTATCTTGTTGAGCACGAAAATTGTAGTAAATAAAGCATTTTTTAACCAAATCATGGGTACCGTATTTTAAAAAAATTTCAAAAATGTAAAACTAATACAACGAAACTACTACGTCCGCTTGACCGATTTTGATGAAAATGTTCGTTTCAAGTCCCCCCCTAATGGTACTTAAGTTCCAACATACGCACAGGTATACGCACGCGCGCTCACACACAGCGAGACCAATCTGTAAAGATTTTTTTTCTTTTCTTGCATTAGTGGATCTGGAAACGTGTATTTCTGGTGAAAACTCGATTCCGTAAACTCAACATGAAAACAGTTGGCCTACTTCCTTCCCTATTTGTATTATACTTATATATTACTATACATGTATACTTTATCTTTCCCTATATAAAATATCGGGGAATAGAACGTAAAATGTAAAACAACAAAATACCATAAAACTAAAAAAAAGATATGAAACAAAATTCAAAAAAATAGAAAAAGTAAATCACTAGAAGTTTTGTAGAGCACATTTGAATTATTTTTCAAATTTGTCATCCCACTTTTATTTATGACTCACTGATTCACTGACAAGACTTGTCAGTAAATTCGTGTTTTTATAATAAGAAGGTAAACATGTTCAACTACAATTACTTTCTTAGATTTTAGGAGATTTTAACATCTAAGAAGAATGACCATGAGAAGAATGAAGAGTGAACAAACTTCACTCTTATAAAATATAAGAGTGAAGTTATTTTTATCCTATTCTTTATTTTATTTTATAACACTTCATATTGTTGGTCATCATTTTTTTAGTGGCAGTTAATTTTCTCACCGACTTCAGAGTATTTGACGATGGGGGATGAAGTACCCCTCAACAAAGTCGCTGCGGTCGTCCGGACGCGGCTGACTACTGCAAGATTATGTAATGCCTATTGTTTCCCAGTTTTTCAACCAGATGTTATCGCGTGCGCGGAAACCTTTTTATAGCTAGTTGCATCTACCATTTATGGAACACTAGCACCCTCTTAAAAACAATATTGCTTCACTTTTTTTTGTAATAACTAATATTAAACAAGTTTTCCGTATTCTAGCACTTTACATAAGTATATTAAACTATGCAGGCAATACCTAAGTTAATGTAGGTTTTCACCATTAAACCACGTATGTTTTCATAAATATTCAATACGATTTTCAAGTGGGAAAATTCATTGGATAGATTTTACTCCAAAGAAGACGAAATCGGACTTAAGCATTACATTTTTTTAATGTAGTTACTAAAATTTTATAGTTTTTATTGGAAAACATGGTCTAATATTGTTTCAACACTACTCCTCTCAGCAATTTACTTCCACTTGCTAATTAATTTTTCCCTTAAAAAATAAAATAACATCAACTGGACGTATCAACTTTACTTTGATTACATTACGAGGAATTTTATCCGACCAGTACACGCAATTATGCTGGTTAATACGTCCATAAAGTTTAAAGCATGCTTCATCACATCAGAATAATGATTGAAAAAATTCGGATCAGCTTCATTACGGATAGCAACTAATTCACAGAACTGTAATCAGCTGTCATGATCGTTCTCAAGAAATGTGAAGTAAGGTGGACTCTAGGCTTAAATTTTAAATCTTTTAGATTTCTCTGTGTATGCTTCCTTGTGATTTCCTTAGTTAAGAAGAAAAATTAGAGTTGATTCCGAGATTTACCAGGACTGGATACAAGCGCTCCAGAAAATATTTTGTAGGGTTTCTTCTTTATTAATTAATTATGGCTGATTAGAATATGATGCAATCATAACACCTCTTGTCGTTTCAAGTTTCTTATTTAACTTTCGTAAACATTGTTGAGTCGGTAACGGCACATCTAGAAACTTACCACTAAATTCTTATGAACTTCAGTGGTATTTTTATGATATATCCACCACAACTGTAGCACGTAAACTCATTATTCTTTAGTGAATATTTTAAAGACACTACTACGTAAAGGTTAAAAGTAGCAAACCCTGCACAAACTAGTACTGATAGCAGTAGAAAAAAGGCACATACTGCTACCATCTAATCGGAAAAATATCCCATTGATATTTTATTTTGGAAAAATGACATCCACAACTTGGTAGTTATTATTCCGCTAATTTTATTTTTGTTTTTAGAAAGTTCTTCTCGTACAATTAGATTGTATAGGTGAGTAAAAGTAATTTTTTTTTTTTTTAGCTTTTATTTGTTATCGGGAACTGTACATTGTTGACAACTACCCAATTTGATCTCTGCTTTTTGCTGTATTTTTTGACGTAGATTAGACATGAGTTTGAACAGGGACCCCCAGTAGAGTTTGTTCATGGATGGCTGTCAACTGGTCACCATACAAAGTCGCTTGCCCAACTGGTGTTACTTAACAAATAATAGCGACTTTCTACCAGCTGACTAACTCGGCTGGCCCGAAGGCCAAAAGTTATTTTAAAAATTATCATCTAACTCCAATAAATATATATCTGTAATTAAATGTACTTTGGACCAAACATCCGCTACAGTGATTGTATGAAAAGATCGTGATTTCTGTAAACCACGGTATCTGATTGTTTTGATTCAGGAATCTATCACCGGTAAATTGGCCAACCTAAATTTAGAATCTAGAGATTTCATTAGAAATAAAAAATTTCGTTCCTTAACGAGATACCGTAACGTCCTGGATTTTCAGATTTTAATATGGATGTTCTTTGAAAATCTGTGGTTTGCCAAGAAAATTACAAAAACAGATAATATTTTGTTCTGTTTGGAAAATATTTCTTGATTGTTAAAAATGTTTGGCTTGTGATCAAGTTATTACTGTACGTTACACAATACCTTATAATAATAACATTTTTCCTTAAACTACTCCGATAATCCTTTCTTAGTTATATCTCTAATCTTTTACTTTGTTAATTACTTAAGCATTTTACAAAGAGTTAGTTACTTACTGAAGAGTAAAATATTGTTACATTTGTTTTAACTATATTTATTATATCCTTGGCAGTTAAGTTAACACTTTAATTAGTGTAATGAATTACAACTTGATCAACTACGTGGCAAACGCAGTAGAATCTAAAGATACAAGTTTCGATTACCAATTATAAGCCTTAGATTTTTAACGCAGTAAAACCTTCATTTATCTTTCCATTGCCTACGTTATCGGTTTTTTAATAACTACGATAGATATTGACGTGACATTGTAATGGAAGCTCAGATTATTATTCAAGAGCTTCTAAACCGAATAGAAATTTGGTTGAAAAAGTGGAGTTTAATGGTTAGCGCAAACAAATCCATTTAGTTTACATTTTTACTGTAACCTCGAACCCTCCCTTTCTTCATCCCTCCCTTCATCTAAATAACCCAAATATTCTTAAAGTCGATAAAGTAAAGTATCTTGGTTAGATAAATGACTTACGTGGAGCAGTTACATGAAAATCAAACGCCTAAAACTGAATAATGTCCTAAATTTTATATCCTTTATTTTCAAGAAATTTTTAATTAAATTTGCTGCTTCAAACAATAACAATTCAAAAATTCAAGCTTTTCATTCTAAATTTATAAGAACAATATTACAAGTTCCCACACTACATTCAAATTTAACCCTTCATAACGACCTAAGTATGCACATTGTGAATGAAGTTGCTCAATCGACATACTCAACATTTCATAACCGACGACACCCCCATCCGAATTCCTTAGTAGGCAAATAAGAAGAAGAAACATGCCACAAGCAAGAAAATTACAAATAGAAGGAGTTGTGATCTACTAAATTAGGAGTAAAAAAATCTACTGAACTGAAATGACAATGGAAGTGTTAATACCAGTGAAAATTTCACGTTTATCATAAGTTATCATGTTGGTTTTTTAACCTACATAAATTGTATAAGTGTCAAATAAAAGTGAAAACAATTTACATTTTTATAAATGCAAAATTTCATAAAAACGATGAAACTAAATAAGAACTGTAAAATGTTTAGTTCTTGAATTGTTTGTTAATATTAAATTTGATATGCGACTATTTTATCTTCATTATTAGAAAATTAAATACAATATTTAAAAATTTCTGCCCAAACCAAACAGGTAGAGTGTTAAATTATTTACACTCAATCTGATCGTTGCAGGGCTAGAATAAATAGTTACGTTTCTTATTACATGGTCAGCCAATTATATGACTGAATCATTTAACCCTTTCAGTGCTGAAACAATATTTAAATTTGATCTAAAGTGTCATTTGATTTGAATAAGGGTGTACAAAAAGTACCTTTATATCGAAAACTTGCAGGCGTAAGCCTGCCATTGCCGACCGAAATTTTAACGTTACAGAAAAATAAAATGTCCTGTTAAAAAGTAATTTTTATTGTGTTCATAAAAAAAAGAAATCGTTCTAACACTAAAAATATTCAAAATAGTTTTTTAGTTTATTTTTTTTATTTTTTATTTTTAAATCCCTAATAAGTGTACGTTACGATCTGTTCAATTGAGAACAATAAGCAACCCCATGACCCAATGAGATGAGGATGATATATGTATGAGTGTAAATGAGGTGTAGTCTTGTACAGACTCAGGTCGACTATTCCTGAGAGAGAATGGTTAATTGAACCCCAACCATCAAAGTACACCGGTAACCACTGTCTAGTATTTAAATCCGTATAAAAGTAACTACCTTTACTAGGATTTGAACCAGGAACCTTCGTCTCCAAAAATCAGCTCTTAAACAGCTGATTTTGGCGACGACTTTACCTCTAGACCAACCCGGTGGGTTTAGTTTATTTAAAGTCGCATTTTTGTACCTTAAGAGTGGTTTTAACGTGTTAAAATTTTCAGACACTTGCCGGGAATCGAATTCGGGACCTTTCGCTTTGTAGGCTAGCGCGCTAGTCACTACGCCACGGAGGCGGTTTCAAAATACATTATTCCATTATTTTTGGGTAAATGTCTACCAATTTTTGTTTAAAAGCTTTTTAGAAATGTTTGGTTATCTGGATGTTGGCATTTTACACATAACTTACAGACTTCCGGTAAACTAGATGTTATAACTACGTAAAACATATCGACATCCTGTTTTACAGACGTTGGTACTGTAAGGGTTAAGAACAGAAAAGGTAGAGGTGTAAAAGACGCTATTCAGAGTTATCTCCTCTAAAAGTTATGAATTTCATTATACAGCCAGACCCTGTGGTGAATGAAGTGAAGGTGTCATTTGCAGACTGGAAAATATGTGCTTTTCAGAAAGCCCGGCATGCTGATAAGCGTACTTTTCCACTCAGTGAGAAAAGTAAGGAAAACCACCTCACTTCTCGTTTAACTTGGTAAAACCTCTACAGGTTCAAACCAGCCTTTCGGCTGATGACCTAACCAACAACATTTAAAAAACATTTCCAGTGGAACAGTGATACATTTACACTGTTAGTGATTCTGAGCTGTATTATGGAAAATTTTAAGAATTTAAAAGAACTGCAGCATTTGATGAAATTTTCTATTGTCATAAATTAAATAGTAAAATATTTTATCTTTATTAATTGGGAATTGGTATTTTTTTTAAACTACTACACAATTTTATTTTGACGTAAAATACATGAGAAAACTAAAGAGAAGATGGAGTCGTGATCTACAAAATTAGGAGAAAAAATAAAAATAGCATTTACTAAAAAGTGTTTATGTTTCTTACCCTACTTAATTTTTTTTTTTTTTTTTGCTTTACAATAGATTGTGTAACACATAATTGCTATTACAAACCATGAAGGGTGATGGATGAAGATGAGTGATGCTAAAACGACAGACCTGGCTGGAAATCCAACCTGGGACTCCTGGCGCTGAAGCCAGTTGCGCCTAGAGGTTATCCTATTTAGTAGCTAATTACATTAGTGTAGCTCTAATGCCAAAAAAGAAAAAGTCATATTACCTATACATAATTAACATAATATTTAAATTTCATATGTTCCTAATTAACTTATACAAAAATCTGGTGTGAAACACTCACACAACTTTCTCTTGCCAATGCAAATATTTAACAATAAACGTAACATTAGTATAAAAACATTAGAAATAAACAAAAAACTAACCTCAATAAACATAACCTAATTTTAAACATGAGTGAAAGACGCAAAATTAAAATCGACCTCAGTTTGGCTTAAAAATATGAAAAATCACTCTTTCACGCTAAACTAGGCTCTGTAGAGAAAAACGCTTTAAATAAACGTTGTAGATCTTTTAATTTCCTATAAGTTTTATTATACCCTTTTGTCGTAAAATGCATACTAAGGCCAAAATATAAAAAATAATTGATTTTTCACACGTTTTCTTGAGAAAAAAACAGAAAATCGCTAATTAACGCTAAACTAAGCGTTATACAAAAAAATATTGAAATTAAAAGTTGTAGGACTTTAAATTGTCTACAATTTTATTATATAGATTTTTGCGCTAAAATGTTTATTAAAGTCGCATTGTTTGTTACGAGAAAACAGCCTCTCCGAGAATTTCAGCAGACATGGAGCCTACCCTATCTTATAGAGCATAAAAAGTTTAGTAAACCAAGCGATTTTAAAAAATATCGTAGGACCTGTTTTTGAGAAAATTGCAAAAAAGTGAAAAATCACACGAATAAACTACTACTTCCGGTTGACCGATTTAGATGCAAATGTTCGTGTCGGGTCCGGTAGTGGTGTCTAACTTAAGTTTCAAGTTTCAAGTTCGTACGATGTTCCGTTCTTGAGATATTCTGTTCACACACACACACACGCGCGCGCGCGCGAGCGAGCGCGCGCGCAGAGACCAATCGCTAAAAACATAATTTTGGATTCAGGCATGGCGTTCTTTAGATACTTAGTTCTTTAGTAATTAGAGAACGCCATGATTCAGGGGGTCTGAAAACGTGTAAATCCGGTGAAAACTCGATTTCGAAAAATCGACATGAAAACAATACTTTCTTTCCTATATATTTTTATAGGCAAGAGAAAGTAAAAATGCAACCGAACATTAATATTTCATTAAACTAAAATATATTAGTCAATGATACACAGAAATTTAAAGGTTAGAATTTCAACGTTATTTTAATAGAACATTTTTATTCAATTAGGTTAATTAGGCTATACCAATAATGATCTACTAAGTTAAAAATTGCCAATAATCTTTAAAATAACCTTAGTTTATTTTATAGATATTAGTACTTACATGGTAAATCATAAAACACGTTTAAAGCAGGTCCAATAAACAAAATCGTTCTTGTAAAACCAATATTTTAAACCTGACTATTTATATTAATGATGGTATTTAAATATGATACTGAATGTAGGTAGAAACACTTAATAAATAAATAAATATCAACACCTATGAATTTTAATTACATATCGCATATTGCTATTTAAAGGGGTTTGTGGTTAGATTAATTATTTATGTACACGCGTGGAGTCGTCGTGGTCCAGGCCGTTGCCATAGCAACGGCGGTGACGTCATCACAGCGTGCCCTGAATACAAACGTATATCGGATTTCTATCAATCACTTGATCAGACCAAACAAATTTATTTTATTATTATTTTTATTTTTTGTAATGAATAGAGGACAAAAATGAAAATGATTTATTAGGGTAACATTTAATCTCCGGGCAAACTCAGGAAATATAACGGGGTGTATTTACTGATATAAAATCTAACAATACTCGCCGTTATTTTCGCTATTATCATTTTTGTACATCCTGTGAATGCATTGGAATTTATTTTACTGCGTTACTTTTAGCCTTAAAAGAACGTAACCTTAATGACACATTAACGGGTTCGTTACTTTTTAAAACAAATTTTCTGTAATAAGAGTGAAAGAACTGAATGAGATGGTAAATACTAACCTAATTTATTCCTTCCTAACCTTACTTTTACTGCAAGCTTGTTATCTCTTCTTGTACACGTGTTTTCTTGTGTGCGGATGAAAGCGTTAAAAATATTTCTATTACATTTTTTGTTATTAAATTATTTGTTTATTAAACTGATTTTTTACTATTTCACCCCCTCTTTATGATACTTATGACGAAATAAAATTATATTGCAGTTTCAAAATGCAGTGATCATATTGCCGATAGCCTATGCTTTACAAAAGTTATATGGTAGTGATTCCTTTTCTGAAAATAAAGGAAGTTGTTTCATAACTAGTAGATAGAAAGAAAGGTTATAGTAAAGAAAGTGTTTTCAAATTAAAAAATAATAGTTTTCGAATCTGTTTTCAAGTACTTTCACTGCCTTGCTTACTGAAAGTAAGGTCAAATAATAAAAGCGGAATGAATAAAATTAATATTGTTTTGTTGTTGTTGTTTAGGTCATCAGCCTGTAGGCTGGTTTGAACCTGTAGAGATTTTACTAAGTAAAACGAGGAGTGAGGTGGTTTACCATTGTCTTCCTCACTGAGTGGAAACGTAAGCTTATCAGCATGCCGGGCCCTCTGAATAGCAATATTTTCCCCTTTGCAAATGACACCTTCACTTCATTCACCATAGGGTCTGGCTGTATAATGAAATTCATTACTTTCAGAGGACACAACTCTGATTAGTGTATTTCGCACCTCTACCTCTTCTGTTCTTAAATGATTCAGTCATTTAATTGGCTGACCATATGATAAGAAACAGAACTATTTATTTTAGCCCTGCAACAAACAGATTGAGTGTAAATAATTTGACACTGCACCTGTCAGTTATGGGCAGAATATTGTTTTATAACAAATGTAAATAATGATGAGGTTGTTTCATTTTTTTAGTCCTTAATGTGTGTAGGCCTACATTGAAATCTGTTCAATTTTAAAAACAGTTAGCAACCCCATGACTCAATGAGATGAAGGTATGTATGACGTGTAAATGAAGTGTAGTCTTGTACAGATTCAGGCCAACCGTTTCTGAGACATTATAATTAATTAAACCCCATCCATAAAAGTTCATCGGTAACCGCTCTTTAATATTCAAATTCGTATAAAAGAAACTATTTTTATTAGGATTTGAACTATGGAACCTTCGTAGATCAGCGAGATCAGCTTTTAAACAGCTGTCTTGGGGCGACTACTTTTTCATTAGATCAACCGGTGGATTTGTTTCAGTTTTTTCTTGTGGCAGTACTCGTTTAACGTCACGTTTTGCATTTTGTGTAATCAGTACCTGAACAAATCTCAAAATGCAACCTATTTATCATTAGTTTTCTTAATAATGGTTGTAGTTAGCTAACTGTAACTTTGTATCCTTACCAATACATAAATGTATAAGGTTATGAGTATATTATGTAATGTTTAAGATGTACTACAAAAGATTGAAAAGTTTTACAAAATGGCTTGATATTATCAAAGCTTTATGTTACTACGGTTACTTTCCTACTTAACGTTTATCACTGGATGCATTGGCGTAGTTTGTAACGTGCTCGCCTCTCATCATGTGGTCTTGGGTTCGAATCCCATTCAGGTACGGCATATTTTCATACGTTACAAAAAATTATTTCATCCTTCACCGTCTCCGTTAGCAGTAATTGCAGAACAGTCGGACGTTAAATCAAAAAAAAATTAATGTTTATCACTTTACGTAGTATACTTTTCTATGTTTTAAAAACAAAATTAATTTGTAATATTTTTTAAATAATTTTACTACGCTCATTTAGAATGGGTGTAAATGGTTGTATTATGCTCCCAAAATTTTGCTTGATACCCCCCAATTGTTTCTAAGAAAATGGGTAATATGTATCAAAAAAATCTGGCGTGAAACACTCACATAACTTTCTCTTGCCAATGCAAATAATTAACAATATAACCTAACATTAGTAATAAAACATTAGAAATAAAAAAAACTAACCTCAATAAACATAACCTAATTTTAATTATGAGTGAAAGACGCAAAAATGAAAATCAACCTCAGTTTAGCTAAAAAATATGGAAAATCACTCTTTCACGCTAAACTAGGCTCTATAGAGAAAAATGCTCTAAATAAAAGTTGTAGATTTTTAATTTCCTATAAATTTTATTATATATACACTTTTGTCGCAAAATGCATACTAAGGCTAAAATCTTTAAAAAATCGATTTTTTACACGTTTGCGTGAGAAAAAACAGAAAATTGCTAATTACCGCTAATTTAAGCGTTATACATAAAAATGTTTTAAATAAAAGGTGTAGTATTTTAAATTTCCTACAACTATTATTAATACATTTTTGCGCTAAAATGCATATTAAAGCAGTAATCTTAAAAAAACATTTTTTTACGCGAAAACAGCCTCTCCAAGAATTTCAGCCGACATGGCGCCTATCCGATTTTTTAGAGAATATAAAACTTAGTAAATAAGGCGATTTTTTAAAAAATCGTAGGAGCCGCTTTTGAGAAAATCGCAAACAAAAGTGTAAAATGACACGAATAAACGACTACTTCCGGTTGACCGATTTTGATGAAAATGTTCGTTTCGGGTCCGGTAGTAGTACCTAACCTAAGTTTCAAGTTTCAAGTTTGTACGGTGTTCCGTTCGTGAGATATTCACACACTTGCACACAGACCAATCGCTAAAAACACGTTTTTTTGGTACAGGGGGTCTGAAAACGTGTAAAACCGGTGAAAACTTGATTTTTGAAAATTGACATGAAAACAATACTTTCCTTCCTATATATTTATATTTATATATATATATATTTATATATTTATATAGGAAGGAAAGTATTGTTTTCCTTCCTATATATTTATATAGTATTGTTTTCATGTCGATTTTGTAGATTTTTTAGATATGTCTTACAACATATCTACTCATTGTTCTGTGAGAGCAGGTCGTAGATTTAGTTACACAGAAAAAAAATAAAAAATAAATTTTTATATAGGCAAGAGAAAGTAAAAAGGAATTTACAAAAATCTTGCGTCAAAGTTTGAAACTTCAACAAAAATAGTTTCAAAATTGTGAGATAAACTCAACATTTTGATACAATTATAGTATACAAAATGAACACTTTTTCAGAACGTAACGAGAATGTTTTAAGATAAGAAGAATTTTCAAAACTAGCTAAACATTTACAATAAATATAAACTTTTTAAGGAATTACATAGTTATTTTATCCAATGTTAACGTTATGAATCTATAAAAAATAAGAACAATCATACAATAATTAAATAATACACCAATTTGCGTAAAAGAAAGCGTAGAACATTTTAGATTAAACCCAGAAAAACGATTTCTTTTTAATTTTTGGTTGTAGATCCCACTAAACAACGTTTTTCTCTAATTTCTTATTTTTTTATAAATCGACTATAAAATTATAGATATATGGTATGAAAGATGTGTTTTAATTTCCATCCTAATAGTAAGTACCTATATAATTTTTGTCATCAGTCTTTTGACTGGTATGATGCAGTTCTCCAAGCTGTTCTACCTTGCGCAAGTTGTTTCATATCTGTAACACCCTACACCTTTATAAAGTACCCATATAAAAAGGTTCAAACAAAAGGCTGCTGAAATTTAAAGTATGGTAATAGTTATGATCGAAAACTATAAATATCTCCAAAACTAGGAAAAAAATAATTTTCTTAAATATGAAATCGAAAAGAGTATTTTACTCGTATAAAATGTATCTCTATATTTAATTGTCCCGTGCAGGATACGGATTTTTCCTTATGGGCCGTAAGATTATCCCTGCAACCTTCCTCTGCTATCCTCCACTTGTTGGTAGTAGAAGGCGAATAAATGGGAAATCTAACTATAACCTTCTGCACAACGAGTAAAAATTTTAGACGTTGTAGTAAAATCATAAATATAATTCTACATTACCACAGACAGCATAACAACACACTACACTTCACTTCTATTCATAAATGTATCCAGAAAGCAACGAAAAACTGTTGGAGTACAATTTTCAAAATACATATTTCCTATATAGCAAAATGAGCAAAGAGTTTCAGAGGTTGACACATACTGAACATAGGAATTTGATTCCAAAGCCCGATAACAGTAGAAGTAGAAATTAGGAATAGGGAAGGTATACGTCAAACGGTAAGGATACGCAAGTCGTCATCCAGCAAACCCCTGTCCGTAGAAGAAATTCAATAAGAACGAGACATCAAAAGAATGGTAACTGAAAGGAATTCATGGTTTCAGAGACAAGAAAAATACTTTAGAACATGGATGAGTGAACATTATTTTTTTATTTTATATCAAATTTCATTCGCCCAAAATTTGGCTAACAGTCCGAATATGGAAATTATTAATTCCTTTAATAAGTCTTTAATAGGTCTTAAGCTTATTAAACAGGACTTGTGAAGATATTTCGTTTGATAATACTAATCTAAACTTTCTGAGAGATAAAGAAATTGTCGAGCTGAAATTCAATAGAAATGGTTTTAAAAAGTTCCTTACACATTACAGATAAAAACATTAACAGAAAATTCTTTAAACTTTTCAGTGAAAGATACCGCCACCGTGGCTCTATCAGTAGCACTATCGATTATAAGCTTAAGTCCTTGGTTCAAATGCCGGCAATAATCTGGATTCAACCCAACACTTTGACACTGATAAGATGCTCAAAACAAAATTTAATTGTTAGTTACCTCAGCTTTTATTTTAACGAATCAAACTCAAAAACAAAACATATTTATCAACAGTTTAGTAAATTTAAGTAAAACCCTATTCATGTTAAACACAAACGTTTTACTCACGTCCCTCTAAACTAGATAACAACCCAGCAAAATCTATATTTTAATGTTTTCTTGTATTTTTAATTAGTGTAATGTTTTCTAGATTAAATAAAAAAGGACTGATCGCTAAATTTTAGTATTATCAGAGTTGTTAATTTGACAACAAGAAAAAACATATTATGAAAAAACATTGCGGAATTCGAGAATTATTGCTAGCAAAACAAACTTCAATAGTTGTTTTTCAAATTGTTTACTTTGTAAGCCAATAAGCTTGCGCTGTAAAGTTTGAAATTCCATTTAACAGTATTTGCGTTTTATGTTATACACAGACCTAATGAAAAAGAATCTACTTTCTTTACAAAAGTAAATGGTTAAAGTATTAAACTTTTGTATTGATTTAATGTAAATGGAATGCTTTATATTCTGGAGCATATTAAATGAGATTAACAACATTATGTACCAAATAAAAAAAAAATGTTAATCGTTAACTCTGTAGCTGAACAGAATAACTTCAACTCGGTATTTAGAAATTCTCACTTAAAAAATTCAATTAATTATTTAGTAAAAAGCACTTATACATAAAATTTGAAAGATAGTCAAATACTTTGGAGATAATCTTTTATTAAGGACTTTAACCAAGGCCTAAGGCTTCACTGATGAGCACCTTACACCGGACTAAGGTATTGAAGCGGTCAATATATATATTTTTCAATCGTAGAAATGAAACAACAAATTGTTTTTTGTGAAAATGTATGTCACGTAGCCTAAAACCTCTTTGTCATGTGATTATACGTATGTATATATCGAAATATATTATGTGTATTCTTCAAACCACCAGTAGGCTAATACAGTAAATACTAAACACTCACCAATCATTTAATTTAAATAATTTACTAATTGGTAAGTGTTTACTGTTTACTGTTTTACTGGTAATTTTAAGTATATAATATATTTCGATTATCAATATAATACGGCTCTTGAAAATATACTATCTGTAGAAGATGTTTGATAAAATAATATATTCGAGGTGTGGCTATTAAATAACGAGACTGACATTGTAAAATTTTTTTTTTTTATTTTATACATAATCACTTATTGTCATCTTCAATATAACTCCTTCTCTATCCCTACAACGCTTCATGCGAGTTTTCCATTGTTGGAAACAGTGCTGCAAGTCACCTTCTGTCAGCTCCTTCAGGACACGTGCCGCTTTCTCTTTTACAGCTTCCACAGACTCAAATCTTGTCCCTTTTAATGCAGATTTCACTTTAGGGAACAGGTAAAAGTCACATGGTGCAAGATCTGGTGAGTAAGGTGGATGTTCTAACACTGAGATGTTGTACTTGGCTAGGAACCTCTTGACAGATAACGCGGAATGAGCTGGCGCATTGTCTTGGTGGAGAACCGATGATTTGTCCTTCCACATTTCGGGGCGTTTTTCCTTACTCTTTGACATAGTACCTCACGGTAGTAATATTGATTAATTGTTTGACCTTCAGGAACACAGTGAAGGTACACAATCCCATGGATATAAAAAAAACAGTCATCATTGCTATAAATTTTGACTTGCTCATTCAAGCTTTCTTGGCTCTCGGTGAAGATCGGCTCTTCCAGTGGATGGATTGGCGCTTCGTTTCCGAATCATAAGTACAAAACCACGTTTCATCACATGTAATTACCTTGTACCTGTTGATAAGGTGAAATCTGCATTAAAAGGGACAAGATTTGAGTCTGTGGAAGCTGTAAAAGAGAAAGCGGCACGTGTCCTTTAGGAGCTGACAGAAGATGACTTCCAGCACTATTACCAACGATGGAAAATTCGCATGGAGCGTTGTAAAGATAGAGAAGGAGTGTAAATTGAAGGTTACAATAAGTGATTACGTATAAAATAAAAATAAAGTTTTTTACACCGTCAGTCTCTTTATTTAATAGCCACACCTCGTATGCATTTTTTTTTTGTTTATCTAAAGTCGCATCAACAGCTCGGTTGTCAGTGACGACGGTGGGTTTTAACTTGTGAAATTTCTAAGCCCTAGCCAGGAATGGAACCCGGGACCTCCGCGTTGTAGACTAGCGCACTACCACTACCTACGGAGGCGGCGATTATTATATTTTATTTGTAGTTTTTCCATTTGCTCCATAGGATGTTATTTGCTTTTATTCAAAATAAGATGAACCATCGTGGTAGTTAAGATTTTTCAGTTGAGAAATCTCTCACGTTTGTGGAAACATCTAAGGTTAAGGAAGTTATTATTTACAAATATTACCAAAAGAATTTCGGGATTTTTGCCTGATCTACTAGTGGCCCTGTCGGTAGCTGTTCAGTCATTTTTATTGGAATTGTGTTCTTGAATTTTTAAAGCTCTTGGAAAAATGATATTAAAAGAAGTCTATCTACTGGAGAATTTTTCTCCTTAAAAAACTGAAATATGAATTTAATAGCTAACCATTTCATCAATTTTTTGGCTACTAATATAGCTATATGGCATACTGTTGAAGAGAATGCTCCGGAAGTATCTCATGTAAATTACAAACAAAAGTCAAAACTTAAATAGATAAAATTGGTTATGTAGTAAGTACAGGTTTATGAGGAAATATTTTAAGTATGGGCGTATCAAATAAATGCTTCGACTTTTTATTTATTTTTTCCTTTAGTCTAATCAACTGCTTGGTTGTGACTACAATGATATTTGATGTATTATCTATAATTTTGTGGCATATTCTTAAAAATTTACTGGCCTTAACCGTGCTTTATAGTTGAGCACCTAGTCAACTAGGGCACTAAGATAGCTACATAATTATATTTCCTTAAAATAGGTGACAAAGAAACACAAAATCAGAGAACAATATCACTGTTTCTTTACGCTTAGTTGTACTACAACCTACTATTTTGAACAACCAATATTTTGGCGATTTTGCCAGATTTAGAATTGTTTTGTACGTAGGGTCTACCTAGCCGTTCAGATCTCTTTTACTTTTTAAGTTGATCTCTTTTTAAGTTCTTATTTTTAACTTTTTATTATATTTTGTAATTCAAGTGTAACTGGAATTCCGAGAAGCAAGAGGATCTGTAGCATCTCTAAAAATAATATTTGATACGCCAAAGTAACTATTAGTGTAGTCTAGACATGGATACTTATCTAGAAATTACCTTTTTTTAATTTGTCCATAGTGTGAGTTAAAGCGGTTAAAAACAGTTTCAAACGGACTTTATCTGGAGTATATAAATGCTTTTCTGCGTATCAATCCTTTTTTCGGGAATGAACCATGCATCCTTTAACAATAGATAATTTTCACAGTACCAGTTCCATTATTGTGTTTTTCCGGGATTCATTTTAGTGATGGAAAGCTTGGATTGAAAATAGTAATAAATAAATCTGGAGTCACTGAGACACTGGGTTGGAGGTTGCAGGGATAAAATGGAACAAAAGTGTGTTTGTGTGTAGGTTAACGCGAAATTCCCATTAAAACTTTGTAATCGAATAGGCGGTAAAAGTTTTGAATAGCTTTGTCCACCCACTATAAAGAAGATTGCTATTCATAAACTGACAGATATATCCGTTGAAAATAAATTCATATGGACGTAAGGTAATGTAATGCATAATATCTTCAACGATGAAAAGAATTTACGATTTGCTTGTGACCCAGTTACAAACTGTATTCTAGTTTACAAGCCTACCTAGAAAACATTCCTAATATTCTCGGTAAATCATGTGAACAAAATATTCTCATAATTTACCTCATAAAAAGTATGTCTACATTTAACCGAAATCTAATATTGAACGTCATTAATTTACCAAGGTAGGAATAGGTAATAAGTTTTTTAATAACAATATTGTTAAAGAAGATGTATTTACATTACCAAAACCTACAAAATTGCAGTTTAAATACTGTTGGACAAAACCAAGTAGTTTTGAAAGTTACATAAATTATTTTATTGAAACTTATTAAGTAGTCCATGAAAGTAATATTCTCTTTGTAGAAACGTTATAAAAATTTTAATTATATCTGATTTAAACAAAGAGGTATTTTGTAATAAGTTTAGTTATGATATAAAAAGCCGCAAAATCTCCAATCAGATTAAACATTGTACTATTTAATTTCCAATGAAAGAGGCCCCGGCCAACCGCATCCCGCCACCGTATCGTATAAATTGTTGACGACGGCTGCTGTCATCGCACACTACTGGCGTGCACGCAAACAATTCCCGCCCTGGGAATTCGCAAAACTGATTGGCTGACAGCCACGTTGCTGTCGCCGTCGCCAACAGACCCACTCCAACGTTCCTCCCTCTTGCCCACACTTCTTATCATATTAGGTTTAAGATTAAAACTTTACCAGCGGTATTATCTTGGGTAGGTATCTAACAAATAACTACATTAATATGCTAGCTCTATATTGCTATGCTGTAAAATTTATAAACTATCTGTAATACATCAATTTATTTAATAATGTAGAACATTCCCATTGTTTGTCATGTTTACTATCAAGGGATACTGAATTATAAAAAAGAAGAACTTTTTGACACAGGATAAAATCAGATAACAATAAAAAATAGAAGTCACTACATCGTATCTTATCTTATTAACAAGATGAAACTATATCTAATTTTCTGAAAGAAAGTCCGTACAATCAGGGGCGGAGTCCCATAAAACTTGTAATATGTTTACGATACTATTTAATAGTACCACTTCTCAAACGTTTAAGAGGTTATTATATTTTTATGGCTTTGCTAAAACCACTGTTCTATACTTTAAATACCTCTCTAAATACTTCCTGTGTTATATTTTTTCCCGATATAATTAAATGAATAAAATATTAGCTAAAATCAGGGTAATAATGAATCATTTACGACCACTAATTTTTTTAATATATTTCTTAGATAATTTTCACCCTTATGTAAAAATAACGAGAAAAGTTTCAACGCCTTAACCATTTCTACAACAGACTTTAGTTTTGGTTTAAAGAACCCTTTTAGTTATTTCTATAAGAATGTGGCAAATTCGATGAATCATTTTATATATAATATTTTTTTATAAGATAAAGAATTTAATACTATTATACGAGTAATATCTGGTCGAATAAAATCTAAAATGACCGGCGCGCTGGTGTAATGGTTAGCGAACTGGCTTTAGCTAGCTTTAACTGGTTTAACTGGTTTAACTGGCTTTAACTAGCTTTAACTAGATTAAACTGGCTGAAACTGGTTTTAAATAGCTTTAACTGGATTTAACTGGCTTTAGCTAGCTGTTAACTGGCTTTAACTGGTTTAACTGGCTTTTCCCGGCAGCTTTTCCATCTTTTTACCTTTATATCACCACATGCCTTAATCTACCTACAGACCTGCACCAGGCCATAAACCTTTATCTTTTGTATTGGGCTTCATAATTGAATAAAATAATGGTAGGCCTATGCAAAAATTGATAATCAGTTTAAATTCATACCACAAACAAATCATAGTTTAAATATTTAACCCCCTCAACTCGTTTTCAACTTAATTTTACATGTGTAAAACTTGTTGTTAATTCATTAAAATTAAATTTAGTTTATACGATGTAAATTTTACGGTCGGCTATTATTTTATTAATGCAATTCAATTTATATTTCGTCATCTTTCTTCAATTCCAAATGACTTTAATGTTAATTAAAAAGCACTAACTGCCCAACTCTTTGGCTTAATAGTTAGCACGTTAGCCTATGAAGCCGAAGGTTCCGGGCTCAATCCCCGGCTAGAGTCCAAATATTATTGCAAATCAAATCCCACCATTACAGTTTCATAAGTCGCAAATTACCAAGCTGTTATTGCGGCTTTAAATAAACGAGAGAAAAAAGTGTACTAACTACACTACCATAAGTGGTTGCCATAAGTTGGGCATTAAGGTTACAATAATTAGTAGAGCTTCATCAACTGCAAGTAAAACTATTTAATTCAGATTTACACTACATCCATAAAAATATACCTCTTCAAAATCATATTGGCGTATAGAGAAATTTTTACACAACCTTTCTAGCAAAAAATTAACTGTTCATTAACAAATATAGCCTCAGTTTGAGATCTAGAAAAGCCGGTAGTAACAAATATTGTAGGAGATTGACAAATTATATGGTATTTCACAACACAAAGACCCCAGTAATAAAAATTATATGAATAATAATTGAAATACCTAGAAAGATTCTTATGTTAATACTTTTATTTAAAAGACTCAAAAAATAAGTAAGTCTAAAACATGGAAAAAATGTAAGAGTCTTTGCTTCTAATTTTTGAGTGATTCTGAGAATCAACAAGAATACTCTGAATACACAGACATTTAAATATGATTATTGATATTTTAACGGTAACGCCCAGTAATGAAACAATTATCTGAAGCATTTTCTTTAAACGCTTAATAAATTACAAAACATATGACTGTATTCTCAAATGGATACTACGGTTTCTCTAGTTGTTACTAATAACAATGAAGAAAGTAAAACGGTACAGCAAAACAAAAAATTCGATTGGTATGGAGGCCCCAAACTGACTTAACACTGCTGAGATATTTTAACTCCAAATTATTATAAAAGAAGTTCAGTTTCAACAATCAGTCAGGGCTTAATTTGGAAGGTTTCTTCTAAACTAAGCATACGCTTAAAACCGAATAAAGAATTCCAAAATATTTAAAATTTAAGCACCGTTACACCACGATTTTCATCTGGAAACATGATTGGCTTGGAAACAATATTAACTAATATGTAGGTTGGGAGTAACAGCTGATAATAATCAGCTGTTACTCCCAACCTAATATTTTATGCAGTTATGAATGTGCGTTTTATGTGCGTCGGTTTTGATTTTAAATAAAGCGAAATTTCAATATCTATTATTAGTTTTTTCCTGAGTAATTCACATGAATCTTTTCAGAATTAAATTTTCTACAAACTTATTTAAGGAAAAATACACCTTTATTTACCATTTATGGAAGTAATCTTACGTTAAACACAAAAATGTGTTATTTCTTTGCACCAATTCTTGTGTGTTATGTAAGATATCTCTGAAAGTATTGTATTTACAGCTCTGAAACCAATTTTATTCAATTTTTCAGATTAAGAAACATAAGGAACATCCGTATTTGTATCTTTGTAACTACCTTTAATATTTTTATACGGCCTTACTTCACCGAGGTTTCAGAGTTCTAGGTGAAATTTTTCGCTAGCTTTAACTCGCTAACTAAGCGTTTTCAGGCATATGTTTATATGAACTTTTTTTCTTAATTTTAGCTATAGAATGAGATCCCAAGAGATTGCCGTATAGTTTTGAATCACCCTATATATAACTTTATGCTGGTTAAAAGTAAACTTTATCACTTTTATACATGTACAAAAAAAAAGAAATCAACTCTATTATTTACTGGTAAACGCATCTTATTAATATCGATTACATCTACGTGTAAAGTAACGGTAACATAGTACTTGAATTAAATTAGTTATTTGCCAACAGTCTACGCTAACGAAATATAACCTCTTTGTCAGTAGTGTAGTAATTGTTAGTAAAACAGAACACAAATTAATTTCTATGAAAGAGCAGCAGTAATTACAGGTAAAAGGGTAAAAGTTGAAGTTTAGAGGAAAATTAATAATCTGGAAAATAGAAGGGCAAGTACGTCGTCATCCGCACCCTACATTATTAACCTACTTCCTACCGGCTATACTGTACGTGTCTGCTGCTTCACGTGGAAATTACCTTCTGTGATCAGTTGATAGATATTATGTCTAATTAAGTACTACCTAACTAGCCTCTGCTTCTAATCAGATTCAGAACTATCCGCAGTAAAATATTATGATATATAAAATAGAACTTTTAATAGTGTAGTTTATTTATTTTGATACATTTTGTTTATCTGCTTTAACGGTTTTTCGAGATCTAATTATTTCTAATAACTTTATTTAATATCCGCTTACGAAGTATTAATAACCAAAATATGTTGCAGATATTTTTTAACCCCTAATGTATTTACGTTGCAATCTGTTTCATTTAAAACAATAAGCAATTTCATGACCCAATGAGATGAGGATATGTACGAAGATATGAACTCGTATGAAGTTATTTTTATTTATTTATTTATTTATTTATTTCATTTAGTTAAATATACATTACGATTCAATACTGAACTAAAGTAAGCGATACAATATACAATATTTCAAACTAAATATACTTATACGCAAAAACTCTTCTTCACAAAGAGTTCTGTCCGCGCACAGGAGTATACAGAACAGAAAAAATGTAATCACTTAAATACGTACTTATAACTACTATAAAAATTACTAAGTTAAAAATTGCCAGTTAAATAGATTACAACGGTTACGTTAAACAGAAATAAAAAAAAAACAGAAAAAATGAGAAATTCATTTATATTTACATAAAATATCAATAATAATATATTTTTATTTTAATATCGACAGAAATTTTTAAAAAGACTTTAAGATTATGTTTGTATATTTTGTAATAGAGAGACAAATATAAAAAAACTTAAAATAACTTTAACTACTTTACAATATATTTTAACTAGCACAATGTAAATATTTTTTTGTACTTTATGGGAAATTAATTCAATAAATGAGCATGAAGAAACAGGTAAACCATCAATAGAAAATGTAAATGAAGTGTAGCCTTGTACAGACTGAGGCCAACAATTCCTAAAACAGTATAGTTAATTGAACCCCTGCCATTAAAGTACACCAATATCCACTGCCTTGTATTCAAATTCACTTGAAAGTAACTACTTTTACTAGGATTTGAACCACGGAAGCTTCTTCTCCGAAAATCAGCTGTTAAACAGCTGGCTTACGGCAACAGCTAGACCAGATAGGTAAAGTTACTATTAAGTCTTAATTCACAACTTACAATAGTTATTGAATATGATGAAAAACAAACAACATGACTTTACTTAAGGACTTAAAAAAGAACACCGCTAATTAATGTCCTACTAGAGTTATGATCTACGCAGGTTTTTATACAAATCAAAATTTACTATAGATTTCTTCAGGTTAATTATTATTATTATTTAGCTTATAAAAATCGTATCAACATCTTGGTCACTAACGACTACTTTGGGTTAAGGAACGGTAGGTTGAAACGTATAATAATTTTTCAAACCGTGGCTGGTAATATAACCCGGAAACCCGCTTTGCAGATTCTTAAAACGACGTTACAAATTCTGTATGCAAAATTCAAAATTCAATATGATGCGTAAAAGGGGACCTTATTAATCGTCCTGAATACTTGGGATTTGGTACGACAGATGATTTGGAGGAACCATAAATTTGGTTCCCATGTATCAAACAGAAATATTGATACTTAATTTTAAATGAAGTTAATTTAGAACATCTCGGAAGTTTAACGGGTAAATTGTTTACAACGATGATTTAAATTTTACATTTTGTGAGTAAAAACGTTTTTTCAATAGGTCTACTAAAAGCAAAATAGAACTTTAAATAAATTTGATAATTTAATTAATCAAACTTATTAAAGTTTAGTGAATTTTTTCTTAACAGAATTATTTAGCCACTAGAAATTTCGATTTATAAAAAAACATTTTTACTTGTAAATAAATTCAATTTCGTGAATATCAATGGCCACTACCGAAAAAGAAACTGATCAAGATTGCATAAATTATCTTAAAACCTGGCCTGGAATCAAACACATTAAGATAAAATCCTGGCAGGGAACCATTACTGCGTTACCAACTGAACAACAGACGTATACATCATAAATTTTATTGAAATGGTTTATTTTATATTTTCTTTAAGCTTCAACATTGGTTTGTAAATATTTTTAAAAAATCAACGAAAATTTTGTAGATTCTTCTGTTCATATTAATTTTAACAAAAATAAATAATTTGGTCAAATTTGTTATACCTAAATTGAAATTCCGTTACAAAATAAAATCCTTTAAGTAATTTTACTTTTATATCCATAATATTTTGTTTAAACCATTTGCCTGACTTTTAGAATCAAACAAGATTCAACGTTAGGAGCAAAAACGGAAAAAAGAAAAATGTTATTACCAAACTTTGTAAAGTTCCATTTGTATTAGGAAATCCGTCTTCTTAAACAACTTTTTTTAACTGTTACTTTTGAATTCAAGGAACATTTTACATTTGTAAGAGACTGTCATCTACCATTCTATCCGTTTCTGAAAAATTTATATAATATTCAAGAAAACTAGTAAGCCTACCAGTTAACTATACGGAAGAAAAAATCTGGTGCGAAACACTCACACGACTTTCTTCTGTCAATGTAAATAATGCCAAATATAACCTAACATTAGTAAACAACGTAAAATGAGAAATGGGCGCCTCCGTGACGTAGTGGATTGCGCACTAACCTACTAAGTGGAGGTCCCGGGATCGATTCCCGGCTAGGGTCTGGAAATTATTACGTACCAAAACCCAACATTACAATTTGTTAAGCCACCGTAGTCGCTAATGATCGAGCGGTTAATAAGACGTTAAATAAACAAAAAAACTAAAAAAATTACTCAATTTTATTCATGAGTGAATGATGCAAAATGAAAAACAACCTCAGTTTGGCTTAATAAAACGGAAAATCACTCTTTGACACTAAAATAGAGTCTTTATAGAAAATGCTTAAAATGAAAGTTGTATGGGTTTTTAATTTCCTATGAATTTTATAATACACACAGTTGTCGTAAAATGTATACTAAGGTCGAAATCTTATAACATCCAATTTTTTACAGATTTTGTTAAGAAAAAAGAAGAAAATCACTAATTACCGCTGAACTAAGCGTTACACAAAAACCAATACAAAAAGAGGTTGTAGGTTTTTAAATGTTCTACAACATTTATTTAATACATTTTTGCTTTAAAATGCATATTAAGTTCGCTATCTAAAAAAACAATTTTTTCTATGAGACCCAAAGAATTTCAGCAGACATGGCGCTTACCCTACTTGTAGAGCATACAAAATGTAGTAAATGAGGTGATTTAAAAAAATCGTAGGAGCCATTTTTGAGAAAATCGCAAAATCGTGAAAAATTACACGAATAAACAAACTACTACTTCTGTATTACCGATTTTGAAGAAAATGTTCGTGTCCTCTCGTAGTACCTAACTTAATTTCTAAGTTTTAACTTCGTACAATATTCCGTTCTTGAGATATTTTGTTCACATACGCGCGCGCGCGCACACACACCCACACTCACACAGACCAATCGATAAAAACATGTTTTTGGGTTCAGGGGGTCTGAAAACATGTATATCCGGTGAAAACTCGGTTTCGAAAAATTGACATGAAAACAATACTTTTCTTACTGTATATTCATATAGGGCAAGAGAAAGTAAAAATTCGGATAAAAAATTTGAAATTTTAATCAGTAATATTATGTTTTACATTGAAAATATTAATTAAGTTGAATAAAATAGGTTTATTTCATGAAACTAGAATTACATGCACTATGTAAATGTAAGCGCTCGTAGTTAAAACTATTAATGTGTCTGATTAACTTTAAACATTACAAAATGAAAATTGCATCAGAATTATATCGGCTTATGCTGTTAATTAGCATGGATGAACATAGTTTTTTAAAGCGTTAAAAATAGTTCTCTCCTCTTTCCTCTTTTAAAATATTTTTTAACGCTATACATATTTTAAACTCAGTGTTGCCAATTCAACGACACAACTATACAATAACTTCATGGAGTTTGGGTAGGTCTGATAAAAACACACACCATTTAACCAGGCCTAACATTTTAAATTAAATGAATATATTAAATACTTTTAAAAAGCACTTTAGTGAGAACAGTTAAGATTATCTTGCACAAATATTGTAATGTCAGAGCACAAAATTTTAAACCAATACATTTGAAAGTTTTTGTTAATTTAGTAATAATAATCATCATCGTATATTTTATTAAACAATGAGGTAAATTAAATTTATAAATGAAATACGGTTGGATGAAATTCTATCGGCGAGTATTTATCTTTCACTTTGATAATAATGTATTGTTCATTTGTAGATTAATTCAATTGAAGTTTTAATATTTATTACAGAGTTGTTTTATTTAATAAAATACAGTTAAATTTGACAAATCAATTATTTAAACCTATATTAATACGTCAATTGTTCAGGTAAAATAATTGGGGTCACGACTATATGTTGGTTCTTCCACATTCAGCCTTTCGAACGTTTTTATTTAAAAAAGTACAAAAAGTGTTTATTATTGTTCACACTATCTGATAATAGGCCTATATCATAAAAATGTTCACATTTCAACCTAAACTTCCAGTTTCATGACCACTTTAACCAAAAAAGTTTTTTGTAGAAGAATATTTGTGTAAATGTGTAACAATACACACACGAACATTTTTTCTATTTCTACTGAGTAGACATACTACTAATCCTATTGAGTAGAAACTTGGAACGAACTTTTTAAACTAACCTCCAGGGGTTTCTACTACTATGTATATCTGAAATTAAAGGTACTTTATTCCAAAACAGAATTTTAAGCAAATCAAATTTTATCAAAAAGGGTTTTCAAATTTTCGTTAAGCTTCTCTCGTTAGCAAACAAAACCATTTATTTTCATTTACAAATTAAAGATAAGCTGGGTTCGCTAAAAGAATATCAATGGCATTATTGAAATAGATTTTATGGACGCTTTGATTTTTTGTTGAAGATATTGTAACAAGATCGAGAAAAGACGGGATCGCTCACGAATCTTCCAGAATTCCATTCATAAACATAGTTAACAAATAATAAAATAACAATAACTTACACAATAAGATCAGTTTTGTAAATGACAGTTTTATTGTTTGTTATTTAGTTTAGGTAAATTATTAAATCATTTATTGTGTTATTTAATTATAATTAGTTTAATCATTTATTTTGTAATCTTTTAGTCTAATAAATATTTGTAATTTGTAAACTTTAGCGTATTAATTATTTAATAACCTAGATCCCGAAACGGACCTTAGCAATAAGTGTCACAATATTATTGTCAGAATAATTACAGGTGGTGCATTTTTATCAAAAACGCAAAAGTTAAGTGCTCAACTTTTTTTATTTTTTATTTGAAACTTAGTGCGAATATTAAAAATGTACACTATTACGAATCAATTTGTATTCAGTTAGTTTTAGTACAATGTTAAGCTCTCCTGGCCAAGGTTTACGAACAGTTTTCCTTGGTCACTCCAAGAAAAAGACTGGTGCTAAATGGTT
Source organism: Catonia carolina (assembly GCA_035578175.1). Classification (NCBI taxonomy): domain Eukaryota; kingdom Metazoa; phylum Arthropoda; class Insecta; order Hemiptera; family Achilidae; genus Catonia; species Catonia carolina. The sequence continues at coordinate 326,468,271 of JAQMRL010000001.1, read as the reverse complement.
CTCCTTTCCTACCTCAATTATTTTTTTAGTTGTCATATTATTTGATAATGAATTTTATTTGAATATTAACTTTTTTACCGATAATTGACAACTATCTGATATAAACAGTCCCGACATATTTTTTAACAAATTACTGCAATATTTAACAACAATGAATAGAAAAAATAATGAAACAATTGAACAAGTTCGTTTCAATACGCAGTACTGATGAAAGTACACTTAAGAGCAAAATTGACCATAAAAATTTGAAATTTATAATTTATGAGAAATACATTTATTATGCTACAAAAATATTAAAAAAATTTATTTTTTTACCGGAAAAATAATACAAAAGATAAATTATTACTGAACGTGATAAGGAATTATCAGATATAAAGTAAGTTTTATAATTTTTTTTTTTTTTTTTGGTTTAACATCCGACTGTTCTGCAATTTAATGCTAATGCAGACGGTGAAGGATGAAATGATTTTTTGTAACGTATGAAAATATGCCGTGTCTGAATGGGATTCGAACCCAAGACCGCATGATGAGAGGCAAGCACGTTACCAACTACGCCAATGCAGCCGGCAGCTTTATAAAAGTAATGTAAATACTTGCCAACTTCTTAGTATTTTAATTAGACTCACCTTCTAAGGCTTCCCAACGTTTTTTCTCAGTTTCAGATTCAAGTGCGTCAAAAACTGCAGCTCCCACGAGAAGGTAAGTGAATGTGCAAACTATCAAAGACAAAGTCCGGACGTTTTGCTTCTTCATTCTTTGGGTGCCACCATTCTGGCTGTTGTTGGCCTAGGCCTCGGGCGTGCAGATAGGATTGGGCCTTGGGGCCCGTACCATCTTCACGAGCTTCTCCTGCCCACTCCTGCATTCTGTCCGCCGGGCACCCCGACACCCATCACCTGTAATAAAAGAAACATTTATTTTAGCAACTAGTAATTCATCTTTACAACTAAGTATTTATAGCAAAGATAGTTAGTTACATGTATACAGCTCTCAGGATGTTTAATTCTGAATTCTGAAAAAAGAACAAAAATAAATTGGATGTTAAATACAGTAAAAGTGTTCTTATTATATTGTTACCCGAGGTTTTTAAGTATCTTTGTAGTAATAATGTATCGTAATGTTTTCGTCAGAGATGTATCTGATAAATTAGCTCAATTCCCGAGTACACAGAGAAATAGGTCTATTCATTGGTATTTCAAGAACAAAATTCAGCTGATGACTACTCAAAATTTGCTACTCTATTGCAATTTCTACCCTTTTAAATGATCGTGAATTTTGATTGCTTAAGATGAAAATTTATGGACGATCCATGTTGCAAAAATTAAGATTTTCCAGAGTGTGTACACATAACATAAAAAAATCGGTTTGTAGTTCCTTAAAACAAAGAGGAAAAAGGTAATCGTAAATTAATTCGATCTTCAATTTTAACGTAAAAGAACAAAGCAGAAGAGAAGAGTCCAATTTTATTTTGTACTTTTTTGTGTTAATTTAAAAAAATACCTGATGCATTTGTTTGGTAGTTTTGCGAATATCTGTTACATTCGTTTGTGAAAAGGAAGTAAGATTGATACATCAGTGTCTTTAATTTTTGTCTATTAATGTTTTTATTCTTAAGAGCTTTCTCAGAATAGAATAGAATTCAATCAAATTAATAAGTAATAAAATATTGAATAATAAATTCCTTATGAGTAACATAATTAATCATAATAAGTTATTTAACCATAAATAATTTATTATACATCATAAAACCATTGGTAAGTATAAAAACATTTGTTAGTTTTGCTAGACCTTCTTCATGATAGAAATTATTAATGTAATTAATTCGAATTGTTCCTTGCTGTGTGTGTTTTTCACTAAAAGATATATGGCAATATTCTTCGACTTGTGGATTACTTGATTTGTTAAAAAAAATAAATTAAAAGGGTATGAATTAGTAAGTTTGAAATAGGTAGAAGTCTGTCTTGGTGATTAATAGGGGTTTGCTGCTACCCGTTTATTTAAGTTAGCCCCTTATAACGATAGCCAATAATTCTTCTGATCCCGTCATTCATTTTGTAACCGCAGTTAAGTCAGAGCGCCAGCTTATCTTATTGCGCAGTTTGTGTTACTTGAATTATCGTGATGGAATGTAGTTACGTAATTCGTGGGTTTTTTCGACAATATTTCAATTTTACCAAATGTATTTGTTGATTCGGTTATTAAAAACAGGAAACATTAAAAATTTGTTTCGGAACAAAATAATATGCTTACTTTCGTCACGTGTTTCAAAATCAGCTATTTCCTTTTTAAAAAACGTACGACTTTTGTCCTACTTATAATTTCTGGAATTAAAAAAAAAGAATAATGTTTTTCTGATAATTACGATTGTGGATTTCCTACTTGTAAATAGGTTAAAGTTTTCTTGTAACCCGGTTCTAAAACCTAACTACTTAAGACACAACCTCCTTCCCAGCTTGTCACTACAACTTTCAGCATTACACGATTATAAAAAATATTTTAGAAATATGTATTAAATATAAAAATCTGGTGTGAAACACACACAACTTTCTCTTGCCAATGCAAATAATTAACAATATAACCTAACAGTAATAATAAAATATTAGAAATAAAAAAACTAACCTCAATAAACATAAACTAATTTTAATCATGAGTGAAAGACGCAAAATAAAAATCAACCTCAGTTTGGCTTAAAAATACGGAAAATCACTATTCCACGCTAAATTAGGCTCTGTAGAGAAAAATAATCTAAATAAAAGTTGTAGATCTTTTAATTTACTATATTTAGTTATATACACTTTTGTCGTAAAATGCATACTAAGGCTGAAATCTTTAAAAAAATCGAATTTTTACACGTTTTCGTGAGAAAAAAACAGAAATTGCTAATTTTGCTAAACTAAGGGTTATACAAAAAATGTTTGAAATAAAAGTTGTATGACTTTAAATTGTCTACAACTTTTATTATATAAATTTTTGTGCTAAAATGCAAATTAAAGCCCCAATCTTAAAAAAACAATTTGTTTACGTGAAAACAGCCTCGCCAAGAATTTCAGCAGACATGGCGCTTACCCTATCTTGTAGAGCATAAAAAATTTAGTGAATGAGGCGATTTAAAAAAAATCGTAGGACCCGTTTTTGAGAAAATCGCAAAACAGTAAAAAATTACATGAATAAACTACTACTTTCGGTCGACCGATTTTGATAAAAATGTTTGTGTCGGGTCCGGTAGTGGTATGTAACTTAAGTTTCAAGTTTCAAGTTCGTACGATGTTCCGTTCTTGAGATATTCTGTTGAAACATACACACACACACGCACGCACGCACACACAGACACACACACACACACACACACACACACACGCACGCACACATGCGCGCGCGCGCACACACACACACACACACACACACACACACACAGACTGATTGCTAAAAACGTGTTTTTTTGGGTTCAGGGGGTCTAAAAATGTGTATTCACAAGGGAACTTACCCTCAGAAACAAACTTTTAATGGACTTCATTTTTGTGTGTGGTTATGTTTTACAAAATTTAGTTATTAAGGAATAGAAGGTGTAACTTTTTCTTGTTCCTTATATTACGCTTAATGAAGTAAAAGTTGTAGAGAATTTAAAATCCTACAATTTCATTTAAATTATTGTTTTGTATAACGCTTAGTTTAGCGGTAATTAGTGATTTTCTGTTTTTTCTCACGAAAAGTGTGAAAAATTTATTTGTTAAGATTTTGGCCTTAGTATGCATATTACGACAAAAGTATAATATATAATCAAATTTATAGAAAATTAAAAGATCTACAACTTTTATTTAAAGCATTTTTCTCTATAGAGCCTAGTTTAGCGTGAAAGAGTGATTTTCCGTATTTTTAAGCCAAACTGAGGTTGATTTTCATTTTGCATCTTTCACTCATGGTTAAAATTAGGTTATGTTTATTAACGTTAGTTTTTTTATTTCTAATGTTTTATTGTTACTGTAAAGTTATATTTAATTATTTTCATTGGCAAGAGAAAGTTGTGTGAGTGTTTCACACCAGATTTTTTTTTAATATAGCCACTCTTTAGCTAAGTAATCTAATTAACTTGAGATAGCATAGGAAATGATAAAAATCTTTTAACACCAAGCGTAAGGACGATCCTTCGTAAAAGAAATCATAAAATGTTAAGAAAGGTACTATAATTAGTTTGTCATTTTTACTTCATAAAATTTATAAAGTAAGAGAATTCACCTGTTCATTCACAATTTATCGCTTTTAACACACTTTTAAAGCTTCTAGAGAAAAACTTCTTTATCAACTCGGTAATATAAACTAATATTTAAGTGACTTAAATTATGTACTAAGTAAGTTTGAACACAATGTACTTTCAAACCAAGTCTCCCACTTACAGCGAAAAGAGATATCAGATTCAAAAGGCTCAGGTGTCTTTCTGGAAAAACGGCAAAGAGAAAATGCTATTCTATGATAGCTTAATAAGATCTTATTTTTTCTTCACTACTGCAATAAAAAATGTACACCATTGATACTTTTGTTAGACATAGCATTTCAAAAACCTTTTCCTACATCAACTAATTATATTAAACCAGTATTATGTGTTTACAAAAGTAATTTCTTTTATTTATTTTTAAAAAGTATACGTACACCACAATTTAAGAACCTCCCTCTTTCTGAAAACGGTTTAAGGTGAGACTGTACTTTGTATCCCGCCAATGTTAAATTTGTAATTTTTAGGTACATTGTTTTTATAGGATTGGTTAAAAATAAGATAATGAAACTTTACACACGTATCAATGTTGGGTTTCTCTAGCTACTGGCATTTTTTCAATTTAATCTGTAGGACCATAAAAATTAAAAAATAACGAATAACATAGAATTTTTACAAATTGCTTTCTACGTATTTTTTCATATTACTAATTTTAGGAGCATGTGAGGAAGTCATAAAAATGCCAGTGTATGTGCATGTACAAGAAGAATAACTGGTAAAAATTTCTACTTGGTAGGTTTAATGGTTTCCGAGAAAAATGTACCTAAATATCAAAAATCTAAATTTCCGGGAACAGACAAAAAACAAAAAGGCCGAAATCAAAAACAAAATGTACACAAACATGCCAATTTCCCATCAAGAGTTGGTTAGAAAGGTGAACCAACAGTTTTGAGAATATTAAAAACAGTAATCCAGATATTTTAAAAAAAACTGAAATTCCCTTTACACTAAAACGAGAAGTATAAAATTACGATAAATGTTCTTTCTTGGTAACATGATAATTTTTTTAGGTAAACCTGCTAAATACTTAATTTTTTCATTCAAATATTTTTTTTACGTAATTTATTGTCTTTCTGGTAGATCTAGGTCTGAAGTACTGAAAAACATAAAAACCCGAAAATCAAAATTTTCAGTAAAACCCATTGTACAGTCTCACCTTAAAAGCTGAATTCACACGCTAGCATATGTTTTATCGAATAGACTACACTTTTTTATGTTTAGAAATCTTGATCACAGATAATTTAATATAAATTTACAAAATTTTTAAATGTATCAAAAAATTTACTAGTGAAAAGAAGACTTATTCAATAATAAAAACTTATACAATAAATCAATTGATAAAAATCAATACAAAATCAAATCTTTCCTTCTGAATGTTGTAAACTGCCTAGAATTCTAGATATACAATCCGTTTGTTTGTAGTTTAGTTGAATTATTTAAATAGACCAACATTGGGAAAATTACATTCAAGAATATTTTGTAATGGAAATATTCACAAGGGAACTTACCCTCAGAAACAAACTTTTAATGGACTTCATTTTTGTGTGTGGTTATGTTTTACAAAATTTAGTTAATAAGGAATAGAAGTTGTAACTTTTTCTTATTCCTTATATTACGCTTGCTGAAGTAATTTTAACCATTTTCTTTATTTCAAGTACTATATTCCTCTGATAAATTTTAGACAAACAATTAAGGTTAAATGTTTTGTATATTTAACCCCTAAATTGGCGAAGGTATTTTTACTTTAAATTATTAAATAACTTACTTATTAAGTAAAAAAATAATGTTGTACTCTATTTATTAATCGTCATAGATTTGAGCTGAAATGTTTGCTTTGAGTATAATTTTCACGGGATCATACCCGGAAACAAAATCATTAACATCCTAGTATTAACTGCTTCAATTCTTTTCGTGCACATCCACATTTTACTAACAAACAAGCGTCACGCCTCCTGTGAGACACAGTTTCCCCGTTTTAGACAACTTCTGTTAGAGCGTTGAAATCACTGTACCGACTCCCACTACAAACTATACAGTGGTAAAACCACTGTAATTATTTGTTAATGTAAAGTAACTTTACGACAGTACCTATGTAATTATATAAATCCATCTGTACTCAATTAGTGAATGTAAGAACGGTTCATAATTAAATTAATAAAATTCTTCATCACATTTTTAAAACATTGGATCGACTGGAACGTAGTAAGTTCTTTGCTAGTAAAGCACTAAAGGTTTATGAAAAATAATGAAACATCGAATTAAATATAGCCAAAAAGCCCAGAAATTGATGTAATTAAACTGAAAGTAATCAGTGGTATTTTATTGAATAATAGGATTTTACGTGTTTTTATTTTTTTAATGCACATTAAGTTTTCCTCCTTTCTATTATTTGAACTTTTTTGCATTTTAAATGTTTAGTTTGCCGTCTAAATGCTGGTTTTGTTTTTGCAAAATATATTTCTTAAGATATTATGATATATATATATTCATTTATAGCCTACTAATAATATGAAGAAGCAACGTTTGTTTGTAAGAAGTAATCTCAGAAACCATTCAACCAAATTTCAAAAATCTTTCACTGTTGAACAGTTTAGACTTCCTGAGTAACATAGGTTGTATGACAATACTAATACTTAAAATAATAATTAAAAAATATTAATTTTTAAATTTTTAAAAATTTGTTATTGGTAAAATGAAGCCTAATCTTTTATTTTATTTGTTCGGGAAGTTTTCATCCATCAATATTACACAATGTTATTGTAAACAATGTATTGTATTATGCATTCGGTATAATACAGTCAGGCATCAGTTAAGGTACAATATTACATCATTCTTTACTTTTTCCTTTCTTCAAAATATTTGAAAATTGTTTTCAGTACAGATATCCAGAAAAATCATGTCACATCCAATGTCAAATGTGGAAGATATTTCTGATAATCTTACGTATGATTTATTGTATTGTTATTTTACAAAGGATCATTGAAACTAATTCAGACGTAAGGTAACGAATTGAGGAGCTTGGAAATTTCTCACATCGAAATCCTGAAAAGTCTGTTGTCAAAGTACTTAGAATGACATAGTGACGCCGACTGCCTCATCCTCATAGTGACGCCAGCGCCTGCAGACGTCCTAGAACCAGCCTGCCGCGAGAAGCGCTACCGACGCACAGCAAACAGTGGCTCCCCTCCACCATGAAGTGGACTCCCCGGAGGAAAATTTAAACCGCCGCACCGGCCCACAAGAGACACTCGCCATCCAGCTCCCGAACTGGGAAGAACAAGGAAGAAGAGCCAACAAGCCAGCCGAGACCGAACGCAGCCATCCCTCGTCAACGCTACCGGTGGCGGACGCTACCTTTCCGGTCAGCCGAAGGAAGCCCATGCGTATTGGATGGCACCACGGTGAAGAGTGAGGTCAGCGCGGAAGCGGAGAGAACCAACTCGGCCTATGCCGACCCGACGCTGCGGGCCTCTGGGGGCCACCTCTGTCACGCTGCAGTGGGGACCCAAGTACCGCTAAGGGAAGGCTAGGATTAAACCCGCTATCCGAGCCATCACTCTTTGGGCTCCACTTCCAACATGCCGGCTGGCCACTTCCGACTATCAAAAATGGCCCTTTTTAGGGCTACCAATTTCGCAAGTGAGATTTTGCCACGTATCGTCGGCCTCAGTCGGCGACAATACAAAACAAGTAGGCCAAATGTATTACGCTATACAAAAACTTAGTCATTCATGCAATTCAACATAAAATCAATCCACTTAGTACAAAAATATCAACTAAAACATAAATCACTTCTAAATAATTTAAACATTTCACTTGTGGACACTTAAAGCAACACTAGCGAACTAAAACAAAAACTCACAGATTTTGTTAAAAAAACTGTATTATAGTAAAAAGACAAAATATTTTGTAATATTCACCGAAGTTTCACCATTAAAGGAAAGGTTTCATTTAAGTAAAATAAAAGAAACCCCATTTGTTTCTTATTCTGTATCTGAATAGGCTATAGATTCAGCTGCAATAAAAAAAATAACTTTGTGGTGCGGTTAAAGTGAAGTGGCATTTTCTTAAAAAATATAGTGAAAGAATTTTAATTCATTTAACCAGTCTTTACTGAAATTGAATTAGAAAAAGTAATATGCAGAAAATATACTTTCAGTAATTTCTTTTAAATAACTACACTATCAAATAACATTCAAGCACTCGTATGAAACGGTTAAATTAAAATTAATAACTCATTGTATGATACGAATAAAAAACTGTTTTATACATTACTTAATTTCTCAGTAATTTTTGTGAATAGTTTATATTTGATTAAAAGTAAAAAACACATAATTAAATGAAAGTATTATTTAAGTTTCTTGTTTCGTATACACAACATAAATCCTGTAACATTATAGAGGTAAAACAGTTTATTTTGTTAAAGTTTTTACGTAATTTCGTTTGTTTTTATGTATTTGAAATGCAGAAACTTTAATTTTACAAAAAATTATACATTTGTATTTTATTTCAAAAGTAATCGTGAAAAGTTACAGTTCAAGGGGTTTTTTCCGAATACTTAATTACAATATCTAATGAAGAAAGAGTTTTTTTTGAAAATAAATAGAAATAATAACATATATTTTACTAAAACGTGTCAAAGGTAGTGTTTTTAAAACGGTTAACCGGGATTAATAATACCGGGTAACCGAATCCGGGTTATCCGAAACGACCGAAAATCTAGAAATTTCCGATGTACCACTTCAAAACTTTAATCAGTGTTAATGCATGAACAAAATGACAATAAAGTATATTTAATACTCTGTTTATTTTTTTTAGTTTATTTAAATTCGCGTCAACAGCTTGGTTACTAGCAACTACTGTTGGTTTTGGTACTGTTGTGGTGGGTTTTAACGTGTTAAAATTTCCAGACTCTAGCTGGGAAACGAACCCGGGACCTTTAGCTTAGTAGGCTAGTCACTACGCCACGGGGCCAAGCACATCTACTGTGTTGTAGTATACTACCCTCTTCATTAGCTGCTAAATGTATATAGTGCACAGCTCCATAGACCTAAAAAGCCTGTTTTTTCCTCATAAGCAGAATATCGTATAAACATAAACGCGTTTTTTGACTAATGATGAAAAACAAGGCCGTAGAAAGGGTAGAAAAGGGTAAATAGTTGCGCACTGTTGCCACGGATCTTAGGTTTTGTGTTTCATTCATACCAGATGGTACAAAACATAAGAACAAGAACAGCTTAGGGTATTAAGATACCAAACAGAAAAATAATAATACCGTCAGAATACAAAAACCTTAACAAAGTTCAGAAGAAAATTTCCGAGTTTTTTTACAGTAAAAAATTTAGATTTAATTTGTATTTAGTATAATACAGTATTTCAGTTAAAATGTATTGAATGTTTGTAAATAGATAATTTTTATTAGGGTAAAAAGCGATGTTCTTAATATGAAGAGCAGATATTCAAAAACAATTAGGTTCAATTTTTAGGTTATAGCACATTTCGCATCACAGAACCCATTTCTACATCATTATGAATCTATTGCTTTTAAAACACGTTAGAAACGCATCAAAATTAGCTAAGAAAAGTTGCTGAACATTCAAAAATTTGTTCGTACTTCACTACCAAACAAAATGGAGTTGTCCAAGATGATAAGCAAAATGCTGTTAGTCCAGCTCTGCTTGAAACAGCCGATCGTGAAAATTCCGTGTTCAGGTTGTTTGCAATCCATATATCAGTAGTTGATTCTAAAATAAAGTTCTCTTCGTGAATTAGTAAACGTTATTGTAGCTTACCATAATGACAATGAGTAAAAAAATTGTTTAACAGTTGCAAGAGTTGATGAAAATTAAAAATTAAAACCTAATTCGGTTTTCATTTCTTGTATTGGTGATCTTGACTCACAAAATCGAACATTTTATAGTTGGGTTAAAAATGAAGCAGGCGGAGGTTTCAACAAGATTTCTTTTGTCTTGATAAATTGTCTTAACTGGTAAGAATTTTAATGGAGAAAATCTAAATTCTACCAACTTATATTGTCTGGAAAGGGTGTAATTTGTGAAGAAAACAAAGAGAAAAATTATGAAGAAGAACTATGCGACTGCAAAGAAGAGAAAAAAGGAATAATAATTAAAAATATAACATTGTTTGAATTAATTGTATTATTGGAATAATTTTTTTAGTGCAATATTGTTTCCCCTTAAAAAATCAGTAGGTTCAAAAATATTGCATATAAAGAAATTAAGACATTCAAATCGCAGTATGTCCAGGACTGACTTTCTAAAAGCAGTTTGTACAACACAAATTTAAATTTTTCTAAAAAACAAATATTTGTACAAAGGGAGTCATGTCCTAATATTGGAGTATTTTTTATTAATTTTTAGAATGAGTCACGTTTATGTAATATGGAAACACTCCGGTGAAATGTTTTTTTCACTTCTCCGAAAAACTGTGGAATGGTCAAAAATTCTTTGTAAAAGTCTGATCCTCATCCTTCCATTCCTTATTACGTCCTTGTTTAAGAAATCCGGGTTATCCGAAATGGGTCAGCTCCTATTATTTCAGATAACCAGGATTCTATTGCATTAATAAGTAAAAGTTATGCTTGTTTTTAAGTATGATATTCAATGCAAGAATGACGTTGCCGGTACTTGGACACATATTAAAATGGAATCTACTTACGACCCTTTTTTCAAAACCTGTTGGAACTAGCCAACTAAAACCTTGCAGAACAATTAATGCTTACAATTTATAATTTGTATTAAAATTTTTAACTTTTATTGTGTCACATTTGAGACTGAAAAAGTTTTTAAAAATATTTAAATTTTGTCAATACTATGTTTGAAAATCAAAATAATTTGTAAGATTTTTTAATAATTGTACTATGGTAATATAGAAAGGATGTAAATATCTGTACAATTATTACAGATAACCTTGTAGATTCTACCAGAACAAACTAGTGCAATAGCAGAATAATTAAGATTAATTTTTATATTAACTATTGTGTAATGGAAAATTTAAAGTACGAGAAGATAATTAATTAATTAATTAACGCCACTGAGGCGGACACATAAAATAAAATGATCCTCGTTGGATTCACCACTCGCTCTCTTTTTTTTATTTATGCTAATTCTATGTTCTTGTTTCTATTTTAGATATTTTATCTGTCCTGTTTTTCTAATTTAGTTTGAAAATTGAATTTTATAGCCTCTTACATTCTTTTACATTCAAAAATTTGTTCGTGCTGCACTACCAAACAAAATGCAGTTGTCCAAGATGACAAGCAAAAAACTGGTAGTCCAGCTCTGCTTGAAATCAGCCGCTCAGCTGACGTAAATATTAGTAATTTTGTTTATAGATTATAGTTCTCATGTTTCCGAAATTTCAGCTTTCTACCTTCAATGGTTTCTAACGTAATGGGTCATTTATATAGAAAAAAGGGATTTACGGGAATCTTGTTTCATTTTTAAACAAGAATTACATCAAAACTTTAAGATATTTTCAATATTTTTTTATGTAAAAACAAACATGTTCTAAAAAATGTAATGAGAAATTTTTAAAACGAAAATTTCCTTAAAAATTAATAAAATATACTTTTATTTTAGTCTCAGTTTTAAATTGTCTTAATTCCTAATACTTTCTCACACTAATAGATCTTCTTTTCTTTCTGTATCTGAGAGGACCCTGTTGACCAATCCCGATTTTTTCGTTTTTATTTTAAATATCTTATATTCTTATCCACCAATTTTTTTTTAGTTTCTCTGTTCAATCCTCTAGTATCAGATCTAATTCTTTCAAGTCTTCTTTGACTTCCCTAATCCAAATGGGCGTCGTTTTCTGTTTCCATAGTTTTTTTAGTATCCGCCAAGTCAATCTATCTTCTGGTGTTTTTATCACATGTCCAAAAAAATAAATCCTTTTCTTTTTCATTGTATCGATTCAATGCTATATCTTTATAAACCATCTTATTAGGTAGGATTTTCCAATCGCCCTCTTTTTGATATTTTTTTTTATTTATGAAAGTTCTAATCGTTCTTTCTATTTTAGATATTTTATCTTTTCTGTTTTCTGATTTAGTTTGAAATATGTTTTACTTAAATTTGTCGCATCTAGTTAAACAACAATTTTATAATGTTCAATTACAAATTTTAAAAAATTATGAAGTAATGTTTCAAACATGTACTATAAATATTTAATATTTTGTACATATCTTGAGATTTGTGTGGTATTAATTTTAAACATAAAATTAATAACGATGACAAAAATACATACTTTAAGCAGAGAAAAACATAAAATATTTTAGGTTAATAAACAAAACTATTATTTGTTCAAATGTTTGGTCACAGGGCTCTTAAAAACGTTGACCAAACAGATATATTTAAACAACCTAGAGGATTTGTATTTAATTGAGCAGGCCTAGAGCTGTTGTTAAAGACATTCTGCAATAAAATGTTATCTACTTAGTTTAACAGTAAGCCTATATAGACTGAAGAGAAAGCGTATTACATTTCTCTGTTTACTTTACTCGACAAATAGTATCCCTTTGAATGTCACTCTCAGAGGCTACTACATTTGATTTAACATCAACAGACAAGGTTCACTGTCTATTGTTTTGTACTCTGCAAAAATCCACTAACAATAGTTTGTATACAGAGTTACAATCATAGAGAATAAAAGAATATTATTTTAAAGAGATATAAAAATCGTTTTAAGTTTAATCTGTTCAATTATTATGCTTAAATATGAGGGAATATCATAATGACGAATTATTAATATTTCAACTTCTTATTTAAAATAAATACAAGAAAACCGCCATTTTTGGTAAAATACATCATATGTCTTAAGAAAGATTGACTGGAAATTATAGTACCAAATATATTAATTATTAGATTATTACGAGCAAAAAGAACACAAAATTAATTTAACTTCACTGACTAATCCCAGATATACAAAATAATATTATTTTTTGATGTTAATAAAGTAAAGAGAATACGGTACTGAAAGATGGAAAAGATAAATTATCTTGTGAAGAAAGTGAAGTTGTAAATTTATGAATGTAAGGAAGTAGTCATAATTTTCTACCCAATGAAAGAGGCTGGTAAACTCTACCTTAATATAAGATACTCGTATATACAATTATTGTATATTATATAAAAAAATAGCTGAAATTTAGTTTTTAAGAAGTACTAATGAATGTACACTACGGGACGAGATTCAGATTGTCAAAAAGGAAGAACTGGGACTTCCACCCATGAGTGACAGGATTAGTGGTTATAAGAGAGAGTGGTCAATGCATTGCTATTTGCAAATAACATGTGGATTATACAGGAAAGTAAAGATGAGCTTTACGAGTTTCGCTTGCTAAATCAAAGGTTATGGCATTCAGAGGGAAGTATTCCACTCGTTCGAAGATTGTTTTAGACAATGTAGTATTAGCTCAAGTGGCTCACTATAACTATATGGACTGCGATGTGAGCTTTGATAGGGACTTGGATGTCAAAAATAAAATAATTAAATTTCAACCTATTTGTGGTACCATCAACAGAACACTGAGTAACAGAGCTAAAACAAAGACAGTAGAGAAGTTCTACAAGGTAATGGCAGCCCCAGTCCTTCTTCATGCCCCAGTCCTTCTTCATGGGTTACCACAAAACGCCAAGAAAGTAGGATCCAAGCAGCTGAAATGAGATTTTTAAGAAGGGTGAAGGGCTGCTCAAGGCTGGATCTAATACATAACGAGAAAATTAGATCTGAGTTGGGTGTATTTAGCTTGAATGAAAAAGTGGAGTACCGGAATCAATGGAGGCACATTTGGAACGGAAGAAGGGAGGTGGGAAGACCTCGAAGAAGATGGCAGTAGTCGAAATGTACGGGTTGGAATGTCTCGTGTTTGTGTAGACGTACAGGATGGTTTGTGAGTTCAGAACAGGCTTATGCCTAATCCTTGATAGTAAGAAGAAGAAGACGAGAGAGTGGTGTAAGGTCCTGGAGAGGATGAGTTTAAATACATTTCCTATGAAGTTAGTTCAGTAGGATTTGGCTTGCGAGATGTTGGCAGACCTCTCAGAAGATGGATACTGGAACAGGTCAAGACCGAATCCTTAAAGTCAAAAGAAGAAGAGGAATAAATTAACTCTACACTTTTAAAATTAATTTTCAACGATCCTCTTCTTAATTCTGGCTCTAATTCATTTGTCAATGCTTACCGAGAGCAACAAGTGAGGGCAATTCAATAATTATTATTCTAGTAAATTTGCTTACCAGATGTGTGATATCTTTATAGACAAATTGACGGAAAGAATCATTGTAAAAATCGTGTAATACATGAATCTGTCAGGAATTGTAAAATAGCATATTATACTGAAAAGCCTACAGTCTTCATTCCTTAGAATAAACTAGGGTAAGAGAAAATTAGAACGGAAACGTTGGAAAAACGTTTATGGAGAATCAGGAATAAAGTATATTATTTGTGAGTGGTGTAATATTGTATAATGAAACACAGTGTATCCCGTTTCATAATGCAGTAGCGTGCCTCTGGACACTGTTCTCTTCCTTTTGGACAATCAACGACTGGTCTCCAAATCTTCACGAACGTTACGTAACATGTTGCACTGAAGCTTACAATTTTCTACAGTTTGAACAATAAATATTATTCCAAAGTAGACAATCGCACGGACATTTTCGTTGTGTTATTTTATTCCTTTGCTAGTACATACGACCTAGAAATGAAATAAAATTGTTTTACTTTTTATATTTCTCTTCTTACTGAAGTTACTTATTGTTTTATAATCCGTTAATTACAATTTAAGTAAATATGAAGGCCTGCTGTAACTTGTAGAGCATTAGTTTGTAAATTTATTTTGGTTATTTATGTATGTTTTTTATTAAATATGTTTACTACCAACTGTCATAGTATTTTTTTAGTTTAAATTCAATGTTTTAATTTATTACGAATGAAATAAACATTTTTATATTTTTGCCCATAATGGCTTTTGAATATCGTTAAAGACAATATTATATTATTATTATTATTTTTTTTTAATTATAAAAACTACAATTATTCATTAGTAGGAAGAAAATTTGTTTAGAAATTGTTTAAGATATCAATAAATAAATATAATTGATGTTGAGGCTGAGCCTGTATTTTAGATATATATATTATAAAATTAAAATAATTATTAATGAGCAAAGCTCAATTGATGATAATTATCATTATTAATTATAATTAATAATTATAGATATTATTGAAACATCAATACAAGCAAATAAAGCTAAGTATAATCGGTGTTGAATTTGTGGTTTTATATTTTTGTTGTTTAACTAGAATGGATTTACAAACTCAAAAAACACAAATTTTTAATTTATATTTGATAAGCTGTTTGACAGTTGATTTTTGGAGACGAAGGTTCCTAGTTCAAAATCCTGGTAAAGGTAGTTACTTTAGTATGGATTTGATTTCTAGACAGTGGTAACCGGTTTACATCGATGGTTAGGATTCAACTAACCATACTCTCCGAGGAATGATCGCCCTTGGTCTGTGCAACACTACATCTCATTTACACGTCCTACGCATCGTTCTCATCTCATTGGGTCAGAGGTTTGCTTATTGTTCTGAATTTAACGGATTGCAACGTACACACATTAGGGAGAAAAAAGCAAAATAAAATTTTATTAATTTATTTTCAGTTATGGATATTGCGTATAAATATTTTGGATGGTACCAGAAAATTTGAAACGTCCTACAACATATTCTTTTTAAAATTTTGTTAAGAAATTAGGCAACTTAAAAGAACTGAATTTTCAAGTTTTGTACGTAGTACCCCATTAAATTAAAAACATTAAAATTGCAGATGATCATTTTCAAAATATACATCTGAGTAACTGAAAATAATTTATGGAACTGTAGTTTTGCAACAGCTGTTTCTGTACTTAACTTTTTTTAATGTTTGTACTTTATCGTGGTAGAATCAGTAACCATAAAAAATGAATAAAGTAATGTTCTACACAGTATCAGTAACTAATGTTTCTTGTAAATTACATTCTTATCCTTTTTGGGTGTCTTCTTCTATAAAAAGAATCGCGGTCATAACAACAATTCTTAGTTCTTGACACTGTTACCATTAATAGTTCCACAGAGGAGCAATAATACCGATCTCGCAGATTGTTTAACGAAGATGTTCTTCGTGTTCGTGAGTTTCTCTCCCCGGCTACTTTGCTCTGTATAATCAATTGCAGAAGGTGGTATTCTTTTCCACTCAGAATATGTCTAAATTACTCCAGTTTTTGTCTCTTTATCATGGTTATTTAGTTTTGTCATTTTCTCCATCTACGATAACCTTAACAGATCTTGTTATATCCATAAATCGAAAACTTGAATTGTATATAACTATATTGGAAAAACTACATTAGAAAAAGAGATATAATTTATTATTTATTACTAGGATATAAAAGTAAAAAGCACTATTTAATTAATGAACAACACTTTATCAAATTGATGTTAGTCTTTAAATTATTTAATTTCTTCGAGTTTTGAATGCAGCAATTATTCGGTAATTGAGAAGTAATGCAGTAAGTAATTTAAAGTTCTTAGACGGGTGGATGGAAGAAAAAGTATATGTGAACATCTTACCAAAAGAAGGGAAAGGCTAGTGGGATAATCTTAAGACATTCACGTCTATCAATAATGGAGGTAATATTGAGGGAGGTTAAGGTTAGAATATTTAAAGCAAATTACAAAATATTTAAGATGTTGCAGGTAGGTATATGAAACGACCTGCGCGAGAAAGAAGAGCTTGGAGAACTGCATCCGACCAGTCGAGAGACTGATGACAAACAAATTATTCGATAAATATTTCAGTCGTAAAAGATAAAAAATGCAATGGAACCATCTCAGATACAGATAATTAAAACAATAATGACCATTTTTGTGGCTCAGTAGTAATAGCGCTAGACTACGCTACACACTACAACGTGTGATGATTCCAGAGTTCGATATCCGGTTAGAGTCTGGAATTATTATACGTTGAAATTCACTTATTCTGAATCGTAACCAATAGTAATCACTGATAACTAAAGCATTTTATGCAACTTTAAATGAACTAAAAAACAAATAATTTTTTTTCTTTGTTTATTTAACGTTGCACCAACTACTGCGGTCATTAGCGGCGACGTTGGGTTATAACGTGAATTATGAAATAATTTTTTTTGTAACGAATGAAAATGCCGTGCCTGAGGGAGATTCGAACCCAAATAATTTTATTAAAAGTAATTAAGTTATTTTCTTGCTTTCATACACATTTTTAAATATTATTACAAACGTAGCTTAAACATAAATAACACATTATATAAAGAGAGGATTTGTATGACGTGTAGTAAAAATTTAGGATAAAGTTAATAAAACCTAGATTACAATCAGAAAAAGAATCCAAAAATATTTTTGCATCGCTTTAATACGGTATTTAGCTTTTGAATATATTAATACTTACTGCGGTGTTTCTTAATCTTTTGCTATTACATAGAGATGGTAAAGACCTGTGAAGGAATTGGTGAGCAGCTTTACAAAATAACTGGTCTTTGAGAAACTTTATATAAAAGTGTGCAGTGTAAATGCAGCTGAGTTCTTAGAAGTCAGGTCCAGGCCAGTTTCATTAGAATACTTTGAAAAAATTGCAGTAAGTGAAATAATTAATCGCTCCCGTTTTGCAAAAAAAAACTAACTTATTACATATTGTCATGCATGATCCTAGCCCCTTCAGTTACTACATCTAAAAAATTATTTATATGTAACAATTTTTTCGAATAAAATAGAATATATAATAATACAGCTGTGACATGAAGTGAAAAAGTGGTGTAACCTCTTTGTTTTTCTCTATGTATGTATCATCGTAGATGATTATCAAACAGTAATACCGCATCAGTGAATTGACCACTTTGTACTGTACGCGAGATTTCATTGGTCATTTTATTCCAGAAAAAAAATTAAATTTATACCAGATCGATGTTAAAACAGCACGTTTTTTATTTCATGGTAGTACTTGGAAAATTAACTGAACAAATATGTATTATGTGTTTCACATTTTACTTAATAGGGCAGTTAGTGTGTGACTCTCGTTTAATGTACTCGATTTGTATTTCAATTTTTTCTCAAGGTAAAAAAGTTTTTATGCTTTGTATACATTTTTAGCTTGCGTAAAAAATTTTCATTTTACAGGAAACTGTTCTACCTTCAGGTAGAAAATTAAAGAACTACGAAATTATCAAATTCTGTTTAGATTTTGTATAAACATATATTTTATACAAATAGAACCTTTCCCACGGATAAAATCTTTAGCCATTATCTCAGGAATATTTAAATTTACGTTAAACACTAAGGATTTAGACCATAGTTTGATTCCTGGCTAGGGTTTGGTAAATATTACGTATTCAAATCCCCCACTATTTCTTAATTCAATATATAATTGTTTATTACCAAGATGTTGATACAACATTAAATAAACTAAAAAAAAGGATGAAGAATTGTGTTTGCTAAAAATAAATAATTTTTTTAATCTTTAATTTTTAATTTGGTCATTACAGAAAAGTTCCACTATGACCAAATTTTACAACGATAATGAATAGTAAAAACTTGATGCGATAAGCCTAATTTTCGAAAAAGTAAAACCTAGCGGTTTTTATTTTGATTTACTATGTAAATTATGGAAGATACTAGTTAATTTTAATAACTTTAAATTGTCAAGAAATTTTTGTTAATATACTATTATTTTTATGAGATTTCTTCTCTATGTTTGCCGTAGACGTCGTATCGTTGGAAAATGTCTTATTGAGCGTTGCTCAATTAATGGATTCAGTTGATTAGTAAGTTTTTACGAAAGTTTTGGTAGTGAGTTTTAGTGATATCTTGAATAAAAACATATGTTTATGTTGATCGTTTTGCAGAGTTTGAATGGTGTCTTAATAAGGAACTCCTGTCCGTTCCGTAAATGTTTCGATTAAAAAGCTTGTAGTTTAATTACTTTAAAAAATTAACTTATTTCAATCTATAAATTTTTGCCTACGTAATAATTAAATCAACAATTATTTTCAAATTAAAAAGATCCAAATCATTCGCGTAAGAACTTTGTTAATATTTACAAAAATTAGCCGAGTTAAGACAAGTATTGTTATTTCAAGGTCATTAAATACAAATACAATTTTGAATTGTTAAAAAGTATAAATAAGACTTAAAGTATCTGGCATTAGAGAAAATAAAAAAGTAAATATAATTAAAAAGAGATGAGTTGAAAATAAAGAAGACAATAATGTTGGATGTGTAAGACAACCCTGTCGTAGTTGTTTTGTAAAAATATTCTTTGATCTTATTTTAGCGGTGGGTACGCCCGGAAGATCTATTGTTCTTACTCACTGATTCTTTGTCATACATCAAACGATCTCCTCAAAGATATAATTTCAAAACACCAACCATCTTCCCTTCCCAGGCTATATAATTTACAGGAAAGGACAATGACATAATGATACATGCTACCATTGTTTATCTCTTTTTAATAATTTTACCCAGAAGAACAAAACTTTTGCTCTTTATGACAGTTTCTTTTTTATAATATTAGGAGTGATAATTTGTGCTTACCAAGAAAAGTTAAATAGTAATGTGAGATTAATCGAATTTAAAAATAACAACACGAGTTAAACGAATATACAATAAACAGATAAACAGATTACAATAATTATCAGTTTATTATAATTTAATACATTTTTCTTGTCGTTAATTACTGTTATTATACATGCAGAATACAAAAATTTAAGTCATCTGCATAGTAAAATTTGTAAGCTTTACCTAAAGTAAAAAGTTGTCTTTCAAATGTTTTGACATATCGACCGTGGCGGCTATTCAAAGGAATCTAGTTAATCTGAGATGAACCTATACTTAAAAAATTAAATAAGGCAAAAAAAAATTAAAAATTTAGCATTAAAATCAATGCATATTTTAATGTTAAATAACATAACACTATGTTTTTCAATTATTTAATCGCGTGAAATTTCGCTAGTTAAAAGGATGTGGTCTACTGATGCGGGCTACCTTAAGTTGAACGTAATTCTTTCAAATACGAAAGGCCATGTAGTGTATGCATAGAGCCCCGTACAGAGCTAACACTAGACTCAGCCGTTCAGATTATCTTGCTTTTTGCCTAATAACTGCCGAAGACCATCTCTGAGGTCGTAGATCCAAGACCAAGCGATAAACCAGTGTACGTTGACCTGTGGTGTATACTGCGTGTTATTTATGTGTGTGTGTGTGTGTGTGTATGTGTGTGTGTATGTTTGTTACGGTGCTTCTTGATCCTGCTTTCGATATTTTTACATTCACTCTTTAGAGATTTCCTTGGGAAAAAACTGGTTTATTTACATCAACTTTAATATTTATTGTATTGCAATAATATTACTCAGTAGTAAACATTTTACACTTAACAAGGGTTCACAAAAAGTTCGTAAAAGGATTTTTTTTGTTTTACGTCCCACTGTTTTGAACATTACTGCTAATGCAGTTGATGAAGGGTGACAAACAACAAACTGCCAGACGTTACCGGGTATTGATCCCAAGATAGCTGGCGTAGAAGCCATTTGCGTAATAAGAATGAGTGGTTTTTTTCAGATATTAGTCGACATATTATTTGCATAAAATCTCTGCCTTTGCATATTTTAGTTGGAAAATCCTTAGCAAGGATTCGTAAGTTTTGAAAAAGTTTTAAATATTATGTTTTTAGTCTATAATGAGTGTCACGGCTGTAAACAAACGAAAACTAAGTAAAGAAATATTCACAGTACAGGATATTATTATTTTTTACTGCCTAAAGAATTGAGTAAATTAAAGTCAGTGGGGTTATCTAATGAAATGTTGCGCTAAATAGGCTATGAAAGATTATCTTACGTAATCTGTATGTTGGTGGAAAGTCCTCGTTATATTTAACCACTGTTTATTTATTTTTTGTTCTTTAAAAACGGAGCAAACTTTTCGTACTCGCATGCGCGACACAAACAACAAAAGCTTGAACTAGAGTGCTTTGCTACACATGGGGGTTTACACAACCCTTTCTCACCCTTCGTGTAATGTTCGGTTTATTAAACCACTTTAGAGATGCCAACATTTTACACACAAACCAACGTAGTGGTAGAAATTTTAAAATTCTCTAATATAACCATTGACGATAGAAGTTATTTTTCACATAGTCTTGTTAAACTGGTGATTTCTTTATTAGTATATTAATAGCCGAAAAAGTAAGTTTTAAAAGAATAATCTGCGTAATTGATCTAGAAATATATTACTATTTATTAATTGAAAATTAAAACATCTAACTAAAAATCCCTTTCATAAACGACGCGTCCCATGGCTGGTGGCAATTTTTAAAAAGGCTTACCTTTCACTTACGGCAAAAAAACCATTAGTGATTTCCATATCTACTCTTCAAGAGGAATCGAATGACACTATTTTTGTTTTCAAATTCCAACTTTGATTGATTGACTTCCGGTTTTGAGCTACTTCCGGTCGAAACCGGAACTTTAAGCCCAATGATTTCTGTACCTACTCTTTAATCGAACCCACTACTTTTGTTTCCAAATTTTGATTTTGATTGAGGCACTTCCAGTGAAATCAGAACTTAAAATTTTAGGCTCAATAACTTTATGTGTAAATTAAGTCCAAAAACCATTGGTTGCTATCTCTTGTATTTTCTGACATCTGGGTGTAACGGACGGGCGGGCAAAGGAAAATGATAGATGAAAATTTTAAAAATTGCCACCAAACAGACCGACAACAATGAACTACAACACTAAATAATTTTCATAATTCCTAGTTGGTGAAAAAAACGAGGTACATTCATGAAAACTGGATTAAGCAAGATTCGTGCCATAATCTACGCTAATTTATGAAAAACCACAAATTTCTGAATAATTTATAACAAATTACTACACTTAAACATACAAATATTTGAGAAACCATAGTGTTCAGGAACCCAAAATCAGATTCTCCTTTAATGAATTTCAGTTAACTTTTCTTCCGGTTTTACATCCGACTGTTACGCACATGAAATTTCCCGACAGATGAAATAGAGTGATGGACGATGAAACAATAGATGACTGGAAATTGAACCCGGAACCCCTAGCATAGAAACCAGATGCGGTGACCACTGGCTAACCACCTGGGATCAATTAAACTGGCAAAGGTCCTGTAAGACAGTACATTACTAAAACTCCCGTTTCATTAAGGTAAGCCTCTAAAAACGTTTATGTTCAAACACTTTTTTAAAAGTGTACTTCCCGAAATTTTCCAGTTTCTTTGAGATCAGCATACCGTTGATAAATAAGTTAACATTCAGTACCCCGTAGGTTACTCTTTCCCAGTATTTATAGGACAAGAATACTATTTTATATTTCTGTTATTCAGATTACCGATCCTTAATTTTTGAAATTTTCAGGTATCATAAAACACTTAATTCTATAAACAACCTGCCATAAAAGGCGTATATAGTACAGGGTGTTTTATTAAGAAAGAACCCTATGTTAAAAGCCACAATCTATGGCGTATTTTTATTTTCCGTACTTTACAAATTTTTTTTTTTTAAATTGGAATGAATTTAACCTTTTATGTTTACAGTAAATGTTCGAAGTGATTTCCTGCAACTTCCATGCAGATATGAATTTGTTTAATGACATTTGCAGCAACTTTTCTTAAAGTCTGTTCACTAATGCTTGAAATCGCACTTGTAATGTTAGTTTTTAATTCATCGATCGTATGAGGGTTGTTTTTGTAAACTTCACCTTTTAAAGAACCCCATAGGAATAAGTCAGCTGGTGTAAGATGTGAGGATCTCGGAGGCCACAATCTTTCGATACTAAGCGGTGATTAAAACATTCCCGTAGCATGCTAACGTTTCATTTGCAGTATGACATGTAGCGTTGTCCTGTTGAAACCAACAATTTCGGTCGTCCAAATTCAACAACGAAATGAACTGTTGGATTAAATCACTATAAACTACACTGTCTACAGTACTGTCAACAAAAAACGGCCCTATTATACGGCGGCGGGAAATTGCACACCAAACACCAATTTTACGTGAGTGCAATGCTTTTTCATGGAAAGCATGAGGATTTGTTGCACTCCATATTCTTCAGTTCTGACTATTCTCATAGCTATATACCTGTAAATGAAACCAAGCCTCATCACGAAAATAAAAATGATCCAACAATTTAATACCATTTTCTTCAACCAAAAATCGAAACCACCGACAATATTGTAATCGTTTCTGATGGTCTGTAGCTTTCAGTCCATGAGTTACGCCAGCGCGATAAGGATGCAAATTTAACTTTTCCGTAGCTCTGAAAATAGTAGTTAATGTTAGCCCAGCTTGCGATGATAATCTTCCACGCGATTTTTTAGGTGATTAAGTCAAACGATTTTTCAAATCTTCGAGAACTTCCGCGGTTAACTTTTTTGGCTGGCGAGGTATTTCTCATCGAGTACACTCCCAATTTTACGGAATTTATTTATCAAACGCAATAATGACGATTTATTCGGAATGGCAGAACGGGGAAATTTCAACTGAAAGTTATCTTGCACAAATTTGTAAGATTTACTCGCTATGTAAGTCTCTACAATAAACACGCGTTCTTCCTTGGAAAAAACCATTGCTGAAACAATATAACGAAACGATTGCTGTCACCACACTAATGCTTGACTGGAACATTTTAACTGTCATAGGTTTTGGCCTTTAGTACACTGTTGCCAACATATCAATTGGGGGCAAAAAATTTACCGATGTATTATTTCTATCTTCTTATAATCAGGGTTGCGTCCGTAATAAAACACCCTTAATTAGGATCAGACCCTTAGTGTAGTGGTCAATTAAACTGGCTTACATTCAAAAATCCTAAGTTCTATGCCCGGTCAAATAACAATATTACATATTCCATCGCTTATTTTCATCCATCACCTATTACCGTCTGAATTAACATGTGCGTAACAGTCGGACGTAAATCTAAGAAAAATCCCATATTAGCATTGTGTACGCACCTGAAACGTTCTTCATAGATTTAAAAAGCACAATAATAACCAATGTATTTTAAATAGCCGTTATGTCTGACCATACAGAATTCAACCGAACAGATTTAAAAAAATTTTACCTAGTTATAAGAGGACATTTTTGGGATTCTGCAAAATAGTTTTAAATATTTTCTTTGTCGGACGTAAATCTAAAAAAAATCCCATATTAGCATTGTGTACGCACCTGAAACTGTCTTTATAGATTTACAAAACACAATAATAACCAATGTATTTTAAATAGACGTTATGTCTGACCTTAAATACAGAATTCAACCGAACAGATTTAAAAAAATTTTACCTGGTTATATGAAGACATTTTTGGGATTCTGCAAAATATTTTAAAATGAAAATTGAAATTCCGTATTGATATTTCTTGAAGTAAATAACAAAATAATTAGATTAAAGTTTTGCTGGTGCTACTATTCTGGCGGTGATATTGAGAAGTTCAACCAAAAACGTAGTTTGTTTTGAAATGTCATTATGGTAGGACTGGCATGTAGTTATTGAATGTAAATATAACCTAGTACTTAGTTATATTGAACTATTTTGATAAAACACTTACATTAACGTAAGCGTTAATGTAACTGTGAATTTTTTTGCTAAGAATAAATGAAAATAATTGTTTAAATTTATTTCCACGGCCAGCCAGTTATATTTAAACCGCATCAACAGATTTGTTTCAAGTGAATACTGTGGGATATGGAAGGTTAAGTTTATGACAGTAAGTTTTATGAACATAATATGTTCATACATATTTCAAACTGTAATATTATTACAGTTTGAATTACATATTTGCCCACAACAGGCAGATGGAGTGTTAAATTATTTGCACTCGATCTGCTACTTTCAGGGCCAAAAAAAACGTTTTGTTTCTTATCATATGGTCAGCCAATTATATTGAAGCATTTAAGAACAGAAGAGGTAGTGGTGTAAAAGATGCTAGTTAGAGTTATCTCCTCTGAGAGTAATGAATTTCATTATACTGAAAGACCCTGTGGTAAATGAAGTGAAGGTGTCGTTTGCAAGGTGGAAAGTAGATGCTTTTCAGAGAGCTTGGCATCCTGATAAGTATACTTTTCCATTCAGCAAAGAAAGCAATTGTAAACCACTCACTCCTCGTTTTACTTAGTAAAGCCTCTAGAAGCTTAAACTACCCTTTCTGCTGATGACCTAACCTACAATTACAGTATGGTCCCATTACTGGTGCCTAACATTATAGTGTTATAATCGATGCGATGTTTGTACAGATCATAATATACTAAACCAACATCAATCAAAAGATCGTTAAAAATTTATTCCATTTCAAATCAAGTGTAGTTTTAAAAAATAATTTAAACATTCAGATAATCAATCATCTAAAAGCATTAAATTCGTAACGATCAATTTTAAATCGTTTCAAATTGTTGTTTTATTGAATTGTAAAGAAATGGTAATATATTTATAATTTAGAATGTAGTAGGCTGACTGAATAACATTTGAATAAAACAGAAATAATTTTTACGCCTACACGAAGAAGATAAAACTGTTATACAAATACAAGAGGAATAAAGATACAATGGTTTTAACACCTTTTTAACCTCTGCATTATCAATAATGACATTTTTATCAAGTTTATCGGTAAAAAATAGAATTTATATTTTTAGAACTATTTCATTTATTGTTCAACTATTTTAAGTTTTCTACTTCTAATACTTATCATCGCCATCTTATATTCGACATCATTCTCATCTCCATCACCTTCAGTTTCAACTACTTCATATTTCAAGATATAAGTGTGTTAATGCACAACAATTTAGAGTTAAGTTTAATTTTTTTATTCAAAATTTAGTGTTTGATTTTTAAACTATTGAGTATGTTTTATATTTTTTACGTAGGAACGTTATTATTTATTTATTTATTTTTTATTTAACGTCGCATCAACTGCAATGATCATTAGTGACGACGATGGGGTGGAACTTTATGCGATGTAGGATGAAATGATTTTTTGTAACGTATGAAAATATGCCATGCCTGAGTGGGATTCGAACCCAGGACCGCATGATGAAAGGCGAGCACGTTACCAACTGCGCCAATGCGGCCTAAATTTATTAGTTTTTATTTTATTTTATTAGTTGTTTAACCTATACTACGTTTTCACGTCTATTTAATGTACAACGAAAAATACAAATTCTAATCCAGAAAATTTTTGATTCAGCTAACCTCTATGTTTCTTAACTTCCAGAAGTCAAGAATAATTGTTCTGAAAAGTATACCACGTGTACTTTTATTGTTTATATATGAACTACTCCCATTAGCCTGAAACTTAATAATTTAATAAGGTCTTTTTATACAACATTTTATATGTTCCTGAAATTAGCTACTTAATCCTATAATTTATTCCAAGAAAAAATAGAAATCAAATCTTTTCAAAAAATTGCTTGTGTGATTTTCATTAATCCTTCAAAGTGTTTTACCGTACCGACAAAATACCGGTGAAAATTCTGGAAAATATAGATAATGATATTATTGTCACGTTCCGGTTCAATCATGTGAACAGTGGTAATCGAATAAATGTAACAAAATAATAAATATGCAAACGAATAAATGTAAAGTAAGTAAAATTAATCATGTAAATAATGCTAATTTTAAAATACTTCAGAGATCCAGTTTCACAATCCCGGATCCTATGCCGGTAGAGAAGACACAACTTAATATTAATAACACAAACAGCACTACAATTCAAAAGTCAACTTGATTAATATCCAATCGTGAACCCTGAATAACCTCACGCTCTTACGCAGAAACGGTGTCTTCAGGTCACCAACCATTTCAGTCACCATTTACAGGGCGGCTTTTGTCCAGTCAAACCCACGGCCATGTGACTCCTGACTACTTGCCAAACACACTTAACTTTTTGTTCACACGATTCCAAGATCTATTAACGACTCTAATTTCTACTAGTTCTTAACTAGTAAACTCCAATGGGTAAAACCAATAGATCCTTGCTTGTAATATTTTGGAATTTCGCTGGTCTAGTGAGACATGTTAACGAACTGAGATACTTTTTACATGACAATGGAGAAGATATTGAACCTATTACCGTAACCCACCTTAAATTTTACACTCCTATACACCTGGTTACATACTATATTGTTCCACATATGCAGAGGGGACTGGCCATGCAGGATCATATATAGTAACGGAACTTATACGTAACGGAATACAAAATAAACTGTTGCCACCGTATCAAAAACATACATTCAGGTGACGACTGTGATGGATGATATCCTCAACCAGTCATAAATTGTTTTTTCATCAGTTTATTGCCCACCAAAGCACCACATGACACGCGAACATTCATTTTTTCATTCTTTCAGTACTAACTTTATAGTAGGTGATGATTTTAATTCAAAACATCAATAGTTTGGCTTTGGAGTGATTAATCCTACGAGAAATACATTAAATGAAGTATTAATTTATTGTAAATATCATCATTATTCCAAGGATAACTTATTAACATATTATGTTAATCTTATACAATCATGATTGTTGTAATAATATTTTTTTTATATTTTCCATTCCAATTTTCCATGAAATTTATTACGATTTGAAATTTTATGAGATTATCAGTTCAATAATATTATTTAAATTTTAAATAAAATAGTTGTGGGAGGTGACTTAATGTAACATTAAACTTCTTCGGAAACGATACTCAAAAATATTTTCCAGTAATATCCTTAATCTTATGAAGTATTACATCGACATTCAATAAATAACTTGTCACAGTTATCGGTAGTAGTGCCTCATTTCCAGTGTTCTATTACAAGGAGATTGTTTAGTTATTGCAGCGATACTAAGCAGGTCAAGATATTCGATTCAATATTTTTCTTATAGTCTCCTTTTTTTGCGTGGCTTTAAAGAAGAAATGCTATTTATAGTTTTCATTTTTATCTCCAGCTATTGTGAATGACTATTTATTAAATAAGAGATCTTTCTATTTTAATAAATAACTAAGCTAGAAAACCACAAAATAGGTACTGTAAATGATACTTAAGTATGCGTACTATTTTTATAAAATTGTAATGTTCACATACATTTTAAGATCGAATGTAGAAAATAATTTATACAATAGATTGGATACTTCCATTTTAACAAAAACAATTTGTAACCAATACTAAAATTATACTTAGAGTCATTAGGAATTATATTATAATATTTATTTTATTATATAATTTTTAGTTTATTTAGTTTGTCTGTCAACTGAATCAAGACAAACTATCAAGCTGATGCTATACAAGACAATATTCAAGCCGGTGTGGACGTACGGGACACAACACTGGGGGACAACAAAACAAATACCAATATTGACATTTTAGAACGTTTTCAAACAAAATTTTTATGATCATCTCTTGGCATACCATGGTACATATGAAACAAATATATCTATAACGACATAGGACTTAACTTAGTAAGACAGGAAATTATACGGTTTAGCAAAACATACGAATTAAGACTAAACGGACATCCGAATCATCTCGTGATAAACTTACAGGACAACAGTGACTATACTTTTACAAGACTTAGCAGATACAATGAGATGGACTTAAGTAACAGATTTGAACCCAATTAATTTATATTATATATATATATATATATATATATTATTATTATTATTATTATTATTATTATGTGCGTATGGACCCTGATGGATCGCGCAAAGCATTGCGACTCATTTTTGGGAATTCTTTCTCATTTTTCATACTTCTCTCAATCTTTTCCCATGTGTTTGCTTCCTCTCTTCTGTCCGTTTTGCCCCCGTCTTCCTAAGGACCTCATTCTCTGACATCACATTCCACTCGTTTATCCTGTTTCTGAATGTATTTCTGTCTCCAATACCTGTTGGGTCTATTTGTGCCTTATGTAAGTCTATTTTCACATGTGTAATCCATGGTGTTGTTGATTTAATTTTTTGTATGTAAGTAAGAATATTTTAGCGAGTGGTGTTGGGTGGGTCTACTGATGTGTCCATAGAATTGCAGCCTTCTTTTCCATATATCTGCCGCTAGGTTAGACATCTTCTTGGTTATTTTTCTGGAGTGTAGCCTGTAGCCTTCTTCTGATAATTTTGGACCTAGAATTTTCCTCATGATCTTCCGTTCTTCCTTCTGAATGTTTTCAATATCACCTTTGTTTTGGAATGTAAGGGTCTCACTTGCGTGTAATGCTGCTGGTTTAATGACTGAGCTGTAGTGCTTAATCTTTACCCCAATGGACATACATTTCTTATTGTAAATGTCATGCGTCATGCCATATATGCCCCCTTCATTTTCTGCAGTCGAGTCTTCAGTGCAATCTTCTCTCCACCTGTGGGTTTGAGGATCTCGCCTAAGTATTTAAAATGTTGGACTTTAACTATCTTTCCATATTTTTCATTAAGGTTTTGAACATCTAATTTTGAGCAGAAGAATTTTGTCTTTTCAAAGGAGATTTGTAAACCTACTTTCTCTGCACATTCCTTAAGGACCTCTATCTGTTTGATTGCTGTTTCTTCATCATCAGCCAGTATGGCAAAAGCAAGGCATGAGATTTCTGTATCATCTTTAGGCCGCCCGAGTCTTATCGGTATCCAGTGTCCTTAGAACTTTTTAGCTTAAATTATTAACTTTATGTAATTACCGGAAAATTTTTGTATACTATTAAAATTTTATGTATTATAGTTATACTAGCAGACCCATGTGAAGAAATTCACTCGATGAACATAATCTGAAGTTTGAAAACGTGTATATCCGGTGAAAACTCAATTTCCAAAAATCGACATGAAAACAATACTTTCCTTCCTATGTATTCATATTGGCAAGAGAAAGTAAAAAGTAGTTTCATCTATAAAACTCTTGTTATTTACTTCTAAAAATCTTGCTGTAGTTTTTATAAATTTTCATTTTTGGATTGTTTGTAGAATCCTGAAAAGTTGTCAGACAACACTACTAAGCCGAAGTTACCGATTATGATTCCCGACTAAGGTTCAGACATTTTAACACGGTTTCATCTTGCAAATAAAAACCTAAACGTCGAAGAAATCGATGTTGATACAATATTAAAAAATATTATTGAACAACAGAAATATTCTTTTAAGCAAGTAATAACTCGGTACTTTTTAAATTAATATAAAACGTCAGCAAAATTTCTTCCGATGTTTGACTAAAAATATTCAGCGTTTAATTTGTAATTATATTTCAACTCTTTCTCACTGCGTGTACAAAATAATTCCATTAATCAAAAATGTTCGATAATCCGAACTGATTTGTTATATTTTGACACGGTTTTTACGTATAAAACGTGTTTTAAAGTTAAAACTAACTAATTTTATATTAAAAAAAGAAATATTCGTAATAGGTTACTATGTTTCCAAATAAATTAAATATAATGTAATTGAAAATAGAAAGCAAACATAACTAAAATCTTAATACCTTCGCCGAAGTCCGGTATGATTATAGAAAGTATTTATTTGTCAGTATACCTCCATCGTCAGCTGTCAGCCAATCATTCACTTCAACTTCGTTTGAATTTTCACAGCAAACACCATTTCATTATTGCGTGCGTAATATCTTTGGCTTCTACGCCGGGGTCCTGGGTTCGATTCCCGGTCAGGTCTGGCATTTTTTCATCGCTCATCTTCATCTATCATCCTTCTCACCGTCTGCATTAGCATCAATTGCATAACAGCCAGATGTAAAACAAAAAAACTAACTAACTCATCTAACTTTTTGGACTATTTTTTGTTAATATGCACATTTTTTTCGAATAATCCAAACATTTCAAAATCCCAACAGGTCTCCCGGTCCCAATTGGTTCGAATTAGCAGATATGTTGTGTACTATTACAACTTAAATTTCCATTGATTTACTTTTGTGTTGGGATATTCGTTTTGTTTTAAAACATCAAATTTGATCTCTGGATTTTTGACATGAATTTAAACAGAGACTTACAGTTTTGTATTGAGTACAACTGTCAGCTGGCCACTATACTGTCAGTTGTCCAACCAGTGTTATTTAATTATTCAAAGCGACTTTTACCCACTAATTGACTGGAATGAGTGGAAAATCTTCTTAAATAATTAGCTAACAATTAAACAATCAATAATTTATTTTATTTAGTTTTATTAGTACTATTTTAATCCTTTGTAAACATTAGTATTTTCGAAAATGTGTCAACCGATCTGGGACCAGAAATATTCCATTGTCACTAAATAGTGCTCGGTTATATTGTTAAGGTATAACTGAATGCGTTAAATATTTAGTTTAACTCTATGAAATTCAATACGAACAAACACAAACATAAGTACAGATTTATTACTGAATCGTTAAATTCCAAATAACCAACACCGCATTATTCGAAAACCAAACTATGAAGCAAAGCAATAATTACAAAAACAATATAACAATGAACATAGAGTTATAAATCCAACAGTTCTGTTTTATTTATTGTTCACTCCAAAAGCAGCTAAAATCATGTCATTAAATTTTAAAATAGGATCTGTTTTACCCTAATATTATTATAGAGAAAATCTTCATAATCAAATCATTGGATGCATCGGCCTAGTGGATTAGTTTCAAAGAGGTTGTTGTATTGTGAAGAGGATCAGCAAAGCTCGGGTTATAAGCTGTGTAAAGTTAAGTCACTTTAACCAGATTTATTTTAATAGCATTTTGTTGGGCTTCGAGAGGTTATGTGTTCAATTAAATATATCTTTCAAGATTTGTCTTCTCTTGTATGAAAAACGTTCTCTCCACTTCCATCGTATTGTGGAGATTCTGAATACCCTTTGTTATTCATCATGAAGAACTTCTGCACTTGATTTATCTAACAAAAACGTGAGTACTAAGACGAAATTAAAATAGATACGTGTAAGAAAATTAATCCTAATTTCTGAATCAATCACAGTTGAAGCAATAATAATACTCTCCCAACCAAAAATAATTAAATAACGCACATATAAAAATTATTTTTATAGTTTTTTATTTCATTTTGTAAGTTTTTTCTGACAATCATAAATTTATAACCGCTTCCAACACATGTCGTTGTTTAGGTCAACAGCTGAAGGGCTGGTTTGAACCTTTAGAGGTTTTACTAAGTAAAAACGACGAGTGAGGTGGTTTACTATTGCCTGCCTCACTGAGTTGAAAAATTATTCTTATAAGAATGCCGAAAAGCACCCACTTCCACCCTGCAAATGACATCTTCACTTCATTCAACACAGGGACTGGCTGTATAGTGAAATTTATTACTCTCAGAGGAGATAACTCTAACTAGTGTCTTTTATACCTCTACCTCTTCTGTTTTTAAATAGTTCAGTTATATAATTGGTTGACTATCTAATAAGAAACATAACTATTTTTTGTAGCCATTAAACCATCAGATCGAGTGCAAATAATTTAACACTCCACCTGTCCGTTATGGACAAATTCCAACACATATTAACGTCTAGACAAATAACTTTTATTTTAATTTCATACACAGACACAGCTAATTATCTCGGATTACACTTTTACAGACGTCTAAATTAGATAATACACATTCAGCAGAAAATAAAACAGCTAGTCTTATAATTTAAACAATTCTTTTGGTTAATCCGATTGAAATCAAAATTATCGCTTTAAAAATATTTTCAATAAAAAAACCAGTCTGAACCCTCGTAATTTAAGTAATGGGGTGCAACTATTAACTCGTGCATCCAAATTATTCAGCCTTTTTAGTCAAATGTCCTTCAATCTCTTACAGTTGCGCCCTGGTACATGATAAATAACCACGCTCACAAAGATTTATTTATGTCAACAGTTAAAAATAAAATTCAAATTTTAGTAAAAGATACAAAAAATGGCTTGAATCACGCGAAAACCACTTGACCAATCAATCTATTGAAAAACGGTGGTGCAATACGAAGACTAAAACGGAGACAAGAGATAAACTTATTTGTTAAACTAATAACCATAAAATTGTGAGCCTGGATCTAGTTAGACAGTAATGCAGTGTTGCCGTATTTGGCAGAGTTGGAATGAACTTTTTATCTTATATTATTATCTTATTATCATAAACTTAACAATCACCTAATAGCTCATTTTATGTTAAAATAAATACGAAGCTTGGAATAAAAAGTTAAAATCACAAAGCTTTTCATTTCAATTATTTGTGAACAATTAAACTAATTTGTATAAGGTTTTGACATGAAGGAAATAATATATAATTACGAAGAGGAAATCGAAAAGTGTTGTCGAAAAGTGCAGGGCTGGTGGAATTGGCTACACTGTAAGGCAGGACAGGTGGAGGTACACGACTGCTTGGTTACTAGGAAGCTCGCAATTTCGTGGTTAATAGAAAAGTACTTAAATAACTATAAGCTTAAAATTAAACTGCATTATATTTGTACAAAATATCAATCTACGAACGGTATTTCTTTTTTAAAGGTACCTCCATTGGGAGAGCTTTCCATTAAAAAATTTAACCAATCTATTTATTGTTCTGTAAAGAACAGATTATAGTTAAATCTGTTGATAAAACAAAAATTATTATTTACCCAAGAAAACAGAGTTCGTTGCCAAGATGATGACGCTTCACTTGGATTCCTCATATAAAATCAAAACGCCTCTTACTAAATCATCGTTCGAAAGTTTTGAATCGGCTTCTTTATAAAAAATCCACATTTCTCCTTCACTTACCATTGCTAATTTATAAAAGTCTCTTGCAACCGGCCTGGACATACGGAGTACAAATTCATGGGTCAGCAAAACGTTTTTAAACATAATATAAATCATTCAATCACTCCAGTCAAAATTACTGTTACATAAGATTAATAATGGTTGCGCCGTAGTACACAAAAAAAATTAATTTTACACTCGCATGTTCAACTCATTTCTTTTAAGATGTATCTCAAACTATTATTCAAAACTTGTACTTTTAAAATCACTCTAATATTTTTGTTTAAGGCTGTCAGTACAATAATTCTCGAATTATTTATTCCCTGATTTGTGTTTACTATTGATGGTTTCTATCATCTATTGGTTATTGTATTTATTTTTCATAACTATAAGTGAATGTGCAGATAACTATTCTACAACAGTTAATAAATATCAATAATCCTTCGTTCTGTCAAGTATTTCATGTCACTGTTTCTAATTTTGTTTTAATATTTGGTTTACACAATTCCAAAAAGAATTCAAGATAAAAACAAAGAATCACGGATATTTTTCTTAATTTATATGAAAATCCATTAGTTTGTTTCTATTAAGAAATATAATATAATATTTCTTATATTCAAAAGATAAGACATTTTTCATCGAGTTTGGTCTCAGCTCTCAGAGGACTGACTCCGGTCGAGCTTTCTTAATCCAGCTGTTCATGTGCAGATTTGCCATTATCTGTAGTTATTTTTTCCAAATTTGTGATAAATGCATTAAATAGAAAATTACTGTATTTTTATTACTCGGCTCTTTGAAGGTTCACTGCCTCGATGCACCCCAGTTTTCAGTATTAGAGGTATATTAGAGTATTAGAGGTTTTCTTTGTTTCGAATGAAATTACACGGTTTCCAAAAATCTTTAAATTGAGTTGAGCTGAATGAGTCAGCTCTTCGGTGACTCAATCAGAGATTTGGGTTTTTATAGTTTTGTTTAATTTATTTACAGGGTTTACAAATAAGTCCAGATTACAAAAAAATTATTGTGTTACTTCTACTTTACTGTGGCACCCTTGTCACAGCCCAAAAAACCTTATTCAAAGGTTCCAGAACAATGTTATTCAGGCTGTACAACGGCCTCGTGGTTTATTAAATAATGCCGAAATACTCTGTTATTTAAACCTTTCTAAGTTATGGATGAGGAAAGGTGTTTTAGCACAAAATATCAGGCTAGACTTGAAAATCACGATGATGAATTGGCTATAAATCTTTTAAACAATACAGATGAAGTTAGACGCCTGAAACATTCTCGTATTTTTGACTTGTGTGATAGAGTATTAATGCGCATAACAATTACGGGGAGTAGAAATTATTTCATAATATAAAAGGTAAAATGTCAGAATTAAATTCAGGAATCAAAATAAACTTTTTCCCACATTAAAATCCTTTTGATTTTCGATTCACGCCTCCAAGTGGTCTGGCTGGATAGCTTACAGAACTGGAGAATTCCTCTAAGTAAACTAAATCGGAATTCCTTTATGGATAACATCCATAGTCGTAGCTCTGGGCTTGTCCCCACCCAAGGCTGACTACCTTCGACAGTCAAATATGGAAAGATATTTTGGAAATATTACAGCGTCTCGTTCCATAAGAGAGTGATTAAAGGTTACATCGGATTCGGAGGGTAACCAACCAAGAGATAGAAACGAATCGGAGCGTTTGGAAACACCTTTAAAACCCAGAATCAAACTCAAGTATATGAGCTACATAGCCACAAGTAATATAAATTTTTTACTTAAAACCGCTAAACTCAAAAATCTCACAGACGAGCTAGACAGACAGAAAATTTAAATCGTACATCAGTAAAAACTAGAATACTAAAAGACAAATACACTATTTTTATTACCAGGTATAACTAGAAAATACACGAATAGGGTGTTTTTAGACGAAGCGAGGAAGAAAGGTAAGGTCCGATAGAATAAAAACATACTGGGAACAAATTTATTTCTCTTAAAAAATTAAATTGGTATAATGAGACTTCAACTTGTCATTTGCTGTTTGTAAGATTTTTTCAGTTTATTTAAAGTTTCATCGACATCTTGGTCACTAGCGACTACTGTGGGTTTTAGTACTGTAACGGTGAATTTTAACGCGTTATAATTTCTGAACCGTACTTGGAAATCGGACTAGGACCTTTCGCTTTGTGAACTGGCGTGCTAATCACTTTTCCACGGAGGCGGACTTGTTGTTTATATATATATATTTTTTAAACTGTTTGCTAACAAAGTTATAAAAAAAAGTTACTTCTACAAAATGTAACAAAAATAATAGTTTAAAAAATTATTAGTTTCCATAGAAAATTGTTTTACAAGTTTTTATCGTAAAATCCTGTAAATGGAACAAGGGATATTAAAAATAAACAACCGTCTAAGCTTAATGAACCCAAATATTGTTTCATTAATTCAATTTAGTTGTTGGCAAAACGAACAGATTTATTACTAAAATTTTAATTATATTATATGCCCCACTGAAATGGAAGAAAATTTCATTTAATTCACTGAATGAATTCAATTAATTGTGAAAAAATTAATTTAAAAGATTGAATTCATTAAATTTAATTCACAAAATAAGATAGACCCAATATTTATTTCACAGCTTCCTTTCTCCCCCTTGACACAAAAACTTTGAAGGAAATAACAATTACAATATTATTTTTTTCAGATTGACGTACTGTTACAATATGTTTTTACATAAAACACGAATAATTGTAAAGTAAAAATCAAATTTAATTCTATGTTATTAAAATATATTTTTGTTTGTTCCAAAGATACAATACGCAGATTTAAGTTTTATTTTTATAACAAAAGAAAACCTGATCATAAAAGTAATTTTGTTGGAATCTGAAGCCTTATCAATGTCCTTTTAACCTACAATAACCCAAGTTATTTTTCTTTGAATACATAAGTGTTTTTTTTAATGCGATTGTATAAACATTTTTGCACAAAAATAACGGTATTATAATTTTATCTAAATACGAACAACAACAAAAACTGAAATGTAGTATAATTAATTCCGGTAGTAAAGCTTAGAACCATAAAAAGTGTATGGATTAAACAAAACGAGAAGAATAGACGTAAAGAAAACAATAAGTAACGTTAGATAAATTATTAAACAAACATTAAGTGAGGAAAATCAACAGAATAATACCATTAACTACGATATAATCTAACTTAGCTAATGTTGATTTCTTAATACTGTAAAATGATTAGCTTCGTAATTATTGTTATTACTGCGTACACGTTTAGATTCCTTCAAGTATAAAAGCTAGCTTAAAATGATAAACTGACTGTTATCGAATGAGATAAGATGAAATAGCTCTTATCAGAAGGAGCGTTTTATGGAAGGAGCAGTAAACAGAGACTAAGATCAAGGTGGGCCTAACGGCAATATCGATTTTAGAGACTAGCGCTTCTGAATACTATTTTCTTTACCTCTTAAATGTCTGTAAGATGAGTAATACTATTACAATATTTATTACATAAATATTGAAGAAATTTAATGAACACCTGTTGATGGTTAAATAACTGACAAAATATAAAATTTTCCATCGCTTTTTAATCAAGTCAGGGTTTTAAATTAAGTTATGCCGATGGCTGAGAGATGTGGTGAACGTATTGTGACCAGCTGATAGCCACACGTGAACTACCACTGAGTGCCCTTGACCAAATACACACCAAGAAAAATGTACTAAAAATTTCGAATTTAATTAGCTACAATATCCATATTGGTAGCTTAAAGAATAAAACAGTTTTAAATAATTACATTTCACTAATTATTATTGAAACATTTTAAAAGTATGTAATGCAATGTACCGTTAAAACCAAAGAGCTTGGTCCGGCTAAACTCAGCTCCGTGGGAAAACATTTTAAAATTAAAGAAAAACGATTTAATAAATATAAATTACTACTGAAAACTGTCACTACAAATAAATAAAACGTAATGTAAGAGAAAATGAAATTGATTTTATTAAAATATTAATATGTAAATGACTCTAAATTAAAAATAAATTTTAGAAATTTAAATTTTGAAAAAAATATTAAGTTATATTTTATACGGATAGAAGAATTGATATGATAAAATATTGAATAGATTCTTTAAGCTTAGCTCCTTATAAAAAAATTATTTTTCAGTCATCTATGACAATATTATTTCAATTATTCAAAAATTATAAATTTATAATCAGATATTAATCACGACGATATAAATTCTATGTCCAATTATTTATTTATATTTTCATACATTCTTCTGTATCAGTTCTGCTTGACCATATTATAATTATTTAAATATTAGATATTTCAAAAACTCAACCAGCAAATTACAAACGGTGTGGTAGGTTTGGTGTTCAACTACCTACAAGTTAAAAAATTGACATTGTCATTGTTAAGATAATTTTATACATGATTTTTTTATACTAAATTCCTATTTTCCACAAAATAAAATAAATTAAAATGAAAATTATTTTACATTAAAATAACCAAAATTAATAATATTGTAAGAATTGAGTTTACAAAAATGATTTTACTTTATATAGGTATGTATTATTAAAAAAAATTGAATTTAGATAGCCAACTAAAATCTATTCATACTGTGAATTTTGAAAATAGTTCATTTTTAATTAACACCTGATTTCGTTAATCAGCAGTTCCACACATTAGCAGATAAAATTTATTGCTACAAGTAGTTTGGTGTCTTCACTAAAAAATACAATTTCTGTTTTAGTCATCAAAAATATAACCTCTTTCTTTACTCTTTTTAGTTAATTTAACTTCGGTTATTAACGACTACTATCATAAGTTGTGATGCGAAATCATGGGTTTTAACGTGTAAAAATTTCAGACCCAAGAAAAGAATCGAACCCGGGTCCTTCCAATGTGCAGTGTGGAGCACGACCTAGTACTCTAACCATTGGCCAAAATACAATTTAATAAAATTTAATTCCTAATTCAATCTTGAAACGAAACAATTAAAACTATTATGCTTCCCAAATGACTTTCTGGATAGAATTTACGCAAACTTTTTAGTTTAATTTTTAAGTCGCATCTACAGCTAGATCATTAGTGACTACTTTGGCTATAATAATTTTGTGGGAACTTAAAATAATTGTTCACACCCTGGCCGGATTTCGAAACCGGGAACTTTCGCTCTGTAACTTAGCACGCTATAGGCCTACACCACACCACAGAGGCGGTCATCACACGACATTTATTTACGTCAAAAAATTAGGATTTTTGTATTTTTAGTCGTTCTAAATTCTACCCAGAGTTTAAACTATGTTTAATTAATTTGACATTATATAATGTACCATCAATATAACCTACTTAAATCATATTGGTTCTTTAGAATGGTTTAAATATTTTTAATAAACGATTTACTTCTACTTGGATTGCATGTCGTTTAAAGTAAGACGATACAGTACTTACATATTTTATAAACACGCGTTATAAATTTATAAAAAATAAACAAAAGTTGAAAACTCTACTTTACTAACCGCAAAAGAAACATTATACGTTGAAGTTTAGAAAAACATTTACCGAACGTGAGTTATTAAAACAAATCCAGTTCAGCATTAAATTTTCTTTAAGCCTACTGGTATAACAGGGTTAGGTTATTTTATCTCCCAGTTTTAAAATTAAATGTGCTTTCGATCGAAATTGGCATTTAACTACACATACAAGAAGGGTTTATGCGTTCATATCGACAACAACGTAAGTATTAACCTACACAATTCTTCTACACCAATAACTTGAATTTCTCGGATTTTAATAAATGTATAATCGAATTATTGACATTACAATGTATAAAAATATTATAGCGTAAATTCTACTTTTAAAATATCTGCTCTTAATTAAAGTTCAAAATTTTATAACATTGATGAATTTATTTTTACCAGATTTTATTTTCTCGGCTGGTGTCTTTTGTTGGAAATGAATTATCCAGATAATATTCTTCTTTCTATTCTTGGAGTTTTTTTCCTAACGAGGTGGCTATCATAAGCAATTTTGACCCTGGAGAATACTACTCGGAGTAGATATTAAGGGAAGATGGCACGATTGTTTTAACTCAAAATTTCTATTTTTGGTTATTTTATGGTTTTCAATAGTTTAGGCCTAGATCTAACAGAAAAAAACATTCAATTACGTCAAAAAAATAATTTTTTATGAAAAAATTTAGCTTATATCAAGTTTACACAGAAAAATTTCTTAAAACATTATGTTTGGAGTGTAGCATTATACGGAAGTGAAACGTGGGTGATAGGGGCTGTAGAACGGAAGAGGATAGAAGCTTTTGAAATGTGGTGTTATAGGAAAATGTTAAAGATTAGGTGGGTGGACAAAATAAGTAATTTAGAGGTTCTTAGGCGAGTGGATGAAAAAAGAAGTACTCGTATATGGAAGCATCTTACCAAAAGAAGGGATAGGCTAGTGGGGCATATCCTAAGACATCCAGGTATTGGGCTATCAATAATGGAGGGTAACATTGAGGGAGTAAATTGTAGAGGGAGGCAAGGATTAGAATATATAAAGCAAATTACAAAAGATGTAGGGTGTTACAGGTATGTAGATATGAAACGACTTGCGCAAGATAGAACAGGTTGGAGAACTGCATCAAACCAGTCGAGAGACTGATGACAAAAAAAAACAGAAAAATTATGTTACCGAGAACGAATATTTTTCACAATTTTATACTGCTCGTTTTAGGGCAAAGAGAATTTTAGTTTTAAAAATACCTGCATCTTGTTTTTTGTATTCTCAGCTGTTGGTTCAGCTTTCTAAACAACGGTTTATGGGAAATTTACTTGTTTGCGTACATTTTATTTTTGATTTGTACCTTCTTGTTTCTTGCGTTTTCCCGTAAATTTAGATTTTTAACACTAGGTACATTTTTCTCAGAAACCAATAAACCTACCAGGCTGAATTTTTACCAGTTAATTATCTTCTATATTCACATACACCGACAGTTTTATGACTTCCTCAGGTACTCCAAAAATTAGTAATACGCAAAAAACGTAGAAAACGATTAGTAAAAATGTTATGTTAGGCCTATTCGTAATTTTTTAAAATGGTATGGTCTGAAGATTAAATTGAAAAATGTCAGTAGCTCGAGAAGAAACCCGACACCTATGGTGTGTAAAGTTTTATTTCCCTATTTTTTACCAATCCTATGAAAAATGTACCTAAAAATAGCAAATTTAACATTGGCGGGATACAAAGTACAGTCTCCCCTTAAGAGAAGTAATTATACTATTCTCTTCAGTTCTTCAGCAATGAGAATCATCGTCTTCCCGGATTTCTCTTTCCCCAAAATTTACTCGGTAGAAATCATTGGGTCAGGCTGTATCGGTCTCCTCGCATAACATGACCAAGATATTGTTTTTATATTATTAAGTTCTCCTTTTTTATTCATGAGATGGAGGACACCTTCATTTGTTTTCTTCTATGTCCATGCTACTATAAACATTCGAAGATACACACAAAGTTCAAAAGCCTGATTTTGTCAATATCTTGTTTTCTGAGCGTCCATGCTTCCATTCCACACAAAATAGTTGTAAAGTCATCTCACAATTCCAGTTCGTATTTTCAAGTTTAAAAAATCTTTGTCGGCGATTAGATTCTTCATTTTCATAAAACGAGCCCCAGCCATTCTTTCCGTGATCTTTATTTTGTTTGGTAGTTATTTTTGTTCATTATTATTCTTAAGTACTTACTCGAACTAACTTTTTCAATTTGGATGTTATTTATTGTTAAACGTACCGGAATAAGTGCTTTGAAAATTACCATCAATTTAGTTTACTTAGCATTGAATTTTAGGTCTCTCTGCAAATCTAAAATATCATCGGCCGTTATTAGAGTGACGTCGGTTTATTTCATTTTATTTACGGGATTTCTGTTAATTATTATACCTGCAGTTTTACGTTCCAAAGTTTCTTCAAATATGGCTTTGAAATGTAGGTTAAATATTAAAAGCAATACACTCTTGCCTCACTCGTTTCTGATTTGCGATGTTGTCTTTTATGTTGATATCTATCTTAATCGCCGCTGTTTGATTCCAGTGCAGATCCTTAATAAGCTAAATACTATGTTCATCAAGTCCCTCTTTTCCAAGTATCTAAATTAGTCAAGATAACAAAATTCTTTAACACATTTTTAAATAATTCATTTATTTTTAAATGAAATACTAATTAGATCTACGAGGTGTGGCTATTAAATAACGAGACTGACATTGTAAAAAATTTTATTTTTATTTTATACATAAGCACTTATTTTCACCTTCAATATACACTCTTTATCTATCCTTACAACGCTCCATGCAAATTTTCCATTGTGCTAAACAGTGCTGGAAGTCATCTTCTGTCACCTCCTTCAGGACACGTGCCGTTTTCTCTTTTACAGCTTCCACAGACTCAAATCTTGCCCCTTTTAATGCAGATTTCACCTTAGTGAACAGGTAGAAGTCACATTGTGCAAGATCTGGTGAATAAGGTGGATGTTCTAACACTGAGATGTTGTACTTGGCTAGGAACCTCTTAACAGATAACGCGGAATGAGCTGGCGCATTGTCTTGGTGGAGAACCCATGATTTGTCCTTCCACATTTCGGGGCGTTTTTCCTTACTCTTTGACATAGTACCTCACGGTAGTAATATTGATTAATTGTTTGACCTTTAGGAACCCAGTGAAGGTACACAATCCCATGGATATAAAAAACACTCATCATTGCTACAAATTTGGACTTGCTCACTCGAGCTTTTTTGGCTCTCGGTGAAATTTGGCTAGGAACCTCTTGACAGATAACGCGGAATGAGCTGGCGAATTGTGCTGGTGGAGAACCCATAATTTGTCCTTCCACATTTTGGGGCGTTTTTTCCTTACTCTTTGACGTAGTTCAGAAAGTGAAGGTACACAATCCCATGGATATAAAAAAAAACAATCATCATTGATTTAAATTTTGACTTGCTCATTTGAACTTTTTTGGCTCTCGGTGAAGCTCGGCTCTTCCAGTGCATGGATTAGCCCTTCGTTTCCGAATCATTAGTAAAAACCACGTTTCATCACATGTTATAATCGTTTCTAAAAAATGTGGGTAATTTTCAATCGCGTACCAAGTCTCAGTACAAAAATTTTTGCGAGCTTCATTTCAAACATTTTTGAGCGGTACGTGTCCTGAAGGAGCTGACAGAAGATGACTTCCAGCACTGTTCCCAACAATGGAAAATTCGCATGGAGCGTTGTAGAGATAGAGAAGGAGTGTATATTGAAGGTGACGATAAGTGATTACGTACAAAATAAAAGTAAAATTTTTTACGTCAGTCTCGTTATTCAATAGCCACACCTCGTATATTATCTACTCCAATATTTGAGTGACTCGTTCTTTATTTTGTTAATTGTCCGTTGTAAAAATGAAACATGTACCATAGTGATTATATTTTAAACAACATGACAGGTATGAGAGTGATATAGCGGCTCCCACAGGTACTTCCGCAAAGATTATATATGTAAAAACTTTTAAATTTAAAATAAGCTACATAACATTATATTAAAAGGTGCATGCTCCAGTATCTTTTTAAGGTAAAGTGAAGGGTTGTCAGGCGCATTTAAACTTGAGAGTAAGTATAAAAGTGATTTATCGTACTCTTGTGGCTTGTGAAAGCTCTTGTATAGGTGTTCGGTAAAATTTTAGACAAAGTATTTGCAAACCTGAGTGTAAGATTTCGTTACTAACTTGTAAGGGTAGGCCTACATGTTCTTAACTGAGTTTGATCGTTTTACTAGATGTGCGGACCATATGGTTCAAATAAAATTGAATAAGTCATGAGTTGTAAATTAAAAAAATCAGCCCCAATTTTTGAGCCGCTGGTATTTTTAGACATCCATTTATTAGGTTACATATTGGATTTTTAAGTCTTGTAATAACATTCAAGATACTTTATTTAGCGATGATCATAAAATACATAAGTTAAACCATGTTACCTTGTTTATGAAATCAGTTTTAAAAAATTCGTCCAATACAACTGTTTGTGACAGAGGAAAACTGTTGTTTTAAATAAACTTCGTATTTCTTTGTAACATTGCTTGGCGAGATGGAGTGGATAAGAACAGTTCTATAAACGGTTCTCTTTACCGCAGAGCCAGTATAATTTTAGTAATAATAAAGTACCAAATGATTTAAATGCTTAAATTATTAAGCTCACATAATTACATATAGAAAAATAAACTTAGTCTAACTAAATAATCAATGACTATGCATATCTTAAAATTAAGATCTCTATTGTTATTAAAAGAATATTTTTATAAGATCTTTTTGATAATATTTTTTTAAGATCTATT
This sequence comes from Catonia carolina, assembly GCA_035578175.1. Lineage (NCBI taxonomy): Eukaryota > Metazoa > Arthropoda > Insecta > Hemiptera > Achilidae > Catonia > Catonia carolina. The sequence goes on along the minus strand of JAQMRL010000001.1, from coordinate 326,423,885 downwards.
GTTATTAAAATAAATAAGTAAATTATTTAACAGGTTATAACTAATTAGCATGAAAGTTTATAAAAAAACATAATAGTTTAAGAAAAAAATTTGATGTCAAACACTCACATAACTTTCCCTTGCCAATGCAAATATTTAACAATATAACCTAACATTAGTAATTAAAACATTAGAAATAAACAAAAAACTAACCTCAATAAACATAATTAAATTTTAATCATGAGTGAAAAAAGCAAAATGAAAATCAACCTCAGTTTGGCTGAAAAATACGGAAAATCACTCTTTCACGCTAAATAATGTCTGTAGAGAAAAATGTGCTGAATAAAAGTTGTAGGTTTCTTAATTTTCTATAAATGTGATTATACACTTTTGTCGAAAAATGCATACTAAGGCCGAAATCTTTAAAAAATCGATTTTTACACATTTTCTTGAGGAAAAAACAGAAAATCGCTGATTACCGCTAAACTAAGCGTTATACAAAAAATGTTTGAAATAAAATTTTTAGGATTTTAAATTTTCTACAACTTTTATTACATACATTTTTGGGATCGTAAGCGATTCGGAAAATTAAAAATTCGGATAAACCGAAATCAGTAACAAAACAAAATGCTATGGGAAACTTATAGTTTATGTGTACTTGTTTGAACAGGAACACTTCACAATTGTTTATACACAAAATACTTATGTATTTAGTTTTATTTGCAAAGAAATCATTTTATCCTTCTTATTTTATTTCCTTTACTTTTGTATGGCGTTTAAATGGACCACGATCGCGCAATCGTTTTACGATTAAGGTTCAGCCGGTATGGTATCAGACTCCTGCTCCAAATACGCTAAGATATTGTCCAGCGTCATTAAGCTAATACTGTAAAGCCTGTGAGCTCTTTAGCTCAAAGTATTAATACTTTAACAGTACAGTTTATGGTTTAGATCAACAGCCGAAAGGATGGTTTGAACCGATAGAGGTTTTACTAGGTAAAAACGAGGAGTGAGGTTGTTTACTATTGCCTTCCTTACTGAAAGAGTATGCTTATCGGCATGCCAGGCCCTCCAGAAAACACCCACTTTCAACCCTGAAAATGACACCTTCACTTCATTCACCACAGGGTCTGGCTGTATAGTAAAATTCATTACTCTCAGAGGAGATAACTCCGATTAGTGTCTTTTACACCTTTACCTCTTCTGTTCTTAAATAGTTCAGTCATATAATTAGCTGACTATGTGATAAGAAGTAGAACTATTTTTTGTAGCCCTAGAACCAACAGATCAAGTGCAATTAATTTAACACTTCACATGCCCGTTATGGGTAAATATTTAAAATAAGACATTTTTATTTTCATTTTTATTTTATTTTATTTTTATTTGAAACTCAATTCTTTTGATAATATTTAATTTTTGTAACCTCGTTTTAAATAACTTTCATTAATTTTTTTTATGGGAAATATGAATTTGATGTAGAAGTCTACGGAAAAGTACGAGTATAATGACGTCATGTGTACTATTTTCTTAACAATGACAATGTCAATTTGTTAACTTGGCGGTAGCAGAAATCCGTGCCGTTACCATCATTTAATTTTTGCGTTTTGAATGAATGAAACAACAATTGGCCTGGTAGTAGCACCACACATTCAGGGACCACCAATAGCACAGGGACATACTGTAACGGTAGCCTACCCCTTAAAATTTAAAATTTAATAAGAATGTCCTACAGAATTGAACGGTTTATAATGCATCTAGGTAATTACAGTGTTGTTAAAATACTCAATTTTCGATATTACGATTTTATAAATAATTTTGTTCCGATCCAGATTGAGCTGGTGAGCTGGTGGTGGCCGATGATCCGGACATCGGGATCAACGAGGGCCACATAAACAAGGTAGCACTGTATTCTTGATATCGATTTTAAATACCGTATTGTTCCGAAAACAAGCCGCACCCGAATTTAAGCCGCATCAGAAAAATTATGATCAAAACTAGGAAATAAATTTCAAGTACAGTACTTGTATGTTTTTGAAAGTAATTTATTTTTTAAGAAGAAAATACCGTACAAACAAATACACTTACTACTTAATTAGCATTAAGAAGTTTTTGTTTATTTTTTGTTCAGTACCGAACACAAGGATTCATCTACATTATTTGTGTTTTCTTCCGGCTTCTTTGATGGATGTCTTTTCCGCGGTTTTACCCAAAAAGTAGCCGCAGGACTTGCGATACCAGTAATTCGAAATTGGTATCGCAAGTCCTGCGCTACTTTTTGGGTACTTGTATAGAAAAAGTACCCTTCACCTATAACATCACTCATGGCGATGTACAAAATACAACAAAAAACAAATGATCGGATAAAAAACAAAATGAAATATAAGAAAACTACTACCAAACTTTATACTGTAACACCAAACTGATCAAAATGACTGTACACGCACTACGTAAGGAGTGCGTCTCTCTCCCTCCCCCTCTCGCCGCCCCTCTCTCTCTATTCATACCTACTTATGCTTAATAAGAAACGATTATTATTATTATTATTATTATTATTATTATTATTAAAGCGCGAATGCAAGCCGCAGGTCAAATTATGGAACCGATTTTTAGGGAAAAACTGCGGCTTGTATTCGGAACAATACGGTAAACTATACTTAGTTTTATTGTATTATTAATAAAATGTATCTCATAAAGTGATGTTATACCATAAATAGATAATCCATGTTCCGTATTTGTAACTCTTAGCAGTGTTTTAGTACGAGTGTGTGTATTTGGATTTCAATACTTGTATTTAATTAGAATTTCATGTTTTTGAACTCATATTTAACCAATAAGTAGGTGTATAACTTTGATTTACGTTTTAAACTATTAATAATGCAGTTGGAGTTATTCTGTACAGGTCCACTGTTTCAAAGCGTAATGGTAATAATAACATACACAATGATTCCACTCTAAATAAGTGGGTAATATCACCTGATGTTTTAAACATGATACGTACTTGACCTTTGCATATACATTCCTATCAATGAACATTCCTCAAAATTTATCACTGGAGCCACAGTAATTAGAGATGAATGTAATATTCATAAAGTACACTTAAAAAAAAAACTTTAAAACCGTATACATGTATAAAAATACTCTTTATAATGTTGTTAGACACTTAATAATTCTGTAGTTTAGCGTTTTGAGATAAAATTCTACACAATTTTAATAGTTAAAAAAATAAAGATGAAAAATTACAAGATACACCCTTCTAAAGTTAAATTCTGTAAAACAATTTAATAGCTAACATATTTGAATTTGGTTTTTCCTGATATATTTTCTGTTCTATATTAAGTTTATTATACCATGAACCATAAAAATTTAGATTTTTATGTTTTGCCATTTTTTTACAAATATAACCATTGTTTTTAAGAGAGAAAGTTGGTAGGTCAAGTAAGGAACCGGTTCGAATAGATTAAGCATTCAGTTCATTAATAATTACAAAATGTGATCAAAAAATACGAAGAAAGTAATTATTAACCGCCTACAAAATACTCTTCTTAGCCTGTGATACACTTATCCCAACGTTGATACCATGATTGGAAGCATTTCTGAAAGGCTTCTTTCAGAAGGGCCTTCAGCTGTTTCATCGTGGCACTTTAAAAGTCGAGAATGGTGTCAAAACGTTTTTCTTTTAGTACGGTTTTTATTTTTGGGAAAAGACAAAAGTCACATAGTGCTAAATGTGGAGCGTAAGGCGAATGTGATCAGACAGGAGTTGTTTTTTGGGAAAAAAACCTGCAGATCAGTTGTGGCACGGGGTGTTCTTGTGATTAAGAAGGAAGATGTTGGCCAACTTTTCTAGCCTCTTTGTGAGTACAACGTTTTACAAATGTTCCAGTACGGCTTCATTGTACTCAGAGTTTACAGTTGTTCCCCTAACGAGTTGTTCGAAATTCATGATGCGCGACGGACACAGTAAACACGACCTCACTCTTCCAGCTCTGGAAGCCGACTGACAAGTAACAACTTGTTCAAACTTGACCATGTACATCTCAAAGAATCGGCTATTGGGTTTACTACTTCAAGTGGATGTAGCATCTGGAGTTGCTGCCATAAAAATTTAATCACCGTATTTTTTATCACACCTCGTACGTCATCATTGTTATAATCTAAAACGATAAATCTTCTCCAATATATTTTAAATGCAAATTATGTTTGTTCTTAAATACAGAGTTCTACAAAACAAATTGTAATCAATTTTACAAGATTATAGAGAGAAACCTTTTGTTATTCTGCAAAAAATCTAAAAATGAGAATTGCTAAAAGCCGCAACGAGATTGTGCAAAGAAAAAACAAAATATTTGAATTAAAGTTTCAGTAATGCTACTATTCTAGTGGTAGACGTAGCGAAGTTCAGTTTTTTAAGGGTTGTTATAGTGACGGGAATTGTTTATGTAGGTGGATATCTTATTTCATGAATAATACTGATAAAGAACACCACGAAATAATACTATGAATAGGCTACTAATATAATATGGAAGTGGTTGTTAAGAATAAATTAGTAATATTGGGCGAATTAATTCGCATGAGTCAGCTAGTAATTTTGAAAGTACAGTATTTATTATATTTTTAAAAAGTGAGATAATATTTAAAAAAGCTGACAAAAAATTATGAATTAGTATTTTCATAAATGCTATTTTCTTAAACTTTTCCTACTAATTTCTACTCATTTTTTGTGGTAATCTCCAGAACAAGGTTTTTGTGCAATCTTTTCTCACATTTAGAACATATTAATCTTGTAGCCACATTTAATAGGCACTATTAGTTTGTTTTTTATGGATATTTTAGTACAATGATGGTCATGATAGAACACCATGAATTCATCAATACTGAACCGTTGATGAAAAATTTCGATTTTTTTTTTTATTGCTTTTTCAGTTAAAACTAGAGAATAAATAGTAAATTATCTAAAAAAAACTGTAAAACCTATCTGCACAATCTTCAGAACGATAAGTAATTAAAAAATTTATCCTAACACAAAAAAAATTACACCCCAACGTCGTCGCTAATGACCGTTGCAGTTGATGTGACGTTAAATAAATAAATAAAAAAAGAGAAAATATTAAAAACCTTCAAAATTCCCAGCTGAAATTTATATTTATATGAACTACAAAAAAATGAATTGATAATTTTATCCTTTCTTTAAATTTAGGCCCAACTGAATACAGATATAGTGCTATAGTACTACAGGTATGGTACCGTACAGAACATCAATGTAGTAAAGTTAGTTATTGCTTTAGTACATATAAGAATAATAAAACAGTTTTTATAGCGTCAGTCAACTTTGAAACTCTGCAGTTGGTTAGGGTACCTTTAGATGAGGTAGGCAAGAATCTCATCAGTTCAATTACGAAAAACCAGCGTCATATCATGTGGGAAGTGTCTCCTGTTCGTCCGCTGGTCCCAGAGTCTCTTATCCCCAACTCAGTCCATACGCAAAAATTCGATAAAATATATAATGAAAAATTAACAAGGATTCATGTAACGGAATGGAAATTTCTCTTCCTCTGTTTTAAGCCACCGTGTAGAGAAGGCCGTTTCAAAAAGTTAAAATTTGTAAGTCCTTCAAAATAACTGATATATTTTAAACTGATACACAGTAGTAACTAACAACTAGTTTTAAAAAATAAATATTTGAAAGTTTCATTTTTATCGAACGAATTTTTGCTTCAATTTGACTTTTTATAGATGACATGTTTTATTTTTCGGGGCATAAAGGGCTTTTGTCATTAACTGGAAGGAGAACCCTTAATTTTTTTACAAAAGGCTTAAGTGTACCAGCCGGGATAGAAGGCTAGTGTCTTATCCAAACATTCATGTTGTATGGCTTGTTAGTAGCCATGTGACAGCTCATCAGCATGATGACCGTCTCATGGTGAACGGAACTAGTGGGCTGTTCATTCCACCCTGGAAGACGGTGACTTGGGGCATTCAGTCTGCCAAGTAAAAAGCTGAAAGCAACAGTAAACTACAACTTTTTCTGTATGACTATAATTATCGAGAGGAACTCCCTCATGTATGATTCTGGTTATGCTTACTAAGTAAATGCAAGTTTTCAAGAGCTTCGAGAACTTCAAGAACTTTGAAGACTTCAAAATAAGAAAAACATTTGATGGCGTTCTCTGTGGTAAAACATTCCGGATGTATACTAGTCCTCTCCTCGGGTCCCCGAGTGAGGACATCAGATGGGACCTCATCAAAAAGATAAATGATGAACGATGTAGGGTTATTGCAGGTACGTAAATATGAAAGGACTAGCATAAGATAGAACAGCATCAAACCAGTCGAAAGACTAATAAAAAAAATATTTTTCCCCAAATGTATACTTCTATTGTTATGGATTGTACATGCAAAACAATTTGAACATAAACAAAAAGCGAAAAGAGCACATGTGGAAATATCTCCTCAGTTAACTACTCTTCTTGGGAGGAATATGAATTATATATTCAAAATAATAATCATCATCCACCTTAGTTCAGACCACCTGGAAAGTTCCAGCTGTCATAATGTCCCTGTATTATTTTCTAAAATAATGAAAAGGTAAAATAATTTTTGAAAATACTACAAAATGATTTTACAAAACATTATGAATAAAGAACTTTAATACGTAATAGCCACCACAATGGTAATAAATCATGGATAAGAAGAAGTTACAAATATCAAAATCGTCAGACAAAAGAACCGCCTTGCAAAGAACAAAAGGATGGTCGAGGGTGGATTTATTAACAAGAAAAAAAAATTATTGACTTTTCTTCAAATAATTGTTATAACAGTTATCTTGGACAAACTTTGAATCCCTCTTATCAACAAAGAATCATATTGAAAAACTTATATTTCATACAAATAAGATGGTAATAGAAAGTAATATCTTTTAAAAATTAATCAATTTTTACATAAGTTAACGAATATCTTAGTTATAAATTTTAAGAATAGGTGTATAAATTTATTATGATACTTTACGAGATTGATCAGTCCAACAGAATAGAAAAATCCTTCAAACGGATTTGGATCTATTCCAAAGTAGAGTCTGGTATATTAGATTTCAGTTCCAACATTCAACTGGCATTCCACATCCAACTAACTCACTAATTGTTAGGTACGGTACTTGATGCGACAAAACCGAACTCTATCATCCGAGCAAAATTAAAAACTTATCCTTTGGGAATAAACAGGCAATAGAATATAAGGAGCTTGTAATTTGTCCCGCAGGAGTACTATACTAAGCGTGGTTCACCCCAAAATTATTAAAACAAAATAGTTCATAAATTCGACTTCGTCTCTAAATTTAATCCCGAACTCAAAACTACGTAAAACTGAATAAAAATAATCCAAAATGCTAATTATGTTTCCCAGATTACTTCTACAGGTATATTTTTTATTTCTGTAATACTTATTATTGCCCATAAGATGGGTTGTTAAATTATTTACACTCAATCTGCTAGTTCCAGGGTTACAAAAAATATTTCTGTTTTTTATCACATGGTCAGCCAATTTATATGACTGAAGCATGTAAGAACAGAAGAGGTAGAGTTGTAAATGACACCAGTCAGATTTAGTACTTTGAAAGTAATGAATATCATTATACAGCCAGATCCAGTAGTGAATGAAGTGAAGGTGTCATTTGCAGGGTGGCTAATAGATGTTTCTCATAAGGCCTGGCTTGCTGATAAGCATGCTTTTTCACTCAGTGAGGAAGGTAATAGTAAACCATCTCATTTCATGTTTTACTTAAAAAAGCCTCTACAGGTTCAAACCAGCCTTTCGTCTGATGACCTAAACAACAATACTTATAACCAAACATTTTGGTTTTTATGATTAACTTAAAACTTAAACTGTTAAACTGTTTGTAAAATCTAATTGCATAATAGCCGTAATTAAAGTGTATCTTCATGTAATAAAGTTAATAGCCATTCATTTGTGACACTTCTGATTTATTATTTTCGTTAGATGGCAATACATTAAGCTATTTTAAAATATTTAAGATATTTTAATCCATGAGTCTTTAATACGTTTAGATATTTAATAAATTAAAATTACGCATTGACTTTAACTTAAATTCTGAATTATTTTTATTCAGGAAGTAGTATCGACTTCATTTTATTTTTTTTCGATAGAGTGATAATGCCACATTAGCCTTAGTTAGTGCAAAGGTAATGATGTGAAATGATATACAGATGTAAAATGTCAGATCTAACTGGAATCGAACCCGGGACTCTTGGCGTAGAAGCCAGGTGCATTAGTTACTACACCAATTTAAGAGACACCTGGCCGTTGGCATCGTAAGATTAATATTTTTAGTCATTGCCTTTTTTCAGCTGACTTTATTAACTTGAATAAATTATCTACACACTAGTGGTCGGTAATAAATTAATTTGGTTATGAAAATGATAAAAAAATGAATTAATGACTTTCAAACGTCATTCAATGGTCTGCATCTTCTCATCAAGCATCCAAAGAGGTAATCGGTAAAGAAAAAAAATCTGCTATTTAGATGTTTCTTATATCCTCTCGTTTTTGCGAAAAACCTTCCTAAAATATATTTCTAAGATATCACAAAGTGCAATTTCTCTAAAACAATATGGAAATAAATAAACCACTTATTTTGCAATCGTAAGTCCACATTGGACTTGGGAAGAAATGTTTTTTTTTTTGCTGAAAACAATTAATTATAATGTCGTTCTTTGTGTGAAAACGTAATGTACTATTTCCGAGACAACACCAGTTCAGAATATGACAGAAATATTTTTGGGAAGTTCTGTTTTAATTAATGCACCTATTGTTTGCAGAATTTACAGAAATTTGCATTGAAAAAAATTATTTTGTTATTCAAAGAGGTGATACGAAGCTAGAAGCCACAATTTTTATGATTCTGATCATGAAAGAGCACATAAATACGACCATCAAAAGATGTGGTTTTATTTTTACTTCTGTATAAGTCTTAAGCTATATTTGATTGATTGCAAATGCAGTGGCCTGGAGATAAACTGAAGAGAAAAGACAACATTAGAATTTAAAAGAAAAAGAGATGCGTTTTAAAAGCAACGTTTTAGAAATTTGAACAGAGGGATGATATGTAATGCCCTATAAATATAAGCCCAGTGAAGTGGTTCAGTTTCAAGATTAGTACTTTGAGAAATTTTTAATACAAGGAGAAAAAGTTTTTTTTAAATATAAGATATAAGTTTTTAAGTGATGTAATTACAATTATTATTTTAATTATTAAACGTAAATAATTAACAAATTTGATACTCTGAACATTGAAAATCATTATATTTTTAATTTTCTTGATTAGGTATTTAACAACCGTTTAACTTATTGTACCGTCTCCTCAACAAACAATTCTCACTCATTTTTGAGAACACTTCTTGTTAAAATACTTATCACTTCAAAAACAATCTGAACGAACATTCGGAGTTACAATTTTTCAATACATGCAGGCTTTTCAAATAAAAATCGTTTATTTGTTGACAGATTTTTACATTTTTCGGTGACAACATTACTCACAACGACCTTCATTTAAAATTTGTAAAAAACCCCGGTTAATTAATATTACATATAATTTTTTTATTATGAATAGATGTTAGTTCAAAACGTTGGAAGTAAACCCCTTCCCAAAACTCTCAAGATAAATGAAACGCCATTGGTGTATGGATCTCTAATACTCTAATCTGGGTTCATTACATCTATTACAGTAATAAAGATAAATTTCCATACAATATTTATGTTTCTTTTGTACTAAGTAAAATTCATGTATAGTAATTAACCTTTTAAACAATAGTCACATATACAGACTTTGTTTTCAAGACTTGCAAATAATTTCCAAAACCTGTATGTGCATGAAACAAAGTTATCTTACATTTTATTCTACTTAAGTCTCAATGAAAATAATCTTTATATTTGTTAAAATTATGACTAATCTTAACGATTCACAAACAACTAAACCCCATCCGAATTCATACATAAATACAAATACAACCGCTGGGAAGAAGAAGCATAAAAAGAAGATGAATGATCTACTAAAGTCGAAGTAAGAAATAAAATAAAACCAGCTTGAACTGAATTTGTTAATGTCAATGAATAATTAACGTTTTCCAAAATTATTATTATAATTTTCTTTGTTTCTTATTCTACTTAGTCGTTATATATTTTATGTATAGTACTAAACCTCAAATGAAAGCGAATATAATCTTAACTACCGTTTCTACAGATAGTGATTCACGAGAATGCCTTTTGCGTATGGATGGGCTATGACGAAAGGAAGAGAAATCTGACAGTGCTGCCAACCTCAACAGTGAGATACTATATTTTACTACCGTACAATTCTACCATTAGTTAACCACATCCTGCCTTTCAATTAATATACTGCGTTGCGACTGACACTTTTTCAACTTCAACACCATTTCCTTTAAAATTTTTCTTAACTTATAAAGTTTCCAACTAAAATTTAACCTTTCTTTCAAAACCGGTAATAACGTTTGACATGTCGGTATCACTTTCTTATTGATATAACCGGTTCCTTTTTTTACCAGATGTCAAAAAACTGTTGATGAAGAATTCTTCACTGTAATTAACTTCCTTCTTTATGTTTCGCAGTGTGGAAAGAGAAACAACACAGTAGTTAGCCGCTCACTCACGGCTTCTGAGGCACAGAAAGGTATTTCTGTTTAGCTTCAACTTCACAGCATTTTATTACACTGCATAATATTAGATTTCGCTCAGCACTGTGAACAGTTCGACCGCGTTTCGAGAAACCGACTTTTTCGTTTACGATAACAAACAGTTATATTCGTACAGTGAACCTACAAATGTTTCCGCGATATACTGTACTGTATGTCCTCTAAGTATAGTTTACATTGTTGTGGTAGCAAACTGATACCAAAGCAGTCGCGCATGCACAATGATGCTTTTCCCCCTTTACCACTCGTTAAAACCAAAGGCTGACTCGTGACTCAAGTAACTACACAATTTTATACAATTCGTTTCTTACAGTTAACTTCAATGTACGTAATTTTATAACTATTCCATTAGTACAGCAAAACTTTAATTTTAATATTGTAACAGGACTGTAAATTACTGTGCAACAAAAAACTAACAACAAAAAAGTCGAAATAAATTAGCCTTTTACTAGACAGTCTTAGTTCATGCCTTTGTCACAACTTTTTTTTTACCTTACCCGTAATTTTTTTAGCATGTTTTTGTCTAACTTTAATACGTATGTCAATAGAATGTGAAAATATTTCTAACCTGTCATTTACATTTGAAACACAAATTAAAGGAAGAACTGACACACTGTGCATTTTTTAAGGTACAGTAATTAGAGATAGTTGAAATTTCTTTGTAATTAAATAATCCTGCTATTCTGAGAAAATGGAGAAAATGGATTAAATAGGTACAGCAAAGCGAGTTTTAAAAATAGGTCACGTAGATCGTTGATGCTATTATAAAGAGATCAGTTGATGTTCTATGTATAATGCAGACATGTATTTCATCTCTTTAAAAAGTAAATAGGGATATTGGCTCACACTTATTGAAATTTCATTATTTATTAACACAGTAAAGCTAAGATCAGTTAATTAGAGAGTAAAATTACTCCCCCCCCCTACATGTTTTAATGCAATAAAATACAACACCCACGTTATTGTGACAATTTTAAATTCAAAGTTTTTAAAATTTCATTACAGTTGGTAACGACAAAATAAATATGCTTGTGAACTTACTAGAAAAACTCATACAATTCATTAAAAATTTAATTTCAATTAGAATTCGCTATTTCGGACAGGGTATGGACGGCATATAGTTTACGTAGAACAAACTTGTAAAGTAAAGCGCAAAAACTATAAATATGTTAGGTCATCAGCCGAAAGGCTGGTTTGAACCTCTACAGTTCGATATCAGGTGTCAACCTGAGATAAAGTGAGGTGAGGCTTTGCTAAGTAAAACGAGGACTGAGGTGGTTTACCATTGCCTTCCTCACTGAATAGAAAAATATGCTTATCAGCATGCCAGGCCTCCGAAAAGCATCTCATTCCCACTTTGCAAATGACACCTTCACTTCATTCACCACAGGGTCTGACTATATAATGAAATTCATTAATCTCAGAGAAAACAACTCTGATTAGTATCTTTTACAGTTCTATCTCTTCTGTTCTTAAATGTTTCATTCATATAATTGGCAAACCATGTGATAAGAAACAGAACTATTTTTTGTAGCCCTGGAAATGACAGATTGATTGCAAATAATTTAACACTCCACCTGCCTGTTGTGGGTAAAACTTTAGATAGTAGGCGTAAATAGTTAAATAGTCTTCTGTTCCTTTGGTCAAATATACCTTCTCATCTAAAAGTAACTCTTAATAAATTCTTACTCAAACCAATGGAGATACATTGATGCCAAATCCATGGCTCAGCTAAACCCTCAGTTATGCTAAACTACAACGTTTTTAATAAAAAATGCTGAGGACAGCGTTAACGTCCCTTTATACGTTTCTAGTTAGACACCCCTTACATATCTTAACGCCTCTTAACTAATATAAAATATCTTAACTGGCTTCTATGCCAGGGGGAGTCCCGGTTTTTAACTCCCTGTTCATGTATGGCAGTTTTCAATGCTCATTTTTCATACATTACCCTTCATCGCCTCCATTAACACTAATGTCTAAAACGGTCGAACTACAAAAAATAACACCTCTTACATTAGTGTAACAATCCACCAGACATACTAACGATATAAATCAAAGTTTAAAAACAGTAACAACTCTCGAATCCGTGTTATGAATTATCTATTTTCTATATTTGTCAGGTAACCCTAATCGATGGTTCCGCAGAAGGTGCAGAAGAGATTTAGGATAAATTTTACGATTATTTGCTTTTCTTTCACAGAAAGCATAAATACATAAATAAACTAGTGCTTAATCTAGCAATTTTTAAACATTTTTATTCGTTAATATCCAATATTGTTACAATTAAACACACAGCCATAACTTCCGTACAAGTGTTAATCTTATGATACTTAAACGTGACCCTGCTAAAAAAAAATATTCTTAAACATGTTACAGTAATATAAAAGATACTGTAAAAATAGTTACTGTTTGTGAACAGCTGTACAGTTGTAAATTTAAATAAGTTAGATAAAAACCTTTAATTAACGATTAAATTATAATGTAATAATTATTAAAGATACTAATGAAGTTTTATTAGGTCAGTTTATTTATAGCAGGTTTTAAATTACTGCATGAATTTTTTTGAATCCGCCAAAAATTTCTTATTTGTTATTGTAATCAATGTTGCAGAAATTTATTATTACAATTAACTTTACATATTAACAATTTACGTTTTTAAATTTTACATATAAAGACAAACAAAAAGGTTTTGTAGGAAGCAAAAATATTTTACGAAGACGCTTCTTTAGAATCATATACACGCTTACCGTGTTTGTGAAAGATAGAGAAAGTTTAGTTAGTACAAGATGAAATAATTATGTAGGTAGTTGTAACAGTACAGGATGTAAGATGTGATAATATTTTAACAGTCTTAATTAATAGGCGGTTGGGGAAGAGCGTGAAAAGGCTTCTAAGCATGAGTGAACTAGAATGATTATGCATGCACAGGCTCTTCATTCAGTCACTACTTTTGGATATCGGATCTGTCAAGGGTTGTTTATTTACAGCTCGTTACTAAGATGCGGAGGACTCTTGACTGAGGAAGGACTCTTAAGTAGACAGGCTGCGCTCGTTGAATAGATCAACTGGAAGATAGAGATCCGCGCCACAACTCCTTCAACTTCTTATCCTCTACCTCTTTTTACTTTCTCCTGCCCTATAAGAATATATAGGGAAGGAAGTATTGTTTTCATGTTGATTTTTAGAAATCGAGTTTTCACCGGATATACTCCACATTATCAGGCTCCCTGAACCCAAAAAAAACATATTTCAGTGATTGGTCTGTGTGTGAACAAAATATCTCAAGAACGGAATGCCATTCAAAGTTGAAACTTGGAACTTACGTTATGTACCGCTACGGGACCCAACAAGAACATTTTCATCAAAATCAATTAACAGGAAGAAGTAGCTTATTCGTGCGGATTGCTCAAAAACAGCTCCAACGATTTTTAAAAAAAATCGCCTCATTTACTACTAAATGTTTTATATTCTACAAGATAAGGTAAGCGGGGCTGAAATTCTTGGGGTAGCCTCTGGTCTCGTGGTAAATATTGTATTTTTAAGATTGCAGCCTTAATATGCATTCTAGAGCAATAAAATACCCTATATTAGTTATATAGAACAATAAAAAAAACCTACCATTTTTATTTCAAGTGCGTTTCTTTGTACAACGCTTAGTTTACTAATTTTTAATGATTTTCTGTATTTTTTTTATCAAAATCGGTAAAAAAATTGATTTTTTTTGTAGATTTATTGCTGCCTTAGATTACAAGATCTTATGCGGCCTTAAACCTTTTTATTAGACAATAATTAACTCAAAATTCATAGCTAAAACTTTTGAATTTTTGGACTTGGATTATAGATACTGTAATAAAAATTTAGCGTAAGATTTGTACAGTATTTTAGTTATTTTTATTTAATTTTTATTTTTTTATTTTTTAATTAATTTATTTATAGTTAAATCAACTGCTTGGTCATTAGCGACTACGGTGGAGTACGAAACATTAACTGTGGGATTTGACACGTAAAAATTTCCAGACCCTGGCCAGGAATCAAACCCGGGACCTCCGCGTGGCAGACCAGCACGCTACCACTACGCTACGGAGGCGGCCAATATTTTTATTTTATTTTACTCGCAAATATAACAGAGGTCATGGATATAACAGAGATCGATGGATTTTTAACTTCCTTTAGTTTTTCTCTTTGTTATATCAATTATTTCAAATAAAATGAACAGATAGTAAAGTGGCAACAAGCAAAAAAAAATATTATAATGTTGAAAATTATAGATATTACATTGAAATGATTTTAAGAATAAAACTGCAGAAATTTAAAAATTCATATTTCTTTTGGAACGTCAACTTTGAAAAACAAACTTTTGTAAAAAGCCAATACTAGATAACTCTGTAAAGGATAATCGAAAAACAATTCATGTATAACTGTTCTGTACAAGTCTTTACTCTCTCAAAAGTTTATTTTTACCAAACTGTAATTAAAATGTATCTCTTTGTTTATGTTTCATATAACCAATTTACCGTAATATTTTAAAATTGTTTATTTAAAAAACTTTTTTTTCAATAACTCATATAACTTTTTTTAATTCCTAATGGGTGTACATTGCAATATGTTTAATTTAAGAACGATAAGCAACGCCATGATCCAATGAGATTAGAATGATGTGTATGACGTATAAATGAGATGTCGTCTTGTACAGACACAGTTCGACCATTCCTGAGAGTGTATTGTTAATTAAAACCCAACCATCAAAGTACACCGATAACCACTGTCTAGTACTCAAATCCGAATAAAACTATTCCTACTAGGATTTGAACCACGGAACATTCGACTCCGAAATCAGCTGTTAAACAGCTGACCAGCAGCGACGACTTTACCACTAGACCAACCCGTTGGGGTAACTATCATAATTTATGACGATATTTTCCTGAACGACTATCGCAAAGTTTATTACAGTAATTTCATATGCCTCAACAATGACTTTGATGTTACGTATTAGTATTGTATATATTGACTGAAATTTATCGTGTTGTAAGTAAAAAATGAATATTTAACAGAAGAAGGAAATGGGAACAATATTCAGTGAAAGTACCATGTGAGTTTGTTAATGAGAATGTTTAAGAGCTATTTCACTTATCACTTGTAAGAAAGAACATGTCGTCCAAAGCAAGTTGAATAAATTAACATGTATGTATGACAACAACCACCATACTTAAAGTTATAAAACTAGGCCTTATAAAATATTCTTTAATTTTTATAAAACATATTCCAAAATAAACGATTGGAAAAAACTTTGAACTTGTTATGCTTATTCTTATAAATCTTATAACCGTCTTGAGGTAAGTATTTGCAGTGTTGTCGACCAGGCTTATTCTAGTAAGAACTTTGTAATAAAATATAGGATAACATAGGGTTCTTTTTAAAAATTTTTTAACAGGTATTTTTTGAAAAAGTTTAGAAAAAGACACAAAGAATAGTTTTTTACAATTATATCGCCTTTTATAATTACGTATGAAAAATCCAAGAAACCATCACTCAATAAAAACAAATTAGACTCAGATTAAAACTCAAGAATTTGTTCTGATTCCGTTTTATTCTACTAATCACAAAAAAAAATATTTTCTCTAAATTTCAATAAATGTAGACTATTGACTTTACGGATTATAAATCCAGTCTCTTAATAGATAGTTAATTTAATGTAATATATAGACTAATTTAAAAAGTCGATTAGTTCAATCGGTACTAATAGTTTTTTTAAGTTAACAAAATTTACTTGTTCGTAAATTTATGTAATAATTAAGAACAAAATAAATTCAGAAAACTATTAAGGACCCGTGTGCTCTTGAATATATTTAGAGAACAATATTATGGTTATTATTTTCGTCGAGAGGGCTAGATAAATAGTGTTAGTTAATTGAACGACTAAAGTACACATTGGAGTAACAGTGTAACAATATTTAATTAGCCGTAGTTAATAACATAAACTCAGTTTGGAGTTCTCGATACGATCCATTTTACAACCTAAATAGACCTCTTACTAGTAGATGTTTAATCGAAGCAGGTTCTGTAGACTAGGCTATATGTTACTATGCTGGTAAAAATATTAAGCTACGCTACAAAAAATATTAACTATCTTTACTTGTTAAATGTTTTGTTTTTTACAAACTATAGTTTCTATATTTCTATTCGTTTAGTATCTATATGTTTATTTCTTTATTTAAATTAAGATTTTATGTTACAAACAGTAGTTACCCTTCATAGCAATTTAATATTCCTTAAGTTTCTGACCTGGCTAGTGATTCTGCACTAATTTGCATAAAAAATACCATAAATCATTATGTGTTTAAAATATACCGGGTGTCCCATGGAATTTGAACCATAGGGAAATAGCATTGATTTCATAAGTTTATTAATATTGTCTTCCCACGAATAAATGAAGACTTGTTATAGTCAGGAATTATTAGAAAATTTTTAGACCGTTTATAAAATATCAATTTTGATATTTTAAGCTGTATTTTAGCTTAAGTACAGTAATACATAAATTTTTAACCGTTTTCCATTTAAGTATTGTAAATTTTATCCACTTTTCTCATTGTTATGTTTGAAGTAATGGTAACGTTCTGGTCCGGAGATGTAAAAGTAGGTAAATGTTTTAAAAAAATTATTTATTTTT
This sequence comes from Catonia carolina, assembly GCA_035578175.1. Taxonomy (NCBI): domain Eukaryota; kingdom Metazoa; phylum Arthropoda; class Insecta; order Hemiptera; family Achilidae; genus Catonia; species Catonia carolina. The sequence continues at coordinate 326,406,515 of JAQMRL010000001.1, read as the reverse complement.
TTTTTAATTTTGACAATTTGTTTTATCACCAAAAATTATTTACTAAAAAATTTGTTTTTTTGGAAACAAATTTAGTATTATTTTAAATACTTAAATATTTCCTTCAGCAATATTTAATTTTCAGAGTCAGCTGATTAATGATCTAGATTGTTGATGATAAAAGAAATTGTCAAAATTAATAAATAATTAATTTTTTTTAATATTTCCAATAAAAAAATTTACCACTGATGGAATTCGACCCACCTATCCTTCCATCTCCGGATCAGAACGTTACTATTACTTCAAACATAACAATGCGAAAAGTGGATAAAATGTGTAATACTTAAATGGAAAACGGTTACAAATTTATGTATTAAGCTAAAATACAGCTTGAAATGTATCAAAATTGATATTTTTAAAGGCCTAAACATTTTCTAATGATTCCTGTCTATAACAAGTCTTCATTTATTCGTAGGAAGAAAATATTAACAAACTAATGAAAATCAATGCTATTTCCCTATGGTTCAAATTCCGTGGGACACCCGGTATAATTATATCTACTTATACAGCATACAGCATACAGTATACTGTATAAACCAGGTGACTCCTAGAAGGCTTAAATGCCAATGGCCAAGAGACCTTCTTGCAGCAAGTCAATGAAAAATCTGAGTTAATGACTGTTAGCTTCATCAAATGGAAATTCTAGATTCAATAGGTTGTTTACTTGGTACTATATAAAAAAATAACGTTATGTAAATTTTCATATAAAATTTAAAACAAGATATTTTATTTTTATAGCATTTCAAGTCACAGGTATTCAATTACAAAAAGTAATAATATATACTTATACGAAGCAAAATATTTAAAACATATATTTTTGGATAGTTCATCAGCCGAAAGGCTGGTTTCAATCTCTAGAGGATTTAATAAATAAAACGAGGAGTTAGATGGTTTACCACGCCTTCCTCACTGAGTGGAAAAGTATGCTTATCAGCGTGCCAGGTTCCCTGAAAAGCATCTAATTTTCACCCTGTAAATGACACCTACACTTCATTCACCACAGGGTCTGGCTGTATAACGAAATTCATTACTCTCAGTGGAGATAACTCTAACTAATGTCTTTTACACCTCTACCTCTTCTGTTCTTAAATGCTTCAGTAATATGATTGGATGACCATAAGAAACAAAACTATTTTTTGTAGCTCTAGAACTAGCTGATAGAGTGTAAATAATTAAACATTCCACCTGCCTGGTATGGGCAAACAAAACATAATAGGTCTAAAAAAAGTATACGTAATCAAAATTTTGGTTTCTTGTTTAGGTTCATGGTTAATAGAAAGATTAAAAGCTATTTACTACGTATAACAAGCGACTTTTTTTAGAACACACATTCTAGAGACTTGAATGTCTAGTCACAAAAACTTAATTACAATATTAAGCAGAAGACTTGGTGAATTAACTAGCAAACCGCCAAGTACAAAAACACAAAAATCCTCAAGTCAGAGAGTAATATTTTCACTTTATTTTTTATAATTCAGTATGATAATAGTGAAAACATATTTGTATAATATTTTAGTCATCAATAAATGGAGTAAAGATCTCTAATTGCTCATAATTTTACAGTACGATAAAATTCTAACAAACTAATTAAAAACCAACCATCATTAAGATAAACTACAAACTTTTTATGGTTAATTTTAATACCTAATAATATACCACTAGCTATCAATCGTTGTTTTTAGTAGTCATATTCATTTTATTTATTTTTGCCCAATTTTATGTACGTATATCACATCTTCTTGTAAGATTTTGTGTTGTTGAAAATTTCAAATAAAAAACGGTTTAGTCACCAGATAAAACTAATCCTTACTGTTTCAGTCATCAATGCTTGAAAGGAGAGGAAGACATCATGATTTAAACATCATGGAATTTTATAGATCATTAATTAAAGAAATTAAGGTATCTATCATAAGAGATGCCTTAACGTTGTTTACAGTATGATATTTATTATTTATGATAAAACTAAACTTTGAAAACCAATGGTAATAATTTACGTTTTTAAGCAAATAATTAGTTTTTCTGCCATACGACATTGTCCTTTAGACAAGTAAGAATAAAAATACTATCAAATAAAATAAGAGCAAATGCTGAATAATTTGGATACAGAGTTACTTAATGCGCCCCATCACTGAATACCATATTCAGACTGGTTAAAGAACGTTAACGTTTAAACAAATTTGTTTTGAAGAAATGATTTTGATTTTGGACCGAGTAGGCAATAGAATTGTTAGAGTTTTAAGACCAGCTGTTTCCACTTTCACTGTTGCTGTGTGCTTTTCAATTTAGGCATCTATCTATCTAGGTGTGATCAGAGATACTTAGTTTATCTTGAGCAGTATCCTAAATATTTATCTGTGTGTGTAATTTGTGTATTCTTGAAACATAATATGTGTAAATGATTTTGATAATGATGTATAGATTAAACGTGTGAGTTTTCTTTAGCGTTTGTTTGGCCTTCCCGAGGTGCAGTGGTCCGCAAAACTGGCCTTTGCACGGGGGTTTCGGATTCGATTCCCCGTCAGGTCTGGCACTTTTACATCATCTATCATCCTTAACATTAGCAGTAATTGCAAAACAGTTGAACGCAAAACAAAACAAAAAACTGTGTCTTTAAATTTCATATTTTTCCAGTCTTTATAAGGTTGAAGTAGTGGTTATTTATAATAATTTTAATTTAGTTGTGTTTTTTTAGTCTTTAATGTTCATATTTAGGTATTTATTGTTAAGCGATTTAATCGTTACGCGTTTACTATAAAAATTGAATCAATGACAAAATGTATAAATTAATTTTACGTTAACATTTTAAAAGCGCTTTACTTCAGTGAGTAAATTACAAAATTAATTTTAAAAAGTTTTTCATAAACACAACCAATAACTTTCATACAATATCTTCATGAATTTGAATTTCAAAATTTAAGGTTCACATGATTATAAACATGTTACTTAAATTTCCTTTGGTTTCTATTATTTCCCTACTTTGTAATGGATAAAACAGTTTGTAGAACAGCAGTGACATGCTGAGGAAGTGCTTAATCTTATTAAATTAGATGCGACACTGACAGTTCATAACTCATTCAAAATAAGTCAGAATTACTAATGTTATTATTGTTATTTCTAATTTAAACGTATTCATCGTTCCACATCAATATTATGAAGTAGAAAAGACAACGAATAGTATTTTTTACCATGATATCCTACTACATTGACTATGTTATAAAGAATATATTCTTTAACCATAAATGTCTCAGAAAACTAGAATCAAAAAGGTATATTAAAATAAATATATTTTAAATATTATTAACGGCCTGAAATTTTTGTACTTTAATTAGGCCTATGCAATGAAAAATATTTTTCAGTGATTTTCTCGTTTTGTTAACTGAAAATTATGATGGTTTTTAACATGACTCCTACTAGATATTTCTGTTACAAGCTACCATTAACTGAAGTTTTCAAATTTTCACTATTAAATAAAAAATAATAAACATTGATAAGCTCTAAAATATAATAAAATTACAATTACTATTTTATGACAATCATACGAGTATTACCATTATTAGGATACAGAATAAATGCATGACGGTTCTAAAAGGTAAATACGGTATGATTTTTTTAAATTTTTATTTGTAAGCCTAATTTTTTCTAAATATTTATATAATTTTCTAGAAGTTCTATGTGCTTTCTTTATCACATTACTTTAAGTCGCATCAACAGTTTGTTCATTAGTAACTAGTGTGGGTTTTTGACAGTTATAGACTGTTATTGGGTTATAGTGTGGGTTATAACAGTTACGGGTTATAACAGTGGGTGTAAATTTGTTAAGACATCCAAATACTAGCCAGGAATCTAGCCCTGGACCTTCAGTTTTAAAATAGTATAGCACATTAACCTCTAAGCAACGGGGGTGGTTTCTGTAAATTTGTTTCAATTTTTTTGACTTTATTAATACATAGCTACAGTTTTAAATTAATTAGTACAATCAGAAGTGTTTTTATTAATTGTGTACGTACTGTCATTTTTTTGTCTTAACTCAGGAAAAGACCTAGAGGAAAAACATAATCTTATCTTTTTTGTGCAATGTTTGGTATGCCTTATTGTGATAATGTTTGTTTCCCTTGATTTGTAAAATTTTAATAATTTTAAACGAAAACGAGTGCATAAATTTTATATGGTCAGGTATCCATGTTGAGGACTCAATCCATGACACATGTCACATGTAGTAAGAACAACATGTGACTAAACATAAAGATTTGTTTTGATTATATTTCTTGTTATTATCCTGAGGTTTTGTTGTTCTATTCTATTTTAACTGTTTTTCTTATAATTTTTACCAATAGTTTTACAGTGTCTAAAAATCCAAAGTTATAAAAATTTATTGAACTGTTAATCTACGTTGAATTTAATTACAACTCTTTTTTGATAAAATACAATCTTGAAATAAAAATCACTGACATTATTTTTCATTAAAATTGGTAGAAATATAGTACTTTTGCCTTTTTTACAAACTACTAAAATTTTAAAAAATTGTTAAAAATACTTTTTAAATACCCAACGTCAACCATTCAGAAAAAATAAATTCATTGAGTTGAGACCAGATTTTTAAACACATAAAATTACATCAGAAATGGTCAAAGTTCATTTTGAGGCCAAAGCTCTTTGCGTGGGCAGAATGGCGCCTTTTTGACAACCACATTATTGTCTCACGACCCTGGAGATTTACGGAAATTTTGAATTTTCTTTTTTATGTAGGCCTATGAAAACATTATTACATTTTAAAATACAATAATTATGTAAAAAAACATTATTATTAAAAATACATTTATTTACATTTTTTAATATAAATATATTATAATCGAATCTGAATTTATACTTCGGTTTATTAAATGTTATAAAATGTGCTACCGTATTTTTTAAAAAAATTTAGTTTTAAGATTTTCAACAAACTGTTTAATCTTTTTTAGTTTTGTCTTGAATCAAACAGATTTCGTTGGCCTGTACTGGCACTTAATGATTTTTATTACTTATAAATCTTGTAAACATACGAAAACATGTTTAGAAATCAAAACCTGTTTTCTGAAACTTTTTGACTTTGTTTTACCGATGATCAGTGAGTAATATAAAACGCTACTTTCACGGGGTAAGCTAAGCTAAATTGAACATTCCGAGCACATTTGGAATCTTCCATGACCTTACAAGAGCCACATTGTAATAAATGAATATATCTTTATTCATACCACATATTACACGTTTTCTTAATGTTTTGGAAATTAAAACTAACAATATTAAGTTTAATTCAAATTTACAGATAATTTAAATCAAAAGAGAAAAGATACTACACAGATTTTGAAAAAATTTATCACTAAAGCTGTTTGCAAGCGACTGCAAAATTGCTAATTTCTGTTGCAAAATTAATAAATTTACATTAAATTCTCTAATATATAGCCCATTATTACTGAATACGGTTTGATAAAAATAAATCGAAAATTTTTAAATTAAATTTTTTTTATAGTAGGTACCTATTTATATTTTATATTTTATTTTTCTCTTCGATATAATATTGAAAAACAATATATCATGGGAAGTGGAAAATTTTAGTTCAGTTCAAACCTAGAATGTGAAGCGGCACTTAAAATTACGACTGAAAATCTATAAAACCTTTAAAATTACGACTGGAAACCATAAAATTGTAATCCTCAACTGGATTTTATTATGGTTATTAAATCTATTTTTACGACTATGTAGCAATTTTTTTTTAAATTAACAGGCTTTAATTTTATTTATCATATTTTACACAAAGCTGTTAAATCGGTAGGCCGATTTCAAACAGTGATCTCGAATGCATGATCGTTTAGTTTTTAAATAACTTATTAAAGTAACTTTACATATTTATTGTCTATAAGAAAACTTCAAAAACTATTCAGTAAATTTAGGTTATTTCTAAATAATAAATATACCTAAGTATTATTTTAATATTAAAATGACACTTCCATTTTATGCAGAATGTAATTAGGTTATATTTATGGTACTGCAAAATAGCCTAGATACTGAGATAAAATATATTGTGAACATTATCTCTTTTGTTTTTAAATAGATTGGGGTCGTTATTTTTGAGGAATTAATATTGTATTAGAATTTAAGCATCACTAACAACATTAATGTTCCAGTTTGATTATTTCCATAAATAAACAGATTTCATGAATTAGTAAATTAACACAGCGTGTTTTATTTATAAAAGGGATTAATTTTTAATCACTGTAATTTTTAGCTTTCTGACGCGTTTTTGTTACATTTCGGGGGACAGCGATGCAGATATTTTATAACCTCACACCGCGCATACGTTGATAGCCTATCTAAAGAGCGTGCAGTGTTTTATTCGTTAGTTATAATCGTAACTAACATTTAGTGAAATATATATTTAAACAAATAAAATATTAAATAATTTCGAGAATTTTTTAAAGCTTAAGTAATTAATTTAATGGGGAGATGTGTGGGATTTGGATGGATGGTACAGCTAGCGGCTCCACGGATGCTGGCCGCCGTATTTTTCGATCGGCAGCCTCTCGCTTGCCGCTTTATTTAAGAAATATTGCTACGTGATGTTATTGATAATAACCCCATATTATGTAGTAATATTATATAGAGAAAGTGAAACATGTCCAATTAAGGTATTTTAATGATCGTTGATTGTCAGAAGGTGCAAAGAAGGCACAGATAAAAAGAAAGATACTGTGGCGCCAAGCGCTGGCGTACTTACCAAGACGAGCGATGCACCACCACTGAGTGGGAGAGAGAGAGGGTGACAGCAGAAGCTGAGCTGCCGCCGACCAATCGATAAGCGGCTCCGTTGTGACGTCACTGTATTCCTCTCCAATAGTTGCCGCAGGTCGTTATACTGCGATGACCCTTCTATTGATCCATCTCACGATGAGCATCAATCGTATGAGATCACTTTCTTATTATCAGTATTACTAGTATTATTATAGTTAAGGGCCAAGACTTGTCACCGACACAATCCGATCGGTAGATCACCAAAACTATCACCTGAGTTCCCATTCCATCGCTCCCGGCAGCGACGGCGGCGGCACGATGTCCATCTAGCGGAGCGGAGGAGCACCGAACGACCCTCATCGTACGGCTCCTGCTCGCTCTCTCCCACATGCGTATTACTTACTCTGTGCTCCGCTGATCTAACTACTCTCCTCCGATGATGCTGGTTGAAATGACCTTGATCCAAAAATCAAAATACTAATACAAATTCAACACGTTACAAAATTTATAAACTTATTGCTTCCCTTCTCCCTACCCTCGCACCCGCCGCCACTCTCTTCGCGATGAATAACTTGCATTTAGATAAAATAATAAATTCCCTGTTATCCATCGTTTTATATAGCATAACCGAATGCCCTACATTTGAAATAACAAAAAATTTCATATTATGAAATGCAACAGATGGTAACGATTTACTATCATGATAACAATGAAACTCTAACTTAACGTATAATGAAATTATACAAATTTGTATTTCTTTTTTAAATAAAACTGTATAAAATAAAATTTTAAGTTACTGAGCTCGTACGGGACAGATGCTCTAATAGTTTACTCTTAAACATATAGGAAACTAGGTCACAGTTTCACTAGTGTGTTTTTTCTGTGAAAAACTTTGTCAGATTCATTATCGTGTACAGTTAATTCATACTTTTTATTAACATATATAATTTATTTATTTACATATTTATATACTTTTTGTCGTTAATCTACATCAAACTTTACATATTTTTATGAATATGCAAATTTGTATTTTATTAATTCTTTCTATTTATATATTTCATTCACACAATATGATTGGCATTTTTGGGAAACCGAAAAAACACAGTTTCTTTATTTCCTTGTTCCTAGTTTAAAGTTTAATTGTAAAAACAAAAAGTATCAATAATTCAACACATATTGCCCCTGACTGTGGTTTATTAACAATGATGCATTATAAATAATCTGGGTGAATGTATTAAATAGATAAAGTCGATTACTTCTCACAGAAATTAAAAATTAAAAAGCATAAACAACGCAAAAAAATAAAAATATATTTTGGGAACTTAATTCTCTTAGATCTAAATTATAATAAAAACTGTCCATGATTTTTCGAAATTAAGAGCCTCAGCCGTTCTGCAGGTATAAAACGACATTCTAACTGTGATAATAATTCATTTTAAACTCTGTTACAATAACCTCTTCAACAAAAAAATGTTATATTCGTAAATACAAAATTAAGAAAATACAGATTTTAACTCGACAAAATATATTCCATATTCGTGTGAGTATGTTAACAATATATTAATATTTCTTACAGCTTTTCAGTATAAAATTAAAATTAGGCTACCATATTACAAACAAATTAAGAAATTACCTAAAGAATATAACCAGTTACCAGTGTTTTAACCAATCATTTCTTATCTCCAACTGTTCAAAATTTTACAAAAGAAAGTCGATGAAATTGGTTTATAATTATTGGCACTAAACCTTATGATTGCCTACAACCGTAAGTAGACCTACGTCAACAGTAATTGAAAAATTTATTTTTAAGTTTTATTTCTGTTGACCTTGTTTTTAACATACAAATCCCTTTTAAGACTAATCTGGACTTATGGTGTCCAGCTCTTTGGAGTAGCGACTGACAGTAATTTAAAATCGATCCAGGCCTCTCAATCAAAATTTTTAAGACTTGCGTCTGGCGCTCCTTTTTATATAAGCAATAAAACCCTCCACGACGATTTCAAAATTCCGACAGTAAAGGATCTAACCGTGTTATTGTATAGTACGTTTCACGAAAGACTAGATGACCATCCAAACCAACTAGCCCGTGATCTAGCTACAATGAACTTCCCAATTGTGTGATGTCTAAAGCGAAAATAGAGAAGAGACCTCTTGGTCTGAATAACGGACAATACCCGTAGATTTTAAACGAGAAATGTACCACTGGGTACCTCTTCTCCTTAAAGTAGATTCCCCACCGCCATTTAAATATCATATACGGAAGTTGTGCAGCTCAATGTACAGTACCGTAATAGAAATTAAAGACAAAAAACCGTTCTGTTATCTCAAGATATCTTTACTCCATATTCATTTCAATCATTGTTTATACCTTTCTACGAGAAAGAACAAGCCTAGATCTACGATTAGATAGATGGTGGGGTTATGTTATAGCACAATTTCCTTTTGAATCTTTTGTTCATGGAAAGGAACATACCTTTCATTTACGAGACACATAAGTACGTGTAGTGTGTCATTTGTTAAGTAAAAAGAAAGCGTTAGTTCTCTTCCTTAATAAAATTTGGCCTGAAAACTTTTTATCTTCAAAATAATTGACGGTTTGACACAAGTTAGTGAATTTAAAGTAAAAGTTTTGATACATTAAAACAGATTTTTACTGCAAATTACTCATATCAGACCAAAAAAATGTCTTAAAATCTAATCTAACCAAAATTCAGCGATAATCTATTAAAGTAAGTCGGGGCAAAACATTAGATTAATTCTTCTTTATTTACCTTACAAGTGTAATAATTTGATTAAGCAACAGGGGAAATAGTTTCTTATGTGATTCAGCAAAAAAGTATTTCATGGGACTTCATAATTTTATAGTTTCAATATTTGGCTTATAATTTATGAGTCCAGTTTCAACCTTTACTATAGCTTAGTTCACTTTACCTCTTTTAGTGCCGTTATTAGTAAAACTATTTGGGACTTCAGAGTTTTATTCCCAGTCAAGACTATTAATTTTTCGTCACTCACTTTCATCTGTTCTTCGTTTCTGTAGGCATTAATTTGCAAGAATCCGGAATTAAAACGAGAAAATATCTTCTAGAATATTTTTATTATATTGTTCTTGGTATCAGTTAAGCAAGATTATTTTACCAATTCTTTCTGCTTGTATTTAGTTTTACAACAAAGATCCTGGATTGTCAAATTCATTTAATCTTTATCCAGTTAAATATTTATTTCATTGTTAAAATAATTTAATACGAAATCATCTTAAAACATAACTGTAGGCTTCAAATAAATTTTAAATTTATATTATAATTTGTATTATTTTTTCTATAGAAAAAAGATTTTGAATAATTTTACATACAAGCTACCAAAATTAGACAATTTTTTATTTACGATTTTGTTTCTATTTATAACTTGTTATTTTGTAGTGAACTCTTTCCGTGCATCTAATTGCAAACCCAAACATTGTAAGCTATCTTATTTAACGTAACGTTTTAAAACAGTTCTTTTAACAGATCCTTCAGAAGCTAACCACAAAACCCCAACTCTCACCACTTTCCTCAGGAAATAATCATATTTTGTTACTCTGTTTCTCTAAATTTTACATTTTGAAAATGGTTTTAGATCTACACACTACTTCACTGTTTAAATCACTGTTTAAATGTTCGTTTTTCAAATAACATTTCGAATAAGATTTGTTTTTAAAAAATGTAAATTATTTTAGTCAGTTAAACTTATTTGTTTTGTTTAGTAGGAAATTAATTGGTAGTAAAATATATGTAATTTTTCACGTAATTTATTTTTATTAATGAACCATTTTGTAATCATCATGTACCACATAGTTATCGTTTTACATTTTAAATGTAGGAAAAATGTTTTCTTCTTTTAGTAGTACAAGGCAAAGGAAGTGAAACTAAAGAGATGGAGACCTGTATTGAGTCTGACAAGTTGACTGACATTGCCGCTTTAACTATTTAAATGTCAACCATCATTTTGAAGGTAGATTGTTTGGGTAGAAAGTGTCCTTCACTTTCATCGACATCCCTTCGACAATTCAGCTCGTCTAATCAGTGTACTATGGAGTTTTATGTTTCATTTTCTTTTAATCATAATATGTTTTATTTTAAAATTGATTTCATGAAACTCATTAACATTAGTAGGCCTATAGATTGTCTTAAGAATTAATTGAAACAGTTAAACTAGGGTAAATAACTTATTCATTAATTAACAAGAGTAACCTACAAACTATTTTTACTTTCTCTTGCCTATTATAAATATATAGGAAGAAAAGTATTGTTTTCATGTCGATTTTTTTATATAAAGTTTTCGCCGGATTTACAGGTTTTCAGACCCCATGAACCCAAAAAACATGTTTTAGCGATTGGTCTGTGTGTGTGTGTGTGTGTTTTGTGTGTGTGTGCGCGTGTGTGCGTGTGTGTGTGTGTGTGTGTGTGTGTGTGTGTGTGTGTGTGTGTGTGTGTGTGTGTGTGTGTGTGCGTGTGTGAACAGGATATCTCAAGAACGGAACATCGTACAAACTTGAAACTTAAGTTCTACGTACTACTACCGAACCCGACACGAACATTTTTATCAAAATCGTTCAACCGAAAGTAGTAACTTATTCGTGTCATTTTCCACATTTTTGCGATTTTCTCAAAAACGGCTGCTACGAATTTTTTTTTAAATCGCCTCATTTACTACATTTCTATGCTCTACAAGATAGGGTAGGCGCCATGTATGCTAAAATTCTTGGAAAAGCTGTTTTCTCGTAAACAAATAGTTTTTTTAAGAATGCAGCTTTAATATGCATTTTTAGAGCAAAAATGTGTATAATAAAAGTTGTAGAGAATTTAAAAACTTCTAACTTTTATTTAAAACATTTTTTTGTGTAACGCTTAGTTTAGCGGTAATTAGCGATTTTCTGTTTTTTTTTCACGAAAATGTGTAAACAAAATCGGTTTTTAAGATTTCAGCCTTAGTACGCATTTTACGACAAATCAAATTTATAGAAAATTAAGAGATCTACAACTTTTATTTAAAGCATTTTTCTTTACAGAGCCTAGTTTAGCGTGAAAGAGTGATTTTCTGTATTTTAAGCCAAACTGAGGTAGATTTTCATTTTGCGTTTTTCACTCATGATTAAAATTAGGTTATGTTTATAGAGATTAGTTTATTTGTTTATTTCTAATGTTTTATTACTAATGTTAGGTTGTATTGTTAATTATTTGCATTGGCAAGAGAAAGTTGTGTGAGTGTTTCACACCAGATTTTTTTTTGTATATTTTACTTCATATCCGGTATTACACAAAGCGAGTGTTTGTGTGCATGTACTTAAATAATAAATAAATAATAATGATTTCGTCAATGACAATACAGAAACAGATATCGCACACAAAGTAAATAATATATACGTATTAACAATTTGAGACGAGATAAAGAAATTCAATGGAAAATACATTTCAAAATTACACATCCACTTTAATATTTTAGCTCTTGGACAAAAGTGATGACATTATACGTCTGAAACGACCTCATCTGCTGAACCTAAGTGACAGTTCGTGAAAGATCGTTTTTAACAGAATGTACGTTTTTTCTTTGATGTATAATATGTTTATGTTTTGATGTTTGTTTTTAAAAAGTATTCATTAATTTTTTTTCTATGTTTTTTATAGAGCGGTACTATTGGGTACTGATACTTACTTTTGGTTGATTGTAACTAGAATAAATTGTTTTAAAAAAATGGGAGACCAATTTTTTAAATTTGATATTTAGGGTTTATAATTAAATTATATTTAAAGAGGAAAAATATACACATACGTGAGGCTTATTACTTAAATTTTACTTCGTATGTTAATTTAGATTATTCCAGTTTTCTTACTAACAATCTACGATGTTACTTAATTACAAAATTTAATAAAGTTAGATTATATTTTAAGGGTATTGCTGTAAGATAATTTAAGAATTCTTGTTCAAAATATAATGCATTTTTCGTTAAACATCTTTTAACTTCCGATTGAAATTTTGTACACTGTACACACTAGTTTTAATTTAGATAGTAAATTGTTGAAAAACTAAAATGGAATTGTAGTGAATTTCTAGCGAAAATTTTTAAGTTCTACATTCGTTAACTCTTGCAAGTTTTATAATTTATAATTGAACTTATATTTTGTAAGTACTACTATGTTCCATATCACGAATTTTACAATTTTACAGATATATAAAGAAATGGTAAGTTGAGTATGTAGTAATTAACAACCTCGGTTTTGCATGTAAAATGCTTTGGAATGTTTGCGATGAAGTAAATGCTTAACTATGATTGAAAAAGCAGGGTTAAGAGAATCAGAAATTTTAGTGGATAAACATACTCAAGTTTTTTTTTAATAATTTCTTTACACAATCAGTACGATGCTACTATAAGTGAATGATATATTAAAAATTATCATAAAGGAGAGGGCTTTCATTAAATCCCTTCCTCAAAAAGCAACTAAATATATATTTTATGCAATTGCAATTTAACTTTTTTCAAATTCTAAATTGTTAAAAGTCATCTGTATTGAAACAATATTTAGCTTGTTAAATATATTTGTTATTTTTTTAGATTTTGTTAAATTATTTTAGTTTCTTAAGTTTTCTTTTTTTAGTTTTTACTTCCAAATAATCTGTCACGGATGATGCCGTTTCAAACATCTGGAGGTTTGACTATTATCTAGTAAATTTAGAGCCAAATGATTTATATGTGTTTACAATTTAAGGTGATACTTTCACTGAGCCTTCTTATATCTTCTTAAACAAATGGAATGTTTAAGTACTCATGCACTTCAGTGTTTCTTGCATACCAATGAGCATTTACCAAATTCCTTAATAATTTCTAAACTTACTCTAGTAATGAGATAATAGTAGACGAAAAAGCAGGCGGCAAGGAAGAAAAGAACTGCACAATATAATATATTGATTACCTATATTATATATTATCTATATATATAATATATAGATTACTCATATATTATATGAGTAATCTGACGGAAAAATCAGACAAAAAAGACAACAATTTTACTGACAGAACTGACGACGATTAAAAACAAATGTCAATGAAATTTTACTTTAGATCTAATATATCGATACGTGTTTTAAGGAAGTCAAGAAGGACTTTAAGGAAGTTGAAATATTAAATGAAAACCTCTAATGAAGGATGAATGCTGAGAATGTAGACTGCAAATGAGCTAACCAAAGTGATTAATGTTACTTAACGTAGTTTATAACGGCCCTAACCAACATAAAATACCGGGAACTACACATTTTTAAAACGATATAGAAGTTTTGCTATAGGCTTTTCTTATTTAATGAGCATTTGAGGTTAAAAATTGTACCATATAAATACCTAGTGAAGCGCTGCTCAACCAGTGCTAGCCAACTGTTTAAGTAATCGTCTACCAGCTGATTTACAGGGCTAGTTTATGCTACATTCTTCTTCTTCTTAGGGTGCCTGTCCGTTCCGAACGTTGGCGATCATTCTGGCTATTATTACTTTGTTGGTTGCGCTCCTGAACAATTGGGTGGAGGTCTTTCCGAACCACGCTCTAAGGTTAGCCAACCAGGAAATTCTTCTTCGTCCTAGGGCTCTCCTGCCTTCTATTTTCCCTTGTAATATGCTCTGCAATAGTTCATACCTGCCTTGATTGCGCATTATGTGACCTAAATATTCCAGCTTTCGACATTTGATGAGGTTGACCAGTTCTGGGGCTGTATTCATCCTCCTTAGTACCTCTTGGTTGGTAACCCTATCGGTCCATGGTATCCTCAGGATCCTTCTGTACAGCCATAACTCAAATGCATGGAGCCTCGATATTGTGTCCTCCTTTAGGGTCCATGATTCTACACCATACAGAAGCACTGAATATACATAACATTTGAGGAGTCTTAGCTTTGTATTTAGGGTGAGGTCACGGCTCTTAAACACTGAACCCATTGTTAAGAAAGCACTTTTGGCTTTTCCAATACGGCATCGGATCTCCTGGGAATTGTCCCATGACTCATTGATCACCGTTCCCAAGTAGGTGTATTGTGGGACTCTTTCACATATGTTTCACATATGTTTATGCTACATTACTGGAGAGTAATGTTGCACTTAGTTTCTATTATTGTAATGATGGTACCATTTCATATGACCTGTAGAGAGTGGGAGTTGTCTGTAGTCGTTTCAAGTTACAACTACAGTGGTCCCCGGTTATAACGCCGTCGATTATACCACGCTTTCGGATATACTTAATGTGGGTTGAATTATGTCCCCGCATAATTTTTTCTATTTATTTACAGAATTAAAAAATACAGTACTGAATATGTTGTTTTTCTTTTAAAACATATATTTTTGTAACACATTATGCGAATTGAAATTTGTTTACAAGATGTATTTTAATACTGTAATAAGTTATACTGTACTGAATTCAGTACCTACAGTATTTTCTTTAGATAATACTTAATTTAAAATTTCCCCTAAATTTACATTAGTTTTAGTACGTAGTTTAAGGGTTTTCTAATTACAATTTGATGATATTGGCTGCTGAACCACACTTAGGCGCAAAGTACGTTTTGTAGTTAGTACGAAAATTCGTGACTTCGTTTATACAGCTGTAGATGATAATGCGAATCTGTGAATGACTTCCTACATTCACGTTATACTAACTGTGGATCCACAAATAGTCATTACTATATTTACTTGTCAATTAATTTTCTTTTATACACTACAACGACACATTATAAAAACCCGTTGAAAAATATACAGAGTGAAACAGTTCGTTCGAAATAGCATGATAGTATTACTTAAATGGAATTAAAAACAGAGGTAATAATTTTGTAATGTGCTCATGCGTCAGTGCTACCACTTTTTTACTTTATTTATTTTGCACCACTTTTTTACTTTATTTATTTTGCAACTGTAACAAGAAGAACAATTAGCAAAAACGTTTACAATTAAATCACCAAAAAAAAATGTTTTTTTTTATATCCAACCACGTTAATGACTTTGAGGAGGACACCACCCAGCGATAGCTCTCCAGATAACGATAAATGTGTTCGTTCAAATTATATTTTTGTGTACGTAATAATGTTAAAGTTGCATTAATGTATCATGTCACTACTCCATCGGCATTTCAGCCGTCGTCTTTGTGCGATTCCTGGTAGGTCCGCAGAATTCATATTATATATTAAGGGATTGTTATGATTTTGAAGTTTGTCTCTTAACCTGCGGTACAGTTTTAGATATGTGCCGTTGATGTAAGGAACGCGTAAGTCCTCGTGTAGTGTTCTATTTGATACGTAACTTGGGTAACTCGTGCAATCACTTAAGAAATTTTTCTTTGTGTTAACTTCCCTGTTAGTGAATGAAAGCGTTTTCAAAGGTAATTTAATAATGGAAAAGAAAATAATGATTTTCCAACAACACAAGGAGCATGGAAATCAAATTTAAAAATTAATTCTTATTTTAATATATTATATTATTAATTAAAAATTAATTATTTAATATTAATGTATTAATTAATCACGTCTTGCGTATTGAATTCATGGGTTACTGAATGCAACAATAACAAATGCCAGTAAATTAATTATTTACATATGATTTTCAAAATTTCAAAACAAAGATTTATAATTACCTCTAGACCAACCCACCTCGCAGCTGTTTAACAGCTGATTTTTGGAGACGAAGGTTCCTGGTTCAAATCCTAGTAAAGGTAGTTACTTTTATACGGATTTGAATACTAGACATTGGTTGCCGATGTACTTTGATGGTTGGGGTTCAATTAACCATACTCTCTCAGGAGTGGTCGACCTGGGTCTGTACAAGACTACATCTCATTTACACATCATACACATCATTCTCATCTCATTGCGTCATGGGGTTGCTTATTGTTCTGAATTGAACAGATTGCAACGTACACATATTAGGAATTAATATTTTGTAAGAGAATTAAAAGGGAAATTTTACTTTCGAAAAGGGACTTTTTATTTTAAAAAGTTACCACCATTCAGAGACTTACTTCAATGCTATTACGAATGGACTGTATTAGGTACGGAAACGGCTAAATAATGCATTATCTGATACGTCTTTTGAGGCAGGAAAAAATTCGGTTCCACATAGTTGTAAAAAATCTGCATTATGGAGGGTTTTTAATTTTTAGCCGGCATCTTGAATCAAACTTAATTTTTTAAAGAGGAAGGTAGACACATGACATATGATACATGATTTCCATATAAAAGTTTACAATAAAATCAATAGTGAAACCCGTTTTTACGTTAATGCCTTCGTTATCCGAGTTATAAGCATGCAAAATTGGAATGACGGATAAATCGTGTTGTCAATAAAACTAGGTAAAACGTGTTTCATAAACTATTTTACAATCATAATGCTTCCAGTAACGAACTGTAAACAGTATTATAATATTCGGTCTACTAATAATGTTAGCAACACAGCAACAAAGTAAACGACTATCAACTAATCGACCTATCGAAAGTCCCGAGAAGATTATTGCTACTTGTTAGCCAACAGAATTAATTATACCAAATATCCAGTAAAATTTAGGACAATAATTAAATAACGCACGGTTTCAGCAAGATGGGACATCTCCTCATTATTATCTAAGGGCCCAACAAATTTGAATTGAACAATTTCCAAATCGCTGAATAGGTCATAGAGGATCTTTAGAATCATTTTAGTTCCCCAGACCTGTCTTTTCTGGATTACTTTTTTTGATGTACGTATAACATAATGTGTACAAACAAAACTTGTAAATATTAACGAATTGAAAAGAAGAATATTTGAAAAATCTGCTAGTGTACCACAAGACATGATACACAAAGATATTACTTGAGGTTAGCGCACACTGGCAAGTTGTACGAGGGAAGCTGTTTGAACATTTTTTGTAGAATAGTATACTTTGAAAATTTACTTCATTAGTAATCTACGTTCAAAAACATTAAAATTTTAAAATAAATAGCGTAAAAATAGGCCTATCAGATAATATTATAGCAGTCCAATTTGTTGCTGTGTTGTTAATTAGTTAATGCTTAATATTGTCAATATTATACCACTATTGGTTATTGGATGCATTATGATTGTAAAATGCAATAAAAGTTTTTCATGTAGTTTTTCTTGTTTTATTGATGACACGATTTTTCCGTCATTACAACTTTGAATGCGTATAACTCGATAACGAAGGCATTAACGAAAAAACGGGTTTTACCCATGATACTAAGACTATGATAGTCTTAGTACCATGGGTTTTACCATTGTTTTTCTTGTAAAATTTTACATTGAAATCATATGTTGTGCGTCTATCTTCTTATTTTAAAAAATATGTTTGATTCAAGTAGGCGGATCCAAGATGGTGGACAAAAATTTTAAACCCACTGTAATGTAGATTTTTTTATTTTAGTTCTAAGTCGCATCAAAAGCAACTACTGTGGGTTTCAGTACTGTAACAGAGGTTTTTAACGAGTTAAATATTCCAGACCCTAGCCGGGAATCGAACCTGGGTCCTTTCGCTTTGTAGGCTAGCGTGCTAGCCATTACGCTACGAAGGCGCCCAGATTTTTTTAAAAATTATTTAGAATAAAATTTTGTCTGCCTTAAAATACCTATCAGATATACAGTATAAAGCCGTTTCCATACTTAAATATCACTCTGTATAAATATAATGACGTACACAGATAATCATTTCTTTTGATTTAATCATCAATGTAGTACGATTAATAAACATGCAGTATAATCCGCTTAATACGATTTTCATGGGTCCGACATAAGTTAGCGTCTCAGACGGAAAATCGTCTTAGCTGAAAAGCGGCTAAGACAATCTTATCAGAATGCTTTTCAAAGAAATCATTTTTTAAGGCAGAAAAGTGTTTTGACATTTAATATTATGTGAGAAAATACTAATAACAATAAATACATACAGGTAATTTAAATAAATAAATTTATAGGTTATAGTTATTATGTAGCACATAAATAAACGTAAAGATGCATACCTTTTTTGAGCATCACGTTTAATCAAAAAAAAAAAACAACACCGCTAATACATAATGTACATAAATACTGTGTAACTAATAACGAAATTTCCATAACTTATTTTTAAAAAAGTCATCAATCTTGAGCGCGTATTAGACGGGATTGAATTCGTATTAAGCAGAAAAATATACCCATGCTTCACCTTATTAATCACGGGATTTCACGAAAACCGCCTTTTAAGCAGAAAATTGTTTTAGCTGTGAGCGTATTAAACGGATACTACTGTAAATATATTTAATGTCGGTATCATGGTTTTGTTCAGGATTATTCTAATTGGAAACCAGTAACTCATTCATGTAAATAAACTACAAAAGTTAGGTCAGTAAACAGACTGAACAATGAAGGTGAGTCCGGTAGTAGTAGTAGTATGTAGTAGTGTTGTTATACCTGTGGGTTTTTTTCTGTTATTCGTCTAACTTTATTGCAATTACTGCTAATGCAGACAGTGAGAAGGATAATAGACAGAGATAGTGATGAAAAAATGCCAGAAAAGACCGGGAATCGAACCCGGGATCCCAGCGTAGAAGCCAGTTGTCCCCACTATTCCTGCGGAATGGTGGGGACAACTGGCCATTCCGATCACTATACCGCAGAAATAGTGGGATCAGGTTCACAAGCCATAAGAAGTGGCATTTACACCATCTAGTTTTAAGTACATCTTTTGTATCACTTTTATTGACGAGGTTATTCGTCAGTATTACTTCTATACAAATTACAACAAACTGTTTCGGCTTTTAATTGTTTATTTACATTAACGTTTACAAGTTTTCCCGTAAAAGAACTACGAGGTGTGGCTATTAAATAACAGACTGACATTGTAAAAAATTTTATTTCTATTTTATACGTAATCACTTATTGTCACCTTCAATATACACTCCTTCTCTATCCCTACAACACTTCATGTGAATTTTCCATTGTTGGAAACAGTGCTGGAAGTCATCTTCTGTCAGCTCCTTCAGGACACGTGTCGCTTTCTCTTCTACAGCTTCTACAGACTTAAATCTTGTCCCTTTTAATGCAGATTTCACCTTAGGGAACAGGTAGAAGATAAGAAGATTTAATGAAACGTGGTTTTTTACTTATGATCCGGAAACGAAGCGCCAATCCATGCATTGGAAGAGCCGAATTTCACCGAGAGCCAAAAAAAGCTCGAGTGAGCAAGTCAAAATTCGTAGCAATGATGAGTGTTTTTTACATCCATGGGATTGTGTACCTTCACTGGGTTCCTGAAGGTCAAACAATTAATCAATATTACTACCTTAAGGTACTTTCTAAACTACGTCGAAGAGTAAGGAGAAAACGCCCCGAAATATGGAAGGTCAACTCATGGGTTCTTCACCAAGACAATGCGCCAGCTCATTCCGCTTTATCTGTCAAGAGGTTCCTAGCCAAGTATAGCATCTCAGTGTAAAAACATCCACCTTATTCACCAGATCTTGCACGATGTGACTTATACCTGTTCCCTAAAGTGAAATCTGCATTAAAAGGGACAATATTTGAGTCTGTGGAAGCTGTAAAAGAGAAAGCGGCACGTGTCCTGAAGAAGCTGACAGAAGATGACTTCCAGCACTATTTTCATCAATGGAAAATTCGCATGAAGCGTTGTATGGATAGAGAAGGAGTGTATATTGAAGCTGACAATAAGTGATTATGTACAAAATAAATTTTTTTTTTTTACAACGTCAGTCTCGTTATTTAACAACTACATCTCGTATATTGAAGTACAATGTAAGTAAAGTTAGTGTAATACCTAAGTTTAGTTCTGGTAGGTTAAGTCCTAAAAAATGTAATTGTTCTTGATAATATTTTTTTAACTTTTAGTGATATTTTCATTTTAAGATGGAATTTTTAGAGTTGTCTTTTACCAGAACACTTCACTAGATTGAGAAGTATTGATAAAAAAGAAAAAGAAGATGGCCTACTGCAACTTGATTAATGATATATATCTAACCCACATTCTTTGGATGTGAGCAAATCAATTTCCCCGAATTGAATTTTTCTGTTTAGTTTATTACATTGTGACTTATTGGAGTACCTAAGTCATAAATCTATCATCTATCTTTTTCTTTCGCACAAAACTTAACACTTAACTCTCTCACCCGGCCCATTTTTATTCCTTTGTAAAGGAATACAATACATATGGTGGTACATAATGAATGGGCCGTTGCAATGTCTATTGTACCAACGTGTATACCGTGCCAAAAAACAACGTGCAAATTTTCCCTAAATTGAAAAATGGTTTAGAAACCACAAGCTAATCAATAGGCACAACAATTGTCTGAACATAGCCCTTTTTAAGTTATTTCAGTTCCAGAATTTAATAGATAAATTAAACTCACCGGATATTCTAAGTAACTTAATTCTTTTAAAATTATGTAAATAATATATAACAACAAAGATTCAAAAGTTGTCTAAAGTTTGTGGACCTAGTTGGTGTTTTTTATTATTATTTTTAAATTGTGTTGAAAGGAGATTAAGGAGATTAATCAAACACTAGAGAACTAAGCGGCCAGTCTGCTCGCAGAAAATTATTTCATGAAGTTAAGTCACACAAATAAGGGAGACGAATTGGTAAAGTGATTGGCTGACAGTCAGGCATGTCGAAGTCAGCAAATCGGTTAGTTTAATAATTGTTAATAGTTTCCCGTAATAAATAAACTATAGAAACTTAATAAACTTAAAATTTACAATAATAAAATCTTCTCCGAAAATACAAACTTAAGCTTTCTTTAAAGATGCATGGAATCGGCTAGAAAATTTCATATAATATATCTTTTTAACAATGAAAAGCATACAAATAAACAAAAAAAGTCAAATTTAGCGATAATTAGTTAACAAAATAAAATTATAAAATATTGGAAGATGACAATTTTTTAATAATAACCATCTAAGAAAACTTTTCATAAAATGTTAACGAAATTATTAATATGATTCCATAATTTTTAATTAAGTCCTCATTAATTGTTAAATGGCCTTCAATAGAAGTGTGAATACATATTTTATCGTTTCACCTTTTTAATACAAAAATATTAACAAGAAGGGTATCCAGTCGAGGAACACTTGTCAATGCAGAATACGGCTTTCTCTGCTCTTTTATAGAGAGAGCAGTTAGAGAAAGGATTGTACTCGCAAAATGATAAATAATTCTCAGGCCTTACAAAAGTTGTAAATAACAAAACAGAGTACTTCTTTTAATTACAAAAAGTTATCAAATTCTTCAAGAATATACATCTCATAACAGAATGTGATTGCGTATACTATATTCTATTGTAACCAGCATTTATTTATTTTATTTAGTTAAATATTATATTACGATTTAATACTGAACTAAAGTAACCTGTACAATATTTTTAACTAAATATACTTATACGCAAAAACTCTTCTTCACAAAGAGTTCTGTCCGCGTACACGAGTATACAGAACAAAACATTTAATCATTAAAATATTTATTATAATATTTTTAACTAAATAAAATAAATAAATGCTGGTTACAATAGAATATAGTATAGGCAATCACATTCTGTTATGAGATGTATATTCTTGAAGAATTTGATAACTTTTTTGTAATATACTTATAACTACTATAAAAATTTACTAAGTTAAATTACTACAGTTAAATAAGTTACAAGGATTACGTTAAATAGAATTTAAAAATAAATTATAAATTCAATTACATTTACATAACATATCAATAATAATATATTTTAGTTTTAAGGGGAGTTCATACCGCGTATCCCGCCAATGTAAAATTAGAAAATTTGAAACCCATTATCTCAGTAACTATTTATGTTTTAAAGCTGTAACTTTGAGGGATTATTTATGAATACAAGAAGAGGCTAAAGATTTTCAGACATTAAAATATAACGACTTCTAAAAAAGTTATGAATTTTTTGACGAGGCTAATAATTTTTAAATATTTTTTCATAAAATTCCACATGTACAATGCTGAAAGATGATCCACAGTACTACTATAAGCTACTAAAGACACAGTAGAAAATTCATTACTTTATGTTTTGCGGTTTCTGAGAAAATGGGTCTTGTAGGAAAAACATGTTTACAAATTAAAATAAATAATATTTAGATATAATAAACACAGAAATAACACCAGAAAAAATGACTTTTCTCATTTCAACCACTACAAAATCAATTATAACATACAACCTATGCAAAAACATAACCTACAAATCCAATAGAAAACAACGGAAAAATGACATCTTCCACAGCCTTTTTAGATTGTGTGGTTTCAGAGTAATAAATAAATAACTGTCTGAAAATTTCACTGTCCAAAATTTCAAACCTGCAGACTTATTATAAAAAAATGTTTAAAATGTTTCTAAAGATCATAAATATGCATATACACTATTATACCGAATTAAACAAAAAATTCCAAAAATATATATTCAATAAAATTCAAAAAATTGATTATGGAATCGAATTTTCGGTATGAACTCCCCTTAATAACAATAGAAATTAAAAAAAAACTTTGAGATTATGTTTGTACATTTGTAATAGAAAGAGAAATATAAAAAAACTTGTATTTATAACTATAACTATAACTACTTTACAATATATTATAACCTAATACAATGTAAATATTTTTAACTCAATTAATATTTTCCATTGCAGATAGATCACCAGAATTACTAGGTCGTTCTCATGTACAATTCAGTTAGGATTAATAAAATATTTAATTGTATCATTTTCCCAAAACAAGCAAATGGAGGGTTAAATTATTTGCACTCGATCTGCTATTTCCAGGGCTACAAAAAATAGTTCTGTTTCTTATCACATGGTCGGTTAATTATATGATTGAAGCATTTAAAAACAGACGAGGTAGGGGTGTAACAACACTAGTCAGAGTTATCTCCTCTGAGAGTAATGAATTTCTTTATACAACCAAACCCTGTGGTGAATGAAGTAAACGTGTCATTTGCAGGATGCAAATTAGATGCTTTTCAGAGGGCCTAGCATGCTGCTAACCATACTTTTCCACTCAGTGAAGAAGACAATGATAAACCACCTTACTCCTCGTTTTATTTAGTAAACCCTCTAGAGGTTCAAACCAGCCTTTTGGCTGACGACCTAAACACAATTGTTTCATATCACTAGGCTGAAGCAATTGCGTTTTTATGACAATTCAGATCTTCTTTCTTTTAATGATAGAGCTATAAGACTGAGGTAATCAACTTTGGTGATCACCTAACGACAAACCTATATTCATATAGGCAAGAGAAAGTAAAAATATAATCTGAAGTAATCCTCGTTTTGTATAATAAATAATTGTAACTATATCAACAAAAGAACAAAAAAGTGTAATACGAAGAAAACGGAAACTGACATGTTTTCACGTTATTCCTACTACAACTTGCCCGAATGCCCATCTGAGTGACATGGCAAGTTATGAAAAAACACGTGGTTGACACGTAAATTCTAATTCATCTTCTGTGAAAATCACCTCTTTTTAGTAGTGTTATGACGTACCAGCGACTCGTGGCGCGTCACATCAAAGTCAGACCAATGATAAATTCTTCATTTATTGTGAAAATACTCGTACATGTAATGTTATAATAATTATTATGAATCAAAATTATCGTGGAGGGTGATTTATAAAAATGTATATAGGTAATTATTTTAGAATAAATTACTAACATGGAACGGTAGTTTTTCTACACAGGTATCAAAAATCATTTACAGAGATAAATTTTGGAGTTGTATAACTAAACGATGTAAATAAAATTATTACATTATTTCTGGAATATTATACTGTATTTCCAAAACGAATTGTCTCATTCTGCATTTTATTCACAACTGCTCCAAATAGTTTACTTTATGGAAAATCAAAATCCTAAGCTAAGATAATTTGCACCTACCCATTACAAATTTCTTCCGTTTTATATTTCCTTCCATAATCAACGCCAGAAAGTCGTATTTCGGACCCCTCATCACTTGACCAAATATTCCAATTTCCTGCTCTTAAAAATTGTTTTTGTTTCCTCCTACTTCGTCCTTCAGATTTCGTCCTTTCCTATTTGTTAACATTTTAATCAGTCAAGGAAATACACAACAACCTTCTGAAGCACCATCGCTCAAACAAATCTATATTTTAATCTTCTGCCATTTTAAAAAGAATGTTATCAAAATGCAGTAAACGAAGAGCGGGACTGTAACTGCTCATTTAGGTTTATTTTGGCAGAGAAAAGAAACCAACATGCCTTACATTTCTCTTGCATGCACATATTAAAACCTGACACTAAGTTTTTACATCCAAAATCTATCCGATGAAAAGCTGAGGCGAAATTAATGTAATTTAATTTAATTTAATTAATTAATGCCAAATTATTGGGTTCAAATCCCACTCAGGCACGGCATAATTTCATACGTTACAAAAATTCATTTCATCCTTCACCGTCTGCATTAGCAGTAATTGCAGAACAATCGGACGTTAAACAAAGAAAAACAAAAAAGAAATTAATGTAGTCGCTTAAAAAATTATAGGCTATAATTTACGTAATAGTATTTTAGAGTTGTGGGATGCAACTTATTTGGCTCTTTGGTGATAAAAGAATCTGTGACGTAACCCTACTCATGTAAATAACAAAAAATATGCAGATATAAATTTTGGAGTTTCGTAAAATTTTATTTTTTTTATTTTAAAGGTAATATTTATAGTCATATATTTTTAAAAGTAGATCGGATAAGATTTTCTGAAACGTAATATATTTCAAATGTTAAACACTAATGCCTTAGATAATGTTTAAATTATTATTTGAGGCAGCTACAATAGAAACACCATTGAATCAGCCAGTATCCTTTACGATACGCTGACACAGACATAACCCGATAACAGGGGCCAATTGATAGAGTATATCTCCCCTAAAAGCACATCCCAGAGAGGGTGAGTTATAAGGTAATTTAATCTATCTTAAGCCATTTGTGAACTGAACGTATTACATGTATCGGTGTTCACAAACATACGCAATGTGGATCTGATCTTCAATCAGCATTACAATTGAAATTCTGTAACGTAGATGTATATTAATGAATTGGCTGTTTGAAATATTAGACTAACATTCATGCAATATTATATGTTGTCTTGCCGAATTCTGAAAGGTAATAAACAGTCTTACTTTCATATTAGTCCAAATAACTGTTCATTATGGCAACAGATCTAAATGTACACTATCACTCTAAATGAAAAATTACAGAGGAAAGACATGATAAAAACAAATATGCAGGTCTACCATTTTTACGTTACTTATATTGTCCATCAACATCTTGGTTATTAGCGACTAGTTTGGGTTTAAACATGTAGCTAATAATTTGCCATACCCTAGATCCCGGGACGTCCGCTTTGCAGCACGCTAAGCACTGGTTCATGGAGGCGGCCAGGTTTTGTTTCTATTAATCGAACTTTTTTTTATCTATTAATAGAATTAATCTACTACTATCTATTCCCAATAAAAATATAAATAGATTTTTGTAAATTTAAATGACATGAAAATTTAACTCTCAATGGTAATACCTTATTTAACAAACAAAAACCCTGTTCACAAATTTTTACGACTTTAAATTACAAATATAAATTATTAAAATCTATATTATGGACAGCAATTTTTAAATAAATTTATTGGGTGTATTTTAACCTTTTTATTTTACTATTGTTTTCCAATAATTTTTTATGCTTACAAATAATGAAATTTTAATTAATTAATATTAAGGCTGCTTATAATGAAATTATGTATGTATTTTTTCTTTTACGGAATTAACATTTACATTCTGCTCTGAAAGAGAATAATAAATAAATTTATTTTGTTAAAAATGAGTAACCCTCCCCCTACAATAGAGGAACCCTTTGTTGTTTATTAATATATTGTGCTACCTGTTCATGTTACTTTAAAAGGATGTCTTCTCTTTAATATCTGAGTGTTGTCTGAAAGTGAGTTTGTATGAGATTCGAACATTTTACAATATACCAAATATTAAAACAGTATGTTGACTATTAGGCAGTAAGAGCTGTCAGGCAAGTGGAGTGTGAAATTATTTGCATTCGATCCGCTAGTTCCAGGACTACAAGA
The DNA here is from genome assembly GCA_035578175.1 of Catonia carolina. Taxonomy (NCBI): domain Eukaryota; kingdom Metazoa; phylum Arthropoda; class Insecta; order Hemiptera; family Achilidae; genus Catonia; species Catonia carolina. Next base: position 326,379,590 of record JAQMRL010000001.1, on the reverse strand, counting down.
AATAGTTCTGTTTCTTATCACATGGTCAACCAATTATATGACTGAGCATGTAAGAACAGAAGAGGTAGAAAAAGTAAAAGACACTAATCAGAGGGATCTCCTCTGAGAGTAATGAATTTCAATATTCAGCCAGAGCCTGAGGTGAATGAAGTAAAGGTGTCATTTGTAGGATAGAAATTAGATGCTTTTCAAAGGGTCTGGGATACTTATAAGCATACTTTGTCACTCAGTGAGGAAGGCATTGGTAAACCACCTCACTCCTCGTTTTACTTAGTTTAAAGCCTCTAGAGGTTCAAACCAGCCTTTTGGCTGACGACCTAAACAACAACAACAGGCAGTAATTCTCATCTTTTTCTTTAAAATAATGATCTTATATACAAAATAATATTCTCAAATCAGTTTGGACTTACGGGTTAGAACTATGGAGTGCAGCTAGTTAGTTCATAAAATATAAAAATACTGTAGCGCTTACACTCAAAATCCCTGAGACTAATCTCTGCAGCTCCTTGGTATGTAACCAATGAAATATTGTACAACGATCTAAACCTTCCTTTCATAAAAGAATAAATTAAACAACTTAGCCAGAAACATGTAAAAAAGTTAGAATGACAAAAAGTTAGAAAGTCTGGAGGAGCACCAAGATCCTTTCGCAATTAACGTCCTCGACAACAGAGATGATACTCATACACTGAAAAAACATTGGGCTTACGTTTACGATATTGTTAATCATTTAACTTTAATATTTTCTTCTTCTACTGATAATCATCGTCATCATTATCATATCCATCATGGTCGTCGTCATCTTCATCTCCAACTACTTCATGATTAATGATGTGGCACAAGTATTAATGCACAGCTCAGTCATGTTAAGTTTTTTGTTAAGAGTTTAGGTTTTTAGAAACACAATACTGAGTGTGTTTTATTTTTAATTTCAAAGAACGTAATTATTAATACTTTTAAGTAGGCCTATTTGCCTAAAGTTTATATTTAAATTTTTAAAAACTGATAGCAAAAGAATTACACCTTGTTAAAAAAGGTGTTGTTTTTGCTAATTTATTTAATATTGCAACAATAACTTTGTCATTATCTGCTACTGTATGTGGGGTTTTAACGTGTTAAAATTTTCAAATCCTAACCAGTAATCAAATCGTTTTGCTTTGCCGGTTTTTAAACTAACTTTACCCTATGAAGGCAGACAAAACCACTAATTGAATACATCATTTCAGTCTAATTTAATAACGATCCATTAATTTATATTTTGTGTTATTAACAAATCTACGACTGGAGAGTAGAGTACAGGTGGCAGAGATGTGATTCCTGCGAAAAACAAAGGGTTGCAGTCGTAGGGACCAATTAAGAAACGAGGACATAAGAACGAAACTGGATGTTTACAACCTGAATAGAAAGATTGCAGAATATCATAATCGATGGAGGGAGCACGTAGAGAAAATGCCTGAGGGAAGGATGCCCTCAGTCTTTTGCAATACAGACCGGTGGGGAGGAGACATGTTAGGAGGCCACGAAAAAGATTAGTAATTCAGTAGTAAATTCAGTAATTCAGTAGTTTGTCGCTGTTGTGAGTCGGAACAGGCGGAGCCTAATCCTTGATTGTGAGAAGAAGAACAACAACAAATCTACGACCAAATTTGAAGAAAAATTTTCTTTTCAAAAAATTTCACATTGAATGTAAGATAGTACTAATACTGATTCTTGTTGTCTGGGATACGGCAAGAAAATCCTATTTAGAGAACCTCGTTACTGTAAGGTAAATTTCACGTTCTACTTGAAAACCTTAAAAAGCACATTATTTATTTTTCCTTCCAATTCCCTTATACCGGATGAAACATTATCCTTGAGGACATTCTTCCTCCCGTAGTATGTTTTCTTATGTACGTATTAATAATTTAACATTAAAAATATGTATTATAAATTGCTGATCTACTTTGCATAATTTCAACTAACATTTCATAAATTTATTACATTTCACTAAATTTAAACTTGATTATTACTACTAATACATTTTAAATTACTCTGTACAACGAAATGATAATAAGTAATACAATATGTACGTATTACTATTAATTAATAAATTAAACACAAAGCTATCGTATAGAATAGCTATCGAATAGAAACATTCTTTAAGAGATCGGATAAAATAATAGGCCATGTTTTCCTGGATGCGTAGTAAATTCCATCAACTGCAATGTATTTTCTAAAAAATACTCGACAGTTGGCAAAAGACTATGATGGTTAACTGAGCTCACAAACTAAAATATCTGGCACGTGTAGAGACCTAAGTGGGCCACACACATCCAAGTTATAGTCCATTAAAGACAAAACAGTCAACGGAAAAAGTTTTTATGTGTGCAGTATATCTTAACATTGATTGGTTTACAAGAGACGGAATTTAGGGAGCGATGAGATAATAAAAATATGTATAAATCCTAGAATTCCACCGTAGTTTAATTAATTTGTTGTCAAAAATTTTTGGTGGATATTTATTATGTATGCTATGCGTAAATCTTTAAGTTCAACTACATATAGACTAATGAAAAGATAAATAATACGACCTCTTTTCAAAAAACAACACCGCAAACTATTAGCTTGTAGTTCAGTAAGAAGATCGTTAAAATACCGGGTGGCCCATTTGTCAGTTTTCCCATTTAGTAAAAAATGTAAAATTAAGCAAAAATGAAAGCGTTACAAGTTAAAGGAATAAGAAACTACAGGGAAGAAAACAGATTTATTATTTGAACTCTACTTACATAATACCTTTAATACCTTTAATACCTTTGTTGTAACGGTTGTTTAAAACGTATTGAAAATGTAGTTCAGTCATAATCGAGAGTTTAGTTGAGCCGTAGAGCTGGCATCCGTACATCCACATTTATTTAAATAACGATTTATAGAGAAGTATTTTCAGGTACAGGGTAATTTTGACCGATGGGATAGAAGAATTTTCAGCTCTTTGCGCAAATATCTAGTACCTTGGACTTCATATTTAGATGTGTGTTCCACGTAAACCTATTTATTGTTTATATGCAGTCCGAGATAATGAATTTTGTTAGTTCTTGTTATAGGGAAGTTTCAAAGAATTCTGCTAGACAAATTTTTTAGTATCAGGGTAAAAGTGTTTTATTACATCAAAGTTAAGTTTAATTATTCTGTTTTTCATAAGCAATGATTCTAAGACAGTTAGGTGATGTTGCGAATCAAATGATAATAAAATTCATCGGCAGGATGGGCGGAAGAAAGTGTTACTTTGTCGAATTGATTGTTCAGATTGAAAGTAGGTAAAACATAAAATATTATCTCGTAATTTAATCTACATACCAACTTATATTTGCATGTCCGTTTTGATCCGCCATTTTGACTATACCTTTATATTTGAAATAAAAATAGGTCAAATTTTATAAGGGTAAAATTACCAGTGAAATTTAATTTGGGCTGAACTTTATTATATTTTTAGTCAGAATATTAAAAAGGTAGTAAAAATTTTACAATAAACACGGCTTTGAGGATTACTGGGAAGAAGTGAAGATAAATTTTAAATAACCTATAAGCTATTTCTTTAGAAAAGAAATCATTCAACTAGCATATTTGATCTGGGTACAGCTTAAGAATAAAAGTATTCATAGTGTAATAAAAACCGAATATTAATAAAAAGGAAACTCTTATATTAAATAATAGTAAAGTAACATAAAATAAAATGTTTCTTAAAGAAGTTTTCAGCGATTTCTCTGAAATGTCTAAACTAATTTACTTCAAAATGGTCTTAAAGCCGTCGTGTGCCTTTTCATCTTTGAAAGTTGATTTTCTAAAAGTTTTTAAACTTGTTTTAATCTCATAAATTGACTTAATCTGTAATTTTTTAAGAATTTCTGATACCTGCGGATATTTTACATGAACATTATACGAGTATTGTATTACTCGTATATTTTGTATTACTCGTATTACTATTACTATTACTCGTATTACTTGTATTATCGTATATATTGTATTACTCTTATTGTATTAGAAGTAATTTTATTGATTGACCATGTATGTAGACTATTTAATGACGAAGTGAATATTCTTATTTTATTGCGTTGTAAACCAGGGATTTATTCTGGTGAAAAGTAAGGCCGCAATCTTAAAAAAAAACAATTCTTAAAACACTAGAGCACAGCCTCCCTATGAATTCCAGCAGACAAGCCGCTTACTCCATCCTGTTGAGCACAATGTTGTAGTTAATGAGGTGATTTTAACCAAAATCGTAGAAGCAGCTGGTTTTTTAATTACAAAAAATATATAAATTTAACGAAAAAATCGCTATTTCCGGTTTAAAGATTTTGATGAAAATGTTTGGGTCCGGGTTTCCTCATGGTAACTAACTTAAGCTCTAAGTTTCAACTTTGTGCAATTTTTCACTTCTGAGTTAGGCCTATTTTATTTACCCACAAACCAATCGGCAATAACCGTTTTTTTTGGGGGGGGGGGTTCAGTAGATCAGAAGACTTATATTTCCTGTGAAAAATCTATTTCAAAAATTTTACACTAAAACATAATTCTCTTAACTTTTCATTTAGGGTAAGAGATTGTAATAGTATTTTTTCAAAATTCAGTGTCTTTACATTTAAATAATTTATTTAGTATCTAATTAATTTATTTATCTATTAGTATTTATTTGTGTAGTTGTTGTTTAGGTCATTAGCCGAATAGCTGGTTTGAACCAATCGAGATTTTACTAAGTAAAACATGGAGTGAGGCGGTTTAATATTGCCTTCCTCACTGTGTGGAAAAGCATGCTTATCAGCATACAAGGCCCTCTGAAAACATCTATTTTCCACCCTAAAAATGACACCTTCACTTCATTCACAACAGATTCTGCCTTTATAATGAAATTCATTACTTTTAGAGGAGATAACTCTGATTAGAGTCTTTTACATCTCTACCTCTTCTGTTCTTAAATGATTCAGTTATTTAAAATTTAATTAGCTGACTATGTGATAAGAAATCGAACTATTTTTTGTACCTCTGGAACTAATAGATTAATTAGCTTGACTATGTGATAAGAAATCGAACTATTTTTTGTACCTCTGGAACTAATAGATTTAGTGCAAATAATAGTAATGGGCATTAGTTTTTTGTATTATACTTATTTTATTAGCTTTAGTATTTATAAGATTACTTCCATATTTCAGTATAAATTTTTAGGGTTTCAAATACATTATTTATTAATAAAATGCGCTATACATGGTGGTACAAAGACATGTATACCAGAATAGAAATAACTATGACTTAGGAATGAATGAACTACACTGAATACGAAGAATACATGAAAAGGTTAATTTTTTATGGGATGCGTGCCTTAGGCTGTGAGAATACGAAAGTGAGTGATGAGAATTTTAACCAGTATTTAAAAATTGTGTATTATATATACTTAGATAAGTTTCTCATTTTGTTAATTAATTGTTACTTCCCGAAGCATAACTTAAGGGCAATAACCTTTGTGAGAGATTTACTTCATCAAAATCCTTTCACAATCTGTTTTATATGTTACTGTGACTCAAAAGATTTTACTATCATCTACAAACTCGCTTCTTTTATACATAATACATTCATTATCCTGTTAATTTCTCGCGCTGTACAATGAAAAAAAGTAATGTACTTCTTCTATCATTTAGAACCACCATAAAACACAAGTAATTTTACACCTTTCTAAATTTTTCGCAAAAAATTCTAAGAATTTCCATCTTTTTATTTAGTTCATCTGCTATACAATTTTCTTCTTCGTAAAAATCCTTAAATTTTGTAATTATTATTTGGTATGGTTCAACACATTTTCTTTTTTATCCCAATTTTTTATAATGAACTCCTGACTTTTTAAACTAATTACTTATCGGGACCTTAATTCTCGAATTTTAATTTTCTTTGCAGTGTTTATTAATTTATATATTAGAATAGTTTTTAATCCATTCTACATAGATAGACGAAGAATTTTCTTCTTTTTCTAATCATAAAGACTACGTCAATCGCTCTCGGAATACCTTCCTCTTCCTGGAATTGTTTTGACTAGTATTATAATCAATAACAGTTCCGGAACAGTTTTAACCGGTGTACTAGAATGTGTATGTTTGATCAAACTCAAATTGTAGCTAGTTTTCAATTCCTTGAATTGGCTGATAAAGACAGAAAGCGAATTGATATAATTACAGTAACTGCATTATAGTACTTCTTCCGGTAATAATAATAATAATAATACTTTATACAACAAAATACAATTGAAACACAAAAGATAGCTATTTCTACAATAAATAATACAAAATTACTTTTCTTCGTGTCCATAAAATTGTAATTACATTATTTATCATATTTATTTTCTTGTTACACTAAACTATGCTCATCTTTCGGCATAGGCCTTTCCAACGTGCACTTGTTCTGCGCTGCGTTTTGCCACAAACTACCTGCAAAAATGTTCAGGCATCCCTCCATTTTGCCTTCGGTCTAATTTTTCTTCCTTTACAAAATACTTGGTACCATTCCGTGGCCAGATTGATCTAAACAAAACCATTTATATAAATCCATTCTTGAAAGATTTCCTGCCCAGCTTCACTTGAGAGTAGTTCACTTTAGTTCACGAATCCCTGTCCTCTTTCTTACCACGAAACTATTTCTTAACTCCAATCAAGTTACTTTCCATTGCTCGCTGAAATCGTTGAAGTCTATTCAAGATTCCGTTTAAAATTGGCCAGGTCCGACAACCCTAAGTAATGCAGGGAACAAACAACTATCAAAAACCTTTCTTTTTAAATAAAAATTCATTTTGCTTTTAAAATTTTATTTCAATCACCAGTACTTCTTCCATCCAGTTAAGAGCTATGCTCCTTCAAGCTATGCTCCATCAAAAGAGCTATGCTTCTTACTAAATTATCCTTCCATTCCTCCTTCGAATGAAATTCTCTGACCTAGATACATTGTTTCGTCCACCCACTTAAGACTCTTTTCCTCTAATACTTTTTTAATTTTCTCTAATGGTCATCAAAACGTTTTGCCTTCAATGTATTTAAAGTTTCAACACCAAAACGGGTTTTTGACCAACAAATTTATAAACCAAACGTGAAACGTAATGAAATAGGACTAAGCCAATATCGGACCGAGATGCACGGTATTTAATAAAAAAAATCGACTTTACTTTATATTTTGATATTTTTTATATCAAAGGAGGGAAAATTTGGAGAACTTACAGTCACTTGATAACCCCCAATGTTATTGAGCAATCGTGGAGTCCCGGAATTGACATAGGCCTCTGTTTGCCAATTTCCTCCATGAGCTCCCGTTTTAAATGAATTTTTACTGAGTACGTAAGAGTACATAGTGAAAATGTGAACAATAGAGTAATACATCTCTCTCTCTCTCACGTTTCAAATCGACATTGTTTAAAAACTAATAACGAACTTGCAAATGTTTGCCGTACAAGGTACTACGTAAAATGTCTAATACAAGATGAATTATAATCCAGTTTACTTTTGATTATTCCATGAGAGTTTGTTAGAGCCCTTACTTGAAGCAAAAATTGGGCACAACCAAGCAAGCTATCCCATTTACCATTAATCAACTATAGATCACAACAGATATTGTGAAGGTCGCAGTTAAGTTTTCTTTACAAATTTAGGAGTGGTTTTTCCCCCATACGATTATGTTGCACTGAAGATACCACTGACAACAAATACCCCCTACATTAATTTTACTACAGCCATGTGATAAATTACTCAGCTAGATTCATATAATGTAGTATATTTACGAATTAGTCTATCAGTACTTTGCAGAAAGCCTACTACTTATAATGTGAACTCACCAAACTGTGTTATTTGATTCTATGGAGTTAAAATGGTTTCACCACTAGATTTGAAATACTTGTCTATGTTTTTCTTACTCCTTCTAGGTTAATCAACAAATTAACTAGAATGTTCATAACATAAAATACAACAATAACATATATTGAAGTTGTTATTCGTAAAAAGTTATTTCACAAGAAAAAGAAAAACTTAAACTGTGTCATGTTAATTTGGATCAAATTTCACTCAATTCCACTGTCCTTACTCAATTTTTGTTTTATTAGATGTCTCTAGGTGTTATACGTTTTTTTTGTTCCTGTCTATTAATTCATATTTTCTTCACATTAGCAATAATGTACTCTGTTGGGATGCAACAGGGTGCCATTGCAGAATTTTTAAATTAAATTGCTGTAATTACTCTAAACGAATAGGAAAATTTTATCGGGAAACTAAAACAAATCCCCCGATATCAATAGTTACAGTTTTCCGAAATCACATTTTTTCTGAGACAGACTAAAAAGCTGCTTGATATTTTTTTGAAGAAAATTTGAGAAATAAAACTGTTTATAATACAACAAGGTTAAAAGTGTTGACGAGATACAAGCCACGATTTGAAAAGTCGCTGACCCCCAACAGACCTTTTGCACCCCCGAGACGCGACCACACTTCCGCTCGGAAAAATGTAGTTCATATTAATGTACGGAAAATATTAACTCGGAGAAATTTGTTTCGAAACGTTTTTTTCGAAATAAAATGCACTTTAACATCATAAATATCTGCCTTATTATGACCAACCTCAACTTCTCAATTGTTCAAATTAAGGATACGCCTTTTACTCAGACTCCACACAATTTTGATTTCGCTTTTAATAGATAATACGCACTAATAAAATGTAGTATTCTCCTCCATACAAAAATTATGAACGCAATTTTACGACACATTGCCAATTATTTAGCAATTTCCGTTAAATACACCCCTAAATAGCAGCAATTTAAGGGCGTCGTAACCAATTAAAAGAGTTCCTAATGCAATTTTAATGCTGACACGAATAACACCGAAGTAACCTGTTTTGTGAAGAAGAAGAATAATAAAAATCTGAATAAATTTAAACAAGTGAATCAGACAGATATGCAGATTGCTCTTTTTATTAATTTTGTTCTTCGGAACTTGACTAGGAAGTGTGCTAGTAAGGGTGTTCGCAGTGATAATGAAAATGTCTACACTGTTTGGTTTGCTGATGATCAAATGTTGGCTGAAGATAAACATGATACAGAATATTTGATTCGAAAGTTTATCGAAAAGTATGGCAAGTTAGGGCTGGGTAATTAACCTTCGCGGACTCTCAACGGAAATATCCACCAAAATATCTTCCTCGCAGGTCGTTTTGAGGACACATCCACAAAAACTTTTGAATGGTATGGTCGTATAGCGGATGTATCTGCACATTTACAAATTAAATCAAAAAAGATTTTGACTAACATTTGTCTTAATAATCATCAAAATTATACCAAATTTCTAAATATTCAAGGAAATTTGCGCCTGCGGAAGTTGAGTTGACAGCACTACCCGCCAGTGTTTCCTGGCTGCCACGACGTCGGTGTTCCATATCAGTCGTGTTTGGTCTGTTCGTTATTACTTACGTGTGTTACTTTCGTCTAATTTAGTCATATTATTTCTTTAAACAATTTTGTACATTTTTACATTTGTTTTCTTCCTTTATTCTGCAATTCAACGAACAAATTATTTTTTTATAGTCGGTTCTACTCACGGATATATTTGCATACGTCACCTCACTCAGGACTAAAGACGATTATATCCGCATCTATTATTATTGAGTTAAAGTGAATATAAAAATATGGGATGACATTTTCATGGATTAGTGAGTCTTAAAAACAGTTTTCTATCCAGGAAGAAAAGAGGGGTCAAAGTCTGAGTGATGAAAACGAGTTCAATAAGTATGAATGCCAATTTAGGTTGGGGGAATGGCCTAGTGCAGTAGATCAGCCGTTGCAATAGAACCAATAAATTTATGTATTAATGATATAGCGTTTATGGTTTCTAAGGTAATTTCCAAGGCACAGAAGTTTACCTTCCTCCCTTCGCCAAAAGACTAGACAACAATCGTCTGAATGACGAACTTTCTTACAGGAATCCATTGCGAAAATTTCTGGGAACAACTTTGCTCAAGTGATGTTTCGGCCTGCTCTACTAAACAAAATAAATAGCATGGGAAACAGCACAAATTGACTCGTGAATACAATCTCATATTGATTACAATTGTAAATATAGAATCTAAACACAATTTTCGTAAATTAAAATACTTTACGAGAAGCGTGTTGAGAGTCTAGTGCACTTAGATTTACAGTAGATTTAGTGCAAATAGTGCACTACGAAACACATAATCGCCAGTCATAGGGAAACAGCAGCTTCATAAATGACCCAATTCTGATACAGTTTTAACAAAAAATGGCGTTTCAGTCATCTTAGTGTGATTCCTAATAGATCCAGAGAATTCATGTTGTTGCGATTTTAGGTATTATTATAATTTCGAAGTCTCTCTCTCTCTCTCTCTCTCTCTCTCTCTCTCTCTCTCTCTCTCTCTGAACCGATGGTATAATTTGAGAAATATGTCGTTGACGGAAGGAAAATGCTAATACAAAACAGTTGTACCATCTTTAATTGTCTTAAATTCTTCTTATCTGCATTTTGCTGGACAATTAATTTGAAATTGTATATTTAAAACCTCAATTTATTGAAGGAGAGCGATGCTGTATGCTAAGAAAGTTCCTAGGTATACAACTTTCTTAGTAGACCCTTCAAATGCCAATAAAAATTAGAAGTTCGATAAAAATCGTGAGAGCCGTTTTAGAGAAAATTGGAAGTTTTTACTTTTGTAACGTACCTTTAATCTTAGGGCAACATCGCTAGTTCAACAAAAAGTCCCTTTTTAGGGTTTCTTGGGTTGGTTGAGAAAACCTTATATTTTAATTTTCAACTAAAAAGCCTGGTAGTTTTTGCTTTAAGACGATATCACGATAATAGTCTCGCACAAAACCACAAACATCCAAAAATAAACTAATACATTTTTCAGTGTTTCATGAAACGTGAAGATCAGGTTTAACATCTGCTTATCAAAAATGTTGCACCAAACGCAACCCACATTACTTCAAATGAAATGAGTACAATTGTATTCTTAATAGTTATAAACGCCGGAATAACGCAACCCACATTACTTTAAATGAAATGAGTACAATTGTACTCTTAATAGTTATAATCGCCGGAATTACGCAACCCACATTTCTTATCAATTATGCAGTACTTCAGTAGTATTCTTTATTACAGGGAGAACATTTTACATATCAGTTAGATCGTAAAGTCCTTTTTCTTCATCCTTTTTAGATATATTTTGTAATTAACTGACCAACACCAAATTATTAGTTACACACGTTATGTCAGTTCACATTACTCCTATGTTTCGTAAAATCCAATAAATCTTAGTGCACACAAATTCATAAACTGATTTTTGTGGGTTTAAGATAAAAACATATTTTTAAAACAACTTTCAGTTAATTTATAAAAATGAAGCCATTAAAACTACATTGTACAATTTCAACTCTGTGGTACCAGAGTTGTAAAAGTAAAGACAAGATCTAATAAACACGTGTAATACTCCACAGGAGTAAGATGATTTTGTTTGTGTACAATTAGCATGTTTCTACTCATTTATGTAACTTATTTAAGGTCTGTTTTTTACAGAAAAATAAACCATTCTTTAAGGCGGAGTGCACACCTATGCGATACGATACATAAGATATGATACTTATCTTATACGATATTTATCGTATATCTTACATGAATGCACACCAGTGAGATACGATTTTATTTGTACGATATAATCTTAATAATTTTCTCAGTATATAATGAGTTCTCAAGCGAAGAGGATTTTGTAATCCCATTGGTATTTCCGTAGAAGGCGAAATAGAAGGATAAACAGAAGGTTTTGGGTTCATCCATATAATTTACACAATGCACACCACAGCTCAGCTATTCTATGTAAAGAACTATCGCTGTATGAAGATAAATTCACGGAGACATACAGAATGAGACCTGAGAATTTTTTTTTTATTTTAAATCTAGTTTCCTCCGATTTAGAGAAAATTGTCCCTCACTTACAAAGAATATCATAAAAACAGGATCGTCCTTCATTATTGTAATAATATAATTAAAACAAATTTTTAACAATGAAAATAGAAAACGCGATAGTATGATGGTTTAACAGGCGTGTCAGGGCGACTAATGTCTTAAGATATTTATCGCATAAGACAAGCCGAACATATCGTATGCTACAAATATCTTACGATAAATGTCGCTGTATTACTGGTGTGCGGCAAGTTTGCACCAGCAATGTGTTTTGTATTGAGCAAGCAGACATTTATCGCATAAGATACATATCGTATAAGATAAATATCGTATCTTACGTATCGTATCGTATAGGTGTGCACTCCGCCTAAAAGTGAATTGGTAAGTAAAGGTACTCCCAGTAAAATTAGTACCTTTAAAAAGAAATACTGTTTATACAGTTTTATATTTATTATAAGTACTGTATAATAATAAAGCTAATTTGTGAAAAATAAAGGCAAGATTTTTAAGTAAGAAAACAAATAACTGTTTAATGCCTCAGTTTTACCTTTCATAAAACTGTTTTTCATATACTAAACTAAAATTTGCTTTTAACTGTAAAAACAAATTATATGAATATAGTTTTTTGTCCTGAACTAGGGTTCAATGGTTAGAATGTGGAAGAAATTCGATTGAAAACGCTGAATAATTTGGATACTTAAGTTACTGGACGCTCCCTATAAGTGGATACTATACGTCCACTGATTTGCAAATGGTTTTGTTATATTAAATCTTTGTTTTTATGAATTTAGATTTTGGTCCAAGTAGCAAAAAGAATTGTTTAAATTTCAAGTCTAGCTGTTTTCATTTAAGCTGAATACGTGTTCTACAATTTAGGTGTTGGCCTAGGTGTAATCTGAAATATTTAGTTGGGTATATGTGTGGAATTAGCATAATTTAGCATAATTACCATAATTAGCATAACATACCTTAAGATTTCAAATTTACTTTGTTCGTCACAGTATTTGCATTAAATCTCCTCGAAGCACTTTCAGTTGCTACGAGCTACGCTTAATTAATTATATTAGTTATTTACTACACATATTTATTACTACACACAAGTCAATCACATTTCATAATTATGCTTTTATTTCATGTATGTCCGGCTTTTACAATTTTTTAACTTTTTTACACCACTTTCAAGATTACAATTTTATACCAGGTTTAATATGGTAGACTGACAATTTTCACCTTTTTCGGAATATTATAGAATCATTTTTCACACTTTATTTCATGTCAAATATTTTACATTGAAAAGAAACCAAGTATTTTTTTCTTTACAATTATATATTACAAAACAAGTTAAAAACTATGATGTTTATTTGTTTTCAACACACCACATAACCCTACAAGATATGTTTCAAATGCAGTCACTCGAGAATAGGTGTTATCTGGCCTCGGTAACCTATTTGAAAAAGAAAGTCTCCCATGAAATCGATGATCTCCACACACTAGCAAAGATTTCGTTCCAAGTTTTAATAATCGTTCCAAAAATTTGTTCTATCGGAACAAATTTTTAGTTAATTATGCTACCCATTTTCCGTTAAATACCATGCTGTTGAATTTTAATTCAATAGATGAAATTATTTCATTAGATCCATTTCACCAGAGTCGAGCCTCGTTTAGGTTAACAAGCTCCAGGACTTTAGAAATTATTTTATTTTTTATTTACCCAGTATTTTTGGTATCTTTTAAGTATAATGGAATTTTTTTATCTTTTATGTATTAAGGTTTGTCTCATGGAACCATTCTTTGTTTTCAAACTGAAGTTTTATTCTGACACACTATCCAATTGAGTTAGGTACTTTATTTCTCTTATTATTATTATTATTATTATTATTGTTTGCTGTTTAAACTATTTTTTTAAAGTCGCATCAACAGCTTGGTCATTAGTAACTACAGTGGGATATGAACAGTGGGTTTTTACCTTGTGAAAATTTTTAGAACCTGGCTGGGAATCGAACCCGGGACCTCCGCATGGTAGGCTAGCACGCTACCACTATGCTACAGAGGCAGCTATTGTTTATGATTAAAGTATAGTATATTAATTTATTTGTGCAATCGTGATTTAGGTTTGTAATACTGTTTATTTTGTATGTAATATTGTTTCTATCATTAGGCCATTTTGGCCTAATGTAAACAATGTATTGTAATTAAATAAATAAAGTAAAATATTTGAACAAGAACAGTAAATTTAGTTAATAATTTTACAAAAATTGTACCTTCATACGTAGCCTGTTTTTACTTTTTTTAAAATTACAAGCTTTATAATTACACTGAACAATACATTACATTGAGACAAAAACAGTTTTTAAATAATTCCTAGTTGATAAAATTTGTTGACTAAGAAATAGTAGTTAAATAAGTAATGTAGTTAAATAGTAGTAAGAAAAAGTAGTTATTTTTGTATATTATACTCTTACTTTTACAACATGGAATAAACAAATGAAATATACAAGCAAAACGATAGATGATTATGATCGATGGGTACCAGTACATTAATATATAAAATAATCAATTCATATAATTATTTATTTATTTATTTCTTTATTTCAAGTCGCTTCAACTGCTTGGTTGTTAGCAACTATGGTGGATTATGTGACTTTAACTGCGGGTTTTGACTAGTGAAAATTTCCAAACCCTGGCCGGTAATCAAACCCAGGACCTCTGGGTAGTAGACTAACACGCCAACCTTACACTACAGAGATGGTCAATCAATACACGTATTTGTTGAAACAGATTATACTGTCAAACCTAATGCTACAAAGATGTTCTCCCTGAATTAAACTACATTACAGAAAAGAAGGCAAACATGATAGGAAATGCACTAAGAACAAAGTAAAATTATGTCCGAGCTCCATCCACCAGTCTAAACTACTGCACCTGTATTACATTATATTGCACATGTATTACATATTTGGTTGTAGTCCTGAAATTGTTAATTATTTATTTAAACATCCAAGAAAAATAACTTATTTTATTGTACTTAACTCTGGAACTGATGAAAACAAATAATATGAGCATACAGTTAAAAGAATGAACAAGTCAAATTACATCAACATATTTTTATGTTTATGAATGCTTCTGGCACAGTAATAGGTTTCTTTGGTGCTTTTTGTAAAGTTCACTACTTTATCATAAAAATTTCTATGATTACATATCAATTTGGTGCAATTTTGCTCCTACGATTGGGATGGCCGATGGTAAGCATTAAAATTATGCATCCAGCCAATAGCAGAGCAGAGCAATTATTTACAACAGTTCCAAAGATAAGAGGAATGAACATAGTTAAATAAATTTTACAATATTTATAGTAGACTCGTAGTAATCCGGCATTTATGGGACAGCCCTATTGCCACATTATCAAAAACGACTTTTAATTAACGAATAAACAGAATACTCTAGCAGAACTAAGTTTGTAGAAGTGTTAATGTAAATAAAAATAGTTTTTAAGTTGGGTTATTTCCAAGAAATGGTTAGACATAGTATTGTTACTTTCTCTTGCCTAAATGAATATATAGGAAAGAAAGTATTGTTTTCATGTCGATTTTTTGAAGAGTTTTCTCCGGTTCTACATGTTTTCAGACCCCCTGAACCCAAAAATTATGTTTTTAGTGATTGGTCTGCGTGTGTGTGAACAAAATATCTCAAGAACGGAACATCATACGAACTTGAAACTTCAAGCTTACGTTAGGTACTACTACTGGACCCGACACGAACATTTTCATCAAAATCGGTCAACCAGAAGTAGTAGTTTAGTTGTGTCATTTTTCACTTTTTAGCGATTTTTTCAAAAATGGCTCATACATTTTTTTTTAAAATCACCTCATTTACTACATTTTTTATGCTCTATAAGATAAGGTAGGTGCCAAGTCTGCTGAAATTCTTGCGGAGGCTGTGCTCTCATAGAAAAAAATGGTTTTTTTACAATTGCAGCTTTAATATGCATTTTAGCGCAAAAATGTATACAATAAAAGTTGCAGAGAAATTAAAAACCTACAACTTTTATTTCAAATTTTTTTTCATATAATGCTTAGTTTAGCGGTAATTAGCAATTTTGTTTTTTTCACGAGTGCGAAAAAGAAATTAATTTTTTAAGATTCAGCCTTAGTATGCATTTTACGACAAAAGTGTACATAATCAAATTTATAGAAAATTAAAAGATCTACAATATTTATTTAGCGCATTTTTCTCTACAGAGCCTAGTTTAGCATAAAAAAGTGATATTCCGTATTTTTAAGCCAAACTGAGGTTGATTTTCATTTGCATCATTCACTCATGATTAAAATAAGGTTATGTTTTTTAGAGGTTAGTTTTTTGTTTATTTCTAATGTTTTATTACTAATATTGGGTTATATTGTTCATTATTTGCATTGAAAAGAGAAAGTTGTGAGCGTTTCACACTGTTATTGCTGTAATGGGCTATTGTTTTTTTTTTTATTTAACGTCGCATCAACTGCAATGGTCATTAGCGACGACGTTGGGGTGGTGGAACTTTATGCGATGTAGGATGAAATGATTTTTTGTAACCTATGAAAATATGCCATGCCTGAGTGGGATTCGAACCCAGGACCGCATGATGAAAGGCGAGCACGTTACCAACTGCGCCAATGCGGCCGGCTGGGCTATTGTTGTTATAGCTACCTGGGTCGGTATATCTATTTACATTATTAGCTCTTTTTTAATGGTGTTCTAATGTGTTTACCTTTTGTTAAGAGACATCCAGAATCAACAGAAAGACTTTGTATTTTTATATAGCTTTGTTAATCTATTATTTTCTACAAGTTAGGTAGACCTATATAAGGTTTAGCAGCCGTCTTGATGTCAGTCAGTCTTGAGTTTTCTTGGCAAGTGAATTGTGTACCAGGTAGCAGTATAATTGTGTATAATATAATTGGTTGTACCCGTAAGTAGGATTTAGTTAAATTAAGTGCAAAATAATCTTGTTACTAGATAAGTTAATTTAAAGCATTGATTCATTTTTTATTATGTTTATAATTATTACTTTCTCTTGCCTATATGAATATATAGGAAGGAAAGTATTGTTTTCATGTCGATTTTTCGAAATCGAGTTTTCACCGGATCTATAAGTTTTCAGACCCCCTGAACCCAAAAAACATGTTTTTAGCGATTGGTCTGTGTGTGTGTGTGTGTGTGAACAGAATATCTCAAGAACGGAACATCGTACGAACTTGAAACTTGAAACTTAAGTTACGTACCACTACCGGACTCGACATGAACATTTTCATCAAAATCGGTCAACCGGAAGTGGTAGTTTATTCGTGTAATTTTTCACTTTTTTGCGATTTTCTCAAAAACTGGTCCTACGATTTTTTTTAAAATCGCCTGGTTTACTCAATTTTTTATTCTTTACAAGATAGGGTAGGCGTCATGTTTGCTGAAATTCTGGGTGAGGCTGTTTTCACGTAAAAACGTTGTTTTTTTAAGATTGCAGCTTTAATATGCATTTTAGCGCAAAACTTTATATAATAAAAGTTGTAGAGAATTGAAAATTCTACAACTTTTATTTCAAACAACGTTTTGTATAACGCTTAGTTTAGCGGTAATTTGCGATTTTCTGTTTTTTTTCTCACGAAAATGTGTGAAAAATTGATTTTTTTAAGATTTCGGCCTTAGTATGCATTTTACGACAAAAGTGTATATAATTTAATTTATAGAAAATTAAAAGATCTACAACTTTTATTTAAAGCATTTTTCTCTACAGAGCCTAGTTTAGAGAGAAAGAGTGATTTTCCGTATTTCTAAGCCAAACTGAGGTTGATTTTCATTTTGCATCATTCACTCATGATTAAAATAAGGTTATGTTTTTGAGGTTAGTTTTTTGTTTATTTCTAATATTTTATTACTAATGTTAGGTTTATTGTTAATTATTTGCATTGGCAAGAGAAAGTTCTGTGAGTGTTTCACACCAGATTTTAAATTTTTTGTAGTAATTGTAATTTATTAACAGGTAGACTATTATTTGTAATTTATAGTTTGTAATAAATACATGTCTGCAATTTAAACAAAAGTTTGTTAATTATTTATTTTAACCAGATTTTGAAACGGACCTTATCAATAAGTGATACAATATTAAATAGGCTCACAATCACAAACTGATAAAAACAATTTAAACTTGTTTTATAATTACACTGTAGTAGCTGATCACATTAATTAACTTTAAGAAAGTAACTATCACTGGTTTTCTGTTTCCTAGCACACCAACATTTCAACACTTTTTCCTGAACTTTTTTAATTACCAAAATATCATCTGATGATACACAGTTTCATTCTACTCATTTTTATAGAAGTTTTAAACTCACTTAAAGCCCCATCATGTTGCAACCTATTATCCTTTGTATCCAATGTTAGAATTACTATCATTTATTGTCAGGTCGCCTTTCTCAGATATGTTATTACTAATTTCATTGTCAATTATTAACTAAAAATTCTCATTATTTCCAGTTACCCAATTGTGAATGTCATCAACTGTAAGACCTTCGTCAGAATTACTTAACTGAGCCACTGCTGCTTTCTGAACGACATACCCAGTTATGACAACAAAGGAACAGGTGATTAAAAAAACAAATATCTTTAAAATTATCTTTAATAAAACCATTGAATTACAGTTACTATTGATCCAGTATAGAACACAACACAAAAAATATATAATAAAAATTTCTTTACTCATTACAAAGTATAAATACACAAATAAAATATACATAAATTCATTTCATTACAGCATTAACTGAAATGAAATAATTATTCTCGTTTAGCCTTTAATAATTTTTTATAGAAATCATCAAATAAAACTCTTGCCTCATCGACACTATGATCTCTAAATATTTGAACGAAACCACACTGATAACCAGCTGCCAGAAACAAAAAACTTCTTCCATTTTGATTCCAGGTAACCTAAAAATATAAATACAATCATTACATGAGGCTTTTTTAATAAGTTATATAAAATTCAATAATTAATGCTAAAAATAGTTCACGATTTACAGTTTAAAATTTTAAGAAAAGAAATTTTCTGTATTTCTGCAATACATACAAGGAAAATTTATAATTTAGAGATGAAAATATATAGCACTTTAGGAGGAAATACTACAATGGATTGGACAGAGTAGAAATTTATGTTGGTTGAAGCTTTATCACTTAAATCTAAGTTATGTCACAATATTTTTATAGGGCAATATTTTTACATTTTCTTTTACAGTTAAGTTTGTACAATAAGTTTGGTTTATTAGATTGGTAATTAATAGTCTTATTGACTCATTAATATTAGCATTCTAAATCTATCATTATTATATTAAATGCATCATCATTAATAATATTATTAATTTAGAATTGGTTTAAAAGGTTTTTAAAAGGTTATTCTAATTATTTTAATTAATTCTAATTATTTTTTATTGGTTTTTAAAAGGTTATTCTAATTATTTATATTATTTATATTATTTTCAGTCGACAAGGTCCGGATTGCTGTGATGATAGCAAACCTCCGATAGGAGATGCACTACAAGAAGAAGAATTATTTATATTATGTATCATTATTTGTATTTATATTTTATAATTAACAGCATTTTCACCATCACTAACACATTATTAATATTATTATTATTACAATTCACATTATATTACTATGGTGATTAAAGCAGAACCCATAATTATCAGAACCTGCCTTAACAAGAATTATCAAAAAGATGGAGTATGGCGAATTCCTTCTAATGAAACTGTTTATAAGGAATTTGATTCGATTATTATCGTGATGAAGAAGAGGAGGATTTCCTACTTTTTCCACATTTTAAGAATGCCAAATTATAGAATATTAAAACAACTGATCCTAAGGAACTCGAACAGGAAGGGGAAGATACATCTAAGAGATTAAGAGGGATCTCAATGAAATTGGACTGGCATTTGAAGAAGCCTTTGACAGAGAAAAAGTAAATAGTACTCTCAAATCACACAGATTTTATTGGGGAAAAGCAGAAAAATACACGGTGGAGGTTACAGATGACATACGAAAACAAAGATCGGATCGTCTCAAAAAGTACTGAAAAAAACCAAAAGGCTAGACCAATTATGTTTTTTAGACCAATTACACATTAATTATTACACGTTAAGCAAAGAATACTAGAAATTGATTGGCTTAGCGGCCCAATGTGGCCTTAATATTAAAAAAAAAATTACGACTGTGATCATTAATATAAATGTAGAATATGTAAACAATTTTCATTTATGTACTGGATTGCGCCGATAATAACCTCAGGGATAGTATTAGCTAATATTACATAATTATAGTAACTCAAAACCTTTTTATTTGTTGACGAATTGTAGGAATGTTTTTAAAAGATCTTTTCCGATAAGTCAAAATGAATACAGTACATAAAGGTTTCAATTTACAATCATGGTCAATGCATTTTCTTTCAAATCAAGTTTAAGTCACCCTTTCCTTGCTTAGAGTTGGAGTTTCTTTGTGGTGGAATTGAGTAAAGGAAGACAAGGAGATCATAAAAAATAATAAATTATTGTTGTAAATATTGTTTTACTGTCAAATATCTTACTAATTATACAAGTTATTTTGTTTGTAGTACTAACTGCACAACTGTAGTTCATTTCACTTAACCTTTGGAACTTGTGTAAACAAATCATAGGAACCTACAGTTGGAAGAATGAGACTAGCGTGACTAGCCCCTGTAGCGAGTTATGTTGATAACACTCAATACACTTATTATGTCTGCTTCTAATACAGTAACAAAGGAGCTTTGAAGCTTCTTGTGAGCACTTCAATGCTTAATTTTGCCTTTGAAGTATGTTCTACTTTTCAATTAAATACAATATCAATTAAATGCGAATGGGTTCTCACAGTCCAGATGGCTTGTGCTAAGCATTTTCTGTAACCTCTAATTACTTATACAGCCAGTAGCAGAGCAGAATGTTTGTTTACATCAATTACAAACATAAGTACAATAAACTAAAAAGCAACTTTTTATATTGTGCATTTTAAGAATTGTATTCTTTCTTTTTCGTAATGTAATGCACTCCTCCTCCAAGCATGGGCTTTCGGGGGAATAATATTTGAGAATAAACAAATATTGTGATCTAGGATGTTAATCTACAATAAAGATACAATTCATTCACAGTATCTGCTTAAAATAGATTGATTACATTAATACCGCCAAGACAACAATTTTATACCTACTTTAACATGGTAACCTGACAGTTTCCAACTATTTTCAGAAATTTATAGTGGGTTTTTATTACATTATTATGCGAATAATTTATATAAAAAAAGCCAGAAATCTCTTCTTCCCAACTGTATATTTAACAACAAAACATGGTTAATAATATTCTTTAATTGTTGCTACATACACATACATACTTTTATTTTGCACAAATTAAAAAAAATATATGCATAATACATTTACTTAATGCTATACTGCATGAGATATATTTCAAACAATTGTTGGTAGACAAATGTAGAAAATAAAATTAATAATTTCATATGTTTTCTAAGTAGTTAATTTTACTAACAATGCTTGCTTTCAAAATATGACAAAAACAAACTAAACATATTAGCAAGATGGTGGCAAATATGGACGAAGAGTATCAATACATCGATGTATGGAAAAGTCGATATAACTATTGAGACAAAAATTTTGTAAAAACTAACACTACCAGCAGGTTCTAAAGGAATAAAATAACACATTACAGAAAGGACGGCAATTGTGTGTAATCCTGGTATCATCTACGATATTAAACTAATATGAATGTATTACATACATCCATAGTCCTAAAAGTGTTAAAACATGTTTAGTAACAATAAAAGACAACTGAGTATCTCTATACACAGTGATCAGTACATAGTTTATACTAAGATACATTTATAAAAAGTTAAATAAGTAAAAATTGAAAAAAAAAAAATACAGGAACTAAACTCACTTTGTTAATAGATTTTATTTGATAAAAATGTCGTTCTGGTTCGTCTCGCTTTGATGAAGGATATTCCACTGTTGTTCCCTAAACATAAAAGAAAGAATAATGAAAATTTCATAACCAAAATTACAATTACACGAAAAACAACTGGTTAAAAAATGGTTTTACAATACAACTTAAACAATATTTTACGGAAATAAATTTTTTTGTTGGATCCATTTCATAAAAAACATAATGAAAATAAATAAAGCCTTTTTAGATATCAAAGAAATTTTATACTTGGTTGGGACCTTCATGATTCCTACAGACATCAAAAATAGCCAAAGCCGACCTACTCTCACCTAAGATTCAAACATAGAATTAAAAATAAAAAATAAAAACGTAATAGACAAACATAAAATAATCACGTCAATAGGAATGCTTAAATAAATAGAAAACAACACAATGCCTTAAAAATAATAAAACATAAAGAAGAGCCAACTGAGTAAAATATATTTTAAAAAAACTGGGAATTTAATTCGCCAGCTGGTAGTGTAATAGTTAGCACAACTGACTTCTATGCCAACGATCCTGAGTTCAATTTCTGGTTAGATCTAGCATTTATTTTCATCACTAATTTTTATCTTTCAGGGTTCTTATCTGCATTAGCAGTTATTGCAAAACAGTTTTATGTAAAATAAAAAAAACAAAATGGTTATTAAATTTTATCTACAGCACAAACTGTTTCTACAATTTACTACTAGAACCTTCTCGATTGCAGTTTCAGTTTAAGCAGATTACTGTATACATAAGTTTATTCACTACTACACAAATTTTTAAACGAAGATCGTCTTAATTTCAGTCACAACTCACAAAAGAAAATCCGTATGTACTGTACTGCAAAGTTCTTAAATAGATAATTCTACCGAACAACCTAAATGAATTAGAAAAAGTTATGAACATTTTAAAGGAAAATCAAAGTCAAAAAATGCTCCTCCTGATGGCCTAAGAAAGTAAAGCAAAAAATTATACAAAAGATACAACTTGAATGGATGAAACTGTACAAAAATTTCTAGCGAGCCATGGATGGTTTGAGAAATTTAAATATCATTTCTTATTGCATAATGTAAAACTATTTGGCAAGTTGGAGTCAGTTAATCAATAGGCTGGAAAAATTTCCAACCAAGTTGTCAGATTTTTACTTTGTCAATTTTAAATAAACCCATTTTTCAATCCCAATTAGGGTGTTTTTTTGTTTATTTAGTGTTATTAAAAAAAACAATTTCTGTTAACTGTCTTGTGGTGTTTTAGCATGAAACAAAGAATTATATTAGAAACTAGACTTCTAGAACAGGACAAGCAATTTAACACTTATCTGTACATTACTGTATTCAGTACTGAATCTGAGTAAACTGACTGTACATCTAAACCTGAGTGAGAGAGTGAGTGCACTGTTTGATGCACATGGGCCACCAGCCAGTAGACAAGCTATATCATTACTTGTTATAAAAAGTGAAGCCGACAAACTGTGTTTTTACAAAGTCATACTTCTTTCTTAACATAGTTTTGCTGTTAGTGGTTTTAATGTTTGGTTTTGATTATTATATTGAATTAAAATACAAAGATGACATTTACTTTTACTTTTGCTTTTTGCTTTTTACTTTTACTGTTTGCTTTTTGTACTATACTTTTATTGGTCCTGGAACCCTTTGCGTATATTCGTTATGTCTAACCTGTTTAATTCACCAACAACTTGTGTTTGTGCACCACAGAATCCCAGAGATTGCACTAGCCATGATCAGGAAGGTTTAGGTGTATATGTTACCTCATAGCCAAAATTATGTTTTTAAAGAGTAATTTACAAAAAAAAAATTATTAAAATTCACATACACATTTCAAGACTAAACCATATTCTTCAGCAGCTTCATCATAAGACTCTGGAGCTTTTAGTTTTAGAAGTGGATCAGTATCATTTCCATCTAATTTGCGTAAGTCAGTTGTGGTCAGGTACTGAAACAAAATTAAATATTCAGAAAACACAAATTACTCCCAATTCTACCACAGTAAGATTTAAATAACATGACTATAACAAATCTTAAAATGAACAGTAATATTATATAAAATATAACAAAAATATATAAAATAACATTGAACAAAATACAAACTCTTAACAAAGGTTAAAAAATACAAAACTCGGAGAGCTTAGTAATACAATTACCCTCCCTTCATGCCACTATAATTAGCAAACATTATAATACGTTATTACAGCCCTTCTGAATTTCACTTACTTTTTTAACTCGCAGTTTGCTCTTCTTATCATCAACAAAATACAAATGTCTAAAATTCATAACCACAACTTCTCCAGCATCAGATGACGTTGAAATCCCATTGGTCCAGTCATTAAATGATATACTCTGAAATAATAATTTTTAATAGATATTTTACTTATATTTTTAAAACAAAAAATTCAGCTATTTTCAAAACTGAGAGTATTTTTAGAATGGTTAATTGGTCGATTAACAAATTTCACTAAACAAACCTAATGAGGTTAGTTCTAAATTAAAAAACGATGCACTATTAACACAAAAATATAAAAAACAAGTTTCAAGAAAATCACTCCTATTTGCAAT
Organism: Catonia carolina; assembly: GCA_035578175.1. Taxonomy (NCBI): domain Eukaryota; kingdom Metazoa; phylum Arthropoda; class Insecta; order Hemiptera; family Achilidae; genus Catonia; species Catonia carolina. The sequence goes on along the minus strand of JAQMRL010000001.1, from coordinate 326,355,049 downwards.
GCAGCATTTAAAGCTCAATGTAACACCTGGTTAAATGTTTTGGTCAGTAATTCTTTGACCAATATCAGCAGATTGCAGCAGTTTCAATGCCCATAATTGATTTATTCAATATAAATGCCCATCTGTCTTAAATAAGGTTCAGTAGTTGTTTTTTTAATAAATAAAGTCACATCAGCTGATTGGTCCAATAGTAACTACTGTAGTTTATGGTTCTGTAATATCATTTATTTATAAAATTGGTTTCGCATACGTATAGCATGCCAAATACCTATACAAGTACAGAGTGTTTCCTAAGGTTACAGACTGTTTAAACATTTTATCCTTCTAATCGAGAAAAATAAATAAACAATTAACTCATTTTCTGTCACGTTGTTTGTGAGTTATCTTGTAAATGTAGGTGAGAGACGAAGAGAGGTATGACCACAACTCTACAACTACGTGTGCCAATTCAGATTCGACAAAATATAATATCATTTTTACTTAGTATACAAAACAGTGATTAAAGGCTACATGGTCAATACACAAGTGTTAAGTGATCGCAATATCAGAACCCAATTCAATATATTTCTTTATACTCAAGTCTGGACATAGGTTTTCAATTCATTACAACCCAGTTCATGTATCCAAGATCACTATATCCAATTACTGTATTATTACTTAAGGTGCGGTTTCGTTTGTGCGATCGTCGCATAGGTCGGGTAGTTTCGTTTGTGCAGTGGAACATGAGATCCAACTGCACGTCCGGGTTAACCAAAACCCGGGTTATCGAACATCAAAAAATACTCAGTATTTTAAATGTTATTTTTCTACAAATAACTGTAATAAAAACAATAAATAATAAATACTGTAAATTGTATTTCTGTACCACAATACTGTTTAAGCAAACTGAACTGTAAATTATAACATGTAAAGTGCCTACATGACATTCAGCACTGCAAACAGGATTTTAACCGATAACATGAGCATTTTCCTTGGAGCGGTAGCCTACTACTAGGCCTACTGTTTATTTTGGCTACATCACCTTTGCTGTATTGTGGTTGAATGGGTACGGTAGTGTCTTGGCCTTAATGTAGTTTTCATTTTGTTTGTGGCTAATTAGCGTTACGTACTGGTAGTGGAAGTGAAATGATATTTAACAATGTCTTGTAAAAGTAAACGTGTGGTGAAAACCATTAAAGCCACATCCACTGATGTACTTTTAGTTAAACATTGGTGGGACAGTTCGGTAAGAAATCGAATGGGAAAAAACCAAAAAAAAATTCTGAATTTTCAAAAAAATAATTAAAATGTACGGAAAATATTTGACGATTAAATTGTACGAATAAAAATTTTGGACACAGTAATATTTTTTTACAATAAAAAAACCATTTACTTGTTATTTAAAAAACCTGTCTTATCCGAAATAGGCTCACCCCAATTATTTCGGATTAGCGGGAGTTTACTGTATCTATTAGATGATGAAAGCAAGTTTGAATGATCAAATAGTTGTAGTTTTTCTGCCGATAACTCAATGAGTTTTGCGTCATCATCTTTGGAAAAACTCATTTTCAACTTCCAGACGCATGCGACTGCTGCAGGTGACTGGTACCCAAAGCAGTAGATGCAGCCGACGCATGCGATCTCTTGCGTCGGACGCATAAACGGAACCATTTCGTAAGAAATCCATTTGAAGAGTAATGGCAGTGGCTCATGCAGCAGCTGCTTGCAGTAATCACATGCAACGATCGCACAAATGAAACCGCACCTTTAGAGTGTACAGATTTAGATGTTCAAATTATTGAAGCTCAACTGTAATAAAAGTACTTTTATAAGAAAAAGGACCAGTACAGTATATGCTTCCTAAAATTATAAGATTGTAATTGAGCTTACCCAGTGGAGACTATTTTGACTCATGATAGGTGCAGGTTGTCCGTACATATAATCCCGGTAGCCATTTAAAGAAATATTCATTAAACCGTACCTGAAAATTCCCAACGTAATCACTTTTAAAATAATTTAGAAAACAACGCCAATATCACTTGATTAGAAATGAAAACTGGATCACCCTCATTAATCTCCAGAGCCTAAATCAGACATAGGCATAGACCAAAGAATCAGCACTAAAAACTTTATTTTTCTCCATATTATGCCATTTAATACAGATCTACTGGCGATCTAAATAAGCTCTGATTACTGTAATTGAAAACCAATAGAAGTCAAAATATACAATTATATTATTTCACATAATTACTGTGAATATTTAAACATAAAAACTCCTAAATAAACCACGAAAAGATGAAAAATAAATTATTGAATATATTTATCATCATTTACTATTATTCCAATAATATTTAAAAACAAATATTTTAATAATATTTATGATTTATCTTACAAATCACAATTTGTTTATATTTTATTTACAACATTTGTGATGCATTATAGAAACAATAATAAAAGAAGTTTACTAACTCATGTGATTTATTTCATCTTTATACATAAATATAAACAAATTCCCAGAAAATCAATTTTCACAAATACCAAAACCGAGGCTTACAAGCAAGATCATGCGGTAGATTTTCCGAGTATGATGCAAGTTTTTAAAATCAAATTCAAAATTAAATGTCAATAATTGTAAGCTCAAATCAGATCAACACATAACAAGTGCACCTGTTTTTTGTGATAATTGCCGCCTCAGCTTTTAAGAGGGGACGCATGTTGAAATTCAAACAAAAATGTTTTTTTTTTTTGCCCCTGGAGACTCCAGGAGGAGTATAGGGCATGTCGTCAGATATAACACCTGAAATACATATAAGAATCACACAATGTATCACTACTATCAAGAAAGAAATTCTTGTAAGCTATAAAAAGTTTCACCGATCAAGTAATTTTTCTGATTTTTTTTAAAGGAATTCAAATCCTCGGGGTAATTTATTCATAAATTTTCTCCCTACATAAGTAGGTTTTTGTTCAAACAATTTTGTGGAGAGATTAGCCACATAATGGCTCAGGCTGTCAGATTAAAAGTCTTCCGGTGAGCACTCATCAAAGATGCACCTGCACCAGAAACTGAAATCAAAGGGTACTGAAAGTACTTGGGCTATTACTACAATTACATAGAACTGAATACGAATCACATAAGCCAACATAGAAAAGTGTTGCATAAATATTTTAAATTATTTAATGGTTCAAATTTTATGGTGCCACCTGATGCAGCCCCCTATTTATATCATAGCACAGCAAAACCCTGCTCACAAGTACAGCAAAATAAAACAGAATAATATAATTACACAGACTAAAAGTAAAAACTCAGCAAAAGTAATGTGACAATCTTACCCAAGAGCATCATCATATGTACTAGCAGCACACAGCCAATTATTTAGCCAAACTACATCTGTCACAGTTATCATTCTGTAAAGCTGTGAGACAGACACTGGTCCAGACGTGTCAGACAAATTCCAGAATTTTATATCACGATCAGAAGATGCTGTTAGTAGATAATTACTGTTAGCTCTTGGTATAAATTGCAACCCTGAAAAATATTAAAACTGTTATCAGAAACAGAAGCCATCTCGTCACTTAGCAGTAGTATTAAGGGGTGAGTTGTACAAGATATGTACAAGTTTCAACTAGAATGGGTACCAAGTACATAGCAAAACTACTTAAAACGTTCTGTTTTAATTACAAGTTACTTATTATAAAGTTTCTAACGTAAGCTGGCACTTGGGTTTGAAGAGAGTAGATGATAATCATGTGGTGAAGGACGGGTGGAGGCGCTTGTTGTAAAGGCTTTCGAAATACATTGACTACAGTACGTCTGGATTACTCACCACGTTTATGACCACATAACTAATACCACTTGTTGAAAGCAGTTGTAGGCAGTAGTTGATGTTTTCAGGACAACGAATACAGGTTTTCTACCTGACAGTCAAGTGCCAGCTTGCGTTAGATAGGCTATACATGTTCACTCCATGAAGTAGTTACTACAATACAAGGGGTATTTTTTAAATAAAGTCAGTTTTTTTAATAAGAAGAAAAAATAGTGGAGTCAATACAAGGATAAAAATAAAAACGACTGACTTCTATCGTTGAAGTAAAAATTTTAATTGAAGGAATGAAAATGCCATCAATTTTATTACTTCAAATAATAGAGCAGACTTTGTAGAACAAGTACAAACAAAGAGTTTTATGATTACTCTTGACCCTTTTGAAGATATTGCTGTTTCTGTAAAACCCTGCGTATCAATGAAAAACGTCTAAAAAATTATCTTCAAGAATTTTTTCACCCTAAAAATGGTTACTTATTCAAAAAGTAGTACTTTTTCTCAATTCCTTATAGATTGAAGTATTCTCATAAAAAATTTCATCATTATTCATTGGTAAATAAGGAAGCTATGAATTTTTTTGTCTTTCTTTCCTTTTTTTGTCTTTTAAGGTCACAATAATTGCGTTCGTCCGCCCGATGATAAAAAACCATTAAATAACAAAAACCTCAATAAGCTGTAAAAAATAAACATCTTAACATACAGAAAAAAAATTTGGCATGGTTACTTAGAGGCAAAAAATGAACTATACCAAGTTTCATCAAAATCTGAGAACTTGGGTGTCATGGTGTGGTTGAATTGACATGGATGCCCCACTGTAAATATCATTAAAATATCTTTTTCCATATTCCACATACTTTCATCCACTTTTCTACATAATTTCCATTTGTTTAGACATTTGTCATAATGCTCAACAAGTTTTTTAATTCCAATGTAGAAATCTGCTGCCTGTGATGAAGCTCAATCATGACTCCAGTTTTCACGTCTTTGTCATAGTTGAACTAATGACTACTACTAAGAAACTCTTTAAGTGCCAAAATAATTAAGTATCACTGGGTGCCATACAAAACAAGCAGGGTGGCCTTCTGTCTTCCATTGTGATGTTGCTCCATGATAATGCAAGGCCACATGTTTCTGTACGTTCTGGTGGTATTTAATAATTTTATTTATAATTGAATAAAAAACAAAAAAAAATCATCAAACAGTGAATATATTCTACAATATTTAATAAATTAACTATAAAAGTATAAAGTATGCATAATAAGTTATAACTTAGTCAAAACTACGTATATTAATACAATGTAATCACCCACACTGCTGCAGTTTGGTAAGCCAAATGAATTAACATTTTTTTTATGAATATTGAGAATTTCTCAGATTATGCTAAAGAAAAATGAAACCCAAAGATTTAAAACAAATCTTCATTTTCATTTTCTTCTCATACTATCTCCAACTAAGCAATAATAATTATGTACAACTTTACTCATCAAAAAAACTTTACTCATCGTCATACCAATACAATACTATGATGCATAACAACTAAATTCTTTCACCACTATTGTACTTTTGATTTTCTTAAAATTCAAAATATAATGAAAAACTAATGTATAAAAATAACCACAAAACACAAAGATAACGTACCAGTAATAGATTTGGAATGTGGCTGAAACATGTGAAAAGGATACAATGTGTTACAACTTCGTAAGAGAGGGCTTTGTGATGTTAGGTCAAATAATGCAATCAGTCCATCAGAATAACCACACGCTAAAATACTGAAAACAAAAACAGTTTTGTTAAGAAGTCAATTTAATCAATTGCATACATTCAGGAATATATTTTTGCTTCTAGTGTTTGATGAGCACAAAATATTTTTCAGTGAAGTTACACTAAAAAATACTAATTTAATTTACCAAACACTAATTAGGCCAATTTCAGACCATGTGAGGTGACTTTAGACATTTCTGGAAGCTCTTTCTGTAGCTTTCTGTAGCCCACATTCTTAGCATTCACTTACTATAGATTTTTCTTCTTTCGTCCATCTACCCGGTGTTCGGTTCTTGCTCTTCATGGAAGCGCTCAGTCCGAAATTAGTTGCCTGAATTTGGTTTTGTTCATTAAGTTTTCTCAGTTCATTCTGGTTTCCTCAATAACTTTTCTAACTTCTTTAAACCATTTATCCAAAATCTTAGATAATGTTTAGTGACAAAAATAAAATTTCAGTCTTCTTTTTCTAATCGGTTCCATTATTCGTTTATTTTCCTTGTACAGATCTTCTTGATCTCTTAACTTACATACAAAAAAAACAAAAAACTTATTACAAAAAAAAAAAAAACATTATCCATCTACTATCTTCGGGCCCATTATCTTGCGAAGGATTGTTCTCTCAAATTTCTCTACTTCTCTTAGACCTGCCTTCTTCCTGGACAATCTAAGGCACTCATTTGCATCCAGACACAGAGGTTTTATCACAGTATTATAATGTCTAATCACGTATTATATTAATACAATTATCACAAAAAGCGGTCCAGTACTACTTACAAAACCTTGAATCTGCACAAATATTGTTTTAATTTGTAAAAATACGGTTATAATTTGTTTGTTTTAAATTCATAATTTACCATTGAATCGTCCGAATACATAATGGCAAGAGTTAATATTTTAATTTTTATATCATTGTACAATAAATTGCTAGATCATACTTTTTATAAATGTTTAATAAGTCAGTTAATGGTAGACTAAAAGTGCATTTGTTTGATTATTTACAATTGAAGAAAAGTACAAAACAATAAAAAGTATGAAGAAATGTAGTAAGTACTTTAACACACAACCTGGTGAAAGAACAAACTATAATGTTTAGGTACTTGAATATATGTTTAATCAATTACACTCTTAATTCTACTTATTTCTCCATTTTAAATTTTTTACAGCTCCTGAAAATATGGAGTAAAGATTGTCGCCACCGGCTTGTAGTAGTCCAATTGGTAAAGTCATCACAGGACCGGTTGAAGCTGCAGGGCATCCGGCAGCGTAGTTCAAAAGGAAAAAAAATGGTTGGGGAAGCCTTTGCCACTGCCTCAAGAGGAGCAGCCGCTGGCAAGCGAAAAGAGGGTCGTCTGTACCGCTGCCTAAACAAATAATAGCAGTCGCCAATGCAGTGAGCACCGTTTACCGCTGCCTGAAAGAGGAGCTGAAAGAGGAGCAGTCCCAGGTGAAGCGAAGGAGAAGGGTTGTCTATACCGCTGTCTAAAAGAATAGGAGCAGTCACCGATGCAGCGAGCACCTTTTACCGCCACCTGCAAGAGAAACAGTCGCCGGTGAAGTAAAAGGGACAGGAAAAGAAATTAGCATGTGGAGCAAGAAATACTCAATGTTGAGTGTCAATTCCTTCTTCGTATCGACCTTATCGAATGATCGGATCACACTGAGTGTTCATCTTCTCGACTATCGCTTTCACCAATCCCTCAGGTATGTCTTACCACTGGTACACGCACTGCGAGAGGTTTGATCGCTGGGCTATCTACCGGAAGCAGCAAACATGTCACAGCACCAACAGCGGGCAAAACACGAACGACAGACCGGCATAAAAATAGTACAGTATCAAGATTTTTACTACCTTTACAAATTAATATGATTTTTCTAAGGAAAACAAATTTATTAATATAAAATGTAAGATAAATCTATACATACTTAAATGGTGAATCTTTGGTCCATGCAAGGCGTGTACATTGAGCAGGCTCTTCAGACATTAGTTCCAATTCTAGTACAGGTTTGAACTTAAAAATGGGTAACCTAACAAAAATAAAACAACTTTTTCAAATATATTAAAAAAATAAAACATAATTTCAGTATTTATACCAAATGCCAGTTTCAAATTTACCACAATAAGAATCTTACCTTAAAAAAATAAAATTCTGTACACAATTTTCTTAACAGTGTACATTTTAGTATTAGTTTATAATTAAGACAATATTGTATGTATCATCATACGAGAGAGATTGATGTATCATAGGCCTATAAGTTTAATTTCCATTTGTCTTTAATTTCAAACACTTAAAAAATAAATATAATCAAATACTAGACATCCCTGTAATATTCTCTACTAATTTAGGAATACAGTTCTCTTGGCATTTAAGTTCTTTATACTCACAGTTTTGATTATTTGCAGTTGCTTATCCTGCAAATAAGTCAAAATATAAAAAAATTTAAATATAACATTGTTATCCCAGTTTTTATTCAATACAATACTCACTGAGGCATATTAAAGTAAGTATTATATTGTATTAAACATAAACGTAAAATACTTAATGTTATTAAATGTTTATAACATTGTGTAAATATCAAGTCGGTGGAACACTATTAACAAAGCATAAACGGAACTCTGTTTAAAAATGTAAAGATGATATGAGCACTTGCCATGTGAATACAGTTGGACTTGTTCACGTCAAGGTCAGCGGCATATCTCTGTATAAATCTGTTATGTGTGTAAGCTACTGTGCAGTAACTTTTGCGTTAATCCAGTGTTTTTTTTAACTTGCTGCATCTTTAGTTGATGTGTCTGTTGATCTAGTAAACACATTCACTGATGAACAGGTTAAACAAAGTACAACCCCTGAGCTAAGTTTTTTCTTTGGTAAAAGCAGAAGCCTCCTATCACAAACCAGGCGTGTGATCAGCACAGTACAAAAAAAGCCAGCATGCACCCTGTGCTTCATCAGCAGTGAAAGTGTTAAGAACAATTATTTTTTCTTGCTTCAAGTTTCATACGGAAAGTTAATATATTTTTCAAGTCATCTTTACTTTTAAAAGACGCAAAATATCCAAATGTATGACAAAACACGGCTAAAAGAAGTCACGCCTTTAACTTTTTTTTTAAATTACATTCTTTATAGTTTTAAAAGTAACAAAACTGTAGCCTAAATGGCAAGTATTTTTACAGTAAATAAGTAGATAGTACTGTACATTAAAAAAGAAAGAAAACATTCAGAATAGCATAAAACCCTGCCAGCCCATTGATGTAGTGGTCAGTGCAACTGTCTGATTATGCCAGGGTCCTGGTTTCGATCCCCAGTCATATCTGTCATTTTTTCATCTGTATATCACTTCATATCATTACCTACACACAAGCCAAGACTTATGCTAGGCATCATCCACTCAATAAATATTTTTAAAAAATAAATAAAAAAGAAAGCACTTTCCATTTAGCAAAAACACATCTGAATGTCACATTTATAACATTGAAAAAATGAATTTTAATTTTTCTATTAGAAGACCACAAATCTCTATTCCCATACAGGTTTGGTTTTGCTATTCAAGGTTTTACTATTTGCTGTAAATTCATAGAACATAAACCACACAAATAGCAAAGGACGTTGCCTACTATATTTATTTTTTAAATAATCTGAGTTTGAAATTTAAATACTATTATTGATACTTTGTTTCAATAAAATTATTAATAATACAAAAGAAATAACTCAAAATTGACAGAATAATGTTAAATCATTTAAATGTTGATATAGTTTAATGTTTCTTTTAATTTTTGTGATGGATGGTGTTTATAATAATAACTTTGATTTGTTAAGACAATTGTGAAATATGTAATAATGAAATACATTTACATTTATGTGTTTATTTGTAATAAGTACGTAACATGTTAAGAATCATGTATTTTCTTACAATTTTTTAGATTTTAATTTTGTCAGGTGCACAATTCTCCTACATCAAAAAACCATATCTTGTTACCGTAAACCAAAAGACCATGAAACTTTATCGCTAAGGACCAAAAAATCATATTGCTAGAAGAAAATTCTAGGTACAATTACTGACCTCTGAACATCTGTTGGTCTGGATGGGATGCTGAATATTAAAGCTTTTCCATTTGAAAAACCAGCAGCGAGTAAACCAAGTCTACCACATGAAGGTTGATAACAACCACTTGGGCACCACTCTAGCGACCAAACAGCACCATTTGTGTGCGCCAAACCAAGCTTCAATTTTGGTACGTTATCTAAGTAGTCACTATTCCTAAAAAGAATAATTATAGTACAATATACAAATATAAAAACAATTAATTTAAAGATACATAAAAATAGAAACAAGAAAAATAATGCTAGGATCAGAGATCCATCTTGATGGTCACGTACACCAGATAAGACATCTAAACTTTGATGTAGTTGTTAACTGACAGTATACACAAAATTATACTAACAAAAGAAACTCAGTAGGCACTTGATCAACTGTAAGCAGCTCAGTCATATTTTTCCGAATTAAAAAAAAAAACATAAATAACTGTAAGGTTAAGTGCAGCTGGTATTTTAAAAAAACAGTTTCAGCCTAACCAATTTAAAGCAACAGGGTCCAAAATTGTTCTACAATAAAACTGTTGTTTCTACCAATAAACACAACTAAATTTATACAAAGAGCTTTACAACAGAATGAACATAATATATTTTTTTCCACTACTTATTAGATTTAGCATTACAAACATGTTGTAAATGGTCATGGTACTGCCATCAATTGTTGCAACATGACAGTCTGCTTACTATACTGAATTCGCCGAGTCTTAGCATTACAAACATGTTGTAAATGGTACTGCCATCAATTGTTGCAACATGACAGTCTGCTTACTATACTGAATTCGCCGAGTCTTAGAGACAAGCATCAAGAAATACATCCGTTGTTCACGAGATATTTGTACTGCCGGTTGCCAAACTGATGCAGGCTATTGGATAATGAACCGCATTTACATACAAATTCTTTCCTTCTAAAAATTTAACAAATTTTCATGATCAATGAAATCTATTGAAATCTTCTGATCTATTTTCATTAAAAACAACTCGCACTGTATATTAAGCTAGGGATAATGCAACGAAGACTGGTGTTAGAAGAATATATAATGACCTTTGTATCAATCAACAGCTATCACATGATCCATTTGTTTACTGCGTGTCTCCAGACTCAGTGAATAGACTATAGATTCATGGTGCAGCAGTTACACTGGATAAGCTAATTTGAAAAAGCTGATGTGCTTACTTTTATCCATTCTTAGTACATGAATTACACCTGTATTAAGGGTTAAATTTTAATCAAACATTAATTTATTGGTAGATATCAACAATAAGGCCTTATGTGGACTAGGTAGTTACTCGCAATTTGGGCAGCCACAGGGGTTGAACCTATGGGTAGCAGCCCTTCTCAATTGCATTGCACTTCTCCTTTTTCTTTTTAACCTGCTACTACCACATACACTTACCTTCCAAATGTTGTGGTTTGCAACAAACTATACCCCGGATGAATTGGAGTGCATTGTTTTTCAGAAAAATTTTAAAAAATTAATTAATATTCAATCTCCTTACGAATTATTAAGATCGCCACAATCCCAAATCTGTATCAGGCTACTGTATGAATGTGTAGATGCTTGGGTGTGAACCATATTCATGTCTGGATGACAACCAACTGCTAAATATTGTCTTGTTTCCTCTAACGGTACAGGACACCAAGCCATCGCCCATATTGGTCCTCCAGTAAACAGCAACTTTGTTTCTGAAAGTTATACAGCACATTATAATTAACACATACTGTTACATGTTACCATGAAATGTCATACATTTAAAATTAATTATGACGAACTGAGAAAAAAGACAAATTTTGTTTTTGTCTCTGCACAGATTTGTTTTACATACATGGTTATCTTGATATACACAAATAATCAGAAAGTTATAAAATTTTAATTAACTTTTATTAATGAACTTCATGCTCAAAAAGTTAGAACTGTACTTTAAATTCCACTTCATCCAAATGGGTGTTCAATCTCCAGTAAATATAAACAAAATAATGGAACCAGAGGTAAAGACAATAGATTAGTTCATATTCAGAAAATATTTCCAGCAAAAAAAAATAAACCCTTTATTCTATTTTGATGTAGATAGTACCACAATAACAACAGGTTTTTTGAAATAATAATAATCCTAATTACGGGAGTGAAATTTTCATACGCTATCTTTTACAGGATTGACAACTGATGTCAAACAAACTAAATTATCAGATAATTAATCTCAAAAAATTATCATAAAATGCAATTTTACCTCCAAAAGTGCAACTCTTAAATCGACCTAATTTCTGCCAGTTCCCAAACTCAGAAGAAAATCTGATAGAAGATGATGCAACTGGAATAAATTCTTCTGACTCAATCTCTGTTAAGGCATCATCAAATGGAGCAACAAACTCTTGAAATAAAGGTTGCGACGTTGTGTTTTCTACTACCCTGAAAAATGTTTCAAGTTTACAGTATAAGCTGTGAGGATCGACATTTTCTAATTTTAAGAAACAAAACCATGTCCTCGACAGTCAACCCATTCTCGTTTTATCTCCGAGTTAACCTAATTTCTAAAATTTAATTTTAAAAAATTAGATTTTATTAAAAAAATTATTAAAGAAATTTTATTTTTGTAAAAAAAAATTTTATGAGAATCTACAAAATTATACTATTACTATGTAAACTATCTACCTGTAATATCTAAGTATACATGGCAATGCTATCTGATAAATGGCAAAGTCTGATCAGCATAAATTTTCAAAAAAAGTAGATACTTATTTACAATAAATGAGAAATTAAGGATTATTATAAAAACGACTAACACACATTAGATCATAATATTTAAAAATAATAATCCTAAAAACACACCACAAGATCAAAAACAACGCAAGCATGAACTAACAAAGCTCGCAGGCTATGAAATGTAAAAATTCAGCTGTTCAGTTTTGCTTGTATTTCATATTACTGTGGCTCCAAGCAGGCAAAGAACAAAGCCAATTAAACAGATAAAAGACCAAATAAGTGGATTTATCTACATTGTTGCAGCCAATCAACTGTGAACTTCAAAACTCTCCAATCCAAGTACACCCAGGATTGGCTTCCAATTACACCTCTCCGATTATACTCAGCTGTGGCCAACAAAGGGTAAATAAAGCAAGGCTCAAATAGCACTACATCACTAGAGCATTTTTACGAAAAACATTCCAAATTTGTTAAAATTGCTTCACGCTTAATCCACTGGTTGTGTTTTTTTAGGTCATCAGCCAAAAGGCTGGTTTGAACTTCTAGAGGTTTTACTAAGTAAAATGAGAAGTGAGGTGGTCTACCATAGCCTTCCTCACAGAGTGAAAGAGTAAGCATATCAGAATGCCAGGCTCTCTGAAACGCATCTATTTTCCACCCTGCAAATAACACCTTCAATTTATTCACCACAAAGTCTGGCTGTATAATGAAATTTATTACTCTTAGAGGAGATAACTGTAACTAGTGTCTTTTACACCTCTACCTCTTCTCTTCTTAAATACTCCAGTTGGCTAACTATGTAATAAAGAACTATTCCTAAAAATAACAGATCTAGAGCAAATAATTTAACCCTCCACTAGCTGTGATTGGCAATCCACTGAAATAAGTTATAAACCCCATATGAGTAACAGAAGAAAGGAAATAGTTTATGAAGATACTAAATGAATTTATAATCATCTAATGCATAATTGTGGTAAATTTACGTAACTTAAGATTTTGGCAATTATAAATAAGGGAACAAATTTTAACAAGAAAAAATGTAGTAGTAGCACCAACTAACAGTGCAATGATCAGATATAAAACGTAATATTTCAAGACTAAACTAACCATCTTTTTCCATTCGTCCAAATGAACAATCAGACCATATCATTAGGTGAAACTCAAACAATGCAACAAAGCACCCAATTATACTAAGACTTTCCTGATGGCTTATAAGAATTATTGGGCATACAGTAAAATATTGATAGTAACAGATTAGAAAAACCTTTTTTCATTAGCTGAGCAATAAAGAGTATTAAGCACACTGAATTGAAGAACCATACACAATAAATCTCCAGTCTTTCTGAACAATTCCAATACTAATTCACACGTTACAATTCATTAAATGACTTTAATAATGAAGTCACAAATAACATTATTTGTAACTCTTTCAAATCCCAAGATAAGAATTTATCCTTACATAAAAATTACACCACTTTCTAAGAGTAATACGATCACTAAGTTTACGTTACGCTGCTCTGTTCTTTATTTCAAAATGCAAGTGATTGTCTCATTTCATTTCATTTCTTGTCGGCCGCATTGGCGAAGTTGGTAACGTACTCGCCTCTCATCATGCGATCTTGGGTTCGAATCCCATTCAGGCATGGCATTTTTTCATACGTTACAAAAAATCATTTCATCATTCACCGTCTGCATTAGCAGTAATTGCACAACAGTCGGACGTTAAACAAAAAAAAAAAAAAACAAAAAAAACATTTCTTAAAAAAAAGTTCCTGACTAATTCTTGTGTTTTATAAACACAAGTGATTCATTATTGTGTGACTACAAAATGTCTTCTAGTTTTTTCTCATACCAACTCAACTGATTTCACAAACTACCCATACAGAGAAAAAAGTCTAATAAAATTAATAAAAACTGATAATTTAATACTCTATAGTTACCTTTTATAAGTTTTATCCAAAATATCAGCATAGAATGACAATCCTCTCTTATGTACACTTTGCAAAATAAAACTTGGTTTCTCTGCAGCTAAGAACAAAACACCAACCGCAATTTTAGGGAATAAATAAAATATTCATTAAATTTTTACTAAATAACTCAAATAGTGGTTTACCAATACATCATATAATTTTAACCATAATTACATTTACATCACTCTCTTCAGTACAGAATTATACAAAGTTTTTAATATTTTAAGGCAGTTTCTAATAAAAAAAACATCTGTAAAAACATGTAAAATTGTTTAACTAAACAGTTTTATTAACAGAGCATACTTCCTCATTTATAGATACAGCCGGTTATAAATTACTAGGTAAGTATCAATTCAGACAACGACCAGTGTTAAAACTACATAATATGTAGTTTTATTCAAACAAATATTGATGGTGAACTAAAAACTCAAACACAAATTTATTATATAGACAAGCACTAGTTCAATGTTGGTATAATTTTAAACATCAATTTATCAGTTTTAAACAATAGTATATACTGTTTTGTTGATACCAATATTTTTTTATTCTCTATACCGATTCCCATACCAAGAGAAAAAAATTGATTCTCGATTCAGATACCAATAATCAGTCCCATTAATAAAATAAAACTATAATAAAATTTAAATTAATTAAATTTAAGTACAATCAAATTAAAACTGAAATTTTTTTTTATATAATAACTTTCACGATACACGCAATGAACAACACGGACACACAATGAAACACAAGTTAACCTCTTCTGATAACTTTGTTCATGCTTGTATCCAGAAGTTCTACTCTTACTATTATACAACAACACCGATCCACCTTAACCGCTCTAAATACATTGAGTGCATTTCACTCTTTGCTCATAGTTTTACGTAATAAAAACTTTTTTCAAAATTAAGAAAACCCACGCACGCATTATAAACATATATTGTACTAAAATTTATTTACCATGAAACCCCAATCTCAAGAACTGGTTGTATTGAATTATGATCAACTTCTTCCATAATTTTATAAGTCATTCATTTGTACTCTTTTGGATAGCCGTATAATAAAATGAGCAATCGAACTACAATTTACGATTAAGATTCGTTGAATTAGTTTATTTATTACGATAAACAATTTAAAACATTTTTAAATGGTAAGTATTTATTTTTACTCCCCCAAGCCAAAATTTTGCAACTATATAAATATTTAATATATTTTATCTTAGAAAACTACAGCATTTTTGCCACAGTTCAAAAACTAGAGAATCGGTACTGAAGAATCTGCTTTTTACTGTTTATTCTTGAAACAAATTTTTTTCACGTATTGGTGGTATGGAGAATAGACACATCCCTAGTACCAAGCCATACCTCAAGTACCAAGCCATACCTCACAATCCAATGAATAGCTATGTCCACACTCATGCGTTTTCACTTGCATTAGTGTATGCCTCGACGTAAGGTACGCATGCGTCATGGAATGTGCCATGGTAGGAGATGAATATGAAGTAGCAGATTTTCATAGCACACAGCAGAGCGCAAAAAGTTCCACCAGCCTTTGATTTTTGTGTGTTTCAATGTTCAATTTGTAGTATTTTATAGTGCGCGCCATAAAAGAAGTTTGTTGTGTTTGAAGAGCTCTTTCTCAAAACAACCTAACAGAAAATTTTGAACGCAACACCATATTAAAGGCTGTTCTTTTCTGCATTGATTGGTTTGACTTTAAATATTTTATTTAGAAATAAGTCATAAAATTACGAATAAAACATACTCAGTTTTTTGCTGGTTTTCCATTAATGTGCTTTTTATACGTCTGTAATTCCGTCCAGGTTTTACATTAAAAAAAAAAATCACTAAAAAAATTGGTATAAAAATTTCACTAAACTTTTATTTAATCTAGAACAAATCATCAACAGCAAAATCCATTGGATTTATAACGCAAGGTACAGAAAACAAAACAGTAGAAAACTATAACAACAACAGTATCAACAATTACATTACACTTACTAGGTTTAGGAAGTTCTACAACACTCTCTCGCAAGCCAAAATACAGACTGTTGTATTCAGTTTCATCCTCAGATTCGGGAACACTTTTCACTTGAAAATCACTGTCACCAGTCAAAGAATCCTTATGACTAGTTAACAAATGTGTTTGTATGTCATGGTCAGTTTTTGCTTGAGCATCACATAGTTTACATATGAAAACCTGCAAAAAATTGTACAAAAGCAACATCAATAAATTTTAAAAAAAACTGTTATTTTTATTTCTATTGGAATAATGTAAATAGAAGACAAATTATTAAAAAATGCATACTAGTTATACCTTTAACTACTTACCTTCATATTTGCTACTAATTATCTGGCTCGGGATCATCTTCAGAATTGTAATGTATTGCCATCAAAATTACCAAGAATAGATCACGTAGCATTAAATGCAATTACCACATTTCCCACCTTATGTTCAGTTGAAATGTTAAACTAATTACATTTGATACTTGTGAGACCAATTGATTACGATTCTTGGTTCCAGAAATACAGAAAGTAGTTCTGTTTAGCCCCTCCTAGGGAGTACAGGACCTTGTAGATGGTGGAGGGGCTTGCGTGCTCCCAAGACCCGGAGAGCTATGCCGGCAGTAGTGTAACTACCAGCAGGGCCTCCCAAGCCGGACAGGTCAAAGGGTAGGAGCCAGACGAAGAAGTACTCCAAAAACGACGTCGTTGGGCCAATCACCCACACGTTGAAAAAGCGGATTCAAAGTCACATAAATAGCCTCGGACAGGACAGGAATTTTCGGAATAAAAGACTGGACAAACCTAATTTACGATTTGGAAATTGGAATGTACGCACTTTGGGCGGCGGATAGAGTACAATGGAGGAGGTTGACCGAGACTACCCCGAAGCTGTAAGGCACATGGGGAGAGAGAAAGAAGAAGAAGAAGAGAAGTTCTGTTTAATCCATCAGGCATGTCAAACAAACAACTGAAGTGGCTAAAAAGCGCAGACAAACTACTCATTAGCTTCAACTCCTCTTACCATGACAGCAAAAAACTGATGAGAAAATAATGGTGCCAGAATATTACAATAAAATTGTTCACAGGGCTAAATAAATATGATGTATTATTCAACCCAGAGAAGAAGAGGACCAGTGGTGAATGTGATCCACATAATTGGTAATCTCTCATAAAATAATCCCCCATTGTTTTTAACAAACTTGAATCATGAGCCATAACCCCACCATAATCAAAATCATAATAATGTGAAATGTTACATGCTAAATAAATTATTTTAACCCTTACTAACCGGGAAGCTCAATATCACCCATTCGTCATCATCTTTCTTTAAACTCAATTATCTCTGCAACTATTCATTATATTCTAACAGGTTTAGTTCTTTTTGATAGAGACGTTTTTCTTCTTTCATTTGATGTATCTTGCATATTTGTGTAATGAAAATTGACGACGTGGTTTTACGGGGAAAAAATGTATTTTTTTTGAACAGCCGGTACTAAAATTTGAACGTTTTTATCCATAACTTTTCAACAAAAAATTGTATTTGTTTGGGAATGACATCATCAGTTAGCTTGAATGTAACAATGGAAATCAATAAATTAAAAGTGCCGGCGACAAATTTTATGACCCTAAAATCGAACAAAGAAGGTTAACACTACTCGTCTCGTCTATCCCTCGGTTAAACCTTTTAATTAGCGTCAAAATAAACGATAACATATTTTGATTTATGCTATCCTGTTTAGAAAACGATAATACACAACGCAACGTGCGTAAAAGATATACAACTTACATAGAGAAGAGTAAATAAAAATTGAAAAGACAGCACATTATTTTTAGGTGATTTTTTCGCCATTTTTTTCATCCAGCACGTTACTTTGTTGAACAAAAAGTGTGATATCTTTTGAATGCGTCTATCAATTTGCAATATCTAAACGTTGGTTTTCTTGCAATGAATTGCTTTATTTATGTATGTATAGCTAAACATATGTTTTTGTACTTTTTACTGATTTTGTGACACTTTTTCGTATGTAACGTGATATTACTAAACGGAAATATTTTTTCTTAAATTTCAATTTTTATTGTGGTCGTAAATGAAAACGGAAAAATTTGGTTTTAACGTTGTTCTAATAACAAATTCGTTATAAATATATGGTAATTTTTTGAAATTTTTAGAAATGAAACTGACTGAAATAAAAGAGTTTTTATTAAGCGTAAAATGACAGTCCGCGTGATCGTTAAAAATCTCCGTTCTCGTCGGGTTAATTAAATAATTAAAATACTAGAGTTAATCTAGATTCAACAATCTAATCTAGTTAACAATCTAATTAGAGCTAACAATCAGCAAAATTAATGTAAAAGTGTTATAAACATACTTTGGCTTCCGGCTTGGTCTTGGATCTACTATTTCAGAGAGTATTTGGCATTGGTCATGCACAAAATCCTACGCTATTCTAATTTAACAGCTTAGTGCAGAGTTAGCTCTGTATGGCCCTAAGTCACTCATCACATAGCCTTTTGTATTGCAATGAATCACATCCACTTAGAGGGGCCTGCATCAACTGCAGCATATGTTCTAAATCTGCCAAAATCATGGCATCATCACAGTACAAAAGGTAAATAACAGTAAGTATTTTTAAGAAAATTTTACAGTAGTTAATTGAAGAGGTAAAATACGATCAAGAAAACTGTCTGTAAAGAGCATTTCTGTTATAACAGTGCATAAAATAAAAAACAGTAAATCTTTATCTCCAACGTACCTCTAAGTTTATTCCAGTAACTCCTCAAGTTTATTTTTACTTGATATATTTATCCATAATTTCAATATTGGAACACAAAAACAATACTTTCAAAAAGTGTACAAGAAATAGAGCAGTTGCGACTTACAGCTTCTTTTGATCACACTATTTCTGTCAATTTTGAAACATGTAAATTATTACCAATATTAACACTGATAGGTTCAATTACATTTTAGATGAGAACAACATTCTCATGATACAGTAATGAGAATATACTGGGTATCCCATGGAATTTGAATCATAGGGAAATAACATTGATTTTCATTAGTTTGTTAATGATTTCTTCCCACAAATGAATGAAGACTAGTTATAATCACAAATCATTAGAAAATTTTTAGACCTTTACAAAATATCAATATGAATACATTTTAAGCTGTATTTTAGCTTAAAATCTTATTTTTTAAAATACGTAAATGCACCAGTGCCTGTTTAAATACCTTAAGTTTTACAACATATTCTGTGACCTCTGTAGAGTGATGGTTAGCATACTGGTCCATTGTTGAGAGACCAAGTTCAAATTAAGTGTAATGTTTTTGGTATGTTTTTTTATCCCTAATGTGTGTACGTTGCAATCTCCTCAAATCAGAACAC
This sequence comes from Catonia carolina, assembly GCA_035578175.1. NCBI lineage: Eukaryota > Metazoa > Arthropoda > Insecta > Hemiptera > Achilidae > Catonia > Catonia carolina. The sequence goes on along the minus strand of JAQMRL010000001.1, from coordinate 326,335,339 downwards.
AATAAGCAACCCCATGACCCAATGAAATGAGGATGATATGTATGACGTGTAAATGAGGTGTAGTCTTATACAGACCCAGGCTAACCATTCCTGAGAGAGTATGGTTAATTGAACCCCAACCATCAAAGTACACCATTAACCATTGTCTAGTATTCAAATCTGTATTAAAGTAACTACCTTTGCTAGGATTTGAACCAGGAACCTTCGTCTCCAAAAATCAGCTGTTAAACAGCTGATTCAGAGCGACGACTTTTTCTCTATATCCACCCAGTGGGGTTTTTTGTATTGAATAATTTTTTTATAAATTTTTTCAGTTACACATTTTTTTATTTATAAAACAAAAGTAAATTATAATATTAGTTATTATAATTTATTTCCAATATTTTTTTTACCGCAGATGGATTCGAATCACCAGTTATCTTCTCTGCAGACTAAAACGCTACCATTACTCCACAGAGGAAACCCAAATGATTCTTAAAATTTACAATACTTAAATAGAAAATGGTTTACAAATTTATGTATTTTAAGCTAAAATAGAGCTTAAAATGTATAAAAATTGATATTTTGAAAAAGGTCTAAACATTTTCTAATGATTCCTGATTATAACAAGTCTTTATTTACTCGTGGGACCAAAATACTAACAAACTAATGAAAATCAATGCTCTTTCCCTATGGTTTAAATTCCGATGGACAACCGTTACAAACAAAAACATGAAGTATTAACAAAACATATACATACCCTAACAGCAAATGGGCAATTGTAGAAATGCACTCGTATTTCTTTTAAATCATGAGCTGTGAATGAACAACCTGGTATAAAACATTTAACATAATTGTGTTCTTTTAGTTCTAGTTTCCATCTTACATGAGCGTTTGGAAATAATTTGCTTTGTGTCTGCCTGTAGAATCTTTTCTGTAATCAAGAATAAAAGGAAAACAATGAATATGACAACAACAAATACCACAGGCCAAACAAAATACACTATTTTTATAATAGGGTCATTCTACATCAACTCAACTAAAAAAGAATAATTTTCTTACCCAACTCAGATTTTTATAAACCCCTTTAAGGTTTGTGATGAAATATTATTTTGGAAGCACTGTACATGGAAAGTGCCAGTGACATAATATTACGGTTGTCAAAACACAAACTTATTTTTGCTTTAGAATGTAATATTTCATCCCCAACAGCCGGTAATGCGTACCAGTCTTTTGTAGTTCTGTTTTCATCTTTGGACCCCTAACAGCGCTTTTGTTTAATGTTAATCTTTCCATATTAAGTTACAGTTCCTAGGCAACTAGTTGTTGTTATTACAGTTGTATAACGTAACTATGTTGTCCGTTGCTTGCCATGTGCTTGAATTAGTTTTATTATATAGTATTAGTTAATTTTTTTGTTTTATTAGGGTTCAAATAATTACAATAATAGTTTTTGAACTGTTAATTTTCTTAAATATACTTAAAAAAATGTAGTATACTGAAAATTAAAAATAAAATAAATAATAATAAATAAATAAAAACCACCACCAAACTACCAGACGGTTGCCAGACCGGAGGTGCTGTACGCGGCGGAAACCCACCACTTGAAATCTAACATCCACCTGCGCTCGATAGAAACTACCGAGAGGAAAATCATCAGAAGAATCATCGGGCCGACTCAAAATAAAGAGGGAGAATACAGGCTCAGAAGTAACGAAGAAGTATATTCCTTCACCACACCCATAAGAGAAGTCATCCAGCAGAGACGACTGGCATTCTTCGGCCACATAGCGAGGATGCACGACTCCAGACTAACGAAGCAGTTATGGAAGTACTGGGAGGGCAGGAAAACTACAACGAGATGGCACAAGGAGATCCACGAGACGATGCTGGTGAATGACATTACGGGCGAAACACTTCTCAATAGAACAGAAATGAAGCAGAAAATTGAGAATCTAAAGTGCTTGGGAGGGCCGAGGAGAACGGGAACGGCCTGGACGGAGGAGCGAAAAAGATCACATGCAGAAAAAATGAAGGCAGCATGGGTCATCCGGAAACTGGCTGGAACTAAGAGAAATGCATCCCTAGTAGGATCTAACAAGAAATAATAATAATAATAAATAAATAAAAAATAATAAAAAAATTATTCAATGGGAAAAAATTAAGCAAAATAACATTACTTTGGGTTTAAAAAATCAACCTTTAAAGAGTTAAACTTGGAATTTTTGATATCCCTGTACAGATAAGTACCCAACCAAATTTTAACTCTATCTTACTCAGTTTCCATTTTATGGCCTTTCAAAATTTTGAAATTTTGCCATTTTTGCCACACAACAATATGATGTTAAGATACAAACTATGGCAATAAAAATCTAACTTCATCACTTAACAGTGTTGTTAAATATTTTATTAAAAAATTTCATTATGAAACACTAAGGTCTTGCATTATTGAATTATTATTCATCCATTTTCAGAGGATACATAGTACAATGTCAATTTCTAGTGGATAAAGATTTTATATGCGTAAGAAACTTTTGATAAAGTGATGTAGAGTAATAATGAAAAATATGTTTGAAGAACTTTTAATTACAAGGTTTATTCAGAAAGTAAGTTCCGAATCACTGTAGCTAATCAAATGTTACACAAACATTGAAATGCGCATGCACACCAACTCCTGGTAAGCCTTGCTCGTCAAATGATTTGCATTGATATTGTAGCAGTGCGCTGTTTACACTGCCAGTTCAAAATGTTTAAAACAATTGATCACCCTGCTGACAGTAAAATGCAGTCAGGGATTCGGTTTTTGACAGTAAGGAATGTTTCAGCAGGGGAAATTCATCAATAGATAAGTGAAGTATATGGCCCCAATGCGATGAGTGAAAGCACAGTGCTTAAAAGGATGAGATCTTTCAAGGTCAGATGGGAAAATGTTCATCAGGCCGACCAGCGGTGATCACAGCCAATTTGGTCAATGCCGTGGATGAAAAAATTTGTGAAGACTGGTGATTCACGATTTCAACTTTAGCACTGGACATTTCCAGCGATTTTCACTTGCTCCATTACCTACAAGAGTTTCTCAACGCCAAGGGCTTCGCCAAAGATGATAAGGTGAAGGAAGCAGTTAAAGGCTGGTTATCCTCACAGGCGGCAGATATCTATCACTTACGCATACAAAAGCTTACAAAACCTTATGATAAATCTTTAAACAAATAAGGAAACAATTTAGAAAAATAGAGTAACATGTAAGGAATTAAATCAAATGTTTTTTGAAAAAATCTGTGATGGTTTATGTTTCATAAGAAATTGGACTTTACTTTTAGAATAACCCTCGTATACAACATAAATGTTCATCCAGAGTAAGTAATATACAGAACAATTCACAAAAAAACTTAGAACTTTGATCATATTTTTCTCAAAATTATAATTTTGTTACAAAGCACCACTATCCTTTAAGCTCAATAGTTATTATCCATATCAATAAAATATTTGGAGATAATCTAATTGTCCTAACAATTCCAAGGTTCAGTCTCTTTTACCTAGGTGGTTTCATTTTTTGAGGTTTCTAATTACACGGAAATTGTTATTTATCTCATACAATAATAAGCAGTTCCAAGGGTACCCTTGACTATTTCTAAAATATTGTATTGAATTTTATATTTTACCCAACAGCTTGAATACAAGTGCATACACTAGTGTCAAGCACATGAATAAAACCGCTGTTGAAAGAATAAACTATATTAACAGAATAATTAAATCATTAAAATAAAGTCAATTAAAACAATGCAAACATTCTTGTCATAATTTCATTTTTATAATGAAATCTTCTGAAATGAGATTTTTAAAAATAATAAATAGTATTAAAAAAAACAACTAAGCAATATTATGAATTGTGAAACTGAATGAAATTACCAATGGTATTGTTTTCTTGACCCTAATCCCAATATCATCAAGTTCATCTGCCATAAACTTTTCTAGTTTGGACTCAGCTCTAAAACAGAACAAGAAAATTTTAATTACTTCTCATTTTTGCAAAAATCGTTAAAAATCCATAAAGAAGTTAAAACATACTGCTGACTTAATTTATATGATATTTAACAAGCAAAAATACATGAATACGAACATCTGCTTAGCAGATAAGCCTGAACAGACAGACTTGACACACAGAAATTTTTTTTTATAATATGCAGTGATTTCACCAACTAATTTATCAAAACTGACTGAGCTGTTCCAAAAATACCAGGAAACATTTACCTTTTAATATACCGGGTGCTTCACGAAGAGGCTGCTGTTTTTGAATTAATATGCTGAATGTATCACACACTCTACAGACTGGAAACTTTACAGTTATAATACATAGATATGTAAAAAAGTACCCTCGAGTTTCATTTGCTTATGATTAATCAAAACAAAATGGCAGAAAGTAGTTTTATTTGCATAAACACATTTAAAATTGGTGATTTGTTACAATGTTACTTAATAAAATAAATGAAATGAAAGAAACATGAAAGTGATAAATTATTAATGAACACAATTTGTCTCATTAACCTTTATTCGAACTGATGTCCATCAATTGCTATATATTGATAGCAATGAGTCATAAGCGTTTTTGAAAAATTGCTGAGGTATCAACTGTAGTTCCTCTTCAATCAGCCTAATTAAATTAATTCATCATTTGTTGCAATGGTGTGAGAATAAACTTTTTCTTTTAAAAAGCCCCATAGGAAAAAATTGCTAATAGACAAGTCTCGCGATCTTGCCACATTAGCATAATGTGGAGGAGCTCCATCATGCTGGAAAAAACGTCCTGCATCTCCACCTGAGAAAGATGAGGAACTATGAGATTAGTTAAAATTGATGCGTATCTGTCTCCAGTCATTGTCTGATGGGATATGTCATACGATAAAACACTACCCTCTCTATCAGAATCCTATTGTAAATAACAATAGTTTTATCCACAAGATTATTGTTCATTTTTGATATTATTTTCTTATTTCGCCATTTTGTTTTGATTAATCATAGGCAAATGAAACTCGAGGGTACTTTTTTACATATCTATTTATTATAACTGTAAAGTTTCCAGTCTGTACAGAGTGTGATACGTCTGGCATATTAATTCAAAAATATCAACCTCTTCGTGAGACACACCCGGTATATAGTAACATAAGCAAACACGTAAGAGAAATAAATTCTATCTTTCAGAAAATGGAAGAAATACACTTTACCAATTTACAACCAGTTAATTAAAATCATACAACAGATGTGGATAAAATTTCTCAACAATAATTGCACTCAGATACAATTTACCTGACGAAAGGTAACAAACACAACACAATAGAAAAATGTAACAAACCTTGAAGCAGCCGCTCTTTTAGCAAGTGGAACTCCTTCAACTAGTTCTGCTTCTTTATTTACAATAGTCTTACTTTCTAGATTTTTGTGTTCATTAGTCATATGAACTTTTAGGCTGGAAGGTAACATAACTCGACCACATGTTGGACAAGCTATTTTAGTAGCTTCTCTTTCCTGGTAAAGAAACAAAGAACATTCTTGTAAATATTTAAATTACATAATTATTAAGAAAAAGTAAAAACAATTAAGTTTCTATATTTTTCTGCATGCTTCAAAATTTGTTCTACCACAAATTTTAAAAAAAACATGTTTAAGATGATTATTTACCAATCACTTCATACTGATTTGAACAGTAAATTAAAATGCAAATGTGATGATAAATGAAACATTGTCTGAGTGATGATGAAGACATAAATCAAGTTCCTAACAAGTTTATTGTTGGAGAGAAAAAAATTGAAGTTGAGGAATTTCAGTACTTAGGTAATAACTTAAGTAAAATTATTTAAGAATAAACTAATAAGTACAAACCAAAGTTACTTTACTAGGCGGTTGGGATCATCAACAAAATGCGCAGTGACAAGCCCCGCCCTCTGACGTCACTGGTCACCAGCGACAGCCGATGCACGATACATACTGTGTTGGTCTGTGATGTTTACTAGTTTTAATACGATCTGTAATACTTTATTAGTCTTTAATAATGGTATGTTGTGCGATTTCCAGGTGTTCTATCATGACAGACACCAAAACGAATTGGTCATTATAAGTTTCACCGTTCTCCAAAGGCCAGTGAAACTAGATTGAAGTGGATAAATGCTTCCAAGCGGGGCGATTCATTTCTGTTGATAGTGGTCGCGCGTGTTTAGTACATTTTAACGAATCGGATTATGTACGCCATTTAAAATCCGACTTGCTACATCTTCCATTAAAACGTGTCTTTAAGACGAATTCAGTCCCACATTTAAATTTGCAGATTTGTAGTGCCGTTCTACATCCAGTAAACCCGACTTGTAGTGAACATAAAAATCGAGCAGAGAAACAAAACGCTTGTAAGGAAGTTTATGATATCTTAAAATCATCATCCAATTACAACATAGGCAGTTCACAAAATCAAGGGATAGCTTTAGAAAAAGGTAAGTCTCATTTTAATGAGGAACCGCCAAATTTTAATGTTGCGCAGTCAGAGGAAACTGATCTCTTAAAACATGAAAATGCCAAATTAAAAAAAACTTCAGGCTTAGAGATTAACGAAGAATTATTAAAATTAAAATCGATTTCCCCTGTAAACATACCTAAACCGCTATGTTTGTAAAAACAATGCAAAAATCCTACCATCACTTTGCACTGGCCAAGTTGTTGGGGACCAGACTACGTCATCTCATATCTCACAGCAGCTGCGCGCGACGGCTACCGTCTAGTATAGTAACCGTGGTACAGACACAAAAATGAAAATCTATGTCACCTACAGCTGTGAAACATAGACATTGGTCAAAAACAGGTACCAATATGTTGAAAAGTTTTGAAACATTTAGCAGAGAGTTTTCGAACTAGTAAGATGACGGAAAGGTCAAAACTTGAGGACTGAAGATTCACATTCAAGACAGAGAAATAGTCTGTTTCATGAAGCCTAAACTGGTTGGGGCACATTGAGATAATGGAGTCAATGAGAATGGTTAAGGAAGGAAAGACGATTGCATAAAAGTAAAAGAAAGAACACAAGGAAGAAAATGAAAAAGAATTAGCTTCCAAATGAAGGAAATAATCGAACTACCTTATGTACACATCAAGAAATAAATAATAAATTGTTTACAAAGTAATATATTTATGCATACCCCATGTTGATTTAAAATGTTATACATTTGTATTTTTTTTTTTTTTTTAAATAACGTAATGATAAAAATAAAAAACGTACCGACATAGTCATTCCACAAGTCTGAATATGACTATAATACCCCACACCACTCTTTTTTCGAGCGCCACATTTTGGACACTTCAATCCAGTAAAAAATTTCTTCTTTATTCTTCGAGCTTTACAGACAGCAGCAATGATATCATTCTCATTATTTGGATCCTAAAATAAAATCACACAAAACAATCCTGTAAAATTTATTAATTCAATATTAAAAATAATCTTATAAATTAGGTTAGTAAGTAGAACACATTATAAACCAATGCAAATTTTGTGTTATCAGAGTGAGGAACTTCACAAAACAAGAAAAATATTTAGAATCAAGGTTGATTTCATTTTGCACGGAAAGTTAAAAAATCAATTTTCTCAAAAATAGGTTTTGCAATTTCCCACATTCATACAACCAGTTCCTCAATTGAAAATTAATAATTTTTTCAGTATATATTGAAGAGTCCGCTGATTTTTGGTGACTAAGGTTCCATGGTTCAAAGCCTAATAAAGGTTATACAATTTGAATATTAGACAATGATTACCAGCGTACTTTGATCGATGGGTTTCAATTAATCATACTCTCTCAGGAAGGATCGACCTGAGTCTTTACAAAACTACACCTCACAAGTCATACATATCATCCTCATTTCATTGGGTCATGGGGATGTTTATTGTTCTTAAATTAAATACATTGCAATGTACAGACTTTTTTTAATCAGTAGAGATTAAAAAATTATCTATTTCAAATCACTACCTTTGATAAATCACATTCTTGGATATGTTTTGTCCTTTAAAATGCAGTTAAAATAAACGTCACCCTAGAATGCACTTGCTCCCTCTGTCATTCGGGACTACTATACAGAAAAAAAACATCGACCCACTCCCTGACATGATGATTGTGTTGATGTACGTTGTACTATAAAGCATAACGTTTGTACAAAAGCCTAATGCTTCCCACACCTCACCTTGCCATAGCTTTCTAACTCAGACTGAAGTGGATTAATACAGGACGGTAATATTACAAAATGTAATGTTGTTACAATGTCTGTTGAATTGCATTTCTTCCTTTTGAAGTAAAATTTTTCAAAATCCTTTCTTAACAAGCTAATATTTTTAATTCTCATTTTTGCCAATAATAGAACAATACCAGTCTGATATTTCTTTAGCCAAACCTCATATATGTTCCATTTGGTTTGTAGATGCTTGTTAAGAAAGTATTTTCAAAAATTATTTTTCAGAAAGAACAAACATAACACACTACACTTTGTTTTAAACATGCATCCAGAAAGCAATGGAAAGCTTCTAGAGTATAAAAGAGAAAAAGAATTCATGGTTTCAGTGAAAAGGGAAATTTTTTAGAATATGAATGAAAATAAATGGAAGTATACTTACAACAGGAGGATCTCCTTCTATCCAACATAAGAAATTATGTTTGTCCATGTGTTTCATCTTGTATTCCTTCATTATCATAGATTCTTGGCAAACTCCACATTTAACCTGAAATAAAAATTTCCTTCAAATATTAACCTCTAGAACAACAGAAAAATAACGATGAATTTAGAAATGGCAATTTTGAAAGGAGTAATACTGATCAACAAATAAATTGATCCAGTTATCACAAACATAAACTGACAACTGTTTGAAAACTAAGTCTCATCCAGGCTGTTAACACTGGCTAAGATTTTAAATCTCTTTCAGTAACCCAGTGCACACGAAAATAATTTATATCCATTGCATCACCAACCATTTACTCAGAATGCCATAAAACCTAACTGCAATTCTTTTAAAGACATTTAGCACACAATACTACATCACTTGAAACGTGGATCATGATAAGTTTCTTCAAACTTTTAGCTCTAAACTTTTCAGCACCTAAAAAAGAAAGCTACCTAATATACAAGCAATATTTTTTATCAGTCTTTAAAGGCTTATATTTTTTTTATGAATTATTCGAACAGCACTTTCAATAGTTATCAAGATAAATTGGATAATGTTACAGAATAACAATAAAGTAGTGTTAGAGGTGTCAATATAATACTTATTTCAGAATCCAAATTATACAAAAATAACAAGAAAAACTTCCCCAACCTCAAAAACTACAACAAAATTCATGACAAATAAAATTGTATGCTAAGTCAATTTGTTTATATTTTTTAACACAGCTTAACAAAAGAACTTACTATATGCACATTGATACATAAATACATCATTAAAACTGTTTCTATAACTTATAATCTATTAGTATTAAGACTAATGAGTAATTTTCAGAAGACAATTTTATGTACACTACACTTTTGAGAACACTTAGATTCTTCCTCACATTTTGATCACACACTAACACTGCTCTGCTTTCACCGAAAGTTCACACTGAAAGTTCAAATGGTTTCTTCTTATTTTTAGCCTACGCACCACATCATCGTAGCCAAGCAGCAGGATTGCCTTAAAGTTGACATGACAGTAGAGTCTTTTGTCAAATCAATAACAACAGATTTTTGAAAGGAATGAAAAACCCATTTTCACCCTTAATTATAGTAATAAATTATCCTAGATTATTTTTGTAAAAGTTATTTTGCAATAACACAATACACAGGGTTTACCATCATTTTTAGAAACATAAGAATAAATCTTTACAATGCATCCTGCAGTTTGAAATTAATTCTATTTTATATAATAAATTTCACTAACCTTCTTTTTAAACTGTGTCAACTTTTATCTTTACTTACACGTGTTTCAGTGGAACCACCATCATCAGAGTAAATAACATAATTGAAACTAAAAATTTTTTTTCACTTATTTAAAATCTATTGTATAAGAGTTTTATACAAATGACTGAAGATGTATCATCTTCTATAGATTTTAAATAAGTGAAAAAAAGTTTTTAGTTTCAATTATGTTATTTACTCTGATGATGGTGGTTCCACCGAAACACGTGTAAGTAAAGATAAAAGTTGACGCAGTTTCAAAAGAAGGCTAATGAAATTTATTATATAAATTCATTATATAAAATAGAACATATAAGACTATCAATCAAAAGAAATTTAGGTTCTTACATGCATATTTTATTATAACACGCAAATGTTTCTACATATAATAAATAAGCAACATAAATACCTGATAATAGAAAACTGTATGTTCTTTTTGTAAAAGACTTGACTGTCTTGAAAAATTATAACAACACAAATAAAGTACTGTAACCACTTCCTGAAATGTCACTAAGTTATAGTAATTTAACACCCTGAAACATTGCACTATTACGTTTATAATACTGGGTTACCAGGGAAAAGAATAGGCCTACAGATCACAAAATGAGATACTTCAGTATTCTGAAAATGCAATTTTTTTTCTTAAATATAATATAAAAGTACAGCTCATTCTCCTGCTTAGTAAAGAGTTTGGAGCAATCAGAAATTACAAAGGCTTCTGCCACAGATGTTCAGTACAATGCAGATTTTGAGGTGCTCCAACCCCTAAGTGGAGATGGGCTCGATGGCTTACAACCATAGTAATGAATCACTTGTAGTAATCTATTCAACGGTTTTTACAGAAATTTTAGCATTCAGATGGAATGCCTCTTAAAAATACCCACACACGTGATAACCACCCTAACAGATGAGAATCCACAAACATTTCACGTGGCGAACATAAGCTGCCAAATTTTGCGAAGCCTGAACATCAAATAGACAGAAGAAAGGAGAAAAGTTTAAATTAAAAGAATCCTGAAAGCGTGGGCTGGGTTATAAAAAATCCAAACATAGTACAAATTTTAGTTAATATTTTATTTCCTAACTTGCAATTTATAACACTAATAACCATTTTCGTATTCCAAAGCAGATTGGATTAACTTAAAGTCCAACTGTTATAATAGTTATTCTGAAATTGTCATAAAACCACATGTAACTAAATAAAAAAATTTATTTATTTAAATATTGGCCATCATAAACATAACTGAATGATTAAAAATATTAATTACAAACCTGCATCTATTATAATACTACCTAATATAATATTTATTAGCATTTGATTATAATATAAGCACATAACGTGAAAGGATACGGAACTTAAGTTCTATAAAACTATGAAGGTGCCAGTTATAATGTATAGCAGTGAGACATGGGTACTTTCAAACAGCGAACGAAGCCAAGTCAGAGCAGTGAAATTAAATGTATTCAGACAGTGAAGGGCTCCACTCTTGAGGACAAGATAAGAAGTGACATTGTAAGACAAGAGTTACAGATATTTAGCCAGGAGAAGATCAGAACAGTGGAAATTAAATTTCTTCAGACAGTGAAGGGCTGCACTCTTGAGGACAAGATAAGAAGTGACGTTATAAGACAAGAGTTACAGATATTTAGCCAGGAGATCAATGAGTACAAAATCAACACGAATAGTCATCTGAAATGCATGAAGGGAAGCCGTTTGCCTTGATTGGCAATGAATTATAAGCTGAATGGTCGAAGCGGTCTTGGTCATCCGAGAGGAAAGTGGTTTCTGGAACAGGCAGTACTGCCCAACCCATGAAATGAAGTAGAAGAAAAAGAAGACAAACCAGTACCAAAGTTGGTTAATTTTTTTTCTGATATAAATATTAAATCCAGCTTCTCGAGAATTTTATGCAGCATATAATTTTTAAAGTATATTACAATAAATATTTGCCCAAAGCAACATCAAACCAAATTTTATCAGAATATTGTTCCACTTACTGTTCATATCCAGTATTATTTTCATTTATCAAACCAGAACTCAAGATCTCTAAATAAAACTTTATAATGATGCTATTAAAAGCAAAGGCTCCAGAATTTAAAATAAAAATCGATCTAACTATAAATCTACAAACAATGAACCACTTGATTCTGAATTTTAAATATTCTATAATAGTTTTTTTAATTTACTCAATAACAATTTAAAGAAAAATTGTACTTTTCTGTTATACAGAGGCCACTTTTATAGCGTTGGATAATTGTTAATTATTACATCTGTTTATTATTCATTTGAAAGGAAGTACTATTTTAAATAGTTCGACGCTTAATACATTCACGGAATGCAACGGGACAGAGAGGGAAATATAATATTATATAATAATAAGTTATCATTAATGTTGTCTGTCGCTGCATGTCGTCTGTCATTCCACTTCTATCTTGCTCACATAGTGCATCGTTCCTATCCATCAGTTATTTAGTACACAATGGCATATAAAATGTATAATTTTATTTTGTAAAAATGGCTTAATAAAAAAAATAGAGGTACATCAAGACACAACCTAGATTCGTACCTGGCGGAGTACATATGGCAAACACGGCCTCAGACTATCTCTTCACTGAGGTTCTCGCAGATATCAGCAAGTTCTGGGAAGTCGTAAAGGGCTTGAAAGACAACAAACATTGGTTTTTTTATATTTCAATTAAAACATGTTTTGTTTTGTTGATAAAGTTCTTTTCTTTTGTAAATCTTATGTTTTCCTACTAAATTCAGGTGGCCTCTGATTAACAGAAAAGTACCAGAAAAATAATGTTGTACAAATAAGCTGTTTTAAAAAGTAGAACAATTTTATTAATGGAATGCAATACAAATCAAGGTATAACTTAACAGTTAATGGTGATAACAGTACAAAAATAAAACTACATTTATCTACAATTATTAATTCTAAATAGGAAAAATTATTTCACTAAGATATAATCATTATAAATTATAACAATCAGTAGAAACCAATACTATGATTATGTATTGGTCTTATAACACAATACAAAAAGTTTAGAAAATTGATTTATAGTTTATACAAAAGCCAATTATAAATTGTAAAAAATTCAAATGATATTCAAATTATTTTATAAATTATATTTAAAAAACAAATATATGTCACTAAATATAAATTTTAATTAAATTAATTAATAATTATTAATTATGTTGTCTTACAGAAGAAAAGATCAAACTATGTTTTGTTATTATACAGTAAACAACATTAATACACATCAACAGCAGGGTTGCCAAATTTTTAGAACCATTATCATAAACAAGCTCACAAATTATCATATCTCAGGTTAAAATTATAGTACAAAAAGCTTAATGTATTGAAACACAATTAGTTAATTAATGTATGGAATAAGCCAACAAAACTAAATTTACAATTTTGAAAAATATGTCTGTTAAAATTCTGGCCATTTTTGGTAATATTGAAAAGTTCAATCTAAAAATTTAGTTTATAATGAAAAAATTGGTTAGTATGTTGTACTGTCAGGCCAATATATTACCATGTTCTGTTTGACCACATGTATTTTGACTAAAGATATCTTTGGTTATAGTAGTATGACATGTACAAACACTGACCTTCCTGTGCACACTGCATATGCATTCCTAACAACAACAAAGTAACCAGTGAGATCAGTAGTGTTACTGGTGTTGGCAGGAAGTAAGTCTTAAATCTCTTCACACTCATTTCTTCTTTCTCTCAAAATTAATTTACATCATTGTCACCCATACACTGTTCTGTTAAGCCTTTCAGCAAAATTATCATACATTTTCAAATGTGATAGTAAGTGTTATTGTACCTCTGGCAACCCTGATCCACGGTAAAAACCAATACTTTTACATTTTTTCTAAAGTTTAATTTTGAAGATAGCAATACAAATTTAATTAAAAAAGATAGCAAGTTAATTAATAGAAACATTGTGCCTATTCTGAAAAATATACTTTTTATATAGTTTTACGATGATATTTCAACTTTAAATCAGTAATAGGTAAACATTTTTGGCAAGCAAGTAACTTGAACAGTATTATTAAATTCGCAAACTACAAAAACCAGTTGTTTAATTTTTTTCTAAAAGAGAAATACAAAGAAATAGACATAAAAATTATTTGATTTTTAAATTTTACATTTGAATCTAACAATTAAGATGCAATATCATGAAGTAAAAAAATAATAGTTAAGGTATGATATCATGGATCTACAATATTTACTTACAATAATCTAACATCATCATGGTATTACAAAAATAAAACATAACAGGTAAATATTTAACAAATTAATTAAAAACCAATATTTCCTCTCGAATGACAACACACTATTAATTTTCACTAACCAGTATTCTTCTTAACACTGCTTTGAATTTCTTAATCGTCCTATTTATTTATTTTAATACTGACGTGTTTTGATGGATCCACAAACATCAAAAAATAAACATTGATCAAATTTTAAGAATTGAGTATTGATATATTTAGTATAAAATTATACTTGTATCATTAAAAATATATATAATGAACATCATAAAATATGACTGACATATCATATCACCAACAATATAAAAAAGAAAACTATAATAGACTATAAACCATTAAACTAAAATACATTTAAAAAAAATACTATTAAAATCATAAACCCATTGCAAAAATATAAAATTTTTAATGACCTGTTTCTGTTCCTATATCACTTGATTTTTACTGTTTTTTACATGTAATCCTACTTTCTACAGACATGTTTCGGTGGATCCACTTCAGTGTACACAATATTGAAACTAAACTTTTTAAAATTTAATTAAATTTTCAAAAGATGTATTTTCAGTCATCTGTACAAGGGTCATTCGAAAAGTAAAGAACCTTTTGACCTGACGAGCCATGCAGTTCCCCTACCACCGCTGCTGCCAAGTCATTGACCTTCCACTCACCTTGGACCAGTCTGGCATTAACAGCGAGCCGATACAGTTTTGTATTGATTATTTGTAAGTCTTTAAAATGTGTGACAAAATAAACGATCCTGCTAACCGTGAGCTACGTAGTGTAATACGCTTTTTGAATGCTAAAGGAGTGCAACCTATCAAAATTTACACACAAATAATGGAGGTTTATGGTAATGTGATTAATGAAGCTTCATTTTGAAAATGGTGCATTTAGTTTCTGCAGATTGTTGTCTAGCAGCGTTGTGTTTCTGCACGATAATGAACAACCACATTTTGCTGCATTGACAAAGAACTTGCTGACACAGTTTTGATGGAAGCTTTTTATCATCCACCCAAATAGCCCAGACTTGGCCCCAAGTGATTTTCATCTGTTTCCTAAACTGAATGACTTTTTGGGCAGGAACTGCTATGAAAGTGACGATGAACTGAAAGAAGGTGTTAGTGAGTGGTTAAACAACTTTGTGGCAACTGAGTGTGCAGAGGGTATAGCAAACTTGGTGAAATGGTACACCAAGTGTTTTAATTTTTATGGCAATTACGTAGAAAAATAGTTTATGTAGCAGGTACGTTGTAAATAAAGTTTAGTTTGGCTACAATAAAATAATTTCTAAATAAAGAAAAACGATCTTTACCTTCTGAATGACCCTCGTGTAAAACAGTTTCATACAAATGGCTGAAGATACATCTGAATATTTTAACTTCAATTTTATATACTCTGATAATGGTGGATCCACCCAAACATTTCCAAAGAAAGGAAGATTATATAAATAAAGGTAAAAAACCAAGCGATGTAGCAGCAATAATAGTAGGTCAGTGAAAAATTAATATTTTAAAAATAGGATTGAATATAAGGTTGCAGGATGCATTATAAAGATTTATTTATAAAACAATACATTTCACTATAATAAAACCATACTACATAAATTAATAAAAACAACGTATAATACCTTAAATGAATAAATTAAAGTTAAAAAAATTATGAAATGATATAGACTGCTGCTCCATCTACACAAAATATGAAAAAGGATAAATCAAAATATTTGTAGTTATGTTTATATAAGTGTTTAAGTGAGTGAAAAGACATCTTCTGAGAATTGTTTAAATAATTAATTGATTTCGCTTTGAATAGTGGATCTACACAGATCATATTGAATCCACCAAAACATGTTAGTATAAAGATTAAAAATTTTTCAACACTATTACCAAGAAAACAAGTTAGAAAAACTAACAGCATGTGTTGCCATTTAAATTGATTACAAGTTATAAGGATGGATTTTTAAAATTTTCATATTTTAACTTATTTCAAAATTGTTCCATAAATTAAAAAATAAGATCATTTGACAAACGTTACTCCTGCTATTTCTTACAAAACAAAACATAATTTTAATTGGCAAGAGTGATAAGCGGAAAAGAAGACACATAACAAAACCAACAACACATTTTAAAAGAGTTTATTCCTCTTCTTACGAATTCAAAGTTATAGCGAGATAAGTTCTTTAACACAAATTTAAATCGCAATTTATCACAAATTTTGTACTGTTGAATTCAAGTTTTTTAACATTTTTAAACAACTTCACTCAAAAAACAGTGTCTTACAACTTTTTCCAATGTTTATTATTTTGCCCCGATCGTATCCTTCTTCGAGACAATAAAGTTAAAATTTCAATCTGAAGTTCCAAAGCATCTTGTAAAGAAAGCATCTTTAATTGTAAAGCTACATTTTTACCGAAAGCATCAAACTCATTCTCTTCCTGCAGTTTTCTCATCGCCTGAAAGATAAAGAATCCTTTTGTTTTTGCTCACAAAACTGCTTTAAAAGAATACAATTATAACTACACTTTATATTTTAAAGGACAAATCAGTTACTAAAAAAAAACCAATGAAATCATTTAAATTTACGTAAAGATATGCACAATTTACCTACTGTGAACAAAACATATGTATAAAAGCTACTGCTTCATGATAACTGACATCTTTATTATTATTTATTATCTCCTTATTATTTTATTTTATTGGGTGGTAAAACTTATATACGCTTGTGCCCTAAGTACCATAAGTTTCATCTTGTCACCCTTCTTCATTATTAGTAAAAGTATTAATATGCAAAACAATCAGACATAAAGCCAAAAACCATTATTTTACTGCAATTTTTTTTTAATCAAGTGATTTTGACACAGTCTTCCTACCAGCTCTACAAGTCTCGAAGGAACACATTACTTTCAGATTCACAGCCCTATCACCAAAATCATACCAAACTACTATATCATACACTACTATTATTTTATCAAACACCGTAGGATCAAACATCAAACTATTTAGGATAATAAACAGCCGTATTATTTAAAATTGAAATATATATTTCTAACCACCAGAATACGGAAACAAAAACCACTTACCAATGTTTATAACGCTTTCGTGCTAAGTTGTGTTGTGTATCTTGTACACATCTTCAGTAAATTTAAATTTTTTAAAGAATTTTAATTTACTGAAGATGTGAACAAGATACATGAAAAAACTATAAACATTGGTAAGTGTTTTCTGTTACCGTATTCTGGTGGTTAGAAATATATATTTCATTTCATATACTACTAATATACCAAACTGTTATTTGCCAAAAAAGATACTATATCATCAACAAAAGGCTGTTATTCATATAATAAACTATTGGGGAAAGTTCCAGAGCAAAATATAAACAGTCAATTAAGTACACAATAACTTCAATAACCCTTCTTCTTTTAACAAATCTTTAAAACACGTGATTTTACCTTGATTTTATTTTCCCAGTTTAATCATAACCCTGAAACATTATAATTGTCAAGTAGCCCAGTAGTTCAGCTTGTTTATATTAAACGTTACAGCACCCAAAAAAATTAAGCCTTTCTGTTTTTGAACAAAGTACATTGGTACACAAAATTTATTGTAAGAAATTAAAGCTGTAATCTATAACAATTCACAGTAAAAGTTGCCCTGGCATACAAATTTATTTTAATTCAAACAAAATTTTAACAGATAAATCTAGTTCAAGAAATATAATTAACCCAAAAATTAACTGTATTAGACTGACAGCTCCTAAAGTTGTGAAAACTGACCCATCAGGAAAATTCCCGTAGAAAACCTTATTCTAAAGCACGACTATTATTTATTTATTTCATTTGAATTGTATTGAGTCCAAAAACCAATTTTTTTTATTTTCAATTTCAAACCGCTGTCCCCTTGAAAGAATTTACTTGTTAATTTACACTTGTGGTCAAGACTAATGGTATTGCTTTGCATCAAGGAGAGATGTGCATTACGATATTCATGGCAGTAAAAAATGAAGCTGAATAAGCCTGATAACACAGCTGTATTGTTTCCGTCTAGTCCTACTTACAACAGTTGTTCAGTGTCAACCGTCAAGACATGGTTAACAATACAATAATAGCCGATTTTAAAAAAGTTTTTCAAAAGAAACTCATTTGGAAATGTTTCATTTTATTACTGGCTTGAAAGTTATTAACACATGATGATGAGTATTGATCCCCAAAAAGACCAAAAAAGGTTTTAAGTTTCAACTGTAATATTTAAATTGTTGTAAAAAAACAACCTTCATGGGCCCCACCACAAAAAAACAAACTAAACAGGAAAAGTACACAATTTTAGTATCTTGCCAAATTCATGAACCATACAGTGAGACATTAAACAAAAAAAAACCCTTAGTTGATAAGTTCGCTACCTAACCACAAATATTAAGAGATTCCAAATGGTTCGTATAGTTTAATAAAATCTGACGCAGTCACATTTCAGAGACAGCACAATTCTAAAACAGAGTTACATAGAAATACACTAAAAATTATTCACAAAACCATTACCTAGCATCATGAGTCCCATTATGCAATGTATATTGTATAATCATCACGCACACATGGTACATAAAGAATGAACCAATAAAGTGACCCCCCAAGAACAAAATAAAAATGTTAATTTACATAAGTATTGGCTCAAATCCAAATAACTTATTTGTTTAATCCTTTAAGAATTGCAATCTATCAAGCCAAAGAATTTAACTCATATCAAAATTTTCATTTCACGATACATTATGACCTCACAATTTTTATCAAAGGATAGCTTCAATGACTGCCTACTAAAGAAACTGGTAGAGACCTACATGTAATTGTTTAATAAATTTCATCAATTTTTTTTTAAATTAAAAGAACATTTCTTTGTAGATTTAGAAATAAATTAACAATCATAAGTACAGAATCCAATGTTGTGGAGATGCTCATAACAGACAGGTGGAGCGTTAAATTATTTGCACTCAATCTGCTAGTTCCAGGGCTACAAATAATTCTTATCACAGTTTAGTTTCTTATCACATGATCAGCCGATAAATGACTGAATCGTTTAAGAAAAAAAGAGGTAGAGGTATAAAAGACACTAATCAGAGAAATCTACTCTGAAAGTAATGAAATTCATTATACAGCCAAACATTGAAGGTGAATGAAGTGAAGGTGTCATTTGCACGGTGAAAAATATGTACTTTAGCGCCTGGCATGCTGATAAGCATACTTTTCAATTCAGTGCGGAAAGCTTCAGAAAAACCATCTCACTCCTAGTTTTACTTAGTACTCTAGAGGTTCAAACCAGCCTTTCGGCTGATGACCTAAACGAATACATAATCTAAGTGGTTGAAATCACTAGTCCACTTCTTTGGTTTTGAAACCATAATAAAAATACTAACTCATTATCCTCATAATGCCAATACATAATTAAAATTTACAACCCTAATCTACAACTATAATTAAAAATGAGCTATTATTGATGACAAATAGTGTCAAGAGATACTTTAAAAGGAGAAATTAACACAGAGTGGCACAATCAAAACCGGAAAAACCCCACTTTCTATTCAAATCACTTAATTTTTAAAACTGTAAACTACTCCCTCACACCCCGCATAAATCTTACTTATACATGTAAACTAATCCCAAATAAATTTTTCAGCCAATTTTAGTATTTATAAACACACATAAAACACAACGTGATTCACATGCCAAGTCAAGGCTAATTACAGATCATCTACTTGGATCTTTCCCTGGGACATAGCACAATTTTTGAGGACCAAAGAGGAAAGACATCAAATTTTTATCAAGTAAAGGAATTAACTAGATCATGTTAACAGTAAGGGTCTTTCATCAGTGCTTCTCTCGGATTTAATGAGTAGTGAACCAAAGTATATCTCTTGTCCAGAAAGGTCTATGGCCCTGCCTACAGTACGTTTTACAGAGAAGAAATATTTTGTAAAAATAACTCACCATTTCTTTGTCAAGTCTAGCGACGAGTACTGTTTTTGGTTTCCTCCTTCCCCTCCTCCTTGGCTTCGTGGCAGCAGCACTCTCATTTTCATCATCCTGTTTTTCATTTTCATCTTCATCGTCATCATCTTCATCACCTCCTTCTTCCTCATCATCATTTCCTCTAGAGGAATTATTTGGTGAAGCCGATTCTTTTTCATTTACATCCATAAACTCAAAACTTTCATAAGAATCAAACCTTTTTGGTTTAATTATTCTCCTTTTTCTTTCAGACTCCAATCCACTACTGGTTGAAGGCATTGATATTCTCCCAGTACTCGTGCTTTGCTTTTCATTAAAAAAGTTATTTCCAAATGTTGAAACTGATGGAGTTGTAGATACTACATCACTTTTTCTTGGTCTTCCTCTTCCTCGTTTTTGAGGCACGTTTGGTTTGTCACCTACAGAAGAACTTGAACTCACAGATTTCACTTCGTCAATTACTTTGTTACTTATAACTTTCTTTTTTGGTTTGGGTATTTGAGGGGAACTGGTGGCAGAAATATTTCTTGGTGGTCTTCCTCTTCTTTTTTTCTCCTTACGTATTTCAGTATTTGTTGGGCTCGTATCATTTTCACTGAGACTCATACTTTCCTCATCTTTTTTTTCTTCTTTAATATCACAAGCAGCAAGAAGACTACTCGTATCTTTTAACCTTATCAACCTTACTACTCCCCTCCCTCGTCCTATTTCTGTATCCAAAGAAACTGCATCATCCAAATTTTCATTTCTTTTCCTACGAATACTTGAACTGACGGAACTGTTGTCATCACTCCTGTCAACACTTTTATCATCATCACCGCCATCACTATCTCTCGCCACTTTTCGTTTCCTACGACGACCTCGACCAAAACCGTTATTCACCAAACTTTCATTAGATTTATCAAAAGAAGAATTGTTTGAGTTAGTTTCAAGCTGAGGTTCTTCAGATGATTTTCCACTCATTATTGTAACTTAGGTCTATATTGCAACAACAGAACAAATGGTGAATGTATTTATCTTTCTACTGAATGTTTTTCAAAGTCTCTATAGGTAATGATAAAATACCTATATTTACAACTCATTAAGATATGTAAAAAATAGGTGCGAATAATATTTTCGTAATCTTTAAAACAATCCCATCAGCAAGACCTGAAAATATAAAAACAAACAGTTATTATTTATAGACAAATTAAACTCCATTTTATGTATCATGTATATCAAAAGAAAATTAATAATTTTTACATAATTTACTATTAATAACTAGCAACTCCTCACTTGCTGCACTTCATGGCAACCTAAACCTAACACGTTTAACTTTTCACACAACCGTACACGTTGGAAAGCCAAATCATAACTGTAAAAATAAAAACAATTGGTACTGGAAACAGTAATTTGATCATATCAGTATGAATCATCAGTGAAAGGGGAGAAATACAACCTGACAATAACTGAATAAGTGTTACAAGAATAAATTTCTTCAAGATGTTTGGTTTGGAGGAAAGTTTAAAATCCATTTCCAAATTTTATTTCTTTAAAACTGTTGTTTGCCCATAACTGGGGCAGGTGGAGTGTTAAATTAATTGCATTGATCTGCTAGTTACAGGGCTAAATAAAATAGTTCCATTTCTTATCGCATGGTCAGCCAATTATAAGACTGAAGCATTTATGAACAGAAGAGGTACAGGTGTTAAGACACTAGTCAGAGTCATCTCCTCAGAGAGTAATGAATTTTATTGTACACCCAGACCTTATGGTGAATGAAGTGAAGATGTAATTTGCAGAGTGGAAAGTAAAATGCTTTTCAGAAGGAATGCTGGCATGCAGATAAGCATACGTTGTCCACTCAGCGAAGAAGGCATTTGTAAAACACCTCACTCTTGGTTTTACTTAGTAAAGCCTCTAGAGGTTCAAACCAACCTTTCGGCTGATGACCTAAACAACAACAAGAAAAAGTACATAAAATCTACTTATTAAAAATCTGGTGTGAAACACTCACACAACTTTCTCTTGCCAAAGCAAATAATTAACAATATAACCTAACATTAGTTATAAATCATTAGAAATTAACAAAAAAACTAACATAAAAAAACATAATCTTATTTTAATCATGAGTGAAAGACAAAGTGAAAATCAACCTCAGTGTAGGTTAAAAATATGGAAAATCACTCTCATGCTAAACTAGGCTTTGTAGAGAAAACTGCTCTAAATAAAAGTTGTAGATCTTCTAATTTCCTACAAATCTGATCATACTTTTTTGTCATAAAATGCATAATATGGCTGAAATCTTAAAATAAATCGATTTTTTTTTACACGATTTTGTGAGAAAAAAAACAGAAAATTGCTAATTACCGCTAAACTAAGAGTTATACAAAAAAAGTTTGAAATAAAAGTTGTAGAATTTTAAATTCTCTACAACTTTTATTGTGAACATTTTTGCGCTAAAATGCAAATTAAAGTCGCAACCTTAAAAAAAAACATTTATTTACAAGAAAACAGCCTCACCAAGAATTTCAGCATACATGGCACTTACCCTATCTTGTAGAGCATAAAAAGTTGAGTAAATCAGGCGTTTTTAAAACAAATCGTAGAAGCCATTTTTGAGAAAATCGCAAAAAAGTGAAAAATGACATGAATAAAATACTGCTTCCAGTAGACCGATTTTGATGAAAATGTTCGTGTCGGGTCCTCTAGTGGTATCTAACTTAAGTTTCAAGTTCGTACAATGTTCCGTTCTTGAGATATTATGTTCACACACGCATGCACGCACGCACGCACGCACACACACAGACCAATCGCCAAAAACATGTTTTTTTGGGTTCAAGGGGTCTGAAAACATGTAGATCCGGTGAAAACTCAATTTCGAAAAATTGACATGAAAACAATACATTTCCTTCCTATACATTCATACAGGCAAGAGAAAGTAAAAAATGGTACAATCTCTTTGATTTTTATAAACTTTACGTAACTCTTATCTGTCTCAAAAATACCTCGTAAAGATTTTGAAAAATGTAAGAGTAAATGATAAACATCATATTGTAGGGAAGCAGGGCTACTGTAACTACTGAACCTGATTGCATAATACAATAGGCCTACACTGTTTATAAATGGTAAATGTAAACAATAAATGGTTTAATACAGATATAAAAGAACTACCTTTTTAAACAAATATAATAAAAGTGACTTCACTTTACCAACAAATTTTATTTTTCAAAATTACATAATGTCATATAGCTTATACTTCCCAGGAGGCTTTATGTTTTCCAACAACAAAAAATTTCTGAAATGGGTTCGGTAGTTTCTAACATTACCTCATTCAAACAAATAATACTAGGTACTTCATATTATTTGTACAGGTAAATTATACTTATAACACATACAATAAGGAATAATATTAGTACTTCAAAATACAAATAAAAACAATTCTCTCTGTGCCAATCATCAAAAATAAAAAGTGGCTTATAAAGTTTTTAATTATACCAATGATTTTGTATAACTTTGTTATTAATTATACAATTTTGTATGCTACTATGAAGAGTAATGAAGAGTTTTGGACTTTAAATAAGTAGAGAGAAGAATGAAGCAATGGTTTTTGGAAGAGACAGGGGTATCGAGGGGACCATTACACTGGAAGGAGAGGCATTGAGGCTGGTGAAAAATTTTAAATATCTAGGGAGTGAGATTTCAGAAGACAGAAAGATAGATGGAGAGATACCAAAGCGGTTGCAACAAGGAGGAAATACATACCAAGCAGTAAAACACTTCTTATGGGACAGAAAGATACCAAAGAAGGCCAAATTAATGATTTGTACATTATACGAGGGTAGGCTGATAAGTAATGCACACATGCTTGTAGAAGACGAACAAAAAGAAATAGCAAGATGGGGTAAATAACAAATTAAAGTACAAATCTTAACCTACCAAATTATCTATTTATTTTTCAATATAGTCACCGTTAAGCATTACACATTTCTCCCAACGTTTAACAAGTTTTTTCATTCCGTCACTGAAAAATTCTTCCGACTTTCCTCGAACCCAGGACGCAATAGCTGCCTTCACCTCATTGTCCGAGCTGTAATGATTACCCTTAAGGTCTCTCTTCAGTAGAGGAAAAAAATAAAAATCGCAAGGCGCAAGGTCGGGAGAATACGGAGGGTGTAAAATTGGTTGAAACTTCAGGTTTCTCAGAGCCTCTCCAGTTGCACGCGAAGTGTGTGGACGAGCATTGTCGTGTTGCAAAATTATTGGCGCCAGGTTGCCTCTAACACGACAAACTCGACGTCGGAGGTGTTTCAGAGTCTGTATATACTGAGCAGAATTTACCGTTGCCCCTCGTTCCAGATAATCAGTCACATAAACTCGGCGAGCATCCCAAAACACAGTCAAAAGAATTTTTTTTGCGGACGGTTGTGTTTTGAACTTTTTCACAACAGGAGAATGTGGATGACGATATTCAGCGCTCTGCCTTTTTTCTTCGGGATCGTAATGATGAACCCATGACTCGTCCCCCGTCACAATATTCAAAAGAAAGTCGTCTCCTTCGTCACGGTAGCGCTTCAAAAGTTGTTCACAGCATTCCAATCGACGCTGTTTATTCTCGTCTGTCAGACGGCGTGGTACCCATCGTGCACAGATTTTACGGTATCCCAATTGTTCAATAATGAAGCCAACACGTTCCTTAGATATTCCAATTTGGTTTGCGATACGCTGTTGAGTGATTCGCCGGTCATTTTGAATCAAATCATCGATGAGTTTGCGACGATTATCGTCTGAGGCAGTGATTGGTCGTCCACTGCGTGTTTTGTCAACAATTAAGGCTTTTCCAGGTTGGCAATCACGAAATTTTATTACCCAACGATTCACAGTAGACCTATCAACAGTATCGTCACAATAAACAGCCTTTAAACGACGATAAATCTCACTAGGATTCACTTTCTCAGCAGTTAAAAATTCGATAACAGCGCGTTGTTTAATTCTCGTTGACATAGCACCAGAACACGACGCCATACTTCCACTACTCAAAACAAACTGAATGAAAGCAACGCCTTCAAACTGCGCAGGCTTGTAGAGGAGAAATAGTACTTCCACATGCCACCAGGCGCGCTACTGAAGTTTATTTAGTTGTCTTCTACAAGCATGTGTGCATTACTTATCAGCCTACCCTCGTATTATGCACCAGCAGTGCTAAATGGAGCGGAAACGTGGGGGATGAATGAGAGGAATTGGAGTAGGTTACAGGCAGGGGAAATGAACCTCTTAAGAGCAATAAAGGGTAGGACAAGGAGAGATACAATAAAGAATACCAAGATTAGAGAGGAACTAAATGTGGAAGGTATGAGGGAGAGGGTGGAGAAAATGAGGATAAGATGGTATGACCATGTGAAGAGAAAGGAGGAGGAAAGGTTGCCTAGAAGAATGGAAGAAGGAAGGTTTTTTGGTTTAACATACGACTGTTCTGCAATTACTGCTAATGCATATGGTGAAGTATGAAATGATTTTTTGTAATGTATGAAAATATGCCATGGCTGAATGGGATTTGAACATGTTACCAACTATGCCAATGCAGCCGACCAAGAAAAAGATGGAAGGATGAAATTAAGAGGAGCGTGGAGGGACGGGGATACAACTGGGAACGAATAGAGGAGGAGAAATGGTGGACGGACAGAAGACGATGAAGAGGCTTGGTGAACACCCAGATCTGGCAATAGCTGGAACGGGCACTGGATATGTATGTAACACTACAATTTTATTCCATACGTATATCACATGATTAGTACTTTCTCTTGCCTATATGAATATATAGGAAGGAAAGTATTGTTTTCATGTCAATTTTTTGAAATCAAGTTTTCACCGGATCTACATGCTTTCAGACCCCATGAACCCAAAAAACATGTTTTTAGCGATTGGTTTGTGTGTGTGTGTGTGTGTGTGTGTGTGCGCGCGCGTGTGTGTGTGTGTGTGTGTGTGTGCGCGCGCGCGCTTGCGTGCGCGTGTGTGTGTGTGCGCGCGCGCGTGTGTGTGTGTGTGTGCGCGCGCGCGCGTGTGTGTGCGCATGTGTGCGTGCGTGCGTGCGTGCGTGCGTGTGTGTGTGTGTGTATAAACAGAATATCTCAAGAGCGGAACATAGTACGAACTGGAAACTTGAAACTTAAGTTACATACCACTACCGGACCCGACAAAAACATTTTCATCAAAATCGGTCAACTGGAAGTAGTAGTTTATTCGTGTAATTTTTCACTTTTTTGCGATTTTCTCAAAAACTGGTCCTACGATTTTTTTAAAATCGCCTGGTTTACTTAATTTTTTATGCCCTACAAGATAGAGTAGGCGCCATTTTTGCTGAAATTCTGTCAATGCTAAGAGTACTCCAATGTAGGCAACCAGCAATACAAGTGAGCATGCTTATTAATTGAAAATACGCACAGCATGATCAAAAACAAAATTCCATAAAACAGTAATTCGCTCTAAGCTTAATATAATAAAAACACGTTCAATTCATTTGTTAGAAAATGTTTCGTAAATCGAACATTAGTTTACCATTAATAACTAAAACTTTACTATTGTTACTCTTACATTCTTATTTTTCGTTACATTATTTACTATTATAACATTATTTATGATTAATAGGTTTTTATTATAAACTCAGTTTTATTTTTAGTCACAAGTAATATAAAAATGCGGTTGAATTATAACAGGGAGTAAAAAATTCCAGTGATTCTTTGTTTATCATTTCACATTGTTTATTTCGAATCATTAAAATTAACATCTGTGACTAGTTTAATACAACTGTTTGCACTTGCCCGTATTTAACTCATTTTTAGTTTCATCAGTTACCTTTTGGTATTGTATCAGTTCGTTTCGATTTTCTTCGTTGACTGAAGTTGAAAAGTTTTGTAAGCTGTGGTTTGTTAACATGTTTTATAGTGAATGTGTTGAGTTTTTGAAACATAAAGGCGGTAAACATTAAAAAAAATAGAAAAAATTGTTTTGTTAAATGTAATGGTTAAAATAATTAATTAAGGAGTCGCTTTATGAAACTACATTACTTACAAGTAATCTGAACAATTATAATTGAAAACCCTTTAAGAATAATGTTTACTTTAGCTGGATGTAGATACAGTAGACTCTCAGAAATCCGGACTAATGTGGCGGACGACCGGTCCGGATTTCGAAAAATCCGGATTTCCCGGAGGTTGGCAATTTCATCTTTATGGCGAATAATTATGACAATAAGCATTAACGTTTATCTGCTAATATAAGAGTGAGCTTCTGAAAAAACTTTAAAACACTGTAAGCGTAATAAATTACAGTAGGCTACTGGTACTGTAATTATTCAATATACGAAGCACAAACATTGACTAAACTTAACGCTACTGTACCGTAATAAGATTCGATTGCACTCTTTGTAAGATTTGCAAGTTACGGATTTCAAACATGTAACAATGAATGTCATTTATGTCTCAATTATGGAGTAATTACACGATCAACTAAATAAAATCTAAATGTACTGTAGTACGGTACTGTGCTTAGTAAAGTACGGTTCTGGGATTAAATAAAATACATGAGTGAATAATTTGTAAAAGGCAGAAGTAAAAAAGTTAGTTTAAGTCAAACAGTACAGTACATACATGTACACGCAAACTAGTATGGGCCCTAAATGACAAAAAATGTCATTTACATACATTTTATCTACGCAATTATTATTAAAAAGTACCTACACATAAATTATAGTGCTAATTGCATGATCGTTCATCGGGCCAATCCCATGAAAACTTTTTACTGGTTGTTAATTTAAAAGTTGTAAATTTTCAGAAAATAAAGTAAAAATAAATCATCGTCCAGGCTATCCGGAATCCGGACTAGCGCGATCCAGATTTTTGAGAGTCTACTGTATTTTTATGATGGAACGGAAGTGCAAGATAATTGTCAGGCGGAGAGGTAGATATGCGCCAACTGGTATAAAACTTTCGTTTACAACCTATAGGCGCTTGCCTCATGCGGAGTACTCTTACAGTAGATCGACTATATATGTGTCATCTCACAACACACTCAGTCGGAACTAGACATTGTGTTAACGTTGTTTTACTAAAAGTTTTAGTTTAAACTGTTCTTTTCAGGACGAAACTATCGTACTACTGTGCTTTAGTCGTTACTCACCAATCTTTAACGTTTTCGACATTAAGTGGGTTGACTTAAATCATTTATTTATTTAATGATACGGGTTTGAAACCCAAGAACATTGTGTAAATTTATTCGCACAGGTCCACTATGCCAGTTAAGTTTTATAAGATATTGGTGACTATTATTAATATAATTACCGTAAATAAGCAACAAAATTAGCGTCTAGTATTAATGAACTCATTATTAAAAAATTTACAAGATTAATCTTTTCTCAAAAATGACTCCAACAGTTTTTATTATATTTCCCTAATTTACTGCCTTTGCTTAACCAACAACACAGCTGTATTGTCAGTTGTACAAGCATGAAACTTCTTTTTTTAGTTTTTTTTACTTTCTTTTGCCTATATGAATATATAAGAAAGTATTATTTTCATGTCAATTTTCCACTGAATCTACACGTTTCCAGACCCCCGAACCAAAACACATGCTTTTAGCGATTGGTCTGTGTGTGTGTGTGTGTGTGAATACAGAATATCTCAAGGACGGAACATCGTACAAACTTGTAACTTGAAACTTAAGTTACATACCACTACCGGACCCGACAAAAATATGAAAAATCGGTCAACCGGAAGTAGTAAGTTATTGGTGTAATTTTTCACTTTTTTGCGATTTTCTCAAAAACTGGTCCTACGCTTTTTTTTAAATCGCCTGGTTTACTAAATTTTTTATGTTCTACAAGGTAGGGTAGGCGCCATGTTTGCTGAAATTCTTGATGAGGCTGTTTTCACGGATTTTTTTTTTTTTTAAGATTGCGGCTTTAATATGCATTTTAGCGCAAAATGTATAAAAACAAGTTGTAGAGAATTTAAAATTCTACAATTTTTATTTCAAACATTTTTTTGTATAACACTTAGTTTAGCGGTAATTAGCAACTTTCTGTTTTTTTATCATAAAAACGTGAAAAATTGATCTTTTTAAGATTTCGGCCATAGTATGCATTAGTAGTATGTATTACGACAAAAGTGTATTATAATCAAATTTATGAGAAATTAAAAGATCTACAACTTTTATTAAAAGCATTTTTCTCCACAGAGCCTAGTTTAGCGTGAGTGATTTCCCGTATTTTTAAGCCAAACTGAGGTTGATTTTAATTTTGCATCTTTCACTCTTGATTAAAATTAGGTTATATTTATTGAGGTTAGTTTTTTGTTTATTTCTAATGTTTTATTACTAATGTTAGGTTTATTGTTAATTATTTGCATTGGCAAGAGAAAGTTTTGTGAGTGTTTCACACCAGATTTTTTTTTATTTGTTATCGAGAACTGTACATTATAGACAACTACCCAATTTGATCGCTGCTTTTCGCTGTATTTTTTTTTAAAGTGGATTAGGCACGAGTTTGAACTGGGACCTCCAGTAGAGTTTGTTCATGGAAGACTGTCAGCTGGTCACCATACAAAGTCGTTCTCTCAACCGGTGTTACTTAAAAAATAATAGCGACTTTCTATCAGCTGAGTAACTGGGCTGGCCGGGAGGCCAAGCATGAAACTAACCTCATTTTGTCAAGCAGACAAAATGGTGTATGCCTAAGCAACCTTACTTTGATTGTGAACCTACAAAGCCAATTATGATCCTGAACTTATAAAACAATTCTCTACAATATTACATATATTTTTTTAATAATAATTCACGCCAAGAGCAACATCGAATAGTACCAACGACAGAAATGATATCAAGAAACATCAGAAACAAACTTAAACAACCCTTATTTTAATAACAATATACAATCCAAAATAAAAATAATAAATGAGAAGCGAGCAGAAATTACTTAACGCAATCGCCAAAGTAAAGTTGGTCTTCATCGTAATAAAAAAAGTAAAGGTTATTTATAAGGAAACTTTACGGCGTGAACTAATAAGAAATTATAAGAATAAAGATTATAACAAATCAAGTAAAGTCTCAACAAATTTAAAAATCTCTCCAAACTATAAAGTGGTACCCGTACTCCAATAACTTACCTGCTACAGAAGCTATACACGAAGAATATTCACGACTATTGGCACTCGGCCTTACACCTTAAAAACAAACTTACATGACTCTCTTCTTTTGCAATTCTCCCCAGTGAAACATAAAGCCCACATGAAACACATAAATGCCGAAAACCACAAAGTAGTAATCAACAATTCACAGATATAACATAACTTGGCGACATAACCTCAAACGATAGTTTACCAGCAAAGAGTATACACTTAAGCTCATAATAGTTAATTGTTATACAAAGAGTATCAACTATAAAAAAGATAAACACAGAAACAAAAATTCTCAAAATTAATCAATATAATATAAAGCGTTACACTTTTATAAAATTAATTAATCAGAAATCGGTTTCTGTAGTACAGTGTTAGCCGACTAAGATGAAGGTAACAAAAAAAAGGAATCGTTCTCGAACAAAACATCGCATTATCTCTGAGTATACTTTTTTTTAGCTTTCATTTTGTTATCGGGAACTGTACATTATTGATAACTACCCTATTTGATTGCTGTATTTTAGAAGTGAATTAGGCATGAGTTTGAACAGGAACTTCTAATAGTTCCCAGTAGTTCATGTATTGCTGTCAGCTGGTCACCATACAAAGTCGCTTGCCCAACCGGTGTTATTTAACTAATAATAGCGACTTCCTTCCAGCTGACTGACTGAGCTGGCCTGAAACCCGAAAGTACAGGGTGATTTTTTTAGTCCTGTTACCCTATTGTAAGTGTGTGGTAATTTATCTTCGAACAGACTGTAAATGGTGAAGTGTACAGGAATATTGTGCACCAATTTGTGGCTCTACTGGAACCTCAAGAACGGTGTTGCTGGTTTCAGCAAGACGGCGCTACCTGTCACACGTCTCGAGAAGCCATGGATTTTCTGCAAAAGTTCTTTGGTGGTCGAATAATAAGCAAGGGTTTATGGCCTCCAAGGTCGCCAGATCTCACATCCCCTGATTACTTTTTGTGGGGCTACATTAAGTCCGAGGTCTTCAAAAACAATCCTCACAATATTGATGAACTTAAAGCCAATATTACAGACCTAATCACAAATGTTTCCAGTGCAACTCTCAAAAAGGTTTCTGCTAATATGGTGAAAAGAGTCGAAGTGTGTATAACCTCAATGGGTGGACATTTTGAGCATATTCTTTAAAAATCTTTAGTAACTAAGA
This sequence comes from Catonia carolina, assembly GCA_035578175.1. NCBI lineage: Eukaryota > Metazoa > Arthropoda > Insecta > Hemiptera > Achilidae > Catonia > Catonia carolina. The sequence continues at coordinate 326,303,817 of JAQMRL010000001.1, read as the reverse complement.
AATGTGAGTAATAAAATATTAAATTTCTTTTGTATATAACAACTATACATTTTTATTACAACTAAATTTCCGTTTTATAAATTACATTAAAAATTGGGTCAGGACTAAAAAATCACCCTGTAGTAGGGCCTATACGTAGGCTGGGCGTATACTGGAGCGCAGGTGGCACAGGCCGTTCGAGACGGACACGAGCAGGGCAGGGCAGGCAGAGCAGATATTTCTCCCAGCGTATACTGGAGACGCAGGACAGGTGAATATTGTTTTCAGGTTCAGAAAGTAGCTCATGTTTGGCCATTTAGCGCGTTGGATCATTTCAGTGAGAGTAATAGGTTAGTGTCGGATTCGTCCGATTCCAGTATAGAATTAATTTTACTTGTATTGTATTGAATTACTTAATTGTATTGTATTTCAAAGCGAATGAAGAAAACTTTATGGCAAAGTGACTTTATGAAAAAAACGTAAAACGCTTGGTAAGTTCAAGTTAACACAAGTTTGACGATACTAAATTCAAGAATTATACTTGGTTTACAACTGAATAGATTTTCATGTAATCAGCACAAATTTTATTAGCTTCTCTTAGACCAACATGTTTCCTGCTGAACACGTGTACTAAAAATGTGCCTCGACTACAAACTGTGGCTGCTCAACACAGACAGGTTGCTGTGCCACACATGTCTGCCTCTCAATATACGGTACGCTACAAGCAACAAAGGGTGCACAGTGTTTGCAAGGTTTTTTTTGAGAAAAACCTTACAGGCAGAGCAGTTTTTGCTCCTGCCCTGCCTGTCCAGAACTGCGCTCCAGTATACGCCCGGCCTTAAAGCCGATAATTCATGACATCTTGCCACTAAAGCTAAAATTGGATAAACACAAACTAAAAATACTTTAAAATATATCGATGGCTTAGATGGAAACCTCGTAACTCAATGTTTTAACAAAAATTACTTTTTTGTATTTTTCATTAGAAAACCTCGCATCTCGCACAGAAAACCAGCCAGTAACTGTGATTTTGCATTGTGCTGCTCTCTATCCGCGAAAAACTAAACCTAGTAAAGGGTGATTCAAAAAGAGCGCCGGTTTTTAAACGGCTGGTAAATTTTTGTTTATAGGTTGGCAACATTGTTTGACCTCATTTCTATTTCGGAGAACATTCCGATTGACGATTCAGTTGTAGTTTCTCTTGTTCGCAGTGTAGTACTCTCGCAGTCTGTGTCTAACCATGGAGAAGTTTACTCTTGCGCAACGAGTGTTAATCGTCAAAACATTTTACCAGAGTGGAGAGAGTTATGCGGCTACTGTCAGGCGACTTCGCGGTACTCTAGGACGTATGAAGCACCGAATGAATCAACAGTTCGCAGGCTCATGAAAAAGCTTTTTGAGACGGGTTCAACAGTCGACCTTAAAAGTTCTGGACGTCGTCGTTCTGGCCAAACTGAGCAGAACGTTGCGTTGGTTCGTGACAGTGTGGCTGTTAGCCAGCAAAATCAATACGTCGCCGTTCTCAACAATTGGGTTTAAGATGTTCTTCTGTACGGAGAATTCTTCGGTACGATCTCCAATATCACCCGTATAAAATTCAGTTGACGCAACATTTAAAAGTGGCAGACCACCAGAAGAGACGACAGTTTGTTGACTGGGTATTGAGAAAACGGCAGGATGATGACACCTTCGCAAACAAAATCATTTTCAGTGATGAGGCGCACTTCCACTTAAACGGTTTTGTTAATAAACAGAACATCAATGACTTGAAGGAGGAAATTCGACGGGTTATCGGGCAAATGTAAGTCGAAACTTGTCGTGCAGTAATATCCAATTTCATGGACAGAGTTGATGCGTGGCAGCGCAGTAGAGGAGGACACATGCATGACATCATTTTTCATACATAAAATCGGAAGGAAAGCTGAACTTGTCGATGTATTTATTTTCAGTTTTTCAATAAAATAAATCTCTTAATTTGATATATCAAAACCGGCGCTCTTTTTGAATCACCCTATATATATCTGTTAGCTGCCATTTAGTGAGAAGACCACGTAACGTTTAGCTAGTTTGTGTAGTTCGGTTTTATCAATTTACAGTGTTTAGTGCGTTTATTGATACATTGTGAACAGTGATTCTTCTATAATGAATAGTGATTATGTAAGTAACATTATTTTTTCTTATTTAATAGTTGTTGGTTAGTTTTTATATCACATTAAACTTGTTAGTTATTTTAGTACTCAGTTCAAAGAAAACCTCGTAAATTGTTTATAACAAGACCGGTTTATACGAAAACCTTGCATATCAGATATACGAGGTTTTCGTATGTACACGTTTATTAGATCTGCATGGTTTAACATTGATCTTCTTACGATACTTATGATGATTTCGTCCAGAGAACTATTAATTATTTTTAATGATTATATCAGCACAAATATTAAAAACTTGCCCACATAATTAGTTTATCATTGAATAATTTATCTGAAGTTAAATCATTTATTTCTTCTATTTGTAGCAGTGAATAGTTTTTAAAAACTGAATTTTTGTTACTGGATGACGTGTCGTCCAGGAGTAAGCTTGATTGTGAAGCTGGCATTAGAAAATAAAGTAGATGATACAGGTAAGCCAAAACCATAAATTTAGGCCGTTTTAACTTGTTCATTCTTAGTCTTTTACAACTATATAGCTAATAAATGTTCTTAATTAACAGACTAATATGCCAGTGTGTCTAATTTAGACACTAATAAATTATTATTACTGGAATTTTACGTAGTCTATATTAGACTAACTAAATGATGGATCAGCTAACACAATATTTTTTTATTTTTCAGGACTTTCCAAAAACTTGAGTTTTGAAAGCAAACACAGTTACTCCAAAATAACTTCTGAAGAATGTAGGACAACTTCAGATGTTCTAGCTGATACTGACTGCAATTCAAATAAAGGTAAGCTACTTAACCAGATAGCAATGGCAGTATTGCATATCCACAGAACTCAGAACAACACAACATATATCAAATGTGATTTCTTCAGATACCTAAGAGCAAGAGTTTGTTCTAATTCCAAGCGGAAATGAATCTGAATATATTTTACAGCCCGTTATAAATGCAATGGAAGAAGAAACTCAAGAACCAATGGAAATAATTGAAAATTATTCATTTTCTGATATAAGCATATTATTAGCATCAGGTGGAAATGGTACTTTCTCTTTGGATAAACTGTCTGATGAAATTACTCTTACAAATGACAATATTAATGATGAAATACATAATAACATGTTAGATGATTCTGAAGCGCTAGAAGAAATTTAGGAACAAAATGAGCATGGCTGCAGTGTAGATAAAATAAATCAGATACACAAGAGTACTGCTGATCAAGATGAATTAAACCATAGGCCTATTGAAATAATATCTGGAAAAAAGAAAGGAGTAAGAGAGGGAAAGCTGATAAGGAATCCTGGAGAGTTGAAAAAATAAGCTTAAACGAATGAGAGGAGATAGTTATTGTGGAAGGCAGAAGACAGAAGAAGGAAAGACAGTTTATAACATCAGTAGAGCTCAAAGGGAAATGAAACCTCCATACTCGTGTGATTCATGAAACAGCAGTTTAAATGTAGAAGTTTTACAGAAGAAAAGAGAAAAGTGCTTTTCAAAAAGTTCTGGAATTTAAGCTGGGGGGAAAAAACAGATATTTGTGCAACAGCTAGTAGACAGAAGACTGGTAAATTATAGAAGGGGTGATGGTGGTAACTCACCTCGCCGCCAGGATCCTTATATTATCATTTAAAGTTGAATGAAAATGAAGACCAATTAGTGAGGGTGTGTAAAAAAATGTTCCTAAACACATTATCTTTGGGGGAGTGGATGGTTATGAATTGGGTATCTAACCTACGCAAAAAGGAGAGTGGTGTAGAAGATGAAGATCAAGAAGAAAGCAATAATGAATCGGTAGAAGAAGAAAATGATAAGAGGTTGCAAAAAAATAGAAATGTTCAAAAGGAAATTAGAGGAGGTACCAAAATGAAAAAAAAAACACTTCAAAACTTTTTTGATAGTTTGCCAAAATTAGAGTCACATTATTGCAGAAAACAGAGTTCAAAGTTATACCTCAAGGCACAATGGTAATCTAAGGCAGAGCTCTACAGGCTGTACCAAGATTACTGTAAGTCCCATGGAGAAGAAAACAACATTGCTTCTATTTGTAAATTTCATTCTGTTTTCAATGAACACAATTTAAGCTTGTTCTCGCCCAAAAAGGACCAATGTCTGTTGTTTCTTTCAGAAATGAAATTTGCCTAAAGAAGAATATGATGTACGTTTAAAGAGAAAAGAAGAAGCACGAAAACAGAAAGAAAGTGATAAGGAAAATAAAAATTGTCCTAAAACTGCTGTATTTACAATGGATGTTCAGGCAGTTCTTTTAAGTCAATCTCTCAAAGCACCTGCTTTGTACTACCGACAAAAACTAAAAGTCCATTTTACAATTATTTAGACTAAAAACTGCTGAAGCATTCTGTTACTTATGGAATAAAAGCGAAGGTGTGACTGCAGATGAATTTGCCAGCATTATTAGCCATTTTATTTCAGATAGATACAACAAAATATGACAATATCATACTGTACAGTGACGATTGCACTTATCAGAACCGAAACTGTATCTTGTCGAATGCTCTTGTCCTTTCTTGCCATAACACTGGCCTGACAATTACACAGAAGTATCTCGAGAAAGGGCATTCGCAAATGGAGTGCAACTCGGTCCACAGTACAATCGAGAAGAAGCTACGAAATCGGAAAATCTATTCTCCTGCTGGGTATGTGGAAGTCTGCCGCACAGCCAGATTGAATCCTGAACCCTACCTTGATCATAATTTTTTTTAAACACTGCAATTTGTTTTTTCTATTCGTCCTGGCAAGAAAAAGGGTGATCCCACTGTGACCGATTTGAAATGTATCCAGTATACGCCTGATAGTTCAATTAAATATAAACTTGACTTTACTTCTGAATTTTCAGTACTTCCACATTGGATTAAAAAAATTACAAACATTAACTTACACCAACTTCATGAAATAACAATTCTGTTTGACAAAAATAAATTCGGTCACCTTCACGAGATGAGTCGGTATTGCCTAAAGACATGCACACATGTTCTACGACAGGCTGCCACACAAGAAGAACACAAATGAAGTTTGTAAAGAAGATAAGTGCCCATGTATTTTAAATGTGTGACTTTGTCAATTTCCCTATGTTTTTTTTTTAATGTGTTTGCTTTTTAAGGTAGATTTAAGTAACCAGTTTTTAGTAAGCCAATGAGCTATTAATCATATTTTAATGTACCTAACTATTATTTAATTTTAAACTATTGTTTATTTAACTATTTTTTATTTTAGTAATTAAACTAGACCTATTAATATTATTTTAAGTTAGTTTATATTTTCTAATGCAAATATGTATAGAACTTTCATTAAAAAAGTACAACTCATATTTTTACCTAACTATTATTTAATTTTAAACTATTGTTTATTTAACTATTTTTTATTTTAGAAATTAAACTAGACCTATTAACATTATTTTAAGTTACTTTATATTTTCTAATGCAAATGTGAATAGAACTTTCATTAAAAAAGTACAACTCATATTTTTATTTTTTATTAAAATAGTAATGCTATTGTATAGTAATGTTCACTAAAATTTCATTTGTTAAAAGTTTATGAAAATTCAACCACCAAACAATAATAAGGTTAACTGATGAATAAATTACAGTAGCCTACTGTATTATACTGGATTTAAGTTAATAAAAAAAATTGCACTACAACTGTTGCTAATAATTTGCGTGTAATGTTTTATTGTTACTGCCTAGAAACCCATTTAACACAGAAAAACACATATCTCGTTGAATGCTGTGTTAAAGGTAAGGTGTAGAACCTCGTAAGTCATCTTCAAAAATTTTTTTTAATCCCTAATGTGTGTACGTTGCAATCTGTTCAATTCAGAACAATAAGCAACCCAATGACCCAATGAGATGAGGATGATATGAATGACTTGTAAATGAGGTGTAGTCTTGTACAGACTGAGGCCAACCATTCCTGAGAGAGTATGGTTAATTGAACCCCAACCATCAAAGTACACTGGTAACAACTGTCTAACATTCAAATCCATATAAAAGTAACTACCTTTACTAGGATTTGAACCAGGAACCTTCGTCTCCAAAAATCACTGATTTTGGCGACGAATTTACCTGTAGACCAACCCTGTGGGTAATCTTCAAAATTAAGGTGCAATATTTTAATCAAAATAAAAGCACCATAAAATGTAGAATTAATTACAATTACTTATATTTAAACATTTCAATGATAAGTAATTCTGGAAATAAATAAAACACTTATTGTGTCTACTGTAAAATTAGCATTCCTTGATATACGAGGTTTTCTATTTAAGCCAACATATGCAGAGTTTTGCACATTCCTCAGTTCGGCAAGAAATCAACAAATACCAAAAAAGACTAGAATCACTCACAAATCACCTAGCCATCTCACTGATAAAAAATTCACAAGCATTCGCCGACTGAAACGATGACATCCTATGGACTTATTTTAAAGCACAAAGACAAAACATGGCTTACATCCATAAAATTTCCACATTATGGGGTTTCTTCAATAATGAAATAAAACAAAAATTTATCTATTAAATATTTTACTTGAAAATAGGTATTTTTGCTGTATTTTAAAAATATATATATATATATATAACTTACAGACCCGAAGCTCAGTTAGGCCTATATTTTGCAGACAATTCAACTTAAGCAACTGAAGTGACCAGCAACCTCATTTATCATTTCATGATTTTCCATAACTTAAAATATAAGTATAAGCATTGAAGGTTTACTTGTTTTGATTTATGAAATCATGTTTATTTTTATTTAATAATATTATGCAGAAAAAATTAAATTATGTTAAGATTTACAAATTCTTGCAATTGAGGTTGCCGATTCCTTGGACCACTAGTGTGTGTTTGCATTCTTTGCTACTAGTAAGCATCGCGACTGCTTATTCTTTAGATATAAAAGGGTTTTTATGGCATTCCACATCAGAACCAGACAATAATTACCTGCGAAATACAGTTACAATTATTGTAACAGCATTTCACTAATCTCAACAGTTGTGAATTTCATTTGATTGATTCTTGCAGAAGAGAATAGGAATATTCCTTTCATTCCTTAGCATTGTAGCTCTTAAGAGCCTACTGTATTATCCCATTCTCCTGTTTTTCTCAGTCAACAAACCCCTCATTTCAAAAAGTTCAATAGTCTGCTGCTAAATTGCCCTCCAGGTTAGTTAGCCAACACTATCTTGTAAGGATCAAGGAGGTACTTTCTTGTTTCTCAATATTTAATTTGATTTACATGCCGGATCTCCAATGACAATACCCATGTTACCTATGTTTCTTTAATTGATAGTATTCTGCTAACAACTATCAAGCTGCTTCCTGCTCAGGCCAAATACCTCAAAAGCTAGAACATTGTTTACAGAGCCCATCACATAAATTTCATTGTACAATCTATGAATAATTTAATAGGTTTAACAAAGTTCTAGATATTTCACAAGGTTTTTCATAATTTAATAGTTTTCAGAAGAGGTTTAAAATTAAAATAAACATTCTTTACACAGAATACGTTTACATTCTTTTATTTATTTAATAAAATATTATGAATATTACAGAAAATATCACTGAAAGTAATATGAACAATAAAATAAGAAAAACAAATAAAAAAGTCTAATCAATTAATTATAGGAAATTATACGACTTCGAGCAATTGTAATGATGGCAACTAACAATTATTTATTGTGCAATAAGCTACTACACTATTCTTTCAAAGAAATATTTATAGATATAACTTTTTTAAATTTAATAATATTTAATAAAAGATTTACTAGCCATATGTTAAACAGGCATTAACAGTGTATTGTTTTATATAATATCACAGCTAAATAGTAAGCATAAATAGTTTCCATAAATTTGAAATGGGTTTGAGAGAAATTCAGTACTCTTAGGCCGCTCTCACACCGATAAAACTCAACCTCGATGCGATTAAAATGACTCGACCGAAAAATGAGTCCCATCATGCATGTTTGCACATCGAGGAGACACGACCTCGACGCAACTATCCAAGCTTTTCTTCGAATCCACCTGCAGTTTGCAAAATGTCAAGTGATGAAGAAGAAAGTCGTTGCTTATTACTACCTAAGAAGAAAACAGAAAAAAGCACAGCTGTTGGATATCACCGTACATAAGAAATAATCATAATAGAGGAGCGTATGTGTGTGCCCAGGACTCTCCTGTGTTGAATACAAATTTAAGTCTTTTTATCGGATGTCAAAAGAAAGTTTCCAAACAAACAAACTACAGGAGTAGTTTGTCTCCTGAGGAGCAATTGCTAATAACTTTCAGGTAAGTACAAGAATGAATAATATCAACAGCACATGACACAAAGTACTATAATTATACTAATGTACTAATAATAACACAAAGTAATATAAACAGAACAATAGCTCAAAGGCTACATTAGCTGCTTCGTCTGCCATGATTATACCCGACTGGTTGAGCATATATTGGACAAACTGAGTCGCAAGCGATCGGTTTGTGCCGAGGTCGTGCTGGTGGGTGGGCAAACATATAAATGTAAGGGTACGACTCGTATTGGACGTCGAGTCGCAGTCGAGTATCACCGGTGGGAGAATACCCTTACTGTTAACTTATTGGTTAAAGATTCATGCTCACTTTTAAAAGGAATACAGTACAAAGATTTTAATGAAATAAAATAACAAAGTAAACAATCATTAAAAAAGAACTTACAATTAATGTTTTAATCTAAAACAATAATATTGTGACAATATTGAAAAGGAATGTCTGTTCGAGAGGTTTCTAGGATCGAGAGATTCGTAAAATGTTAAATAGTAAATAATAGAGTGACAAAGTTACAATAGAGTTAGTTATAAAAGAATATTTAAAAAAGGGCAGTGTATAATAAGGTAGGGTCTTTGTTGTACAACTATTTGTGAAAGAGTCGGTTGGTTACCTGTAACACCTTTTATTTAATTGTGACTTGTTTACACTAGTTAAGATTGTTCCAGAGCCATAAAAAGGATTTTTGTATTTCATTATTGCATCGAATCTCTCTGTTTTTCCAGAAATCTCTCTGATTTACCTATATAAAGAGAGCCCCAAGTGCGATCAGAGAGTTAGTATTCGTTTGATCTTTGACGATTGTTTATTGTGTGTGCTATGGTACATTAGAAAAGATCGATTGTATTGGTCAACTATTGTTATTCTGTTTATTCTGTATGTGCATTGTGTATAATTGTTTATAAGTAGTACTAAGTAAACTAAGTTATTTACTGTATTACTTCATGTAAACTAAGTTATTTATTGTATTACTTCATTATAATTTGTTTATTATTTATTTTATAAATCTTTTAGTTGTAATACATACTTGTAATTTTAAACTTTAGTGTATGAATTATTTAATTACCTAGATCCCGAAACGGACCTTAGCGATAAGTGTCACAATATTATTTCTTAATAAGCCATCATCTGCTAAAAATAGTGTATATAATTTACTAAATACAATGTAACTTCAATGGTATCATGAGGAGAATGGAAATAATGGAACAGATAGCAATTGGCTGGTGAGCTGGTCCTTATTATAGTTCAGTCTTCTAATGGGCAGTCTCATAGTACAGACAAATTACTCTTTATAGTGCTTGCCACACAAGAAGTCCATTATGATGACCACTTACCCATCAACAAATTTAATAAAATTCTTTATTTACATCAAAATTTAATTTTAGTTTTATTTTTAGTTTATAAAAGGAAGAGTCTACTATACTTGGCACATTACTGTTGTAAAAATACATAGTTTAGTCAAAAAATCATTTTCCGTAGTTCATGTGGAGCCAAAATAGCGCTTTTTTTAAACCGTCACCATATTAAAACGGAAAATGAGATTTTATTTTTTAAATACTCATATTGCAGAAAAACCTGTGATTTTTAACATACTTAAAACCCCAATTTTTTTATGTAAAGCCTGGATAAAGTAAGACATTTAAAAAGCACACTACAGAAAACCGGCTAAGAACTGGGTACTTTTTATGCGTGAATTGCTGTATCTCCAACAGATTTTTAAATTAAAAAATTTAAGTTAAATAAAATTACGCAGGAAAGAACAGACTTAAATTGCCGTAGTGTTAAAATGTTTCCGTTGGGTCATTTATGAAATAGAGCTCTTTAAACACAACGGACTTCTTTTGTGGCGGGCACTAGAGTACATTATACACTGACACATTTTTATCATACACACTAAAAACATTTTATAAAATTTATTAAAACCAATATCACAATTTTTAGTTATTAATTACAATTTATTTACAAAACAACATTTTTAAAACAATAAAATATGAATATTTATCAATAAATACAATTTTCAACTTTTATTCCAATCTCTAAAATTATTATTAACCACTTACATAATAAGTTCAGTCAATGGTATTGTTATAGCTAACTTAACATTAAGAAGCTTACAAAATATATACATGAGACATTTACAGACTAGCTACATACACTTTTTTCAACAGTAACCGGCCCTGAGTAAACTTTGCATGAATACTTTCATAAAATTTAGCTGATTAGAAAGAAGTATTTATCTTGGTGAAACATCAATTTCTTAGCAGATCCGTAATAGTACACATTGCTGTTGCAGGCAGCAAAGATGATTTTATCAATATTACCATACCACAGTAAAACAAATGACAAGTTCATTGAGCAATGATGAGCAATTCACCAAAAAATTGACACATCGTGTAAGTTGTCGTATTGCAAGAGCCTCGGTTTATAATTGAATACTCTACTTTTCATTTGATAGGCTCATGCGAACCTCGTTGGTGCTTCCTTAAGTGAGTACGTAAATGACCAGACTGACTGAATGTTTTACTGCAGATGTCACACAAGTATGGTTGTTCACCGGTATGGACGCGCTCATGACAAAGTAATACACTAGACCGACTAAATGCTTTATTGCAATACCTACAAGCGAAAGGGCGTTCATCAGAGTGTATTAATTTATGTTTCTTTAAATCACTTTTGGTAGTAAACATTTTAGAACATATTTCACATTTGAATGGCCGCTCACCGGTATGTAACCGTTTATGTACTTTTAAACTACTGACCGAAGCTAATACTTTACTACAAAATTCGCATTTATACGGCGATTCCTTCCCGGTATGAATTCGCACATGTTCATATAATTTTATGGTGGAATTAAATTCTTCGTTACAAAGTTTACATGCATACGGTTTTTGCCCATTATGTATCATTAAATGTCTACGTAAAGTATCCGATTTACTGAATGCTTTAGAACATTTATCGCATTTATATGGTTGTTCGCCAGTATGTGTACGCATATGGACACGCAAATTACTACCATGATTAAATACCCTATAACAAATTTGACATTCATATGATCGCTGATCACCTGTATGTACTTTTTGATGGGCACGCATGGTTTTATAATATTTAAATCGTTTGCCACAATATTTGCATTCAAATTGTTGTTCATTTGTGTGTGTTAGTGAATGTATTTTTAAACTACTCAAAGTAATTGATGTTTTGCCACAAATTTTACAAAGAAATTGTCGTTCTCCAGTGTGGCATAATATATGGGTTCTTAAATCACCAGCTCTAGCAAAAGTTTTAGAACAATATTCACACAAAAAGCGGTTTTTATCCTCTTCATACTGCTCCTTAGCACCAGTAACACTCTGCGAAAAAACAACACATAGTAAGAAAATTCAGAACAAAATTGTATAAGGTCCTAAACAGTATGGAAAAATGTTTAGTGTGAGAATTAATTTAATGTTAAAAATTACACTTATCTCTATTATTTATGTATAAAATTGATAGCGAAAATTGAAATTGAGTTGAAAATTGAATTGAAATAGAGAAATTGAAATGAAAATTGAAGCGAGTGGAGAGTAGATTGCAACAGCATCTGAAATGAAATTTCTTCGACATACGCATAGGTGTAGTAAAGAAGATCGTTACAGGAATACCGAGATAAGGAAAGAACTCAACATCTTCTATATAAATGACAAGGTATCTCAGAACAGAATGCAGTGGTTAGTGCATGTAAACAGAATGCGGGAGGATAGGATACCTAAGCAGACACTGGGGTATAAGCTGGAGGGCAGGAGAGAACGAGGACGCCCGGGAAAGAGATGGGCAGATTTGAGTGGTTCGGAACAGGCTGAGATGCCTAATCCTTGAAAGGCAAAAGAAAAAGAAGAAATTGATACATGATTGGCTGACTCATTGACTTATTAACACTCGGTTTAACAAAGCTGGAACAAGAAACATGAAATTTAGTATTTCTTTTAGGATATAGATACTAGATAAGAAAGAAATTTTGAATAACATATTTCATACAGGAAAATGAGTGATTAAAAAAAGAAGACTAAAATTTTATGGACACCTGTATAGAATGGATGACAACTGGTTGACAAATAAAATTGTTAAGACCCTAAACAATAACATTAGATGTCGGATAAATAGTTTAAAGAAGTCAGAAAGGATATTGAAAAAACTGGAATAAACCAAGAAAACTTAATAAATCAAACCAAATTCGGACAACTAAGGGCTTCCATTAAGAGCAAAAACAAAACTGGGTGGACAGAAGAAAAGAGAAAAGCCAACAGTAAGCGAATGCTGAGAGCATGGGCAGCAAAAAGAGGTTCCAAAAACATCTAGTCACCTCACGTGGTCTAAAATTGGCCCTATCTGAGGGATAAAATCTTGTACAGGAACAAAACTGGCAAGTATATACACTAGCTAGCTATATTCACTTCTATACCACTTCATCTCAGTAGTTATTTGAGCAATTTACCAAAGGTTCAAAAAGCAGAATATAAAGTTCCCAAAGCTACAGTAAATGAACAGTACACAATCATAAATGGATATCTGAAAGAAAAAAATCGAAGACTTCGTAATAAGAAAACATTCGATTTGAAATTGTTTATTTTGATAATAGTTGATCTGCATCAATGAGCGAATCCTAACCAAAGCCAAACAGAACAGTACAATTACTTCATTTACCCAAGTCTGCAAAACGTTTTGGAGAGAACTTTTCTTTTAGCCTTTTATTAATCAAAAATTTTACACTACTGACAACCTAATCCGATCACTGCTTTTTGCTATATTTCTGACTTTGTAGTAAATGAGAATTTGAACCAGGACCCTAAGTCCTGGCTAGCTATAGCTGATGACCATACAAAGTTGTCTGGTTAACCAGTGTTGCTGAACAATTATTAGCACTACCAGCTGACTAACTGGACTGTCATAGTCATATTATTGTTCATTTTAATTAAAAATTGGAATTTAAAAAAAATAAGATAATTTAAAAGTATTATCCAGCTGTTCTGTTTTTATCAGGTCACGATATGATTAATTTAGATCAGATAATTCTAGCTCAACAAAAACACAGAGCATAACAAAAGTACATACAGGAATTTTACCATTATCATGGTAAGGTCAAAACTTTTTATACAAGTGACTGAAGATGTATCATCTTCTGTAAATTTTAAATAAATGAAAAAAATTTTTAGTTTCAATTTTTCATTTACTCTGATGATGGTGGATCCACCGAAACACGTGTAAGTAGGAATAAAATAAAGGTGACGCAGTTTAAAAAGAAGGTTAGTGAAATTATTATATTAATTCAAGATATGAAATAGAAATATTTCAAACTGCAGGATGCATTATAAAGATTTATTTAAGGTCAAAACGTTCCCGGAATGGTCGCTGTGTACAAGGTACAGTCAAGCATTTGTTTGCTGGAAGGGAAATTTTTGTTGGGAGGTTAGCACCACTGCTAGGGAAGGTACTGTGCCATTCAGCAGGCAGTTGGAGTTGTTTCCTGTGATTGAAGTATGAATTTTTGACACATTTTTTTTCGTTCATCAGATTGTGAATTGTCATCATCGAACAAAGCAGCGTGCCAATATCAAATTCTGAGTGATGCTGGCGAAATCATACTCGGAGACCCTTGAGATTCTGAAGAAAGCATAAGGAAACTATCCAATGAAGAAAACAGCAGTTTTTGTGTTGGTCGCAATTAAAAGTGATGTTTGGGCTGGGCGGCCTTCCACTTCCACCACTGATGGCAATGTTGGAGGTGTACTTTGATTTCTATGACTTGACTCATAATGAATTTATTCCTGAAGGGAAAACAGTCAATAAAGAATTTTACAGATCTTAAATGGTTACGAGATGCAATTTGATAAACACGACCTGAAAAATAGGCTGGGAATAATTGGTTTTTGTTGCAAGACTACGTCCCGTTACATCAATACCTAGTGGTGAAACAATACCTTGTAAAGAACAATGTCACCACTTTGGAAAACCCTCCATATTCTCCCGATCTTGCACCACCAAATTTTTCAGTAAATAAATAAATAAATTACATTGAAAGGATATCGTTTTGCTGTTTCATCAGAGATGATGGAAATGCGACAAAGCAGTTGATAGAACTTTTAAAAAACGGCTTTCAGGAGTGTTCCCAAAAATTATATGAATGGGGGAATAAGTGTGTGCAGTGCCATGTAATAAGTGTGATGCAGGAGGAGAGTGTTTTGAAGGAAAATAAGGTAAAAATGTTAACATGCTTTCAATAAATTTTTATTGACCAATTCTGGAAACTTTTTGACCCTACCTAGTAAACAATTATTCCATCCTAGTAACAAAATACAGCTCTTGTTTCTATTTAATATCAAATCTTATTACTGACCTCCAAGATTACTAACCTCCATTGAATCAATTTCCATTTGTTTATTTTGTAAATCAAAATTATTTAATTCTGGTATTGCTATTAGTTCATTTTCACTTTCAGCAGTCTTTGATTCAAATGACTTATTTAATTTGCCTTCTTCACAGCAAGTACCGTCGGCTTTTGATATCATCAGTTTTTCACTTACTTCATTAACTGTATTTAAATCTGATGTACCAATTTGCTTAATTTCAT
Source organism: Catonia carolina (assembly GCA_035578175.1). NCBI lineage: Eukaryota > Metazoa > Arthropoda > Insecta > Hemiptera > Achilidae > Catonia > Catonia carolina. The sequence continues at coordinate 326,288,777 of JAQMRL010000001.1, read as the reverse complement.
TACTTAGACTGTCTGATGTAGATATTACAACTTCATTTTCACAATTTACCACATCAGAAACATATACAACCTGACTACTATCACTGGCATTTAACTCTGATAATATTTGCTCATCTTCACAAAGAACTTCACTTAACTGCAATGTTGTTGTTTCTCTATTATCACTACTGGAATTACATGTTTCTATCCTAATTTGTATGCTGTCATTAGCTTTCTCTACAAGTTTTGATAACAATACAACAGATTCATTTTTGTAATTTGTCATCTGGAAAATACGGATTTACACCATTACTTTAGTTAAATCAAAGGCTAATCATACCATACAATAGTATTGGAGACAAAAATAAAATGTCATGAAATTTAAAATACGTACATATGACTTAAAATGAATCTTTATAATATATCCTGTAATAATTATTTCCATTGTAAAAACATTGTAATTTTTTTACTAATCTCTTATAGCTGTTATATTATTGGTTTCTCTTACGATTTTATCTTTTAACTAATGTTTCTTTTTTTTAATTTATATACTTTCATGATGGTGATCCACCGAAACATGTTAGTTTAAAGATAAAATTATAGGTAAAAATACATTATACAGCAGATACAAGAGGCAAGAGAAAGAATTCAATTGTTTTACAATAGGATCTTTAGTAGCAGTGAAAACTCTGTTATGCATAAATGATTACAGAGAAACCTACAGAAAAGTTTTTACTGGTACATATAAGCACGCCTATGTCAAAATGAATAGAGAGGAACTTGAGCAAAGGTATCACAAATTTCTACTGGTGGGTGAGAACGTCCTCATCAGTCTGTAACGAGCTTCTGCTTTACAAACAGATGCTAAGGCCTGTATGGATACATGGTATACAACTCTGAGGATATACCAAACTAAGTAATGTAAACATCACAAAACACTTTTAAGACAAGGAGCTGAGAAATATCATCAGAAATCTTGAGAATTATCAGCTGAGACTTTGGTTTATCAGGAATAATAACCTCCACACAGACCTGTAAATGAACTTTGTCTCCAATGAAATCCACAGGTCTGCATAAAAGCATAAGGAAAGACTCCCATACCATGGCAACACTGAAACAATATGAGCTGGTATTGTCAGTATCATACATAAAGTAAAGAACTGTTAATACCTGATCAAAGTGTATTTAATAAATTTAAATGCACAATAAAGAGTAGTGTACATAATATATTCTTTTTAATAAATCATGACATTCCGAAAAAAAATATCTCTCTGTAGTAGTAATTGTATATAGTTGCTTAGGTCAAAAAAATTACTCATTAATTTTAAGACCAGATCATAATATAAAGTAAACAAAAAATAAATACAGTTTAAATGAAGAAAACAGTGTAGATGACCATAGAAGGAAGGATATAACAGACTGCTGATACCATCTGTACACAACTGAGGGTTAGTTAATATACTACTGCCAATAAGGCCTATCAATACCTGCCACATGTTAGTATAATGACCTTGACAACATAAATGTTGCTTCTCATCTACCAATGTAAGTACTGTCTGTCTATAACTTGATGGCCTGCCGCAGAGAGTAGCAGAATCGGCCCACTACTAGCCTTCTCAATAACACTTCATTATGTACCAATTCCAGTGTACTAGTTACTAGTAGTACATAATGAAATGTTATTGAGAAGGCTAGTAGCAGGCCGATTCTGTTCCTCTCTGCGGCAGGCCATCAAGTTATAGACAGACAGTATTACACCAGAGATAATAAATAAAACACTTTTGGCAGTAAAAGTATACCTTGGATGCATATGTCATGGCCGACAACTGTAGACATGGCCAAATTAAAAAAATATACCAAATCTTTTTGTGGCTCTCTCCCCCACTGATTTATCTCACATAAAGAATTACTCTTGTTAAAACAGACTATAAAAGTGACATATCGATGCAGGCTTCAAGGTAATAGTTCTTTTTGCCCTCTCTTCATCCCTCACCCAACATGGCTGCTATGTTGAGCAAAGACCTATATTCTTGTGTATTTATGTATGTTAATTTGAAAAGTTTATGAGGTGTGTGCGTCTACTAAAAATATATATATTAAATTCCGTGGAGTAATAGGCACTGAATCATTTTGTCACTGATAACCTTTTTCATTGGATTTGAAATAATAACAATAACTACTGAACAAAAAAAACCAAAGACGAGTACTTACGCTGTAGAGTAACTTTTACAACACTGTACTGCATATAGTTATCACGTAACATTGACAACATAGATAGTTTTGACCTTGGAAGTTCATGTTGTTATGTCTACTAGTACAAGAGTCATTCAGAAAGTAAAGAATGTTTTGATCTGATGAGCCACGTAGTTCCCCCCATCACCTCTGCTGCCAAGTCATTGACCTTCCACTCATCTTGGGCCAGTCTGGCCCTAACAGCGAGCTGATACAGTCGTGTATTGATTGTTAATAAGTTTTTAAAATTTGTAACAAAATTAATGATTCCGCCAAGTGTGAGGTCCGTAGTGTGACACGCTTTTTGAATGGTAAAGGAGTGCAATTCATCAAAATTTACAGACAAAAACGAAGGTTCATGGTAATGTGATGAATGAAGCTACAGTACGAAAATGGTGCATTAAGTACTTCTATACGATAACACAACCACATTCTGCTGCATTGATGAAGACTTGCTGGAACACTTTTGATGGCAGCTTATAATCATCCGCCTTATAGTCTGGACATGGTCCCCAGTGATTTCTATCTGTTTCTCTAACTGAATAACTTTTTTGGCAGGAACCCCTACAGAAGTGATGACAAACTGAAAGGTGTTAAAGAGTGGTTAAACACCTTGGTGGCAACTGAGTATGCAGAGGGCATATCAAAATTAGCAAATGGTGGAATGGCAAATGGAATTAGCAAATGGTGGAGGTGAAATGGTACAAAAAGTGTTTAAATTTGTATGGCGATTACATAGAAAAATAGTTTAAGTATCAGGTATGTAGTAAAAAAATTTCAAAATAAAGAAAAATGTTCTTTACTTTCCAAATAACCCTTGTATACCACCTTTTTCTTGAACCAAGCCACTAGCACTTTGAATGTGTCCTATTCTTTTGTGCACATACATGTCGTTCTTTATCTAATAGATCTAACTGTGAATTGAAAGTCACTTAACAGTTTTAATAAATGAAATGACAAGACATAACATGTTTAAAATACACAGGCCTACCTCCTCAACAACTGATACAGTCCATTCATTCTCATCCTGATGGTCCTTTTCATTCTCAACTGTACTCAATTTTGATTCAGTTTTTTGGGCATGTATTTTCAGATGATTACGTAAATGGCTGGGTTGGTTAAATGTCTTGCTACAAATATCGCACAGGTATGGTCGTTCACCAGTATGGATACGTTCATGGTTTTGAAGACCAGAGGCTCGAAAAAATGTCTTTTTACAAAACTTACAAGCAAAAGGTCGCTCATTAGAATGTGTCATTTTGTGCTTCTTTAAATCGCTCTTTGTAAGACATGATTTTTCACAAACATCACACTTATATGGACGTTCACCCATGTGCACCCGAATATGTACTTTTAAAGTACTAACAGCGCTGAATACTTTACCACAGAATTCGCATTTATATGGTGATTCCTCACCAGTATGAGTTCGCACGTGTTCATACAATTTGATAGTCGAACTGAATTTTTCACAACAGAATTTGCACGTGAATGGTTTTTCGCCGTTATGGATCATCAAATGTCTTCGCAAATTGTCTGATTTGCTGAATGCTTTAGAACATTTATCACATTTGTAAGGCCGTTCTCCAGTATGAGTTCGCATATGACCACGTAAATTACTCACCTGAGTAAATTTTCTATTGCATACCTTACATTCAAAGAAAGTTTGATCACCAGAATGAACTTTTTGATGAATTCGCAATGTTTTAATATACTTAAATTTTTTCCCACACGTTTCACATTGAAATGGCTGATCATACGAGTGTGTTTGTAAATGTTTCTTTAAACTACCCATTGTAACAAACGGTTTACCACAAACTTTACAAATAAATGGTCGTTCACCAGTATGCGATCGGATATGAACACATAAATCTCTGGCATTATGGTAGGTTTTACAACAATATTCACACAGATACTGCTTTCTATTTTCTGTGCATTCCTCATCAACATCAGCGACATTCTAAAAACAAATACATAAATAAAAATAAAATTAAAATGTATAAAATAACTGACAAGTAATTTTAAAAAAATATTAAATCCCTATTATTCTGGCTGGACCCCATGTATCAGTCAAAATTGAGGGGTATAGAGGGCAATGGAGGAGACACCTGGACAGAATGCCGGACCACAAAATATCCCTCTTAGTACACCGTTATGCACCGGTTGGACAGAGAGATGTGGGACAACCTCGGAAAACATGAATATATGCTGAGAGTTTCAAGTTTGTGAGTTCAGAACAGGCAATAACCTAAGCCTTGAAGGAAGAAGAAGATATATTGTATACATAAATAGGGAACAATATCTCATAGGTCAAGCCAACTATAACAAGTTAGTTATTACAGCCCCAACGTAAGAACATCCATCACATAATTATTACAACAGTGATCAATTTTAATGTAGGTTTTTTAACTAGTTCATGCACAAAAAATTCATGCGAGGATTTACAGCCCCATCTGTATCTCACTGCCTAAGCACCACCTCTCTTAGTCTTGCCAATCACCATCGGAAAGCCGCTGCAAAGACATTGCCTCCTGCATACCATCCAACCATGTCACTTTCAGTCTATCCTCCTTCTACTGGCTGGCGTCCAGTCCCAACCTTCTTTGGCCACCTACCATCCTCCATCCTCTGCAAATGGCCAAACCACTTTAATTACTTCTGGGATATACCGTGCGTTCGGAAAGTCGCTGTGCACTGGAATTGTGACTATGGATTTATGAAAATATGTATAAAGAAATGACTAAGCATTTTGGAAAAAAATTTATTCAATACCTTAATTACATTGTTAAACCGTGATTACATTGTTTATAGAAGGTGTTCGAAATGACCTCCATTGGCGTCATCACACTCCGATTGACGAACTTAAAGCCGCAATAACGGCATACATTCAAGGAATCACTGTTCTTCAGTTGCGAAAGGTGTTTGCAAACAAAATGAAACGAGTGCAATGCTGTATTGATGCCAATGGAGGTCATTTCGAACACCTTCTATAAACAATGTAATCACGGTTTAACAATGTAATTAAGGTATTGAATAAATTTTTTTCCAAAATGCTTAGTCATTTCTTTATACATATTTTCATAAATCCATAGTCACAATTCCAGTGCACAGCGACTTTCCGAACGCACGGTAGTATCCATGATATTTCCTTAAATACCAATTCTTCTCCTAATTTCAAAATTCGATCGATGCGCGATACATCGCAGCTCCGCCTCGAGAAATCCATATCCACCGCTTTTAGATGATCCTTCTGCCTCTTAGTCAATACCCACACTTTCACACCATAGGTACACACACTCTCCAGGATAGCACGATAAATATTAATCTTCATCTCCTTCCATACTTTATCATTCCAAAGGTCAGAATTTAACTGCCCTATCACCCTTCACTCTTGTGAAATCTTGCTGTTTATTTCTGCTGCACTTGTTCCACTTCTATCAAAGATGACTCTTAGGAATCACTAACAAAATACGAGGATAATAAATTCACTTGAATATATCTCACATGACAGTAATGACGGTGACACAAACATACTTGTCATTATTCTTCTTCAGGTGCCTTCTCCATTACGAAGGTTGGCTATCATCATGGTCAGTCGTACCTTGTCCACTGCTGCTCTGAAAAGGTCATGCGACGAGCAGTTAAACGCTTTTCTCAGGTTTCTTAACCAGGATATTCGTCTGTGTCCCACCGAGCGTTTACCAACGAGTTTCCCTTGAATTATGAGATGCAGAATCTCGTATTTAGGCCCCCTCATGGTGTGTCCAAGGTATGTCAGTTTTCTTATCTTTATGTTCTGCAGGATTTCCAGCTCTTTCCCCATTCTTCTGAGGACCTCCATATTTGTGACCCTGTCCATCCACGGTATTCAAAGTATTCTCCAGTAGGTCTACATTTCAAACGCTTGTAGTCAGGTCTCACATTCTTTGGTGAGTGTCCACGCCTCTACCCCATACAAGAGGATGGGAAAGATGTAGCACTTCAAGAGGCAGGTCCTGGTTTTGAGGCTCAGGTCGCGGGCCGATAGAAGAGGTCTCATTTTTAGGAATGCTGCCTGGCCTTTTCAATTCTGATCTTTATTTCTGGCAGGTGGCTTGCACTGCAATTGACTCGGGTTCCCAAATAGTTATAGGCTTCCACTTGTTCGATTCTGTCTTGCCAAGCAAAAAGTAGTTCTTGTGGATTGACTCGTTTAGTAATGACCATGTATTTTGTCTTCTTAGCGTTTAATGTGAGCCCATACTCTTCACTGGCTTTAATTATGTTGTTCAGCATTCTTTGCCGGCCTTTTATGCTTTCGGCTAGCAATACTATGTCATCTGCGTATCACAGGTTGTTTATAGGAATACCATTCATGACAATGCCCGCTGTTTCTCCTACTAGAGCTTTTGCTATGATCCTTTCAGAGCACAAGTTAAACAGAAGCAGTGAGAGAACATACCCTTGGCGGACCCCACGTTTTATTTTAAGCTCTCTGCTGGTTTTTGATTGGACATGCACTTCCGCTTTTTGTTGGAAATACAAATTTTGAATTATTTGTATGTCTCTGGTATCAATGTTTTCTTCTTTCAGGATGTTTATCAGCACGCCGTGACGCACTTCGTCGAACGCCTTGTTGAATTCAATGAAGCATGCATACACGTTTTGATTTACGTCTAGACAGCGCTGGATCATACTATTATACGCAAAAAGTGCCTCTCTTGTTTCAAAACCATTTCTAAACCAAAACTGCGTGTTAGATATGTTTACTTCAAGTTTTTTGTTGATTCTTTTATGAATTACTTTCAAAAATACTTTGAGAGTGTGACTCATAAGACTAATCGTGCGGTGGTCTTTGCATTTCTTTGCGTTTTGCTGTTTGGGGATAGTTATAAACATAGATTTTAGCCAGTCATTATTAATAATTATTAAAACCTCTACCAAAAGGAGTTATCTTATTTGATTTAGTCGTAATTATTAGGTTTGGGAGTTACCTTATTTGATTTAGTTGTCACCTTATTTGATTTAGTTGTCATTATTAAGTTATCTTCAACACTAGAATTGTTTTCAAATTTTGAAGCCAACAATAAAACAACTTGAGTTTCAATTTTACTCTGATGTATCTGAAAAAAAAAATCATAAAATTAATTCATGAATAATATGGAAGCACAGAGGATCAAGTAATCCAATATTCAACAACAAAATATAACATCAAGCTCTCAATAAAAAGATCCATTTAATGAACAGTTTGCCTAGCTTCTAATCTTTCATGAAATGTTGATTCAGATTAGCTGAGACCAAGATAAAAAATTAGAAAGAAAAAATGATACAATGCTAATTACATAGGTATATCTACACGATTTTCCAAAGTGATGAGCTCTGAACGTACACATCGTCCCTTACCCACTCCATAGCTAGCCAATGACTTGCCAGCAATACTGCCAATACTTGCTCTCATAGCTCTGTTATATATTTCGTCAGCCATTTTTTTAGTCTTTCAATAACAATTATAACCTATGAAGATACAACCAGCTCATTATATTATAAAGTATTGCATGTTAACACGCTTTATAATTGATATGTTCAGTATAAGATGCAAAACACAAGCGAGGCTTTCATACGCATGCGCGCATAATGTTTGTTACGCTGATACAGTCATAGAATCTGACAACACTGGCAAACATTCTGATTGGTCTTAACGTGTGGAACAGCAGAGCTCATCAACCATGAAAAACATTATAGAGTATATTAAAAGCCATCAAAAATCAAAACAATAAAAATCTCATCTACAGTTAGTTTTTAAAAAGCTGGTGCAAAACACTCACACGACTTTCTCTTATCAACGTAAATAATGAAAAATATAACCTCTGTTTAATCATAAATAACATAATTTGAATGTAACAATACAACAGTGTCAAATAATGTAAAAATTAAAAAAACCTAATATTGTAATTAAGAGTGAAAGACATAAATGTGAAAATCAATCTTAGTTGGAATTAGAAATATGGAAAATTACTAATCGATGCTAAACTAAGCTCCGTAGAAAAATGCCAGAAATTATAAATTGTAGGTTTTTAATTTTCTATAACAGCTGTAGTTATATATAATTTTGTCAAAAAATGAGAATTGAAATCACATACTAAGACTGCAATCTGAAACAAAACCTTTTTACAGATTTCAATGTGAAAATACAGAAAATTAATAATTGACACTAAACTAAGCATTGTAGAAAATAAGCACTCAAAATAAAAGTTGTAGGTTCTGTAATTTCTACAACTTTAATTTGATACTCTTTTCGGAACTGGGATCCTTGTTGTAGAAGAACATAAAAGAAACATGATCACCTCTTTGGTGCAGTGGCCTGAGTGTTAACTTGCAAAGCAGAAGGTCACCAGTTGGTTGGATTACCAGCAAGGGTTTGGAAAATGATTACAAGTTCTAACTCACCCATTCCTTACCTTAAAGTAGTCACTAATGATCTAGCTGTTGATGCAACTCTTAAAATAAAAAAATCTGGTGTGAAACACTCACACAGCTTTCTCTTGCTAATGCAGATAATGAACAATGTAAACTAAGTTTAATCATGCATAAACAATGTAAAATGAAAAATATAACCTTATTTTAATCATGAGTGAATGACACACAATAAACTCAACTCTGATCAACTTAAAAATGCAGAAAAATCAATAATCAATGCTAAACTAGGCTTTGTAGAAAAAAATGGTTGAAATAAAAGTTGTAGATTTTTGAAATTTCCTATAACTTTGATTATATACAATTTTGTCATAAAATGCGTACTTAAGCTGTAGGCTAGTTTTAAAATATTAAATGTTTTTTTTTTTAATTTTGATGAGCAAAATACAGAAAATCACTAATTGTTGCTAAACTAAGCTCTGAAGAAGAAAATTTATAAAATAAAAATTGTTGATTTTTTTTATTTCCTATAACTTGATTTTTAACATTTTTGTCATAAAATGCATACTAAGGCTGATATCTTAAAAAATATAATTTTTACAGATTTTCATTAAAAAAAAAAACAGAAATTACTAACTGCCGCTAAACCAACTGTTATACAAAAAAATATTTGAAATAAAAGTAGTAGGTTTTTAAATTTTCGACAACCTTGATTATATACACTTTTGCTTTAAAATGCATATTAAGACCACAATCTTTTAAAAAAAAGATTTCTATGCGAGCACAGCCTCTCCAAGAATTTCAGCAGACATGATGCAGAATGTAGTAAGGCAATTTTTAAAAAAAATTGCACGAGTAAACTACTACTTTCAGTTGACCGATTTTGATGAAAATATTTGTGTCGGGTTCTCTAGTGACATCTACCTTTCGTTTCAAGTTTCAACGTCGTACGATATTCCGTTCTTGAGATATTTTGTTCACACACACACACCAATAGCTAAAAACATGGTTTACGGTCAGGGGCGTTTTGTACTGTGTTAACTAATTAATCACACCAAGAGAGTTTTAATAAAAATTCAGTGGGCCTTCTTAAAATAATAGTGTTCATGGAAAACAGACAATGTTTACTCTGCTCCACACATTCCCCTATATCTGTGAATTAATTTAATCAGTCACAAAATCAAACACTAAATTTCATCTGTTGGAAAAAATTAACTGCAAAGATTGTCAATACAAATCTGAACCCAGGTACTTTGCACTAGGTACTTTTTACACTTTGGAAGAATGAGTACAGGTGCAACTGAAAGCTTCCCCAACAGATACTGTAGTATAATGTGTACAATTTTATAAACACTATTAAATTCTAATTTATTTATCATTATAAAATGGTTGGATTATGTTATAAAAAATTGAACATAAGAGGCTACTACTGTACCTGTTTATCATCTTCATATTTGATTCCTGTTTCCATTTCTTAAACAAAATTTTGTTCTTGTCTTCTTTTAACAACCACAAGTTTATCCATAAATAACGTAATAAACAGATAAAAAAATCCAAATTGTTTGTTATCTCTAAAAAAATAATAAACATAAAACAAAACCTATCCATTAACAAATATTGAAAAAAACATAATTGATTTTGCATAAAAGCCATCAATGACACAGCACACTTTGCTAGAATAGAGCTGTTGAATAGCATAAAGCAAAATAAGTCTTGTCGTGTCACAGTAGAAATTATTGCAACAGAAGTAATTTACTTCGTAAAAAATTCATCTCTACATTTTTGGGAAATCACAAATATAAATGAAAAGGTTATTTTCTTTAGTACAAGAATGTAACTTTAACTGTAAAAACCTTGTAAAATAACAAGCTTGAGTCTAGGTAAGCCTGTAAAGTACCTGTTTTCCTTTGTTCCAGGTTTAGGTTTATTTTGTTTACATCTGACTACAATATATTCATATTCTGTAACTTAATGAAATAAACCTAATCAAATAAAAACAGTAATTTTAAGTACAATTCCATAACTGGAATAATCAGGTACAGTAGTACTTTTTTTATTTGAAGTAGTATCAATACTTCTTTATAAAAGTTTTGCTGAACAATTACAGGCCAGTTAATTAAGAATTCGCCATCTATTTCAAAGTCGTAACAAATAATAAATATATATATATATATATATATATATATATATATATATATATATATATAAAGGTGCAGTTATTTGACAAGCTATTTTCAAAAAAAAAACATCACAAAACCATTGGTATGGTGTGGGTATACATATAACGTACAATCGAACGAATGCTGTTCCGAGAAAGCCAAATGAAAAAATGGTAAAAAATAAATATTAACGTATAAAAATCGTGACAAGACAACACAAGAAATCAGGAACAAATGGATCTTCAGTTAAGACTTTCTTTAGCATAAAAATATAGTTGATAACCTGAATGTAGGTTAGACATTGTTAAAATACAAAATTGTCAAAACAGAATAGTGCACTTGAAATTAGATTACTTACCGGTACTCTAATTCCAATGAAGGAATCTAAACATTGAAGAGTTTATCAGTATAAACAAAGAAATTAAAAGAATAAAATGTATACTGTAAACTACAACAGCTGATATTACAGTAAACACAACATGCTATTAACCAATGCCGCCGCAATGATACCAATACACGGTCAGTATTATTGCAGCACGGTAATGCTAAGTATCTGCTTGCAGCGCGCGTCGAATTTAATATGCACGTTCATTCGAATGTAGACTTATACAACGTGTATAATAATAATAAATATAGGTTATTATTTATACATGATAAGCAGGTTTTTGTATCATTATTAATTAGTAATCAGTACTGGAGCATTTAGTCCTTCATAACTAAAGCGATATCACCCGTGTCGTATGAACGTGGACAATATCTTCGGCGAGTTGTACAAATCACGTTTAATTGCTCCAAAAGTCTCCTATCTGTTCGTCATTTTCCAATTATTGTGAAAGCTTAAAAGCTGATTAATTTTCCATGGAAAAAGTTTAACAACGACGTCTGAGCTTTATTCTACGTTCAGATATTGAAGCAGTTCGGTTTGACAGAATAATACTTAATATTCGTTACTGAGCATAGATTAGCTTTCCTTCTTTCCAATTATAATATAATTTGGAACTAATTTCTACTGAAATTCTTATAGCATTACAAAAACATTTTTTATTTCAGTTTAATACTAATTACTCGTAGGAATAAGTTTATAACACTTAATCAAGTAATCACAGTGTTTAGTTTGTTTTATAGTAGATTTCTACGGAGTAACAATTAATATCAGAATACCAGAAGCACAAAGTTTTAAAAGAACATATAGAACAACATCCCTCGCTCGTCACGGCCATTTGTGTTCAGAAATATTGTATTATGTACATACAATACGTAATCTGTGAGGTCAACTCCTGATAACAGATCTGTAGGAGTATTAAAAGCCAGACTTTCGGTTTCTGACGTCACCAGAAAAAATTAATTTTCCAGTTTATTGTATAACCTAAAAATAATTATTGTGAATTTCTCAATTTTAATTTAAAACATCTATTGTATTCATTCATTAGATCGATTAAAAATGTTATTTATAATGATAATATTTGGCAAAAATAAGCCACAGGATCTACTTGATGCTAACAAAATATTGTATAAAATGCGGAACCTAATTTTGTGACGTCACTGTCATCATTGTTCTATGGTCCTTGTAACGTAGTCCTCGATTTAAAACTGTTAGCAAAGAAGAATAAGAAGTACGGTGTAATAAGTGTTGCTACTGACTCAGAATGTCAGTCTGTGTTATCGTTAGTTATTGTCGGGCGTAATTTATTAATGATTATGCTTTAACTGTATTCTTTTGTTTATGTATTTTCGGAAAGTAACAAGAATATTATGTAAGTACAACATTTTTACTATTAAAATTGATTATAGTTCGTGGTAGTTTTACGCTAATAATAACTTAATGTCTTGAAGTAAATGGTTATTTAGAACAAAGTGTTTTGTAGTAGAAGACTACTAAGTGTATTTGTTTATAATTATATTTACTGGTTTTTGGAACTATTACTCCTTTTGTAAAACAAATGATAAAGGGCTCTAGTTAGGTAATATTCTTAGTGTTTTCCGTTACTAGTTTTATATGGTCCATTATCAGTAGTATAAAATTTACTGTCGAGTCAAGATTTGGATTAAACAATTCCCGTAAACTGTGAGTTTGGTGCTGAATTATTTTTTAACAATACAAGCTGAATGTTATAAAATACAGGCCTAACCTTTATTTGTTGTACTTTAAAGAAAATACATTATTATGACATTTTTCTTACACATACAGTATTTTTTAAATGGACATCAAGTAAATTATAATAATATAGTATTTCTCCCAGTTTTTTCAGTATTCATAGCTAATTACCATCTTCAACAGGTAAGTTTTAAAATGTATTGACCAGTAAGAATTGTTTAAATAGGATAGGGTTGTTGGTGACAGATACATACTGTAGTAATGTCGCACTTTTTTGAACTGCTGTTTGAATTAAACAGCTTGTGGCTGTTTATAATTTGGTAAAATTTTGTTGGCTTGTTAGCATTACGCTGTTTATAGAATTTGTTGCCAAACAAATATAATGGCAGTGTCTGCAAGAATCATTAGGGCAAAATATTTGAAATGCCTGATTTTATGTGTGCTTTAAGGGAATCAACTTATATTTCAAAGTTCCATCACTGAATCACCCCTAAGTTTAGGTTAGGTAGGCCATTATTAAATATTGCTGTGCAAATTGTTTAAACATTTAACATGCAGGTACAGTAAAACTAGTGTCTAGTGTTACAGGTTGGCCCATAGTCTTCTGGAAATACCTAAGGTATTAATCTTAATTTATGATTCGTCTTATGTGGGATTATTGTCAAAATTCTGTTATTATTTATTGGGATGAAATTGTTTAAATTGTTCGAAACAAATTTTGTAGTAGTTTTTTCACTGTTCATACTTAAGTTTGAATAATAATTGTCTTTGCTATATGATTAATATAAAAATATTGTATTGTTAAACTGATAAAATGAGTTTCTGGTTATTGTGAGAAAGTTTTTTTAGTTTTGTTTATTATTTTACTGCTGTAATTATAAGAGCTACAGAATTACGTAGTGCTATTCTAAGCCAATTAAATCTCATAAGTAGGCCTACTGTATTATTATTATTAGCCTATATCTAACAAAGGCAGAAACTTGTTACCCTGAAACAAAAGAGGACAAAATGACACCTTAAAACACACTTGAATTATTAAAAAATCTACCGTGTTAAATCAGTAAATGTAATAAACTTATGATATATTGATACAGTCTCAATTTAATTCTCTTATGATTCGTCTAAATGCTTCTTGAAGACACTCAATGTGGGTACAATGACAAACAGTATCAGCAATCCTGTTGTTAAATTTTATGGCTGAATTAAAAGTGAGTACTGCAGTCTCATTTAGAAGTGAGTGTATTTTTTTGAGTACATATACATGAAATGTTTGAGAGCTAAAAAGAATGCTGCAAACACAGTATGAAGATTTTTGTTACGTTTTGTTTCATTATTAAGTGTTAAGCGTTCATTGTTTCATTGCTAAGTGATAAAAAAGGTTCTCTGAAAATAAATAAACATTTAATTTAATTTAATACCTAATTTGCATAAATTGTAATCGGTTGAATTAAGATATATTAGCACAACCCCATGACCAAATAAGAAGAGGATGATATGTATTGCATGTAAAATAAAATGTAGTTTTCTACAGATTCAGGCTAACATTCCTGAGAGTATGGATAATTAACCCTCAATTATCAAAGTACACTGGTAACCACTGACTATTCAAATTCATTTAAAGTAAATTCTACCTTTACTAGAATTTGAACCACGGAACCTTTACTCCAAAAAACAGCTGTTAAACAGCTGACTTGTGGCAACAACCATGCTGCTAGACAAATGTGGTGGTAATACTTATTAAAGTACTTTTATTGGAAGAACAGCAGCGTGTGTTTCTGTTGTTGGAAAATCCACACCCTTTTTAACAAACTGTTTATTGAATTGTTAGGTCTTAACCCACCGAATTGGTCTAGAGGTAAAGTTGTCACCAAAATCAGCTGATTTTCTGGAGACGAAGGTTCCTGGTTCAAATCCTAGTAAAGGTAGTTATTTTTATACGGATTTGAATGCTAGACAGTGGTTATCGGTGTACTCTGATGGTTGGGGTTCAATTAACCATACTCTCTCACGAATGGTTGTCCTGAGTCTGTACAAGACTACACCTCATTTGCACATCATCCTTATTTCATTGGGTCATGGGGTTGCTTATTGTTCTGAATTAAACAGATTGCTACGTACACAAATTAGGGATTACAAAAAAATATTAGGTAGAAGAGAGTTATATAGATCATGGTCTCTAATATATATTTTGAAGCTGCAGTTGTGGAGTTTTTTTTTGGTATTAATTATATTCAGTTACTGTTTTTGGTCCACTTGAATCAAATTTAAAAATCCTTGGTTTGGTTTTAGAATTCATACGCTTTCCCAATAATTCTTCATATTTTGGGCTCTGATCTGTTTGGTTTTATCTGTATGAATCATTGGCGATGGAGTTTGAGTTTTTTCAATGAATCTTGTGTCTATCTTTAAGCAACTTAAGCTGTTCAGATTTTTTTAAAAGATCTTGTTCTGCAATGTTAAATTCCTGCATATCTTTCTTTATTTCGGCCAACCACCTTGGAGGATTTTTTCACGAGTTAGTTATAGAAATGAGTAGTTTAAATACTAGATTGTTCGGTATTCTAAGTAAATGTTTGAAGAAAAAAATTTGTTTCTTTCGCATGATGTCAGTGATTAGCTTGATTTTATGGTAGTATTCAGGATTAGATATTAGATATCAGTTACAGCCAATTTACTCTTCTAAGTTTTGGTAGGATGTATTTTTTTTTTTTTTTTTTTTTTTTTTACTTTTAAGACCACACTGGATCACTTAAAGTTAGTTTAACATTTATTTAGACTACGTTGTTTTCTCTTCTCCCAGTAGGCCTTCATTCTAAGCGCCGGCCGCGTTGGCGATGTTGGTAACGTGCTCGCCTCTCATCACGCGGTCTTGGGTTCGAATCCCACTCGGGCATGGCATTTTTTCATACGTTACAAAAAAATTCATTTCATCCTTCACCGTCTGCATTAGCAGCTATTTGCAAAACAGTCGGACGTTAAACAAAAAAAAAAAAAAAAAAAAAAAAAATTCATTCTAAGCGATCGGGCCAGTCTCACGTCATCTGATACGACACTCGTTTTATATTGTTTAGTTGGAGGAGGTGCAAATTTAAAGCTTTTAATGATGTTTAATTTTTCGGATTTATTTTGGAGGTCTTCAATTTTTTTTTTCCTCCAGATCTTCATTTATTTCTCTCATCCATACCGGTTTGAGAGCGAGTCCACAACAGAAATTCAATATCTGTTTGACATATCTATTTTCTGGATATCTCAATATGTGACCGAGGTATGATATTCTCTTTTTCCTCATCGTCTCAGTTACTGGATCAATAGTTTTGTAAACTTCACTATTGGGCAAAAGTCTCCAGTGTCCTTCCACTTTGTTTCTCTTGCCTATGCAGGTTCTCACTATTTCTCTTTCCTTTTTGACAACTCTGTCAGTGTTAATCTTGGATTTTATTTTAAACAGGGTCTCACTGCAATAGGTAATTTTGGGTTGGACAACTGTTTTATAGTGTTTTAATTTAGATTGAATTGAGAGGCATTTTTTCTTATATGTGTTTTTCACCATCTTATAGGTGCTGTTTATCTTGGCTGATCTTTCAGTCCAATTTATTGCCTCATTATTATTTTTTGTGATTACTTCCCCCAGATAATTAAATTTCTCAACTAATCCCACTTTGTTGTCATTTATCATTATGTGTTTAAATTTGTCCTCTCCTAAATTCATCATTTTAGTTTTTTCATACGATATTTTGAGTCCTATCTTTCCTGCTATATCTTCTAAAGATTTAATTTGGGAAATGGCTCCCTCTGCATTTGTTGCTAGTAGCGCTAGATCGTCTGCAAATCCCAGACAACTAAATCTCAATCCTTTGTTCTTTCTTCCTAATACCACTGTGGGAGGATTGATTCTCTGCCACTCTCTCATTATATACTCTAGTGCACAGTTAAATAGTAATGGAGACAGTCCATCTCCCTGTCTTAATCCTGTTGTGATGTTAAATTCTTTGGATAGTTCTCCTCTAAATCGTATTTTGGATTTGGTATCTTTTAGTGTCAACTGGATTAGTTTGATCAATTTCGGGTGTAATCCCAAATTTCTTAATATTTTCAGCATGGAATTTCTGTGTATACAATCGTAAGCCTTTTTAAAGTCGATGAATGAAATCACCATATTCTTCGATTGTTTCATTTTCTTGTGGTAGTCTATTAGTAGTTTTAAAGTTAAAACTTGATCAGCTCCACATCTCCAAGATCTGAACCCTGCTTGATAATCTCCCAATTGTTGGTCTAATTGGTCTTTAATTCGATTGTATATTATCCTTGAGAATATCTTGTACGTACAATCTAACAAGGAAATTCCTCTATAATTATCCGGGTTGGTCTTATCTCCTTTCTTGAACAGAGGGCAAATAATTGCTGATGTCCAATGTTCTGGTAATATTTCTGAGTTCCAGATTACACATAAGTTCCGATGTAGTTGGACTTGTGTTTCCTTGGACGCATATTTCCATAGTTCGGTTGTGATTGGATCTTCTCCGCAACTCTTATTGTTCTTCATCTCTGTGATTGCATTTTGTACTTCCATTAGTGTTGGTTCTTGGATGTTTCGCTGTTCCGTCAAAATTGGGGTATTTTCATCAATTTCAAAAAGTTCTGTAGGATCTTCGCTGTTCAACAGTTTATCAAATGAATCTGCCAAGATTTCTGCGTTTTCTTGGTTGTTATGAGCAGTTTTCCCTTGTCTATTTTTCAGTATTAGGGTTGGTGGGGCATATTTAGCTGTTTGTTGTTTGAATCCTCTATAATATAATCTGGTGTTATTTTTCTGATTGTTAGCATCCATTTCCTCCAAGGATGTTTTCAGGTATAATCTTTTTTCACTACGAATTATACCATGGGATAATTTACTTTGTTTTCTATAGTCCTCCAGGGATTCGTTGGTGTTTTCGGCTTGATGTCTAAGCCATTTCTTGTGACGATTATCCAATGCTAAGTCACATTTCTCGTTCCACCAGGGATGTTTTTTACGTTTAGTTAATGGGGATATTTCTTTAGCAATTTTTTGTAAGTTTTCAGATAATTGGGTTAAATTTAAATTATCTGGGATGTTTGTGGTCTTGTCTAAATAACTCCGATTTCCAATGATTTTAGTTGCATCATACTCCTTCCCTCTGTTCTTTACTATCCTATTCTTTCTTCCAGTGGGTGTTCTTCCAATGGGTAGGATGTATTATTATTATTACTTTTTATGAATGAAATTCCTAATTACAAGTATAGGTTGTATTTGTAAAACTACAGATCATGTGCAGCAACTTGTTTGAACAAGATTTGGTTGAACACAGATTTGTGTAGTTTAATGTTTAAACTGTTGTTGGCTTTGTTTTAAAATTCTCAGCTGTGTTCTCATTTTTTACTTTCTCTTGCCTATATGAATATATAGAAAGGAAAGTATTGTTTTCATGTCGATTTTTCGAAATCGAGTTTTCACCGGATCTATATGTTTTCAGACCCCCTGAACCCAAAAAACATGTTTTTAGCGATTGGTCTGTGTGTGTGTATGTGTGTGAACAGAATATCTCAAGAATGGAACATCGTACAAACTTGAAACTTAAGTTACATACCACTACCGGACCCGACACGAACATTTTCATCAAAATCGGTCAACCGGAAGTAGTAGTTTATTCGTATCATTTTTCACTTTTTTGCGATTTTCTCAAAAACTGGTCCTACGATTTTTTTAAAAATCGCCTGGATTAGTCAATTTTTTATTCTCTACAAGATAGGGTAGGCGTCATGTTTACTGAAATTCTGGGTGAGGCTGTTTTCACGTAAAAACATGGTTTTTTTTAAGATTACGGCTTTAATATGCAATTTAGCGCAAAAATTTATACAATAAAAGTTGTAGAGAATTTAAAATTCTACAACTTTTATTTTAAACATGTTTTTGTATAACGCTTAGTTTAGCGGTAATTAGCGATTTTCTGTTTTTTTCTCACAAAAACGTGTGAAAAATCGATTTTTGTAAGATTTCGGCCTTAGAATGCATTTTACGACAAAAGTGTATATAATAAAATTTATAGGAAATTAAAAGATGTACAACTTTTATTTCGAGCATTTTTCTCTACAGAGCCTAGTTGAGCGTAAACGATTGATTTTCCGTATTTTTAGGCCAAACTGAGGTTGATTTTCATTTTGCGTGTTTCTCTCATGATTGAAATAGGGTTATGATTTTGAGGTTAGTTTTTTATTTATTTCTAATGTTTTATTACTATTGTAAGGTTTATTGTTAATTATTTGCATTGGCAAGAGAAAGTCGTGTGAGTGTTTTACACCAGATTTTTATTCTAGTAATCGTTAAATATTGGTTTTATTGAAATGGAATAGCTCTTAATCATTCATTAACAGTGAATCACTTGTTAGTGTGGGTGTGTGACTCATAAGTAGGTGAGGTGTTAAGCAACACAATAATAATTGATTATTTCTTAGATAATTAAAATCAAGTCTGAGAATGTTAATAATATCAATACTGTATTGATTCTATGATTAAATTTTATTTTTGTTTCACTATTCAGTGTAATTGTCCATTAGTTTGTTAGGCTGTCTGTAGCGTTCAGTAAGATACGATTCAATTACCATTCAGTAATTTATGAATTCAATTACATTGAGTTTCACTAATAGTTTTTATGCTCGTATGTTATTTTGTCGTGACAAACTAGTCTTATTTTTGTATGAAATTAAAGTTTTGTAAATAAATTGATTACATTCATGTGTTCAAACAATCAAAAGTGTAAGATTTTTCACTTGTTCAGGACTTGTTATGAATCGGATTGTTGTTGTTTAGGTCAACAGCTGAAAGGCTGGTTTGAACCTCTAGAGGTTTTACTAAGTAAAACGAGGAGCGAGGTGGTTTACCATTGCCTTCCTCACTGAGTGGGAAAGTACGCTTATCAGCATGCCGGGCCCTCTTAAAAGCACATATTTTCCACTCTGTAAATGACAACTTCACTTCATTCACCACAGGGTCTGGCTGTATAGTGAAATTCATTACTTTCAGAGAAGATAACTCTGACTAGTGTCTTTTACACCTCTACCTCTTCTGTTCTTAAACGATTCAGTCATTTAATTGGCTGACCATGTGATAACAAACAGAACTATTTATTTTAGCCCTGCAACGAACAGATTGAGTGTAAATAATTTGACACTCCACCTGTCTGTTATGGGTAGATGAATCGGATTAAAAGAATTTTAGATAGAAGGCTTTAGTGTAAAAAAAAAATTCTGTCCACCTCCATAGTAGGCTTAAAATTAGATTGCGTTGATCTACAAAGTGGTCCCATATGTTATTCCCAGCCTGGGTCTTGAAAATTTTAGCACATTACAATTTATGAATAATGTTTTGTAAAACAACATAAAACTGACCAAACTGTTGATTTAGTTTAAAATAGTTTTCTTTTTCTCCTGTCTGATTGAACAACAAAAACAGTGATTGAAGGCTGATTGTAGACAGTTTGATAATATATTTTCTTCTGGTGTTTCATATTTGTGTAGTACTATCTTATTATTTTGCTTTTTGTTTCTCCATCCCTATGTAATTTTTAGATCTGGGTTGTTATGATTTTCCAGTAAATCCTAATTTATAATTTATTTTTTGAGTACTTCTGTATCTATTATTTCTGATTATAAATTTGTTTTCCTCGAAATTTTCTGAACCAAATAATTTTGACTATTTTTTTTATTAAAAATAAAAAAAATCAGTTAATATTTAATACTT
Source organism: Catonia carolina (assembly GCA_035578175.1). NCBI lineage: Eukaryota > Metazoa > Arthropoda > Insecta > Hemiptera > Achilidae > Catonia > Catonia carolina. The sequence goes on along the minus strand of JAQMRL010000001.1, from coordinate 326,268,166 downwards.
TTAATTTAATAGATTTTTTCTTTTTATAAATAATGAAACTTGTTAAAAATATAAGAAAATTTGTGTCATTTTTCATTGCTTTTTTTAATTTTTATAAACTTATTTTTGGGCAGTTATAGGTACTCCAAACGTTTTGTTTGGAATGTAGCATTATACGGGAGTGAAACATGGGTGATAGGGTGATAGGGTTTGTAGAAAGGAAGAGGATAGTTGCTTTTGAAATGTGGTGTTGTAGGAAAATGTTTAAGATTAGGTGGGTGAACAAAATAAGTAATTTAAAGGTTCTTAGATGAGTGGATGAAAGAAGAAGTTTATGGAAACATCTCACCAGAAGAAAGGATAGGCTAGTGGAGTATATCTTAAGACGTCCAGGTATTGCTCTACCAATAATGGAGGGTAATATTGAGGGAGTGAATTGTAGGGGGAGGCAAAGATTAGAATATTTAAAGTAAATTACAAAAGATGTAGAGAGTTACAGGTATGTAGATATGAAATGACTTAGATATGCAAGAGAGAACAGCTTGGAGAACTGCATCAAATCTGTCAAGAGACTGATAACAAAAAAATAGGTATTTTTAAAAAGTTCTCATGTATTGTGTATAATAATACATCACTCGGCGTTGTATTTTTAATATTTTTTTTTATATGTGGCATAATTTTAATAAATGATAGGCACCTATTAGTTTTAAGTGAGGTAGGTACTTCCTGATTAATAAATTCAAACACCTTATTTCACTTACGAGTTTAAATAAGGTTTTTAACTCAAGTGTTTAATGTTATTGTTTGATAACAATAAATTAACACTAAGTAAATACTACCACACTAATAATATTTTATAGTGATATCAATTATTTTTATATAATTAGAAACACCCGATAAACTAATTATTAAGCATATGAGGAGTAAAAGTACGGCAGACAATAAGGTATTTTAACATCTCGTTAACCTATAAGTAGTAATAGTTTACTGTCTTGATGAACCTGGGCAAGTAGTAATTTACGTAAGTTAATGAAAATCATTAAAGCTATTTTTGAGAAAATGGTTTTTAGTATTTTTGCATCGAAGTAAAGAATACTTAATTTTGGGGCTACAGTTTAGTCTTTGGTTGGATCAGGATTTTTCTTTTCTGTTCTTGGTACCACTTTGTGGGCACTGAGAAATCAGCGAAGTGGTCAGTGATAACTGGCTTCTGTGTCAGAGGACCCCAGATTCAATTTACAGTTCAGTCTGGCCTTTGTTCATTACTCTTTCTTATTTATCACCCTTCATTGCTTGCATTAGCAATAATGTGTAAAATAGTTGGATGTAAAAAAACTTAACTGAATGTTAATTGATTCAGAGTAGGCCTACTTGATAATTTTTTAGCTAGTACCTGTAGAGCAACAGCTGTAAAGGTAAACTTTTTTCATCCCTAATTTGTGTATGTTGCAATCTATTCAATTCAGAACAATAAGCAACCTCATGACCCAATAAGATGAGGATGATGTGAATGAGGTGTAGTCTTGTACAGACCCAGGCCCACCATTACTGAGAGAGTATGGTTAATTGAACCCCAACCATCAAAGTACGGGCTGGTAACCACTGTTTAGTATTCAAATTTGTATAAAAGTAACCTTTACTACGACTTCAACCAGGAACCTTCGTCTCCGAAAATCAGCTGTTAAACAGCTGACTCGCGATTACGACTTTAGAATGATAAATTTTTTTTTCTTTCATCCCTAACGTGTGTGCGTTACAATTTATTCAATTCAGAATAATAAGCAACTCCATGACCCAATGAGATGAGAATGATATATATGACATGTAAATGAGATGTATTCGTGTACAGAATCAGGCCGACCATTCCTGAGAGTATGGTTAATTGAACCCCAACCATCAAAGTATATCGATAACCACTGTCTAGCATTCAAATCAGCTGTTTTGGCGACGACTTTACCTGTAGACCAACCCGGTGGGAGAATGATAAACTTAAAAATTTTTTAGTAATAAAATTTATTTTACTTATCAAATCAAAACAGCTGATTTAAAACAGTAATGTAATTCTATTTAAATTTATAAATTTATTCAAATTTATAAAAATAAAATGATTTTCCAACTTAATAAAATTAAAGAAACCATTAATAATTATTTTTTTCATTTTAAAATTAAATAATAACGAATTTAAATATACTACCTAGTCAAAATTTAAGTAACAATAAATATCGGTGGATAGAGAAGATTTTGAGCAACAATTAAAGAAGATATTGTCAGAATTGGAAATGTGTACAACAAACATGTATTTGAATATTGATTAGAATAAAATGAATAGCATGGTACTTTTCTAAATTTATATTCATGAATAAAAATACAGGTATCAATTAATTTAATAAAGTATTCTGCATTTATTTATTAAATGTAACCGTGTGTTACTTACCAATGCAGAAGTGAATACTAGGAATACAACTGCTACTGCTATGGCAGTTTTTACTGCAGTCTTTGGCCAACTCATATACTTAACTTAATCAATTAAACTGTTTAAGTTTGTTAATAAATCATAAGAAATTGGTAATTTGTTCCTTTCATGGAATATATCGGTGGTTTTATTGCTTACTTTTATTCACTAATAAATTTGGAGTTGGGATACCTCAGATAGTTAAAAACACAGATGTCATGGAAGCATTTGACAATTATATACATCAATATAATAATGGCCGTAAAAGTTTATTTTGTAATAATCATTGCCAATAACATGTATCCATTTTTGCATTTATCCATTTTTTATAGGTGTAAAATTAATTAAACTGTTGGGTTAGAGGGGGAATCAAATATAAATGGTAATTTTGCTATTAAGCATAGGCAGCAGTTGTGAGCTAGGCGATAGAGCGCGATGAAAAATTATTTCTTGTAGGCTGAGGGATCTGACTTAGTTAATTGCTACACTATGTTCTGTCTTCAGTACAGCCATCAGTGAGCAGGAAATGCATCCATCTGTTGCACAACACTTTTTTATAAAGTTTATAACAAATGAAGGTGTCAAAAAATCTGAGATTTGAACACATTTAAGGGCGCAGTTTAGAAACACTACACTGTAATAACATCGAGTGTGTTCATCGGCTCAAGAATTTAAGGGCGGGCGTAAAACTTTTGAAAACAAGTCATGATCGACACTTAAGGACAAGTTTAATGGCTGACTACATCAACAATGCAGTTCGAGAGCTAATTGAACTTGATCGCTGAAATTTTTAGGAAGCCAAGATAATCAGTGATAATGGATTGGATACTCCTACAGCTAATACCCACTTTTCACATAATTTCTTTAATAGTAAACTGATGATCAAGTTCAGTTAACTCTCAAACTCCCCTGATGTTGTCAGCCATTAAACTTGTCCTGGGGGATCAATCATAACTGTCATTTTCAACAGTTTTACACCCAAATTTTAAATTTTCAAGTTCACGAGTACACTCCATTGTATGAGTGTAGTGTTCCTAAACTGCCCCTTTTAACGAATAAAAAAATTTAAAAACCTACAATTTTTATTTCAAACATTCCTTTGCGTAACACTGAGTTAAGCGGTAATTAGTGACTTTCTGTTTTTTCAAGAATATTTGTAAAAAATTAATTTTTTAAGATTTCTGCCTTAGAAATGCATTTTACAAGAAAAGTGTTTATAATCAAATATATAGGGAATTAAAGGATCTACAACTTTTATATTAAACATTTTTCTCTACAGAACCTAGTTTAGCGTCAAAGAGTGATTTTCCTTATAATTAAGCCAGCTAAAATTGGTTTTTATTGTGCAATATTCACTAATGATTAAAATAAGGTTATATTTTTTGAGGTTAGTTGTTTTGTTTATTTCTAATGGTTTTTTACTAATATTTGGTTAAATTGTTCATTATTTGCATTGGCAAGAGAAAGTCGTGTGAGTGTTTCACAGCAGATTTTTTAGGGAAGGAGAGATGTATCCCTTCTTCCCTAAAATATTGAACACAGATATTTCATAGGTATAAAATAGTAGATAGATATTATATTGATACATAACACAACACTGCGTTTCATTATTATTATTATTATTATTCAACTCACATTAAATTTCATTTGGTGGGATGATCTGGTGCTGGACGTAATTTTTTCAGTATGAAAGGTGATTTGTCACATGCGGTAAAGAGGTAACACAGCTCTTGGTCGTTAATTTAGAATAGTGTAGGCTCTGGGTATAGCTCTTGGTCGTTAATTTAGAATAGTATAGGCTCTAGTGTATGCTGATAACCATCCTTGAAATCTTAGATCCAAAACCAATTTAGTGTGTTGGTGTTTTAATGTTTTACTTATTTAAGTAATTCTTATGACGAAAAAAGTATTGTTCGGCTGCATTTTTGGACACGTGAGTAAAGTATGGCACGTTGGTTTATTATTTAAAATTAAAACTCTTTTACTGAATTCTGTATTCTTACCTACATGACATTAAATCAGGTGTACCGCAAGGAAGTATTCTCGGTTCGTTTTTATATCTATTGTTCACATCTGACTTACATACAACTCCAAACGCGACCTTTACCGACGACACGACCGTTCTCACTATCCATGAATTCCCAATAATTGCGTCACAATTCTTACAAGAATTCCTTACATCTTTTGAGAAATGTTTAGTAAAGTAGAAAACGAAAACAAATCAACAGATATCACATTTACACTAAGAAAAATTGACTGCCCACCAGTAACGTTAAACAACATTGCACTACCACACAACACAACAGTAAAATACTTTAGACTATATTTAGATCATTGCCTTACATGGAAACGTCACATAATAACTAAAAATAAACACTTCAAATGTAAACATATTCGAACATTTTTAGCCAAAATTCTTGCGCCGGATCCTGCAAATTCCTTGGTACATCAAAAACACCTATATCTATGCCGATCTTATCCGGGTTGAAAAGACAGTATTTTCGATTTAGGTTATAGGTTTTAATGAACATTGTTACATTTATTATCTTTTTTTTTTTAACTGACGTACTTCAAAATCATTATTGTATTTCTCAAATATTAATTATTACTAATTTCAATTTCTTTAACAGATGAAATTGTAATCAAGTTAACATTTATCAAAGTTACTGATCGTTCTATTTCATGTAAACAGATTGTAATGTGGCAGAAGTGTTAAAAAAATTACTTATTTATTTACAAAAATTATTTACTATTTAACATTTTACACTTGTATGTAACGAATAGGTGTTATTGCTTGTGTTTTAAGTTTGGTAAAAGAACATGAGGGGTTTATGAGAGATAACCCATTGTGTGAATCCACCTTCTACCATTGTTGTGCAGCTATTAATTGTGTATTTTGAGTTTGGGCTGCAGCTCGAAATATCTTATAAATGTTATTATTACAGATGTTTGACATTTAAACTAGAAAATTATATTTATTATAATTTAAATACCAAAGTATTTAAGCTAATAAAAAAAATGATTTATAATATTTTATAATGTTGAGTTGTTTCAAGTTGGCCTTGTATTAAGCAGTCTTTTGTGAAGGTGATAATTAGTAATAAATATTATGTTTGATTCAAATTTACTTTAATGAAATGTAAAGAAGAATACATTTATGTATAATTTAATACAGTCATTTCACTTATCAGTTAATGTTGAGTCTGTTTTGTTATGAGAATAGTAATCCATAATTTGTTTTCCTGTGTTTAAGATTATTCACATCTGTCAATTGTTTTGTGTGGATATCTTTTATTAATCAGTAGTACACTTTCAGATTATTATGTGTACTAATTGTTTTTTTTTTTTATATTATATTTCTTTAATGTTAATGATTTGAAAGTATTGTTATATTTGTTGTGTAGAACAAATGAATATATTTGTGCTTTTGTATTTGTATTATACAAACTGGTACTTTGATACAACCAGTGTTGTGGAACTTGTTGGTGACCTTCATTTATAGTGTAATTTAATAATACGTGGGAAAAATAAATACAAAAAAGTAATAACTAAAAGAAAAAATGACCAAAGAATGATAATAAATTTACACGTTCAAATAATGATAGGAGTTGGTTGTTTTATTGTTATTATTATATTTATAAAAGAGTTTTTCTTTTTACAGTGGAGTTATTGTGTATTGTACACAATACATCTATACTTTTTCAGTATCAGAAAAACAAGTGTAAACAGATTTTGGAAAATAAAAGTTATTTTATTCTTATTATATTGTGACACTTATTTCTAAGGTCCATTTCGAGATCTGGGTCAAATAAATAATTTACACACTAAAGTTTAAAATTACTAGTATTTATTACAAACTAAAAGTTATAATTAATTAAGTGCCGTAAATTTACAAGTAAATTACAGTTTGACAATTCATTTCATAATTACAATAAATAATGAAAATAAAAAAAACTTAACTGAACTAATTACTACGTGTAAATGATATTAAACGTTAGGCAATAATTCACAGTAATGTTGACCTTCTCTAACGCACTATTACGCACTACGCAATTCACTCACTGAATCACTGACAAATTGAGACTGACTGACTCTAAACAAATCGGCTTATATTATATAGGTGAGCTATGGAGATTTTGAGAAGGACAGAGATTTTCGATATAATAAAAATACGAAATCCTTCTGACAGCTTTGGGATAAATCTTAACAAACTGTAAACAAATTAGGATTGAATAAAAGTTGTTACAAAAAGGCCAACATCTAAATAGGTACCTGGCACTTTCACAGTAGTCATACAACAATAGGCAGGCCTACATGTACTGTACATAATCATTTCTAGTACATAATATTTCTAACTATTTCTTGGAAAAACTGTATTTTTATCAGTCTTATTATTTATGTTAACATTTTTAAAATCTCGGTGCTCCTCGAAAATTCTTGAACATGCATTCTTTTTAAAATTTAAAAAGAATGCATGTTCAAGAATTTTTAAGAATTGACAATATTTAATATTGTCACAATATTATTTGTGACAATTTTATATGCAGGTTAACAGATAATTCTAATATAATTCTTCTAAATTTAATCTTGTTGCTTTAAATTTGGAGTGTTTTAATAAAATAATTTTTACTTCTACATAGCCTACGTTTAATTTACACTGCATTAAAATTTACATGTATATTTATCTCAGCTTCTAAATTTGATTATTGAACGGGGAATTAATCTATCTAACTATAATTTTCAATGTCCTAGGGATCAATTTAGTGCCTCGTCTTCAAATAGCAGGTTTTCCTGACCAAAATATCGTCTTAGCTCACAGATTTTCATATGTAATCATTTAGATAACTACATTTTCAGATTTTTATGTTATCATTTAATTAGCTCTCGTGGTTGGCACTAACTAATAAGTTTTCTTATGGTGGTATTAACTGGAACACAGCCGGCCCCTGGTGTAGTGATCAGCGCAATTGGCTTCTGTGTATGGCTGGTATTGACTGCAAACCACTTAAATGGTTTTCTTGTGTTATTACTATTTTAAGACAAAGTTACATACACTCCTTATTAAAAATTGTTGTTAAACAACAATATGAATATGACAACATAACAACAATATGAATATTTTATGTGAAACACTTGTTGGGCTCTTTTTTGCCAATGTAAATAATAAACAATAAAACCTATGTTTAATCATGATGGTCAATCCATATGAAGTGATCCAATAAAAATATTTTTGGTTGCTTGACCATTTTTATTTTTGTATATTATTGCCACATGTATTGGAAGTACAAAACTGATTTTATTAAATTTTTATTGTGGGCTGTTTTTTTTACTGCCATTTTTGTTTTACAGTGCATGCAAATGTGTTGGGGGGGGGGGGTTGCAGATATTAACATTAACTTCTTTTACTTATTTTTGTGCAGATTATGCTAGAGTACTGCAACAAAGACTATTTTATTCAGAATTTCCTCCTCTTTAATTTTGTATTTCAGCATAAGAAGCCTTATTTGTAGCCTTAAAGGTGAAAATGTTCCTTAAAGTTTGGCAACAGAATTTAACAAATGCCACTTTTTGGAACCTAAGTGTATGATCAAGGGATGGTATGTCACAGTTGATTTTTCAATTACAATTACTTATAGGATTATATTCACTGTAGCCAAAATCTTAACACTAATAAATGCACCCTTTAATTTTTATGATTTTTTAAAATATAAAATTTGCAACTTTTGCAAAGTTGAACCATGATATCTCTGGTGGGACATAAGATAAAAATCTAATTCTTGTACAGAGTGTCCACTCGTGTAAGAGGAAACTACAGTGAAAATGTCAACTTTGATATTTTACTATGACAAAGTTATTAATTTTCAAAAAAGTGTAAAAAGCGCACTGAAATTGTGTTTTAACCGCATTCAAATCAAAGACTTTTAATTACATAGAGCACAAATTTGAATTCCTATTTCCACTGATATTTCAAAGGTATTTTTAAAAATAAAAGGTATCCACAAGTCAAGAATAAAAAGTTTATTTTAAATTTTGGTTAATCTATTTATTGTAACGAAATTGAGAAAACCTTACGTCTGATTTGTTTTAAACAGAATGACTGTTAGAACATGCTTATTTCTTTAAACAGATTTTGTGAATCGTTGTGTGATCTTCCAGTTGCAGTTGTATGTTCAAGAGGTGATATTTTTCTTAAAATTTTTGTAGGCACCGACACTTTACTTGTATAAAGCACAAAATCAATATCAACATTGATTTTTGTCCTATTAAAATTACATAAATGTAATCTTACGATTATGTGATCTTATAAGTTGGCATTATAAGTTAGGATGTTATTTAGTTGGTAAATGACATGTTCCCAAGTGGTACCTAACTTAAGTTTCAATTTTATGTCATAATCCATTCTTGAGATATTTTATTCTCACATGTGCACACACACACACACACACACAGACACAGACCATTTTTTAAAACATGTTTTTGGGTTTAGGGGGCCTGAAAACAGTACTTTCATTCCCATAGTACATATTAGTTATAGTTTTATCAGTTATTAGTTAACATATTAGTTATGTTTATTTGGATTAATGTCTTTCCAAAAATATTTCCGGTAATATTTAGGCGAGTAAGTTGGAATTTAAAAGTAGGGTCAGTCCACTTCAAATCAACCTAAAAATTAATGATTTGACACCCAAGTCCTTAGATTTTGATGAAACTTTGCATAATTGTTCAATTTTTACCTCTAAGTAACCATGCCAAATTTTTTTTTCTGTATGTTTAACGGTTTATCTTTTACAGCTTATTGAAGTTTTTGTTATTTAATGGTTTTTGATCATTTGTGGACAAATGCAATTGTGACCTTAAGAGACAAAAAAAATCATAGCTTCCTTATTTACCAATCAATAATGATGAATTTTTTTATGAGGATACTTCAATGTATAAGAAATTGAGAAAAATACTACTTTTTGAATAAGTAACCATTTTTAGTGTGAAAATAATTCTTGAAGATAATTTTTTAGTTGTTTTTTATTGATATGCAAGGTTTTACGGAAACAGCAATATCTTCAAAAGGGCCAAGAGTAATCATAAAACTATTTTTATGTACTTGTTCTACAAAGTCTACTCTATTATTTGAAGTAATAAAATTGATGGCATTTTCATTCCTTCAATTAAAATTTTTACTTAAATTATAGAAGTTGGTCGTTTTTATTTTTATCCTTTTATTGATTACATGGCAAATTAGAACGTAGTTAAATTATTTCTCAATTTTATTCAAAATATCATATTTCTACTAACGATACATTAGGTAACAATTAGTATAATATTAATTAATAGCTTAAGCATTTCAATGCTCTCGGCGCATTTCTTTGCCAGAAGAAATTCAGCAATAGCATTTGATAGTACATACAGGAAAAAAATTGGCATGGTTACTTAGAGGCAAAAATAAACAATTATACCAAGTTTTATCAAAATCTGCAAACTTGGGTGTCATGGTGTGGTTGAATTGACTTGGATTGACCAGTAATTAATGTAATCTACTGTAAAACCTCACTAATTCGGACTAATGTGGAGCAAGTCCAGTCCGAAATAGTGAAAATCCAAATTAGATAACATGTACGTAAATTTATTTAATATTCCCATAATAACCCAAATTATTGCTGTGATTTTATTTAAAGTAGTGCATTAAAAAAATAGTGCAATACAATATGTAATAGTACTACAATACTGTATTGCATTATAAATTAGGTACATTGTAATGGAAAAATCACGGTAACAGAATATGGCTTGTATTTCCATGCGATACAGTATTTTATTTTAAAAAAATTCTGTTTCATGAGACAACATGTGTAATCACGGCTTGTGGCAATTTTAAAAAGTCTTATTTTTAACTTATGGCAAAAACCATTAGTAAATTCTATATCTACTCTGTAAGAGGAATCGAATGACACTTTTATTTCCAAATTCCGACTTTGATTTATTGACTTTGGTTTTGGGCTACTTCCAGTCGAAACCGGAACTTGAACCCAATTTAGACCCACTAATTTTTGTATAGATTACGAATCTGAAAACAGTTTGCTGATGTCTCTTGTAGTTTCTGACATCTAGGTGTGATGGAAAATGACAGATGAAAATTTTGAAAACTTCTACTAAAATATCTGTAACTTTTGTTTGACACTGAAACAAAAACATCGTTTTTGTTTCAGTTTTTGTTTCCATTTGAAACAAAAACATCGTTTTAGTTTCAAATGGAAAGTCTCGTATTGGTTCCCACGATTTCTGATGTAGGCTACACGTAGACAATTGCTGCATGTCATAAATACTTCATTGCCGAGTGTATGTATAGTTCAGCCGTTCTTAGTTTGCTCCTACTGTCAACAAACAAAAGCCACCTACTACAGAGTGCACGCTAGAGTCTGCGACTTTACAGATGTCGTATTCCTATTAAGTTAACTATTTTTTAAATTATAGGCACTTAAAGTACTAAAAACATCAGTCATGATATGATGTAGGCCTAACAATTTCATTTATAAAAAAATATTTAAAAGTATGTTGTTGTTACTTTTTAATCAGTGTATACACATTTTTATATAATGCGCATGCTCAGTGACTGTCATTATGTGTTTACATTAGGAGCAAACTAAGAGAGACTGGATTATAGGTTAACTGTAAATACTGTACTGTATGATATGTGGTTAATTCAACTATTTTGCCAGTCCAAATTATAGAAGTTCTGAATTAGCGAGGTTTTACTGTACTTAATAACTTCAAGTAAAATTCAAATTATTATCAGTTATTTTCGAAACTGTGTCTTAATAAAAAGGATATCAATGAAATAGTTAATTAGTTTACGAGTTTATGAATTTTTAAGTATTTGGTTAAAATACTTAATGTACAAATGCTAAATAAAGTAGTTTTTATGAATTGTAGGTATCTTCGTTCTGTTTGTTATTTATTGCTGTCCATATTGTTGAATCATACAATAATATTTATGTTTAAAAAATGTTATTTCTTCGTATTCAATGTTATTTTGTCGGATATTAATTATTGTGATTAACTTGAAATAATGTTAGTACAAAGGATATCCTTTATTTTGTATTTTATTGCATGAAGCAGTCACATTTCATTATCTCTGTTTATTTTATCATTCTATCTTTCTTTTGTGAAGGCCAACATTCCTAATCACATTACCATACTGTGTTATCAATTAAACTAGCTAATTATTTAATCTTGAATAGTTATAGTTGCTGTGCATGATTTTTTTTTAAAAATGTAAATTTTTTATAGTTCAGTCATCAAAATCATGTAAGATATATCACTGGAAAAAAAATTGTTGTGATTTTTTAAAAATCGCATTGGATTTCCTGATAAAGTGTAACAAAACGTTAGTTGAATATGTGGGAATTGAGTTGGTTTTGATTGATACATATTTTTATGAAGATCTATTTAAAACAAAAATTATATGTTCAAATGTATTTTATATTATTAATTTGTGAGTAAATGAAGTTGTTAATTTTATGAATTAGGGGCTGAATTTTTATTTTTATTGAATAACCCAGCTATTTGAATACTCTTGTATACATTATATCTTAAAAGTTCCTGTAGCTTGTAATCAATTTAAATTTTATTATCTATTGATTGTTGTTAATGTTTATCTTTGTAATGGTGTTGCAATTTAATCATTAAAAAAATAATTATAAGGAAAAGGTTATTGACAACCAGTAGGCTGATCAATTATATTAACATTTAGGTTTGAATGTTAAGAAAAAGGCAGCTGCTGCAGGTTAAAAGATGAATAGGTAGTTGTTATTTTATTTTGGTTGCGTAACCAAAAATGCTTGGCGCAATTCTTTTAATAGTTACATAAATTGAATAGCTATTCAAAGTTTTTTTTAATTAGAGATGGTATAAGAATATGAAACTTGACAAAATACTATTGATACATCAGGCCTTCAGACCAGCCCAATCAGTCAGCTGGCAGTTAATATTATTTGTTAAGTAACACCGGTTGGGCAAGCGACTTTGTATGGCAACCAGCTGACAGCCATCCATGTACAAACTCTTTAAAGATGCATCAACAGCTCGGTTACTAGCGAATGCTGTGGGGTGTGACAGTGAGTGTAACTTGTAAAAACTTCCAGACCCTGGCCAGGAATCGAACCCGGGACCCTAGCATGGTAGACCAGTGCGCTACCGCTACGCTACGGCAGCAGCCTGTGTATATTTTGTTAATAAAGTGAAAATTTGCATTAACAATTTCAATCAACGCAATAGGTTAATGGGGTTGTTTTGTGTCAAAACATGCAAACTTGTTTATCCCTTACTCCTATCATGTTACACTTAATGGCATTTGGAAATTGTTTGTTTTTTACAGTCGTATCATGTCATGAGTTTTCTTCCATATGAGAGTCTTAATAAAAAAAGTTCTCTTATATGTACTTAACAATTGCTTTTTAGTTGTAACCTTTTTTTAAATGTCAGTCTATGATTTGAAGTAAATGTGTACCTGAGACATTTTTATTCGGTAGTTGAATTTTCAGGTAAACAAAGTTGAATGTACAGCTTTTATCAAAATCACAACTCTTATCATTTTATCAACAACTTAAGCTACAACTTTACAACTAATCTACTACTTAAATCAGCTTTTATCCGTAGCAGATAATGTTAGGTTGTAGTTGAAGGTCTGTGTGGTACCATTACTTTTAAGCTAACCTGTTATTCAGCAAAATCATATTCATTCATTTCCGGTTTTACTTTCTGTTGCCCTATATAGAATATATAGGGAAGAAAAGTTTTGCTTTCATGTCGATTTTTTGAAATCAGTTTTTCACGGGATATACGTGTTTTCAGACCCCCTGAACCCAAAAAACATGTTTTTAGCGATTGGTCTGTGTGTGAACAAAATATCTCAAGAACAGAGTAGCGTATGAAGTTGAAGCTTAAGTTAGGTACCACTACAGGAATTGACACAAATATTTTCATCAAAATCGTTCAACCGGAAGTAGTAGAGTTTATTAGTGCAATTTTTCACTTTTTTGCAATTTACTCAAAAGCAGCTTCTGAATTGTGTGTATGTGGCCAGCAACATTCTTAATCTAGTTCACTATCTTATTATCAATTCATAAAGGCAAACCCACTGATTGTTTTTTTTTTTGCATTACTAATGACACCTGTCTGTTTCCAATCCACGAGTCCTGGATGAAGTTAGTAAAAAAATGTAGTTAATGAGGTGATTTTTAAAAAAATCGCAAAAAGTGGAAACTTACACAAATAAAGACTACTTCTGGTTGACCAATTTGGATGAAAATGTTTGTGTCGAGTCTTTTAGTAATACCTACTTAAGTTTCAAGTTTCAACCTCGTATGATATTTCATTCTTGAGATATTTTGTTCACACACACACACAGACCAATTGCTAAAAACATGTTTTTTGGATTCAGGGGGTCTGAAAACATGTATATCTGGTGAAACACCGATTTTGAAAAACCAACATGAAAACAATACCTTCCTTTCTAAATATTCATATAGGCAAGAGAAAGTAAAAAATTTTTAAAATACAGATTCAATTGTTAGTGGCACTTTTATTATCTGTATTCATCTAAAAAATAATAAGAAAACGTAGGCTTCATAAGATCCAAATTAGCATATGGATATATGTAATACGTTTAACATGTGTAAAGCATGATAACTTTGTACATTTTAGTTTGTAGAGCTTTTTGTGCACATGTGTAGTAAAACTATATTTTGGCGGTGTTCTGTAGGCTACGTGATAACAATAGTTCCTTAAATAAGATTACCACAAATGAAAACCACATTGATAAATAATTTTCATAATTAGTTACTATAATAAATCTGTTGCAACGAAACTTTTCATGTATTTTATTCCAGCATAGTGTTCTTACTTTAGAACAGTGTTTAACTTTTGGGATATTAAGTAAATTAGTCTAAGTATCAATTGAAAAATTTGTCGATGGATTTAATTCAGAAAATTGTGATACTTTTCTAACTATTATAATTATTACACAATTAGCATTATTACTCAAATAGGCCTTATAAAATTTAGTGTGATTGGACATGAGCCTTTTTTTAAAATCTGAAATGATTAATAATAATTAAGCCTTAATGCGTATTGTTTTATAGTTTTTAGCGTTTGTGGTTTATTAAAAATATTTTTTTTATCTTCATTAATATTTGATTATTTCTATGAGCATTGACCTAATTATTTTATTCTAGGGAGGGTAGTTAGAAGTGATGAAGCATTTGAATGTGGGAGCGGGGAAGGAAGTCTTTCGTATCAAAACACAGACAACTCTTTATCTGTCATTTATTTATAATTCGTTTTATTATTAAATAGCAGTTTGACCTTTGAGTAATCGTAACAGTAAGTCTGTTATTTATAATGTACGTATGATAGATATGCTGATGTGTGAATGTTCAATATTAAAAATTTTATTCGGACTAATTTTTTATAAGGAAAAATGTCTCGTAAAATGCATTTGTATAAAAAACGTCGTTTAAGTTGAAAAATTGAAATCTTAGTTAAAACAGACAAAAATTGTTGTGTTAGGTTTTTTTCAGTTTTTAATAAGATTTATTGAGGGTGTAGCAAATTTAAATTACTATCAAATTTGTTTTTGTTATTTGTAATATTTATTAGTTTGGAGTTGGTAACTGATGAACAAATTGAAGTAGATATGTTATTATTTATAACTGTTATAGATTTTAAGTTAGAGAATGTAGTTTCATAGAGTTGATAGCTACATGAGGATTTATTCAAGATCGTCTTAGGTAGGTACAATTTAGTCCTGTGTAAAAAAACTCATAATGTGTAAACAATAAATGAGGTGTTTTTAAAAAAATCATAGAAGCCGTTTTTGAGAAAATCACAAAAAAGTTAAAAATTGCACAAATAAACTACTTCCAGTTGACAAAGTTTGAAGAAATTGTTTGTGTCTGGTTCTCTCGTAGTAACAAACTTTCAAGTTTCATCTTCGTACAATGTTCCGTTCTTGAGATATTTTGTTGACACACACCAACGCACGCAGACTAATTGCTAAAAACATGTTTTTTTTGGGTTCAGGGGATCTAAAAACATATTACATCTGGTGAAAAATCAGCATGAAAACTTTCCTTCCCTAAATAAATATTCATATAGGGCAAGAGAAAGTAAAAATTGTTTATTCATAAAATTTGCAATATTCCTTATACAGTAGCCTACTTGAATAATTCAGATACAGTACATTACATACTGTACACCCATGCAGTATTGTATGCTTATCAAAGTTTAAATATTCAGATCTTACAGTTACAGTATGTACTGTATTTGCTTGAAAGAGTCATTGCTGAACAATATCATGGCATACTTGGAACAGGAGCTAGACACCATACCGGCTCAACTTACGATGGTGAAACAATTGCACGATAATGCTGTGTTTAAATCCCATATAAAAGTAAAGCAAAGAAAAATACGTAATATCTTCATGAAGAAAAACTAAACACTTGTAAATATTTGTACATATAAATATTGTAGTGTGTTTCTGTTGAAAAAAAGTGTAAATAAATTGTACATTTTCCCATTGTATTTTGCTTTATCAATTTTCAATTGTTTCTGGTTTATCTGAATCTTCCACTATACGGATTGCTTTTGGTCAGGTGCGGATCCAGGAGGGTGTTCGCCCCCCCCCCAAACTGACCAAGCAGTATACGAAAAATGTTGAGGGTTGAACTGGATAAATGCAAATCTGTATTATCGATTTGCAAAGAGTGGCAATCATAGATTAAGTTTTATTGTGTAAATAATAAGTTTGATTACCTCTAGTTGTACATTAATTGTAATACATGTGTTGTAAGCAACTTGATATCTTCATTTGTTTCCTTGTTTCTTCTTCTTCAAAAATCAGAATCTGAGTATACATTTTTAAGTCATTACATTTAGTCCAACATGGCTGGTACCTGCCGGCACGTAGCAATAGACGGGTACTTTTCAACTTTAATGTGACTTAAGTATTATCAATCAATCTTCGAAAAATAGAGCTCTAAAATGTTATTTTGAACTCAAAAATACAAAAATTTTCAGGGGGAGGACCCCCGTTCACCCCCCAAGTCAAAGTCCTGCATCTTCGCCTGCTTCTGGTCCCAATTAATTCAGACAAATGTGATAGTACATTCAGTCGGTATATTTTAGTGCCATATCTGCTGAAACTCTTGGGGAGGCTGTGCTCTCGTCAAAAAAAGTTTGTTGTTTTTAAGATATCGGGATTAATATGCATTCAAGGGGAAAATTTTATATAATCAAAGTTGTAGAACATTTAAAACCCTACAACTTTTGTTTCAAACATTTTTCTACAGTGCTTAGATTTGCGCCAATTAGTGATTTCCTGTTTTATTTTTCATCAGTATCTAAAAAATAGCATTTTTTTAAGATTGTAGCCTTAGTATGCATTCTATGATGGTAGAGTATAATCAGAGTTGTTGGAAATTAAAAAACTACAACTTTTGCTGTGTATTTTAAGCATTTTTCTCTATAGAGCCTAGTTTAGGGGCAATTACTGATTTTTCATATTTTTAGGGTCTACAGAGGTGGATTTTCATTTTGCAACATTCACTCATGATGAAAATTAGGTTATGTTTTTCATTTTACATTATTTACTCATGAGTAAACTTAGTTTGTAGCGTTTATTATCTCCATTGGCAATAAAAAGTTGTGTGTGTTTCACATCAAATTTTTCTGATCAGATTGGTCTAGATAATCCAGATATCTAGATAAATAAGGTAATACTGTATAAGTTATGTTAATTACCTTATAGTATGAGTACATTGATGACAAGTTGGGTACTTTGCTTTCGATGCATTTTACGACAAAAGTGTATATAATCAAATTTATAAGGCTTTACTCTCTTTATTTATAAGGCTATATAATCAAATTTATAGAAAATTATAAGATCTACAATTTTTTCCTAGAGAATTTTTTTCTACAGAACCTAGTGTAGCATGAAAGAGTGATTTTCCGCATTTTTAAGCCAAACTGAGGTTGATTTTATTTTGCATCATTCACTAATGATTAAAATAAGGTTATGTTTTTGAGGTTAGTTTTTTTGTTTTATAATGTTTTATTGCTAATGTTAGGTTATATTCTTCATTATTTGCATTGGAAAGAGAAATTCGTGTGAATGTTTTACATCAGACTTTTTTTTTTAGTTTTTGATAGTAATTATGTTATTCCTTTTGTTTCAGATTTCTTGAAAATGTTATTGTCGTTTAATTTGAGTACCATCTTGTATACTGTTTTACATGATGGATAATCTTCAAATTTTATTGCCAACACTTACTAAATCTGGAAGTAGGAGTCCTTCACCAAGTTTATCTGGAAAACAGTGGAATGTTTCATCGTAAGTTGGTGTTTTTTTCCTTCTTTAATTTATATAATATTTTGGTACCATTGTCATCTTAAATTATAGTGATTGTTTACATGCAGACTAACAAAGGTAAAAATATCGTTTATTAACTGGAATTGTCGCATGAAATATTTGATCGATCGTTCAATAGTGCTGAATCTGATGGTGCTTTATTAGTTTTATTGAGCATCACTATTTAAGTCACATTAAACATTAGTATTATAATCTTTAAACACATAAGTTTATTTTTATGCAGGACGCTGATATAGTTGGGAATAAGTTATTTCAGAATGTTTGACGTAAATTTTTTTCACTTTTTTATTTTGCCTTTTCTAATGGAAACCTGTTTCAAAGTAGCTGTTATTCCTCATCTTAACAGAAACTGAGATTCATTTAGCCAAGGATATCTTATGCTGACTTTACTGAAAATGCTTTTCAAGTTTTTCTTAGGAAATTTCAAGATTTTAAACTTTTGATTTAATATGTTTTCAGAAACGTTTTTTTAGCTTGCCAAAGAAAGACTTCAAGACGTCCTGGGTTCGAATCCCACTTAGGCACGGTATATTTTCATACGTTACAAAAAAATCATTTCATCCTCATTACACACAGTTACACCCCAACGTCGTCGCTAATGACCTTGATGTTGATGCGACGTTAAATAAATAAAAAAAAAAAAAAAAATTGTTAGTTTAATGTTTTATAAAATCAAAAAGTCTTGAGCATGTTGTTTGATATACGTTACATTATTAAAAGTGGAAGACGGGATAGGGTAGTAGGGCATATCTTATGACATTCAGGTATTTGTCTATCAATAATGGAGGGTAATACTGAGGGAGTGAATTTTAGAGGGAGGCAAAGGTTAGAATATTTTAAGCAAATTACAAAAGACGTAGCGTATTACAGGTATGTAGATGTGAAACGACTTGTGCAAGATAGAACAGCTTGGAGAACTGCATCAAACCAGTCAAGAGATTGTTGACAAGAAAATATTAAAAGTGTTGAGTATCTGTATATTGAAATAATTGCTAGGAGATTTAAACATATTTGGAGTTCTAACCGGCCGGGTTTTACAATCCTTTTAGGATGGAATTCATATATCATAAAGATATGCCAAAAAGTGTTAAAGTATAAATCTGGGTTGCTTATTCTGAGGATCAAGTTTTAAATTATTGAATTGAAGTTGTGGTGGTGCTGCTGTTACATCGACATTGTGATGTTCAATCTCCCACATGAACCTGCTTCCCACTTCTAGCTAAACAGATCACATGTAATCTAAATACATTTATTCTTTTTTTAATTACAACCTCTATCTAGCAATCCCTCCTATTCATAAACAAATTTTTAAAAACCCAATTTTTTTGTGCCACTATAGATAGTGAGTCACAATAATGCCTTTTGCCTTTGAAAGGGCTGTGAGGAAGGGAAGAAAAATCTGCAGTGCTGCCAACCTCAACAGTGAGATACTATATTTTACTACCGTGCAATTGCACCGTTTGTTAACCACATGTTGCCTTTCAGTTAATATATTTTGTTGTGACCGACACTTTTTTCACTTAAACCCACTTATTTCCTTTAAAATTCTTCTTAACTTACAAAGTTTCCAACTAAAATTTTGCCTTTCTTACAAGTCAGTATCACTTTCTTATTGATATAACCATTCCCTTTTTTTGCCATGTGTCAGAAAAATTATTGATGAAGAATTATCTTCTTCACTGTATTTAACTTACTTCTTTATGTTTCAAATTGTGGAAAGAGAAACATTACAGTAATTAGCTGCTCACTCGCGGGTTTTGTTAATAGCCACGGAAAGGTATTTTTGTTAAGCTTCAACAATATCCACAGCATTTTATTACATTGCATATTAGATTTTGTACTGTTAACCTACAAAAGGTTCCGCAACATACTGTATGTTCTGTAAGTATAGTTTACGTTGTTGTGGTGGCCAACTGATTTTTTTTTTTTTTTTTTTTTGCGCCCTGGAGACTCCAAGAGGAGTATAGGACATGTCGTCAGATATAACACCTGAAATAAATATAAGAATCACACAATATATCACTACTATCAAGAAAGAAATTCTTGTACGCTATAAAAAGTTTCACTGATCAAGTAATTTTTCAGATTCTTTTTAAAGGAATTCAAATCCTCACAACATTTTAAAAATTGGAGTAATTTATTCATGAATTTTCTCCCTGCATAAGTAGGTTTTTGTTCAAACAATTTTGTGGAGTGATTAGCCACATAATAATCATTCCTGTTTTTCGTGTTATGATTGTGAACATTGAAATTCTGCATAAAATTATTTTGCCTAACATACATAATCACCTCAAAAATGTAGAGAGAGGGAACTGTAAGCAATTTAAGCTCCTTAAATAATGGCCTGCATGAGGTTAGCTGGTTAGCTCCCACCATATACCTAATAGCTTTCTTTTGAAATTTAAAAACCCTACTCATATTACCCATGCTAGAATTACCCCATACTAAAATACCATAACGGATATGAGACAGAATGAGGCCATGATAAGCTGCCATTAGTAATTTTTTATCATTTAATCTGGCAATTTGTTTTAGTGCAAATACCCCAGATGATATTTTACTACAAACTTGATTGGTATAGAAGTCCCAAGACAAAGATCTATCTAGAGATACGCTTCACTGTTTCTACATGCTCTAAACTATTATTATGAATAAATAGTTTACCAATGTTTGATACCAAAGTAGTCATGCTTGTACACTGATGTTTTACCCCCTTTACCCTTCTTTAAAACCAAAGGCAAACTCGTAACTTGAGTAACTATATTTTAAAACTTTCTAAAGTGACCAGTTTATAATAGATTAAAAGTTTGAAAGAGATGAAAAATTTTGAATGCATCAGATGATACAAGCCCATCATTATAGCAAAAATCTGTTAAGGATGATATTGCCGCTCACTATTAATTTTGTAAATTTATTGATATCAACTTGTATAATTTTAAGTTACCAGGTCTGTATTTGTTTATATTACACAGATGATAACGTAGTTATACATAAACATGATTTTTATTATTCTTGGTTATAAATTAAAACCAAATGATATTTACACTTGATAATTTTAGTCATGCATTTTAGGATCAGGAAAAAGGCTCACTATTTTTACTTCCTCTTGCCATACATGAATATATTGGGAAGTAAATTATTATTTTCATAATGATTTTTTGAAATCGAGTTTTCACTGGGAATACAAGTTTTCAGGCCCCCTGAACCTCCAAAAAAAATTTTTAGTGATTGATCTGTGTGTGAACAAAATATATTAAGAACGGAATAGCGTACAAAGTTGAAACTTGAAACTTAAATTAGGTATACCAGAACAGGACCCTACTTGAACATTTTCATCAAAATTGTTCAACTGGTTGTGATACCTAATTTATTTGCGTGATTTTTAAAAATCAAGTTTTCACCGGAGATATACATTTTCAGGCCCCTTGAACTCGAAAAAAAACATTTTTTTAGAGCTTGATCTATGTATGTACAAAATATCTCAAGAACGGAATAGTGTACAGAGTTGAAACTTGTAACTTAAATTAGGTACCAAAAGGGGACGCAAAATAAATATTTTCATCTAAATCAGTCAACGAATTTTTTAGGAATTGCCTCATTTTCTAAATTTTATATGCTCTACAAGAAAGGGTAACTGCCATGTCTGCTGAAATTTTTGGGTGCTATGCTCTCATGGTAAAATGTTTTTTTTTTTTTTTGTTAAGATTACGGCCTTCATATGTATTTTAAGGCAAAAGCATATTATAAAGTTGTAGAAAATTAAAAACCTACAACTTCTATTTCAAAAATTTTTTTCTACAACACAGTTTAGTGTCAAATAGTGATTTTCTGTATTTTGCTCATCAAACGGTGAAAATGGGATTTTGTTTTAGATAATGACCTTAGTACGTATCTATTTTGCGATAAAAGTGTATATCATCAAAGTTATAGGAATATAAAAATTCTACTACTTTTATTCAAACACTTTTTCTTCAGAGCCTAGATTTTAGCATCAATAAGTGATTTTCCACATTAAGTTTTACAGTAGTTGGTTTTCATTTTTCATCATTCAATCATAATTAAAATTAGATTATGTTTTTCATTTCACATTGTTTACTCAAAATTAACCAGGTTATATTGTTCATTATTTATATTGGCAAGAGAAAGTCTTGTGAGTGCTTCACATCAGATTTTTCTTATATTTTACACACTACAAAAATGTTGACAATTTATCATATCCGGTGATAATGAATGATGTGGATTGTAACCACAAAGTACATCCTACATCCTATGTTACTGCAGTTTGATGTAAGGCTATGATTTGTTGCCAGTAAAATAATAAAGTTGTAAAGAAATAATTAATTAACATTAATTTATTTATTAAAGTGTGGGCACAGGAAATAAAATTTGTGTTGAATCGAATACCAGTATTTATTGTAGGTTTTTGATAAAAATGTAAATGATAGAGTATTATTGATATGGTTTGACATATTCAGAGTTAATATATCATATAATTGTTTTAAAATTTGTGTTAAATTTAAGTATAAATTTAAATTTATATTGTATTAGCTTACATTTTATGGTCCATGATTATTAATAGTGTTCTCTTTATATTTATTTATATATACCGAGAAGCTAGATAAACATATTATTTTGTTAATATTTAATTGAATATTTATTTTAACTTAACATAGCTGATCAAATATTTTAAGTGATACTTATTTGTTTTATGTCAGGGTCACTGTTGCTACGATTGTCCATGATTTTATGGGTTATAGAAAATTTTTCTACAAAACTGGCACTGCTGAACAATTTTGTCAATAGGAACCCATTTATAATACTCTGCGAAAAATTAAAATTTTTGTTTATTGAAGAAAATCTGTAGAGTAAAGAAATCTGTACTTTGAAAGATTTTCAAAAAGAAGTGTTTAGTATCATCTTTTAAATTCACCTCACTATTCATGAGGTTCTGTCAAAGTTAGTGGTGATAGAAATGCAATCTTCAATTTTTTTTCGAAATAATCAATTATTCTATTCTTGGGCGTTTGATAAACAGTACTTATGACTTCAGGTGTTTAGATGAATGCAGTTCAATTTAAGTATGGTTGATTCACAAATGTTTGCTTTTCAGTCGGCTTTGATATAATGTTATGTGCATGTAATGCTTGCTGGTTTGTGCAGTCACAGTATTGTAGAATTAATTTAATCGTTCTAATCCATTTATATTCATATGGCAAAATTTTTTCGATCAGAATCCAAAAATTAAACTCAGTGGTATTAAGTGTTCTGAATAAGTCAGAACGTCGTAGAACTGCAATAGTTAAATATTTTGTTATATTTTTACCTGTAACAAATTATTGTTTCAATGTTTGTCTCCTGTGAATTCAGAAACTAAGATAATTTTTATAGTCATTTTGACTCATTAAATCAAATGTTGATATTAGTTTTTTACGTCTTGTATTATTTAAAGAATTCAATCAGTGTGCCTCTACAAACTTGTCTTTTTAACTGCCTGATCGTTAGGTTTTATAAAAAGATAACTCATAATTTTGAATGCTATTCAGCCATTCGATTTGTATCTTGTTCGCTTGTTGTATTGTTAGTCTTGCGCTTTAGCCTTTTAGAGCCTGAAACTTCTTGGTTTTTAACTCTCATGAAGTAGAATACTAATTAAAATTATTGGTGGCATAAGCTGTCTTCTGTTAGAGTCTCCTTTTATTAGTTGCTATCTTAATTCATTTATTCCTTTTATGGATATTTATTTCTACTTAAGCTTAATTTCGATAAAGTAGCATTATTGTTTTTGTAGTGGTTGTTCTACAGGTTTCAGCCATTTACTGCAACCCAAAAATGCCTTTAATTTCTGTTGAATGTCTTCATCCCTTAAGACTCCTCCATCGCCTTTCATAATGCCATCTATCCACTGCTTTTTGGGTCATTCTTGCTTCCTCTACCTTTCTGGAACCCCTAATCAAATCTTCTGTGGCAATTTGTTCTCGTCCATTCTTCACGGATGAGCTGTATTTTCTTCTGAAATTTCTTCATCCCTAAATTGATATAGCACATTCAACTGGCAACTTTTCCAGAAACTCATTTCCAAGCTTCTTTCTATTCTAGCTATATTCTAAAATCCTGTTTGGAGAGTTCAAACCTCTGAGTCATAAATGGAGAAGCTTTCAGTAAAGAACAGAAGATTCTCTTAGCACCACAAGATATACAAGCTTACTCCACAAAACAGGGTGTATGTAACATTCTGGTGATGGCTGTACCTCTTTTCCAAAATGTAATTGTCTGGTATAGTATCTAACATTAAAAGTATGCCAAGGTATTTTTATAGTCGTACACTATTTCAGTGACTTATTGTAACATATTTTGTCCTGACCCTCCAACAACCACTTAGTTTCCTCAGTGTTCATTTCAAGTCCGCACTGGTACTCTTTTAATCAACTTTTAAATTATATATTCTGTGACCTGATTATTTTCAGCCAACACCACTTGATCACCGATAAACAAAAAAAAAGTACAATTAATTCAACTGAACGTTTATGTGCGCTATTGCTCATGATCTAAATTCTGTACCAATTATTCCTTGTATTTCTTTGGTATTTGTTATGAGTTTTTTTTTTGGTTTTGTATGTTTTTTGAATAATATCATCCAGTTCATTTTAACATGATTGGTTTTTAGTGATGTGTTTAATCTTAGAATCTAGATGACATCAGTGATTGATGTTGAACAAGCTGGGCATTTCTGGTTGTTAAAAAGTAATGCTTTTTTACTTTGTTCTCAGTTTTTTTAAGAATCAGATTTTCTTAAATTTCATCATATTTTTTGTGTTTATTTACCGATGGTTGTCTTCAGCC
This sequence comes from Catonia carolina, assembly GCA_035578175.1. Taxonomy (NCBI): domain Eukaryota; kingdom Metazoa; phylum Arthropoda; class Insecta; order Hemiptera; family Achilidae; genus Catonia; species Catonia carolina. The sequence goes on along the minus strand of JAQMRL010000001.1, from coordinate 326,243,477 downwards.
TAATGGATGGTTTGATTTTGAGTAAAGGGAGCTGCCAAGTTTTTTCCTGTAGTCTTTCTTAATGGTCGAAAAGTATTAGTATTTTATTAATTAAAACTTGCATCTTTCCCTATTCAATTTCTCTACACCTAGTTTTATGCTATTTCTCCTACTGGACACAGTAATGAAAACACAACTGTTTTACATAACCTAACCGCACTTACAGATTAGTTACATTATTAATACTTCATGTCTAAAAACTAACAGTTATTTTCTCTAAATTTTGTGCTAATTACTTTGTTTAATTTACTGTTTCTGGGATAACAATTGCTTCATTGTTAATAATAAAAGATTTTTGTAGTAGATTATTATACTTTTTTCTAAATTTTTGATTATATATGTCTAAAATAACATATTTATAGAACATTAGAAAGAACTCATATTTTTTTAATACGAATTGTGTTTGTATTTTTTTTAATACATCGAAGTACAGTAATTTCAAAATATGCTGAAATTTAATAAAAATGGTGTTTGTGTGTTTATTTTTATATTTGTTCTAAAATGACACACTTGATGAATAAAATCATGTAAATTTTGTGTTTTGGGTAACAATTTCTATTGTTTATTAAAATAAACTGGTAAGGTTTAAAATTGTTTATTTAAAAATCATTTTATTTTTATTATTGTGTATTCACTGTTATTTACATGCAATAGGTGTGGTAACAAGTCCTCTGGAATTGAACATGTAAACATGCGGGCCTAGTTGGGCTGGGGCTGTGGGCTCCGTGTCTCGCTCGCTCTATCTCATAATCTCACATGAGCTCTCACCAAAAGGTTACATTAAACCGTACTATAAGTATAAGTAAGCTTACATTCCTTTTTTTGTTATTTTTTCGTTTTTCACTTTCTAAAGCTTGTGTTTCTTCTCGCATGACTTTTGTATATTTAACACACTTTTGGAAGTGTAACACAATATTAATGTTGTATGATTGTATAAAAAATTTTTAATGTGTTTTGTGTGGGTGTTTTATTGTTTTATGATAACACTTAATATAAATTTATTTAATGATATCTTTTACTCAGAGGTGTTTGTTAAGGGTAATTAACTTACAGTGTAAATGAAATTGATCACCTTACCTTCGGTTGATTTTCAAGTTTAAAAAACTTAATGCGCATTTCGGTGGTACCACCTTCTTCAGAGCAATATTACTAAAATTAAAAATTAAAATTTATAACGGTGTTTCCATTCAGTCATATAGATTAAAACTGTTTTAACTTTCCTTCCTGCTTTTGTTTATATTTATTACTAAATTTTAATTGTTCATTAATTATTTTATCGTTTTTTATATAGATGTATATTTGAAATATTTCATTTTTTGTATTGTATATTGATTATTATAATTATGTAGGCTACATTTTTCCAATATATACAAGTCCTTTTCTATTTTTCCAAAATTATGTCATGATTCTTTTACATGTTTTGTATAATTAGATTCCATTTTGTCTTATTTGAATACTTTCTCATGTTCTTTAAATCTGGTATAAAAATTACGAGTTGTCGTTCCAATGTAAAACATAAAAAATTGATAACTGGAGTAAAACTGGAAAAAATGAAGTATTTCAAATTTACATCCATATAAATTCAAAAAAGATAAAATAATTAATGAACAATTGAAATTTAAAGATGATAATTTAATTAAAGAAGCTGGTACCATCTATTGTAATAAGTATAAACGAATGAAGAATGAAATTCAAAATGGAAACACCGTTCTAAATTTAATATTTAATTTTAATAATATTGCTTCATGAAGAAGGTGGTATCATCGAAACACGCATAAGTTTTTTGGAAAGCAACCAATCATAAGGTGATAAATTTCATTTTTACTGTAATTTATATTAATGGTTGGCAGGATGATTTTCAAAAGAGTATTTGTAATTAACTTAATGTACAGTACAATGTTTGTATTTATATCATCCTGTATTGTGTTCTGAATAAATAAAAAGATTTTTTTATGTTAAAAGTATCCCAATAAAGACAATATGCAAGATGGCTGGGAACCATTTCTATAATTCTTAAATAATCCATTTATTTATGTAATAATTTTCTATAATTATAGAAATAAAAAGTTTTATAATTACAAAAAATAGTGTTCTCTAACTTCCCAATCACCTTGAAATGTTGCAATTGGGCACATCTTTTTCTTAGTGGTTGTACTAAAAAAACTAAAGCATTTGCATTTTAATCTCTAGTGCCTAATAGGCAAACGGGAATTACTAGCCTAAAAAGTACTTACCGTTTATGTTTCTTCTCAAATAGTTGCAGTTCTAAAAATTGTTTTTAATATTCTCTTAAGTGATATCTACGAAAAGTTAAGAATTGAAATTTTGAGAAAGGAATATTATACTAAAGCTATAAATATTAATTATGTACTTTTTTAAAGAGCTATAGTATGTACTGTCTGAAATATGGCATTAATATTTGTAAAGTGACACCTAGAAAAAGTAAAGTATGGAGGGAAACCTTGAGGGTCAGTAAACCAGTGTATTTAAGGCTCCCTTAGTCCCATTGAGGTGGTGCCTGTGTAATCACTTTGTCACTTAATGGTTGAAAAATCATGTAACAAAACGTCCATGGCTTGAGTTGCTAAAACTTAGAAGCATGTGTAAAATTTATAACTGCAGTAATTGAATTCATTTCTATTTCATATAATGAATTAATAATTTCACTAACCTTCTTTTTAAACTGCGTCACCTTTATTGTAATTTCTACTTACACGTGTTTCGGTGGATCCACCATCATCAGAGTAAATGAAAAATTGAAACTAAAAAATTTTTTCACATTTATTTAAAATTTACAGAAGATGGTACATCTTCAGTCACTTGTATAAAACTGATTTTGTTTTGACAAAATCAGTTTTAGGCCACAGTTTTAGGTCACTGAGTGGCTGCGGTCGCAGGCGGCGGATTTCTATGATGAAGGAATTTTGAAGCTTGTCCACCGCTATAACAAGTGCCTCAATTTGCTTGGTGACTATGTAGAAAAGTAGTATTTTAGTCCCTCTTTCAGATTTATATAATAAAAAATTTTTCTTTTACAAAGTTTTTGTTTATTTACAAAACGTTCCCTACTTTCTGAATAGCCCTCGTATTTTGTGAGCAATTACTAATATGCATGTTCAGAAATGTATGTTTTTTAACCAGATTTTTGGTGTTGTAGTGTTACTTTACTTGGCATTCCTCTTCGCAGTTCACAAATGTTTACTGATCTTGCAACATTTACAATTTTTGGAAATACTTACTATATCTAAACTGTAAAAACAAATATCAGTTTATTGTATTTTTTTAATTCTAGTATACTTTTTGTATATTGTAATTTTTGTGGCATGATTATAGGAACTGTTACTATTTAATAATATAAAATTGGTGTTTTATTTTTTTATGCGTACATTGGTATTAAATTTTTAATCATTTATGACCCTGCAATATTGTGTATTTCTGACACTTATGACTTGATTGCCAAGGGTCAACTTTTTTATTTACTTGGTGAATCTAGGGAATTGCTTGTAGTTTTTTACCTAAGGTAGATCGTTTTGTGTAGAATTTCAGTAAACATTTTTTTTGAAGAACTGTTCCATTTTATTTTTTAATTGATGTAGTAGATCAGCGAAAATTGGAAAATGAGTTTTTGAGTGCAGAAAGCAAGTGGTTTCTTCCAAAGTTTGAGAAGCATAGTCTGGAATTTAAGGAATTTCTGTGAATTGTAAGAAAATTATATTATTTGGCAAATTTTTGCCAATATATTTTGCAGCAGAAATGTGGACAGATAGAAGAAAGACAGAGAGAATAGTGCAGGCAACAGAAATAAAGTCCAACCAAGGTATTCTAGGAAAGACAAGAAGAGATATGATGAGAGATGTATTTAGGGTACATTGGGGTTGGACAGCTTGATAAGAGATTTGGACAAACAGAGTTACTATGATGATTTGTTATATCAGTAGGGTAGAGAATGGTTGACTGCCTAAATAGATGTTGTACTTGGAGATGGAGATCAAAAGTGAAGTGATGGGTTCAGTTATGGATGAATTTGGAAAAATATTTGATGCTAAGGCAATGAAGGAAATTCAAGTAAAAGGAAGTTCAGCGATACAGAGAGGTGGAGTGGGTTGTGCTGCGCCTGAACCTGAGGAAACTTGAAAAAGGGTTAAATAGGGTGATGATATCTTGGTAGAGTAACTATAGTGTCAGTTTGCAAGTACAGTCAATTCCTTATTTAACGGACTAGTCTCCTAAATAAATAGATAGGTTTGAAAATAACAAAAATCTCGGGAATGTTCAATTTTGGGAAGATAAATTACCAATAACAATTTTTGATATTTGTAACTTAATTATACATGCATGATAGATATTTTTTGAAGCGTTGGTATCACTGACTGCTATCTGTGTAAACTTGTGCATTTTTCCAAGATGTTTAACAATATTATGAAACTTTTAGACGTTTCAAGGAACTTTTTATGAAGAAACAACATCCGTCTGGTACACAATTAAAAATAAGTTCATTTTCTACTTTACTTCAATCAATTTTTCAACAGTTTTATTCTGATTTCGTAATTTTTTCTATTTGTTTTCGTTAAATTTTTTGAACCCACAGGGTTGGTCTAGGGGTAACGTCGTCGCCTCTAGTCAGCTGTCTAATAGCTGATTTTTGGAGACGAAGGTTCCTGGTTCAAATCCTAGTAAAGGTAGTTACTTTTATACGGATTTGAATACTAGACAGTGGTTACCGGTGTACTTAGATGGCTGGGTTTCAATTAACCACACTCTCTCAGGAATGGTCGGCCTGAGTCTGTACAAGACTACACCTCATTTACACGTCATACATATCATCCTCATCTCACCTCATCATATCATATCATCATCTCATCGCCGGCCGCGTTGGCGATGTTGGTAACGTGCTCGCCTCTCATCACGCGGTCTTGGGTTCGAATCCCATTCGGGTATGGCATTTTTTCATACGTTACAAAAAATTCATTTCATCCTTCACCGTCTGCATTAGCAGCAATTTGCAAAACAGTCGGACGTTAAACCAAAAAAAAAAAAAAAAAAAAAAATCCTCATCTCATTGGGTTATGGGGGTTGCTTATTGTTCTAATTTGAACAGATTGCAACATACACACAGAATATTTAAAAAAAAAATTTTTGTACTATTTTATGTGTTTATTTAATTGTGATTTTTTCAATGTGATGCAATATTTTTAAAAACTGTAATTTAAAAAAAATTACCATTAGCTTACCATTCAGGTATTGGTAAAAGCATATAAAATAAAATCAGTGTTTTTGCCGACGATTTATGTTTTATTGTATCACGCTTTGGAGCTCTTCCTGTAAGGTACAGTTTTTTGAAAGTTATGAAAATAATAAGGCTATAAGCAAATCCAGTATGTACTTTATAGAAACATGTGTGTCCAATTGTGGTATAACTGAATCACTTTCAATTTAACGAACATCGGCATCCCCCAATTAGTCCGTTAAATCGAATATTGACTAAACTATTAATTGTTATTTCTTACTCATTGTCATACAGTTACCTTTGTAATGTCAGTTTTAATGTTATCAAATGTTTAACTGTTATAATATATATTTAATGTTATTGTGCAAATTTAGCTAAAAGACAGAATGCTTTGTTTATAAATTTAGGATTGTGTATAGCATGTTATACACACACTTGAGACTTGGTGATGGAAAATATTGGTGTTCCCAATAAATTAAAAGAAAAACTTAGAGGGTGTTCCAGAGTGGTGACATTGTTCTTTGCAAGGTATTTGTTAGAGCCTTGATGGCAGGAGTTTTGAAAATAACCCAAAATAAATTGGATAAAACGAGTTAAGCGGTAAGCCGACTTGTAACTGTAGGACATCAACCCACTATGCACGACACATGGCAGATTAATGTAAACTGAAGCATAAACGACTTATTCCGGAGGACCTAGTTTCATTTAATGGCGCCAGAAACCAACGGCGGAACGACTGAATAAGCAAGATACAACGATGGAAAATACACTGAGGGAGACAAAGGTAAAACGATAGGTAGCTGCTGGAACAGCAGGACATCACTGGTCAACTCAAACACAAAATTAGAAAGCGTACAACAAAATAGACTAATTCGCTTACCTGTTGAATGGCCTGAAGTGTAGAAAAGGCGTCCACGCGACACGTGTCCGGGGTTCGATTCACACTGTAACTTTAATGTTTGATACGAAAACAAGAACAATTGTAAATGATTATAAATTACACACATAAGTAAAATCACACTTGAAATGATGTATGGTACATCAGAGACGAACGAAGCATAACGACAATTGCAGAAGCGACGCCATAGGATGGCCGGCGCAGCGGAGGCACGAACAGTCTACATGCCGCAGAATCCAACCAGTGAGTGTGTTGACCGGGAAGACAGGAATGTGAGTAGAGGGAGAATGATTACGTCATGAACTGAGATCACCATCGGAAATCAAGACAAGTATACAGGAAGAGGCGGGAACAAGGTTATTAATACAAAATCAGTGTATTTAACGACGATAATAAAAGCGGGGAAATATGAATCACTTAACGGGGGTGCGATTGGCCTTAACAGTATTGTTTCACCATTAGAGATCGATGTGACGGGGCATTGTCATGCAATAAAAATAAATCATTCCCTGCCCATATTTCAGGTAATTTTCGTCGAATTGCATCTTATAACGGTTTTAAGATCTCTTTGTACAGTTCTTTGTTGACTGTTTTCGCTGTTGTCACGTGTCCTTGCGCACAAGTTATCGAATATGCTCAACATTCTCATCTGTGGTGGAAGTGGAAGGCCGCCCAGTCCGATTATCATTTTCAATTGTTGTGCGACCATCACAAAAACGCTTGTGCCACTCATAAAGTGCCGTTTTCTTCATCATATCGTTTATGTATACTTTCTTCAGCATCTCAACAGTCCGAGGATGATTTCTACAGCAACACACAGAATTTGATATTGGCATGCTGCTCCGATGACATTTCACAATCCGACAAAGAAAAAACACCAACTGCCTGCACATAATTTTCCGTAGCAGTGATGCCAACATCCCAAAAAAAAATTTTAGTTGCAGCAAACTAATGCTTCATTGTACGCGACCATTCCAAGAACTTTTTGACCCTACCTGATATGTACAGGATAATATTATAATGTGGGAGGAAGTGACTACGTTTTTTTGTTATGTACTGAAAGATATTTAGGCTTAATTGTAAATGATATCACAGTGAAAGAGATGTATTGTTATTAGATTTAAGGTTTTCTTACCTTTCTTATCCTGTAGGAGAGGATTAGGCCAACAGACTCATTAACAATACTGAGATCTCATAATTCACAGTACAAAGCATTACTTTTTCTGCCTTAAAAGTTTAATAACCATTTTCTTTCTAAGAATTCCTTGAGTCACTATATGGTACTGAAGATTGTAAAAGGTTGTTGTTGTTTAGTTGCAGTTGTACATACAATATTATATAATTTTAATTATGTTTATATTATAATTGTATTTAATTGTACAAAGAAATACAGTATTTATGTGTTTTATGTTTTATTTTGTCATGTGTAATATGATTTGTATAAATGTTTATCTGATATCTGATTTATGTTCATTCACAAAAATCAACCAAATCTACAAAAATTTTACAATGACACTAATAAGAATCAGAATATACTGAAAGTAATTCGAGTATATTGCCGAGTGTTTATAAATAAAATTCATACCAGCTAATTTTAGTGGTTAACTGACAAAATATTGTTGTATAATAGGCCTATATGTATAAGAAATATATTTATTGATAGACCACTTAAGAGGTTTTTAATTTAATTTTTTGTGTGTATATTTACCATTTATATTACGTTTTTGTGTATTATTATCATTCTTATTATTATTCTACAACTATGCATGCTCTGATAGTGTCACATTTTCATTTAAAATTTTTCAGCACCTCACTCTTAAGATCTTGCTATAAAATTTTAATGATAATCCAAAATTGAAAAGAACTTTATTCAACTAATGTTGATTTCAGCATTACTGTGTATGTTGAGTGTAAATAAAAAGAAAGAATCAATACGGAAAAATCAATAGATGGATTTTTAGACTTGTTATGTGTGGGATGTTCAATAATTAACGAAACAATTTAATGTAGAGAAAAAACAATTCATACCACGACAGTGAAACTTTTTGAGGGTCAAGTTGACAATCTTGTTAACACTGTTGGATCAGCTGTTTGATCATAATTAATATACACATCACCTCTTTTATTTATTTCAAAATGTCTTCACCTCTTGAAATGTGTACACCAGAAGAGGAATGTCCAATAAAAATATTTTTGCTATCCGAAGGTGTAAAACTTACAGAAATTTACTCAGGAATGTTGAAACAGTTTGGTGAATTGTGTTTCAACCGCAGAAATCTGTATAAATGGGTAGAACTGTTTAATTCAGCTAGAAAGAATGTCTTTGATCTCCATCATCCACAAGAAAATTCAGAACTTATGCGACAGTCAGTAAAACGATTTTGACAGTTTCAGGGACTTGCACAAGGTCCAATTATTTGTGACTAGGTAGAAGAACAAAGTACTGTGATCAGTAAATACTATTCTAACATGTTTCAATAGAAAGTGAAACCGGGAATAAGGGAAAAATGAAAATATGAGGGTGCTTTTACAAAAGGTGTATGACAATTCTCTTGCATGACTACGTGTACCCCCACAGCACTCAGAGAACAAGAGAATCGCTAAAGAAGTCGGGTTTGGAGGTTTTGCCATGTTATTCTTATAGCTCTGTTCTCACTTCATTCGGTTTTCATTTGTTTGGCCCACTCAAAGACTTTTTACATGGAAAGAAGTTTGATGACAGAAGGGGTTAAAACAGTGGTTCTAACGACAATGGTAAAGACTTCTACGCTTTAGGAATCTGAAAGATCACCGAACGGTGGAAAAAATGTTGAATGTTGCTGGAGACCATATTAAAGAAGTATTGGTAAGTTTCATTGTCGGTGAATAAATCATTTTTTCTCTACATCAATACGCATGTTTTGTTAATTTATTGAACATCCCTTGTATATTATTGAACCATTTTTATGGTCACTAAGCCATAATTGTGTATGTACTTATATCTTATTTATTATATAGTAAGGTCATGTTTAACTATTTGGGGTTGTCATAGTGATTAACTGATGACAGTATTATTTATGTAATTGCCAGAATTGTACTGTTTTGGTGGATAACAACAACCAATCTGCCGGCTGCATTGGCGCAGTTGGTAACATGCTCGCCTCTCATCATGCGGTCCTGGGTTCGAATCCCACTGAGGCACGGCACATTTTCATACGTTACAAAAAATCATTTCATCCTACATTGTACAATAGTTACACCCCAACGTCATCGCTAATGACCGTTGTAGTTGATGCGACGTTAAATAAATGAATGAATTAAAAAAAAAAAAAACAACCAATCTGAGTAATTCTATAAGGAATAGCTCAGGAGTTTCGCAGATATGTCTGACAAAATATAAAACAAATTCAATTAAATTAGGTTTAAGTTGTTAATATATTACACAAAGTGTTAGATCAACAAAGCAATTTGTAGTAAGATTTGTAATGGATTCAATCAGTGTAAAATACCTAGTAAGTAAAATTTTGGATTATAAATAAAACAGTAATGTTAATAATTGTTATAATGTATTTTTGTCTAAAGTGTACAATTTATTTTTTAATGGTATATCAATTGGTACTAAACAAAATGTCAAAATTTACCTGGTCACAATGAAAAGTTGACTGATTTGTTGTCTGGTTTATATATAGGTACTGGCTTGGATATTTCTTTAAATTGTAAAATGGTTGACCGTGTACTAGCTAGTTTTATAAAAACGAGACCTGCCTGCCATAAAGAACTGCCACATATCCATGCAGAATAAAAAAACTGATCAGAAATGAGTAATAGGCCATGCAAAAAGTATGATAAGAGATGAGTGTAAAACAATAAACAATAACAATGAATCACAAAACATAATACTGTCTATGGCATGATTGCTTCTTTCATGTGATATACCAGCATGAGTAATTTGTGTATAATGATTTATAAATACTACATGTAATTAAATTTGAGCCACAGATGATACATTTGTTTCAAAACAAATCGTTTAGTATATAACAAAGTTAGCGTACGGGAACAAGCATACCAAAAGTGTTTATATATTTTATGATCAAATGTGTTTTAACTACTAAGTAATCTTAAGTGTGAATAATTAATTTGTTTTAGGAGTGCAGAAAACGCTATGAGCCGGTGTAAATCTCCGGTGACAACACGCCATGAAAGAGGAGGCTCAAACGATGCATCTGTTCCTTTGGGATTACCCCTCCCAGCTGTATCTAATCCTGCGTCATCTACTGATGACCACCACTCTGCACCAGACGATGAAGTGGTAAAGTTTTAGATTACATGTCTCTTTTGTTAATGGGTGGCTAATGATTTTCAAGATATCAAAACAGTATTTTTAAGCATATGAAGAAATATGTTTTTTAAAAGAAATTCTGAAATTTACTATTTCTTTAAAGTTTTAATGTCTGATTTCTTAAGTTTGTAGGATGTTAGCTGTTCAGTAATTTATTAGATAAGGAAACTAAATTTCATTTTCTGACTCAAGATCTTGGTGTGTGTAAATGAATACGGTGACGCTTTTTGATTATGGTATTTTTTTAATGTAATTTTTGTATGAATTTGGAGTACATGTTTGAGTACTACGAAATAGAAATTCATTTTATGGCATCACATGAATTAACACTGATGTCCCCCTATCCCCAGGATGCTAATATTAGCTGCTACACTACTAGCAGGACCTATTAGCACATTGTTAACGGTTCCCATGGAGCTAGTTAATTAATGCCGGTAAGTTGAAGGCATACATGAGTTGTGTTGTGTATTGCTGTATCTGTAAAATTTTAAGACAAATCTTGAGAATGGGAGTACAAAAAGCATGCCGGAAAGAGCTGAAAAAGAAAAAAAATGCAGCGAGTGGGTAATTTAGAAGAGGAGAGTTTGGGGCTTTTTCAAGACTTGTGAGGAAACTCATTTTAGAAGATCTGAAAGAATCTACAAGTTTCTTGCCAATGAGTAACCCAAAAATTTGAAATTAAATCGTAATCCCACTTTAGCTGCTCCTGTAAACAGCTTAGCCTACTAGCAACTAACAATGTTCTCAAACGTTCACATCGAGCTAGTTTACTAGTGCTAGTCAAACATGTGACCTTTTCTTTCCTACTAGCCATTAGTAAAATTAAACATGTTAAAAGTCACTAGTGCGCTAGTGAATACTAACACTATAACTCAAGTAGCTGCTACTTGTTCATTCCCATTACGCTATTTTGCTAGGTGCTTGTCAACTAGTGACTAGTACTAGCATCGTGAAAATAGGCCTTGAGATCTCTCCTCTCAGGATTTTTTTGTTGCTTAAAGTATTTTTGTTAAGTTTTCAGGATTGAAAACAATTGTGCGGATTCTTCACTTTGTTAGCTTACGAAAACTTTTGAATAAAGTGAATTTCTGTGCTGTGGAACGGCTACTGGGTGAACATGGGGCTTTAATTTAAGCTAAAATTTTTGTGAACAAAAACTCATCACAGATGATGTGTGATATGTATTTGATTGGGTGTAATGATGTCTACATAAGTCTTGACTTGTGTGTAGGTAATGATATGTGGTAGCATACTGGTGAAAGAATGCTAGTTAGGCTGACCACTACACCACAGGCTGGCCTAATAGTGAAATAAATTGTAGGATTGTTGAGAGTAAGATTTTTTTTACCAACGTGTGTGTTTGTTTTGCAGGATTTATACCTCCCATCATCTTCTTTTGTATCAAATGGTTCAACGGAGATGGTGGAAGATGCTGATGAGTACAAAACTCGGCAAGCTATTGAACACGTGCAAGGCAAAATAACTCGGACTCGAGACCAGATTCGGGGTGAACAAACTGCTAGAGATGGTAAACACAAAGATTTAGGTCTTACTTATTTCATATTAAGCTTAATAATAGTAATTAAAATAAATATGCATAAAAGAAAAAATAATGAAAGCTGTTAAGTTTAAGGACTAAATGATTTGACATATGTTTACAGACTTGTACATTTAATACTCATACATAATAAAAATCAGTAAATTGTGTTGATAACTGCATCACTAGCAAGTTGTGAATGTTTGGTAAACATGTAAATGCTCACTGGCTATTAGTATGGTTATATTTAAATCAATGATAGTACAGTTTATTGCGTAGAGATGCATGAGGGAATAATTGGAAATTTACCAAAATCAAAGATATAACTATATTTTTATCAGAAACCACTGAAACACCTAAACAAGTAGGTTTACATATAACTTCCATAAATTATTATATTTTATCTCTGGTAGTTGCATTTGGAGTAACCAGTAACTGCAAAAAGTAAATGTTATTTGTTGTTTTGTTCTAAACCAGAGTTTTCAGAAAAGCATGAGCAAGTGAGTGGATAACTTGTCACAATGCATGTGCATAGATGAATCACTCATTTTGATTTATTATAGATAATATTCTGAACTCTGAAGACTCAAGACACAATTTTTGCACTACAGATGTCTGTAATTTTAAACAGAAACTAACTCTCTATTTTATTTACTTTTTATTTGTAGATGAATACTTTGCATTTGTTTTTACCATGTGGTCGATTCTTTTCATTGTACTGGTGAAAAACAGCATTTTTGACCAGTTAATTAAAATAATGTCTCAAAGTAGTGAGATATGTAGATATAAGAGTGCCTTGTTATTTGTTCAGAATGTGTATTGGTATACAATATTGTCCAGTAATTTTTTCGTTTGTAAGCTACAATTTGGACATTTGCTCTCATCTCATCATGTGCTTTCATCATTGTCATTATCATGACACTTGTCACAGCAAAGTTTTTAACTGTCATTAATAATAGGTATTATACAGTATTTTCGTTTGTAAAATTGCAAATTGATGTTTATCATTTGGTGATACATATTACTTTGTTAAAAAGGGTTAAAAAGTGGATAATTAGTTTCGTTTTACATAATTCATCATGTTTAATTAATAGCAAAGAAAAAAATTCTGTGTGTTTATTGTTTCATTGATTTGTTCATTTAATGAACAAGTTAAATGACAAATTTTGTTATCCTCTACTGAAGTTGCATGTCAACTCAAGCAAGTGTGTTTACTTATTTGCTATCATCAGGTTTTAAATTATATCCAGGTACTGTTATTTAATTTGTCTTTGGTGTGTATAGATAATTATAAATTTTCTTTTATCTTTATTTTAATATTCATTTACTCTGTTTAATACAGATAACGTTAACGAGTACTTGAAATTGGCATCAAATGCTGACAAACAACAGTTGACTCGTATAAAAGCTGTATTTGAAAAGAAAAATCAGAAATCAGCACAGAGTATATCACAGTTGCAGAAGAAACTGGATAGTTATAGTAAAAGACTGCGAGAACTTGAAATCCATGGCGTTTCAGGACATCGACAACCGAGAGAAGTACTCAGGGATATGGGCCAGGGTTTGAAGTAAGTTAACCTGTTAAAATCTTTGCTTAACCTATTATTAGTATTTTTATTATTGTAATTAAAAACTATTTTATGTATAATCAAATTTTATTAGATTTTTCTCTATTTCTTCCTTTTTGGAACATGAATTTCTTTTTACTTTTTTCATAGTCTCAGTTGTTTTGCAAGTTCATTTTTTACAAGAACTGCAATGAGATCGTGCATGATTTTGTTGATATTTAAAGATTATAATTCTGTGTTTTAATTTTTTATATTTACGTATTTGTTATTTTATTGTAAATTTTGCATTTACGTTTATTTTTAAATGTTTTTATTTACACATAAACAGTATGATATCAATATTAATATTTCTTTTAGTGCTTTGATGCAAGCCAAAAGAATGTGTAAAGTAGGTACACAAAATAATGGGTACTATTTTTTTCTCTTTATTAATTTTATTTTTTGTCATCATTAAATTAGCAAATGATATTGAAATTTATTTATATACAAGGGTGATCAATTAATATAAGCAGTAAATTTGCTATTGAGCATAGGTTGTAGTTCTGAGCTAGGCGTTAGAGTGCGTCGTGATAAAAAGGTATTTATGTAGAGTTGGGGAACCGACTTAGTTGCTACACTCTGTTCTGCCTTCAGGACAGCCATGAGTGAACAGGATGTGCATCCATCTGTTGCACAACACATTGTTATAAAGTTGAAAATTGAATTGATTAGTTTGCAAACTGCACTGATGTGTCAACCGTTAAAGTTGTCCTTGGGTGTCAATCATGTCTGTCATTTCCAATAGTTTTATGCCCACCCTTAAATTCTCAAGCCCACAAATATACTTGATTTTGTGAGAGTGTAATATTCTTAAACTGCGCTCTTTTAAACAAGTTAAAATCTTCAATGGTTTGACACCTTCATTTGTTTAAAACTTTATAACAATGTGTTATGCAATGTTACACCTTCCACATGGGCCAAGTAAACAAAAGATTAACGAACAATAGGAAGCAGTAAAGGGTGGTTGTTTTTGAAATCATACACAACATTTAACCAAAATAATTAAAAAATAACAGTTTAATTAAACAACCCAGTATAGTAGTAGTAGTAGTAGTAGTAGTAGTAGTAGTATTAACTACCCAGATTAATGGACATAATTAACGAATGAATTAACAAGATAAATTTTAAAATTACAAAGGTTTCAAATATTTTTTCTAAAGGATATTAAATAATTAATATTATTATAAATAAACAAATTTCAAATAAACGGGTTTTACTATCGCAAAAAGATAATCTTGCCTTTGAATAAATTATACTAGCGTGCACGCATATTGAGATTTAAAAAAAATTACCCAAATTACTTAAATTTTAGCCTCATCATGATTTAATGATAAATTTAGATTTTAAGTTCAGTTCATTACGCCCATAGGCAATAATAAAAATAATAATCCATTAACACTATTTAATATAGTACTGTTTTAAATATACCCAAGACAGTAAAATAAATTTAAATTCATTTAAGTTTCTTTAAATGTGAAAGTATAAAAATCCCTGGTTTCTTTTTTTAAACTGAGGTAGCTGCAAATCCATTTGATGCAAACACTTGATCAGGAAAATAATGTGGAGATATTTATTAAATTGAACAAAAGATTTTACCATAATTCCAGTTTATCTTGAACTGATCGAATAAAACGACCTGGCTTGTATATTTTATACATGGTTGAAATTGGGAGCATCCATTTCAAATAAACGGGTTTTACTATCGCAAAAAGATAATCTTGCCTTTGAATAAATTATACTAGCGTGCACGCATATTGTGGTTGAGGTTGCCTTTAACAACCAAAATAATCACCAGACTTCTAAATTTTTGGGCCAGATTGCCGGAACCCTGTAATACAACAATTCCAACAACAATTAATAGAACCAGACCAACTAGGCAGTAATTTAAAAAACCTTTTTTTGAAATAAATTTGCAGCAAGTAACCCCAAAATACAAAATAGTTTAGCAAAATTACAATAAATACAGAATATTAAAATTTAAAATTCAAAAGTGTACATGAAATCACAAAAATATTTTAGAAATTGATTAGCAAAACTGAATAAATGCGTAATTAATTCTTAACGATGCAGGTTCGAAACAGGTTGAATTCGACCTATCGAATGTTGATACTATGTTTTAAAGCAGAACATAACCACAAATACTTGAACATTACATTGAATAGAACACTTTTCCAAAGAAAATAAAAATACAATAGTATTAATTAATGCTTGTACAATAGTAATTAATTTAGAATTCAAAACATTGCATCGAAAAATTTTACCAAGTAATACTTTACAATGGTTTATTACATAACATCAATACGAAAGTTTGCTGAGATATCTCAGAATTGGCTGCTTATAATCAAATAAATAAAGGATGATGGTTAGCGAGAAAAAAATTTGAAAGCCAAAAGTTTGAAAAAACTGCAATTACATAATAAACAGTTAACCGAAACACAAGACATCCTCCAGCAATAGCGTCTGACTCGGTTGTGTGTGCTTGTCCAACAGGGCAGGATGCACTTGCAGAGACAGTCGCAGGAGTGCAGCGCCTCTCGGTAGACCACCATCACAAAGGCAGAACGTGCAAACAAATTCAAAACAAAATGTAACAAAACCAGAGGTTACAGCAACTGATGGATGCATTTCCTGTTCACTCATCGCTGTACTGAAGGCAGAACAGAGTGTAGCAACTAACTAATTTGGTTTGTTCCCTCACTCTACGTAAAATGCCTTTTCATCACGCACTCTATCGCCCAGCTCAGAACTACTTTCTATGCTTAATAGCAAAATTACCATTTATATTTGATTCACCTTTGTAATATTGAATCTTCAGATATTTAAATTACAAATTTTTCATTTTATACGTATAACAACTTTTTGTTCAATAGTTTTTAAACTGTCTGAAGAAACTCAAGTTAATCTTTTTTAGTTTTTAATTTTAGTTTTTAGTTTTTATAATCAGAAGCTATCCAATTGTCTCCCAGACAATATAACACTAATTTTATTAGAATTTTTAAAAAAAAAATGCATAGTGTAAACCCAATTACTGTAGGTAATGTATGTCTAATAGACAGTCCAACTTATTTTTTTCAGGTTAAAAATTAAGTTTAGAGGTAATCAAAGTAATTATCATTCAGCAGCTCAAGATTTTTAAAATTCCGTATTAAATATCGTGGAATAATATTTTTTGTAGCTCTTTCTTTAGCATTAATTAAGGATTAATTAATAGTAATAATGATAATTGAAAAGAACCTAAAATTCATACATGTACATGTTACTAAAGCGTACTTAGAGAGTTAGTCTTAACTTTATGTGGAGTGCAATTGTAGTATAATTAGTTTACTTCCATTTGACAGTTCATTATAGAAACATTTGTTAGTAATAATCATTGTTGATTGATTCAATTTCCATACTTACTGTATGTAACTGTGAATATTTGTAGATAATAAATATTAGTGTAGTTCCATAGATTCAGCTCAGTTTAATTTAATTTTTTTATTGCTTTAAAATGCCAATTAGTAAATATACTTTCTTTGTTGGTGAAAAAGTTTTAATATTTGTGGTAAAAAATAATATAGTTTTTTTAGGTAAAATTGTCTATTATTTGAACAGTTTGAATTGATTACAGTAATATAGTAGTATTGTAGATCTGCATATCCATAATCACTGACTCTTTCGGTGGTGTGTTATTAATGGCAACTCTTAATGGTTTTTTTTATATCAGACATTTTGTTAAATAGTTGTATATTATTCTTTGCTACATGTTCGTTTACCAAAATGTATGGTATGTTTACCATAACAGGTTTCAAAAACTATATGACGTAAAATAAAAACCATTTATCTCTTACTTTTCATGAATTTTTGTTTCTACTTTTTTGGACGAGGCGAGTTCTTCGGTATATTTCAGCAGTACTGATTTCTATGCTAAGTATCTCGGTTTGATTTCCAGTCAGGACTCCCAATTTTTTCATTTTTATAACCCTCCACCATAAAACCAAAACAAGAAAATCCTTTGAATAAAATGCTCCTGAAAGCCATGACTTCATTCAGAAAGTCAATTTTTGATTGTAAAAGGTGTTTTAATAGATAAGGTTATAATTAACGAATAATTTCAGTACTTTAAGTACTGTATATTAGGTACAAGGCCCGTTGGTATAATGTTCAGTATAACTGGTTTCTACACCAGGGGTTCCAGGTTTAATTCCTGGTCAGGTCTGGCTTTTTTTTTTCACTCGCCGTTTTATTTGTCACCCTTCACCTTCTGCATTAGTCGTGTGCATAATAGTCAGATGTAGAACAAAAAGCAAAATATTGTACTGTACAGAAAAGTTAATATCATTGTATTTTGCTACAGTATTATTAGGGTGGTTTTTTTCAACCTTCGATTACACAGCATAAACGCATGACCAGTAGCAGGTGGGTGGTGTGTGCAGTAGGCGACTGCGCGTCTTATGTACTATTTGTTCTGTCACTGCCGAGTTCAAGATGTCTGTCTGTTCTGAGCTGCAGTCACATAAACATGACCGCCTCAATTGATTCTCCTGCCAAATGTGGATTGTGAAGTGTTATTCCTTTCCTGCAAGCAGAAGAGAGCAGTGAGCAGAAATTCATCGAAGAATGAGCCTAGTGTATGGAGAAAATTTTATGATTGATGGTATTATGCGTAAATGGTTTTGAAAATATAAAGGGGCCCGAACTGATGTGCATGATGAAGGGGATCAAGGATGCAAGTCTGCTGCTATGGATGGCCTTGTTCAACGAGTTGACGTAGTGGTTAGAAAAAACCTTAGGTTCACCATTAGTATTTTGTCTATGGAATTTCCGGAAGTTTCAAGATTTTCTCTGTACTGTATCATTTCAGAACATTTCAGCTATAAAAAAACTTTGTGCGCGCTGGGTCCCAAAGATGTTGATGGACAACCACAAAACTTGCCGAATGGCTTTGAAGTTCCTTGACTGTTATTCCACTGAAGGAGAAGATTTTTTGATATCAAGTGTAATCGGAGATGAGATGTGGATTCAATACGACAAACCCGATGCTGACTTTTAGAATTGTTCTGATCCATGACAACACCCGTCCTCATAGTGCTGGGGCAACCCAATGGCTCCTTGAGCTATTTCAATGGGACATTTTCGATCACGTACCATGCAGTCCCGATCTAGCACTGAGCGACTTTCATCTTTTACCTGAACTGAAGAAGTTGCAAGGAGGGCAGTCCTTCCAAACTAATGACGATGAGGTTTAAGACTCATTTTTGTTTTGTAGAGCTGTTCCACAGATACAACAAATACCTCAATCGTCAAGATAATTAAATCAAAAAGTAACCATAAGTGTACGTAACATTTAGTAGTAAAACATTTTTTTCTATATTCATTTAACTTTTATTTATGGCCTACTCAGAGGTTGAAAAAAATAGCCCTCAAATATATGTCAATCTATAGCCCTGTCTTTCTAGATAAAAGAAGTCTGTTTATTAATCATATGTAACTTTCTTACCTGGCAGTTGCATTGAAATTTTTTCATGTTCATGTATTTCTAATAGGATTTATTGTTTCTTAAATAATTTTCACTGTATTGTTATGCTATTTATTTACTATGTTTTTATGGTATTTGTTCTACAGATAAGCAAAATTCATAGTGGGTAATATGTGTTAATTACTTGTAGATATAATGAATCATGTTTATGTACAAACAGAGTAAGCCATGTTATAGCAAAATTTTATGTGTTACTGTGGTAATACACATTCATCTTATCCCATGCAGTTAATTCAGTGCAGTGTGTGGTCTGTTTAAATAGTAGAGCATATTTTTATTTCCATGATTTTTTTCATAATTTGTGTTGGTGAAGAATGATTTTATTTTTTATGTTACTTGTTAATTTAATGAACAATAGTGGAATAATCATTTTGTCCAACAACACTCTTTACATCTTAAATTCTGTAATTTTTCTGTATCGAGCCACTTATTAGTATTGCAACATAATTAGTAATCATGCCTCGGTAAAAACAAATTCTAAAAATTTTTTCATAGTAATATCGGTTCATAAATCACTTGTGTATTAAATGTCACTACATTTTTTAATTAAAAAAAAAAAAAGTAGTACTAGATTTGAAAAATATGTTTACTGTGTTGGTATTACAGGATTTTTTTTCATTGTAAATTTTACATTCTATGAGGACTTTTCAGCTGGGTCTTACTTAATCCGTATTCTGAATACAATTCTGTCAGATTTGTCTCAGTAGCAGTTATATTTATTGTGTGTGATGTCCTGTGTTTTTTTTTAATTTTTTTTTATTGATATCTTCAGAATTGTATGTCTATGGTGATCTAAACGTGAATTTTGTTGGTCACATATCCAGAACAGTAAAACTAGTGTTGTTTTCCCTAATTGTATAATGGATACTAATTATGGAGTAGTTTCATTTACTGTCACGATCAAACAGTTCTTTTTCCTAAAGATCTTGACTAGTGGACTCTATTGTATTGTTTGTAATCTTTTATTTTTTAACAT
The DNA here is from genome assembly GCA_035578175.1 of Catonia carolina. Taxonomy (NCBI): domain Eukaryota; kingdom Metazoa; phylum Arthropoda; class Insecta; order Hemiptera; family Achilidae; genus Catonia; species Catonia carolina. Next base: position 326,223,357 of record JAQMRL010000001.1, on the reverse strand, counting down.
TTCCATTCGTCGTGAGTTTACATGGTGAATTTTCTTCAATTAAAACATTCTCATTCCACTTTTTTCTTTTATTTGTGCGTAAATAATCTTTCCAGTTTCAAGTACTTAAAATAGCATTTTTTCTGGCATAATTTATGGCTAACACTGCAGTCTACTAATTTCATCAATTAGATTGAAGATGTGCTTTTTTGTGTTCAAAACTGTGAACTAATACCGTCAAAAATGTTCTTTTCATTAGTACCCTTATAAGATAAGTTTTAAAATACTTTTCAGTTGGAAATTCTGTTTTGCAAAAAATTATTACTTCTTGCACTTGGTAAATAATAGTCTTTCAAAAGTTCCATAACTTTTGTCTTGTTTTTTGAGTTATTGAACTGTTCAAATGGTCAAATAGGATTGAAAGATAATATTTTTTAATGAATTTTTAGATCTGGTGTGCAAACGAACGGAAAATTTTATTTTTATTTAATCTTAAATATTATTTTAGTTTTTCAATAGAATTTAAATGAAGTTGGAAATTTTGAGTTGCCATGGCTAAACATTTTTTCAGACATGTTGGTGGAAATATACGTGATGGAATCACTGGATTGTCTGGGTAGGTTTTTGTCTTTTGTTTGATAAATTACACATAATAGTATTTTGTTGCAATGCCAGTTCTTTTTTTTGCTTTATTTTAATATGGTTTATTAACATGTTAATATTTTATTAAACTAGATTGTACATTTTGCATTCACCATCTGTACACAATTGTTTTTCTTGCAGTTTTAAAAAAATTATTTAACATTACATATAAATTAAATGTAACTTAGGTTTCTTTATATAATTCACTACACTTATATAGCAGTTTGGTAAAACAGTACAACATGTAAAATACAACAATACTCTTACATTACAACTTTTTTTGAAAAAATGCATGTGTTTGCATAAATGTTAATGCATGACTGTTACTCTTTCACACTTCTTGCTAATGTTAATATTAAACAATTTTGTTGTGTAAAAATGTATTGGAATATATAAACATTAAATTCTACAAGTAAAAATTTGTCAGTAAATTTAAACTTTAGCTAATAGTTGTCTTCGAATATCTTCTTCCACTATGGACAGATAAAAATGTGTGTTTCAGTTCACACCAATCAGGAAACAGAGTCTGACATTTCCTCCAAGGCCAAGTACTCTCCTATTTTCTTTGTATCTGTACATCTCTGCTTCAAGTGAAATTCTTTCTGGGAGCATCCTTTGAACATGATTTCTTCATTTCCTTCTGATATCACTAAAGCCTACCCAAGGGCATAATAGTCCGCATAACTGGCTTTTTATGCCAGGGGTCCCGTATTCAATTCCATGTCAGGTCTTTTTTTTCATTTTCATATCACCTCATATCATTACTTATGCACAAGCTAGTTCTTATTTAGGCACCGTTACGTATAAAAAATGTGGACTTTTAAATATGGATACAGAAATAGCTGTGGTGATCTATAAAACATTCTAAAATTTTTATGAAGATCTTGGGAATTACTGTACAAGGTATTACAATTAGAAGTACTTGTATATATTAATTCTGTTGTTTACCTCGCTCAATCTTAAGCTTACCATGGTCTAACAACAGCCTTATACTGTATTCATTGAATGTTAAGAGTAAGCAGTTCACATGAAAAACTGCTTCAGCCAACGATTGTGGCACTGTTCATGTGATTGATTGACTGCTAGCATACCACATGCAGATTTCATTTACTGCATTTAGTTGATGTAGGTAGTGTATAACATATGATAAACACAGCTGTCTGTGAACCGGTACTCCCATTTTAAACGCCACACGCATTACTATTATCTCTGGATAAATTAGTTACCGAGTTATTTAGCTTTAGAAATGACTTTTTTGAATAATTGTCAGATAAAAGGATCAGATTTTCAGTTATCAGCTACTTGTGTAGTTGAGTGTTGCATAAATAAGCTAAATTTGACATGAAAGCTATTTGTTTAACATTAAGTAGTTCCTGTAATCTTATCTAATTGCTTGTAAACGCCTAATTTAATTACCTATTAATTGTTTAATATACATTAAACAGCATGCTAGTGAACTGAGTTCTGTTTGTTGTAAAGAATTGTTGCATGTAGTTAGTATATTTTATTACTCATTATTTGTGATTGATTTGATTTTTGGAGTTTGAAATATTTATTGTAAAGTTGGTAACAGTATTTTATAAAATGTTTGTAGTTACTTTAACATAATTGTATTAGTTTCACATATCTTGATTAAAAGTAGATGTGAAGTGTTTCTCTGTTCACTTTTGTAAATAACTTAGAATGTGGTGTTAATAATTTTAGTAATTAGCAGAACACTGAGTGTTTTTAGAGCTTCCCATTTATGTATAAATGCCATTGTTAATATTCATTTGATTTAGAGTTTTTGTACATTTCTTTTTTTACTGTAAGATTCTTTTCATGTTATATTTTGTCAAATTGTTCATAAATGATCATGTTTCATAATAAGTTGCTTTGGTAGCTTGTATTGTTAACTTATTTCTGGATTTATGTGCTAACAAATTGAATTCTGTTATAAAATTATTTTTCTGCATTTTTAAATTTTTCTTCGGTTTTTAATAATCTGTAACTATCAGTAGTGCAATGAACTTATATTTACAACGTAAAAAAATTTAGAAAGAGTTAATTTTATGTTTTAAACAGTTAACTTTAAAATGTTTGGTACCAACAAAGTATTTTATTTTTATTTTTAATTTTTTATTAACAGTCTGTAGATCTTTTCAGTCATTGAATTGTTGTTTAGGTTGTTATTTAAAATCAGTTTAAATCATGAGAAGTTTTGCTGTGTAAAAACAACACAGTTGTGTACTGTAACCTTGCCTGCTAAATAGATAGATGTTTGCTTTTTAGTATGGCAGGCTCCTTGAGATGCTTGCACCTTTCCACCTTGCAATTATTAGATCTTGAATTTTATCCTACACAGAAATTCCCTACTGTAAAACTATCAATTTAGAAGAAAAAATTAATGGAACTTACCTCTCTGTTAGTCATCTGTTTACATGAGCGCAAGTAAAGTGAGAATTATTTTTGTAGCCATGACTACTCAAATCATAACACAGTTGCTTTAAATTTGATTTGTACATGACAAACAAAACTTTTGTTATATTTTGTGTTAAAACAAATACACAATAGATGACTCTCACGTGATTAAAAACTCTATAGATCCTTTCGGATACCATGCATCCATCATTATAGTGCCATGAGCTTAAATTCATAACTTAATATTAAAGAAACTTTTCTCAAAAACTGTAAAGTTATTCAAAAAAATTTTGTCACAAACATCCATAAAGTTAAAATAATAATTTGGTATGACCGATTTCAAAATTATTTCAGGGGATTTTAAGTTAAAGACAGACATACTGTCTGTCTATAACCTGATGGCCTCTGGCAGAGAGAAGCAATATGCAGATTGTAAAACCATTTCAGAAAAATTTCTAATTTTTTTTTAAGTAACTAAAATTTGTTGGAAATGATGTAATTTAATAAAACAAAGTATTTTGCATGTTTTTGTTCTATAAAATAATTTTGAAAAACACGCTCAATGAGATAATGTAGTAAAAGTTTTGTTTTTGAAGAAAAATCTGTCCCCCGAAACTCAAAAATGTAATGATTTTCTGTTAAAATTTGATAGCTTCATAGTTTTCCATAATTATTACAGATCAACTTGCCACATATTATGTTAATCCGTGAAATAGTTCTTAAAACAATGACGATTAATTTGAAAAAATATGTTTTTTTTTTAAAACAAAACTTTTACTTAATTATACTTTATCTCATTAACCATTTGTTTTTCAAAATAATTTTATAGAACAAACAATATGCGAAATACTTTGTCTTAAAAAATACATCATTTCTGAGAAGTTTAAGTTACTTAAAAAAATTATATGTGTGTTTTCTGAAATGGTTTTACAATCCGCATATTGCTCTCCTCTGCTAGAGGCCACCAAGTTATTGACAACAGTACCAATTAAACATTCTTACTAATCTTAGAATGGTAACATGTATCCATCACAACAAAATAATGGTAATAATTGTCAAATTTCTATGTACATTAAACCAGAACTTGTACATTAATGGAATAATTGTACCAGAATATAATCAATGGTTTGTGTACGATTGAGGTGCACTATAAATATTTTTGATCAGGTTTTTAGTACGATATCTGGAGTTACATAAGAACTTACCATTTATTCAAAAATATTGTGTGACTAAATAAAATGTTATTTCAAGGAAGTTCAGCAGTGTTAAATGTTGTTGTTTAGGTCATCAGCCGAAAGGCTGGTTTGAACCTGTAGAAATTTTACTAAGTAAAATGAGGAGTGAAGTGGTTTACAATTGCCTTCCTCACTGAGTGGAAAAGTACGCTTATCAGCATACTGGGCTCTCTGAAAAGCACACATTTTCCACTCTGCAAATGACTTGTTCACTTCAATCACGACAGCAGTGTTAACTATTCTCTTAATTAAAAATATTTCACATGCTGTTGTTTACTTTAGATCTTTTATTTAGCTTTTTTAACTGTTTAATGTGCATTTTGTATTATATATTTTAAGTTAATTTTAATATGTTTTATAGTTTGTATATAATTAATCTGCATTTTCTAAGCATCTGCATGTTTTATTATAGGTCTATTCTTGAATAAACATTCTTACTTAATTTTTTACATGTATTGCTGCACAATATTTTTTATGCTCTATTTTTCATGGTTTTGATATAAAACTCTATAAACGTTTTAGAAATGCTAAGTGTATGACAAGTATTGCTTTCATCTTCTTTAAGGAGGTAGTAAAGTAAAAAAAAATGATATTTTGCAATTTTGATGTTTTTCAGATTTTAATTAAAAGATGATTCTTTACTGTTCCATGAGATTTTTTGAAATACACAAACAAAGATTTCCTCTTTATATAATAACAAAATCAGGACAAGTTATTAAATTTGTGGAACAGTGAACTGTGTAAACGGACTAAAATGATATGATCTGTGTTTTTCATTTAAAGGCTAGAAACAATACAATGGATAAATATAAATCAATTGCATCTTAAAATTTAGTTTAAAACTTTTCTCAGAAACTGTAAAGTTATTCAATAGAAACTCAAGTGGTTCTTGAGTTTTTATTGAACATACGTACCTTTAACATTTTTATATTTAAATTAAAGCACTCAGAGTGTAATAAAGCTTTATTGGAGATCCTTATTGTTATGTCAGAACTTCTAAATCGATAAATGAAATACACATTTTTAATTAATAGTTAGGGAAATACATTGTACGTCACAGGAAAGATAAATACATTTGGTATACTACTAGATTACAAATAGGGGAAACTACTAGCCTCATTAATAATCAATTACCATGTACTCTTCCTCAATTGTGTGACCTGTTTGCTTTAACAATATTTTGTTAATTACTGTTCCTCACCTATTTTGTTCATTCTGCAGTGAGTCTTGTAGCAGTTGCTATCATTTTGTTATATTAGTGCAATATTAATAACTACAAGATTCTAAAATGTAATTTGTCATTTTTTTTCTTTAAGTATCTATCCACTTCGCATTTTAGTGATCATCATGGCAATACGTACTTATGTCAATTCGGAACAGTTCTGTAGAACTCTAGCCAAACCACTTTCGCAGCTTGGCCAGCTACAAAATTCTTCATCTACCCGGCTTTCTTTATCCTTGTAACTATCCCTGCAGGATTTGCTGTAACTCATACCTTTGATTGTTCCACATTATGTGTCTCAGATATTGTAGTTAACGTGATTTTATATTGTTAATTATTTCAGGCTCCTTATCATTTGCCATAAAACTTCAATGTTGGTGATTTTCTGAATCCTCAGTATTCAAAGTATCCTTCTATAGAACCAGAGCTCAAGGGGTGCAAGTTTTTAGTGACTGCTCCGTTACAGTGAAAGTTTTCACTCCATAGAGAAGAATCTAGAAGATGTAGAATTTTAGAAGTCTCACTTTGGTGTCCAAAGTTAAATTGTGGGTTTTAAACACAGAATTTATCGAATAAAATACATTTCTGGCCTTTGCAATGCGCCATTTGATTTCTTGTGAGTTGTCCTAGGTTTCATTAGTGGATGTGCCCAAATATTGATATTGTGTTACTCTTTCTATTCTGGTTTGGTTTATCTGTATTTGGATTCTTGAGCCAATCTGTTCTTTGTTTGTATTCATAACATTTTCATTTCTACTTACAGTTAATTCAGTTATAATGTGTACGCTTCTGTTGTAAAGTGAATGAAACATTTAACATATTGATGGTAATTTCAAATCAATTCAGGTGTTACTGTAAAAACTTAAATAGTTCATAGTGATAGTTGTGGTTTGATAATTTCCTTCCCTATAGTTACAGTGATGTCTCAAAAACACATACAGACTTTCTTAGTGGATGTCTTAAATCAAGATATTATGTAGTTATTTCTTATTCTGTGCATCTAGAAACACATCATTTGCTCTCTTCATGTTTTTATTCTACATTCTGTAAAACTTGGTTTAATTATTTATTGTATGGTCTGTACAAACAAAAAAAAATTTAAATTTCAAAGTTTTTATTATTTTGTCCTAAAGACTAAAGAGACGAAAGTCTATGGTAGCCACTGAACACAAAAGGTGTTTGTACAGTCATGTCTTAACTTATACCAGTTCGCCAGCCGCATTGGCGCAGTTGGTAACGTGCCCGCCTCTCATCATGCGGTCTTGGGTTCGAATCCCATTCAGGCACGGCATATTTTCATACGTTACAAAAAATCATTTCATCCTTCACCGTCTGCATTAGCAGTAATTGCAGAACAGTCAGACGTTAAACCAAAAAAAAAATTATACCAGTTCATGTTAAGTGATTTTAAAATTTTTTGATGCTAGGTACAAAAATAAAAAAATCAAGAACATGTTCCTGTTCATTTTTTGAATTATTATTCGAAATAAAGTCAGTATTAATGAAGCTTTAGAAAAGGCTTTCTTGAATCCAAAGAATTTAATGCTAGTTCTGGTTAGTTCCACAAATTTAAAGAACATCACAGATTTCATAGTAAAAATGACAGAAGTTGTGAGGACAGAGATGAAAGCTGCTAAAAAATTTAATGAAAAGTTTAAAACAACAGGTTAATCGTAATGAATTTCATCAAGTGGTAGATACCGTCAGTTTACAATTTTTACTAGATGCATAGGTTCAATGTGGTGTACTTCAACATTTTTACAACATTCTTTCAAGGTACGCGAACTGGACATTTATGGTAATAAAGCAGAACACATAACTCGTGTTAAGTCGAGACATTATTCTACATATGATAGTATGAAGCAAAAGAAATGTTCAAAGTGTATTCAGCATTTATGAGTTTTTTATTAAACATTGTGTAACATTTTACATTTGTTTTACCAATTAAAATTTGTTATCCTTTTTACAGATCTGTGATGTCAAAACCAAGAGAATTTGCGCATCTAATACGAAATAAATTCGGAAGTGCTGACAATATTAACACGTTATCACGTAAGTTTTTTAAAGTTGAATATCAGAAACTTGGTATTCTGTATCTGTTCAAAAAAAAGTCAATGTGGTTGTAAAACTGTTGTAAAGATCAGGCTAGGATCAGATTCCTAGTTTGATTTTAGAATTCCTTGTTTAAAAATGTTGAAATCTTCTGTAAATTTTGCATTAGTTTCTAAAATTTAATTCCTGGTAAATAATTGAAAATTTAAACTAGTTGTATGAAACCGCATTGTTTTCTCTTGCAAGTTCTATTGTTTCCTACATTTCAAAGGAAAACTAGTAGTAATTACTTCAGTTTATGTCTATTTGTAAGCATTTGAAGAATTAGCAAAGTATTGGAAACCTTATTAGCATCATCATAATAATTACTTCAATGAATGAAATTACTTCTGCATTGCAACCCATAAAACATGTTTTCAGCAATTGGTCTGTGTGGTAAGTGAACAAAATATCTCCAGAACGGAGTATTGTATGAAGTTGAAACTCAGAATTTAAGTTAGGCACCACTAGGGTACCCGACACAAACATTTTCAGCAGTCTACTAAAAGTAGTAGTATATTTTTGTAATTTTTCACTTTTTGTGATTTTCTTTTAAACAGCTTCTAAAATGCTTAGATTTTTCTGCAATGCTTAGTTTAGCATCAATTAGTGTTCTGTATTTTGCTCTTTAAAATCTGATAAACAGGATTTTTAAAATTGTAGCCTTAAGGCTCTAGGACACAGAAGCCACGGAGATCCAGAAAAGATCTCCGGCGGAGATCATTACAGAGATCGCGGTAGGCAGACTAGGAAAATGGCTTCTTCTGAAATTGAAAAATTAATAGACTGTGTGCGGCTTTGTCCTTATTTGTATATTGTTTGTTGAATGAGATTGTGTAGAGTCTCAAATTGTTCTCGAGACATTTGAAAATAATTAAAGAAATGATCTTCAAATGAAGCAAGTTGTACACAGAGTCGATGGAATTTCCCCACTGTTCACATTTTTCATTAATTGCATGAGCCAACTTCTTTCACTTTCTGGAAAAAAGAGGGAGAGTGACAAAAAAGTTCGTCTTCATCACTACTGCTAGACATTGTGTAATGTTTGCTGCAGGCTCACAGGAACAAGTATGGAATAAACTGGATTGCTGCGATCCTATCGTGTTATATTTGATGTCAATTTTATCGCGGAGGACAACGCGATCGGATCGCATTTTTTGTGCTAGACCCTTTAGTGTGCATTTTACAACAAAAGTGTGTGTAACCAAAGTTATGAGAAATAAAAAACCTATAACTTTTATTTCAAGCATTTTTTTTCTACAAAGCTCAGTTTACTGGTAATTACTTATTTTACTTATTTGTAAGCCCTACAGAGGTTGATTTTCATTTTGTGTCATTCACTCTTGATTAAAATTAGGTTATATTATTCATTTACATTGGCTGGAGAAAGTCATGTGAGTGTTCCCACCATATTTTTTATTTCCTTAGGTATCTGAAGTTTACTGTCGCATGTAATGCCAAAGTTATTAACAAAGACTATGTGTTTCGAACCTTTATTTAAATCCTGGTATTGTTGCTGTTAACAGTTGAGGCTAAAATATTACACCAAAAAGCTTTTGGTGTAATAGTTACACGTGTTATTATCTGGGCCAACAAGGTGGTCAAAATAATACCGGGTCATTGAGAAAGGTTGCATTCATTTTAAAAAAATTACATTTTAAAAACTACTGTAGTCATAAATAAATTTTCTTTTGTTGTAAACAGAAAATATTAATGTTTTTTTACATACCTTAAAAAGTTTTTATTTGAGCATTGTTGGTTGCTCTGCACACATTTAAACGATCGTCTACCTCTGTACAGGTGCGCTGTGTCATATCGAGCATGACCGATATGACACAACTACAGCAGTAGCAATTCGTTGTCGTAAATGATCCACATTTCGAATCTTCTCATTATAGACATGGTTTTTAACATAACCCCAGAAGAAAAAAATCAAGCAGGGTTAAATCTGGACTCGGAAGCCAAAGCACAGGACCGAACCTACCAATCCATTGGTTTCATTGACGCACTAGAAGACTGAAATGAGGAGGCGCAACGTCTTGTTGCCAAATTATATTAATGTTTTTTCCAATTCAATTTGTTCAACTTGCGATACAATCATACCAACAAAAAAATTTTAATATTTTCTGTTTACAATAAAAAAAATTTATGACTACAGTAGTTTTTAAACTGTAATTTTTTAAAATGGATGCAACCTTTTTTGATGACCCAGTATTAAATGAAATTGAAAGATTTAGTCTTTATAAAGATGAGTGCGTTAAATTGTTTTTCAAAGAATATATTAGTTGAACCGAAATGAGATTATTGTGTTGTGTTATATTTATTTAGGAAGTGAAGAAAACAATGGCTTAGAAGAAGAAAGAACACATCACGGAAGCGCAACACTGCCGGGTAATTGTAGTTTGAGTTCAGCGCATGGTTCAACAAGTGCGACTGGTGGCCTCAAGTTTGCCTCAGAAGAGGGTTCCGAATGTAGTTCGGTTACTTCTGAAAGTATACCCGGAGCACAGACTGCTTCACCACACTCATCAAACCCAGCTACTGCACCTCCTGCCTCGATAGAAACCATCCTGACTGAATTACAACTCAGAAAACAAGATATTGATAGGCTAAGAGATAAATTAGAGTCATTAAAGGTAAGTACTGTATTTTTGTCATGGATTAAAGAATTTTTAACCACTTAAACATTTTCATTGCTGACCATTCATATGGTGCGCTTTGGCAGTTTCTTTGTACTGTGCTGATCTTACACCTTGCGCATGATGGAAGGCATCTACTTTTACCAAAGGAAAATTTATAACAGTTTTAATTTTGTTTCAGCTGTTCAGCAGTGAAAGTGTTAAATACCTTTTATTATAAAATAATCTGTAACTTTTATCAGGTGAAAAATGTCAGGCATGATATTAATGTAAAAAATACCATATTTTAGAAATATTTATTTGAAGTTTAGAACTTTGATTGCATTATATTAACTTCTCATATTTTTTCTGTGTATAAGATTGTTTTGTAACACTCTTTTTTTGGTTTAACGTCCGACTGTTCTGCAATTACTGCTAATGTAGACAGTCAAGGATGAAATTATTTTTTTGTAATATATGAAAATATGGTGTCCCGAATGGGATTCGAACCCAAGACCGCATGGTAAGAGGTGAGCACGTTACCAACTACGCCAATACGGCTGGCACTTGACTTTTTGTAACACTTGACTGAATATTTTGTTTAAATGACTGAAGTTTAAAAATGCATTTCTTTATAATTTTAATTATAAAGAATCTTGTATTTTATTAACATGTACATGAACTTTTGACTCTAGTGTCTTGTACATGAAAATGGCCTTACAGTAGAAGTTAAAATTTCACCAAAAAGCATACCTGAGTTTTACCAGGAAGTCAGAACATCTGATTGTTGTGTAACTGCTGTAAAACCTGCATATTGGTTATTTTTTTATGTATTTTTTTAGATTACTATCCAAGTATGGTTTATATAATGGATTTTTGTTCTTGTAGCAGGCAGTGCACAAAGAAGTTACTTATTTAAGTCAGGCTTTAACTGAGGAACGGTTTAAGAGTGAAAGATTAGAAGAACAAATTAATGATCTGACAGAGTTACACCAGAATGAAGTTGAAAATTTGAAGACAGCGATAACTGATATGGAAGAAAAAGTTCAGTATCAAAGTGAAGAAAGATTAAGAGATATACATGAAATGTTAGAAGCATGTCAGACAAAGGTACGTATTATTGTATTATAACGCCTAAGCCCAGGTTCTTTCAGGATCTGGATATAATAATTAATAAACAAACTTACTTAAATGTATACCAATTATTTATTGGCACGATTAATAATTACAATTAATTATTAAACTTAGATTACTAACCAATTACAATCAGATTACTTCGATTAAATTAATTACAAAACTTAAAGCTTAAACTAAACTGGACTGTAAATAAAATACTGTTACTTAACTATCAAAACAATGATTTATGTGTTCACAACCACTTGCTACCACCCTTATGCACATACTTTATTAATGTAATTCAGAACAGGTCCCGTTACACTACTTCGGCCTGACAACGCTAACTCCATTCACAGTCCAAGCACTAACTAACTCATTGCAAAGATCCTAAATGTTTTCATACCTGCAGTCTGATAGTTCCTCAGACAATTGAGTCCCTTTTAACACTTTCTCTTCTTGACTGGAGCATGGTAGAAGAAATAAAAATAAAATTTTTGATTTTTATAATAATCAAAGCTAGTTTCAATTTTTTTAAATTCCTATTTAAAACATTTCATTCATCGCAATCCATTATCTTTTTACTTTCTCTTGCCTGTATGAATATAGAGGAAGGGAAGTATTGTTTTCATGTCGATTTTTCGAAATTGAGTTTTCACCGAATCTACACGTTTTCAGACCCCTGAACCCAAAAAACATGTTATTAGCGATTGGTCTGAATGTGTTTGTGTCTGTCTGTGTGTGAACAGAATATCTCAAGAACGGAACATCATACGAACTTGAAACTTGAAACTTAAGTTAGATACCACTAGAGGACCCGACACGAACAATTTCATCAAAATCGGTCAACCTACATTTTTTTTATGCTCTACAATATAGGTTAGGCACCATGTTTGCTGAAATTCTTGGTGAGGATGTTTTCTCGTAAAAAAATTGTGTTTTTAAGATAACGACTTTAATATGTATTTTAGCGCAAAAATGTATCTAGTAAAAGTTGTAGAGAATTTTAAATTCTACAACTTTCATTTCAAACATTTTTTGTATAAAACTTAGTAAACTAAGTGGTATCATACCTAAACTGATAGCATTAATTAGCGATTTTCCGATTTTTTCTCACGAAATCGTGTAAAAAGATCAATATTTTTAAAGATTTCAGCCTTATGCATTTTACAACAAAAAAGTATAATCAAATTTTTAGAAAATTAAAAGATCTACAACTTTTATTTTGACCACTTTTCTCTACAGAGCCTAGTTTAATGTGAAAGAGTGATTTTCCTTATTTTTAAGCTAAACAGGTGATTTTCACTTTACGTCTTTCACACATGATTAAAATAAAGTTATGTTTTTTGAGGTTAGTTTTTTTTGTTTATTTCTTTATGTTTTATTACTGCTTAATGTTAGATTATATTGTTAATTATTTGCATTGGCAAGAGAAAGTTGTGTGAGTGTTTCACGCCAGATTTTTTCAATACTTTCTCCACCTCATACAGCCCACAATTTATCACCTTAACTATTTCTAGAATATCACTATATAATTTTACAATGTTGTATGATTTTCATTGAATTGTAAGATCATACCTTTAGTTTTAATAATTGAAAATCAACATGTGAGACAAATTTGTTTATAATTTTTAAACCATGAAGCTTACAATTTTTATGGTTCTTGAGGTTTTTGTGTGTTTAATATCTTTTTCTACATGTGTAGTTATTTTTAAAAATTAAGGGAAGCAATAGTGAAAATATTAAACATCATTCTGTAATTTTACTGTATAAAAATTGATTGTCTATTTTGGATATTATTATGTATTTCGTATTAAAATATATAGATTTTTTTTTGGTTTAACGTCCGACTGTTTTGCAATTACTGCTATGCAGATGGTGAAGGATGAAATGATTTTTTTGTAACGTATGAAAATATGCCGTGCCTGAATGGGATTCGAACCCAAGACTGCATGAAATATACGAATAAATTTTAACACTTCGTTTTAGATAGCTAAAAATTGTTCTCTGGAACAATTGAGCATCATTAGAATCCGGAAAGTAATCATACACTGTGTTTTTCTATGTTTTGTGGATGTTAATGAAATGTTTTGTATTTGGACTGAACTAGTAAATTTAAAAAACAGATTTATTTTGTAATTACTGAAATTTAACTGTTTGCAGTCATGGTATTCTAAACTGAGGTAAATTTCAAACCTTGTTTGTAGATGAGCTGAAATACAAGTGTGCTTCAATACTATGGAATTTTTGTATGACAGTGCAATTTAGATCCGAGTTTGTAACCATTGTTAATTTTCCTATTCACTTTTCAGTCCATTCTGCATTCCGTATAGAAGAAAAATTTTGCAAATTATTTTGTATATATTTAGATTATTTTTTGTTATTGACTTTTATCAAATAAAATCTTTATATGGCCTTGTGAAATAAGGAGGCTTATTAGGTTGATTTTACAGCATATCATACCAAAAAATTTAATAAAACTGATCTACTGTAAATGTTTTGTCTGTTTTAGATTTCAAAAATGGAACACCAACAGGCTCAGCACCAGCAGTACTTGACTCTAGAAGGTTTAGACAACTCAAATGCAAGAGCGCTTGTTGTTAAATTAATAAACGTCCTGTTGACCGTCTTACAAGTAATTCTATTATTAGTTGCAACAACTGCTGGAATAATGATGCCGTTCCTGCGCACACGGTGAGTAGTCAATTCTAAAATAAATATTGCATTAGTTCACATAATAAATGTAAGATTTATATGTTATGGTTCCAGAAACAAAAGTAAGCATTAACAGAAGAGTCCAAATAGTTAATTTATTTTTCTAACTTAAAACTACAGTAACTCTATCAACGTCACTGGTATTTAAACCCGCCTTTCTCGGCTAATCATATTTTCTAAATTGATTTTGTGCAATTTATGTTCTTCATAAACATACATGTTCTTTGTTACCAACCAATTTAAAATTTGTTTAAGTTGATCTAAATTGTGTGAAAAGACCATGAATGATTAACTAGATTTTGTTTATGTAATTCAGCTTCCTTCAAGGTAACTTGTTGAATGTTACATTACTTCCATAAGGTCTATAAAGGTCTTTCCCTAAAGTTCTTGTAATGTTTCTTATCATTCATTGAACATAAATTTACAATCACTTTAAAACTTTTCAAAGTACTCTTCTCCCGACTTAATACATATTTTCCAATGCTTTATCTGCCCCTTGTAAACTCCCTGGAAGCCCTCAACATAGACCTCTCGTAGACAGGCAGTCGAAGCTTCTTTTATCCTCTCCAGCATAACGTGGTGGTGTCAAAGTTCTTTTTATCTTGGGGAAACAAAACAAGTCAGCTGAAACAACAAAAGAATTTCAGGCTCGGTTTTGTAGCATTTGCGCAATTCCTGGTATTTCAACAGGCGATGTTTGTTCATGTTGTTTGTGAAAACTTATGGCATCATCTTGGCACAGACATTCCTCATGTTAAAATCCCTCGGTTAGAATGCAGAAAACAACTTGATTTGGATACGCCACTTTGTTCGGCTAACATCCGGACATTCATTTGTCAATCACTGTCCAAAAGTTGTCGCACTTTTTGGACCATATCATCAGTTATAGTTGTTGACGGATGCCCCAAGCACTCGTCATAATCGACAGTCTCCTGACACTCCTGAATCCTCTTGTGCTGCTCGAAAGTTCAGTTCTAAGACATGTCATCCTCCCTAAAGGCTTGCCTCGGCATTTTTCATGTCCATTCCATTTTTACCTAGTTTTTATCCAGTATTGAAAAATTTAATTGCATAACGCTGCTTCAAATTTTGTGCAATCGGTTTTTTGACAAGGGTATGGTGACCCACTTTGTGCTAAGCATGATCTTCACTCAACCACTACTCACAGGTGATTGCGGACCATTGGTAGTGTTCGAATAATATTAAGAGGTGAATATAAGTTAATATTCAGTGTATGATTTTATATTTTTCACACAGTACATAGTTTAATATGAAATAGATTTGTTCAAAAAAAATAAATTTTTTTTTATGAAGATAAACAATAAAACATAAATAATGTGATATTTTTTCCTCTGTTTAGGTTTCGTGTACTGACAACAGTAGTTGTAGTTTTTGGTACTGTTATCGTAATGAAACAGTGGCCTGAACTGGCAGAGTTTAGTAAATATATAGTGAATCCGTTAAAAGAAATATTTTCTTCGAAATAGTGTAAACAAAGTAAGTTGGGTGTTTATTAAATAATTTTATATTCAGTTTTTATTTTTAATTCATGAAAATTGAGAAACAAATTGTTGTGGAAGACATATGACTTTCTTATCCCTAATCAATTTTGATGAATCTCCTTTGCTAATAATTTATCATCTTTAAATATGTTATTGTTTAGGCCATCAGATGAAAGACTGGTTTGAACCTGTAGAGGCTTTACTAAGTAAAACGAGGAATGAGGTGGTTTACCATCCCTTTATCACTGCATGGAAAAATATACTTATCAGCATGTCAGGCCCTCTGAAAAGCATCAACTTTCCACCCTGCAAATGACACCTTCTCTTCATTCACCACAGGGTCTGTCTGTGTAATGGTGAAATTCATTACTCCCAGAGGGGATAACTCTGACTTCTGACTTTTACAGGTGTCCCTGCTCTGTTTTTAAATGCTTCAGTCATATAATTGAGCCAACCAATAAATTATAATTATAATTATCATATAATTAGTTAATTGGCTGACCATGTGGTAAGAAGCAGAACTATTTTTTGTAGCCCTGGAACTAGCAGACTGAGTGCAAATAATTTAACACTCTACCTACCTGTAATGGCATATTTTAATTACAAATTAGTTAATTATTCACTTTAATGTGAATTATTCTTTTTATTTTTTTAGCAATTCATCAGCCTATATGTTATACATGATTCCATTTGTTATCTAAAAATTTCAGATTAGAAAATTTTATTCACAATACAGTTTTTAATTACATTATAATAGACAAATTGTACTCACAAAATTTGTTTAAAGATTCTAAGCCACAGCAAATTAACTTTTTGATAAACAATATATTAGTCTCTCATATTGACCCAGGGAGCAAGGTTTGTTAAATTTTTTTTTTTTTTTTTTGAAAATCATTCTATAACCCTAATTCCAAATTTAAGTCTATTTCTATATTATGCCATATTTCAGTATCACTGTTTTTGTAATTGGAGATTAATTTCACTAATTTGCTGATCCAATAACTACAACATTTTAAACACAATAGAAAACTAAAGTACTTTTTGTACAAACAAAACTGTTATCAACCTAATAGACTGTTTTCCAACTAATTATATTTACAATAACTCATGATTATCTGTAGGAAGCAACAAAAACACTGTTTCCAGCATAGGTTAGAATATTGTAAATGCATACAACACAATGTCAAAATTCTTGCTACCAGCAAAAAAGTGATGTGACATTATGACGTAATAACCAAGCTGTAAAACAGTTAAAATATTTAAATAGGGTATACAGCTCATCCCTAAAAAACATTTTGAATGAACAGATCAATTTTACTTGACAGACTTTAAGGACTGACAGGTTCCGGACATCGAACATCTGAACGTTGGTGCTCTTAGCGGCATCCAAGCATGTAATGTTCCAGAAGATCAATGCTCAACTTAGGGTTAAAGATGATTTTCACTGTAGTTATAACTGAACTTGCACTACTTTACAAATAAAGTTAGGTCACCCTGTTGATGTAGTGGTGATTAGCGCAACTGACGTCTATTTCGGGGCCCTGGCTTTGGGGTCAGTTCTGGTAGTTTTTCATCTATGTATCACCTCATGTCAATGCAAAAGTCAAATATTCAAAAAAATTCATTTAACCTGTTACTCCTTGTTGCATAAAAAAATTACTTATTTTGTTATGTTTTCAGTGGCACAGAAAGATATATGGAGATGTTATCTTATTATGGAGTTTGCCTATACTGAGTCCAGTCGCTTCAAAGTGTCCTTCAGTTGCTCCAATTGCTTCTGATTTTTACTTATTTTGACTGAAGATAGATAGATAAATCGATGTACAGAAACAAACTATATAACGGTTCGACAGTTGGGGGTTGATGAATAAAACAAAGTGATGATCTATAATTTTTTGTATTTTTTATTTTAATATAGCAAGACATTAGCTTTTGTGGTGAGGACTGATGAAACAGGGTCTTTAAAAAAAATTTAAATTCACAAACAGGTGAATTGGTTTAAGTTTTAAAAGGTATATAAACAGTTTAAATAACAGACTACAAGGGTATAGTTTTTCTTAAAGCAAGGAAAGTACAATTACGTGTTTTGAAAGGCACCAGGTTCTATATTCAGAATTGTTATTCATGTTCCTACTAGATTTTGTGATTTTTTTAAAATCTTAATTGTGGTCTTGTGTTTATTTATAATTTAAATCACTAACCAAATATTAATGTTAAATCTAAATGAAATGTTCTTCTATTTGGTAATATTTAGTTAACACATTTTAGTAATTTTTTTTATTTTGTTAGTTTAAATTAAAAATTATCATTTAAAATAAAAAATTGTATAATATAATTATCTTCATGCCCAAAAATATAATTAGTTATGAAAAATTGAAATTGGTAGTTGTTTTAGTGTATTTAAGCTAAATACTTGCCGTGACAGGGAATTTCATTCAGAATTCTGCTGGCTTTTATCCGTGTGTAAAAATTTATTCTTTTTTTAACATGATTTTATAATTTTTAATTTTATATCTTACTGAGTAAGATAGATTTTGGCCTAATGATGATAAGTCTTTCATTTGAGTCGCCGAATGCCAAAACCAGCTAAATCCACTCTGAACAATTTTTCAGTAAACACCAAAAACTGATTGCCTGTCTCACATCAAAGATATTTATTTGATTTTTTTTTAAAAAAAAGGTAAAAAATATAGCTTGTTTTTGTTAAAGCAAGTATAAAATGGTACAAAAATTACAATTACTGAAGCCAGTTAAATATCTGGTATAGCTGGTTTTGGAACAGTAATTATGATTTGGCTGCTTTTGGAAACTTACTGTCCACCATTTTGTTTTTAATTTCGGTTCCAAAAGCAGCTAAATTGTGTTTGCCATTCCAAATTATGTTAAAAACTTAAGGTTAGGTTAAATGAACACAATAATTTTCTTTTTAAATACAAAACCAAGAATTTATTAATTTGTACAAAGAGTTTATGAAAATTGGTTTATTTTATAAAAAAGAAAATCACTCCATCGGCTCATCCTCTTCGTTCAGCTCAAAATCATCATCATCTTCTTCACCTTCATTATTGTTAGTAGGCAGTTGGAATAAGTCCTTGAAAAACTTCAACTTTGGCTCTTGCTGCCAGTCATTTCCATAGTGTAGATCTAGTAAGCATTTCACATCATTGATTTTTGCTTGTTTCACTGGGTTTCCTTCTTGTATAGCTCTCAAAACTGCACTATCAAAGTTTTTTCCCCTTTTCATGACCGACTTCCTCTCGCCTATTTCAAATACATAGTTTGCCTCTCCTTGAATCAGAACGGAGTTTGGATTATTTTTACTTCTTGAAAAGAGAAACTTCTTTGCCTTTTGAAATTGGAAATGCCATTGTCCTGGCGCTTTTACAACAGCATCGGTTACACTTTTCCAATCACTCACAGGACAATCTGTTCCGAGTTTCACAACAGTACAGTGCTTTTCAATTATTTCAGTGTACTCGTCGGGGTTATTGATGACACTTAGATCTTGAAATTGTCGTTCTAGGACTCCAAAAACACGGTCAGGGGGGATGAAAGAATGACCGACTACTGGAAAGAGTAGTACAACTTTAGTAACATGTTTAGGTGCATCTTTCAGGAGCCAACGAGCAATCATTCCCACAACAGTCGTGTTCTTATTTTGGCCACCACAGCCGTCAGAGAAAAGTTTGACCGTGGTGACATTTTCCATGTTAGCGCTTGTTAACCTGTGGTAAACAGCGGATGCAATTTGATTGGACCCTTTGGCGTACTGGTTTTCTGTCCAGAGGTAAGAAAAAGTGTTTTCTGGATTCAAGGGGACTTTAGAATGTCCCTCACAGATTACAAAATTGTACAGATAAAGCTGGCGCTTATAGTACGCCGCTTGGTCGGGTATTTTCGGCAGTACTAGATTCTTCTGACAATCATAACTTAGAATAAGCTCTGCATCATTGTTTTCCTGCAAAAGTTTGTAGAATCTTTCAGCACGAACTTTGTGGGACTTTAGCTCGAGCTTTAGAGTTTCACGTTTGCCTGGATCTTTTTCTGTACTTAGTTCACACTCAAGCCTTGTACAAGTTGAACACTTATCAGTGTAAGGAGCATCGAAACCAATGTTAAAGTTCTCAGAAAAAACAAGTCTGAAAAAGTCGTATTCACATTTTAGTTCTTCAGTTGGGTGGCACTCAATATACATTTTCCACATTTTTGTTATGTTAAGTTCACTTGGAAGGTACTGCCTATGTTTGTTTTTGGCTCTGCAATAGTGTTTTTGGACTGGAATAAATGTTTTAATAAAAGCTTTGATGCTCTCTTTCTTTATGTTATATTTATCGACCTGGCGTGCTCCTCCACGGGTTTCAGAAGGCACGAGTCCTGTTTCAAGGTACTTTTTGCAGATCAATTGCACTCGGTTTTTACTCTCTTGCAAAATTGTAAGTAGTGCTGCCCGACATACTTTAACATTCTCAGTTTTGTTGTTCCTCTTTTTAGGTAAGAAAAAATCTGTACTTACATTCCTTTTTGATTCGGTACCTTCAGAGAGACGAGTCCTTTTTGCAGAAGAAACAATGACGTGCTGAAGAATAAAATTTCTCTTTGATTGAAGGTCAGCGTCTTTGTAGTATTGCCGATGGATCTTTGTAACATCCTGTAGGGAAAGTTCTGCACAGCGGAACTTGCTTTTGGCCAAATGTTTACAGCTAGGCATCTGAGGAAATCCCTTCGGGCGATGTCTGAAACAAAATAGAGATTATTAATTTTCTCATATCTCAAAAAATAGAATACAGTATGGTTTAATTATGTACTAAATTTAGTTTAAAACAATAGATTATATACAGTTTAGGTGGAATGAGTGTTAATGTTAGGTTAGTTTAGTGTCATTGGTCCAATAAAAATGTTAACTTACCTAGCAACTTTTGCAACAGTTTTCTTCCATGCTGTTTGGTTCTTCTTCCTTTTCTTGGCCAAAGGACCAGGAGTCTCTTGTATTAACTCTACCTCTTCCATATTTTGTGGAGTTTCCACTGTCTTGCCCACATTTTCTTGTTCAACGATTAAAACTTCAGCATTCATAATATCAAATCCAACGTCTACTTCACCTTCTAAAATACCTCCTGAATCTTCAGCTTCCATATTTACAACACACAACAAAACAGATAATGCTTTAGAAAATAATGTTATGTTTTTGCTTTTTAATAAAACTATTTCGGCTCTTGGAATTATTAATTAACTTAGCCAACAAAATAAACAGTATTAATACATGAGAAAATATTACCAGAGCACTAGCAACTGTTTCTTGTGATTTAGCTTACTTTGGCACAGAAACATTATACATTGCAAGTTAATGGCGTATGGTATAGCTGGTTTTGGAACAGTGTCATTTGTGTGGATATGACTGTTTTTGGAACCGAGTGGCAGTAGGATATAACTGCTTTTGGAACAGTTCTCACTTTTCAATATTTGTTTTAAATATGAATTAGTTGGATTTGGAACATTTTGAAGTGACAAACCTGTAGCCTAGGTAACACAGAATCCAATGCCATCAAAATCTCAACTTTTTTAAATTTTGGATTTAGCTGGTTTTGGCATTCGGCGACTCATTTAATAAATTGCTCTTTATGAAGTCTCACGACACTGAGGTAGTTGCACTCCAATTTTGAACCAAATAATTATTATAATAATTTCTCTTAACTAATATTTTCTCACTTTTGGAATATCTGAAATGTTTTACAAACAAATTTTATACATTCATAGAAGTGTTTTTTCCATTCATTTTTATTACAGTAAAACTAATTGTCTGAACTAATCCATCTCAGACCTTATTTGGTCAATTATTAAAAAATTATGTTGTAAAATAAAATACTGAAATTTCTCAAAAAACCTTTTTCGTTTATTTTATAATATGAATACAGCACATTTATCGTTATATCTCGTATTGGTATATCACTTATTTTGCAGAGTTCACATTTATTACAAAAAATTTATAACTTTTACTAAAAATAATATTCAAACATACTGTAACTTGATAATTTTAATTGAACATATCAAAGAAAGTTAACTGTTTTGATGTAGAACTTGTTTGCATGTAGCCAGAGCCTTTAAGAGCTTGATGACAAGGAACTGAATTTGTTACATTTAGGCTGCCATTTCATCCATTTTAACATTTTTAAAACAAGCAAATGCAGGAGATTTTTTTTGGTTCAACTGAAGCTTAAAAATCTCATGTCAAAAATGTACAATAATCAATAAGTTAGTAAAAAACTGATAACAATAGCTAGTACAAATTCCCCAAAGTTTTACTTCATAATTAAACTCTTACCTATAAAAAAAATCTTCATTCTCCAACATCTCCAGAAATAAGCCTAGAATAAGAACTTCTCTAGTTAGCAATCAAAGTTGGCATGTCCTCATTAAGTGTACGACTTTTACTTGAAGACTCGGTTTCCTTATTCCCCCTAAAGGTACTACATAATTTAATCTCACCTTATTAAATTTAAGAGAGTTACATTCTTTTTAAGTTATCAGTAGATAAGACATAAAAACATTAGTTTTATATAACCATTAGTTAATCACAGGAAATCACAGGAAATGAAGTAAAAGAAATACATACGTTAACGTATAATAATATAATTAATGTATATATTTAACCAAAAGTGGTAACCTGGTTTCCTGTTAATTATAATTAAACATTGCTTTTACATTTATGTAGATTTTATATAAGAAACCAATATACTTTATAATGCAAGGATTTAATAAAAAAATTTATAAAGAACATTTATGAGTTGTTAATAAATGATAACACAAAGCAACCGAAAGTTTGTAATATTTTAACAGTTAGTTTCCAATAGTTTTGGTTAAAAAAAGAATTCATGAGAATATAATAAAACAATATAAGTAAATACAATATTAAGCAAATATCAACCCTTATAACATATAACATCCCTTATAGTTCAGTCAGGCTCTATACAATTTTTGATACCAATTTGGGTGATTGGAGTTTTGCTGTAATAATTAATAAGAAACCTGACATTTTACAGTTAATTGATTAATTGGTTTTTGTTTAGAAGAACTATTATACTTTCAAATAAACTAAGCAGTGATATAAATATGTCCAAATAATTAAACATCAGAGAAGTATTGTAACTATCCTTAAAATGTGTAAAAAATTGAGTTTCCTGAAAATTATTTTGTGGTTTATTCATAATGTTCCTGTTATATTCATTTGTACTTTTTTGTTACGGTCCTTTATCTGTTGACCAATTTTGTTTACTACCAAGTAAATATTATAAGGTATCTTGTAAAATGTTCATAATCTATTACATTGGCCTTGTCAATGAATGCTTGTGCAGAATGGATGGAGATTTACTTTAAATATACATAAACAAATATGTACATAATTTATAATCAATAAATTCTCTCCACATTGGTGTTCTTTGCTTGACTAATTATAAAAGAAGAAATTGGATAATATAAATTGTTATTCGTAGATTATTTGGGATGAATTGGTAAATTTTTATAAGCGTAACTGCATGTCAAAAAGTTATGCTGACTTATATACACACTGTACTTAATTTATTAAAGCCCTCAAGAATTAACCATACTCTCTCAGGGATGGTTAGCTTGAGTCTGTACAAGACTATACTTCATTTACATGTCATACATATATAGCTTTCTCTGCTCAATGCGCAATGGGGTTGTTAATTATTCTTAAATTGAACAGATCACAATATACATCCATAAGGAATTCAAAAAAGAGAAAGAGTAAACTGTCCACTATTTAACATCTTATGACAACAGGAAAAAACATACAAATAAAATTCCTAGTTTCATTCTGATAAAATTTATAATTATAGCATGCTATAGTTTTAACTGAATTTGGATATAACTCAGCATTGCCTTCAATGTAGTACATGGAACATGAGATTTTTTTATCGAGGCTCATGAAGGGGTTAAAAATGGGCACAGTTCTTGTTATTTGAAACAAATAACTAATTTGAAAATTAACTGTGTATAAACAGTCAAGAGTGTTAAGCATGTACTTTGTATACTATCTATGAATAAGATAAGTAATATTAAAAATATAATAGAATGAGTGTAATTTAATCAGATATGGCCTAGTATTAAACCCCTGATGCATAAGGATGTAAAATTAAACCACCCTTCACCCAGTCATCCCCGTTTTAAATGTTTTATAAGTTTATAAAATACTTATGCACTCACTTAAATAACTGTGTTATTGCCCAACTAAAGAAAACTAATTTTATTAGGCCTAATTATTTATTTTTTTTAGAAATAACTTTGTGTATTATGTAATCACAACAAGTTCAAATTATAAGTAAAACAAATTTAAATGTTTTAAGTTTGTAATAAAAACTCTCAAAAATCTATTATTGTTAACAGAGAAAAATCGTGTAACTTAAAAAATTTACTGAATTAAATTTATTAAATATCTATAAAAAAGAAAATATTAATAAAATAGTAAACATTTTTAACACATACTTGTATTTAATCAGTCGATAAAATTTCAATTCCATCCAAATATTTTTTTGTATAATTAATTATTTTGTTTCTATCTTTTTTCTATCTCAGTACGCTTGTTTAATTTAAAATTAAATTAGTCTATTTATTATGCTACTAACATGTAATATTTAAAAAAGTTAAATTTTTAAACTGTGATATATAATTGTGTAATGTTATGTTTATTTATAAGGGCTTTAAATGATTGTTTTTATTTCTTGTTTTATTCATTTTTTTAGTGATATTAGGTGCGTTAATAAATTTAATTAATACAACGTTATTAGAGATAGCGTAAATTTAAGAGGATTATTTTTAAATTGGTTTTATAACAAATTAATGTTAAAGTTTGTGAGAGAATTGTGTAGATTTTAGAGATGAGAAATATAGCTCCTGGTGCCTTTTTTATTTTATTTATGTAAGGAAATTACTGTTGCAATTGCTAATGAGAATGCGTTAAACATTAATACATTGAAGATCATTCATTATGTTTCATTGCTGGATGTCCAAATGACATAGTACTACTGCAGGCATTTTAGTTTAAGTAAATGGAATTTATTTATTAATTTTCTAGGAGAAAAAATAACTAATTAGATTAATATTAGAAAACATAAACAGCTGAATTTGGGACCAGACCTTAGACTGGTAATTCAATTAAACTAATCATCAGTATTTTTTCTACATGATACTGTAATACAAGTATTTATTTTAATATCTGTATTTAAACAATATAATACTACAAATAAAAATTTTTGTTCGTCTATCAAAAACTATTTCATTAGAATTCAAATTTTTTAATTCCTACATGTAGATGGTATGACACCTGTTAAATTTTCCAAAATACTAAAAAAAAATGTTATTATATAAACGAGACCTAAAACATAGTTGGGAGCTGACTTGTTTGCTAGTGCGGGATGAAGGGAAAGGGGGACTGGTGACAGCGAGATGTCGTGTTGTCATAGCAACGGTTGCTTTAATCCACATGGCGACAAGTGTACAGTTCATTCTGAAAATATTTACTCTTCACATTTGTTAGTTGTGACGGTGAGACCATTCTCTGTAGTGGTGTTAATTACGCTCGTGGCTCGTCAAGTTATTAATCTAGTTATTGTATGTAATCTAATATTGTTATACGCAACCTATTTATAAACAAACTGATATAAAATATAACATTCGGTAGTAAAATATCAAAAACTAATACATTTTTTTACTTTATTAGGCTATTATATTAAACTTTTGTAATAATAATATAATATTTTAGAATATTGTTAGTTTAAAATCTAATAAAATATCTTCGTACTACAGTAGTTATTCGAAATGGTTTGTGACTAATATTATTAGAAAAGCGCATACTAATGGTATTATTACTACTACTAGGTTGTAGGAGGAGGGGAATCGTACTAACAATCCTCTCCACCCGAATACCTTACGCTAGCAATCAAGTGAGCTCCCATCTATAAATGGACCCAGCGAGTAAAGCCCAACAAAGACTTTACAAGTGTTAACAAAACAAACAAAATTTAATATTTTTAAAAAATTATCCAAATACAAGAAGAAAAGAAGCTAACTCGACTCCCATTAAAAAAAACCTCAACAAAGAACATGAGGGCCACCTGATCTAAAAATATAAAACTGGTATAAAAGTGAAAGAGATAGCATCAAGCCAGTTCTGTAGCTTGTTCTTCAAAGACCTAATGAACAAAGAATGACTTAAGTACTCCTATTTAGGTGAAAACTGGCTGTTTTTCTCATTTATTATGGTTCTGAAGTCTTGATTGTGATTCTTTTAATTTGGATGTTATTTATTGTACAACATGTTGAAATTGATGCTTTGAAAATTACCACAAATTTTGTTTTCTTAGTGTTGAAATCTGAAATATCATGGATATAAAGAAGGATATATAAAACATAGGTGGAAGAACATTAAACTGAAACTGCCTTGCTGAAAATACTAGTCAATAATGTCAATTAAATAAGTGTTAAGCTTTACTAAATTAATATTAGTACTCAATCACAATGTAATGGTCTTCTGTGTATTAGTTTATGACGGAGTTTAAATTTATTATATTACTTCAACATTGTGGTGGTAAATAATATAAATACTACATTTGTAAGTGTTTGAATTCCTTATTTCAGGATTTTCTGTATTTCCCTATTGGGGTTCTAAAATAAATAATATTTTTATTTAATTTTCTACCGGGAACCTATAGTTTTATTATTATACCCCTAGACAAGCTTAGCAAGAACCACCACGAAGTTCTTTACCTTTTTTTTTTATTTAATTATTAATTAAATCAGCACATTTAATTTGGCAGATGGTGGCAGTGATTTTTTTATGTTAAAATGCGATTACAATTTGTTTATTGTGTACACATCTCATTACATTTAATTTTGCATGCTTTAAAATAATTATCGTTAAGTAATAATTATATTTACAGTAAAATCATTTCAATCAGATCTGAAATATATTACCAAATTACGAGTATATACATTTCAACTGAAATGTAATAAATTTTCAGTAAATGTAATCAATATTGCTCAAGATTAAAGAACCAGCGCATTGCCAAACTTAAGTTATCTTTACATCTAAGCCAATAGTGGTGACTAACCTCTACCCACTACATCTGCCTTCCCACTCTCTCTCTCTCTCTCTCTTCCCCTCTCCCTCCCTCCTCTCTCTTTAGGGAGAGAGAGAGAGAAGTAGAGCAGACACTAAATAAGCTTACCAGTTTTCTGAAGTGCGCAGAAGGTTTATTTTGGTAATTGCATGCTCGGTTACCTCAGCGAGTGGTGGGGGTCAGTGCTGTTCCAGCTGTGATGAGCATGTTGCTCTTTCAATGTTATATATCGGCTAACCTGAAAATATTGGTCTGTAATGTGTTGTATCGGTAGGCATTAATTGCTGTTTACAACGGAATATTTTTAACGTCGCTAATAGATGATAATTTACATCATTCAGCACCTATGATTTAACAGGCAGTCCTAAGACACGAAATCTACCAACTTAATCCGAACTGTTCGTCTTGCTACACCAGCAAGCTTATTTGGCATCCGCTCTATAAATTTCTATACCATCTCTTCTTTTACAGTTACAATTTCCTGTCAGTCGAGTTTTGAAACATCCATATTAGGGCAGTAGATTTTGGGTTTGATAGGTGAAATCTGTAGCACTTTTGGTTTTAGTTTTTTTAACCCATTTGTTACACAAATTGAAGAAGAATTTTAAGAAAATAGGTTCCTTCCCCTCCTCCCACATGTTAAAAATCAACTCGTTGGTTCTTTAAAATTATATTGTATTATTATGATTACATTTTTGTATTTGTCAATTTCTGTCATTGTTAAACAGATGTATAATTTTTTTTATAATTATTGTCATTGAACCAGTGTCCGGTTAATAAAAAATACTAATCAGAAGAAACATCTTATTGAAACAACGATAATTAGAGGAGAGATACAATTACAGAAAAGGAATTTAATCATTAATATAAATGTTGTACAAAAATAAGTGTTCAGATATCTAATATTGTTGCACAATAGAAATTAGGATGCTGAAATTAAAGTGTAGCACGAGAGAAACTTAAGTTAGAAAGTATTTGTAATTTTAAAATTTTAGTATTTAAATATAAATATGACTGTAAATATCTATTAGACTGTATAGAAACTGCTTTAAGCTTGGTTTTTATAATATGTTCACTTTGACATTTTCTAAGCATCACTAATTGCTACAGTAAAATAAGTCGGTAAGTTCTTAGTTACTCACATACAAAGTAGAGTTTATATATAATTCTAAGTAGTGTCAAAGTAAATATTTATCATGAGAACCAAGTTTCATCTTGCTTATTTTACATTAAATACTGGGAGTTTCAAAATGAATATTAGGGTTTTAAGGTTGTATATAGTAAACCTTCGCTTCTTCGACATAGCTCGTTGCAAAGCGACATGACGTGGTGTAAGTAGCAATCTGGCAGGCTGGTCAGCTCCTTCACTTTCTCCTCATCCTCATACCTTTTCGTTGTTCTTGAGTACAGTATTGTACAGAAGGGCACTTCAGTTTGTTTGTATTCATTAAAATGTTGCAATGTTCATACATAAATTGTGTTTTAATGCTTCCTACATATATGCCATGTGCTGTGGATAGTTCAACATTTTGATACTTTGATAACCTCTAAGTCCACTAAGTGATGAACTATCGAAGTTGTAATGTTTTTACTAATTTTTTTACATTAATAAATTATACATGAATTGAAAGAGAAACACAAACAGTTATCCTAGATATGTTCAGTGTAAGCCCTATTCGTAACACTGTTGTTTGTTTTCCAGTTAAGGAAAAAACTATAATTGTAGCAGCATATCAGGATTGTTCATTCGAAACACAATTGCTCCCTCAAAAAATTACGGTCTATAAACTTTCTATTGCAATAGAGCACAAAAAACATACAGTTTTTGGGAGTCTCATTCACACTGCAGTATCTCTGAGGTTTTTATGTCCCCCAGATTCACATATTAATAATTTTTGCTTTAACACAAATTGTTGATTCGTTACTGAATAAGATACAATAAAGAAAACCTTCTTTATCTCAGTCCATTATTTTATTTGTGAAGTACTAACCAGAAGCATTTTCTTAAAACCAGACACAGACATTACTGTAATTGCTAATTCATGGCTATCCATCCTCACAGATTTATTACTGTGCATAAAACAGTTTATGAGTTGGCACACAGTTAAAAATGTATAAGTCGCTTTTTCATTTCATGAATGATTTATCTATGTATCTGAAACTTGAGGAAATACATACTTTTGGAACACTCAGTATATAAGTTTCTCTATATGTGTGTGCTTATGTGTATATCTACTAAGAATTAAGATCTGATAATTTGATTTTACTGTATTTTCTTTTTTGTCTACTTTTGTTTTATAAAATAAAATAGTTTGTTTTAATGGACATCATCATAAACCTTCGGACAAGAAAGATACTTCACCAATAAATCTATATCAATTATATTAATTATTTATAATAAATAAACTGTATTATAATAAATATCTCAAAAATTATAATTTTTAATTAAGTGTAATTAAATTAAATAAATTAATATTTATTTATAATGTGCAATGATATTTAAATTGAATATATAAATATAATAATAATTATACTATGCGTCATATCATTGTGAGCTTGAAGGTCGAAGGATTTAGCCACTGTATTGTCAGATTGCATTAAAACATTATGTATCTATAAATATGATACGTTACTGAAGTTTTAATAGTTCTGTTTTAATTTTCAGTTGAACATATTAGGATAGTTTTCTTTGTTTTGATTATTTATTATAATTGATCAGATTTGTTACAGGCACATTTTTGTTAGAGTTTTGGTGAATGAAACTTCATTTTTCACCTTTCTCACAATTTTGAACTCCCCATTTTACTGATTAAACAATTTATCATCTCTTCCTATGTGCTTAGGCTCTTTGTTCTTGAACCATTTTGAAATCTACATTTGCTTCTTTAACAAGACTTCAAAGAAACTTTTACTCACTGACAATTATTACTCTTACTTGCTTCTTTAAGTTTTTTTTCCTAGTTTATCTACTATTAGCAGGCTGTGATGGAGTGCATAGAACATCAACAATTCCCTCATCAACAAAATTATTTGAACAGGTTTTAATAAGATGGTTAAATTACATACTCAAGTAGTTTAACCAAAAGAAAATAAGAAGTAAATATAAAAGTATTATTTACATGAAAAGATAAAATCTTAATATAAACCAAGAATTGTTAACATTTGGGTAGAACATGTCAGTAGCAAAGCAGCAAATGATTACGAATGTTTACTGTATAAATACATTTCCCAAACTCTGGAAAACAAGGAGTGAAGTGGAACTATTAATAATTCTAGATCATAAAGCTCACAATGGGGTGACTCATATTATAGTTAATGTTTTATTATTGTAATATAAATATATATACAAATGTATGATGGATACAATATAGAATAAAACTATGTAGGATTACAAGTAACATACATTATTATTATTATTATATTTATATTTTTACAATTTTTTTATGCAAATTATTATTTATTATCTTATTTCTCCGTAGTATGAATTTATATATTTATATACATATTATTATATAAGTTGGTACTTTTTTGTTATTATGAACTAGCTCAATTATTGTGTGTATAAAATGTTATGACAAATTTTTGACTTACTTTTTTATTATTATTATTTATCAATATTAGCTTGTTTAGATGAAATAAAATTATTTATGTTGTAATTTTTAAGTTGACCAATATACAAATCATATACTGTATTACAACTTATTTTCTGCTGGCCAGTGTTCATAGTATTTTATTTTTTGATTAAGAAATTCAATATAGACCCATGTGATATAGATACTGAGTCACGAGAATGCCTTGTGCATATGGATGGGCCAGAGGGAGGGAAGAGAAATCTGACAGTGCTGCCAACCTCAACAGTAAAACTATATTTTACTACTGTGCAATTGTTCTGTTTGTTAACATGTTGACTTTTAATTAATATACTTCGTTGTGACTGACACTTTTTTCGTTTAAACCCAATTTCCTTCAAAAATTTTTCTTGATGTACAATGTTTCCAACTAAAATTTTGCCTTTCTTTCAAAACCGGTAATATTTTTCACATGTCGGTATCACTTTCTTATTGATATAACTGTTTCCTTTTTTTACCAGGTGTCAAAAAACTGTTAATGAAGGATTATCTTCTTTACTGTCTTTGACTTCCTTCTTTATATTTCAAATTGTGGATAAAGAAACATCACAGTAGTTAGCCGCTCGCTCACGGCTTTTGTTAAGAGGCACAGAAAGGTATTTTTGTTTAGCTTCGACAACTTTACAGCATTTTATTACATTGCATATTAGATTTTGTTCAGAACTGTGAATAGTTCCGACTGTGTTTTTGATAAATTGACGTTTACGGTAACAAACCACATTAGTTATATTCATACATACTAAAGTAATTTTCTTTTGAGCACTTTGTGATTTTAATAATATATATTTATCTTGTACAAATACATCGGGCGTAGGTCTGTGGGTACTCAGATTAATATACAGTGCATGATACTGTAAAAAAAATAGTTACAATAATGCCTTCCCTGCCATTTATGATTACTTTTTCAACTGTCAATTTTTAAATATGTAGAACATGATATTGTTTTTCCAGTTTTTATTTAATGCAATACTCACAAAGGTATATTAGTAAATATAATGTAGTATTAAATTTTACATAAAAAATGTAATTATTAAATGAAAGAATTTAGTAACATTGTATAAAATGTACTGTGAGCAAAGTGCTAATTGCATAACATGGACTGAACTCAATTAAAAATCTTAAGACACAATGACCACACCCTTGCATAAATACAATTGAACTTGTCCTCCTTCATCAAAGTGATGTATCTTAGTAGAAATGCAGTTTTATTTTTGAATATTTCAGTAAAAAAAATATAACTTTTTAATTGGTTTAAAAGTGGAAAGGGTTGTTAAGAAAATGTGTCAACTGTTCAGTTCATTAAAAAAACTAAGAAAACATTCAAAGCAGTGCAAAAGAAAGCACGTTTCCTGGGTTTGATTCCCAGCTAGGTCTGGAAATTTTCACTAGTTCAAACCCAATTTTAACCCACCGTAACTTTAAATAAAGCTAAAAAAAAGTTACCCCGTGTTCGTCGTGTTTTTGAATGTTTTGATATTTGAAGTTTTGAATATTTGTATGGGAAGAGGATGCCTCTCAGTTGTATTCAATTGGAGAGAAAGTACAGCATTTATACTTTTTTAAATTCTTTTATTTTACAATCATTTCATACAGTAAGATGGCAAAAGTAGAATCACTTGACAGATATGTGCTCTCTGTAAATTAATTGTAGTGTACTAAAATTATTAATGTTTTTATTTTTTCTATTTAACCCCATGCAGATTTGGGGATATGCTATTCTTGGTATTATTGTTAGCTGAACATTCGTGAACAGTTAGGGATTACTGTATTTACACTGAAAAAAGTAACTGTTAATTTATGATTTCCTTTGTAAAACAGATTATTGATTACAGCAGATATAACAAAATCGTTAAAAAAGAATTACATACAGCTTATTGACTAAGCTAAGCATGTGGTCCCAAGGAGTGGAAGTTTAGCCGGTAGGACCTAGGTGACATCTCATTGCATCTATAAAAATATTACTTCACATTAAAAGAATCTTCAAGACAAAGGAATAAAAAGGGCTGAGCATATGGTTGCAAGTGCTCTTGCTATACAAAAATACAAACAGCTGAGCACATCTTGCTCCATCAGTTCTAATTCTACAAACCATTCATTTTAAAGTATATTATGTCACTTATCGCTAAGGTCCGTTTTGGGATCTAGATAATTAAATAATCAATACACTAAAGTTTACAATTACAAGTATTTATTACAACTAAAGATTTACAAAATAAATAATAAACTAATTAAATGAAGTAAGACAATAAATAACTTAATGATTTACTTAGTGCTACTTACAAACAATTATATAGAATGCACTTACACAATAAAACTGAATACACAATGCACATATACAATAAGACAGTTTAACAATAGTTGACCAATGCCTGGGACACGTTATCCTGATCCAACATACCGATAGCTCACGCAATAAACACTCGTCAAAGATCAAACGAATACTAACTCTCCGATCGCACTCGAGGTTCTCTTTATATAGGTAGATCAAAGAGATAATACTAGAAAAGCAGAATTTTGATGCAATAATAAAATACAAAAATCTTTTTATTATTACTGGCAAAATCTTAACTATTGTAAACAAGTCACAATAGAATAAAAGGTGTTACCGGTAACCAACAGGCTCTTTCACAAATAGTTGTACAACAAAGACCCTACCTTATTATACACGGGCCCTTTTTAAATATCCTTTTATAACTAACCCTATTGTTACTTTGTCACTCTATTATTTACTATTTAACATTTTATGAATTAAGTACTAGAAATTTCTCGAACCATACTCCTCTTTGATATTGTCACAATATTTTTATATTAAAATTTACATAAATAAAATAACAAGCCCATAACACTTTTCTGCCATGTGACTTTCTTTTTATTAATGGTGAAGCAGCGCCTCAATAAATCACATAATGTAAAAGTCAAGTTTATTTAAAGTCACATTAACAGCTTCGTGATTAGCGACTATGGTGGGTTTTGACTTGTAATAATTTCTATACTTTAGCTGGGAAACCTAGGACCTTCTGCTGTGTAGGGGTAGCACTAAGTACTAACCACTACACCATGAAGGTGGCCAATGCATTTTTGTCTAATGCAGTGTAGGCTAATCATTATATATAACATACATGTTTAGTTCTGACAAGTGTCTCATTCAATATCTTGCTCAGTCTGGCAATGTTGATGGAAAGTTACAAAATATATATAATAAACATTTGTCACCCTTTACCTATTATTTACTTACGTTCAAAACAGGAATTTTGTAAAATTTATCAATTAACTTCAATATGATATCAATAAGATTTCATTAATAGATTATAAATTGTCTTACATTTCTTCGTGTCTGCTTTTTTTGGTAAAATTATAGGATTAAAACTAATTAATTTATCCAGATGAGACAGTAAATAGGTCTTTGTTATCAAAGTTTTGAAAATGGGTGTAAGCTTATGGTAAAAATTTCTATTGTTTTTCCACTTTTTGGTTACTGTCCATTGACAAGTTAAAACATTTTTTGCTTGAGATAATATTTGCTTACTCTGTAACCACACAAGATCCTTATCTGTTTGAAAAAATATTTCTCTTTTTTAAACTTATCTATAATATTATTACAAGCTACTTACTGTGTGTGGACATTTTGTAATTTTCATCTGATGTTTTAAAATATGAATACCTGACTAAGTAGCAGTTTTGGTCAACTTAGATATTAACTTAATGAAACTGTTTAAGTTGTGGTGGCTCAGTTCTTGGCAGCATATTTGATTGTCACACTTAATAAACTGGGTTCATTTTCCTGGCAGGAATTTTATTTCATATTTTTTCTTATGAAATAAAAGTATTGCAAATGATTGTATCAGAAAGACATTGAATGAATTATAGTTTATTATTTTTGTGGTGATATGTTTTTTTTTATATAATATATTTTGTATTTCATTTTATTTATTCTAATAAATCGTAAATGTATAAAATTGGAATTTCTGTACAGATTGCAGTTAATAGAAAATTAATAACTTATATTTTTTGTATTTTTATTTTAAATGTATGAATTTTAAGTTATAGATGTCAATATAATTTTTTAGAAAAAATAAAAAGTCATTTATTAGAAAGTGTTTTCTTTTTTTAGTGTTTTAATTATAAGAACCCAGTAGAGACTGTAGTGTATGTTAGTGAACTTGTTAACCTTTAACGTACGGACTGTTTTAGTAATTTTGCAAAACATCAAACTAATCATAAGAGTCTTGCAAATAAATTCTTTTATCTTATTTACTAATAGATATAAAATTCTGAAAAAAATACAGTTAATTTATGAAATGCGTACCAATTTTTTGAATATAACATTTTGAAAATAACTTTACTATTGTCTTCGCTGTGGCTAGCGAAAAATTTCGCACGGTAATATAAAGTACTTGGTGTACATTTTTTACTCTGAAGGGCTTAAAATTCAGTTTATCAAAATATTTTATAGAATATATTTTGTAAAGAAGAATTTTCTTTAAAAATGGGTAATTTTTAATTCATTTTCCGAAAAATTTGTAAAGAGTTACAAATTTTTTAAATAGTACATGTTTTTACAAAAATGTCCTTCAAATTTATCATAACGATCTTGCGAATAAACTCTTTTATCTTATTTACTTAGGGCTGTTCTTATGGGCAAAGCTGAATAGAACATTGCTTACTGTATAAATACATGTTTTGATAAACATTGTAAGAGGTCTGGAACGCAAATGGCAGAGCTTTTACTAAGCCAATGCAATACTAACAAAAATCATTCATTTTTGTATAAAATCGTTCGTAAACCTGTTAAATGAGACCTTCTGCCTTTTCAAGGGCAAACTACCAACGTATAAACATTCATACTTCACACACACACACAAGAAACACGTGTATTTTAATTTGTGTGGGTGTTACAACCATTCATCTCTTCTACGACAAAAAACTGGATTTTCTTACGTGCTACCAACATTTTAAACAGAAATAAAAAATTTCCCTTTCATGATATTTTATTTCTGATTGCACTGTTACACACATTAGAAAATTCCCTGCAAGAAAACTATACTATTTCCTGTGGTTAAGTTGACAATTAGTACGGAGCGTCTCTTTTAAAACTCTCTGAACACATCTGTTGTTAAAAGCCACTGAAACAGCATCCCGTGTTTTAAAGGTTAACTAATTTATTAACCTTAAAGAGGCTGGCCAGGGGTCCTGGTTCGATTTCCGATCAGGTCTGGCGTTTTTCATGATCATCTTATCACACTACATTGTCTGTATTAGCATTAATACACAATACAGTCGGCTGTAAAACAAATATATGTATAATATGGCCTTAGATAATACCTATCTTGGTGATATAAAATATATCTGGATAATTGGTAAAGTAATATATATATTATATTCATTAAAATCTTCTCAGTGCTGAGTATAACATGAAGATCTCATTCAGTAAAACGAAGGTGATGGCTTTTGTGGGAAAAGATCCAATTCGGTCTAAGATAGTTCTTGATAACAAAGTACTGGAACAAGTATCACATTTCAAGTATTTGGGGTGTGATATCACATATGAAATGGATCAGGACTTGAGCATGAGAATAAATAGATTCCAAGCTATCTGTGGAACAATCAACAGGACCTTGAGGAACAAAGCCAGAAGGGAAACGAAAATGAAATTCTATAAAGTTATGGCTATCCCCACTCTTTTATATGGTTCTGAAACCTGGGTACATAAAAAGAAGGAATGGAGCAGGTTACAGGCTGCTGAAATGCGATTTCTAAGAGCAGTGAAGGGTTGTACTAGGGAAGACAGAATCCATAATACTGAGATCAGAAAAGAGCTCAACATACCCTCCATATGGCAGAAAATCGAGGAAACCAAACAAAACTGGAAGGATCATGTGGAGCGCATGGAGGATGGAAGAATTCCCAGGGCAGTCATCTCCTATCAGCCAGTAGGAAAGAGAAGTGTGGGCAGGCCTCGTAAGAGATGGAATTGATTAATAAGGGAGTTTGCAGTCGGAACAGGCAATGTGCCTAATCCTTGAAGGAAGACGACGACGACGATATTCATTAAAAAAATACTTTTGGGGTTCATACGTTTAAAAAAAATAGCAGCTGTGTAAACCCTAGATGGATTGATGTGCGGAAAACAAAGCAGGTGGTGATCTCTGACAAGAGAACAAGGCCAATTTGTAGTATCACTCTGACCCCACTGTACCTTTTAATTCATCCCGATTCATTGCTTTCTATAAAATGTACAAGACTGTTGAAACAAAGGAGGTGGTGTTCTCTGCTCAGAAACCAAGATGCCAACATATTTACTTCTACCACTAAATGGCCTCAGTGGATTGTTGGTCCCAGTGCATGCACAATACAATGCACAAAATGATTTACTTGGATGGAATGAATCATTTACTTCAGTCTTTGTAGTGATTTTCTAATTTCTGTTTTTAAAAATTGTAAATTTAGAAAATTGAAAATGAAACATCTTAAGTCAGTTAACACTTCCATGCACAGCGGCATTTTTTATGGCTGTGAGTAGACATGAAACAAAAAGCAACACTTCTAAATCTGTTGCTTACAAGTTCATCCAATTTTCTTAAACAACGCAAACAAGTTTTTTTTTAAATCTAACAAAAATCATACAATTAAACATATACTTTTTACTCATGTGGAAATAGAATCAAGGCTGTTCAAATAAAAGAACTGGTGCTTGTAAGATATACGAATGCCAGAAAGGGGCTTCACCTCATTATTGGTCAGGTCTAATCACTTATTCGAACTTACACAGTTTTCTATGAATAAATTTTTAGAAAATGATCAAGAGTATTTATTAAATCATGTGTTGCAGTTTTTCTTGACTGCTCACAGTTAATGCATGTGATATCATGAGTAAACAAAAGTCAAGTCTAATTAATCAATTCTGTTATACGAGGTGTGGGTATTAAATAACAACACTGAGGTTGTAAAAATTTTTATTTTATAACGAATCACTTATTGTCACCTTCAATATACACTCCTTTTGTATCCCTAGAACACTCCATGCGAATTTTCCATTGTTGAAAACAGTGCTGGAAGTCATCTTCTGTTAGCTCCTTCAGGACGCGTGCCACTTTCTCTTTTACAGCTTCCACAGACTCAAATCTTGTCCCTTTTAATGCAGATTTCACCTTATGGGACAGGTAGAAGATAGTAACATGTGATGAAACATGGTTTTTACTTATGATCCGGAAACGAAGCGCCAATCCATGCACTGGAAAAGTCGAACTTCACTGAGAGCCAAAAAAGCTTGAATGAGCAAGTCAAAATTTAAAGCAATGATGATTTTTTTTATATCCATGGGATTGTGTACCTTCACTGGGTTCCTGAAGGTCAAGCAATTAATCAATATTTCTACCTTGAGGTACTTAATAAACTACATCAAAGACTAAGGAAAAACGCCTCGAAATATGGAAGGACAAATCATGGGTTCTCCTCAAAGACAATGCGCCAGCTCATTCCGCGTTATCTGTCAAGAGGTTCCTAGCCAAGTACAGCATCTCAGTGTTAGAACATCCACCTTATTCACCAGATCTTGCAACATGTGACTTCTACCTGTTCCCTAAGGTGAAATCTGCATTAAAAGGGACAAGATTTGAGTCTGTGGAAGCTGTAAAAGAGAAAGCGGCACATGTCCTGAAGGAGCTGACAAGACGATGACTTCCAGCACTGTTTCCGACAATGGAATTCACAATGGAAATTCGCATGGAGCATTCTAGGGATAGAGAAGGAGTGTTTGTTGAAGGTGACAAGTGATTATGTATAAAATAAAAATAGTAAAATTTTTTGTGTCAGTCACGTTATTTAATTAATAGCCACACCTCGAAGGCCTACATGTAAACCAAAATAATTTGTTCATTTTTTGAAACACTTATGAAACATACTGTAATAAAGTCAAATGTGTAAATCACTAAAATGATCAGTTAATGTGCTAAACTATTGAAATGAATGAAGCTTTCCACTTGAACAATAAACTAACACACCATGTGTTGTCACAATACATT
Source organism: Catonia carolina (assembly GCA_035578175.1). Classification (NCBI taxonomy): domain Eukaryota; kingdom Metazoa; phylum Arthropoda; class Insecta; order Hemiptera; family Achilidae; genus Catonia; species Catonia carolina. The sequence goes on along the minus strand of JAQMRL010000001.1, from coordinate 326,185,058 downwards.
ATCATTAGGCCTTATCACATTGACAGTAAGGTTAAATCTCTTACCTCAGCCTACATTATGAGGCATGCCCAGAAATGAAGAGTACTAATTTAAAAATATATTATTTATTTTTTATATTTATTTATTTAAAAATCAAAAAGGCAATATACTGTACTATATATGATAAATTATGAATTCACAGATGTACATCAAACACTGTTTTTCGATGCAGCTGCCTTCATTCTCAATACACTTTGTGAGCTGAGGCCTTTCTCTTTGGCGCACTTTTTGATAGCAGCCTGAACAAACCTCATTGTCTATAGAAAACCCATAAACAACTTCAGAGGTGAAAAGATGAAAATTTGAAGGTGCCAGATCAGGGCCGTGAGCAGTGTGTTTGATGATGCCTCAACCAAATGAATTCAAGGGTTGCTGTGTGGGGATATGCATTTCAAACAACAAACACTTTCCCTTCTTTTGTACTGTATCGGCCAGCGTAATTTTTTCAACGTGTCACAGCATTAATTCTTTTCCCCAGGAGCAAGAATTCAATGAGGAGAATCCCTTTATGGTCCCCAAAAAAAAAACAGATTCATGGTTTTCGGGCTGAAATAAGTTTTAAATTTTTTCACTGATGAAGGGGTCGGATGTCATCAATTGTCTTTTCATCTCAGAGGTGTAGTGGGCCTACCACATTTTGTCATTAGTCACAATAGAGTCAAGGAATAGTTCACCTTATAACCATAAGGTGAACTTTAAACAACTATAAACTTTAAGGTGAACTTTATAAAGTGCTTTAAACTTAAAGCACTACGGAAATTCCCGTGAATACACCATTCTGTTGACTCGTGTAGATCTGTAAGCTGTTTTGGTACCCACCTCACACTCAATTTTCGAAAACCAAATGTTTCGGTAATGATTTCATGCAGAAGAGATCTGCAGATTCCTGGAAACATAGCATTCATCTTATCAAAAATCAATCAATGGTCCCCATGAATCACTTTTTTGACCTTATTCACCACCTCATCAGTTATGATTGAGAAGGGCCCATTTCTTTGGTCATCATGAACATTTGTTTTTCCAGCTTTAAACTCATGACACCACTTGCAATTATATTAGTATGATTCAACACACAATCCCCATTAACAGTTTTGATTTTGTTAAAAATCCAGAACGATGTGTTCCCTTTGCAAGAAGAAACCGGATTTCACTTCCACCTCACAGCAGGCAGGACTCAGAATAGACACTCATTTCAACTCAGCACTACAACAGAGTTTTCAGCTGACTGAGACTAAAGAGCGTGGATTCTGCAACACCTTGTCCTTGAATCCAGTGCTGCCAACTTTGTCAAAGACAATCCCTTTCAGCATCAGTAGCCTACTATTATGTTCTGACATGCCTTGTAAATGCACAAGGCTATTCAAACAAAGGGATCAGAATGCCCTCTGCAATGGAAACGAGACAATATATTCTTATCACCAAGAACATAATCTATAAATTATTTTTCCAGTAAATAAACAAATCTTTATGTTGTGATATTTTACAAAAATTAATCTTTTAGGATAAAACAAAGTAAATGGAATAAGTATTTAAGCAATAACTGTAAAATTTTATTAGTTTGTTAATTATGCATTACATTCTTCTCGTTCATTTTAAATTAAAAATTAAATAGTTCATTGAATATTTTATTTTTTATTTGATCGCTCTTGTCATTTATACCAAATAGGATTAAAAATTATTCTGAATTATAAAAATTGGTGTGATATAATATTTTAACTTACTTAATTTACAGTAGATTTAATTTGGATAACAATGAAGGTAATTTGAGATATTTATTCAAAAATGTGGGAACTGTACGATGTAACTGAAGAATTTTAGTTTTGAAATTTCAATGACAATAGATATTAATAAATAGGATCTTGGTTATATACAGGATGTTTTATTTAGAACGCACCCTATGTTAAAAGCCACAATCTACAGCATATTTTTATTTTCCGAACTTTACAAATGAATAACAAATTGCAAAGAATTTAACCTTTAATGTTTACAGTAGATGTTCGAAGTGATTTCCTGCAACTTCAATACAGATACGAATTCGTTTAATGACATTTGCAGCAACTTTTCTTGAAGTCTGTTCATTAATGCTTGAAATTGCACTTGTAATGTTAGTTTTTAATTCATCGATCGTATAAGGGTTGTTTTTGTAAACTTCACCTTTTAAAGAACCCCATAGGAAAAATTCTGCTGGTTTAAGATCTGGGGATCTCGGAGGCCACAAATCTTTTGATACTAAGCGGTGATTAAAAAATTCCCGTAGCATTGCTAGCATTTCATTTGCAGTAGGACATGTAGCATTGTCCTGTTGAAACCAACAATTTTGGTCGTCTAAATTCAACAATGAAATGAACTGTTGGATTAAATCACTATGAACTACACTGTCTACAGTACTGTCAAAAAATAACGGCCCTATTATACGGCAGCGGGAAATTGCACACCAAACACCAATTTTACGTGAGTGCAATGCTTTTTCATGGAAAGCATGAGGATTTGTTGCACTCCATATTCTTCAGTTCTGACTATTCACATAGCCATCTAAATGAAACCAAGCCTCATTACTAAAATAAAAATGATCCAACAATTTCTATTTCATATAATGAATTAATATAATAATTTCACTAACCTTCTTTTTAAACTGCGTCACCTTTATTGTAATTTCTACTTACACGTGTTTCGGTGGATCCACCATCATCAGAGTAAATGAAAAATTGAAACTAAAAAATTTTTTCACATTTATTTAAAATTTACAGAAGATGGTACATCTTCAGTCACTTGTATAAAACTGATTTAAAATTAATTTATTTTAATTTATCCCTTCTCATATTTACTGTAGATAGCAGCAGCAGTCAATATCACTTCATCATTCCTAAATTTTATTTGTTCATTCAAAATGTCCTGCTTTTGCTCTTTCAAACATTTATAAATATGGAACATCTCATATTTCTCAATTTTATTTTTATTCTCTATATTACATTGTTCTATTATATTGAAATGTTCATCTATTTTACCAAATTTATGTCTTTCTTCTTTTATATGATTGGTATAGTTAGATATAATGTAGTCACATTTCAGTGCTTTTTTATGTTCATTATACCTCACTTGAAAATTACGACTAGTCATACCAATGTAAAATTTTTTACAATCCTCATTACCACAATCTATTTTATACACACCCTTTTTATTGCTTAGTGTTTCATTTATATTATTTTTAATTATATTTGTGGACAGTAGTTTTTTATTATTACATATGTATGCGATTTTATAAAATTTATTTAATGTTCTGTATAATTTATTATTAATAGTTTTATTGTATTTTAATGCAATAAATGGTTTATGTTTTATTTTATTATCTATTATAAGGGTGGTTCTCAAACCTGCAAAAGCAGGACATTTTGAATGAACAAATAAAATTTAGGAATGAAGATGTGATATTGACTGCTGCTGCTATCTACAGTAAATATGAGAAGGGATAAATTAAAATAAATTAATTTTAAATCAGTTTTATACAAGTGACTGAAGATGTACCATCTTCTGTAAATTTTAAATAAATGTGAAAAAATTTTTTTAGTTTCAATTTTTCATTTACTCTGATGATGGTGGATCCACCAAAACACGTGTAAGTAGAAATTACAATAAAGGTGACGCAGTTTAAAAAGAAGGTTAGTGAAATTATTATATTAATTCATTATATGAAATAGAAATAATTTCAAACTGCAGGATGCATTATATAGATTTATTTTTGAATGAAGATATTATTAAAATGGCATTTAAGTATCAAAAATTGAAACTGAAGATTAATTTAACTAATATAAACATAAAATTTAACAAAAATTGCATGAAAGAAAATATTTTCCCTAATTATATTAGAATTAAAAATAATAATAACTCTGTAGAGTCTCAACACGCAATTCAAAAGGCAAAATATACATGGATAAAGACAGTAATATCTAATCTATACAAAAAGAAATCAAGATTAAACATAGAACTGTACGAATTGCATTTAAATATTTTAAAATTATATGGTTATCTATATTACAATCTTATAAACTATCATACCAGTGTAAATAACAAATCTTTATATCTTCAATAATAAAATAAAAACTATCAAAGTTAAATTCAATAAATTATTGAACAATAAATATAAAATGACAGATAATAAAATAAAATTTGGCAATCCATACATTAACAATACAAATATAGAACTTAATAAAAATGATGAAGAGATTTTGAATTTAGGCATAAAACATAATTACAGCACAAATAACATACTTAGGGATCTTAAACACAATATAATAGACATTGAATCTGCTTTATATAAAATTGAAGTAGAAAATCATAATATAATCAGAAGTAACGTGAAAAGTAACATATTGAATATAAATTATAAAAACAAAAACTTAAATAATTATAATAAAAAAATAAATAAAAAATATGAAAATTTAAAGAAAAAATTACAAAATGAAGATGCTGTAATTGTAAAAGCTGATAAAGTAAATGTATATACCTGTAATAATTTACAAAAATGAATACATACAAAAAACAGAAAAATATTTGAACAACAATAATTTTGAGATCATTAAAAAAGATCCAACTAAAAAATTCAATGCACAACTTAGAAGAATTATTAGTGAATCAAATAAGATAATCGATAAAAAAATAAAAAACAAATACATAAATAATAATCCTCAAGCACCAAATCTTAATGGCCTTCCTAAAATACACAAAGTGGATGTACCTATAAGACCTCCGGTTAATTATAAAAATGCGCCTACATATAAAATATCTAAATTTTTATATGATTACCTAAAAACACATATAATATTAAATAACCGATATAGTATAAAAAACGCTCAAGAAATAATAGACAAAATACAAAAAAAAGAAATTAATGATAAACATATTATGATGTCTTTTGATATCAAAGATATGTACACAAATATACCCATTGACAAAACCATAAACATTATAAAAAATAAATTAACAGAACGTAAATTGCATGGAGATGAAGTAAAGCAAGTTATAGGATTATTAAGACAATGTACTTCACAAAATTATTTTAAATTTAATGAAAAAATATACAAACAAAAAGATGGACTTACTATGGGAGCACCATTAAGCTCTATTTTGTCTGAAATTTATTTACAATATTTTGAAGAAATAACTGTGTATCAAATAGAACACACACATAATGTAGTAATGTGGCACAGATATGTAGATGACATACTGGTAATATTAGAAAAGACATATAAAAATGAAGAGGATGTTATTTAAAAAAAATTAAATACATTTGATGATAAATTACACCACACTATGGAACTTGAAAATAATAATAAATTAAATTTCATGGACATACAATTAATCAAGGGTAATAACGGGTGATTCAAAAAGAGCGCCGGGTTTTAAACGGCTGGTAAATTTTTGTTTATTGGTTGGCAACATTGCTAGACCTCATTTCTATTTCGGAGAACATTCCGATTGACGATTCAGTTGTAGTTTCTCTTGTTCGCAGTGTAGTACTCTCGCAGTCTGTGTCTAACCATGGAGAAGTTTACTATTGCACAACGAGTGGTTAATCGTCAAAACATTTTACCAGAGTGGAGAGAGTTATGCGGCTAATGTCAGGCGACTTCGCGGTACTCTAGGACGTAATGAAGCACCGAATGAATCAACAGTTCGCAGGCTCATGAAAAAGTTTTTTGAGACGGGTTCAACAGTCGACTTTAAAAGTTCTGGACGTCGTCGTTCTGACCGAACTGATCAGAACGTTGCGTTGGTTCGTGACAGTATGGCTGTTAGCCCAGCAAAATCAATACGTCGCCGTTCTCAACAATTGGGTTTACGATGTTCTTCTGTACGGAGAATTCTTCGTTACGATCTCCAATATCACCCGTATAAAATTCAGTTGCTGCACGAGCAACAATGTTGTTGCTCCGTGAACGGTTCCAGGATCGCATCATTTCTCGTAATTCCGACCATCCATGGCCACCAAGGTCGTGTGACTTGACGCCTTGTGACTTTCATCTTTGGGGTCATCTGAAGTCATTGGTGTATGCCAATAAACCCCGAAACATCAATGACTTGAAGGAGGAAATTCGACGGGTTATCGGGCAAATGGAAGTCGAAACTTGTCGTGCAGTAATATCCAATTTCATGGACAGAGTTGATGCGTGCCAGCGCAGTAGAGGAGGACACATGCATGACATCATTTTTCATACATGAAATCGGAAGGTAAGATGAACTTGTTGATGTATTTATTTTCAGTTTTTCAATAAAATAAATCTCTTAATTTGATATATCAAAACCGGCGCTCTTTTTGAATCACCCTATAGTAAAATAACAACAGGTGTATTTCGTAAAAGTATATTACCAATAACAAATATAAATAAGTCATCTAATCACCCATACTCACATAAAATGGCAGCTTACCATAGTATGATTCACAGAGCATATAATTATATAAAAGATAAAAAACTACTAGAAAATGAATTAAGAACAATAAAATTCATATCACAAAAGAATGGGTATCATGAAAAAGAGATAGATAAAGTAATAAATAAAATTAAAAACAAACTATATTTTAAAAATAACTTGAGAACCACCCTTATAATAGATAATAAAATAAAACATAAACCATTTATTGCATTAAAATACAATAAAACTATTAATAATAAATTATACAGAACATTAAATAAATTTTATAAAATCGCATACATATGTAATAATAAAAAACTACTGTCCACAAATATAATTAAAAATAATATAAATGAAACACTAAGCAATAAAAAGGGTGTGTATAAAATAAATTGTGGTAATGAGGATTGTAAAAAATTTTACATTGTTATGACTAGTCGTAATTTTCAAGTGAGGTAGGCTATAATGAACATAAAAAAGCACTGAAATGTGACTACATTATATCTAACTATACCAATCATATAAAAGAAGAAAGACATAAATTTGGTAAAATAGATAAACATTTCAATATAATAGAACAATGTAATATAGAGAATAAAAATAAAATTGAGAAATATGAGATGTTCCATATTTATAAATATTTGAAAGAGCAAAAGCAGGACATTTTGAATGAACAAATAAAATTTAGGAATGATGAAGTGATATTGACTGCTGCTGCTATCTACAGTAAATATGAGAAGGGATAAATTAAAATAAATTAATTTTAAATCAGTTTTATACGAGTGACTGAAGATGTACCATCTTCTGTAAATTTTAAATAAATGTGAAAAAATTTTTTAGTTTCAATTTTTCATTTACTCTGATGATGGTGGATCCACCGAAACTCGTGTAAGTAGAAATTACAATAAAGGTGACGCAGTTTAAAAAGAAGGTTAGTGAAATTATTATATTAATTCATTATATGAAATAGAAATAATTTCAAACTGCAGGATGCATTATAAAGATTTATTTTTGAATGATCCAACAATTGAACACCATTTTCTTCAACCAAAGATTGGAACTACAGACATTATTGTAATTGTTTCTGATGGTTTGTAGCTTTCAGATCATGAGTTAAACCAACACGATAAAGATGCAAATGTAACTTTTTCGTAGCTCTGAAAACAGTAGTTAATGTTAGCCCAGCTTGCGATGATAATCTTCTAAGCGATTTTTTAGGTGATTGAGTCGAACGATTTTTCAAATATTCGAGTAGCTTCCGCGGTTAACTTTGTTGGCTGGCGAGGTGGTTTCTCATCGAGTACACTCCCAGTTCTACGGAATTTATTTATCAAACGCAATATTGACGATTTATTCGGCAGAACGGGTAAATTTCAACTGAAAATTATCTTGCACTCATTTGTAAGATTTACTCGCTATGTAAGTCTCTACAATAAAAATGCGTTCTTCCTTGGAAAAAGCTATTGCTGACACAATATAACGAAACGACTGCTGTCACCATACTAATGCTTGACTGGAACCATAGAGCAATAAAGAATAGAGGGGGAACTGAGATAGGCGGAATGAAACGGAGTTTGTCGTCTGCTAGTGTTATATGCTGACAAACATAGAGTGCGTTTTGGCGTCGCTTTAAAATTTGGAACCTAGGCGTCATACAGAGCAAGCGTTGTTAGATCAAACCGTACGTTAGTAATGGCGGATGAGATCATGGTTGTTTGGAGATTATATTTTAGTTACAATGAAATTTTATTAGGTTAAAAAAGTGTTTTCTTCGCAGAGGTATATTTAACGTCATTTCTTCTGTTTTCCAAGAGACGAAAACCTGTAAGTATTAATATGATAAGTAAATACGTGTAGGCCAAAATACATCTTGTTTGTTTATAGGTTAAGCACATTTACTACTAGCGAATTGGTAAATAATGAAATATATGAATTGCCTATTTTAATTATTGTACACATTATTTAGTGATTAAGTTTGCCTGGTATAATAATTAGGTTATTAATTAAATTAATAATAACTAATACTTAATTAGTATTAGGTTATTAATAATTAGGTTAGAGATATAGGTTAGGTCATGTGCCATTTTACTGGTTAGCTTTCTTTTTAATTGATGTGATGTGAAACTACTATAACTATTATTACATGAGGCAAACTTAAGCACCGCATTTATGTAATAAATAATAATTTAAAAGTAGAAGGCAATTTATACATTTAATGTTTACTCAATCTGTTAACGGTTAACCTAAACACATACAAGATTTATTTTGGCGTACACGTATTTACTTGTCATGTTAATACTTACAGGTTTTTCGCTTTCGGAAAACAGAAGAAATCACGTCGTCTAACCCTCTGCGAAAAAAACCACTTCTTTAAGTAACAAAATTTCATTTCATTAATTATAACTAATCTCAACCCACTGTTTCATGACCCACGGTAATCGCCAATAACCAAACTGTTGATTCGACTTTTAAAAAAAATTAGTTCCCTAAAATTTCAATTATAAAACAAAAAGTAAAATGAAATAAAAAATAAATATTGTATAGGATAATAGGCCACAATTCAAATCTCCCTCATATGCGTTACTAGCGCATTCTACAGGCGTAAAATTCAAATCTCCCTCGTATGCGCTACTAGCGCATTCTACAAACATTAAAATTTGGAACGGGAACTACTGTAGCAGACGAAAAACGTTAAACCACTTTTTAACATGGCAGTTCCCCCTCTATTCTTTATTACTCTATGACTGGAACATTTTAACTGTCTCAGGTAGTTGGCCTTGAGTACACTGTTGCCAACATACCGATTGGGGGACAGAAAATTTACCGATATATTACTTCTATCTTCTTAAAATCAGGGTTGCGTTCTTAATAAAACACCCGTTATTTGCACTGGTTTTAAAATAATTGTCCTGTCTACAGGTCATCTTCAGGTGTTGTCCACTGGTCACCTTCATGTGTTGTCAGTGGTTTAAGAGTAGGTCTGTATTTTTTTGGACCAAAATTAACCTTTTGAGGACTATGCACATATGTTTCATGGTTTTGGTCCAAAAAACTACAAACGTACTGGTACATTTGCTTCATATTGTATACTAATACATGTAAATACAAGTTCTAAATAAATGTTTCTATTTCATTATAATGAATTATTATATAAATTCATTATATGAAATAGAAATTATTTCAAACTGCAGGATGCATTATAAAGATTTATTTCTAAATAAATGTATTATTATATAGGCTTTGTTTTACTCGATGGAAAAATTATGTGCATTAACCTTGCTAAAGTGTTCAGAAAATTTGTATTAATGAGTTAGCTTCTTGCCACCATTTGTTTACTAATATAGAATATTTCTTTTCCTGGGAAAATAAATGTTTTACAATGATATAAATCTTGTATTATGTATAGATTTGTTTTATTTTAAATGTTTCCTTTAATTGTTTATTTTCTGAAAATACGAGTGGAGGTGGTTGGCTTTCGTGGTAAGCATCTCTGGGATGAAGAGATATTACAGTAGCTCTATGAAACATATTATTTAGTTTCAGGGATGGAGAGTTGAGAAAAATTGGTGAATAATAAATACAGGAAGAAGTTCGAAGTTGAAAAACATAGTCCTCAAAAGGTTAAAACATCCAGTTTTTTGTATAGGCTTCTCAATGGTAGTTACACAACAAGTGTGCTATAATAGAACATTTACTGGACAGCTTGTTTTGTTTACTCCTGTTGATTTGATTCTTCCTCACTTTCAAGTTTGACAAATGTAAAAAAATCTGCGTGTGACAATCAAAGTTTTACTATACTTAAATTCATTCTTCAGATACTAACTTTATAAAAGCAAGCCACAGTGAAGCAAAATACAAATGGAGATACAGCATTTCTTTTTATTCTCATCTCCTGATTGTTATTAAAACAATTGTGTTTTAAAGCATCAAGAAAGGTGAAATTTAGTAAAGACAAAAACTATTTTCACTGTAAAAAATATCCATTTTATTGCTTTTTAACATAATAATGAGCACGTAAATATAACTAATCTAAACTCAAAACACTGACTGAATAACAGTCTACTGATTAATGAACAAAGATCTTATACTTTTGTACTCTCAGTGAACATTGCTTTGTAAGAACTACGCAAAAAATCTCGAGTAAATACCAAGTCCATTTCAAGGAAAATAAAATTTTGTGCACAAGACCAAACAGCTAATTGGCTTCAGATTTCTAGTAAAGTGTATGATAAATTTTTACCAAAATGATAAAACACACAAGATTAGTGAAATATTTAGTAAGTGAATATTCCTTACGTGTTAAAATGTTCCTAAAAATATATGTTAAGAAGTGTAACATTAATAGGTAAATAAATAATAAATGGAAACTATATTGTAATATTTATAAATTTATTCAATCATTGTTAAAAACTATTTTCTTCCCAGCGAATTGTGTCAAAGACAAATTTGACTGTTTCTTCTTTGCTTCCCAAGATGGATGCAATTTTTCTTCATTACTATTATTTACATTAATATTATTACCTTGCCTTAAAAACTGTCGTTTACTTCTAGCGTTTTCATGTTTATTATTCCTGAATGAATCATTGTTTGGTCTGAAAAAGTTACTTCTGTTTCTATTATTATCGTTTTCATGTTTATTATTCCTGAATGAATCATTGTTTGGTCTAAAAAAATTACTTCTGTTTCTATTATTATCATTACCAAATCTATTGAAATACGTTGAGTCTTCTTTTATTCTGAAACCGGTAGGTTGTTCGTTTCTATTGTTTGTAAGTGCTTCAATTTGTCTTTCATTTGTTACAACTGTCATATACTCACTGTTGTCAGCAGTAACAAAGAACGGGTCAGCAATTTTAGTTTCCTTAGGTTTTTGTTTCTTCTCATTTTTATTTACAATTATTGGAATAGTTTCAAGTTCATTTTTAATTACAAAATTTTCTTCTATACTATCATCATTCAGTTTTCTTTTCTTTCTATCTTTATTTTCCTCTTTTCTCTCAATGTTTACATCTAGTGGACTAGTTTGTTCCTCTTCTTTAAGTACAAAATTTTCTTCTAGACTACTATTATTGTTGTTATTGTGGTTGTTAAGTTTTCTTCTCTTTCTTTCTTTATTTTCCTCTTTTCTCTCAATGTTTACATCTAGTGGACTAGTTTGTTCCTCTTCTTTAAGTACAAAATTTTCTTCTAGACTACTATTATTGTTGTTATTGTGGTTGTTAAGTTTTCTTCTCTTTCTTTCTTTATTTTTCACTTTTCTCTCAATGTTTACATCTAGTGGACTAGTTTGTTCCTCTTCTTTAAGTACAAAATTTTCTTCTAGACTACTATTATTGTTGTTATTGTGGTTAAGTTTTCTTCTCTTTCTTTCTTTATTTTTCACTTTTCTCTCAATATTTACATCTAGTGCACTAGTTTGTTCCTCTTCTTCAAGTACAAGATTTTCTGTGGATTTATCCTCATGGCTATATTTCATTTTCTTATTTTTCTTTGGTTGTTTTTTTACTTTTTCTATCTCTTCATCATCATCTTTATTAGTAATGGTTTTTACAGAGAATATATTATTCCCAAATGCAGTAACAAACATAGATTCATCTTCAGCTTTTTCAGATTTTTTGTTTATAAATTCACCATTAGTTTTTTCAGATTTTTTGATTTCATTTCTATCTGATTTATGTGTTTCAGTAGAAAATTTGGTGGATATATTTTCATCTTTAGACATCTCTCCCTCCTTTTTAACACGTTTACCCCACTGTGACAGTAAAATGGGTATTTCATCACTCCAATTGGGGTATCTCTGTTTAAATTTATAAAGAGCTGCTTTCAGTAAATTATCCATGCATAATTTAGCAAACGCCTTCATTCTTGTGCTACTTTCTGCCTGAAAAATGAAAGGTTTTTTAATATAAAATATCAGTTTAAAAGTTGCTGTAGAACAGATTGTATCGTGTCACACATGTGTTTTCTTATAATAATATAATAAACAAAAACAAAATATTTTAACTAATCCCATGACTCATCAAATGTGTGGGGTCAGCAACTTTCACTGATGGAGTCCACATAATGTCTCAAGAGTCAACTGTCTCTCCAAGTCAGTTCAGAAATAATATGATTCTTTTATCAGAGGTTAAAACAAAATTATGGTGGAACAAGAAGCTTCGGGAAGTAAAAATCAACATGTCTTCCTGGAATGTACAATTTGAAGTTTTTTTTTAACACCCTAGCCTTCAAGAACATCAAGAACTTTGAGAACTTCAGAATATGAAAAAATATATGATAGTGTCCTCTCTGGTAGACAAAGATTCAGAAACCAGATTAAGAATAGCAAAGTCTATCTTGGAGCAGACATAGGTAGTGATCATAACTTAGTAGTAATGGATAGAGAAATGGATCATTACTTTGTGGTAGGCTTAAACTTAAGAAACTGAAGAAGAGATGTAGGGAAATGCTAGGTGGGATGTAGACAAACTGAGAGAACAAGACAACAAAATAGGTTTCCAGGAGAGTATTTTAAAAGGAATAGAAAAAAGAGGTAATGACACAAGAAATGTAGAGGAGTGGATAAACTTCAAGAAAGTGGTAGTGAAAGCAGCGGAAGAATGGACATGACATACTAAAGGAAGGGATAGGAAACCTTGGATTACTAATAATATTCTGGAATTGATGGATGAGCAAAGGAAATTTAAAAATGCAAAGGACGAAAGAGGGAAAAGGCAATATAGCTACTTGAGAAATACCATAAACAAAAGGTGTAAGAAAGCGAAGGAAGATTGGATTAGAGCGAAATGTACAAAGATTGAAAATAAAATGGTAGCTGGTAAAGTAGACACAGCTAACAGAAAAATAAGGTAAATCTTTAGAGAACGAAAGAAAAAAGCTGCCAATTTAAAAAGTAGAGATGGCAAACCATTGTTGGATGGCCAAGACACCGCAGAAAGGTGGAAGGATATAGATCAACTCTACAGGGGAAAAGAATTAGATCATGATATGATATAACAAGAAACTGATGTTGAAGAATATCAAAGAAGTGACTCTATACTAGAGGAGGAATTCGATTGAGCACTAAGGATATTAATAAGAATAAGATGGCAGGAATAGATAACATACTATCAGATAATAACCAAACTTATTTGTTTATTATCACATTGTAGAGAAGTTGCACAAACTTGTGTGCAGAATGTATGAGAGTGGAGAAATACCATCAGACTTTAAAAAAATATATTATGATTCCCATACCAAAAAAGTCAGGGGTGGAGAAGCTTGAACATTATAGAACTACCAGCCTAACATGCCATGCATCTAAGATGCTAACAAAGATTATATACAGGAGAATAGAACACCGAGTAGAAGAAGTGTTGGAAGATGACAAATTTGGATTTAGAAGAATGGGAATTTGAGAAGCAATACTGGCTCCTAGATTGATTACTGAAAAAAGGATAAAGAAAAAATAAAACTACTTATACGGCATTAGCAGATTTAGAGAAAGCATTTGACAATCAAGACTGGAATAAAATGTTTAAAACTTTGAAAAGTCTAGGAATTAAATACAAAGAAAGGAAAGTTATCTACGGTCTTTATAAGAATCAAATGGCTGTTTTGAGAATTAAGGGGTATGTAAAAGAGGCTACTATGTGAAAAGTGTACAACAAGGATGTTCATTGTCACCACTACTTTTTAACTTGTATATAGAAGAGGCAATAAATAAAGTGAAGGAAAAATTTGATGCAGGAATAAAAATTCAAGGAGAAACAATAGAAATGCTTAGATTCGCCGATGATATCGTAGTATTAATTGACACAAAGAAAGAACGAGACGATATTTATTTTAAAAGGAATGGATGAGATCATGAGAGAGAGGATGATTTCATAACAATGAATAAGAACAAAAGTGCTGTGCAGCAGCAAGAGTGGTTTAGAAGAGATGGAAAATTTAAAAGTAGGCAACGAAAACATACAGGAAGTTAAGGAAATCTGCTTTCTAGGGAGTAAAATAACATAGGATGGTAGAAGCAGAAGTGATATCAAAAGTAGGATTGCTCAGGCTAGAAAAGCCTTTGAAATGAAAAACAGCTTACTGACAACAAACACTGATTTACAGATTAGGAAAATTTTCTTATAACAATATGTTTGGAGTGTAGCATTATATGGAAGTGAAATGTGGTTGATAAGAGGCTGTAGAAAGGAAGAGGATAGAAGCTTTTGAAATGTGGTATTATAGGAAAATGTTAAAGATTAGGTGGGTGGACAAAAAAGTAATTTAGAGGTTCTTAGATGAGTGAATGAAAAAAGAAGTATATGGAACATCTAATCTAAGAAGGGATAGGCTAGTGTGGCATATCTCAAGACATACAGGTATCGGTCTATCAATAATGGAGGGTAATATTGGGGGAGTGAATTGTAGGGGGAGACAAAGGTTAAAATATTTAAAGCAAATTACAAAAGATGTATGGTGTTACAAGTATGTAGATATGAAACGACTTGCACAAGATAGAAGAGCTTGGAGAACTGTATCAAACCAGTCGAGACTAATGACAAAACCCCTATCCTATTACATATCGAATTAGATAACTAGAGAAACTTTATTTACTTAAAAAAATTACAACTACAAACAAAGAAATGTTCCAAGCGCAAACCAAAAATACATAATTAAAAAATGTCATAACAGTCATCCTCTATAAATAGGTTTTGAATTTATAGTGAATTAAGATTTTTTTAATGAACATTTTAACCAAAGAGAAAGGACTAATCTTTTTTTGAATCAAGACATGCAAAATACAATCAAGTAAAACACCCAATTCCTGTTCAGCAACCTTCTTCTTCCTCTCATAATCAAGGATTAGGCTTCCGTCTGTTCTAACTCACAACAGCAATAAAGTATTGAATTATTGCAATCTTTTGCGTGGCCTCCCAACATCTCTCCTCCCCATTGGTCTGTATTACAAAATACTGAGGGGAATCCTTCCCTCAGATATTTTCTCTATGTGCTACCTCCATCAATTTACATATTCTGCAATCTTCTCATTAAAGTTGTAAACATCCAGTTCCGTTCTTATGTCCTCATTTCTTAGTTGGTCCCTACGACTGCAACCCTTTGTTCTTCACAGGAATCGCATCTCTGCTGCCTGTACTCTACTCTCTTGTGGTCTCATACTAATCCACCTCTCACTTCCATAAATAAGGGCTAGGGCAGCCATCACCTTGTAAAACTTTATCTGAGTTTCTTTTCTTGTTTTCCTGCCTAGGGTTCCATAATATTGCCGCACACTGCTTGGAATCTGCCAACTTTCTTCTCTATGTCCAAATCTTGATCAAACCCAATATCACAACCTAAATAATTGCATTGTGATACTTGTTTGAGTACTACATCATCTATCACAATTTTAGACCTGGTAGGATATTTACCAGTTGTTAAGGCCACTTCACCTGGGGTATCATACTTTGTTTATACGCATAATTAGTTTGAATTGTCCGCGCCGCTGATGGCTTATTCTGCCTTATAATTGAGTTACTGCTAGTCATGCAAGGGTTACTATATCACATTTCCTCATTCTCTTTGTCTTTTCTCCCCACCTATTAACCTATATCCGCTTTTTTCCTTCCTTAACTCACTTGTTCAATTAGACTGATCGCAGGCAGATGTGCTGTCGATTGAGGCATAACCTTCGGCTTGGCGCCTTGCTTTTGGTGCCAGCAACGGCTTAAATGAGTTAATGTGTGCATATGTATTGTTCATTTATTCTGTTATTTTATGTATCTGTAAACTGTTTACTCAAGTATGTAATGTGCGTCTCGTATCCTTCGATATCCAGTTTGGTTGTCACCACGTGCTCCAGTACTGGCTTCTACGCAATTGTAATTTAATCCAAGTAAGAGCATTTATGTTTGTGGCTTTGTTTAGTTGTGCAGGTGATCAATTTCCTTATGTTGTTTGTGCTCCTTTTGTTTCCTTCATCTCCAATCTAGTTTGTTGCTTACATTTCCTACACGTTTACGTC
Organism: Catonia carolina; assembly: GCA_035578175.1. Taxonomy (NCBI): domain Eukaryota; kingdom Metazoa; phylum Arthropoda; class Insecta; order Hemiptera; family Achilidae; genus Catonia; species Catonia carolina. The sequence continues at coordinate 326,168,617 of JAQMRL010000001.1, read as the reverse complement.
TTACACGTGGACGCCTTTAAATGCGTACTGGTTCCTCCAGTTAAAAATGTTATTAGCTTAAATCAGATTATTAACATATTATATTATTCAGGCAAACCAAAGGAAAAATCCTTAACATTTGTTCCTCCGCTTGCTGGAATCTTAACACCAGTAAATGCCATTACCTTTGACTTTTTTACAGAAACATTGAAATTATATTTTTTGCATAATTCATTTAAAACATACACCGATCTCTGAAGCTCATCCTCACTCTCTTCTATAATCCACAAATTATCCGCTACCAGTAAAGCATTCAGGTAAATTTCATTGTTCCGCCTGATTTCTGAACTAACCTTATTTTTCCATTGGCAGAAAATGAGATCTATAAATATGTTAAATAAAGTGGGAGATAAACGGCACCCTTATTTTACTCCTTGATTGATACTAATTTCTTTCAATTGATTCTTACCCGAATTTATCACTTGAGTATTGGTGTATAAACATTTAATTGCATTTAATAGATGAATTGGATATCCTCTTTCCTCTAAAATCTGTCAAAGGATGTTTCGATCAACTTCATCAAACGCTTTTTCAAAGTCTATAAAAGCCATGTGTGTCACTAGATTAAATTCCCGTTTTTTTCTCTATTATTTGCTTCACTGAAAAGATGATATCAGAGCACGAGTGACCCGATCTAAATCCATTCTGCTCTTCATACAGCAGTGCTTCAGTGATGCTCTTCAACTGGTTATTTTTATTATTTTGGAATATATTTTATAACCTGTATTCAGCAAAATGATACCCTGATAGTTCTGACAATCATTTTGCTTTCCTTTTTTAAATAAAACTTCTGTTTTATTCCATGTCATCGGGATTTTGAATCACTTCCACATTCATTCAACGGGTATAAAAATCTAAGTTCCATAAACAAACCATCATACTTTAACAGTTCCCCATTCAAGCCATCCAGTCCTGCAGCCTTCCTGTTCTTGATCTTTTTTAATGCCTATTGCAACTCATTCATTGTTATTGGGTCCACTGACTCACCTTCACGTGTACTCACATTCTTGCTAACTGTGGCTGTGTTCAGCAGCCTTTTACATTAAATACAAATTAAATTAGACCTATTCAGATTTTTTAACAGGTACTTACATTTGTCAATATGGAGTTTGGGTCCTTTTTATTTGTCAGCAAAAACTTAGATACTTCATCATCAGACATACCCTAAAATGCAATTTAAAAATATTTATGTTTTAGGGACACACTACTTCAAAAACTTTAACAAAATATTAAACAAATATCAAGTGAACCATTCATACTTTCTGTTACCCCTAACTGGTTTCACAACAGAATTAAATACAGTACACCAAAATGCAATAATTGAAGCCTAATAATTGATTTTATTACAACATGTTTAACATCCAGCAATCAACTGAATTGGCTCATAGATTAACAATTTAATTAATTATGTTAGTTGTTACAAACTAAAAATGAGTTATTGAGAATTTTATGCATTCTAATAAACAATATAAGGGTAACATTGTCCCAAAATACATCTTTGACAAAGTCATGTGTTTGTCCAACAAATTCCATTAGTTTTATTATTTCATTTTTTATTAAACATTTCAGAAACGAGAAATAACAACATACGTATATTTTCAACAGAAGCACTCTAATGACTCCTCCAGTAAGAAATCTTTGATCACAAGATCAAACATTCCATTTTCGTCTATAAAATTTTTGAAGATACTTTCTAAAGGTATATATTATTATTAATGAATTAATATAATAATTTCACTAACCTTCTTTTTAAACTGCGTCACCTTTATTTTAATTTCTACTTACACGTGTTTTGGTGGATCCACCATCATCAGAGTAAATGAAAAATTGAGACTAAAAATTTTTTTTCTCATTTATTTAAAATTTAAAGAAGATGGTACATCTTCAGTCACTTGTATAAAAGTTTTATACAAGTGACTGAAGATGTACCATCTTATGTAAATTTTAAATAAATGAGAAAAAACAATTTTAGTTTCAATTTTCCATTTACTCTGATGATGGTGGATCCACCGAAACACGTGTAAGTAGAAATTAAAATAAAGGTGACGCAGTTTAAAAAGAAGGTTAGTGAAATTATTATATTAATTCATTATATGAAATAGAAATAATTTCAAACTGCAGGATGCATTATAAAGATTTATTTTTGAATGAAGATATTATTATTAAGTATCAGACGACCAAAAAGTCAGCATTACATATTGGTTTTTTTAAATCTGAAATTGATATAACTATTTTTTGTTGTATTATATACTGGTTCCAACACTATCAATGTGGTGTTATTTAACGTAATGGTTTAACCAAGGAGAGAAGACCTCTAAAGTTCACCATAGAAATTTAATAAAAGATAAAGTAATAAATAGAACAAACTACAAAAAAATTTTGTAAGGTTTTATATAACAATATACAGCTTAAGAACATGGTTCAATACAACTGGATTAAACATTTTCATTTAAAAAAAAATATTAACTTATAGCAGTAAGGTATACAAGAAACATAAGACCTAATTTTTATATTGCACATGCCAAAATGATCACTGTTGTATGATACCTTAATTTGTACTACGAAAAGTATTGTAATATGAAATATGATTAGAATAAAATAAAATCTGGTGTGAAACACTCACACAACTTTCTCTTGGCAATGCAAATAATGAACAATATAACCCAACATTAGTAACAAAACATTAGAAATAAACAAAAAACTAAACTCAAAAAACATAACTTAATTTTAATCATGAGTGAATGATTCAAAATGAAAACCAACCTTAGTTGGGCTTATTAATAAGAAAAATCACTCTTAACGGTAAACTAGGCTCTACAGAGACAAATACTTGAATCAAAAGTTGTATATCTTTTAATTTCCTATAATTTTAATTAAATACACTTTTGTCGTAAAATACATACTAAGGCCGAAATCTTTAAAAAATCCATTTTTTAAAAGATTTTCATGAAAAAATACAGAAAATCGCTAATTACCACTAAAGTAAGCTTCACACAAAGAAATGTTTAGAATCAAAATAGTAGGTTTTTAAATTGTCTACAACTTTTGTTATATACACTTTTGCCCTATAACACATATTGAGGACGCAATCTAAAAAAAACCCATTTTTAATCTACAAGAGCTGAGCCTCGCTAAGAATTTCAGCAGTCATGGTGCTTACCCTACCTTATAGAGCACAATAAATGTAGCAAATGAGGCAATGTTTACAAAAATCGAGGAGCCATTATCAAGAAAATCATAAAAAGTGAAAAATTACAAGAATAAACTACTTCCGGTTGACCAATTTTAATGAAAATCTTCATGTCGGATCCTCTAGTAGTACCTAACTTAAATTTCAAGTTTCAACTTCGTACGATATTCTGTTCTTGAGATATTTCGGTCACACACACACACAGATGCTAAAAACATGTTTTTTATGGGTCAGGAGGTCTGACAATGTGTATATGTGGTTAAAACTTGATTTCGTAAAATCGACATGAAAACAATTCTTTCCTTCCTATACATTCATATAGGCGAGAGATAGTAATAAGATAAGTTAAAATTATAATTTATTCTCTAATTAAGTTTCTACAAATTTTGAAACAAAATCGATTTAAACATTCCAAACATACAACCTTTTACATATAACAGCTTGCAATACCAAAATGTAAAATATAAGAATGTAGGCCAACTTCTCACCTTAATCGCTTGAACTTCCTCGATTAGTCTCTCATATTTTCTTCGGCGTTTATTTTTCTGCTCCTCAGTACCATTGCTATTCTTGAGTTTCCTTGATTCTCTAACTATTTTATTAATAGTACAGAGCTTGGCACGTTTTACAGCATGTCTCATTTGAACAATCTAAATAAACGTATTAAATAATTATTAGATAATTTTTTTTACACAATAAATAAATTTACCTTTTTACTGCTTCTTTTACTTCGTTTTGAAGTGCACTTTCATGGTGCGCAGCACTTCTTCAAGTAACAACAAATAGCTCATAGAAAATGTTTATGAAGATTGCATCTTCCTTTGTCAAAACCATTTATTATAAATAATTACTGCTGAAAATCAATGTAACTGATAATTTATTACTGCATAATTTGCTATAATAGAAGTTGTATAATATTGTGACACTTATCGCTAAGGTCTGTTTCGGGATCTAGGTTATTAAATAATTATTACACTAAGTTTACAATTACAAATATTTATTACACTAAAAGATTACAAAATAAATAATTGACTAATTATACTTTTAGTTATAAGCATACTTTTCCACTCAGTGAGGAAGGCAATGGTAAACCACCTCACTCCTCGTTTTACTTAGTAAAACCTCTACAGGTTCAAACCAGCTTTTTGGCTGATGACCTAAGCAACAACAACAATGAAGTAATACAATAAATGATTCAATAATTTACTTAAAATAAACAATAAACAATAAATAACTTAGTCATTTACTTAGCACTACTTACAATCAGTTTTATTGAATACACATACAAAATGAAAACTGAATACACAAAACTGAATTTAATACAGATACACATTAACTTTTCACAATACACACACAAGCAAAGACAGTATAACATCGTTGACCAACACAATGCTCGGAATGCGCCCGCACTACATCCGATAACCAACCGTCAAAGATCAAACGAATACTAACTCTGACCGCGCTCGGGGGTCTCTTTATATACTTATTCAAAAAGATAATTCTAGCAAAGCAGAGAAACTCCATGCAAATAATAAAGTACAAAAAATAACCCTTTAACAATGAGTGCTAGAAAAATCTATTGTAAACAAGTCAACAATAGGTCTTATTGTAAATAGAATAAAAGTTGTTATAGGTCCCTTTCAATAAACAGTTGTACAACAATACCCGGCCTTTTATCCTACACAATAGCGCAGTCCTATTAAATAATTTTTATGAATAGATATCCTTTTATAACAGGCATACTTTTATTGTCACTATATTGTTACTCTTTCACTCTATTATCCTCTCTTTACTATTTTTATGAATGAACATCAGAACCTTCGCAAACCATCCTTTTCTTTGATATTGTCACAATATTATACATAGTACATCACTATAGCATAATAATTTTTAATTACCTCAAAAAATATGTAATATTTTAACTTTTAAGTACCGTCAAGCAATCTTTGTACCACCACAAAATACACACAATTACCATCATCGTGCCTGTTGGGCATGGTAGCTTTAAAAAGCTATAGTTAACTACAGAAAATTAACTAAAACTATTTTTTCTTCAGTACTTTTGTTTTTCTCTTGTTTGAGAAGAAAAAAAGAATGGATCACTTTAGTCAATTATTTCTTGGATCTCTTTTGAAGTTTTTGTTCCCAGTATTTTTTCATTTTATTGGATCTTGCTTTTCTTTCCTCGTCTGAAAACACCCTTTCCATGTATTTTCTAGTTCTAGCTTGTAATATGGTGTGTGTGTCTTTTAGTATTTTAGTTTTTCCTGTTTTGTGCCTTAAATCTTCAAGTGTAATCTGCATTTCTTCCGTCCATCTTTTTTAACTTTCTTGAACCATTTTATTTCATATTTCTTATTCCAAATAACCTCTATGCTTTTTAAAGTACTGTATTTTCTGGTGTCCTAATTATGTCTTCAGAAGAAGATTCTCTTTCTCTTAATTTTGCTTATAGTAATACTTATGTTCATTACACATTTTTTGGCATACATACATATATACATATTCAATAAAAGACATGAAATTTTTCAGAGATTTTTATTTTATGTTATATTACAAACTTGCCTTACCTGATACTCTGAAAAAATTAGTCCGCTTTAAATTGTTATAACTTAAAAATCTAAAATAATTAACTTAATTACTTAAATGTTTCTGATAGAAATAATTGTATTTAATGATATATATATATATATATATATATAAAACGGGTGATTCAAAAAGAGCGCCGGTTTTTAAACGGCTGGTAAATTTTTGTTAATCGGTTTGCAACATTGTTAGACCTCATTTCTATTTCGGAGAACATTCCGATTGACGATTCAGTTGTAGTTTCTCTTGTTCGCAGTGTAGTACTCTCGCAGTCTGTGTCTAACCATGGAGAAGTTTACTATTGCACAACGAGTGTTAATCGTCAAAACATTTTACCAGAGTGGAGAGTTATGCGGCTACTGTCAGGCGACTTCGCGGTACTCTAGGACGTAATGAAGCACCGAATGAATCAACAGTTCGCAGGTTCATGAAAAAGTTTTTTGAGACGGGTTCAACAGTCGATCTTAAAAGTTCTGGACGTCGTCGTTCTGGCCGAACTGAGCAGAACGTTGCGTTGGTTCGTGACAGTGTGGCTGTTAGCCCAGCAAAATCAATACGTCGCCGTTCTCAACAATTGGGTTTACGATGTTCTTCTGTACGGAGAATTCTTCGGTACGATCTCCAATATCACCCGTATAAAATTCAGTTGCTGCACGAGAAACAATGTTGTTGCTCCGTGAACGGTTCCAGGATCGCATCATTTCTCGTAATTCCGACCATCAATGGTGTGACAATTCACAAAATATTTAAAATTAATTTTGATAAAATGAAATTTATTGCAGGGATACGACTCAGTGAGCAATGACACGATCAGGGGAACAGGTGTGATTATAAAGAAAGTTATACATTTAAAATTTGAAAACAAAAATTGTATTGATTTAATAAGAAATATAAAATAAAACATAGAGTTATAAAAAAAAAATAAACAATTACAAAAGAAAAAAGAACTAAATATAGCATAATGAATTACAGAAATAATAATGATGCATTTATAAACAGAATGAATTTAATTACTGTCTTGTGTAATATTGAAAACATGCTTCATATTACCAAATTAGGCTCTGGCGATTTTACACTAATATAAATTTTACATTTTAAACTTTTACATACACACATCCGCTCATCTCCATGGTTATAGCGGGACTGACTAAAAAAGACCGCAAACAGAAAGAAAAACGAAATAATAACAAACACGCATGCGCGAGAAAACCGACCGAGACGCATGCCGCGAAAGAAAATAGGGACTAAGATAGAAACGTCACAATGGCCACCAAGGTCGTGTGACTTGACGCCTTGTGACTTTCATCTTTGGGGTCATCTGAAGTCATTGGTGTATGCCAATAAACCCCGAAACATCAATGACTTGAAGGAGGAAATTCGACGGGTTATCGGGTAAATGGAAGTCGAAACTTGTCGTGCAGTAATATCCAATTTCATGGACAGAGTTAATGCGTGCCAGCGCAGTAGAGGAGGACACATGCATGACATCATTTTTCATACATGAAATCGGAAGGTAAGATGAACTTGTTGATGTATTTATTTTCAGTTTTTCAATAAAATAAATCTCTTAATTTGATATATCAAAACAGGCGCTCTTTTTGAATCACCCTATATATATAAGCGAGTTTGATCTACAGCTCCAGCCGCTCGCATCCCATCTGCCATCTCTCTCGGTTCATCCACTCCCCCTCCACCAGATTTCTATTCCTCATATTAAAATACACCTGCTTGTTCCACAGTTCGGGCGGTCTTCCTCTTCTTCTCCTTCCAGGTGGATCCCAATTCAGCATTCTCTTGGGCCGCCTTTCATCTCTCATCCTCTGTGTATGTCCCAACCATATAAGGCGCTTCTTCTCAATTTGCTCCATTGTACAGAGTATTTAATGATATACTTAACTAAAAATTTTCACATGAAAAATCACTTATATAGAAACCGCACTACCAAAACTTCTGATTAATTTTCACAACAATATTTATGCCAGAGCAGAGCACTAAGACATATAACAACAAGAAAATACTGCTATTACAATACGATATCATCACTGATTTTCCATTTTGTTTTGATTCATCCACTGATATATCATGACTGCTTTGAAGACGCCAAAAGAGCGGTCTTATTTTTTGGAACAGATGATAATAATGTTATAAATTTTTTTAATTCATGAGCGATATCTCCAGAGTTCTGCTCTTTCCAACTTACTTCAAAAATGGTCTACGTATATCCATTTCTAATTATTACGGATAATACCCAAACTTTAATACTCAAAAAAATAAGGATAATTTATAAAATGTTACACAAATACTTTCATCGTGCCCATCAGGCACGAACAATTTTTTTTATTACACGTATATACAAATCAACAACTAAATGACGTGAACGCACTTGGCAATACTCTTCTGGTAACTAAATTCGAAGCTGCAGAAAGGGTTAACCCTGTAAAAGAAGTGTGAGGGGAAGAAACCACAGCTCTGTGCTACCTGTTGTGCCTGTCAGACATACGACGATACTTAAAGGTAAAGGAAGAACACAGAGAAAGTTGCTAAAACTAACTGGAAATGTATACAAAGATTGACTTAAGTGTATTGTTTTGTACTTTTCTACTCACTAAACCAAACAGATGTATTCAAATATAAGATACAGTGGTGCAAATTCCATTACACTACCACAATTACAAGTTTATTCTAAAAAATCTAAAAATAAAATTTCATAAAACTACATGGTTTAAACCCCTATTTACACCAAATCAATATAACTAAATATTCAATAAAAAAAATTTTTATAAGTAGGCAGGTCATTAAACAAAAAATATTAAGTTTTAAAATTCTCAAAAAGTCAAAATTATTACAAACCACAACATTGGAAATCTACCTACAGAACTCATAATCTACCTACCGCCGTCTTTACCATTTTGGGACAATTTTTTTAACTTAAGCAAGTATGAACTATACCTAATATAAAACTATTATCAAATGAATACACCACATTGTTTACAATACCTCTTTATTAAAATTTATCTTGTTCAATGCCGCCATTGTAAAAAGTCTATTTTCGCAAGGTGAAGATAAGCCAATTCAGTAGCTTATTCAGTTACTTATTCACTGTAATGACTTTATTACATGAAAATTGTTTAAAACACATCGAAGCACATTCACAACTATAGAACAGTATTCTAACCTCAAAAGTAACATATGAACCAGCCGTGTGAATCTTAATAGGAATTTCCGGTTCAACTTTCGTCATCGTCTGCTAATGATTATTACTACTCACTGGGGGCGCTAGTAGAGTCGCCTGGTGTGCCAACCTGAAATTGTAATTTCTCTGTGCGCCGGGTATAAATAATTATATAATTAAATAATTAAAAACGCAATTTTAAAAACCATTAGAAATACGGTAAAATGTAAACATACAACAAAGTTAACTCCGTATTACTAATTGTTTAAAAAAAAAATATTTATATTATATTATAATACGGCGATTTGGTAATATAAACGTAATATATTTTATAAAATAATTTTATACATACAATTTTAATTTTTTTGGTATTAAAATTTATATATTTTATATCGAGTAACAATTATTTATAAATAATAAAATTATTAGTATTATTGTTTTACCAAATGTACGTTACAAATCCATGAATTGACGCTAGGTGTTTTTGTTATTGTGTAAGCGTTGCGTAAGCTGTGATTTTGACACGATGTTACGTTTAACTACGGATTGGTAATAAAACTTTGTGAACTGTTTTCTTACCGATATGAATTCGAATAGGAAATTTCGTACATTTCCTAAGGAAATTAGGAAGCTATTAGAAATGTAAGTATCGTGCTATATAATATTTCCATTGGTAATTATTTACTTATACTACACCAAATCGACCGTTATATTTGAATTTTCTTACAGTAAAAATGCCTGTTGATGAAAGTGTGTATTTTAATATTCGTAAGTTCATATTCGGATTCAGCATACTAAAAAGTATCGATTTCAAATAAAATTGTTCAAATCGGTTTGATGTACTATAAGTAATAAATTACCATATCAGTATTAGGTGCAACTTTCGTTCTTATTTAAGACAGTCATTACTTTTTGGAAATAAATGTACTATCCTTTCATGTCAGGTATTACCCTATTCATCATTAGTTTCCTTTTTTTGTAAAAGTGGAGTGTTGTGTAGGCCTATATGCTTTATCGATTAATAACAAGCATTTATTAATCTGTCTTTAAAAATTCTACAATAATATTACGTAATAACTTATTTTTGACGTGTTTTACTAAAAAAGAATTTGTTTGCTTTTTGTTTTAGATTGTGTTATTCACGATTTGACGAAGACAAAACGTACAACCTAAAGGTTCCAAGAAATTAAAGTGAAACTTGTACAAGTATTCAGCCATTCCTGTAACTGCTAGAATTTATACAGTCAGTTTTTATGGTATGTTTTGCATAATTTTGGTTTATTTTATTTACTATTTAGATAATTTAGAAATCAAAAAATTTTTGCAATGTGTTTTTGTTGCAGAGATTCATAGTACAGAATTTCTTGAATGCAAACATTTAATTATGTTTGAATTGTGATAAATAATAAAAAAAATAATTTTGGTATTTGCAGTAAAAGGGCATGACAGGCAATAAAAAATACAAAGATACAGGCCGTTAAATTTCCCATGATAAATTTAAACCCACAAGATAAATTTACATAAAAAACATGTTAGCTTTTTTTACATACGATGGGCCTAAGGCTTTTTAATGTGTATCATCTGATAAATTTATCTGCCTATCATGATTGTTTTAACACATCATTATATTTATCTTTAAAATTAAAATTATAAACTAAGCAGTTATTGTTTAATTATTTAAAAAATCTGGTGTGAAACACCCACAACTTTCTCTTGCCACTGCAAATAATTAACAATAAACCTAACATTAGAAATAAACAAAAAAACTAACCTCAAAAACATAACCTTATTTTAATCATGAGTTGAAGATTGATGAATCGGTTGACCGATTTTGATGAAAATGTTCTTGTCGGGTCAGGTAGTGGTATGTAACTTAAGTTTCAAGTTTGTACGTTGTTCCGTTCTTGAGATATTCTGTTCATAGATACACACACACCGACCAATCGCTAAAAACATGTTTTTTGGGTTCATGGGGTCTGAAAACGTGGAGATCTAGTGAAAAATCGACATGAAAACAATACTTTCCTTCCTATGTATTCATATAGGCAAGAGGAAGTAAAAATTAGGCTCGCTTGATCAGACAGCAGATCCGATCAGATTATGAATTAATTGTATGAAAATAATTGGAATTTTACGACCATTGTTTTCTTATTAGTTCATTGAAGTACTTGTATTAAGAATGTCTAATTTCAGATTTTTTACTAGCCTACTACTCCCTTATACGAGTTTTAATGTCAGTATGCAATTAATGCGTAGTTTTCTCTGTTTCAGAAGAAGAACGTGCTGGGGCTGTAGCAACTTTCATCGAATTTGTTAATCAAGTCCTTGACTTAGTGATTTAGTGGCAGCTCATATGCCTTGCAAGGTGTGTAATATTCAGGAAAATTTAGTTAAAACTATGCACAAGCTTTATGCTTTTGATATTACTGTATATAAATTCCACCAGCATTATTATGCCTGTGATATTAAATAAATATATTGTGTGTCGTATATGATGTTTATATATATGTTTATATATTTTTGATTGTAGGTTATGTTAACATTTTAAAAGAAAAGAGTTTAATTTTGTAAATTGAGGATTGTGTTACAGACCTATATACCTGGACACCAGGTAGAAGGTGATAACTCCATAATTTTTTTTGCCAAAAAGAAATGTAAGTTATGAATAATATTGTCCTTAAATCATACACTGTGAAACACCATACCGTACTTTTAATGTCTATAATACTAAATTTGGTGTCAGCTGAACTATTTATCTACTAATGATTTAACAATCTGTTTTTTAGTTTATAAATTACAGTTAGATTATATGGAAAAACGTGTTATAATCGAAAAAAGTCAGTTAACCAACTGAGTGAAGAAACTAAATCTGAAAAACAATCTTGTTATAATAAGATCTAGATTCCAAATTCCATCTATTAAAATTATTAAGGTACAACTGTATATAGATACAGACGTATATTTATTTTTATTTTATGAAACATCCTATGTAGGATTTTAAACAGCTGTATTATTTAAAATTGAAATATATTTCTAACCACCAGAATACGATAACAAATATATACTATATATACCTATATATTTAAGTTAAATAATGGTAGCTTAGTAAATTTTTGTTTACTTATGAATACCGTCTTTTGAAAGGTATTGTTAAAATATTACAATTTTTGGAGTGTCATGTGCGCCATAAATATTTGATAGTAAAATGATTGAATTGTTTACAGATTTGTTAGGTTTTTTATTTAAATAGATTGTGTTTTGATTTATATTTGTATTTGGTTAAGATAAAGTAGATCATGATAAAATACTGTATATTGTTTTACAAAGAGCGACGTCAGAGGAAGCTTATAAGAAAAATGTGTCAAAAATCTTGACACAGGCCATCAAGCAAAGTATTAGCTTCGATTGGGTTAGAGGAAACTGCTCTGTACATTTTGAGGAAGTTTCAAAAACACTAATAGAGTGTATTATTAACTTGTGTATTCCGTGGTGGTGTAAACGTAAGAATCGACAAAGATCACTATAGTGATCTTTGTCGATTCTGTTCAAGATTCCTATAGTCCTACATGAAAGATCACTTTACTGATCTTACATGTAGGACCATATCCTCCTATACTCGGTTCATTGTAAGAAAGATAGTTTGAGTAAAAAAAATAATGATGTCACTCAGCATGCGCATTATTTAAAAATGCGTGCACGCTGATTAAAAAGTAACAGCAAAATACCTTCAAAAGTATTTAAATACAAAGTAGTTTGAAAAGTATTTTTGTAAATGAAACTGTTAGGACTACATCATAGGCCTATCATGACAGATGTTTTAAATACTGATCAATAAATTTATAAAAAGTTTTAGGCCTATACTTTATTGCATTTTTTTGATAAATATATGTGGTTGCAAGTTATATGTATTAATACATCTGATGTGTATGACGAAACAAGAGAACTTTAATAAAAGTTAATATTTTTATTTTAATGATTAATCATCTAGTTTGGTCACTTGTTATTTCACAATTAAATTTGAGAAAGAGTAATCCAAACCCATAAATCTCTCTTCCACATTTTTGACAAAGAACATGTCATAATTATAAATGCTACCAGTTAGCTTTTGACATCGTATTGTCTCGCATCGTTCTTACGAGCTTTATAATTTATTTTCAATTACGAATTTTAGTGTTATAGTATTTTTTTTAGTGTCTGTTTATAGTTTAATTCTGTATATGGTTAAAAGCACGTATCAGTTATCATTGTGATGTTTTTATAAAAAGTAATCCCTAATGTGTGTACGTTGCAATCTGTTCAATTCAGAACAATAAGCAACCCCATGACCCAATGAGATGAGGATGATGTGTATGATGTGTAAATGAGGTGTAGTCTTGTGCAGACTCAGGTCGACCATTCCTGAGAGAGTATGGTTAATTGAACCCCAACCATCAAAGTACACCGGTATCCACTGTCAAGCATTCAAATCCGTATAAAAGTAACTACCTATACTAGGATTTCAACCAGGAACCTTCGTCTCCGAAAATCAGCTGTTAAACAGCTGATTTTGGCAACGACTTTACCTCTAGACCAACCCGGTGGGTTGAAAAGTGATGCATTTTTTCTGAGTCACTGCTTTCGCTGCTGATTTGGTAACCACTGTTTGTTTACTTTACATGAACCGAGTGTAGTATGTATGTATGGAATATGTTAACTGTAATAATATGTTATTGTTTTATTGTACATTTATTGTTTTATATTATTTATTGTTTTATTGTTCATTTGTTAGAAAATGTTTTATAAATCGAACATTAGTTTACCATTAATAACTGAAATGTAACTATTCTTATTCTTACATTGTTATTTATTGTTACATTATTTACTAGTATTACATTATTATTTATGATTAGTAGGTTTTTATTATAGACTCAGTGTTATATTATTTTTTGTCACAAGTAATACATGAGCGCTTGAATTATAACAGGAGAGTAAACAATTCCAAAGATTCGTTGTTTATCATTTCAGATTGTTTATTTCATATCATTAAAATAATTAATGTCTGTGATTAGTTTAATACAACTGTTTCCACTTGCCCGTGTTTAACTCATTTTTAGTTTCATCAGTTATCTTTTGGAATTGTATCGGTTCGTTTCGATTTTTTTCGTAGACTGAAGTTGAAAAGTTTTGTAAGCTGTATTTTGTTAACCTGCATGATAGTGAATATGTTAAGTTTTTGAAATTAAAAGCGGTAACCATTAAAAAGTAGAAAGAAATTGTTTTGTTAAATGTATCTGTTACGATAATAAATTAAGGAGTCATTATGAAACTACAATAATTACAAGTAATCAGAACGGTATAATTGAAAACGCTTAAATGATAATGTTCATTTTAACCAGATGTAGTTATTTTTATGACGGAAAGTAGTGCAAGATAACTGTCCAGCGGAGAGGTAGATACATGCCAACTAGTGTAAAACTTTCGTTTACAACCTATAGGCACTTGCCTCGCGCGGAGTACTCTTACAGTAGATGGACTATAGATAGTTCAACTCAGTTTATTAAAACAAATATTGCTGTAAATGAATCATATCAGTTGGTTTTTTTTATTTAGTTATTATGCTTTTTAAATGAACCTCTATTTACAATTATCTGTTTGTAAATTCATTACAATATTATTAATTGGATTATGTTGTATAATTGTATTATGAATTTATTATATTGGGAATTGACTTACCGAAAATGTTTATTTATTACTTCAACAATGAAAGTATGTGGTGAATAACGATATGTAAATCATGTATAGCATACAAATTTTTATATAATATTATATGAAATAAGAAGCAATGAAAAGTTTTACCTTTTTTGAATGATGGGCATTGACAACTGTAATTTTGTGTCAAAAGATTGCACGATGGTACTTGAAGCTTAACAAGCAAAGTTCATTGTAAGAAAAAAATAATTGTTATTATAAACCTAAATTATTGTAGATTCTCTACAGTTTAATTTCTTAAGGCCTATTCCCATGATTCAAGTATTAGCAAAGTTTACACCGAGCTAGTTTACTACCTCTAATGTACACTAATAATGAGATTTGTCATTGGTAAGTGTAATTGTAATTAATATTTTGTTTTTTATGTATATATAAAAAACTTTGTATTTACCTTATATTGCTTTTTATATAAAAACCAGTATAATGTAAACACAAAGTTTTTTCTGCTGCAATGATACTAACTAATAACTTAGCAGTATTGTGCAAAATAGTTGGATGATAAACGAAAAAGCAATAAATGTTAAAGCGTGAAAAAACATTCAACTTTTTTTAAAATACAGTCAATGCTCTATTTAACAGACTAGCCTCATGAATATGTGAAACGGTTTGAAAATTATAAAAATCTAAGGAATGTTAATTTTTACGATGCTTTTCAGCTCTTCCCATAAGGTAAGTTCTTCCTGAAAGGTACCGTTTTTTTAAACTTATGATAAAAATAAGACTAAGCAAATCCAATGTTTACTATTAACACATTATAGAAACATATGTGACCAGTATTATGGTGATAAATGAATGACTTAATTTAACTGCGTTTCACGACAGACATTGGTATCCACCTGTAGTGTTATTAAGCTGTAAAGTGTTCTATCCAAGAACTTTTAATTCTATTTTTCATAGTTTATTTTAATAAATGTGTTAGTCCATTAAATTGAGCATTGACTAATGTTGATTTGCACAAAAATATTGAATATGTACAGTTTTTTAATGCATGTTCAAAGTACAGTTTCATACTCTCAGCATGATGTTATAATAATTTTTTGTGTATTTTTAAGATGTAGTAGTAGTACTTATTAAAGTATGATTTTTTTTTTTACCTACAGGTTTTTTAACCTACAGGTTACCTAGAGGTAAAGGGTGTTTACTCTAATTTTGGCAAAATTAAGTTTGAAAATCAACAAGAAATGCTCTATATAATGGTTTACAGTATTAACTGATATCTGACCCTTCCATTTTTTTTAAAATTGCAGTAAGCACATTTAACTCCATTGATGTATATAATGTGGAAAATTATTAAAATCGCTAGTATTTTTGTAATTTAATGTATACTCGTTATTGACAATAAGTAATGTATTTTGAATTAATTTGTTATTGTTATCTTGCTGATAGGTTTCAGAATTCTGTAATATTTTCAAACATAGTTGTGAATAAAATGTTGTTTCTTTATCAGAATAGAGTTAGCACAATATGTTTTGTTTTCGTTTGATTAACTTAAGTTCTGTGGGTGGTCAGAGAACTGTAGAAGTTAAGAAAGTTGTTTAGTCATTTAAATCTCTTTATCAGAGGCTATATTGGGTACAAATTAAACAAAATTCTAATACCTTCAGAATTTTACAAGAAAATAACAAACTTCATGTCTTTTGGTTATTCTGAAAAATTAAAAAAATTGAGTTAAGGGGGGAGGAGTCTGCCAAAAAATGAAAAATGGTACCCTTTTATTTTAGAAAGTTTGTATTTTACCTACTTATTAGGGACACAATGGACAGTGTGTTCCTAAATTTTCAGTAATTTACCACCCCTTGAACCCCTTTTTTCGGGGGGGGGGCGAGTGAAAAAAACGTAGCTTCACAAGGAAAACCAACTCGGTTGATTATCAACCTATCAACTTGCTTAAAAAACACAAAAGAAAAAATGAAATGTTCAATGAAATGTGCTTCATAAAGAGCACAAAAAGTTCTAGTGGCACCTTGCATTAAATATAAAATACATGTTTTGAGAGTATTTCTGTAATTTTTTTTTCAAAATTAATTAATTTTATTCTAGTTTTAAATTAAAAATTTAATTACAAATTTTTAGTACAGTATTTTGACATACCAATACAAGGGCCACTAGAACACAATTTTCTGAATCTTTTAAAAAAAATCATGAATTTTTATCAATTAGAACTCAAGTTATGAAGTTTTTAGAGTAGACGCACTGAAAATTAAAACTTGCGGAAATTAACAGTTAAAGTTTATGTTTGATTTTTTACTTACATCAAAACAATCCTGCTCCATTTATGTTAACCCTTCCTGTGCTCTCTTGGCTAATCTAAACTATGTAATCTATGTAATTTCTAAAACTAAAAATATAATCATGAAACACTTATTTAGGTTAGTTTGTAAACAGTAAACGCGCGTTTTATTCCTCTTGTAACCTACCTACACCTTACTAACCTACCAACTCTATTTGTCCGCGTAAAACTGAAATTTACTTTTGTAACACTAAACTAAAATTAGGTAACTAACACAAACTTTTAAATTTACTCTATAACTTTCAATAACTTATTTATTCGCATTACACTAAACAACAAAGTTTCATTACACCGTAAAAACGACAGAACGTAAACAAACAATACCCGCTCACTTGGCCATGCGATGGCCATTTTAATCTTGTCTCCATTCTAACATAATATATTACCAAACTCTGCATGATAATAGCTGAGCTAAAAAAGCAAATAACGGGGTTTAAAATGGTGAAAGAATTACATTTCTTAGTTTACAAGATACAGTTACTTTGAAATTCATGTTTTTTAACCGAGAAAAACAGGAGCTGTTTCTATGGCAACTATATATGTGTTTAATTTTTTATTAATTTTTCTAGTAAACTAACAATAATAATAATTATACCATTAAAAAGTATAGAAGTATAGTAAGCATTTCAGTGATAAAAATTTGAACATAAAAAAGAAAGTAAAAAATTCCCCGTGGATTTTTACGCAGACCCCTCCCCTTAACTTGTTTAATTTCTTAGATACAGATATGCATTTATTCAGGTGATATGTATTAACTAAAAAAGACCATGTTACAGATAATGAATAATTAATGTTTTGCAAAACTACACAATATAATCTGTAATATTTTGTTGGAAATTGTTGTAATAACTGTGCTTATTATAGCAGTACTAAATATGTTTGAATGAAATTATGTAGCAACATTTATATAATTAGTAAAGTAAATTTAAACAATACTTGTGGTAAGAATTGGTTATTGTATTTCAGGGAAGAACAATTTTTTTGTAAACCAATTTCATTGTTATTCTTAAAAAATATGACAATATACAAATTTCAAATCAATTTATATAGTGTTTAATTGTTCATTATACCTATTAAACTTTAAATTATAGTGAAAATATTGCTTTCAACATGACAAACAATTTGTGTCATCAGATTTGATAAGTTACTCATTCATTTCAGAAATAGACAAAAATTGCCTTAAGTGAATTTTTTTATCAAATTGTATTTGTTGCAACAGACGAATTTAAGAATTTTAACATGTATCATATGTTTGTTTTATTTCATTATTTTCAAAAACTTGTAAAAATCCACTGTTTTTATATTGTAATGTTTTGAAACAATTTAAAATTATTTCTTGAACATTAAAAGTATAAAGTGTTAAATTATGTTGTATTTGTTATTGTTTCAATAGTTTTTCCATTAAAAATACCGTGTATTTCAATTATTTTAGTTGCCATAATAATTTAGTTGTAAAAATTATACCTTGCTATTTTTTTATTTAACGTGACAAAATTAATATAGTATTGATTTCATGTTAACATTTTTACTAATTTAAATAAGCTGTCTGTTTCAATTACAATTTATTAAATTTGTTCAGTTAAAGCATTATTACTTTTTGTCGCTGAAATAGAATCGTGAATTTGAAGATCAGCTGTGCAAAAATACAGGTCAAGGTAAGTGTAAGAAGCGGTTGGTAACCGCTGGAACGGCACTTTTAACGTACGGGTTGTGTAATGGGGAAGAATGGTAGGACAGGGGCAGGGGAAGGGTGGTAGGACATGGGCAGGGGAAGGGTGGAAGGCCATGGACAGGGGAAGGGTGGTAGGCAATGGGCAGGGGGAAGGGTGGAAGAAGCGGTTCGATTTGTATGTTTGAAGCCATGGCGGCAACACGTTCATTACAACCGGTAGTTGCGCTAGTGTCGCATCTTGGAAAAGCCTAATACATGGAGATTACAAATCTTCTTATATATTATCTATGATATGAACATAAATTAAAAATAACTAATCGGACAAAGCCTCAGACATAGAATAGGACTGACCTAATGACGTCATAAAGTTACGGTTGGTTTCTTTATATTGAAACGTTTTTTTTTCAGTTTTACCAACAAGTATTATATCATAATACACTTTATGATTTTGAATAAGTTTACAGATAACTCTTTGATAGAAAGATTTAAAAAGTGACCAAGAGTTGCCAAAAAATAACTTAATGTCACTTTAACGTACTAATAAGTCTATTAAAATAGATAATAATCATGCAGTAGTTGGAGAAGGAAAAGAAGGAAAAATGGTCGGAGAATATGGCCTAGGGACAAGAAATGACAGAGGAAGTCTTGACAGAAGAAATGACAGAGGAAGGCTGGTAGATTTTTGCTCTAAATATAATTTAGTGAAAGGTAATACACTATTTAAGAATCATAAAAGAAGGTTATACACTTGGATGATGCCAGGTAACAAGGTGTTCAGTATTACAATAGATTCAAATACCGCGCGCCGTCGAATCTTCCAGAATAGATCTTCCCGCTCGATTAATTCAGTAATATTGATTCTGCATCGATTACCTCATTAATTAGTTCTACGCATGTGTGATCCTTGATCGCGTGGCTCGTCCTCCGCCAATAGCAAAATTAAACCAATTTCCCGTGCTCACTCCGCCATTGTTCCCTTTCTTCCCGATCTCCTTCACTTCAAGTCAAACCAGCTAACCGTTCGGTCGTGGTTAAACGGACGTTCGCAGCCTCGAGTGCTTGCGTCACCTGCATTTAACGCGTTGGATATTCCAACTTCATGTTGCCGATAATGTATTAACTACGACCCCAAGCAACGAAGCTATTCATTGTGAACGCGCTTACAATTATGTAACGTACTATTCATGGTCTTTATTCAGTTAATTACCGGACTTTGTGCAATTTGTGTTACCTCGTGTCTCGAACTTGTAAATCGTTATCCTAACTGCAATTATCCAAGTGTTAGCAGTGCTTTATGTTTACTCTTAACGTGCCTTTGTTTATTGTGTGAAATCTGTACAGATCTAATCGAACATTTAGTGTTTTCCTACAACGGCGTCAACGAATTGAAGCATCCTGGGAAATCTACGCACTAAAAACCGAGTAAGTACTGCTAAACTCATCATTAATTGCAGTGTTATTCCCTGTATATGTTCCTGTCTATCCTCCAAACATCCCTATTCCTTAACGAGCAAAGCGTTACGCCTAATGTGCGCGTCGAACTCACATCGCGCCTTTTGTTTCCCGGTTGTAATCGATCCAACCACCTTAACGAATCTAGCAGATGTAGGAATCATAATACCATTTGATTACCGCATCGAACAAAGGGAACATACTAAATAGATTACATAATGGTTAGACAAAGATGATGAACTGTAAAACCTATCCAGGTGCAGATGGAGGGAGTGACCACAGCTTAGTAGTAATTTATAGCAGGCTTAAACTTAAAAAAAACTGAAGAAGAGACAGGAAAATGTAAGGTGAGATGTAAACAAACTAAGAGAAAAAGGCAACCAAATAGGTTTCCATGAAAGTATTTTAAAAGGGATAGAAGAAAGAGGTAATGACACAAGAAGTGTAGAGAGAAGTGGATAAACTTCAAGGAGGTGGAAGTGAAAGCAGCAGAAGAATGGATATGATAAACTAAAAGAAGAGGTAGGAAACCTTGGATTACTAATGATATTCTGGAACTGATGGATGAGCGAAGAAAATTTAAAAACGCACAGAACGAAAGAGGTAAAAGGCAATATTGCTACTTTGAGAAATACTATAAACAAAAGATGTAAGAAAGTGAAGAAAGAGATTGGATCAGAGCGAAATGTATGGACTTTGAAAATAAAATGATAGTTGGTAAAACAGACGCAGCTTACAGAAAATAAGGGAAATCTTTGGAGAACGAAAGAAGAAAGCTGTAAATTTACAAAGTGCAGATGGCAAACCATTGTTGAATGGCCAAGAGAGAGCTGGAAGATGGAAGGAATACGTAAACCAACTCTACAGAGGAAAAAATTAAATCTGGATGTAATAGAACAACTAACTAATGTTGAAGAAAATCAAAGAGGTGACCCTACACTAAGGGAGGATTTCGATCGGGCCTTTAGGATATGAATATGAATAAAACGGCAGGAATAGATAACATACCATCAAAATTATTATGTCGTGGAGAAGTTGCACAAAACAAATTGTACAAACTTGTGTGCAGAATGTATGAGAGTGGAGAAGTACCATCGGACTTTAAAAAAATGTATTATGATTACCATACCAAAAAAGTCAGGAGTGGACAAGTGTGAACATTACAGAACTATCAGCCTAGTGATGTGACGCTCACGAGCGAGTCCCACAAGAGAGCTAGCTCTTTTAACTGAGCGGTGAGCTACCACCTCTTTTATTTTGAATGACCAGCACACCGAGCCATTTCTCCCCATGCAGCACGCTCTCCGCACAGAGCTGACTTGTACATCCCCTCCACGACTAAACCACTTTTCTCTAGTCGCATCATAGCAAGGGCTACATAAATGCTGCATGGACAGTATAATTATCGTATCAAACTTGCCGTTGTTTGTGTGGGTGCAAGAGACGGGTGCGGTGAGAGGGTCATTATTCTTTCATACTATATACTACAACAACCCTGAGACAAATGGTTGTAAATACCATTGTACTGTACTGTAACAATTTTACCACGTGCGTACGAAACAAAGATAGACACATGACAAAAATTTGTTTGTGGAAAGAGATGGATGAACGTTCAGGTTGATGCATGTGCAAACACAACGTGCTGTGTGCGAAGGAGCGAGCGAAAATCACCCTCGGCTCGACTCACTGTCTGTTCACATAGCTCAGCTGAGTGGTGTGCGTATTAGAATCTACTAGCTCACTCCCACAGTTCACCCCGTTTCATCGTTCAATTGTACGGCATGCTGTGTGCCGTTCACTCAAGTGTGCGGAGCAGGGTGTGGTAGCTCACCTATTTTACTGTGCCATCCCATGACTATATCAGCCTAAAGTGCCATGAATCTAAGATACTAACAAGAAATATATACAGGAGAATAGAACACCGAGTAGAAGTGTTGGATGATGACCAATTTGGATTTAGAAAAAGAGAATGGGAACTCTTCTTCTTCTTTCTCTCTCCCCATGTGCCTTACAGCGTCGGGGTAGTCTCGGACAACTTCCTCCATTGTACTCTATCCGCCGCCAATCGTCTCATTTGCCCTAGGGCCATGCCTCTTTCCTCTCCCAATCTTCGTATGTGCTCATCATATGAGTATCGTGGACGTCCTCTTTTCCTACTCCCGCCAACGATCACGTTTGCATACTGCTTGGCTTTCCTTTCGTCATCCATTCTTTGTATGTGACCCCACCATCCCAATTGTTTTCTATCTATTACTTCCTTCACATCCTTCATTCCTATTTCCTCCCTGATTCTTTCACTTCTTACTCTATCTCTCAATGTCTTCCTAGCTGTCCTTCTATGGCACTTCATTGCAACTGCCCTGATTCTGCTCATTTGTTGTTGCTTCAAGGGCCAGCTTTCTGCACCATACAGGACTATTGGTTCAATAATACTTTTATAGACCCTGTTTTTTACTGTGGCACCCACTTCTTTTTTTCCAAAAATACAATTTCTGGTTGCATAGAAGGCCCGACTAGCTTTAGAGATTCTATTTCTTAGTTCATCATCTATTTTCCCATCGTCCCTTGCTACTGTACCCAGATACTCATATGACCTCACCTGTTCCATTACCTGTCCTTCCACATCTATCCTAATTCTTTCACCTTCCAAGCCATTAACCACCATCACTTTACTCTTATTGATATTCAGTGTCATGCCTTTCCTTTTAATCTCTTCATTCCATTCAATTACTGCAGTTTGAAGCTTTCTTTCAGAGTCAGCAATAAGAACTATGTCATCTGCAAATAACAAAGCTTGAGCAAATATGGGCCTCAAGTTCCAACGTCCCACCATCATTCTGTCAGTTCTTCTTTTGCAGATTTTATTAATTTCGTCCATTATCATCACAAAAAGTAGTGGACTCAAACTGTCTCCCTGCTTAATTCCTTTTTCCATTTGTAACGGTCTTGAAATCCTTCCACACGTTCTGATCACTGCAGTCACATTATTAAAAACACTTTTTATTGCTCGCTGTAATTTTGGTGATACGTTTTTGGCAACCAGCGTCTCCCATACAACACATTTTGGGACCGTATCGAAAGCTGCTTTGAGGTCCAAGAATGCCAGATAAACCTGTTTTCCCTTCTCTATAGACTTCGAACAGATTGATCTCAGCGAGAAAATATGGTCTTGAGTTTGTCTGCCTGGTCTGAAGGCACATTGTTCCTCCTCAAACTGGTCCTCCACCACCGCACGAAGTCTTTTCTCTAGAATTCGGGTATAAATTTTCAGTACAACCGATGACAAACACACTGCGCGATAGTTTTCACAGAATGGGAACTCGAAATCCAATATTGGCTCTGAAATTGATTACTGAGAAAAGGATAAAGAAAAATAAAACTACTTATACGGCATTAGCAGATTTAGAGAAAGCATTTGACAATCAAGACTGGAATAAAATGTTTAAAACCTTGAAAAGTCTAGGAATTGAATACAAAGAAAGGAAAGTTATCTACGGTCTTTATAAGAATCAAATGGCTGTTTTGAGAATTAAGGGGTATGTAAAAGAGGCTGCTATGTGAAAAGTGTACAACAAGGATGTTTATTGTCACCACTACTTTTTAACTTGTATATAGAAGAGGCAATAAATAAAGTGAAGGAAAAATTTGATGCAGGAATAAAAGTTCAAGGAGAAACAATAGAAATGCTTAGATTCGCCGATGATATCGTAGTATTAGTTGACACAAAGAAAGAACTAGAAGATATTTTTATTTTAAAAGGAATGGATGAGATCATGAGAGAGGATGATTTCATAACAATGAATAAGAACAAAAGTGCTGTGCAGCAGCAAGAGTGGTTTAGAAGAGATGGAAAATTTAAAAGTAGGCAACGAAAACATACAGGAAGTTAAGGAAATCTGCTTTCTAGGGAGTAAAATAACATAGGATGGTAGAAGCAGAAGTTATATCAAAAGTAGGATTGCTCAGGCTAGAAAAGCCTTTGAAATGAAAAACAGCTTACTGACAACAAACACTGATTTACAGATTAGGAAAATTTTCTGAAAACAATATGTTTGGAGTGTAGCATTATATGGAAGTGAAATGTGGGTGATAAGGGCTGCAGAAAGGAAGAGGATAGAAGCTTTTGAAATGTGGTGTTATAGGAAAATGTTAAGGATTAAGGGGGTGGACCAAATAAGTGATTTAGAGGTTCTTAGACGAGTGGATGAAAAAAGAATGTAGAAGCATGTTACCAGAAGAAGGAATAGGCTAGTGGGGCATATCTTAAGACATCCAGGTATTGGTCTATCAATAATGGAGGGTAATATTGGGAGAGTAAATAAATGTAGGGGGAGACAAAAAGGTTAGAATATATAAAGCAAATTACAAAAGCTGTAGGGTGTTACAGGTATGTAGATATGAAACGACTTACGCAGGATAGAACAGCTTGGAGAACTGCATCAAACCAGTCGAGAGACTGATGACAAAAAAATCATGCATCACCAGCAATATCAGTTTGTTTTCTTAATATGCTTTATTACAAACAAATTAAAAATGATTTTCCTATGTAGTCTCATAACATGTTAAATTATAACCAACAAACATAAATCTTTATCCACCATAAGCAAGTTAGTCAATAAAGAAATCTTGGTGTCTTGTATCTCAGAACCTCCACCAGCATTACACCAGTTATTAGAGCAGATCCTTTACAGTGATACACTTTTCTTTTCAGTGCTCTGTAGAAAATTTTTGTAGGTAGTAATTTTTTTTTTTTTAACAGTATAGTTTTTCTTTTGCAATCAGTTAATAAATACAATAACTTTAAGCAAATATGAGAAAATCTGAGTAATGTCCTTAGAATTAAAACACAAACGACACTCAGTAGTGTGTTTGAAAAAGACCAAACTGTGAAGAAACAAAAATATATCTATACAAAATCAAACTTGATGAACCATGAATCAACATCCCGAAACACAAAGTGTTGAAGTTGGAGATGACAATATTAGATGAGTAAATTTAGTTCAATTTTTTTTATTCTTCTACTTGGTGTAAATACGTATATGTTTTGAATGTCGGCGTTCACCATGACAATTCTGACCTTTGTGATTGCAATCCGGATCAATGTCATGAAGCTCTTACCAAAACAGGCCCTTAAATTGGCAACATAGGAACACATACTAGGGCAAGTGAGCCACTATAAATATCTTGAAACTGATGAATTATATGAAGATGACTATGATGTGAAAAATAAACTATATAAATTTAATCAGATATGTGGGACAATTTATATGACACTGAGGCAAAAGACACGACCTGAAACAAGGTTAAAATTTTATAAGATGGTGGCAGTTCCAGCCTTGAGATATGGCAGTGAAGCATGGGTAATGAGAAAAAGGAAGGAAAGAAACATCTAAAGTGCCAAAATGAAATTTGTAAGGGCTGTCAAGGGTTGCACAAGACTGGACAGGATTAGAAATGAAGATATAAGGCAAGAATTCAAAACTTTTCACTCAACAAAAAAATAATTGTATTGAGCCCAATGGGTCGATCATTTAAATAGATTGCCAAAAAAATGCTTGCCCAGTGTAGCAAGAAGATACAAATCAGTGGAAGTAGAGATATTGGCAGGCTGAAGAAAAGATGGGTGCGGGAACAGGTAGAAATGCCAAACCTGTGAAGAGAAGAAGGAATTTCTTCTTTCACCAGGATTTTTTTTAATTAACGATTAAATTGTATAGGAAAACTGCACAAGGTATAAAAAATAACGATTACTTAAAATTGGTAACATGACATATATTTACTTTCAACAATTCTTAGAATATTTATAAAATTAGTCACACACAAATCATAAAACTGAGTAAATTATGAAAGTCAGCCCAAATCAAGTGGCTATACAATTAATTAATGTATTGTGCACTTATCCATTGTTAACGCTAATATTTTTCTTGAACTCTGTTATTTGCAGTACAACGCTGTGTAATATTTTTGCAGCATCATTATGCATAGGACTGGTTAAACCTAAAATGTGTCCAGCTTCTCGAATAAAATATTCAACATCTGATACTTCATCATCATGTAATGACTGTGGTGAGCGACCATCTGATCTACGACTGCGATTGCTACCACTGTTTAAACACTTATTAGCTAGTTGAGATAATCTTGCTCGTTCCGAACTAAAAGCTTCTTCAAGGTCAAACAACTCTAAAGGAGGCGGTGGCAAATCCCTAAATGAAGGAGGAAACACCTATAAAGAGACAAATTAATAAATTAATATACAGTAGACACATGCACGGTAACTTTTACAACTTTATAAGCAATTAATTACGAGGCGTGTTCAGAAAGTAAGTACCGTTTTTAATAAAAAAAAGTAAAACAATTTTTTTCAACACAATTTTATTTCTACATGAAAGCCCAAACCTTAAACTATTTTTCGACATAGTTTCCACCGATGTTCAAACACTTGTCGTAGCGAATGATCAATTTGTCTATACCCTCTTCGTAGAAGATTCCCGCCTATGAATGTAGCCACGACTCCATGGCAGTTTTCACTTCATCGTCAGTTTCAAAGCGTTGGCCGCCTAGCTCGCGCTTCATGTGCAGGAACAAGTGGTAGTCAGACAGTGCCAAGTCCAGGCTGTAGGGCGGGTGATCGAACTGCTCCCAACGAAATTGTCGAACCAATGTTTGAGTGTCACCAACAGTATGGGGTCGAGCATTGTCAAGGAGCAACACAATTCCTTTACTGAGCATTCCTCTCCGTTTGTTTTGAATTGCCCGCCTTAGTTTTCTTAAGGTTTTACAATACCTTGCCGCATTAATGGTTTCACCTCTTGGGAGAAAATCAATCAGCAAAACACCTTTTCGATCCCAAAAGACAGTGCACATGATTTTTTGTGCAGACATTGTCGTCTTGAATTTTTGTTTCTTCGGGAATTGCGTGTGTTGCCACTCCATTGACTGCTGTTTAGATTCCGGAGTGACATGACGAATCCAAGTTTCATCACTTGTCACAATTTTGTTTAAAAAATCCTCACCATCATCATTGTACCGTGTGAGAAAAGTCAAAGCACTTCCGAGTCTCTTGGTTTTGTGCACGTCAGTGGCGGGAACCTTCTACGAAGAGGGTATAGACAAATTGATCACCCGCTACGACAAATGTTCGAACATCGGTGGAAACTATGTCGAAAAATAGTTTAAGGTTTGGGCTTTCATGTAGAAATAAAATTGTGTTGAAAAAAAATTGTTTTACTTGTTTTTTTTTAAAACGGTACTTACTTTCTGAACACGCCTCATAAAATTAAAAAATCTGGTGTAAAACACTCACACAACTTTCTCTTGCCAATGCAAATAATTAACAATATAACCTAACATTAATAATAAAACATTAGAAATAAACAAAAAAACTTTACTTCAAAAAACATACTCTTTATTATAATCATAATGGAAAGACGTAAAGTGAAAATCGACCTTAGTTTAGCTTGAAAATATGGAAAATCACTCTTTCATGCTAAACTAGGCTCTGTAGAGAAAAATGTTCTAAATAAAAGTTGTAGATCTTTTAATTTCCTATAAATATGATCATACATTTTTTGTAGTAAAATGCATAATAAGGCTGAAATCTTTAAAAAAAATTGATTTTTTTTACAAGATTTTGAGAGAAAAAAAAAATCGCTAATTACCATAAAAAAATGTTTGCGTTATACAAAAAAATGTTTGAAATAAATATTGTAGAATTTTAAATTTTCTACAATTTTTACTACATTTTTGCGCTAAAATGCATATTAAAGTCGCAATCTTAAAAAAACAATTTTTTTATGAGAAACAGCCTCACCAAAAATTTCAGCAGACATGGCGCCTACCCTATCTTGTAGAACATAAAAAATTTACTTAATAAATGAGGCGATTTTTTTAAAAAATTGTACGAGCTGTTTTTGAGAAACTCACAGAAAAGTGAAAAATGACACGAATAAATTACTACTTCCGGTGGACCGATTTTTGATGAAAATGTTCGTGTCGGGTACTCTAGTGGTATCTAACTTAAGTTTCAAGTTCGTACGATGTTCCGTTCTTGAGATATTCTGTTCACACACACACAGACCAATCGCTAAAAATATGTTTTTTGTGTTCAGGGGGTCTGAAAATGTGTAGATGCGGTGAAAACTAGATTAGGAAAAATCAACATGAAAACAATACTTTCCTTCCTATATAGGTCATATAGGCAAGAGAAAGTAAAAACAATTCATTATTTTGAAAAAATTCTACTGTAATATCCAAACACCTTTGACTAAGTTCAAAAGAATGTAATGTAGGCCAACAATAGAAAAGTTTTAATTTCAAATTGACAATGTATTTTATTACATAGCCTAATTATCTTATATCATTCACTTTTCACAACTTCCAGTTTTATTAGCATTGAATTCATAAAAATTTAGAGACGAATTTGTAACGTCAAGACCAACAGAAGAGTTAAATACAACTGTGTTCTATTTTCTAAATTCAATGTTACAACTCATTCTATAATTTAGGCAACAAACTAAATCTTATATAACTTTAAAAAAAATCAATATAGTTTAAGAGTAAAACCTGCAACTGTAACTTCCATTGTCTATACAGGTTGCAAAAGTTTTTCCAAATGCAAATATAAAAGTTAATCCTTTAAAAACTTAATTAGTAAAATATTTATGTGACATTTATTTAAGTTAGGATGATCTATTAATTCTTGTTAATAGAAACCACAGAAATCTGATTTTAAAGTAACAGTTTTACGAAGAAGTAAGAGTAGTTTTAGTTTACAAAATATTGTTTCATAATCATTTATTTTTAAAATACACGGTAAAAGTAATAATTTTTACTCACTGCTGCTTGAAGAGGTGGTAATGGAGATTCAAACTGAGGCGGTATTAATCTTAGCGGTTCGTGTTTAACACCAAGAGTATTGTAAGCACCCAACATTGCAGGAACAGCATCCATGTTAACAGAGTAAAGGGTCTGATCAAATAACTGAGTATAATCAGTTGGTATATCTTCAAAGGATTCTTGTATACAACCCCTTGGTCTTTCTGCTAATAAACCAATATCTGGGACCATGGTGTAGTCAACAATCTGGAATATGAATTACTAAATTAATAATAATTAAAATATAATTTCTAACAAATGGCTGCCTCCACTATTTAGCGGTTTACATTGCTCGACTATATTGAACTCAAAAGCGAAAAATCCCAACTTCAGTGCTCTGTGTATGACGATTATGAAATACAGGGATAAATACACAATATACATTATATACGAGGTGTGGCTATTAAATAACAAGACTGAGGTAAAAAATTTAATTTTAATTTTATACATAATCACTTATTGTCACCTTCAATATACACTCCTTCTCTATCCCTAGAAAGCTCCATGTGAATACTCCATTGTTGGAAACAGTGCTGGAAGTCATCTTATGTTCACTGCTTCAGGACATGTGCCACTTTCTCTTTTACAGCTTCCACAGACTCAAATCTTGTCCCGCTTAATACAGATTTTACCTTAGGAAACAGGTAGAAGATAATAACATGTGATGAAACGTGGTTTTTTTCTTATGATCTGGAAACGAAGCGCCAATCCATGCACTGGAACAGCCAAACTTCACCGAGAGCCAATAAAGCTCGAATGAGCCAGTCAAAATTTAAAGCAATGATGATTTTTTTTTTATATCCATGGGATTGTGTACCTTCACTGGGTTCCTGAAGGTCAAACAATTAATCAATATTACTATCTTGAGGTACTTTCTAAACTACGTCAAAGAGTAAGGAAAAAAACGCCCCGAAATATGGAAGGACAAATCATGGGTTCTGCACCAAGACAATGCGCCAGCTCATTCCGTGTTATCTGTCAAGGGGTTCCTAGCCAAGTACAGCATCTCAGTGTTAGAACATCCACCTTATTCACCATATCTTGCACCATGTGACTTCTACCTGTTCCCTAAGGTGAAATCTGCATTAAAAGGGACAAGATTTGAGTCTGTGGAAGCTGTAAAAGAGAAAGCGGCATGTGTCCGGAAGGAGCTGACAGAAGATGACTTCCAGCACTGTTTCCAACAAAGGAAAATTTGCATGGAGCGTTGTAGGGATAGAGAAGGAGTGTATATTGAAGGTGACAATAAGTGATTATGTATAAAATTAAAATTAAATTTTGACGTCAGTCTCGTTATTAACACATTGACTGCCATATGACCCAAATATGTGTCACACGTGTCTTTAAAAATGGGCTACATACATCAAAAATGAGTCACAGTACATTACTCATTTTTAAGCCGTGTGTTACTAATGTGTTTTCAAAAGCTATGGCTTCAGAAAGTGACACTGTACACGTCTTACCCTATTCAAATAATTGGCCATTTTCAGATATTAGGATATTCCGTACACAGGTAGATTTTCTTGTCCTGTACTAAAATTCTGCTATTATTTTTGATTTTATTATTTCTTTTGCTTATTTTGGTTGATTGAAATAGCCTAGAATAATTTGCAACTAAACTCAGTAGTGTTTATTACATTTGTTATTGTGACACAAAAATGGGTCACATGGGTCTGAAATGTAAAACCTTTCTAGTAGGCCATGTGACGGAAAAGTGAGTCACAACTTTATTTTACAAAAAAAATTAGTATTGTTATTTTAAATAAGTAAAATAACAAGAAATTGAATCAAATCTGAAAAAAGTGCGATGGCCCCGCTGTAAGCGTCACAAAATTTAGTGTGGCAGTCAACGTGTTAATAGCCACACCTTGTATGTATAGTATTCCACTGGCACATACCTGTAAAAGACCAAGTAGGTTAGATGCGTAAGCAGTCACAGAACAAAATTTTAGCATAAAATACAAAAACATACTTTTGTAATATTCACCATTCACAAATAAATTTTTGAAATACATCCTGCCAACCATTAATATAAATTACAGTATAAATGAAATTTATCACCTTACCTGTAATATGAAATACAGAGCATTCAATTACATAAAAGACGAAAATATTTATAAAAACGAATTTAACGGAGTAAAATATATAGCGATAAATAATGGATACAAAGAAAGAGAGATAGATGAAATAATAGACAAAGTTAAAAAATATCCAATAAACTTCAATAAATATGGTATAACAGTTAGAATTTTAAAAAATAAACAATTCATTACCATAACTTATAATAAATTAATATTAGTAATAAGACAATAAAACCCATTAAAGGAACACTGTAGAATTGCACATAAAGTTAATAATAAAAAATTAATTAGTAAAATGGATTATGAAAATGACAAATTTGGAAATAAAGGGATATATAAGATAAATGTGGATTGCGATATGTTCTATATTGGAATGACAACTCGTAATTTTTATACCAGATTTGAAGAACATGAAAGAGCATTCAAATACAATAAAATAGAATCTAATTATGCAAAACATGTGAAAGAATCAGGACATAATTTTGAAAAAATATAAGAGGATTTGTATATATTAGAAAAATTTACATATGATAATAAAATTTAATATAAACTACAAAAACATAAAATATTATAAATATAATCCATATATATTTAAGAAAAAGTTAAAATAATTAATGAACAATTAAAATTTAAAGTTGACAATTTAATTAAAGAATCTGCTGCCATCTATTGTAATAAGTATAAACGAATACAAGAATGAAATTTAAGACAGTTTAATCTAAATGACCCTATGGAAACCGTTCTGAATTTTAAATTTTTATAATATTGCTCTGGAGAATATGGTACCACCAAAACACGCATAAGATTTTTAAACTTATAAAGCAACCAAAGGTAATGTGATAAATTTAATTTATACTGTATTTTGTAATATCATTAGGGTTGTTTAAATAATAAATTTATTTTTAAATCGTTTACACATTTTTTTTAAAATAATTTATTTTCCCCTTAAAACATACCTCAAGTTCTTCAGTATCTGATACATTTAAATGAAGTGACGGTGATGACAAAAATGTAAATATCATATCACATATTTTATCATTATCTTCTTTTTCCAAATACTTGTTTGATAAAACATGAGCTGAACCCAGAACTGCCAATTTTCCTACTGGCGAATCACCTGAAAAAGTTAGTATTTATCATTTATCTAGTCAGAACTAAAAAAAACAACTCTTATACAAAGACCTTATATGTATTCTCATGCTTGAAAAAAACCATTTTTTTGACAGAAGGATTTTTTGTAATTTTTTTACTCTTCACAAGATCTCGGTGCAGCTTATGAAAAATCATCTAGTTCTTCTGAAACCAGAACTTACATGTTACACTGTTTGCAATAGAACTCTTCAAAATTTGAATGTATGTTGTTCAAAATAAACAGAATTTCAACAAGCATACTATTGTTACAAGCACATAGGTATTAAATAAATAAATAACATCTGTATTGATACGTAAAATAAAATACATTTCGAAAAGCGACAATTCTTAAATTTAGGAGAAGGAAGTCAAAAGATATACTACTCCATACAAATTAAAGGAATTGTTCTGATATTACAATTAGAAGGACCGATAAAGAAACCTGTGGGTCAAACATTTGCTGCTTATCTCGATTATTATGATCACAATACTGGTCTGATTGGTCCTCTATATATTACGTTTATAGATACAGTAAGTAATGAAAAAATAATTTTATTTATGATCTTAAGTTAATCAAATTTTCAATTTTGATACCATTTAATTTAAATGATTGACAGTTGGTGTGTTTCAAATTTTTTAAAAAGTGGTTTCTAAGAATATAAAAAATATTTCATTTTAATACTGCAGACTGGTGAACATGAATTTTTTGAATATATTATTACAAAGCTTTTGTAGTAAGTTTATAAAATTTTGCAATTTATATTGTTGATAATTTATTATAAACTTTATAAGAAGCGATTTAAATTTGCATTAGAATCTTGATAGGAGGATGACATCATTTCTCTACCCTGGTTTAGAGCATTACCTGTACATGCAGAAGTTGGTTGTAACATAATTAAAAAAACATACATAAAATGAGGTGAATAGGAACAGTTTTCAAATTTACATGAAGTTAAACAGTAGTAATCATTTTCCCAAGATAATGGATTATTGGTAAAAACCTGGGTCTTACATTCTTGTTTCAATATGTAACTATGAAAAATTTGTAAAATGATTATTGCATTAAAAAAAATTTTTATTAATGGCGTTCCCATTCGCCCTACAGAGAGGGGTGAATGGGGACACCTGTCAAAATGTTCAACTGTTCCCATTCCTACATGTGTAGTATCAATGGGAACAAGTAATAAGAGTGACAGTTGACTTAGAACTCAAATTTATTTAAATCAAAACAAAAACTATTTCCAACAATGATGGTTGCACATGGGCAACAAAGTAGACAATGATACCAACAGTATAATGAAAAATTTCCCAACTTATAAACATGTTGACCAACTGTCAAAAATGAAAAAACCTGAAATTCAATCTTACATATTTTATAACATGTTTTTTTGTAACAATGAAGTTTCGTTCCCATTCACACTACTGTTCCTATTTACCCCTTCAGTAATTTTGTTTTTATTCATTTATTTAACGTCGCATCAACTGCAAATGTCATTAGCGACGACGTTTGGGTGTAACTATATACAATGGAGGATGAAATGATTTTTTGTAACGTATGAAAATATGCCGTGCCTGAGTGGGATAAAACATAATTTATCATACTGCAGCTAGACTTATAAATTTTGAGTTTAAATTCTCAGTCAAGTTTATCATTACATGGATAATTTATTTTAATCAATTTTACATAATATCAAACTGACCTCGATTTTTCTGGTTATAAGCAGAAGCCGATGGATGAGTTACAAACGCCAAGATAGGTCGGTTGATAGGAAAAGCAACTGAACCAGTTGTTAAAACTGCTGATGCTGGACTAACCACATTTAACGTAGCACCATATGGGTAGACGAAACTGAGTGAGCTGAAAGAAAGATAAATCGTTCAGAACTAAAATGAAATATAGTTTAATCAGAACATTGAATAAAAAATATACAATGGGTTTTTTATTATAAAGAAAGTCATTAAAGTAGTACAAAGCCTTTCTTTCCAACAATCCTAAACTGAAACAATTTATTTTACTCCTGTACGGTAGTTAAGGTTATTGTGCATTACAGTACGGTATTTTTAATATTTTTAAGGTTGTTTCAAATGATGTGTTTTATTATAACGGGTGTTTTGTTAAGGACGCAACCCTGATTATAAGAAGATAGAAGTAATACATCGGTAAATTATCTGTCCCCCAATCGGTATGTTGGCAACGGTGTACTCAAGGCCAACTACCGAAGACAGTTAAAATGTTCCAGTCAAGCATTAGTGTGGTGATAGCAGTCGTTTTGTAATATTGTGTCAGCAATGGTGTTTTCCAAGGAAGAACGCGTGTTTATTGTAAAGACTTACATAGCGAGTAAATCTTACAAATGTGTGCAACCGGTATAGGTACGGCAGTGTGAGTTTATTCTCCTTGAGCTGTGTAAAATTTTGTTCATCACTAAAATAAAAATGATCCAACAATTGAATACAATTTTCTTCAACCAAAGATTGAAACCACCGACAATATTGTAATCCTTTCTGATGGTCTGTAACTTTCAGAGCATGAGTTATGACAACGTGATAAGGATGCAAATGTTACTTTTTTGTAGCTCTAACAACAGTAGTTAATGTTAGCCCAGCCTGCGATGATGATCTTCTAAGCGATTTTTTAGGTGATTGAGTCAAATGATTTTTCAAATCTCCGAGAACTTCTGCGGTTAACTTCGTTGGCTGGCGAGGTGGTTTCTCATCGAGTACACTCCTAGTTCTATGGAATTTATTTATCAAACGCAATATTGATGATTTATTCAGAATGGCAGAACGGGGAAATTTCAACTGAAACTTATTTTGCACACATTTGTAAGATTTACTTGCTATGTAAGTCTCTACAATAAACACGCGTTCTTCCTTGGAAAAAACCATTGCTGACACAATATAACGAAACGACTGCTGTCACCACACTAATGCTTGACTGGAACATTTTAATTGTCTTAGGTAGTTGGCCTTGAGTACACTGTTGCCAACATACCGATTGAGGGACAGAAAATTTACCAATGTATTACTTCTATCTTCTTATAATCAGGGTTGCGTCCTTAATAAAACACCTGTTATTTTGTACATAAATTCAAGCTATAATATGTGTGCTGCAGAGTAAAATATCATTTCTAAGTATATTTCCTATTCTTTCTAAATTTTTACAAGATATGTGGAGGAGAACATTTATAAGTTTTAATACATTAAATTAATTTATAAATATTACTTACTTACTGGCTTCCTTAAATTCTTTACCAAGAACAGAGAGGATAGCTTTATTAATGGGGCCACTTATAACAAGGCATTCTTTAGGATGGAAATATTTGTAGTAGTGAGTACGGACCACACAGTCTGTAAACAATATAAAACAAAAGTATAGTTAAAGATGCACCACATGAAAAAATTATCAAAATTGTCAGCAGAATTTATGGTATTGTTTTGAAACCATTATTAATATATTAACAAACATCCTTGCCGTACATTTCCTTAGTTCTGCAATTATCAGTTTATTTATTTCGTGGAACCTGAAACGGTTTTTAAATGTATTATACATTCAGTAAATAAGAATAAACTATGTAAGATAAATTTCAACAAAATCCAATTCACTTGATTTAGCTCACAAACTTTTATATTGCTTGAGTCCCAGCTCCATGTAGTTGGAAGGAATGCAGTGCGTTGTTATAGTAGTGGGAGAATGAATGAGTTAGTAGTATTTCACAGCTAATGCATTTGTACTGGTAATGTGTACTAACTAGACTAAAAAAGTATTCTTATCATCTGGCGCATTAATTTAACAAATACCTACCGGGTTATTAACTTGGTCGGATTCATAATATTTAACTCACCTACCAATTTATATCAAAATATGTAAATAAATAAATGTAATAAATACAAACAAATATGTTTAACACAGAAAGTTTAAAAAAGAATGTTTTGTATCAGAGTAATACAACAATCGTTCTCCCAGCATGCGTCACTCATTCAGTGTACCTCACCTGTACCCTTCAACCCGCAACTACAGGGAGCTTGGAACCACACAATACTTGTAACTTAATAAGAAGACCAGTAAATTTATTTCCATTCTAAATACAAAATCATTTTACTTACTTACATTGGTTTTGTTTTCAACCTTCTAAAGTACATAGTTTGAACCAGGGCTACTATAAATGGTTCTAATCAATTTTGTGGCCCACTTAATTTGTTACCTTGTTGTCAACAGATAACACAGCCTCATACTACAATTTGCGAACTTGTAATGAATAAACAAAACAAAATTAAATTTTGAATTATCATTTCTAAATTATTACTGACCGCTATTTATCATGATACCATATTCTTCTAGTAAGAAGTTAATATTCGTCTGAAATACTTTTTCTCCACCTTCAGCAAGCAAAACTAAAATGCTTCCACCCGATTCTAAATACTTTTTTAAAACATTAAATTCATTTTCTGTAAATTTCTCCTGAGGACCAGCAAGAACAAATATGGCAACATCTGCAAGTAAATCTGTAGATATCTCATCATTATTTCTGTAAAAAAGAAGAGACTCTTAAAAAATTGTCAAAAGTAAACACAACAGAACTTTAACTTGTAACAATATTATACCAAATTTGCAAACAGAATTTACATTTAAATTTGATGTTTTAAAACTATTAGCTGCTCTTAATTTATTATTGTTACATGTGAAAAATTATAAGAAAATATTTCTGAAACAAGCTGTTTCTTCCAAAATTTATGGTTACAAAGAGTATTCAAGAACTATTAAGCAAAGAGGTCCAATCCTTTTAAAAAATTTTCATGAACCAGATTTTCTATAATCAAATTCATAAAAAATATATAAGTGTATTATAGAGAAACAAACATAAACCAAGAAATTGAAAACATATTTTGAAATAAAGCCTTGTGCTACACACTTAGCAACAAAAATTTTCCATTCCCACCTTTTGGCTTCTGGGGAAACTGTGAATGGCGAAGTTTTAACAATATTGAAGAAGGATTTTTAGATTATTTAAATGGATCTTTTAATGTTAAACTACTGGCATAAATTATTAATTAGTATACTAATTAATTATGCCCAAAACGAACAGGTGGAGAGTTAAATTAATTGCTCTCGACTTGTTGGTTCCAGGGCTACAAAAAATATTTCGGTTTCTTATCACATAGTCAGCCAATTATAAGACTGAACTATTTAAAAACAGAAGAGGTAGAGGTGTAAAAGACACTACTCAGAGTTATCTCCTCTGAGAATAATGAATTTCACTATACAGCCAGACCCTGTGGTAAAAGAAGTAAAGGTGTCATTTGGAGGGTGGAAAGTAGATGCTTTTCGGAGGGCCTGGCATGCTGATAAGCATACTCTATCAACTCAGTGAGGAAGGCAATAGTAAACCACCTCACTCCTCGTTTTTACTTCGTAAAAACCTCTAGAGGTTCAAACCAGCCTTTCGGCTGTTGATCTAAGAACAACGACTAATTAATTGAGTGTAAGTAAATAAAATTGTTGCCCATAACAGGCAGGTGAAGTGTTTAATTATTTACACTCAATCTGTTAGTTCCAGGCCTACAAAAAATAGTTGGTTCTTATCACATTGTCGGCAATTATATGACTGAAGTATTTAAGAGCAAAAGAGGTAGAGGTGTAATAGACACTAATCAGAGTTATCTGCTCTGAGAGTAATGAACTTCATTATTATACAGCCAGGCCCTGTAGTGAATGAAGTGAAGGTGTCATTTGCAGGGTGGAAAGTAGATGCTTTTCGGAGGGGCTGGAACGCTGATAAGCATAGATTACTTTTCCACTTGGTGAGGAAAGCAATTGTAAACCACCTCACTCCTCATTTTACTTGGTAAAGCCCCTAAATGTTTAAACGAGCCTTTCGGCTGATGACCTAAACAACAACAACAAATAAAATTGAACTAACTTTAACTTATAGTCTTCTGTTAATTGAAAGAAAAACAAATAACATTTTAATCAAAATAAAAAGGACAGAAAATATCAGCGAAAACCTTTCATTGTTTACTAATACTATAATAATATTACAGATTTTATATGTATTTACTATTTGTATAACTGTATTTACTTACATACTTATTCTCCACATGCCTTTTAACTTTCTCTGCAATACTTTAAAAGAATCGTTTAGTTTGAACAATTCATTTTTTGATTGATTGAAAATTATCCTATTTCCTTTTTCTTGATTCATATTTCCTATGGACTGAAAAATAATATGTTCAGCTAACTTCTTCATACAAATTAAAATGCATAAAATACTGCTTATACAATCTTTTAAATAACAGGAGTAATTAAAGATAAATATTGAGCGAAATTATATCCAGTGCAGTAACTTATAACATGCAATAGCCTAACAGAAACAATAAAAAAATACAAAAACTTGTATTCCATATACAAAACTTTGTATGATCAACCAAAAAATACATTTTTCTTATGTAAGCTCCGACAAGATATAAGTTTTAAAATTTTTATCAAAGTATGTATCAAAACTAAATAGGTATCTGGTACCTGATTACCTTATATTAGTAAATAATCTAAGTATACGTAATCAAAACTTTCTCAGTCATTTCTAGTTCTATAATGATAATGCATGCCCATATGGTAAAAACAGGTAAATTTCTGTACATTAGTGGTAAATTCTATGAGAAATCACACATTTGAGTTGCACTCAAATACATTTTTTGTGGTAAAAAAATAGACTGCTTGTTGATCCTTATTCTCTTATTAGTTGATAAGCATGTCAATTATACATTGTTGGTTTTGTAAGTTCAAAAGTTACATTATTTAACAGCACACTCCAAAAAGACTAAACCTTACATTACTCAATGCTACGAATGGTATTTAGGTAACCAATTTTTGCTTGACACCACAAACGTTCTGGATCTCAAAACAAATAAATACCCTAATCATCCAGGCCTATTAAAAATTATGATTAACTCACAGTCGTAATGTTTACGCCCCAGAAAATTACAACCAGTTTATTTTACACAAAATTATTTAACTGGCAATTAATGTAATATAGTTTCATAAATAGTAACAGTGCATGAAAAGGTGATGCAAAAATCGTGAATTATTTAATTATGATTTTGAGTATTAAGTACCGAAACCATAATTTAATATTCATGCGAAATAATAGGTGCAATAAGAACAAAACTTGAACATTGTGCATAATTTTCAAAATAATTGTTTACTTCGATAGGCGCCATCATCCGTATCCACAACAAATTACGTCACGCTGTCAAGTTGTATAAATCAGCTGATTAGTTTCGAACAGTGAATGGTGAATCATTCAAACCAGGACATCGGGAGGTTATGTTAGTGCGATACTGAGAGATAACGTTATTATTCACATTTTTTAATAAAATATAAATTATTAATACTACGGTATTAATCATATGTAACGTTTCGAAGTAATAGCCATATTTAAAATATCAAATTATTATTGGTAACATTGGGGTTGCATTATGACAGGTAATTGAATTATACGTAACAAAGCTAATGATTAAAGTACATATTTTGTAAATTGCAGATAATTACATTATTTGACTTCTTTTGAATGATTTAAAGTATATGCTCTACCTATACAGTAAATTGGTAATTAATTTATTGTAACTTTTAAGTTCCCAGAAAGAAGGAAATTACACACAATTATTAATGTCAGGTTATTTTAATCTTGTTGTGGTCTTTGTACTACAGTCACAACTTTTAAGTCAGTAAAGTGGTACTAAAAAAATTGTTTAATTTGGCCTGTAACCTTGTTTTGTGAGAATTCAATTTTTCAGATAATTTATACGTAGATTTTCATTATGAGGGTTAGCCTAATGGTAATTCAAGTATAGGAACAAGGAAAAGTATGTTTGTCTTTTTCTGTTCATGTGATGAAAATACCATAAAATGTAATAAAAATGAGGACAAAAATGCTGTATTATTTTTTTATTTTTCCATGCTTTAAGAATCTTTTAATAGTTTCTTTCATTTGGTAATTATTTTTTGAGGATTTTCTCTTAACTTCATGTAGAAACTAATGTCTCCACAATATAGAGCATATTGTATCCTGTAATTTGATTCTTCTTAATGAAATATGAGATGTATACATTATATTGTAAAATTTATTTAGTTGTTTCATCGTAGACTTATAGTCATTTATATTCAGTCCAACAATTTTTTTTTTAATGAATGAATTTTTTTTAAATGTTTCTCTGAAACATACAGGATTTTGTTTATTTATGGCAGTCGTGATCTGTGCTATTTTATGAACCAATGCGACTTATTGTATCATGTTTATAATTGTTACAGATTCAAATAGACCTGAGTTATATGAAGATGTAAAACTCTTCCGAAATGCAAGGGAACGTGAAAAGTATGTATTTCTTCTATATATTAAAAATTGTTGAAGGTTAACCATACTTACTATGTAAACAATGTACATTTAAGTGTTATAATATTTTTAATGTATTACAACTCTTATAAAATTAGCCTTGAGAAATGCTGTAAGACCATTTTACTGTGATCACTGAACATTTAAGTTATTCTTGTGGGTTGTCATAAGTGAATTTTACAGTAACCGAAATCGATCCAGTTTTCACCGATTTAAAATTTTAGATTTTTATTTCATTAGTGTAGTTTTAAAATAAACATTTATTCATTCTTTCTTCGACTGGGTTTTCTACTTTAAAATAAATAAATGATTTATGTAATAAAATTGTTTAAAAAGTTTAAACTGATAAAACTATTATTGCTAAAGTTATTACCATTGAAACATTCTAGAAAGATTTTACTTTTATGGTGATATAAGGTGCCAATAAGGCAGATGGTGAGAACTAAAAACAAAAAGAAAGTATGGTTTGAATGTTAGGCTAGTAATGAAATTATGTGTCTTCTCTCAAATTTTTCTTTGATTCATAAAATTTGCAAAAAAGTAAATTCTTAAGTTATTTAATTTATTTTAAGTCACATCAACATCTTGATTATTAGTGATTATTTTGGGGTATGAAACCATGGGTTTTGACAAATTATAATTTCCAGACCTTAGGACAGGAATTGAACCTTCTCCTTGGTAGGCTAGCCCACTAATCACTTTGTAATGCAACAGGGTGACAATATCACTTTGCTTACTATGATTGGTTGAACGAACTGCTGTCCTTTACATGGTTGATATATTCTGTGTTGAACTGGTTATAGGTTTGTATATACAGTAATGAATCTTCATTTATGAACAAATTCTTGTAATGCATCCTGCCAACCAATTAATTTATTAGTTAAGTATCTTACTTTTCTGTTTGGTTGAAATATAGTTTTTTTAAAACTTACAATCGTTTTGGTGGTACCACCTTCTTCAGAGTTTAAAAAAAAAAAATTTAAATTCTCTGAAGAAGGTAATACCACTGAAACGACAATAAATTTAAAAAAAAATTACATTGCAACTAAAAAGAAAAAGTAACAATAAATAGAGTAAGTAACAATTTTAATAAAGTAAAAAACTGAAAATCACAATAATATACTAGGTACTGAACGCTGCTGCTGTCTAAAGGTGTCTGAAAAATTTGTTAAAAACACAGCGTTAAGGCATGTCTAGACATGACTAATTGCAATGTCTAATTGTTGTGCGTTGCACCATTAACTTCAACGTGCACTACAGTGACTTAAAGTGTCTTGTTTTGTCTTGACTAACTGGTCTGCGTTCAGACTAAGCCTTTTAAAAAATTGCCAATATCAATGAGACATGTCGTCTCATGAAATGGATTCTTTTCATTGGTTTTAGTCAACTTAGGACTATGATAATTTTGGATGAATAATGATGTATGAGTTTACCCTAGGTTCGTGTATTTTTTCTTTTACTTCAGTAGTTTTTCTAAATCATTTCTATCTATTTTTAGTGTTATTAGGTATTTTTATATGTTTCTTTGAACCATCTTGGTCTGTTTTTGTATTCTTTCAGCTTTTAAAATATTTATTTTGTAAGCCTTTTTTGGTTCATTCTTTATAAATTTGTATTTGTCTATTTTATTTTGTCTTTGTTTTCTTTTTCTTTTTGTTCAGGTACGATAATATGGCTGATTTATACGCAGTTATAAATACACTCCAAAATTTAGAGAAAGCATATATAAGGGATTGTGTTACTCCTAAGGAATATACAGCTGCATGTAGTAAATTATTAGTCCAGTATAAGGCTGCTTTTAAACAAGTACAAGGTGATGATTTTCCTAACATTGAAGCCTTCGTTAAAAAATACAGAGTAAGTTGGCTAATAATTGAAATTCAGGTATTATTCTTACGCTGTTATTTTACAACATATTAAAAGTCAAGTGCCATTAATGCAATATACTAGGGTGTAATCATTTTATAGTATTTTCCATTTTCATGTCATTGAGTATATACTCAATGTACTCATGTACTCAATACTCATTGAGTATATACTCAATTACATGTTTAGTTGAGACTACTGTTCAAATGGACATACACATAGAATAACTGTTCTGAACACATTACAGTGAAATTTTCAGGGCAATTCTCTTCTTCCTTACTCTCTTTTCTTATCTCTACTTTTATACTATTTCTAATGACTTTTTTTTTCTAATTACTTTTTTTGAGTGATGGCTTTTATCACACTGTATAAAATAGTATGACAAATGTACTAAATTTAGACATACTCTAATATTAATTGAATTTATTATTATACTTAATTATACTCTAATTTATCTATTTAATAATATTCGCAATAACATTGCTGGTTAGTTTCCGCTGATGTATTATATAGGTTATGGTATAGCAATAATAGTCACAAAATAAATAGAGTAAATAAAATATACATAATTTACTTGTGTTGGAAAAGGCTATGATAGCTAAATGTTTTCATAATGGATAGTAGTTCCAAACACCCATAAGAAATGCATGGTCAATACTTCTCAATGCGGCCTTGCCGGTCGCACTGGCGCAGTTGGTAACGTGCTCGCCTCTCATCATGCGGTCTTGGGTTCGAATCCCATTCAGGCACGGCATATTTTCATACGTTACAAAAAAACATTTCATCATTCACCGTCTGCATTTGCAGTAATTGCAGAACAGTCGGACATTAAACAAAAAAAAAAATACTTCTCAATAGTCTCTACGAACTATGCCATCAAGTTTATAGGTATGCTCTAGTCAAAAATGTATGATAAGAAACTAGAATTTCTCAGGTTTATCACACTGATTTGTTTAAATTACACTCTCTTGGAGGTTTCTTACATTATTCACATTCATTCATTCATTCATTACATCAAGGGCGTTCAGGCTTTTCCAGCCTCTCCTCACCGCGACCTAAAAGATCTTTTGTGATTGCCCCTATTCCTAATTTATGCAAGGCCCGCACTTTCACTAAAGCGCAGGGTCTGCCTAGGATCTAGTGCACTTACCTGAGCAGGTGTTAACACATCCCCACCCAACAGTGCTATACTTTTGCAGCCACCCACAATGCAACTGCAAAAATATAAATGTGCGACCCACTGAGGCGCCTTACAATACACCTCTCCGCACAGACCTCAATGGCCCATATTTCATCTTGGAAGACGGTCATGTTACACCCAAGGGCCAGGGAAGTCATTCCCCCGGCCCCCCAGGCCCCCAATCCCGCTCTTCCACTCATCACAGGGCCTTCAATATACCAAAAGGTAGCCCCTTCCGGCATCACCGGCCTACCCTCCGCCCACTCCTGACGATCGAAAATTTCCATCCTCAGTGTGTCGGAGAATTTGTATGATCTGTTCATACGGTCCCAAGGACCACCTACCACACCCATCCCTTCAATCCTTGAAGATCTCAGTGTGGCCCATCTCCACTGATGGGACCCCGATCCCGTCCTCCAGCCTCAAGGCAGTTCCTATCGCCTCTCCCTTCACTTGCACATGAAAAGGAGGCAAATCAACCATCGCCTCCATAGCGGCCGTTGGA
Source organism: Catonia carolina (assembly GCA_035578175.1). NCBI lineage: Eukaryota > Metazoa > Arthropoda > Insecta > Hemiptera > Achilidae > Catonia > Catonia carolina. Next base: position 326,124,441 of record JAQMRL010000001.1, on the reverse strand, counting down.
CCAGTGCACATTGCACCACATATCCCTAGGCAGGCCAGTCTCTATAGCTCCTCAGCCGATCCTGCGCCGTCCTAGATTTGTTGTTGGCCACCATACATCAACTTCGTACGTGACCATTGGCAGAATGATGCCCACATGAGCCCATTCCACCATACGAGGCCCAAGCCCCGGAGTCCTCCCAGCAGACTCTCACATATCCATAAGGCCTTTATAGCCTTCTCCACAGTCCTGGACCTGTGGCCTTACCAAGTTAGGCCACTATCCATGACAGCCCCCAGATACTCTAACTCAGGGGAGTAGTTTAAATCCACTCCTTCCAGAGTCACAGCATCCATAGCTGTTTTTCATAATTTCCAATGAAATGGGTACCATCTGGTCCCCACTTGCAGCTAGGGAGATAATAAGTCCGCCCCTGCATAGCCCCGCGTACAGAGGTAAGGCAAAATACTGTAGGAGGCGTCAGGTATCCTACAGGCACCGTTAAGACACTGATTAAAAGCCCCAGTGCCATCCACCCTTGGGCACGGTACGACTAACACCACTTGGGTTGGGCAAAAGCTACAGTAGGAGAAGTTGCCTCTATTATTCTTGCTTCGCCTCCATTATTCACATTGAAATAAGAGAACTTATGGCGAACTATCTTGGAACCATATTATTTATTGAATTTGTTTCTTTCTAAGGTCATGTTTCTAGTACAATATGTAAAAATTTTGATTTAAAAATAAATCTTTATAATGCATCCTGCCGTTTGAAATTAATTCTATTTTATATAATGAATGTATATAATAAATTTCACTAACCTTCTTTTTAAACTGTGTCAATTTTTATCTTTACTTACACGTGTTTCGGTGGATCCACCATCATCAGAGTAAATACCATAATTTATTGAAACTAAAAAAATGTTTTATTTATTTAAAATCTATATAGATTATACATCTTCAGTCATTTGTATAAAACTTTATAAATATAACTTTATAAAACTTTATACAAATGACTGAAGATGTATTATCTTCTATAAATTTTAAATAAATAAAAAAATTTTTTAGTTACAATATTATGTTATTTACTCTGATGGTGGATCCACCGAAACACGTGTAAGTAAAGATAAAAGTTGACGCAGTTTAAAAAGGTTAGTGAAATTTTTAGTATATAAATTCATTATATAAAATAGAATTTTGATTTAGTTAGGGTTTTGTACAATTTTCATTTTTGATTTAATTGAAAAAAAAAAATTATAAGGTAATGAAGTAAATTCAACTGTTACTTTGCATTAACTACAATCTGAAGAGTAAAATGTGACAATTTTACAGACTTTTGGCTGCTTATTGCAAAAACATCTTACAGATTTTCACCATATATTTTTAAAGATGTGGTTGATTATGAATTGATTCTAAAAGATATTATATCCTCAATGAACATGATTGCTAAGGTACACTAACCACTTGTACTTATGAAACAATCACTGATTAATAACTTTTAATCTTCTGGAACATATTTTATCGTTAGTTTGTTAAATATTTGAGCTGTAATGGTTTGGGATAATTTTTAATGTCATTTAGTACAAACAAACAGGGTTTGGCTGTGTGTAATTTTTAATATGTGCTGTTTAAATTTAACTAATTTATTATTTTTTTCTCAAAATTCCAGTTGGATTGTCCAGCAGCAATGGAGAGAATCAGAGAAGATCGCCCTATTACAATAAAGGATGACAAAGGGAATACTAGCAAATGTATTGCTGATATTGTTTCGGTATGTTATTTTTATAAAGTTTTTTTTTTAATTATTTATTTACAACCAGCCTTTACAATCTGGCTTTAAGCAAATAATTAGTATAAAAAACTAAAGTAACATGAGTGCAGGCCTTTGTTGTCACTTTGAAACGTAAAATTATAAAGTTAACCCTTTTAGTGCCGAGGCCTAAATTACAGAATATGCTAAAAGTCCAAGTCAATTTTTTATGTTTTTGACGTACATTCACATCCACCTCTTTTCAACTCATCTACTCATGCTATTGTTATGAAAATCGGTACTTATCCTAAGTTTAATGTACTGATTCTGAATATTGTATTGATTTTATTAGCTTTTACATAAAATTTTTTAAAAAAATTCACAAACATAATGTTTTGTTATTCATACATTAAAAAACTAAGTTTATGATTAAATACTAACCCCAATATTGCAAAATTTGGTTTTTATATTTAATTAGTTATATGCAGTTGTAGCGTTAAATAATAAATTCAAAATCAATATATTAAACTTCATATAATTATAATGTATAATCTCTTTCATGTACACAATTTGTTACGTTACAATTATTTGCTACTTTTAATAATGTCGTTCTACAATCTTTTAACCCTGGAACACTAGCGTTCATTGAGTACTCGTTATTACTAGCGACATGTAAAATTTACGTGTGGCCGATAGATACCGATATTTTTTGTTAGGATACTAAATAAACAAAATAATACACATTCAAGTTAAGAAAATTGTATTGTTAACACTAAAATACAAATCACATATGTTGTAATAAAGGAATGAAAATTGGTACTGTTTTGATTAAAATGATTAAAAAAACTTAAAAACTAATAAACTAATTGACTTAAAGGTCTATGCACAGTCTGGGCATTTTTTGATCTGGTGTTCACCACACATCACTTTTCCGCAGCTACAGTAGTTGTCTGACATTCTCTTTTTTTTCCAGTCACAAAAAGAGCAATATGTTCTTCTTCCTTTCTGATTTACAACAACAGCTCTTGGATTTTCTATTCCCAGGACTTTGATGATACTGTTTCTCAACTCCCTTGATAATGTAGGTTCACTCAGTCTCTGCCTTTGCCAATCAGCACACAGATCTTCATGTAGTTTTATCATGAAGCGTTGTCTGGATAATGGTTTGTCATTTTTTGTTCTGTAGTAGTTATGGACATAGATAACATATGCGTTTATGACTGCTATGTTGAGCATATTGTAGAAAAAACAAAGCGGCCATCTCTTAGTCTTACGACCACAATTTGCAGATTGACAAAGCTGATCAAATGTATCCACGCTGCCTTTTGTGGCATCGTACGTCATTATAATTTCAGGTTTTCCACAAGTTTCATTTATTGTAGCTCCTTGATGCATCGTAGATATCAACGTGACCAGTTTGTTAGCTTTGGATTTATAAGACACAGCTGTTATGTCATTATGGTACAGAAACAAACTACTTCCTACTTGGCGTTCCATATAGCGTAAGTTTTTGAAATCTACAGGAAGTTCCCTTTTGTTTTTTTTTATTGTTCCCACGGTAGTGATATGGCATTCATCGAGCAAGTGCTGTGCTAAAGGCACACTGGTAAACCAGTTATCTGTCGTCAGATTTCGGTAACTACCAGATATCGGCCCCACCAGTTTTTCAACGAAATATTCAGCTACTGGTTTTCTTTCAGGCACTGTTCCCTTTCCTAGATACGGAATGGCATTCAGCATATATTTAGAACTATTGTCGCACATAAGTACTATTTTCAAACCATATTTGTTTGGTTTGCTAGGTAGATAGATTCTAAAGGGACATTTTCCCCTAAATCCAACCAACTGTTCGTCGATTGTTACACAAGAACTTTCTTTGTAATGAAGTTTACAATTTTCAATCAACATTTCCCACAATTCTGATATCGCAGCTAGCTTGTTTTCAGCTTTTCTAAGCTCTCGTGTGTTTTTATCATCAAACCGAAGGCAGTCTAAGAGAAAAGAAAATCTCCGTTCAGACATCGTGGCACGATATTTGTCACCTGAAAAATTACTATCAAACATTGTTTTGGTGGACAAATGGTTGTCTTTTAGTGAACCTGCTAATATAAGAATACCAAATAAGGCACTCAGTTCCTGATCACACAAATCTTTGAGTGATCCATCTAAAGGATTTTTGTAAAGCGCCCTTTTTCTTGAAATTTCCTCATTTGTATGAGTGATAATATTTTGCAACATATTTTCTGAAAAGAATAGCTGAAAACATTCAGTTGGTGAGAAGGCATCTCGAGCAGTAGCATTTGGACCAGGTCTTATATGCACGACATTTTTGGCAAGTGTTTTGCCAGTGTTTTCAGTGCATTTAGTCTGCCATACAAAATTATCCTTACCTTCTATTGTGTCGACATCAGGTACTACAACTCGCTCCTTTACCCCACCATTGGGATTCACACATGTTATTTTATTTGTTACCTGTGTTTTGTCTCTGTGCCCTTTATTTGAACTGTCTTTACCACTGGTCTTCTTCTTCTTTGGCTGAATCTCACGGTTACACTCAAGCTGCCTTATTGGTCCTGTAATTTCCTGGTCTTCGTCACTACTCTCTCCCAAATGCGGCTCAGCATTCGGAACATATTCTGGATCAGCATCACTATCGTATTCATCAGATGAAATCCTTTCTTCATGTTCAGTGACATCTTCATCGCTGATTTCTTCTTCCAAGGCCAGTTCGATATCTTCGTCCAATAAATTACGGCGGTCACTCATTGTCTTGTTATGCTAAGTTCTTTGGAAATATTTACACTATATAAAGTCATAAAAAACAAAGAATAAGACAAAATTTACAACTTACGACCACATTTGCACAGTCTATTGACATTAAACACTATCACATAAACACTAGAGACAGGTCAAAATTACGTGTTCAAAAGTTTACTTATTACTAGTGACACGTAAATTCTACGTGTTGTTTATGTTGCAAAAACAGTAATCAGCAGTAAGCGCACAGAAAAGACACTACTACTACGCCTTCACAGTGGCAACTAACTGTAGAAAGCACTGCTAGAACAGCAGACTTTTGGAGGGGAGTGGGAAAGAAGTGGGAGACAAAATGTCGGCACCGCACGTAACTTTTACGTACGCTAGTGTTCTAGGGTTAATGTCTTGTACTTTCCATATAACATCTCTTTTTTGTAAATAATGAATATGATAACACATAAATCTTTATCTAATATTGTTTCATTTATGTATTTCTAATGTATTAAATATATAATTTGAACAATTAAGCATGAATGTGATGACCTCCTCCTTGCTTTTAATCTCCAGGTCACACACCATAAAACATTTTTATAATAATCCTATTACCTTAACAACTTACTAGCCGCCTAGCAACCTGATTTTGTTTATACCTTTTTATAAAAATTAAATTATTTTTTATTATTTTATTTCCACCAGCTGGGTTTATTTACATTTACTTAATAAGCCAAAATATAAACAGAACCAGCTGTACAGTCAATTTCATATCGCTACAAATGCTGTAGAAAATTTTCTTTAATTTGCTATAAAAATTAAGTTACTGCTTCAAAAATTGGAGTTTTTACAGAAGATAAACCCAGACAATGTTCTGTTTGAAACACAAACTTTTCTCAAATAAATCGCGTAGTTGGTCATCGTTGACTTCCAGTTTATAAACATTGAATGACGTATTAGAAAAAAACCACAGAAAACTAATAAACAATATATTGTTATGAAAATAAAGGTAAACTTAATCAAAAATCAAAATATCATAGACTAAACACAGTGATAACAGTTTCAAATACCGCAAAAGTATGCAGAAACTAAGCAAATCTATTATACTAACGATTACCGAAAAATAAAATTACAAAATTTACCGTAAATAATAAAGTATATTCCACCAAAAAACTTTTCAAAAACACAACATATACTAATAATAACATGAAATTAGTTTGCAAGACACTTAAACACTTTGTCTAAATGAAGAGTTATGGTAAACAAAAAGCAACAACAATCCACCAAACTCGATAGTTGAAACATGTTCTCACTATTCGATAATATATCGATCATGTGTTATCCAGAGAGGTTAATAATATATTATCATTTTAAAGCTAAAAGAATGAGGAATCCAGCTATGTTAGCAAAAACACTATCTGTTAATATTTGTAGAAACTACAAGCAGAAAACTTTGGTGGCCGCTGATCGGCCATGATTTAAGAGTGTGATTTAAGAGATAAATAAAAAATTTTACATTAGATTAAAGATGAACGGTGAAATTTATTTTGAGTATGGATTAAAAAGTGGTTCAATATTGACAAATGGTTTTAAAGTAGGTTAATATGTAGTTATTTGTGTGCATTAAAAAGTGTAAAGATGACTACTGGAGGCCATTATAGAGCAGTTAAAAAAAATACTTTAAAAATTAGAAAGGAATAGCTTAAGTTCATTTTTACCCATGTTCTGATTATATTTTTGTTTTTTATTTTGGTAGTCTGTAATTTTATTTTTTCACACTAATGCATTGACAAGATTATGGTATATCTTTCAATCCCTAATTGACTACATTAGCTTCAATAATTATTAAGACAATCACATGGATTGGGTACTTTTACTGAGTAATCTTAAATTTGAGTTTATTAAGTGTTGTTTTTTTTTCAGCTGTTTATAACATTAATGGACAAACTGCGATTGGAAATCAAGGCAATGGATGAACTTCACCCAGAGTTACGTGATTTGGTTGACACTATGAATAGACTTAGTATTCTTCCTTCTGATTTTGAAGGAAAACGTAAAGTCGCTGAATGGTTAACAACACTTGAGAATATGCAAGCATCAGATGAGCTTACTGATACACAAGTTCGACAATTGATATTCGATCTTGAAACTTCATACACAGCGTTTAACAAACTATTGCATAATAGTTAGTGTGTATAATAAGATATTTTTTTTTTAATATACATTCTGTTTTAATATCTATGCTTATTTGATAATTCCATTTATTTTCATATATTATATTTTTCTTTTTATGATCACATTGTAAACCCAATATATTATAAATATAACACATTTACTTTAACAATAAATATTGAAATTTTTTGCAGCCTCATTTTTAATTGAGAAAGTGGATGTACAATTTTTTTTTGAAGTTCTGGTTACTCATTCATCTAGTGCTATATGGAAGTATGTAGACTTGCCTATTCGATCTCTAAAATTTTGTACATGGTGTTCAGCTTAATACAGTATCATCAAGGATAACCCAGAAAATATGAAAGGGTATGGAAAGGCCTCTTATGTTTTATCAAGCATAAATAGACCTGAGTGAACGGCAGCATACAAGGGGGTACCCAAAAGTAACCAGAATAGCATTGCCTTGGGCGGTGTTTGTGTAGTACGCATTTCTGCCACACAGACCGGTATAGCGGAACTCATTGCGAGTTCAGTGCAGTGATTGCAACTCATTGCGAGTTCAATATTCATCTGCAGTGATTGTTTTTGCGCGCGTGTTTTGTTCTTGTTTTGTTTTTTATGATGGCAAGTTTAAGTGAGCGTGTAGTTGTGAAATTTTGTTTTCTACTTGGTAAAAGTGCTGCTGAAACTGTTTCAATGCTGAAAACAGGGTACAAAGATGACGCTATGGGAAAATCTCAAGTATACGAGTGGTTTTCTCGGTTTAAAAATGGTGACATGTCGATTGATGACAAACCTTGTTCTGAATGTCCATCAACTGCCTGAATTGACAAAAATGTTTAAAAAATTTGAGAGCGTGTGCTCCAGACCGTGGACTGACAATTTGGAAGTTTTAGGAAGATTGCACAACAGTGTTTGTCAAAAAATATCAGATTTGTGGTAGACAGGAGACTGGTTCTTCCACTACGACAATGTACCTGTACACATACATAGCCATCTCGGTGAAAGTTTTGACTAAAAATGGCATGGTTCCGCTGCCCCACGCATTTTACTCGCCTGACCTGGCTCTGTGCAACTTTTTCTTATTTCTACACATGAAAAGTGACATTAAAGGACACCAATTTGACAACACTGAAGCGATCAAGAAAAAAACAAGAGAGGAGCTGTCAGCCATTTCTAAAGATGACTACAAAAAATCTTTTGAACAGTGGAAACATTGGCGGGATAAATGTATTAGTTGTAATGGTGAGTATATTGAAGGGATTAAGGTTGTTTTGTAAAAAAATTGAAAATAAATAGCTTTTGAAAAAAATTCCGGTTTCTTTTGGGTACCCCCTCGTATATAAGTAAATAGAATCCAGTTTGTATGAAATTTAAGTAGCTCAATTTATTGTTTCTTCTTTAGATGTCTGCAAATAACTTTTACTAAATGTGTCGTAGCATCTTTTTGGTGAAAAAAATATTGTTGTTGTTGTTTAGACCATCAGTCGAAAGGCTGGTTTGAACCTCTGGCGGCTTTACTTAGTAAAATGAGGAGTGAGGTAGTTTACCATTGCCTTCCTTATTGAGTGGAAAAGTATGCTTATTAGCATGCCGGGCCCTCTGAAAAGCATCTACTTTCCACCCTGCAAAAGACACATTCACTTCATTTACCACAGGGTCTGGCTGTATAATAAAATTCAGTGTCTTTTACAACTGTACTTCTTCTGTTCTTTACTGCTTCAGTCATATAACTAGCTGACCACATGATAAGAAACAGAACTATTCTTGTAGCCCTGGAACTAGCAGATTGAGTGCAAATAATTTAACACTACCTGCCTGTTATTGGCAAAAATATTATTAAATGATTAAGAAACTTTAGAAAAAAATAATTTTGTCATATTTGAATACTGAATGTCCTGTAAGTTACAGGTTTACTAAACTGTATTAATTCATTTACAATAAATCTTTAAAATTCATCCTGCAGCTTACAGAAGCAATAGTTTGTGAAAATAAAAGTAGGTAACTAGCTGATAAGCTTGTTATAGCCTGATTTTTGTAAGGAGAGCGCTGAGCAAAACGTGCGTCTGCATTAGTATATAGTCTGTCTACGCTAAGAGTACTCCGACGTAGGCAACCAGCTATACAACTGAGCATGCGTATTAATTTAAAATACCCACACCATGATCAAAAACAAAATTCCATACAACACTAATTATTCACTCTAACCTCAATAAAATAAAAACCCATGCAATTCGTTTGTTTTATAAATCGAACATTAATTTACCATTAATAACTTAAACGTTTTTTATTGTTACTCTTACATTGTTATATTTCGTTACATTATTTATGATTATTAGGGTTTTATTATGGACTCAGTTTTATTTTTGGTCACAAGTAATATAAGACGAATGCTCTTGAATTATAACAGGAGAGTAAACAATTCCAGTGATTCGTTGTTATCATTTCAGATTGTTTACTTCATATCATTAAAATTACTGTCTGTGACTAGTTTAATACAACCAGTAAGTAGTTTGCACTTGCCCGTGTTTAACTCATTTTTAGTGTCATCAGTTATCTTTTGGTATTGTATCAGTTCGTTTCGATTTTCTTCGTAGACTGATGTTGAAAAGTTTTGTAAGCTTTGTTTTGTTAACATGCGTGGTAGTGAATGCGTTGAATTTTTGAAACATAAAAGTGGTAAACATTAAAAAGTAGACAATTTAATTGTTTTTTAAAAATTTTAACGGTTAAAATAATTAATTAATGAGTCTTTTTATGAAACTACAATAACTACAAGTAATCTGAATGGTGTAATTGAAAATGGTTAAAGGATAATGTTTATTTTAGCTAGATGTAGATACTATTTCAATGGTGGAACGTAGTGCAAGATAATTGTCCGGCGGAGAGGTAGATACGCGCCAATTAGTGTAAAACTTTCGTTTACAACGTATAGGCGCATGCCTCGCACGGAGTACTCTTACAGTAGATAGACTATAGTCTTGTACTGCAATAGTGCAGTACAATATGTATGTAGTCAACAATGGAACAGCATGCCTACAAAATAAATGGTGATTTAAAAAGAGCGCCGGTTTTTAAACGGCTGGTAAATTTTTGTTTATCGGTTGGCAACATTGTTAGACCTCATTTCTATTTCGGAGAACATTCCGATTGACGATTCAGTTGTAGTTTCTCTTGTTCGCAGTGTAGTACTCTCGCAGTCTGTGTCTAACCATGGAGAAGTTTACTATTGCACAACGAGTGTTAATCGTCAAAACATTTTACCAGAGTGGAGAGAGTTATGCGGCTACTGTCAGGCGACTTCGCGGTACTCTAGGACGTAATGAAGCACCGAATGAATCAACAGTTCGCAGGCTCATGAAAAAGTTTTTTGAGATGGGTTCAACAGTCGACTTTAAAAGTTCTGGACGTCGTCGTTCTGACCGAACTGATCAGAACGTTGCGTTGGTTCGTGACAGTGTGGCTGTTAACCCAGCAAATTAGGGAGTTTTTGTGGCGTCATTTGGATGGAATGGACATTGACGAGTTGTGGTTTCAGCAGGATGGTGCCACCTGTCACGCTGCACGAGAAACAATGTTGTTGCTCCGTGAACGGTTCCAGGATCGCATCATTTCTCGTAATTCCGACCATCAATGGCTACCAAGGTCGTGTGACTTGACGCCTTGTGACTTTCCTCTTTGAGGTCATCTGAAGTCATTGGTGTATGCCAATAAACCCCGAAACATCAATGACTTGAAGGAGGAAATTCGACGGGTTATCGGGCAAATGGAAGTCGAAACTTGTCGTGCAGTGATATCCAATTTCATGGACAGAGTTGATGCGTGCCAGCGCAGTAGAGGAGGACACATGCATGACATCATTTTTCATACATAAAATCGGAATAAAAGATGAACTTGTTGATGTATTTATTTTCAGTTTTTCAATAAAATAAATCTCTTAATTTGATATATCAAAACCGGCGCTCTTTTTGAATCACCCTATACAATAGGTGTTGTCAATTTTCAACAACACTCTGACTGTACATCTTGCTGTAGGTCAGAGGGGTATGCGGGGTCGAAGTAATGTATGCGCGTGCGTAGTCCAGTGCTCACAGCAATTGGCTTGGCCTTTACTCATTTATAATTTCACAACCAGGCAATTCGGTTATCTTTTCCTGTATCTTTATTCTGTGCAGGGAAGTATTGCTATCATCTAATCTGTTTTGATTTTTTTATTAATGAAGTTACATCTATGAGTTTCCCAAATAGAGTATATGACATATGAAGTAAATGTGCATTGAAAACTAGTAAAATATTTGCTTAAACATTTCCCAATTAGGTCATCCAGCTAAGCTGTAGTGAAGGGAATTTTATTAAAAGACTATAAATAGAAGAGAATTGATTCTGCTTCGAATACAAATTATGGTACCATGTGCATCAATTAAAAATTTTCTTTTTGTTTTATGGTGCTTTTTTACTTCTTCAGAGTTTTCAAACATGAATTAATGTACATCATAATACATTCGGTATTGTAACAAAATTTATTGAACATTGATAAATTACAGTGCCTTTATTTGCAGGTATAATTTATTGTATAGTAAAATTTAATCTTTTTTTTGGGAGTTCGGAGTTAAAACAATTTGAAAGTTTTATTATATAGGTAGTTTTTATGACATTTGAGTGGCTTGATTAACTGTTATCCAATTAATGGTGACATTCTTTAGGTTTCTTCTTCAGATGTCTGCAAACAACTTTTACTAAATCTGTCATAGCATCATCCTGATCCTTTTTGGTGTAAACCTTGAAAAATAAAAAACATTTGTTTATTACATTTTAGTGATCAAACATGTCAAACTTTTTTTTGTATTATTTAATATATTTCTAAACATTTACATTTTGGTTCAGCTTGTAATATTTTTTTATTTATAACCTAAGTCAAAATTTTGTGAACGAAAGGAAAATTTATTTTAACATGTGAATACTGAATGCTCAATATAATATACAGGTTAATTAAACTTTACAAATTCCTTTAAAATAAATCTTCAAAATGCATCATGCTGCTTGTAATCAATTAGAACCATTTGCCATGTGTACAAATTAAAATTTTACCCATTCGGTTTATAATAAAATGATGCATTTAAAAAAGAATGTACATTATAATATGTTCTATATTGTAACAAATTTATTGAACATTGATAAATAACAGTGTTTTCATTTTGTACTTGTGCGGTTCGAACACTGAGTATGGTACCATGTGTAACAAATTTTTTCTTTTGTTATTTTAATGAGGGCATTTTTGGGAATTACTGATAATGAAAAGTTTAGAGAATTATAAAAATTGCATTCTTTGTATAATTTCCTCCAAAGGATTCATTTTTTATTACTTACATTCAATCCTCTTCATCATTATTAGTTGGTTAGTTCTGAAAAAATACTATTATTTTTTTCTGCTTTGATTGTCTTTTGTTTTTTTAATAGAATTTTAATGAGGGCTAATGACCATGGCAGTCAATGCCCAGTCAACTTAAATAAATTGAGTAAAGCATGAGAAGTCCATCAAAACTAAACATGACAAGTAATATTATATTAAGAAGCAATAGTTTGTAGCTGTGAGGGAAATCTGTGTTGCAATTTTATGTACACAATATCAGAAAAGAAACAGACTACTTGCCCTTTTAGGAATCAACGTGCTAGTTTATTTTTTTACATGGAATAAATTATCTTTAGGTAATATTTAACACTTTCAATGCGGCTTGGTAGACCCAATATCATTTGCCATGATAGAGCAATACTTTAATGGTTTACTGGCTTGATGCCATTATATTCGTATACAAAAATAAAATTCTTATTGTCATACTTAATATTTACTGCAATTAATTTTGCATAATTAAATAATTGTAACGCAGATAATGTAAAATAAATTTATATAATATTATTATTACGACTAGAAAACTTAGACAATTGTGCTCAAAATTTCTTGGTGATAATGATAAGAATGTAGACGAAATAATAAAATCAATATCTGTAATTATGAAATATATGTAGCCTAATAATCAATAATATAAAAATATATTTCAATTAAAACTAAAAATTTTATACGTAACAAATAAAATGTCACGGAAAACTTCAAACTGAGTTGTAAATATATAGATTTTTAAAATTCCATAAAAAACCTGTGACATCTGTTTAAGAACTGATCGTATACTGGCATAGAACGAACCCTTTTCTAGGACTGCACAATAATATAAAATACAATTCCACCTAACTGAATGTAGAAAGAAAGCATAATAAAAGATAAATAAACTGGCCGCATTTTTGCATTCGCACGTCGCCTGGTAGTGTTGGATAAACCGCATAAATGCGTTCGCCACACAGAACGTGTTAAATAAGCGAAACAAATGTTATGTACCTTTGAAACAGCATGTATGAAATACTTCTCTGTAAAAATGTTGTACGAGGCAAAACCAAAAATATGAGTTAAATGTTATTCTCAAATTTTTAAGAATACTGTAGTCCTGATTATCATAATTAAGTTTTAATTATTTGTTTATTTCATACTGCTGTATGTGAGAGAATTGAGTTGACTTAAAATTATAAAGTATTGAGCAATATGTTATTGATACAAAAATGCAATGAAATTCTTACTCCATTGAATGCAAGTGTAGGTACTCCTTCAAGTGGAGGCCGAAAGTTGTGTGTTCTTGTTCCATACTTAGCTAACAAATCATCACCTTTCTTTGTTGTACGACAATCATTTATTGGCTTCATGTCAATGTCATTGTTTTCAGCACACTGGAATGTAGACATAAATTAATTTGCACTTTGTTGTAACTTAAGAGACTAATTCTTTAACATTTTTGTGTGAATTCATGATTCAGGTTTATTTGGTGTCATTAGTTTGGCAGACCATGAATACCAATGAGGTAATCCAAAACAAAACAAAGGTAACTGTTGTTATGGAAGATATTGCAGTTCTGAAGTAGACATCGTTAAAACATGTGGTGGGGCAGAGCAGTGACATTTAGGCTCACAGAATATCCCAATGGGGATCTCATAAAACCAGGAGAGGTGTTGGTAGACCATGGGAGATGTCAGAGGGACAGCTGAGGCAGGGTAGATAAGAACGTCTCAGTAAATATTTATTTTTATTATTTTGTCAACACAAATTATTCTTCCAATCAAATATTGAAGTACTTGTTCTATTCTGGAATCTCTTTTCAGGAAGTGCTCGTATTGCTAGTATAATATATGAGGGCTATTCTGAAAGTAACTGCATTCATGGATGAAATTTTTTTGGAATGAAAAACCCAACTGAAAGGAAACTTTTTTATTACTTACATTTGAAAGGCATATTGTTTAGCTATTTTTCAACATAATCTCCTTATAAATTAAGACACTTAGCACAATGGTAGCTTCTTAATTCCTTTGTCATAAAATGTTGCCACCTGGGATTTTAACCAAGCACAGACCTCTGCTTGCAGTTCCTCGTCATCATTGAAGCACTGTATTGCAAGCCAGTTCTTCATGTGCGGAAAGAAGTGAAAATCATTTGGAGCAAGGTCCGGAGTGTATAGTATGATCAAACAGCTTCCATCCTAAACCGTCCTATAGCCATTGAGTTCGATGGCTGTGAACTCAGTGGATCATGTTTCCTTTCATTTTCATTTTTTATTCTAAAACCCCATTTAGTTTTCGGTCAATGCAGTATTTCTAATTGAAAATAACTGAATCATGATTCATCCACTTGAAAGTAAATACGTTAAAAAAGAGTGATTTGGTAAGAAATGAAAGTTACGTTGTACTTTTTTGTAATAAAAGTTTGTTTTAAAGAAAATCTGATTTTTAGTTTCTTAAGCTTGTAGCACATTTTGGGATTTAATGGTAGCAACAAAAAATTAGGAGTTATAAAAACTGCATTCTTTCTGTGACTGTGGTTGTGATTACTATAGCATGGCATATGCTATAATTCATTTCCCTTAAAATATTGGCATACAGTCCACTGTTGCATGTCCTGGCACATAAACTCTGACTGACTGACTGAACTGCAACTAGACCTGATTGTAACAAGTTTAAACTAAAGCCAAAGCAGTGCTGGAAGTTGAAAGTCATTGGTGCAAATACACATCTAAGGTCTGAAAACACCACCTAGTTTTCTTTATTTTTATGGTTTTTAAATATTTTTGCTGTCACATTCTCAATGATCTTATAAAATGTCATTTTGTCACAATAAATAAAATGAGCTACCACACTATGAAATCTATCCCAGTGATCTGTTTTTTATGTCAGTCTGGCTCAAATTAGAAGAAAAAATCTGGTGTGAAACACTCACACAACTTTCTCTTGCCAATGAAAATAATATTAGTAATAAAACATAAGAAATAAAGAAAAAACTAACCTCATGAAACATAACCTAATTTTAATTATGAATGAAAGACGCAAAATTAAAATCAACCTCAGTTTGGCTTAAAAAATACAGAAAATCACTCTTTCACGCTAACTAGGCTCTGTAGAGAAATATGCTCTAAATAAAAGTTATAGAACTTTTAATTTCCTATAAATTTGATTGTATACACGTTTGTCTAATGCATAATCTGAAATCTTAATTTTAATAATTAAAATTATAATAATTAAAGCATAATTTTAATGCTGAAATCTTAAAAAAATAGATTTCTTTACAATTTTGTGAGAAAAAAACAGAAAATCGCTAATTACTGCTAAACTAAGCGTTATACAAAAAAATTTGAAATAAAAGTTATAGGATTTTAAATTCTCTACATCGTTTTTTATATACATTTCTGTGCTAAAATGCATGTATTGAAGTCGAAATCTTAAAAAACCAATTTTTTTACAAGAAAACAACCTCTCCAAGAATTTCAGCAGACATGGTGCCTACCCTATCTTGTAGAGTATAAAAAATTGAGCAAAGAAGGCGATTTTTAAAAAATATCGTTAGCCATTTTTGAGAAAATTGCAAAAAAGTGAAAAATGACACGAATGAACTACTTTTTCCAGTTGACCAATTTTGATGAAAATGTTTGTGTTGAAGCCTCTAGTGGTATCTAACTTAAGTTTCAAGTTTCAACTTCGTAAGATGTTCCGTTCTTGAGATATTCTGTTCACACACACAGACCAATCGCTAAAATATGTTTTTGGGTTCAGGGGTCTGAAAACATTTAGATCCAGTGAAAACTTGATTTCAAAAAATCGACATGAAAACAATACTTTCCTTCCTTTATATTCATGTAGGCAAGAGAAAGTAAAAATAAAATATATTTCAACAAATACTTGTAATATTAAAATAAAACAATATTTCCAAAAACATGAAATTGTTTTTATCTTTATCAAACAAACACTCTGGTCAAGCATTCTAAGTGTTTGGTAGTAGTCATAGAACCAATCCAGAACCATGAAAGGGGCTTATTATGTAAAGTAAATGTACATCATAGTAATACTGGCTTGGTGAGGCAGAAATTTATATTGAGGAATATTTGATAAACTAAAAGGGGTGGCAAAGGTTGTAACGCTCCTGAATAAATTCAAAAATTAGAACTGACCTCATCTAAGTGAGCTGCCTCTTCTTTGTTTTTCATCAGGCACGACAAAAAGTGGTAGACTTTACTAGGTGATTTGACAATGTCCAGTGTGCAGGCGTGAAGTTTGTTATATACACATTCTGAAGGACCATGTTGGCAAGTAAAGTGCCAGCTTCCTTCTGAAAAGTGTTGCTGAAAGCCAGAAAAATGAATAAAACAATAGAAATATACATATAAAAGTTAATTCACAAACAAATTTTTGTAATGCATCCTGCCAACCATTTAATTTATAAATTACAGTTTAAATTAAATTTATGTTATCTTTGGTTGCTTTTTAGTTAAAAAAAAAACTTACATGTGTTTCGGTGGCACTACTTTCAGAACAATAATAATGAACTAAAAGTAAAATGGTGTTTCTATTCAGTCTTATCAAATAGGAACTCTTTTTGAGTTTTTAATTTTAAAATATTTTTAATTTTAGGTTAATATTGCTCTGAAGAAATTGGTGCCTCCAAAACGCGCATAATTTTTTTTTTTAACTAAAAGGTGACCAAAGATAAGGAAAGATAAATTTCATTTATACTGTAATTTATAAATATAAAATGTTCACAATATTTCATATATTTTACTTTTATAAAAATTCTATTGGTTTCAGCTTACGCAAAAACTTAACATAGTATTGCTTGAGTCCCAGTTCCATGTAGTTGGAAGGAATGCAGCGCATTGTTATAGTAGTGTGAAAATGAATGAGTTAGTAGTGTTTCACAGCTGATGCATTTGTATTGGTAACGTGTAGCCTACTAGCTAGACTAAAAAAATATTCTTATCATCCGGCGGATAAATTTAACAAATACCTACAGGAGATACAGGTCTGGGACCTGTTTTATTGAATTTTTCAGGTTAAAAACTATAAGATGCTACAAGGTTTGCCTCTTAATTAAGGCATAATCATTTTCACCTGGATTGCTGAATTCCAGATGAAATCTTTCACCAGCTGTAACTTACTTATAAAGTATTTCCAGACCTATATTTGTAAAAACATTTTTTCTTATTCTTAGCAGTACAATTACGTCCTGGGGTTTAGCTATATTTTTAAAGACACTCTGCATAATTAAACTTGTAATAGTTTTGTTTAAGTCAAGCATTCGAAAGAAAATTATTATAAGAAATTAAATTATTAAACATTAAGATCGTGAACCACAGCGTGTCATTTAAAAACTTTGTGATTATTAATTTTGTACAAGAAGAAAATTTTTTAGATTGTTGTGACTGACATAATGCTGCATGCATAAAATAAAATATAAACAGTTACATTGTAAATAAAAAAGTATGATGAAAAAGTAATAAAAATAAACTTATTTGATTCTTCTTTACAATATATTCTAGTACTCGAACTCCCATGCCTGGAAGTACTGAAGATGGAACTAAGTAGTTATGGAAAGCTTACTATGGCCTTACCAAAACAAGTGGAAGCGAGTCATTAAGTTTCAAGATAATATGTTTATTTTGGAATCACTTAATATGACGGAATCACAAATTAGAAATGTTTTAATTAATTTATCGATTTAAATTATTAAAGTTATGTATTGCATGACAAATTATTTATTTCCTTAACCTTGTGCAGTAAAATTAATTAAAATAATAAGTTAATAAAAAATAAAATGAAGGTAGATTCAATTTGGAAGACTAGGTATGGTATTATAATGGTTAAAAGTATGAAGGATATTATATTACAGTAATATGATGAGGAAGTCCTTGATTATGCATGTGGTAGTGTTACATGCAAATGAAAGCATCCAGTCTTGAATTCTTTATTTTCTCTTATCTAATATTATAAATGCTTACATTCAGAACTCAAATACCAAGTTCTTATTAACAAATTAGATTATTTAGTTACATGTTAATATTTATTTATTTATTTGAATTGTTTACAACAGACCGACTATGGCCCAATTACAGAAACAATATTTCATTATTGCTAGAGCAAAGAAAATACGAAAAGAATGAGAAAAAAGAATACAAACAGAATTAAATTTATCTGAACTAAACTTTAGTTTAAAAAGTAGAAAACATCCACATAAGGCAGTATACATACAAATAATTTATTAATAAATTAATCATGATAGAGGTCCAAAAAAATTAACGTACACATAATATGGAATCATTTGAGAACTTACAACATTTTGAAAGAGTTAAGAATGGCTGACCTATACGATGCTCAGCTCTGACAAAATGGATCTATTGTCGCAATTTTCTCCATGATATTATAATATTATCATGTAGTTAACTGGTGAATAAACTGCATAATTAGTGGAGGAAGATTTGTGGTAAAACAGATTAAACAGATCTTCAGGCCAGCCCAATCAGTCAGCCGTTAGAGTGTCACTATTATTTGTTAAGTAACATCGGTTAGGCAAGCAGCTTTGTATGGTAACCAGCTGACAGCCATTCATGAACAAACTCTACTGGGAGTCCCTCTTCAAATGCATGGCTAATCCACGTCAATAATACAGTAAAAAGCAGTAGTCAAATTGGGTGGTTGTTAATAATGTACAGTTCCAAATGACAAAATAAAAGTTAAAAAATAAATAAAATTTAAACAACGTACCTGTGCATTTCCATAAGGAACCAAATCCAAAATAATATACTTGCTCAATTTCCTATAAGCTACCTTCAGTGGTTCATTAAAATACTCTATACAATCAGGACATTTTGTCTCATAAAAAAGTGTAACGTTAACTTTGTTGCCGTCATCTTGATCACCACTGTCAACTACCTGTAAAATAATTTTCTAGGTTATAAAAACATTAATTTTTTCATTTTGCAGATGATCAGGTTATATAGTAAAAGACAGAGTAGGAGGAGGTGGAAAGGCACTGGAAATATGGAATGAAGAGAATGTTAAGAAAATGAAAACTAAAGCTAATTCAGTGGAGAAATGGGAGGGAAGGCAGCGACATGAAATGAGGCTAATTGGTGCTGGGAAAGTCAAGGAACTTACATATTTTGGGACTGTTTTCTCATCGGATGAACAATTAAAAAAGGAGTTAATGATCTTTATGGGGTCTCTTTGTTTTCTGCATGCCACTATCAAATCTGAATTCGCTGAAGGGTTGCACTCGCGGTAATTTCTCCCACTCCCTGCCTTACTAAATACTCAGACAGTGACTTCCCCACACATATACACATCATCCCAGTCCCGGTATTTTAGACGTTACACATTATTTCTGTTTTATTTTTTATTGTTGTTTAATGTTATTATTAACGAATATTATTAAGTAAATCTACGAAATTCATATATTAGACTGTGAACAGTAGATTAACTAACTGTGAAATGGGAGTAGAGTTGACGTTACCCAGGAATATTGCTGCTCACATTGGCGAGCTTGACACAGGAGTGGGAGAAATTACCGCATGTGCAAAGGGAATTCAGCGAATTCGGATTTGATAGAGGCATACAGAAAACAGAAGAGACCCTTTTTATGTTTAGTAATCCCATAGTAATTTTGGTTTTGATATAAAAGAGTTTATAAATATTTTTCTCTGACCTCTCCATAATAAATAAAAAATGGCGGAACTACATAATTTTTTACAAAATTTAACGAAATAGAATTAAGAAAGGTGTGTAGGTACGATATACGAGACTGGAGGTTCACGAGAAACTATGAACCAGCCTTAACGGCGCGGCGTATGTAGATAAGTAAACTGTGCTAACACTTTTGTGTGCGTCAGAAAAACCGACTGGAAAAACAACTGGAGAGAAACAATGTTATTAAGCTACGAGGATCAAGCGAAAAATTCGAATTCTAAAATGAGGGAATTCCTCCACAAAAGGCTTATCGCCCACGTACACTCATGGCGCATGTGAATCAACTGAGGTGGTGAATAAAATCCACAGATCACTGAGATTTAGATTTTGGAAAGATACCACCCTGCCCTACTGATTACAGAGTCACAGTTTTTCGTTTCTAATATTGCGGATGTTCCATGAAGGTTTGAAATCTCTTAAGCGAAACGGACTAGTTGTTTCCGTCCGTTATGCCGGTTATTAAAACTTCCTAAAATTTGACTTGGAGACAACTAAACATTTTAGGAAGGAATGTTCAACTCCTTCACGACAACGACGAGCCTGGGGTTACGCTTTTGATTTCAAAATTCCGACTTAATTATTGACGGAATCCAAAAAAAGTCTGTTATTTGCAAATGTAAGATAGTCAATAGGAGGTTATTACTCCTGTTAAAAGTGGTTATTAGATCCAAAAGCTCTCGTTTAGATTTTTTTTATTTATTAAATTTTATTGATAGTGTTTTATTACTCTTTTCGTTTTTCCTTAGTATAACGTAAAACTATTCCATTTGTCTCAAAAATTTAAAGCGCTCTGTTACACAAATAACATTAAAACCGTGAAATATGTAGTTCAGTTTAATAGAGAAATTTAAATTACAGTGTCATTAAGCAAAATATGTGTGTGTGAGTGCGGGCACGCGCCTATATATATATATATATATATATATATATATTTGTGTATATATACATTTGTAATCCCTAATGTGTGTACGTTGCAATCTGTTCAATTCAGAACAATAAGCAACCCGATGACTCAATGAGATGAGGTGAAGTCCTTTATAAACCACTTGTAATAGTCTGTGTGTATATTGGTTCATTAGAGGTTTTTTGAGATTTATTATAGGTAGGAATTATAATTAGATTTAGATTTATTATTTACTAGCAACCCCCGCTTGCTTCGCTTCACAGCAGCTAATGTAGGCCTCATTAAATTATTTTAAAACCTCTCTATATACAATATTTGTCGTTTTGGTGCCCTGTGGCAGCAAAATAAATTGTTTTTTTTTCACTTCCAGCTCTAGAAAGTCCGACATAAAGTTGTCTATGAGTGAAGGAACCACTCTTGTCTCAAATCGATGCCTACCGTTTTAAACGTTTGTCCCTGTGGAACAGAATTGAATAGAATGCATAGAAGAATACCGATGAAAAAGAAAGAGACAGTTGATGTATGGCTGAGATAAGAGACAGTAATACGTGGGTGCAGTACTCAGAGTAATTTGAAATATAGAGTCATTCACTACCAGACGAATGAAAACAAATATATGAAATACAGACAAAAGTAAAAATTTTGAATATTTCCGAATTTTTAATGTTTTAGGAATCGAATGTTATTCTACACGTTTTTCTATGAAAATTTGATAGAAAAACGTAATATAATAATTAATAATTATTATAATAATTAATATAAAAGTTGAATCGTGCTTCTAGCCCAAAAAATACACCATCCAGAGGACTTAGAAAAAATAAAAGTGCTATGCACCCGATAAACTAAAACATGCGACATCGTCACAGTTTAAGTTGCTTAACTCACTTAATTAAAGTTGCAAAATAGCCTATATTGATCAGGAAGCTCTAAGCTATGCAACAATGAAAAAATTTTTTAAATCAGATTAGATTTTTTTAAATCAGATTAGATTTTTTAAAATGTTAATTAGTTTCTGAGATTACCTCATACAAACAAACAGACGTTTTTTCTTTATTATATTAGTATAGATTTATACAATTGTTTTTTTATCTAGCTGTTCTTAATGCCTTATATAGGCCTATGTTTAGCTAATTCGATTTTTTAAATTCTTGGAGTGGTTTCTTTCAGAAATCGTATAAATAAAAATGTGATTAATTAAAAGAAGAGAACAACTACCCTAGAACATGGTTTTTAGCCACAGTTGGGTAGATAAATTTCCTCCACCTTATAATATATTGTCAATTGTAAATATATTATAGATTTAGGAAAGAATGTGTAGCCTATGGGTTACTATTGGAAAAAGTAGCTATGTAAATAAAGTTTTATTATTAATATTTGCTTACCTGAATGCCATTACTGGTGCAAATCAAGTTTAAGAAAGTCAAACACAGCACCAAACATAAAGATTGAAAAATATGTTTCATGGTTATATGATAATTATTTTTTTCTTTATAGTAGCTAAATTAATACCTGAAACAAACAAAATGAAAGATGAACAGACATTTATTTACTCACGGTAAATGATAGAAATGATACCGACCCCTTCTGATTCGACGAAGGGTGGTTAACGAGTGAAAGCAGAGCAGTAAGTTAGTAGATGAATCCGTATAAGAACAAAATGAGAAAAATTGTTAAGTAAAACATTTAGGCAAACACTATTAAAAGAACAATAGCTACCGGTAGCATTACTTACAATGGACTACTATTACTTATAATCCTAACCTTCAAGTTAAACCTACCTTAGTTTCCAGTGTTATTACCTTAAACTTGAATTTACTATGAAATCATAACAATGTGAATTATGTAAGTCTTCGTTTGATTAAAACGTATTAAAATATTACGTTATTATTTGCATTAAGAAAATAAATAAACCCACATTTTGTAGTACTAATGTTTAGTACTATTTTGCATGTAAGCTAATATTAAATGAAAATCATGAAAAGTTTATGTCCGTGTATTCCAGGTAAATTCACGGGAGAAACCCTAGAGATTTGTTGGAGAAAATAACTTTATTTTATTGAGAAAACTATTAAAATGTTTACGTAATATCAAAAAAGCATAGAGTTAGAAATTCTAATTTACTGTAACAGTAAAAAAATCAGTAGAAATTTTTATTCAGTAACCTAAACACGGCCCATAAGGCTTCTTTTATTTACGGCGACAGGCCGCGGCGGTCAACCGTTGTATTAAATTTGCACGCGGTCAGCCGCTGCGACTGATCACTGGTTTTTTATTTTTCTATGGTGAGGAGGGCAGTGCTGGCAACCACATTCGGCAGTCAGTCAGTGAACGTATACATCGAATCCCTGACCTTACAGTAAATGGATCCGTGTATTGTGTCACACGTATACTTGAAGTTGCTGTCCAAAAGACGACATAAACAGTGGTGGAAAATTCATCCCATAAATCAGGCGCGATGTGTAGATGGTGCATTTAGAAACCTGTACGAAAAATTAAGAGAAGAGGGCGACAAAATCTTCAACGACGTTCGAATGTCGTCGTCGTCATTTGATGAACTTGCTTTGAAATTCAACAGACCAGATCAACAAGACCTGAAATACTTGAAGGTTTTACTTTTTCAGTAGAAGAGATGTTATCAATTACACTCAGGTAAGAAACATAGTTTATACAATGTGTCTTACTTGAATGACAAGACTACGTTGACACATTCTAGGTCAGGACGGTTGGGTTGATAGCCCTCCGAGAGCTGGAGCGGGCTGCCGCGTGGAACAAAAGGTCCCATCCAACTCAATCCATATAGGAACCACTTGCCGCCAGCGGTTTCTAAGTGCAAGCGGGTGAATTTCCAAAACGCCATGGCAGGCCGGTAAATAAGAAACCGCTCCTTTGTAAATAAAAGGACTCATTTACTTCGATGCACTTAGAAAATCACGGCTGCCATCTGCCTCCGTGAATAAAAGAAGCCTAAAGGTTGTAACAGTAAACCTCTTGATTATACTGTAGGATAAGTATTTTTCCTAACATAAATTATCACCTCAAAAATCTAGAGGGAACTGTAAGCAATTTAAGTTCTATAAATTATTGTGCAAAACAGATGAACGTAAAAAAAGCGTTGTTCGAAGATCTTATTGTAAAGCTAGATTTTTTTATTAATATAAAGCAAGAAAATTGCTGAACAGAAGTTCCCGAAAATACAAAAAAAGTTAGTTATACGTTCACCATAATTCTGCAGCTACGTGTTTTTTTTTCTTTTTTTTTTTGTTATAGATGTATGTTACAACATATTTTATTGTTCAGTAACGATTTTTATGAGTTTTATTAGTATATTCTAACAAATGCCGGGACAGCTATTTTTGTATAAATGGAGTAGCCTATGGGACGTTTCCACTCCGTTACGAAGATCTTGACGGCGCAATAAAAGTTTTTTTAATGCCATAAAGAAGGTACTACTTGAAAAGACTTGGAAAGACTACTTACAATGGAAAAACCTTAATATCTTTTTCTGACGTTTCCAAAAAACACACAAGAGGAATAAAATTGTTTAAACAAACATCCATTACATTTAGGCGAACGTACTGGTGTATTTTGGCTGTCAATTACACAAACATTGGTAAACAATTAATTACCCGAATACTTACTTGGCCTGATCTAATTTAATAGCAATTAAATAAATAGGCTAAATTTATGCATTAATTCACTAATTGTAATTAGTGAAGTAAAAACTAAACATTACAAGCCCACACAGGAATACTTATTAAACACCTCAAATTACCGTAGTTATTTATAATGAGTTAAAATTCAGTAGACCTCCAATAACCAAATTGCAAATCAACACGTAGGTTCGAATACGAGTAATAAAACTATTTATCTTCTTTTTATAACTAATGGAAAGACATTTCTAATAAAAACTGTCAATGTGAACATAAGATAAAACTTTACTTACACATCATCACACAGCATCATACTGCAAGCATGATGCTTGTCAGTAATTTATTATACTAATTAATTTATTATATAGTAGCACACTTATTCAAAGTCTATATTTTTACTTTACGTTTCAAATAAAAATGACTAATACATATCTACGTCAACACACGAGTGCATTACTTTCGCTTGCCTATATGAATACTCAGGAAGGAAAGTATTGTTTTCAAGTCGAGTTTTCGAAATCGAGTTTTTACCGGATCTACACGTTTTCAGACTTCCTGAACCCAAAAAACAGGTTTTAGCGATTGGTCTGTGTGTGCGCGCGCGCGCGTGCGTGTGTGTGTGTGTGTGTGTGTGAACAGAATATCTCAAGAACGGAACGTCGTACGAACTTGTAACTTGAAACTTAAGTTAGATACGACTACCTGACCCGACACGAACATTTTTATCAAAATCGGTTAACCGAAAGTAGTAGTTTATTCGTGTAATTTTTCACTTTTTTGTGATTTTCTCAAAAACGGCTCCTACGATTTTTTTAAAAAATCGCCTCATTTACTGCATTTTTTTATGCTCTACAAGATACGGTAGGCGCCATGTCTGCTGAAATTCTTTGGAAGGTTGTTTTATCGCAAAAAAATTGTGTTTTTAAGATTGCGACTTTAATATGCATTTTAGCGCAAAAATGTATATGTAATAAAAGTTGTAGGGAATTTAAAATCCTACAACTTTTATTTCAAACATTTATTTGAATAACACTTAGTTTAGCGGCAATTAGCGATTTTCTGTTGTTTTTTTCATGAAAACGTGTAAAACATCGTTTTTTTTAAAGGTTTTAGCCTTAGTATGCATTTTACGACAAAAGTGTATATAATCAAATTTATAGGAAATTAAAAGATCTACAACTTTTATTTAGATCATTTTTCTCTACAGAGTTTAGTTTAGCGTGAAAGAGTGATTTTCCGTATTTTAATTTAAGTAAAAATGTAGCTTACATAATTTTTAAGTTTATTTTAAGTCTCATCGCGTGCTTAGTCATTATCTGTTACAAAGAATATACACAATTCAGAATAAAAAAAAATTTTAATTAAAGAAATTTTTGAATAAATTTAGTTAATGTTTCTTTTATAAAAAAAAATTTTGAAATACAATAAGTTATGGGTTTCCAGCTGGAACATTACAAGATAAATTTAAATAGATACTACAATTGTAAAAAGAATTGCCTTAAGGGCACCAACAGACAAAAAAATATTTTCATTATTTGTACAAAGTGAATTTACTTATCTGCAATCAATAAATTACTCCAATCAATATATTACTGCAATATTTATATCACTGCGACCCCTGTAAATAAACCCCAAACAAAATTAGTTCTGCAGGGCATTTACAGGACAAAAAACAAATTTTAGAATATTATATATATTATAAAACAAAAATAAATAAATTGATAAGAGCCTGTCTTCTTCAATAAATTACAAATAATTTCATGCTCATTATCACAGATTTTATATTTAATAATAAATGTATGAACATTTCAACGTATTTCATGAAATTATTTTTTTTTAAATTAATAAGAAAATTTATTTATCTACAATGAAATTCAGGCATACATAACACGATCAAGAATCTTGAAAATGAATGAATAAAAAGCTACTGAATCTATGATCCTTTATATTTTAACTTATATGTGATAATAATTTACCTTAAAAAGAGAACAGATTTAATTCTATAAACCTCCTACACGAATTTGATAATAAAAAACTACAGATTACATCATCATCAGACATTGTAAAAATCTAATAAAACTGTGCTTAATCGAAAAGAAAATTTTTAATTTTTTTTAAATATAAAAAAATACAAAATGGAATTTAAAAATAAAGGTGCAGTAGTCAAGATACAAATGGATTAATAAAATACATTACAAAATAATATTAATAAATTCAAGTGACAGATATAAAAAAAACTTACCTTAAAAGGGGATAAAAAAAACGAGGAACATAATTATAGATAAATTTAGAATAAGGCATAAGCCAAAATTAACACAGTAACTACATTATGAAATATAAAATGTATTTTTCAATAATAGGGTAATAATATTTTAATTTAATTTAAACAAAAATAAATTAATCTTGATCAGAACAAGTTATATAGCATACTGTAACAAGACAATGAACGGAAGGACGAAAGAATAGGCCATAGAAAAATTAGGCCATAGATAAAAGGCAAAAGCAACAGCGGCCAAGAGATAAGCGTACAAACGGTCGCGCAGGAAAGGCAGATAAGAAACAGTACATATCAACTGCGGTAGTTTTAGGAACAAATAGCAAAGTGTTTTGCTTTGCAGTTTAGCAAGCTCCATGAAGGCAGCTAAATACGAATTTGTTATTGTGCATTCGATTGTCGATTGACAAATGATTTTTCCACGAATTTTTACAGTTAATTGTTTTTTAGATACTTTTTGATGTTAATAAGATGAACTGTCGGTAATAACTAATACTGATAAGTAATAACTTCCAGTACTGTAGTCACACAATATATCAGCGTGTTATAGACACCGGTCAAACAGTTTTAATGTATACCTTAGACAAAACAGTAATTATTTTAATTTTTGACAGTAGGCTATTTCAGTGTACCATTGCCCTATTCATATCCTGTGTAATTTATAGTCCTTTAGTTTTGCACGTATATCTTACCGATCAGTTCCTTCTTTTCTGTTCTAAAGGTTGCCTGTGACAGATTTTCAGTAAATTCTTGTCGCGTTTGTTTAATGAAGAATACAGAACACTTCATGAAATTTTTATTAGTTTTCATACTCTACACAGTATTAGATTAGAGGAAAGAACTTTCATGAGCGGTACTTATGAAAACGTTCAAAGTAAAAAAAGAAGATGACAAAGTTCATAGACCTGTATTACACTATAAAAGATATTTGACAAAAATCTTTTATAAAAGATTTTATCATAATTCCTTCATATAAGTTTTTATAAAATATTTGATGGAACTTTACTACTCATGTTACACTACTTAAAAGTTTTCATCATAGTTCTTTAAAAATGGATAATGAGCTGTTTGTTGTATGCTTGTGCAGCAGCAATATGTGGGGCTGTTACAATAAGTTTATTATTGAAAAAGAAGAGAAAAACGTGTTTGGGTTAAACCATGGATAGGAAGACGTGATATTAAAGGAATCCGTGAGAATTTATTAAAAGAGCTTCAGTTTGAAGATGTAAAACATTATGAAAAGTACTATCTGAGAATGGGCGAAGATCTTCTTCAATTTGTTTCTTTAAAAGTATCACCTTTTATTAAAAAAGAAGATACAAATTTAAGAAACAGTATAAGTGTTAAAGATCAGCTCAGTCTCAATTTAGTTGATTCTACAGTCCAACAATATTTACTGTTCTTACAGTCGGCCATTTTATTTGCTTACGTCCAATCTTTTATAAAATATAATACCAACCTATTACATTTTATAAAAGAAATTTTATCAAAGAAATCTTTTATAAAATATGTCCTATTACACCGTAAAATATTTTATAAAACATCTTTTACAAACGATCTTTGTCAAATATCTTTTATAGTGTAATACAGCCCATAACCACATTTACTAAAGATCTAAGGATTTTTATTTGCTAAGGATTTTCGGGATCAGGCCAATAAAACTGTTTTGAAATAGAGCGCTTATAATAGAAAATCAGTTATAGTACAATGTTTTTAACAGATAAGAATAACTTGTGGGCAACTAAAGATAACCAAAGCTTCCCCTACACTTAATATTGTGTAATTAACTACTGTAATACCAATACTAAATATACTAGATATATAATATATAATAATGAGCAGTATTGTGCCCTAATTACTAATACTAATACGCTAGCGTGTAGTGCACAGCAGTATAAAATTTTACAAAACATAGGCTTATAATAATAAAAATCTGGTGTGAAACACTCACACAACTTTCTCTTGCCAATGCAAATAATTAACAATAAACCTAACATTAGTATTAAAACATTAGAAATGAACAAAAAACTAACCTCAAAAAACATTAGTGAAATACGCAAAATTAAAATCTACCTTAGTTTAGCAATACGGAAAATCGCTCATTCACGCTAAACTAGGCACTGTACAAAAAAATCTTAAAATAAAAATTGTAGATCTCTTAATTTCCTATAAATTTTATTTTATAATTACACTTTTGTCGTAAAATGCATTCTAAGGCCGAAATCTTTAAAAAATCGATTTTTCACACCTTATCGTGAGAAAAAACAGAAAATTGCTAATTACCGCTAAACTAAGCGTTATACAAAAAAATGTTTGAAATAAAAGTTGTAGAATTTTACATTCTCTACAACTTTTATTATATAACGTTTTGCGCTAAAATGCATATTAAAGCCGCAATCTTAAAAATAAAATGTTTTTACGTAAAAACAGCCTCACGCAGAATTTCAGCAAACATGGCGCCTACCCTATCTTGTAGAGAATAAAAAATTGAGTAAACCAGGCGATTTAAAAAAAAATCGTAGGACCAGTTTTTGAGAAAATCGCAAAAAAGTGAAAAATTATACGAATAAACTACTACTTCCGGTTGACCGATTTTGATGAAAATGTTCGTGTCGGGTCCGGTAGTGGTATGTAACTTCAGTTTCAAGTTTCAAGTTCGTACGATGTTCCGTTCTTGAGATATTCTGTTCACACACAGACCAATCGCTAAAAACATGTTTTTTGGATTCAGGGGGTCTGAAAACGTATAGATCCGGTGAAAACTCGATTTCTAAAAATCGACATGAAAACAATACTTTCCTTCCTATATATTCATATAGGCAAGAGAAAGTAAAAAATTAAATAGAATAGTACAGAATGATTTCAGTTAAATAAGATTAACCATAAGTACCAAGACATAATTGACGACTAAATTAGTAAGTACCTAAAATATCGCTTCACTGTATTGTTAGGATTTAATCTTATTCTTTGGCCTACCGTCAATCGTATCTATTCTCTTATAAATAATAAAGTCTCTGATTATTTAATAACGTATTCAAGTTTTTAGTTAAGTTATTAGAAACAAAAATCAAGCATTTGGTAGGTACTTCATTTGTAATAGATATGCAATATAATTTGAACCGCGATATCGTACTTAAAAAAATATAAATTATAATTTATTGTAGGCTTAGGAATCAAACCTTTGTTACGAAAATAGAAAAGGTAGGTTAACGAACCATCAAAACATTATTATAATAGATATTTTATCTTTTATAAAGAACGACATTTTATTCCTTGTAAAAAATGTATTTGAAGAATATTAATATAGAATGTAGGAATATAAGTAGGCTGAAACAATGTTTATATTAGTCTAATAAATAAAAAATAATAGCTTATAATCATAATATTTATTACTAATATTCTAAATTAAATATTACGCTAATACTCAGCTAAATACGAGTATTATGGCATTAGGCAATGTTCCGTCATAAGTAAACTTCCAATTTATATATTTAATATAGCCTCTGCATTTGCAGGTTAATTAAAATAAAAATTATTAATAATGTGTTATATTTTTCACCCTATCGAAGTACTTGTAAATGCCTGCTTACGTAAGTTTGGGAGAAATTTTTCCAGAACTTAAAAAGTTTATTTAAGGTCTTGGGACTTGCGTATTATAACTGTAATCACTACGGGTGTATAAAACTACTTCTGTTAGCACATAATTTTTACATAAACAAAACTTTTTAATGAAGTTGGAAACGTAAGGGGTCTTGTACAGAAAACATTCTATAGCAACATCACATAACGACCTACTGACCGAGAACATCATAAATATCTAGATAGATGTGTTGCATTATACTCTCTCACAATACACTAAAACAGTTTTGTTTAGTACTGTAATGTAGAAAACTATATTGAAATTCGAAAGTAAACAAATATCGGATAAGGGAAATATACATACAGGCCATAAATGTCGATAAGTGTTTATTTATTTATTTATAATATACAATACTATACAATACATTAACATATAGTATACTAATTCCCGCATAGGACGAGCCTGTGCGCGGGAATGAGTTCCACATTACGTGCAAATTATTGATAATTACTAAAAAATACTTTTCTTTTCCTTCCTCAATAATTCCTTCATTATACAGCTTACTGAAAATAATTTAATTGTTAAATTAATAATTCAAATTTACAATATTATAAAATTTCTTTTCAACCAAATAAAATTTACTAAAAACCAATAAATGTTCCTACTTTATTACAGGAAAATTATACTATTCTCTGCAAAAATCCCTTCATCTCATTAGAACACTATGTAGGTTACAAACTATCATACAATACCGTTAATCAATTATTTTTAAGGGATCAAAGGTTAAAGTTTACAATAAATAAACATACACATACAAAAGAAATCATGGTAAAAATCTGTTTGAAATTTATTGAAAATTGATAGGATAATTTTTTTCATTTTCTACTTACTAAAAGACAAGCTTAAAATAAAATTTATTCTTTCCCCAAGCCTCTATTATTTTTTCAAGTTTTTTTGTTAATCTGCTGGTAATAAATTCTTGGGGAATTTTATTATTAAAATACTGCTATATTAAATTTACCTGACGTCTACACACATTCAATTTTATGGTTTTTATACTATAAAGATTAGTTTTTGTAGGGCGAGTATAGTTAGTTGTAGTTCTACATTGAAAGATATCTTTGTTTCTATTGATATACAAAATTATCTTTTTAATATACGATGTTGATTAAATAAAGCTAGTGTTAAGTACCCACCCTTTAATTCACCTGTTTACAAACCAATTTTTAGGCATAAATGAACTGTCTAAAACAACTGTTATACGTATAAATATGCTTATAATTAAATGTAATGTAACTTATAACTTATATACCTCGTTATTCAGTTTTTAGAAGCACGAAATTAATAGCAGCGTTATCTTGTGTCGCATGAACCCAAACTTGAACTATAAGCACTATAATTACACAATGGAATAATATTGTTTTATATAGACAAAGAATAAATCAAATAATTAAAAAAAAAATCGTTTATCTTTAAGAAAATACCAATATTAGGCTATTCCTTCTAACATTATCTCCACCATTTAAGTGGCAGGCTATCCATTAAAGCGTACTTTATTTTGACATTTTATTTTTCCCCTCTTTAAACATTAATTAGGACACTAATACACACCCTATTAAAAACATATCAAAAACAAATAATATTTAAACAATTCCCTTATGAAACCAGATTGATTTGTCTTACTGTTAAGAAACTACTCTAATGTGTCAAATAATTACAGCACATCCATTTAATTAAAAGCTCTTGATAATAATGGGTATAACCTATTAAGTAAAGTACAGACCAAAATGAAAACTACACTAATTTAAGCTAAGCTTTTAAAGATTTTAGAGCTGCGTTTCACGAATCAGGAAAATAAAAATCTACCACGGTAGTTTCTCTTATTATTTCCTGGTTTTGGCTAGATCAGAGTTTTTTTTTAGAAATTTATTAGCATTATGTTTTGTTATGCCAGGAACTGATCATTTCAATCAGCAGTCTTAGTAATTTTTTTTTTGCATCCAGAAGACGGCGAAAGGGAGTATAGGACATGTCAAGATAAAACTGTTAAACAACAAGTATATCATAATGATAAATTCATCACTTACCACCAAACATTTGTTTGTTTCTGCTACTACTTATTTCTGTAGGCTTGTCATGAACTCCATTGTATCAAATAGCACACAAAATTAAAAAGTCAAACACAGGTAATAAATTCATCACTTCCAAAAAAACATTTCCCGCTACTGCTTAGCCAGTACTCAGGCTTGTCATGAACCCCTTACCCGGTGGTGCGGGGTTATAAGGTTGAAGGACAACATGCCTCGTGTAGAGTACTTTTATCCTACAACCACACAAACTGAAATTTTAGAATAACTGAAAAATAAACAGTTCCCCTCCGTGGCTTAGTAGTTAAAGCGCTAGACTGCGCTGCACACTGCAAAGTAGAGGGTCCCGGGTCCGATTTCCGGTTAGAGTCTAGAATTGTAACACGTTAAATCCGACTAATTCTATACCGTAACCCACAATAGTCAATAATATCCAAAAAAGCTGAAACGGCATTAAAAATAAATTTAAAGAAAAATTAAACACATCTATTCAAATAGTTCGTTAAACCCCACCAATTCTGTAAACCCATAGTAGTCAAAAATAACCAAAAGAGCTGAAACGACTTTAAATACATTGAAAGAAAAATTAAACACATCTATTAAAAGCGATGTGTGTGTGTGTGTGTGTGCGCGCGCGTGTGTTTTGTGTGTGTGTGTGTGTGTGCGTGTGTGCGTGTGTGTGTGTGTGTGTGTGTGTGCGTGCGTGTGTGTGTGTGTGTGTGTGTGTGCGTGTGTGTGTGTGTGTGTGTGTGTGTGTGAACTACTTTACCATGAAAATGTACCTAAACATTAAAAAAAAACAATTCAAGAAGAAAAATGACGAACAAAGTAACGTTACCTTCGAAAACAAATTCCTAAAATATTCAAGCGTAGAAATCAGCACTACAGAACATCACACATGTATATAGTTCATTCCAGTTAAGTTGTCAGTAGATTGATTGGTGTGGAATGTGGAACGGCAACTGCTCATTGGTTGTTTCTGTTGAACACAACAACCGTTTCACTTGTAGCCTGCTGCTGAGTCACGTACGCCTATACATGCAATTATATCAGTTTTGCTTCTGCATTCGAATAGTGTAATAAATCGATCAGATAAGCGACTGGTAAATTGAGACACAACTACCCCTACCGCCTAGTTTTTGATTTATTAACCACACACCAATCCAAACGCTAGGAAATCCCTTATTTCCCCAGATCCCTCACACCACGTATCTTCCTTAACGGATAGTTCCTCTCCAGTAGCCGTCAAACCGAAATTCAGAATGGAAATTATTTACTCCATTTATTTTTTTGCATTCACTAGTTACAACTACGGATCAAGCATTTGGATTCCAATGTTAATTTCTATATTTTAATAAAATATAAAAATTTATTTCAGGGTCTGAAGTGAACTATCAGAGATCTTTTTTAGGACAATAATACTTTACCATTCGCGGTTGCATTTTCCGACTGTCAAAATAATATTAAGGAGACAACAGATACTTCTGTGTGTGGACAAAATATCTCAAGCGATTTTCTCAAAACGGCACCAACGATTTTTTTAAAATCCCCTCATTTACTACATTTTTAATGTAGTTCTGTCTTCAAATAAGATTTTATCAATGAAAAGAGAGAATAAAAAATATTTGATTTTAATTTTATTTGTAAATCGTTGTGCTACACTTCATCAAAAGGTTGTCTTATACCAAGAAGGGCTACTGTTCAAAAATGTCTTCTCTTCCAGAGCTCTAATGAAGTTGCATACAATTCGATTTACTTGTTCTATTGTAAAATGTCCAGCTCTAAACCAAAATCGATGGTATGGAATTCAATATGTTTGCTCCACTTCTTTTAATAAACGGTTAAATATTATTTTTACTAGTATTTATGGTTATGTTGTTAATAATACATACTTAATGTAATAGGGTGATAAGATGAAACTTGTGCGGCGGCTTACCATCTTTTTGAATGATGATTCTTTGGCCGTAGGCCTATTCCACTAATTTGTAAAGAATTCTAGACGAAGAATAGCGTTGAATATGATGCTTATTATTTTAATGCTTAAATAGGAAGCTCTTTCAGGACTTTTCCAGCAACAAGGTCAAAGCCCAGAGTTTTGGTCAGTTGATGTTTTGAATGAATTTCTTTACTTCTGACACTTTCGTGGAAAAAGTGATGTAGTGTATACACATATACCAATATCTTACAAAGATATTGGTTTTAGCGTACTGTTTAATGTTAGTTTAATCGGTGAATGCTCGGAGGAGAGGTCTAAACAAGATTCAATGTTAGTGTAACAAGACGGTAGACCTTCTACCACAAAGAAATCATGAACATCTGGTAAACGATTAACATCTGTTGGCCAGTATGTTGATTCAAATTTAGACAAAAATGATAGGTTATTCTCTTGTATAACACTTCGTAATACACGGCCTCGTAGAGTTCTGGAGTGTACCCCATTGCTGACAGTTGGATCAGCTTCCGCTAAGAATCTACAATTAATGAATTTAAATAGTCCGTAATATCTTCATTAGAAACTTGGTGTATTGTATCACATAAGTAGTATAGAAACGACATTCTGAACAACCTTGACCTCTAGACCCCTGACCACAACCTAAACTTTGACCTTTGACCCCTGATAAAAGATAACCGTTGACATTTGGGAAATAATTAAAGACAATCAAAATAAATCTCATCCGTAATATGTTGCAGGATTCGCGCATATTAAGAAACGTCCTCACTGGAGTACAAGGCTAGGGGATTATGGACCTCACAGGAAAGGGGCCGCTCGAAGGAGTTCTTTCCGAGAGAGGAACACTTAATGAAATCTTGCATTGCGGCTGCGGTGGGGGAACTCAAGAAACGCGAGCAGTTCTCACCAACTATGGGACAGATAATCAACAGCAAGAGTTGTTGATGCTGCAACAACCGAAAATAAAAACCCTACAGGTGTGCGTTGAAGAGATGAAACAATCACTATCCATTCAGCATTAAAGATGGGTGCGGTGGCGTTTGCGCACCGCCAAATCCATCAAAGACTTAAAAAGCCATCGTCTCTAGTGGAGTTGGTGGTAGTGGTGATCAGAGATAAGTGGTTATGTAGCCACCGACAACGTGGGGTACGGCTGGTGATGTCGCCGCGTCACCACCTATTCGCTTCCTGTAATCGCTGAAGTTTTTATTTCCAACACTGTTGAAGATATTTATTTTATTTTATAGTAATATGTTTTAATTTTTTTTTTAAATTTATTTCAGTCATATAATCTTGTTTATTTATTTGTTTCTAAATATTTAATAAAATCTTTTTTAACACTACTAGGTGTCGCTTTTGGCGTATTTTATTACCCCTGATTTTGTAATCAAGTTTGATAACTATGAGTGTCCTAGCGCATTATTGGCCGCTATTAGAATACACAATACCTAATTCCACGACTTTATCTAAATTCCAGTATGACCCACTTATCAAAATTTAGAGTTGCCACATTTTTATTCCGCCCTGTATTCCTCTTATATACCCATGCCCCTTCATCTACTTGTATGACTCACGCCCCCCAGTTGGTAGTTGTCCCCATGTTCCTATGCATAATCACTCCTCTACGGTGAAAAGAGCCGCCATTTTAAATTATTAAACACTTAGAAAATAAAAGGCCGGTGATTATGTCAAACTCTACCCTTTCCGTCTCCCCTAAAATCATAAACTAACCCCTACCTAAAATTGTACCATTTGTCCACGTTAAGTACGGTGCGTGCCTTCCCCTCCTCAAGACAATAAAACTCCCACATAACTGAAAAAGGCCACTGAAAAAGAAAAAAAAGAAAAGAGCCGCTCTTAAACCCACTTGTCCCTTAATATAAATTTTCATCCACGAGTAACTTCTTAAAATACATTACCTCCTTTGAAGTCCCAGTCCCAATCCCGCAAGAGCCAGAATCCTATTTCCTAATTTTAAACTATAAAATTCCCCCTAAATTTCATGAGGTTGCAATTATTCGGTAAAATTGTTCCCCGAGCGACCAGGCGTTCCTTAACACGATGTCGCCATCATAGGGCTTCTCAGCCCTCTCAACCAGGATTCAGGATTCAGGATTCACCTAATTCAAGGTTTCTTTATTGTAATAATTATAAAGCATGTGAAAAAATGAGTTTTATTTATTTACAAATATTATGACGATAGTAGGCAATAAATAATATAAAAAACGGTAAATTATCAACAAGAATATTTACAATTATATACATGGACTATAAGCAAAGGCGTTAACAAAAATATTAATAATATTAATAACAATAGGTAATCAATGAAAATCACTATAAAAACCTATGAACACAGCAGGTAGTAACAATAATAATGACCGGTAGTAAATAAAATTTAATAACAATAATACAGTATTATTAATACAACAGCAGTAACAGGATCAACAAGACTATTTACAACAGAGTATATGGACGTAAACGGAGATGCCGACGGCAGCAACGCCAGCAGAAAATCTACTCGGTCGTAGGACGCCAACTCGGAAAAACGTCCTGTGTCGTTTCGTCAAAATCGATCAGCACGGGGAACGACGGCAACCGGTCGTTCGCGGCCATCTGGACCGTCGTCATGGTCTGGGCCTCCGCAGCAGTATGATCTCTGTAAAACATCAGAGGCTGCAGGCATCACATCTCACGTCCGTGATCTGTCGCGGACGGGGTTGCGGCATGTTCGGGAGCCGGGGTCTTCGACGTTTGGTGCTATTGCTGCCACATGACCGAGGTGCTAGGTACTGGGTGTTCCGGCGTACAGGCTTCACGTCACATTTCTTTTTCTGCGGCGACATCCCGAACACGGCGAGGAAGTTGTCGAATTTCATCATCCTCTCGTTCTGCCGGAATATGTCCATGGTGTTGGCTCTGTCCTCAATCTTGTACGGACTAATAAGTAAGCCTAATAACCAACAAACTTCCGAGGTATTCAACTGAGAAGATTTTCGTTGATTTTCCAGTGATTTATGTACGGAAACTTTATGTCAAAGTAATAATTCTAATTATGGAGCATAAAAACGGCTTACATCTACAGAGCAGAGTCCACCACTACAACACTAAAAATAGGCACTTATAACTTCAAGAACTGGCAAAGAAGGCTCGTTGTCAGCGTTGCCATGGTTATTTGGCACCCAAAATGTTTAATTTGCTCCCAGTGCACCTTTGTCAACTTATACTGCTACCTGGAGATAAATAAGTTTGTCTGCATTATGTGAAATAAAACCGGTCATATAGGGCATCCTGCCATACTCCTTCATTAGTTTTCATCTCCGAAGTCATTCTTTCATCTCCTAGATCTATCACAATAATATTGTTGTATTTTTATACAAATTTCTTATGCTATCAGGTGTTTTGGGTATCCAAGTATTCTCAGTGTTTCTCTACGACAATCTTCAGTGTGAACATCGGGTCGATGCAGGATCACCCTCTTCTAAAAACAATCTGGTTCTCTCTTACTGGGTGTTCTGCCATAGGATGTAACCTTTTAGCTAGTATTGAGGTGTATTTATCTTGTATGCCGTCTCAGTAATATCTCTGTAAGAATTGGAGTTGTCTAAAATATGTATGTACATTGCATTGTGCGTTAGTCCAGTGTTATTTAAGGGGGGGATTTCAGTTATTTTGCCTGTTGATTTAGTTAAGAGCAATTTGTTTTCTTGTTTTAAGTTATATACAAAAAAAGGTTTATTTAATTTTTCGAGTCATCTCTACGTTTTCAAGACGCACAATGCAATTTGGTTTTGACTACACATGTGCTTAAAATTGTTGTTGTTTTAGGTCGTCAGCCGAAAGGCTGGTTTGAACCTGTAGAGGTTTTACTAAGTAAAACGAGAAGTGAGGTGGTTTACCATTACCTTCCTCACTGAATGGAAAAACATGCTTGTCAGCATGCCGGGCCCTCTGAAGAGCACATATTTTCCACTCTGCAAAATGACACCTTTACTTCATTCATCACAGGGTCTGGCTGTATAATGAAATTCATTACTTTCAGAGGAGATAACTCTGATCAGTGCCTTTTACACATCTATCTCTTCTGTTCTTAAATGATTCAGTAATTTAATTGGCTAAAACATTCAATTTATCTAAAACAACTTAGACCTGTCTTTAATTTTAATAATCGAACTTTGTGATCGGCTTAAAAGTGGTGAAAGTGTAGCCTTTTGGAGTAAACAAGTCGACAGTTGATGAATTAAAAAAAGAAGAAAACATTCGGAAAAGCGTAAAGTAAAGAACTTTTCAGTCAGTAAAAATATCTCTGTTGGTATGTCTTGATATTAACATTGAAGAAATGAATTTGGCTTTGAATATTTGGATTTAAGACACCATTCACGAAACTATGCCTCTCAGTCTGTTTCTAGTTTTGTTTGTTTTGACGACCACAATTTCCAAATACGATTTCCGCCCCCCAATTTCCAAATACGTAGATTTTGTTTTGCTATTCGCGATAAGTTCGCGAAACGCAACCCCCCAGAATAGCTAGGGATTACTTTATAACAATTTTCCCTTCTACAAGTTATTTTTGTGTAAGTATTAGAGCGTTATTACAGATCTTTCTGGTAGCAATCCTATGAGCCTCCTAAAAGTGATAACAGAAATTTTTTTACGAGTTTGTGGAATTATTTTAATAAATTGCTTTTATGTAGGAAATTATTCCTACGTGTTTAATTAATTCAGCGGTTATAAGTAGGTTATATTTTATGATAGATATTTTATCAATTTACGTAATTCCAGAATTTTAAGAAATACAATTCCATGGGTTCACTTTGAAGAAATTTCTATCTTTAAATTTTTTCCTGTAGGTAATTGTAATTAAAACAATTGAAGCATTTGTATAAAAACCCACTTAATACTTCAATGAATAATCTATTTTAAGCCTATATGGCTAACTGAACACTTGAGATTTTAAAAAGTGTAAAATCATTGTAGCCTAAAAAATATTTTTATCTTGCTTCTGTTTCAGTAAATGCAATAAAATCTATGAGTTGCCGAAACTCACATACTACAACTTGTGGAAAAGATACTTCAACCGAATTGTTTCACTCTTGAATAACGATTACTAAGCCCCAACTTTAAAAAACTTCCTTTATAATAATTCCTTTATAAAAGTGATAAATCGTGAACCCCTCAGTGGCTAACAAACTCATGATTATATAATTTTTCATTTAACAATTAACGCTCATGTTCTCGCCCAGCTGATTAAAATCCCAATCTCAGAGATACTGGAATCGACGTATACAGTATAACGTAACGTGTGACGGTCCATCAACTAATATCTCCTTAGAAAACCTTGGATGTAAAGTTGTCTTCAAAACCTTATTTTTAAGCTGAAGGAAT
The DNA here is from genome assembly GCA_035578175.1 of Catonia carolina. Classification (NCBI taxonomy): domain Eukaryota; kingdom Metazoa; phylum Arthropoda; class Insecta; order Hemiptera; family Achilidae; genus Catonia; species Catonia carolina. The sequence continues at coordinate 326,084,863 of JAQMRL010000001.1, read as the reverse complement.
TAGTCATAACATTTGTGTTATGCTTGTTGCATGTCTAGAAATACTCTGGCAGAAAAAAAGGAAATTATTTCAGGAAATGGATACAAAATAGAATTTAAATACATAGAAGGACTGTTTACCCTACAGACAAATGCAGGTCTAAAGTTGTCCAACAAACTCTCTCATTCCTATGTATTTTACTTTTTTGCTTTTACGGCCTCATTTGACCACTTGAATCAAATTTAGAAATACTTCTTGGTTTAGTTTTAGGATTCGTACGTTTCCACCAATAAATTCTTCATATTTTGGGATCTGACTGTCTGATTTTATCTGTACAAATCATTGACGACGGAGCTAGACAAGACTTGTGTCTTTATCTTTAAGCAACTTACGTTGTTCAGATTTTTCTAAAATCTGTTTTAAAATGTATTAATGCAATTAGATTGTTAGGACAAAGGCTTTTAATTATGAATTAACTTAGAAATTCTCTCAAGATCATTCAGATCCTGTGGTGAATGAAGTGAAGGTGTCATTTGCGAAGTAGAAAATATGTGCTTTTCAGAGAGCCCGGCACGCTGATAAGCGTAGACCTACTTTTCCACACAGTGAGGAAGGCATTGTGAACCACCTCACTCCTCGTTTTACTTAGTAAAACCTCTACAGGTTCAAACCAGCCTTTCAGCTGATGGCCTAAACAACAACAATTCAACAACAACAGAGGGTAGGCGTAATAATAATCCAAATGTTGTAGTCTACATTTAGATAAACTCTTAGGCAATTAATGTTTAGACACAGAGTTGAGGAACCTGCATGAAGCACTTGCTTGAATTTTGATGAACACCTTCAAGACTCAGTTTTAAGTTTTCATGCTCCCTTTGATATTATTAATAGCGATGAAGTGAAGTCAGACTCTATGACTGATGAAATGTATGACTTGTCAAAAACGAACTTTTATAGAGACAATATTTTGTACTACATTAGTGGATTTGTTCTAAGAAAAGTAGACAGTTATAAGAAAAGTAAAGAATGCTCTAAATTATTACAAGACACCTCCAAAAGTAATCCTAAGCAGGTTACATTATTTTTACTTCATTTATCTCCAGGAGACATCTTGTCAAAGTATCAAAGAAGTTTTTAGATTAATTAAGTATTTGCGTACTTTATTTATGTGTAATAAAGATAATAAGAATTTTTGTTCGAGAAAATAAATGATTACAGGCTTATATGCAATTTAATGATCGGTTATTTAAAAATCACTCCTTCAGTATTGAATCTTGTGACGATAGTCACGACATGAACCTTATAAAGTTACGTAATAGGTTTTTGTTTTTAAAAACTGTGCGTTTTTCTCATGCAACAGAAAAAACTACAATGATAAATAGATCTAAGCTAGGCGTGCGCCAAAAGATCAACAAATTTATTTTGTTCCAAAATATGTAAAGTTGATATGGATACAGACATTATCATGTACTTTACGTGAAGAAACTGTTAAAGAATAAATAGTAACATGGAAAACACTAAACTATTTTGTTCATTTAAAAAGTACCCTTTTTAGTCGTAAGTATTATTTTCAACAATATAAATAAGAATTCATATTCATAAGACAAACAGACGTACAACAAAACGTCAGCGGCCCTTGTGTAAACGAAGCTGGGCGGACGCAAACACTGAATATGGTGGTAGAATTGTCAGAGGATGGCTCGCTCGCACTGCACTGGCTCAGCATTCCATTAGATCATGGAAAGAAAGAATCTTTATTTACTCCGTGCTTTAGATAGAGTTCTATGGTTCTGATCTGACGAGCTACACAGTTTCCCCACCACCTCTGCTGCCAAGCCATTGACTTTCCACTCACCTTCGGCCATTCTAGCGCTTACAGCGATCCGATACAGTCGTGTATTGATTATTTAGTTAGTCTTTAAAATGTGAGACAAATTAACGATCATGTCAAGTGTGAGGTTCGTTGTGTAATACGCTTTTTGAATGCTAAACGAGTGTGACCTACCGAAATTTACAAACATATAACAAAGGTTTATAGTAATGTGATGAACGAACTTCAGCTCGAAAATGGTGCATTAAATTTAATGGCGGACGGACGTATATTTACAATGAAGAGCGCTCGGGACGACTGTCAGCTGTGACTGACAAACTCAAATTAAGGATTGAGGAAAAAATGTAGCAGGTCAGACGTTTCATGATAGATTGTCTAAGTTCGTTCTTTCCTGAAATTTCACGAACTGTTCTTTATTCAATTGTTAGAAATTTTATGGAGCTGCTATGGAAGTGACGATGAACTGAAAGAAGGTGTTAGTGAGTGGTTAATCATCTCGGTGGCAACTGAGTACTCAGAGGGCATAGCAAAATTGATGAAACGGTACAAGTGTTTAAATTTATGCGGCGATTAGGTAGAAAAATGATTTAACAGGTACCGGTATATTGTAAAAACGTTTTGTTTGGCTGTAATAAAATAATCCAAAATAAAGAAAAACGGTACGGTATTTACTTTCCGGATGACCTTCGTATAATGTAATCTCCATTATAACTAACTCATTGAACTAATCTTGAGACAGTCCAAATTTATCATGTAGGCAAATTAAAAGTGAGAACCCAAGTAATTTTTCCACAGATTTCAAATCCCAGTTTTGTAAAAACAGCCATAGATGGTAAGTTATCGGGTTCAATCCACGCAAATGGTACAATGCCTTCATTATAAGAAACTTTCCCAGTGCAGCAGTGACCACAGTTCCATATCCTTTACCTCGTTCATCATCTTCTGTGTACAGCAATCCGATTCCACCAACATTGTGCACAACATTCCAAGCTAATTCATTATCATCTTTTTTGAATAATCCAATACCTTTATAGTGCATAATTGTTTCTGCAACATACTTTTCTGAGCCCAAATATTTTAAATACCATTTTTCATTGATTTGAGTCACATGTTTCTCAGTCAGTTCTTCAAGATTCATACCAGGTGGAATGCTGTAAGAAGTATTAGGGGTATATTAATACACTGGAAATATAAATATATTATCGAATTACAAATTATGAGGTCTGTAAGAAAAATAAACTAACTGAATCTAATCAAAACCGGCTGCCTTAATAGTACGTTTTATAAATAGGCATATTAGTAGTGAAATAAGTAATATAACATGACGGTAACACACTTCTATCTACTAGGCATATTTATAAATTGTGATCCTTTACTATGCAATTGTCAAAATCAGTAGTGTTAAAAAAATTAACATTACTGGCGATTATTTTATTATAGATACCCGAGTTTGGAGCCTTGTTTCTTCAAAACCGCTGGTTTTATTTTAACGTGCTATACACCAAAATTTAGCTAATTTCAATCTGCGTTTTTGCATGGAAGTTTCATATTTTTAGCGTTTTTTAATATTTCGATATCAGGATGACAAGGAAAAAAGAGCCGGGTTTTTTGTTGCTGCAACATATTGGATGCATTTAGAGGCTTATAACTCAAAAACTGCTCGACCGATTTATTTGAGATTTCGCCAGAATATAGAATTGTATGTTGTTATTTTATGTACGAAATTTAAGTTTTGTAGCGTATTTACAATACAACGGTTTTTCGAAATTGCCGAATTAATGAGCGGTTACGAAGTTAACAGGTGTTCAGAATTTTACTAATTACTCAAAATCTAAATGCGCTACAAATCTGAAATTTCGTACATAAAATAACAACATATAATTCTATATTCCGAAAAAAAATCTCAAATAAATCGGTCGAGCGGTTTTTGAGTTATAAGCCTCTAAATGCATCCAACGTGTTGCAGCAACAAAAACACCGGCTCTTTTTTTCTTCTCGTCCTGATATCGAAATATTAAAAACGCTAAAAATATGAAACTGACATGTAACAATGCAAATTGAAATTAGCTAAATTTTGGTGTATAGTAGGCTATAACTGTCTCACCGACTGATCCCTCAGTAGATGCACTTTATATGAAACTCTTCTCGACCCTCTTAGAAGTTGAGCGAGTTTTCTTCCATGCTGTATATAATATAACTTTCGAGACAACTAGGTAATGGTCTGTAGATAAATCGTATCCCCTATAAACTCTTGTGTCCTTCACTTGGCTTGATAGTCTCTTATTAACAATAATGTAATCAATTAATGAGCGTGTACCTCGAGCCGTCCATGTATATGTATATCGCGTTTCCTAAAAAACGTGTTTGTTATTTTTAGTTCATTGAACGTAGCAAATTCTCTAAGAACATCGCCATTCTTGTTACATAAATTCTCACCAAAACTTCCCACTACATCTTTTATTGGTTGATTCCCTACCCGAGCATTCATATCACCTGCAATTACGACGTCTACCTTCCTTCCATTAGCAGTGACGAGATTTTGAAGTTTCTTATATAGTTCTTCAGTTGCCACCGGTTTACCCTCTTCCGGAGCATAAACACCGATCATCAGAAGTGTCCCACGTGAGTGCTGGAGTTGTGCAGTAACTACACGATCCGATACGTATTGGTAATTCTTCACTCTTGATTGCCACTTCTTATGTATCATCAAAGCTACTCCTTTACTTGCACGCTGGTCACCTCCCACGCCGCTATATATCATTAAGTAATCACCGATGTGCTGTGTTCCCTTAAGTTTCTTTTTCGTTTCTGTTATAACCGCAATGTCAATCTTAGCCCTGGCTAAAATCCTTGAAAGTTCCTGTTCCTTACTCGCCAGTCCTCTTACATTCCAAGTGGCTACATTTAAAACATCCGTTATCCAAGGTCTTTTTTTATTTTTTGACGTTCCAGTATTTTTTCCTGTATTCCCGGTCCTATTTCCGAGGCTATCTTGGGTGCTGCCAGTAGTTAAGAAATCCTCTCTTCTTTTCATGTATATATTGGTAAACAGTTTTTTGTAGTTGTAGTGTTGAACACATAAAAACAAATTAATTAGGTAACACTTACAGATAGGAAATTCATGACCGGTTGTGTACTAGTTATGACATGCAACGACTATTGACAGATTCCATTGTCTACAAACCATATGAATGGCATGATCTACAGATACATTGTTTACATCTTTACAGACCAGATTGATTGTTTAATGCATGAAAACTTCTGCTGGTATACCGTAACAATACCAAAACCCAGCATAAGATCAACATCGCAAACTATCCAGGTCAACCACTACCACTAAAAGGCCAAACCAAAATGAGTCCATACGGTGCGAAACCTGCGTGGCACCCACTTTCCTTAGCACTCACATTGATTAGGGACCCCCGGTCACATTTGATGAGTAATGCTGTAAACTGTAGCTGCACACCTTCAGAGGTCACTGCTGTCTTCTACCATACAAGAACATGAATGGCTGAATACAGTCATATTATGAGTTACAGACAATAGGTGTCAGTGTCATCCAACTGAATGACATTAGAAAATTATCTCTAACTTGATCAAGATTTTTATGGCAGTACAAACTTCTAGGTATAATTTATCATCCAACTTTTTTTTGGTTTTTTTATAAATAGCCAGGCCATAAGGTTAAAGGTTGAATGATAAATAGAAAACAATATTATAATGAAAATGATAGTAATGTGAACAATGAAGATAAAAATCTAGTTAGTGATAGAGATGATTGTTTTATTAATATTGTTAGTTAACACACCAGTTTGGTCTAGTGCAATCTTTTTCAAAGTGGGGGATAACGCCCCCTTGTGGGCACTGGAGGCTTTCAGCAGAGGTGGCAGAAGGGCCACAGAAAATTGAAGGCGTTCGGACAGTCTAGGAAGGTGATGGCTGATTACAAAAATGGTGAAAAATTATGTTTTCCTGATATTTCAGACTAAAATTAAATACTTACTATAATGTAGCAGTAGTACAAAATAAAAAATAAATAAAACTGATTTATAGCTTTCGTTATACAGCCTCTTTACTAACGCAAGTTCAAACATAAGTTTAAAAATTTTTGGGGCATTACAAAATTTTTTGATTCTCAATGTGTGCAGTGGATGAAAGAGTTTGAGAATATATGGTCTAGTGGTAAAGTCATCGCCACAAGTCAGCATTTTGACAGCTGATGTTAGGAGACAAATGTGATTTAAATGCTAGTAAAGTTAGTTAGGTACTTTCACACAGTTTTAAATACTAAACCAGTGTACTTTGATGGTTGAGTTTCAAGTAAGTAGTAGTACATACATATGGATAAGTCTGTTAGCCTTTATATTGTTGTAAATAAATAAATAACACTTTTTAAACTTCCATAATTTACAGAGAATATATTTACTTTGAAATATAGATCAAAAGACAGAAAGAAATAAGAAAACAAATGTTGTTAATACATAATATTAATTTATTCATTTAAGTTATGTGATGTTTAATTAATTTTTATTATCACAGTCGTCATATCAATATTTTTGTAATCACAAGATTTGCTTGTACCCAATACCACTGATACAATAACTGTTCAGTTTGGAAATTGTTACCATTGAACTATTATTATAATTAAATCTAATGCTATTTTATCACTAAGAAATTATTCATTAAGCTAATTCTGAGACATATCAAATTTTTCATATAAATTCAAAGTTGGAATCCAAGAGACTCTTTCAGAGATATCAAAGCCTAGTTTAGTGTAAAGAGCCATTGATGATGAATTATCTATTTTGATACATGCAAATGGTACAATGCCTTCATTTATAAGAAACTTCGCCAGTGCTGCTGTAACTACAGTTCCATATCCTTTACCACGTTCATCATCCTCTGTGTACAGCATTCCAAGTGCACCGAAATTTTGCGCAGTGTTCCAAGCTACTAGCTTATTATCTTCTTTTCTGAATAATCCTATTCCTTTATAGTGTAAAATTGTATCTGCAACATATTCTTCTGAACCAGAACATTTGTATTTCCAAGTTTCATTAACTCTAGCCACATGTTTCTCAGTCAATTCCTCAATATACATACCAGGTGGAATGCTGTAAAAAGTTATAAGGGGTATTAAAAAACTGAATTCATAAAAATATTTTGAATTATAAGAGTTCTGTAAAAGAAATAATCTAATTGAATTCAATCAAAATTAATTAAAAATGGCTGCCTACATTGTATATATTTGTTGTATATGAGGCATATCCAGAAAGTAAGTGTACTGAGCCTCTCACGGCCAGAGGGATTTTATTTTCGACATGCTGGCTACACTAACGTGTAGCCTGACTTCTCCTCTTCGCAACTAGACCAGTTCGAGGTACGTACATTGAGAACTGTCGACCCGACAACACGTTTTGTGAAAAATATCAATCCAATCTCCCGCCAAAGGTGAAATACGCGGCGTCATCTGATATCGCGTTTGGAAGGGAAAACCTCCGGTTGAGGTTTATAATGAGGTAAAAACTGCATATGGTGATAAAGCTATGAATCATACGAGTGTGTACAAGTGGTGACGTGAGTTTAAAAACGGTCGTACGTCTGTGCATGATGATCAGAGAAGCGGAAGATCTTCAATTGTGACTGACAAAATCGTGAAAAAAACGAAAATGTACTCTGTGACGATTGCAGATTGACTGTAGATGAAATTTTTGCAATGTTTCCGCAAATCTCCAGATCTCTACTACACGAAACCATCACAGGAAAGCGTCATATGTTGGAAACTGTTCCCAACGTGGGCCCCAAAACAGCTGACAGACCAACACAAGTTGAATCGAGCAGAGGCCGGGCAAGAGTTTTTGAGGCACTGCAGACTCCATGGAGATGAATTTCTTTGCTCCAACGTTATTGGAGATGAAACTTGGGTTGCACACTACACGCCTGAAACCAAAAGACAGTTTCAACAGTGGCGTCACACCTCTTCACCCTCCACCAAAAAGTTCAAAACCACAATTTCAGCCAAGAAAATTATGGCATCCGTGTTTTGGGACTATCATGGCATAATTTTAATTGAATATATGCCTCAAGGAGAGACCATCAACTCTGCAAGATACCGTGAGACCCTAAAAAATTGCAGAGGGTGATTCAGAACAAGAGGAGAGGTATGCTGACAAAAGGAGTCTGCCTGCTGCATGACAATGCCAAACCACACACGGCCAACGCCATGAAGGAACTGCTTGCCTCGTTTAAATGGGATGTCCTGAACTATCCCGCGCATTCCCCTGACCTAGCACCTTCAGATTACTATCTCTTTACCTCCCTGAAGCTGCAAATGGGTGGAAAAAGGTTTTCAACCGACGAGGATGTAAAGGAGGGGTGGTGAAGTGGACGAAGGGGTTGGCGGGAAACTACTTCGAGAAGGCATAAAAAAATTGATACCCCGCTTCACCACCTGCATTAAGAGGATGGCAACTATGTCGAAAAATGGCTTACATTTATGTACTAAAGTAACCATGTAATTTTTTTATTTAAATAAAAAAATTTTGAAACCTGCAAAAATTCAGTAGACTTACTTTCTGGATATGCCTCGTATACCTGTAAGTAAAATGAAAGTTAACTGAACTAATTAAGGCAAGTGAAATAACTAAAATAATAGACTACACCCTTCTACCCACTATTAATATATTATTTATCTTATAATATGCAACCCTCGCAAATCAAAGAGGTCAAATGTACATCTTTAAAAAAAATCATTGTAGAGCCCTATTAACTTGTATCTACAGTATGGGATTCCTGGTTGAATAGCCCAATTTGTCATTAGAGATCTGTCACCTATTAAACAAACAAGGAAATACTCACAATTATGGTAGATAATGTTGTTTTACATTAATAAAAAGTAGCCTAACCTCTACACTGTAGTCGTGTTACATGTAAGGAAAAATGACTGAAAATAAAATGATCCATTTAAGGAACATTAACAATTTTCTTCTGTGTTTCACATTCAAAGATTTAAAGTAAAATCAAGTCATTTTCTACAACATTCTACATGCGCTTGTTTGAAGAACTGTGTAACTAAATCCATTGCCTGCTCAGCCTCAAATTATAAAATAATTTGTCTCTAGTCCAAACCGTTTCTATCTTCTCTGCGATGTTTTTTTAAGCATCCAATGATGATTTTATTATTATTATTATTAGCCGTAGAACTCCCGAAGTGGAAGACGCTGAGCATTATTCACGATCATTGATTATTGGACTTGGTGTTTTTCTTGTTTGCCCACCAGCCTTTCATTTTCTGAGAAAAATCAGCTTTTCTTTCCTCACTCCATCTTGTTCCAACTCTTGGAATTTTAACCTCTGGAATAATCTCCCACTCATTAATTTTTGTTCTAAAACTATTTCGATTGGTAACTTCATTATCAGTAATGTTTGCCAGAACTAGATCTTTCTTAACGTGTCGAATCCATTCCCCTCCATTGACAAGCGAAGCTACATATTTTACCATCTTTTTTGTAACTCTATGATCAGGAAGCCTCATGATATGACCAAAAAATTTAAGACCTCTTTTCCTCATGTCTGTTACAATATTTGAATGTTGCTCAACTGTGTTATTTTTTTGTAATCTATAACCGTTTTCAGTTAATCTCGGACCGAGCATTTTCCTTATTATTTTCCTTTCCTCCTTTTTCAAATTTTCTAAATCGGCTTTCCTGTTGAGGTTCAGGGTCTCACTGGCATAAAGCATTGATGGCTTGATCACTGTGTTGTAGTATCTAATGATGATTTTATTTTTTATTGATTAAAACTTTTTTTTGGTCGCTGACATTTTAGTATTGTCTTACTTTAAAGTGGGGGGGGGGGGGTTCTACAGAGTTACTCCACATCCCGCATCTTATACGCCATGACTGCCTGTCCCGTCAGTCACGCGCCTCCATTACCTGCATCACACCACCCTGCCATGTTTTCCGAGGCTTCCCTCTTTCAAAGCCACTTGAGGCCACCTATCTTCATTCATCCATCGCACATGCCCACACCAAATTAACTGCCTACTCTCTATTCTTTCCACCATAGTGTACTGCAAATCAACCATTCCCCTCACCACTTCTTTTCTTACATGATCTAACCTCAAGACCACACAAGCTCTTCATAAAAAATCCATCTACAGAAACTTTAAATGCTCCTCATTCTGTCCATTTATCTGCCAGCATTCGGAAGCATAAGTAGCAATTGGCTCCACTACCTCCCCATAAACATATTTGATACAAAGGGGTTCATGACAACCCTACTGAGTTAAGCAGTAGGAGGAAAAAATGATTGGTAAGTGATGAATTTATCATTGTGTTTGATTTTTTTATTTTTTATTTTGTGGATATTTGATTCAATGGGGTTTATGACAATCCTACTGAAGTAAGCAGTAGCAAAAACAATTTTCTGGTGGTAAGTGATGAATTTATCATTGGTGATAAACTTTTAGTTTATCAGTTTTATCTTGACATGTCCTATACTCCCTTTGGAGTCTCCTGGATGCAAGGAAAAAAAATCATCTTTTTTGTCCTTATGCTTATTCTCAAGGACCAAATATTTTCAATTATCTAAATAATCTATCTACCAAGGAAGTATAAGCTAACAATGATTGCTGATAGTCATACTCAACTGTTAATTGGTTAAGTCAAAGTTCAGTCAATAACAGTTACGGTGGAAGTATATCAACAGAAATAGAGATTTATGTATCAAATACAATATAGAAATACCGAAATCAGTAACGGTAAACTAAAACAAAAATATTATCAAAAACATACTTCAACTTAATACTTTGTTGCTTCTCAAGTGGCAACCAGACTTTATAACAGAGTCCTTCTACAAAACATGATTTATTTTTAATTTTACATACATCCTGAATTACTGGTATATACTTTTCAAATACACCTTCAAAAAAGTGATTGTTTGTCCAATCAATTGCGTCAGTCTCAAGAAGTAACTTTTTTAATTTTTCATTATCATTCATAAGTGGATGTATCATAACACGCTGGAGCGGTAAACCATCAAACTGAAATAAAAAAATTATATTCTTTTAATTAGGACATTGCAGAAATAGCAGAAGTTTCGTTGATAAAAACCCTTAACTAAGTCTTTTTTGACCGCCATTAAGCCTAGGTAAGAATGCACTGGTATATTTAATCAGAATAGTGACAATAGTAAATTTATTTTATTTTATCAAACATCATATACAGGTATTTTCAACAGCTGCATTATATTGATTATTTTTTATACCACCAGTAATACGGTAAACAGTAAATAGTTACCAATTATAGTGCTTTCATGCACAAAATGCACACCTTCAGTAATTTTCTTTAATTTAACATTTAAAATCTAAAACATCCTACTTCCACCATGAATCTAGATTCCTACCATGAACGAATCTAGATTCATTATCTGCAAACTTCAATGTCCTTAACTGGTGGTTTAAAGAATATATATTTCAAATGTGAAGGTGTCATTTGCAGGGTGGAAAGTAAATGCTTTTCATACTGATAAGCATACTTTCCTCTCAGTGAGGAAGGCAAGGTGAATCACCTCACTCCTTGTTTTATGTAGTGAAGCCTGTAGAGGTTCAAACCAGCCTTTCGGCTGATGAGTTAAACAACAATATTTCAAATAAATTAATTATCTATCTTCTTCTTCTTCTTCACTTCCAAGGATTAGGTTTCTTGAACCTGTTCCGGTACCCATCTGTTCCTCGGTCGTCCTATATCTCTTCTTCCTGTAGGTTTGTAATTTCTGGCGGCTTTTGGTATTCTCTCGCCTGGCATGCGATTCAAATGGCTGCACCATCTGCTCCTGTTCTGCTTGATTTTGTCTAGCAACGGTAAAGCATTCAGTGTTTTTCTAATTTCTTCATTTCGTAGCCTATCTCTTCGGCTGCATCCATATACACTTCGTAAGAATCTCATTTCTGCAGCCTGGATTTTGCTGTCTACCTTTTTTGTATGTATCCAGGACTCACTGCCATACATCAAAGTAGGGACAGCAATTGTATCGTAAAACTTTGAAATGCTTTGAAATTTAGATAGTTTGTAAAGCACATCTTTGTCAAAGTCATACAAAACATCATTACCAAGATATTTGAAATGAGAGACCTGTTCAAGCACTCTTCCTCCTAATTCTATTTTAGTTCTTACGGTGTATTTTCCTTTAAATGCCACAGTTTTAGTTTTTGTCTGCGATATTTTCAAATTATATTTCTCAGACATTTTGTCTAACATAAAAACCGCTTTCTGTAACTTGTCTTCACTTTGTTGTATTAATACCAAGTCATCTGCATAGATCATGTGATTGAGCTTCATCTGTTCTGAGAGTTGTATTCCTGAATTAATGCCTATTTTCCATGTTTGCAACATGTCGTCTATATATATGTTAAATAAAGTCGGCGACATACTGCTGCCCTGTCGAACTCCCTTATTTACCAAGATGGCTTCTGTTACCTTATCATTTACTTGCAGACGGATTGTTGTCCCCTCATATAATCCCTTCATAACTTGAATAATATGCTTTGGGTATCCTTTAGATTCAAGTATAGACCATAAGAGATTATGATTGACAGAGTCGAACGCCTTCATAAAGTCTATAAATGCTAGATGAGTTTCAAGGTTAAACTCTCGTCTTTTTGATATAATTTGGTTCATGGTAAAAATTGCATCTGAGCATGACCTTCCTTTTCTGAAACCCATCTGTTCCTCTGAAATCAAACTATCCATAATCCTCCTTAGTCTTGAATTGATTATTCTTGCATATACTTTATAGGTGGTGTCCAGCAAACTGATACCTCTGTAATTATTTGGGTCCGTTCTACCCCCTTTTTTATAGAGGGAAATAACCTTTGCTTCTAACCATTCTTTGGGAACTATGTGATATTTCCAACACATATTAAAGAAATGTAAAATTCGCAGGTGTAGCAACACCCCTCCACACTTCAATAATTCCGCATTCAGTCAAGTCAATTATCAATCAATAAGTCAATTCAGTCCAGTCAATTATCTATCTGTGTTTTTTTATTGGTTTAGCTTATTAACTTCTGGTTAAAGGTTGTGCCGGATGTATCTGTTTGGTTGGACATTAACAAACTACTAAAGTAATAAAAGTTTCTTCACTTAACTGGTGAGCGTAATAATTACTTAACTGGTGAGCGTAAAACTGTTCCCAAGAATGATAATGTTGAGAGTAAAACTCTGACATCTTGTTTCTGTGCATAGGCACGTGAACATGTCTTTGAAATGTATATGTGTGTCCTAGTGGAAGGGAACAATTCAGAAAAGGGTGGTTAGGAGTATAACTGAGTATGTATAGCATAAATTTTCTATAGAAATGGCTCTTATAGCAGTGGAGTATGGTAAATAAAAATTATGTTACATGATTTTAGTATTTTACTGAAAGCCTGTACTAGTTATAATGCATTGTACTTCAGTACTAAAAGTTGTATACTATTACAAGATGAAATACTCGTTTTTCGAACAGATTTCTTAATCATTAAAGTTCAGATAAAAATAGTTATATTATTTTCGGATACATAGCTTATTCTTTGATGCCCAAAAAACATATCATTTCAGTGAGTGTGAGATATGTGGAGTAGCCTAGACTGTATGATATCACAAATACTTCTTTTTATTCACAAATAAAATTTTTGAAATGCATCCTGCCAACCATTCATATAAATTACAGTATAAATGAAATTTATTACCTTACCTTTGGTTTCCTTTTAAGTTTAAAAAACTTACACGCGTTTCGGAGGTACCACCTTCTTCAGAGCAATATTACTAAAATTAAAAATTAAAATTTAGAACTGTGTTTCCATTCAGTCATTTAGAATAAAACTAACTTAAATTTTCATTTCTGTACTCAAAAGTATTTATTACTACAGATGGCAGCAGCTTCTTTAATTAAATTATCATCTTTTAATTTTTTTTGTTCATTTATTATTTTATCTTTATTTAGATTTCTTTTTATAAACTTCTTCTTTAGGTCATCAACATCTTCAGAGATTAGCTGCTGTGGAGGTGGTGGAACGTTTTTAGTAACAATGGGAAAATAATTTAATTTTTCAGATTGAGTTTGGGAGCTTCAGCATTACAGTCCAATACTCTCTCACTGAGCTACAGTGATGGCTAATACTACATATTAAGTACTCTTATCTTGAAAAAATAAATTTCAACAATTTTGACTACTTTCGTTACATGAATGGTTTATAATACACAATATTTGATTTGACGGCGCATGAATGTGCAGGGAATCTGTAAACCAAACTCAACATAAAGCTGATGAGATAAGCATCCCATTCTGAGTTCAATTCGGCTATTAAAACAGTTTATCCTTGATATTTACTGATGGTTATGACAAAATAGACTCTCAGAATTTAAAACGTCTAAACTGGATACAGAAATTGCTCAGAATTATAGGACTTTGGAGTATAAACACTAATTCACCTTCGCCACATGGTATAATAATTCGAGAATATTTGAATTTGGGAATATTTGCTTTAGTTCATTATGATTTTGATTAAGGTATAAACACTAATTCGAGTTCATTAGGAATCTCTATATTTATAATATTACAACTGCAGTGAACTTAAGATAAAATTATTTACTACAGAGCAATGAAAATTGCAACCTTGATGTTGATAAAGGGAAAACTCATCCCAGAGAAAACACTCCATTATAGTTAACCAATGAACCTAAATATTAAGGTGAGAGTTTCAACATTTTCGACTATTGTCAGAGTAGTGGGTGATTTGGTGAGGTATGGTACGGAAGGCTAGGAATGCAGGGCTACTGACTTGGAGACTGGTTATACTGTCATTAACACAAAATACTGTTTAACAGTGAACTTTTTACAAAATATAGAATTGGGGGACTACCTCCATTATTATGCATACAAATTTAAAATATCACATAAAAAACATATTTTAACATTTTATGACTTTTGTTAAAAGATATTTTCTGATTCATTTACTAATATTACAGAGATTTTTAGAGCTTTTTGTTTACATCTTCCATTGAACCCCCCCCCCCCCCAGGATTATATTAAAAAAGTTATAGCCAAGTTTCAACCTGATCATATGCGGAATCTAAATACTGAAATTCATTGAATTTGGTTAGCAGGGTTTGATTGATGCCATGAATGACCGACAAATATTCAGCTAACATATTTCTAATGTTTACTTGGTAGAACCACCTTAGAAAAATATAAGATATAAGATATAGATAAAGTTTATCGTAATATTCTATAGTACATCTTACCATAATAGCACTATTTGTAGCAACGTATAATTTTTCACCATTTTGACCAATGTACTGATAAACATTAAGATTTTTCATAGCTTTCACCACATTTCCCCATTTTCTACACATCCATATAAAGTGATATATCTGAAACAAAACAATGAACTCTTAATTCAATCAGGCTGGGACTTGGTTTCTCTAACAAGGAATGGAACTTTCAGTTTTTATTTTTGTTGTTTTTAGTTAAGTGTAGTTTTTAGTTGCATCAACAGGCTTGCTCATTAATGACTACGATGGCTCATAGAACAAGAACAGTGGGTTTTCTAACTTGTTTTAATTTCCAGGCCCTAGCCGGGAATCGAAACCGGAGTCTCCGTTTTGTATGCCAGCACGCTGACTACTACCCTACGGAGAATTTTTTTTAAATATAACTGCAGAAAATGTAATTTAAACCGTTCCATCCTTGTTTCACGGATATGACATATACTAACTAACTTTAGATGAAAGAGTATGGCGCGGGATCTGGGATTAGTTTAGTAGTACGTATTCCAGGTAAGGAACCTTGCACCACCCACCACATTCCAACTTGTCATTCATCAATGTGTTCGTCTTACCCTCTTAAAAAATGATGGGTGTCTTTTCCATTTTCTGTATGCCACTATCAAATCCGAATTCCCTGAATGGTTGTATACTTCTGCCACTCCTGCGTCTGTCAACTCCACTTCCATTTCACAGTCAAGATAGTCAGTCTACTATGAATTTTGTAGAGTTACTTAATAATTCTATTTCATATAATGAATTAATACAATAATTTCACTAACCTTCTTTTTAAACTGCGTTACCTTTATTTCAATTTTCACTTACACGTGTTTCGGTGGATCCACCATCATCAGAGTAAATAACATATAATTGAAACTAAAAACATTATTTATTAAAAATCTATAGAAGATGATACATCTTCAGTCACTTGTATAAAAATACTTGTACTTAATAATATTTGGACGGAGGAAGATGCTGTAGAATTCCTTCAGGAAAGGGGGTTATTGCATAATCCCAGAATATGTGACAACCAAAAAAGGTCTGTGTGAAACACTCACACGACTTTATCTTCCCAATGTAAATAATTAAAAAATATAAAGTAATAGTTATAATAATTATAAATGTAAAATATAATGTGAACAATTAGAATAAGTTAAGTAATAAGTTATAAGTAAATTTTAAATAAAAATATATATAGGCCTAAAACAATAAAAAACCTCAAAATAAAACAAAATAAGTAATAAAACCACACAACGTGTAACATAGTATTTACTATATACTGGGACCATAGTGTATAGAAGAGATCTCTTCTATGCGCTATGCTAGGACTGGAAAGGACGTGTGTACGTGTGCGTGAGTGCGTCTGTCCCAGTATGATATTCAGTAAGGCAGTGAGTGGGGGAAATGAACACGTGCGCAACCATTCAAGGGATTCGGATATAAAAGTGGCATACAGAAAACGGAAAAGACCCAAACAATGTAGTATCCAAAGATTAAAACAAAAACAAGCGCATTCGCCCAATTAGTGACCAAAGATGGCGGCCGAGCGTCCTACCCAAGTTTTAGTTATTTTCTTGTTACTTTTAGGCACAAAATCAATCTTCAACCGTCTAAAACAAATTAATTTTAAAATAAATAATTAGAGACATTTTTAACCAAAGAAAACCTCAAAAACATAGACGCAATTGAAATTGGTAAATTTACAAACTCTTCAAAAGTTTACTGGAAGATGAGTAGTAAAACCTAAATACGAAACATTGTTTTTGAAAAAGTGCATGAAATATAAAATGTAACTATAATAGTACAATGTAGTCTAATTTTATTATAGTCAGTACATATTTAGAATTAGGCCTACTACATGAATGATGGGATGGCGGCAGTTCTATTTCATGCGTAAGCGGGAATTTGTTTTTTAGTTTAACGTCCGACTGTTCTGCAATTACTGCTAATGCAGACGGAACGTGTAAGCGGGAGGTTGCGCTTGCTTCATTCGGTCGTAGCTACTCTATTCTGCTAGAAAAAACACTGCTGTATTAAGGCTACTACTTAGTCCGCCAGATCATCCTTAGGCAGAAAGGTTGTGAGTGTTATGAACCAGTTTTATTTTGTGGATTACGAAATCACTCAGTTGACAAATTGCGATGTAGGGGCGAGTGCAAGCTAAAAATGTCTGGCCCACCGACTATACCTTAACGAACCAGAGACTGCACATGAAGGTGGAGCATAGTGACCTAGATCGCAGCACAGACCCAATTGACTTTCGTTAATCATATCCTGCGTTGTCACGTTGTGGTGCCGCTGTAGATGACAGCCTAACAAAAGTCAGCTGAAGATCGGTGCAACCTCACATCCGACCTTGGCTGTTATTGCCAAGATCTCATCTGCAGTCTTTAGTTGGTTGGGGTATACCCCAACACCTTAGAAAACAATAACTTGTTATACGCGCGCATGCGTAAAAGAGCAGCAATAGTTCACTCTACATTATAATGTAGCCTATTTTTTGCTTGATGCCTGAATTCGAGCGACATCATTGCCTATTCATATTATTATAGTATATAGCAGTTAATGGAAGGGGAAAACATATTTAAGTCAAGATATGACATATTTTAACCGGTTTGCGATAATCTAGGGACTTACTTCCTTCTGGTGGTCCAGGTTAATGACGAGTAAAAAGCTATTGATACGAAAATGGTAAAATTAAATTAATTGCTGAACGTTTATAACCTCGCATTTAAAAGTTTAGAATAATATTAATTCATTGAGTAAACAAAACAAATTTTTTTCAGTATTTACAGAACAGACGGATGTGCGGCGCCGCACATTCAAAAATACTTTCTTAATTCAAAGCAGTGTGATATTTTATGGAACATTAACAGAATAGTAATAGGCTACGTACTCAACTTAGTTGCTTGCAACATTAAAATAATAACTTACATGTAGGCCCTATAGAAGTTGGCCAGTTCTGTTTTAAGTCTTGCAATATATCATCAATTTTATCTGGACTGACTTCTTTCAGTTTATCCTCAAACATGTTATGTATAATGGATTTTCCAGTGTTCAATCACATAAAAGAAGATTTACGAGATATGACTAAAGAGCTGTAACTCCTGCCTTGGAATTTATTATGATTAAGTTACTCTACGTTGTTTAAATGATAGTAGCAAGTCACGTAGGATACTGATTTTGATAAGTAGATTTTTTAATTCTTTATCTTACTTGAGTGCTTGCCAAGTCCAAGGTCTAAAGTTTCTAAATGGCAAAGCCTAAGTAAGAACTTAATGTAATGATGACGAATTGGGAGGGACTGGGGATCGTTAAACACATAACTTACTAAATAAGGTTGAAGTAGGGGAAGTGTGATTGAATATAGCCCTATTTCTGTGTTTTTGATAGAATATAAAATTGTTTATATTAAAAAAAAAATAAGATCGAAATAAAATGAGATAAAAGTAGATCGAATTGTAGGAAATTCAATTTAAATCGCTTTTCCTTGTTTCACAAATAGCCTATTACGTAACAAACAACTTTAAATGAACGTTCACTACGCGGGAATGCGAAGTTACCAGTAATTATCATTTATATGTAATTATCATCAATCTGTAATTATCATTTTATAAATTTTATTTCTACATCTGTGCTGAAACCTAAACTGTTATAACAATGTTTATAGTCTTAGTATCATAGTTTGAAGTAGTGGGCTATCATGGCGGAAAGATATTAAAAAGGTGTGTGCCGAGGGTGCCGATGCGCACATCTTACAATAAAAATAATCAGCTGTTTCGTTATGTTTATTTATACTGTATTGTTTTTCTATTAACAATTATTATTATTTATTTATTTATAGGTCACATTCATAGTTTGTTCGTTCTTTTCAGATGTCTATTTTTCTGTGTTGTAATTATTGTGAGCGTATTCGTAAATATTATGCAGTGTTCTTTAAAAAAATTTCTGTGATTCCAAGTACAGGTGAAATAGTATAATAATGATTTTCACGGTTGTGAGCTCTGCTGATACACACGTTTAGACCAATCAGAACGTTTGGCAGCGTTGTCAGAATGTACCTAAAGCCGGGTACACACCTACAGGTATAACTGACAGGTCTACCCGTCGCAGGCAAACTGTCATGTCAAACGTACAATGTAGATGAACAAAAACTGTCAGTTTTTGCAACTGTCAGGTCGACTGTCACCCTTCTGAAAATTCGGCAGGTGCACGGTTCACCCGCCGGTCCACCTGCTAATGTGTAGGCATTTCATTTTAACTGTCATTTGTCCATGCTCGTGCTGAATGAATAGTACTCTCTTGTGGCGTAAATACGTTTTTTACTGCTTGTGATTTGCTTTGTTTTAATTTTGTTTTGCGATTTGATTTTGTTTTGTGTAGTTTTATATTTCGTAGTTTTTATATTACATAGTTCATTATTTTAATTTTAGTAGTTTTTGTGTTTTATATTGCGGTTGTCCGGTTTTTCGATAGTTAGGTAATGGAATCTAGGAAGAAAGAAGTCATGGAAGATTTCATCGAAATTTATCGTAGTGAGCCATGTATATGGAACGTTAAGAGCGCAGAATATAGCAATCGGCACCGAAAAGAAGCTGCTTACGCAAAACTATTAGAAACTCTGAAAGGAATTGAACAGAGTGCCACCAGAGAAACAGTGTTAAAAAAAATCAACACACTTATACAACCACTCTTTACACCACACACTTCGTGATTTACGTTTACGGTTTGAATCCATAGCAAATAATAAACCAGCCACAGCAATAGTGTTATCTCTCGACATTTTTAAACCAACTGATGGACGGTAGACTGTAAGTGTGGATGCCCCTGCATTTAACGTTGACATGACAGTTTACCTGCGACGGGTAGACCTGTCAGTTATACCTGTAGGTGTGTACCCGGCTTAACAAACATTACGCGCGCATGCGTATAAGAGCAGCAATAGTTCACTCTCGTCTTGCATCTCATACTGAACACATCGATTATAGAGCGCGTTAACATTCAATACTTTATAATAATCAGCTGATTGTATGTTTGTACAGTCCAGCCTCTCTAAGTTTGCTCCTAATGTAAACAAATAATGACGTCACTGAGCATGCGCATTATGTAAAAATGTGTACACGCTGATTAAAAAGTAAGAACAAAATACTTTCAAAAGTATTTAAATACAAAATACTTTTAAAAGTATTTTTCTAATGAAATTGTTAGGCCTACATCATATCACGACTGATGTTTTTAGTACTTTAAGTACTTATATAATTAAAAAAATAGTTATCTTAATAGGAATACGACATCCATAAAGTCGCGGACTCTAGCGTGCACCCTGTAGTAGCTGGTTTTGGATTGTTGACAGTAGGAGCAAACTTAGAGCGGCTGAACTATAGTTTATAATATTATTATTGAAAGACCAAAAAAATGGCCGACAAAATATTTCACAGAGCTACAAGAGGAAGTATTGGCAACGTTGCTGGCAAGTCATTGGCTAGCTGTAAAGTGGGTAGGGGCAATGCATACAATCAGAGCTCATCAGCCTTGAAAAATAGTTAAGTTACAGAAGCTAAACTAGCCAAAATAGTGATCAAAATCAAGAAAAATATTTCTCACTCAAAAAAGCATGAACAATAGTTAATGTTTTTTTACCGACGAGATGAATAAAATTATTTTTGCTTTTTATTGAAATTTCACTACTAATTGGTGTAGTATCTAAAAACGTCTGCCTGTACAGTCTTTGGTTGTTAAAACTACAAATAGTTAAACAAAAGGCTTGAATATTAAGTATTATCGTTTTTCCGAAGAAAGTACCCTTCAACAGCAGTGGGTAAATCCTTAGAAAAGAGCATATAAAATTATTATTAAAAACGTCATTATCTGCTCTGAATAGAGAAGAGACAAAAGAACTGTCACTGTGAACGAGTCACGGTTACTTATAAATCACGGTGACCACAGTTATTCAGATAGGCGAGTAACCGTTCCCGAGTCACTGTTACATAGATCGCTTGCTCTTCTGTCACTGGAAGACAGGACGACACGGCGAATGTTCACCGTACTATTCTACAATATAGCACAGCCTCTCGTTCACCAGTCACAGTTACAAAGATCGCTTACTCATTCACTGTTTAAGGCAGGACGACCGTAATTCTACAGTTCCTTCAATCACTTTTACAATAATCAGTTACTCATTCGCTGTTCACTGTCACTTTTAAGAGAGAACGAATTCTTTACCTTAGGAACTAGTGACAAATTCACTCGCTCATTCACTGTTCACAGTTAATAGACAAAACGACATAATATGCTTACTCTTCTTCAAGTCCCCTATGATAGCTACGTAAGATATGTTGGTCTTTTCACTGGGCTTAGTGCTCTCCTTGTCGCCTCTCCTTTGATAACCGGCACGTCCATTATTTTTTTACTTCAATCTTTATTGCACTCTTCTCTCTCTCTCATCCTCTCTCCCTCTCTCAGTCTCTTCCCCTTGTTATGTTTGTCATCTACTAGACTAAACAAAATGAGGGTAGTTCCTTTACATCTCTGATCGCGGTAAAACAATTACATTACAGTATTATTTTTATTGCACGCCGCGTTCTACCTAGCTATTTTATTTATAATGTGCGTTGTTATTTTTCAGTTGTAAATATTGTTTCTTGTACTTTCTCTTTTTTATACAAAATGTTATTTTTATTACTAATTTTGGATACCTTGTGTTAATTAGTTTTAGGCTAAATTTTTATTTCAGTTATATATGTAGCCCATTTTTTAAATTTATCAAAACTTTATTTATCATGAAATAACAACTGAAAACATTATTATTGTTTCATGATAACAAATGAAAAATGTACTAAGAAAATACAAAGTTATTGCTAAATCACAAGTAACTATTAAAAGTAACGGTGAACGCAAAATCACTGTCACCGTGATCACGGTGACTGGTTGAAACGCTCTTCACTAGCTCTGAACGTTTCTCAAGATTGTTTACAAAAATAAACCCCTTCTACAGCACAGACTGCTACGGTCATGTCCCAAAATTTTTAGAAATTTAAAATCAGATGCTATTGCAACGGAAAACATATTCAGGACAAAGTTATCATTAGACAAATTAGATTAGAATGACGAAATAGAAGAAATTTAATTAAGGAATACTTAAGAGTAATAACAAAGTTGCTCGCAATGAATCAAGTATACGCGTGAACTGATAATAATCCTGTAGGACGAGTCCCTGACTCCGAAGGAGATGGTCTTAAAATGTAATTAGGCATATAACAATTGGAAGAAATTGTAAGTAAAAAACTTGAAGAAAATTTTAAAACTGTTTCGAAGGACAATGACAAAATTGTACAGCAGAGAAAGCAACCTAATGAACAATTAAATTTTTCCGTCAGTCTGAGAGACATTCCAACGCTTTTATTTTTATGCGTTTACAGCAGTAATAACAGTAATTAGTTCGTGATAAGTACACGATTTAGTGGTAATTCCTTTTCTAATTTAACTTATGTATATTCTAAAGCCTTAGAATAGTAAAACAGAAGATCTTAAAATTTTTGTTTCATCTGTATTACTTCCTACTTCATTAGTGATAATACGAAATGGTATTTAACAAACTGCATTTAAACACCGACCGACTCTACTTCAGCTGACAGGTAACGTAATGGCAGGATTCCATATTTTCATTTTTTTTTTATTTCGTGTGTGACGTAAGCGTGGAGCGGACAAATTGAGGAGCGAGACGAGCACACCATCTATTGAAAAAAGTAGGTTTTTCATTTTATATTGTTTACTAATAATTGATTAAACACAAAATTGTTTTATTTTATACATCAACAAGAGAAAGTCGTGTGAGTGTTTCACACCAGATTTTTTTTAATTAACGTCGCATCAGCTGCTTGTTATTACTACGTTGGGTAACTGGAACAGTGAATTGTGACTTGTTATAACTTTCAGACACTAGCCAAGAATCGAATCTTGGATCTCCGCGTTGTAGGCTAGTACGCTACTACTACGCTACGGAGGCGGCTAATGTAAGGTTATTTTTAATGATTCCATTGGGTTTAAAATTTGTAAATATCATGGGAAAGCTATTTTCCAATTTTAACCTGAAATTTAATTTTCCGCTTAGAATATAAGTTAGTTTTTGTTTATATGTCCCTAAGAATGAAGTAGTAGTGACTAACGCATCTTTAACAAAAATACGTTTCACTAAAATTAAGAATTGTTAAAAATAACAGTGCATACAATTTAAGCATAAAATATTAAATTTATTGTCAAATTAGGAATGGTTTTAACTCGTTGTATGTAAAAATAAGCAACAAATATGTTAGGGTTTATATCACTCTGTTTTTGATCTGAGTATCTATATTTTTCGATTAAATGCAGTATCGTTGGAATCGAAGTTTTTTAAATATTGTTGGCTACTTGATTTAGTATAAAATAACAAAAAGTAAAGATTCAAAGCTGAGAAATAGAAAACAAGACAAACACTCGTTCGGACAACGCTCTATATTTTGTAGATGGAACTAAAAAAATTTTTAGTTCAGTGTCAACGTTTATTCGCGTCGTTGAGTCCAGCAAATCAAGTTACATTGTCAAAATAATGTCAATTCATACGGCAGTGGAAGAATACGAATGAGTTGCTTTTTACTGGATAGGAATGTGTATCGAAGAATATTAATGAAATACCTCCTTGACAAATAAAATTAATTGTTGATTCATTTATATTTATTTGTTGGTGTCTTCTGAGCTTCGAACCGAACGAGTACGTTTTCTTCTAATTGCCTACCATCGTCCCGGCTTGGTGTGTTATCCGAAGTTCGATTCCGATTGCAAATGTGTTGGTACCGCACGTATGGTTTCAAGGAAGAATTGTAACAGAACGATACAAAACTATAATACCGATACCGATAGTGGTTATATTGAGAGTCGATAATATTGCTGGACTGTTTACAACTTATTCGCGGTAAGTTCATAAATGAGATTCTTCTGTAAACGAAAACGTATAGAATAAAGATTTGATGAAATGGCAGCTCCGAAAAAGCGATTAATCTCAGTCGTAGAATCATCTTCCGATGGAAACATAAATGATGGTGAGTTAACTTGGTATTTATATTTCTTTAGTGATAGTGTAATTTAGCATACAACTGAATGCACTTTAGTGTCAATTTCGTAAGTAGTATATTTGGCGTGTAGAAAAAGTGAATAACATCAGCTTTTTGTATATCATTATAGTCATTCAGCTTTTATAACCAAAAAATTTACGATTTTAGGAGATAGGCCACTGAATAAAATTTAGCCAGCTGATTCAGAGATCAATTTAATGGCGAAGATTCTTTACATTTCAGTCAAATTCTGTTGACTCGGTAAAATATGTTTGCCAATGACATGTAATTCATAAACCTCCATTGTTAGATAAGTTAACCATGTAGTTCTATATATTCTCTTTGTTGTCTTAGCTTTATGTTTTTGGGAGAAAAGTTTCCCTGAGTTTTTTCTGCCTTCCTGACATTGTATTCTTCCTCCCAATATCAATAGCATATTTTGTCATTAGACATAAAAATACATTGTTAAGATAAACATAACACAAATGATTACAGGCTGTGATAAATAATAATAGTACCAAATGACAGGTACATTCACCCCCAAGAAGTATTAGGCAATGTATTTTTCATGTTTACCTCCATCTTTGTGGAATCAGTCTTTGTAAACTCCCCATAGAATATTGTTATGGCATAATATTTTTTATGAGCCATTTTTTAAATGTTTTAAAAACTTAAAAAGTGGTGTTTTTTAAAGTTTTTGGAAGTTAATTGTATATCCCCATGACTGTTAGCTGACTTTTCCAACCTGACCTAATGTATGCTTAGCAGGTCCATAAATCTGGTATTAGCTATAGCCTATAAAACACCTCTCAGTTTAATTGTTTATATTTCTGCAAGAATGAATTAGTAGCGCATAAAATTAATTTAGATTTTCTTAACTTAAGCTTAGGCCTTCTGCTAATCTGTACTTTTTGAGTACTCGTTATGAATTTTGTTTATAAATACTGATAGTGTGAGAGTGGTATTCAAAAAGTTCATGTTGTATCAATATTTGAGCCTTTCTGTTTAAATCAGCAATTGAGGACATATAGAATGTCATTTTTGTGATAATTCACGTTGTGCATGTAAGGTTAGGTGTGTAATGTAAGGGTTTGTTTATTAAATAAAACATATGTTGCCATATTTTTCATTAAACAGTTTATTAGTGGTTAGCTGAACTGGCTTTTATGTTATAGGACTCAGGTTTGATTCCTGGTCAGGTCTAACATTTTTCTTCACATTTTTGAGTGATACCCTTGTCATCTTTATTAGCTCTAATTCACAAAAAATTACCTAGCTTATAACTCAAAAAAGTCAGTAGACCTAAGTCATTACTTATTGTGGAAATGTATGGGACTAAGAATGAATGAGCTCACCTGATTGGTCTAGTGGTAAAGTTGTCGCTGCAAGTCAGCTGTTTAACTGCTGATTTTCAGTTATCAGCTTAAATTTTTAATGTTGCGGTTTTATAACATTAAAATTTGTTGACTAGATTTGTAGGTCTTTCTCAATCACACTGAGGACAACGTCAAACTGAGCAATGTCCAGCCTAAAAAATCGACAAACTTGCTGTTATCAGCTCGTAAGTGGTTTTTTATAAAAAAAATTTGGAAGTATCCTTCGTTTGCTCATGCTTGAAACATCTCATCATTTTCCATTCTCAGCATTGGTAATTTGTTAAATGGTGATCATTGTCCCATTCTTTCTCATGAAAGATATTTTAATGCTATCGTTTTTTATAAACTTGTTGAATATGCTTCACTAAAAGACAGTGTGAATCGCACAGTTCAGTCGCCTGGGTCAACTCAATCAAAATAGGCTAAAAACGATTGTCGCCCAGTGATAATCGCGGGGCAAAGATAACATCAGTCTCTCCAGACAAAGCCTACACTTAAATTGACAATTTGCATGGGTCCATGATGACTACGATTTGAGCTAAAGATGATGATTGATATGTAAACCTAATTCAGATTTGTGTTTATATTCCTTTTTAGATTGAAATATTTTTTGTAAGGTAATTTTTCTTACTTTCTGTACAGACTTTGGATATAAAGGTTTATCAGTTTACATAATTGCTTGTGGTATTATTCATTCCTCACATTTGAAACCTTATGAAACATTCAACATTCTAGGTGTTCTAACATTCTAGGCAATGACATATTGTGCGGTTCCAAGCTCTGTGTAGTTGCGGGGTGAAGGGTACGGGTGAGGTATAATGAATGAGTGATGCATGCTGGGAGAACGATTGTTGTATTACTCTGATACAAAACATTCGTTTTCAAACTTTCTGTATTTAACATATTTGTTTGTATTTATTACATTTATTTTTTTACATAATTTAATATAAATTGGTAAGTTAAATATTATGAATTTGACCAAGTTAATAACTTGGTGAGTATTGGTTAAATTAATGCGCCAGATGATAAGAATATTTTTTCAGTCTATACTACAAATGCATCAGCTGTGAAACTAACTCATTCATTCTCCCACTACTATAACAACACACTGCATTCCTTCCAACTACATGGAGCTGGGACTCGAACAATACTTGGGATATATATATATATTTAAATTGACTTGTTTCAGTTAAAGATTCATCTGAGGCTTCGAATGAAATTGCTCGATTTGTATTCACTGATGTAATTGGTGAAGACAATGATGAAGAAAGTAAAAATACAAGTACTTTTGTTTATAAAAAGTTGGTCGTACCAATGAACATGAGAAGTGTTTATTGGAAATGCTACGGATTTCCTGCTAATGATGAAGGTGAAATATTAACAAAAGTAAAAATAATTTGTATACTATGTAAAACCGTGATATCATACAATGGGAACACAAGTAACCTTCGAATGCATCTCAAGAGCAAACATCCTCAGGTAAGTAATTTTGTGCTTGTTCAAAGTAAATTAATTTCAGAACTTGGTACAAAAAAGTCTCGATTATCCTGTCATTTAAACTTACTTGTGTATTGTTCTGTTTTATCCGTCATGGAACAACAGCTAAACTTTAGTAATAAAACAAGAATAAATACAAAAACATGCACAAAATGAAAATTTGTATGATAAGGGTGAGGAGGTAGCATGAGCCTGATACAGAAGAAAATATATGTGAGGGCACAAATGAAATAGTTTAGTCATGGAGTATTCTACAAACACATGTAAAGGAAAAATAACTAATTATGAGATCTTCCAGGTCAATTGGCCCAGAGCACAACGTCCAAGGTATAGAATGTCCATAACAAAAATGTCCAGAAAAAAAAGTCTAATCAATTAAGATCATAAGTTAGAATGTCCAATGTATAATAATGTCCACTTGTTAGAATTTTCAATTAACATTAACAAAATTACATGGGGGTCATAGAACAAAATTAACTTAGTTGAAGGATGCCATTCAAAATTTCAAAGAATGATTTCTGAAGACCATATCAGTATTTGGAGATTTTTAGATAATGTCATAAAGACCATAAAATGTTACTGATAATGCAATAATCCAAATTGAAGATTGTCATGTAAACGTAGGGCACACCTGATCAATCAGAAATACTTAATAAATGAAAGGCAAACTGAAGAGATTGTGCGTTGATACAATAAGTATCAACGTGCGTTGATACAATAAGTATCAACGCAATAATAATAATACAAAACAATATCTAAACGCTCTTTCCTACCACATAAAGATGTATGGTGACCCACATGAAGAAACAAATTAGAACGTATATTTTTTATTTTGACAAATTGTTTTGGATATATTAATTCGCTTGTACATGTAATAAATTTGTCTGCTTGTATTTATATTACTAGTTTTAACTAATAAAGGCATTTAAAAATAATGACTGCAGATATTTTTGTTAATGGACATTTGAGGTGTGGCTATTAAATAACGTGACTGACGTAAATTTGATTTTAATTATATACATAATCGCTTATTGTCACCTTCAATATACACTCCTTCTCTATCCCTACAACGCTCCATGCGAATTTTCCATTGTTGGAAACAGTGCTCGAAGTCATCTTCTGTCAGCTCCTTCAGGGCTCATGCCACTTTCTCTTTTACAGCTCCCACAGACTTAAATCTTGTCCCTTTTAATGCAAATTTCACCTTAGGGAACTGGTAGAAGTCACATGGTGCAAGATCTGGTGAATAAGGTGGATGTTCTAACACTGAGATGCTGTTCTTGGCTAGGAACCTCTTGACAGATAACGCGGAATGAGCTGGCGCATTTTCTTGATGGAGAACCCATGATTTGTCCTTCCACATTTCGGGGCGTTTTTTCCTTACTCTTTGACGTTGTTTAGAAGTACCTCAGGGTAGTAATATTGATTAATTGTTTGACCTTCAGGAACCCAGTGAAGGTACACAATCCCATGGATAACAAAAAAAAAACAATCATCATTGTTTTAAATTTTGACTTGCTCATTTAAGCTTTTTTGGCTTTCGGTGAAGTTTGGCTCTTCCAGTGAATGGATTAGCACTTTGTTTCCGGCTCATGAGTAAAACACCATGTTTCATCACATGTTATTATCGTTTCCAAAAATTTGGGTCATTTTCAATCGCGTACAAAAAGTCAGTACAAACATTTTTGCGAGCTTCTTGTTATTCAAACGTTAGAATTTTAGGCACCATTTTAGCACACACTTATCGCATGTTAATTGTCATGCAAAATTTGCCATACACATTCTTTATCAATACCTACAGTTTCATGACGGTCAGACCGAATCAAATTACCAACTTTTTCGACATTTTCACCGTTTTTTGACGTTGAAGGGGGACCTGGCCGCGAATCATCTTCAACGTCTTCTCTGCCATCTTTAAAATGCTTAAACCATTCAAGAACACGTGCCTGCGATAAAAATTCACTGCCACTCCCTTCTTTCAGTAAATTATAAGTTTCAGTAGCAGTTTTTCCAAGTTGAAAGTGAAATTTCACAATAATTTATTGCTCTACTAACGGGTGTTTTATTAAGAATGCAACCCTATGTTAAAAGCCACAATCAACGGCATATTTTTATTTTCTGTACTTTACAAATTATTAATTAATCTAAATTATTATTTTACAAATGAATAGCTGTTAGATTAAATCACTATAAACTACACTGTCTACAGTACTGTCAAAAACTAACAGCCCTATTATACGACGGCGGGAAATTGCACACCAGACACCAATTTTACGTGAGTGCAATGCTGTTTCATGGAAAGCATGAGGATTTGTTGCACTCCATATTCTACAGTTCTGACTATTCACATAGCCATCTAAATGAAACCAAGCCTCATCACTAAAATAAAAATGATCCAACAATTGAATACCATTTTCTTCAACCAAAGATCGAAACCACCGACAATATTGTAATCGTTTCTGATGGTCTGTAGCTTTCAGTTCATGAGTTACCCCAACACGATAAGGATGCAAATGTAACTTTTTCGTAGCTCTGAAAACAGTAGTTAATGTTAGCCCAGCTTGCGATGATAATCTTCTAAGCGATTTTTTAGGTGATTGAGTCAAACGATTTTTCAAATCTTTGAGAACTTCCGCGGTTAACTTTGTTGGCTGGCGAGGTGGTTTCTCATCGAGTACACTCCCAGTTCTATGGAATTTATTTATCAAACGCAATATTGACGATTTATTCGGAACAGCAGAACAGGGAAATTTCAACTGAAACTTACCTTGCACACATTTGTAAGATTTACTCGCTATGTAAGTCTCTACTATAAACACGCGTTCTTCCTTGGAAAAAACCATTGGTGACACATTATAATGAAACGACTGCTGTCACCACACTAATGCTTGACTGGAACATTTTAACTGTCTTAGGTAGTTGGCCTTGAGTATACCTACACTGTTGCCAACATACCCATTGGGGACAGAAAATTTACCGATGTATTACTTCTATCTTCTTATAATCAGGGTTGCGTCCTTAATAAAACACCCGTTATTACACTAACCATTTTAAACGGCAAAACAAAAAAACAATAATGCAAACGTAGGCTCTGACTAAACGGTGTTGTTTACAGAAGCGAGACTAGCTGCATCTAAAGAGAAAGGTTCACACTAAACAGCTGTTGATTAATGGCGGTTGACCCATGCCTCCTTGATTTGCAGCAGCGTCAGTCTCGTTATTTAATAGCCACACCTCATATAATACAAGTGGACATTGTTGTTACTGGACATTTAATAAAAGGGGACATTTCACTGTGAACTAATTGACCAATAATCCTATTGGACATATATTAGCCATCACTTTTACTCTTGTACATGTAGTAAATCTTACACAATTCTTAAAATTCAGGTATGTGAGGAATACAAATAGCTTGTTGATTTTATTTTCGATAACATATGCTTGTTTGGAGTTTAGGATCATTTTAACTGCATAATATACAGAAATACGTGTATGAATTTTATAAATAAAACTGTTTTATTTTCAAGTTTAATGTTGTTTTTCTGTTGTTTTTTTATTATGTTAATAATGATTATTTAATATAAAACAAATTCTTTGCACACTTCTGCTTAATCCATTTTTTCTGGTCATCCAACAACCAACACACCTGTATATAATAGATAATCTGAAATTTACTGTGTAATGTAACCAAAGTAAGTTACGCTAAATAACAGTTCATTGAGGTCTATTACGTGTGTAATAAATTTAAAAACACACACACATCCTTCTCTGTGTATTATTACCATTCAATAAGGTTCCAAACTGGTCTCTTACCTAGTATGTTTCATATGTATCATTCATGTTTGGAGTTGTGGTTAATCCTTAGCTCCTACCTGCTTGTTACAATAAATCCTGGGTGAGTGATAAGGTAGAATTAAGTAGTTTTACCTGCGTGACGATAGAAATATGAACAATGTGTTAATTAGTTTTGCTTAGAAAATCATGGAAGATCAGTTAACAATATTACTTGGATTTTTGAGACCTTATCAAAGATGATTCGCCGATATAATTTTTACTCTCTCTTGCCTATATGAATGTATAGGAAGGAAAGTATTGTTTTCATGTCAATTTTTCGGAATTGATTTTTTACTGGACCTACATGTTTCCAGACCCCTGAACCCAAAAAACATCTTTTAGCGATTGGTCTGTATGTGCGTGTGAACAGAATATCTCAAGATTAAGATTGTGGCTTTAATATGCATTTTAGGGCAGAAATATGTATCATAATAAAAGTTGTAGAGAATTTAAAATCCTACAACTTTTATTTCAAACATTTTTTTGTATAACGCTTAGTTTAGCGGTAATCAGTGATTTTCTGTTTTTTCTTTGAAAATCTTTAAAAAAAATTATTTTTTAGGATTTCAGCCTAAGTATGCTTTTTACGACAAAAGTGTATAATTAAATTTATAGGTAATTAAACGATCTACAAATTTTATTTAGAGCATTTTTCTCTACAGAGCCTAGTTTAGCGTGAAAGAGTGATTTGTCGTATTTTTAAGCCAAACTGAGGTTGATTTTCATTTTGCGTTGTTTACTCATGATTAAAATAAGGTTATTTTTTGAGGTTAGTTTTTTGTTTATTTCTAATATTTTATTGCTAATTTTAGGTTATATTGTTCATTATTTGCACTGGCAAGAGAAAGTCGTGTGAGTGTTTCACACCAGATTTTTTTATTTTTGAGGAAATTGTAGGAAAGGTGACCATTAAGAGTTGATTAGGCAGTTTAAAGAATATGTTCTAGATATGGGCGCTGCTAATTAAAACTATACTTTTACTTCTACTAATAACTAATTTCTCTTTCTTTGAAGTACTGAATGGTTGTTTTTAATATAATTTTAGTAAAAACATATCAGAGGAAAATATATATTTGTGTTTGTTTTTTTTTAAGGAATTGCAAAATTTAGAGCTTGGCGGGTCATTTAAAGGAAATAAGAAACCCCGAGTCGATGTAAAAGAGAAAAGAAGGATAAAAAGACAACAACAAAGAGTTGCTGCTAGTTCTAAAACCGTTTCATATGTTTATTCAACTACAACTGATGGTGCTGTTCATCTTAATAAAAATGTAGACATCGTATCAGATCCAAATATAAGTTTAGATGAACTGAATGACTCCACATCTACTGTAAAAGTTTTAATGAAAAGTGAAGAACCTTCACATGACAATGAAAATCTCACTACAACATATCATTTAATGCAAGATGATCACCACTCATCTGTCGCGTCTGCTGGTGGAAATGCTGTTGGTGAAGAGGAAGAAGAGGAGGTATGTAGCCTGTCCTTTTAATAATTGCATTCCAAAAAACTGTAATTAACTGTACGTTAAATATTATATAACCGAACAGAGCAAAGTATTGAATCAATAGTATTTGGAATTAACTGTGTGCACAGTCACATTGCAATGGTAATATAACAGACTTTACCAGAATGTTGCATATTTCAAAAAAAAAACAAATAAACATACATGAAACACTATAGTTGTATAGTTTTTGCATTTTGCTGAGAGCTATGAAGCAGACGTTCTGGTCACAACGCTACATGCAGTACAGTATGGCTCATGCTAAACTAAGGGGTTGTGTAAATACTGATGTTGTGCAGGATGCAGCACAGGGTTGTTTATGTAAGCCTACGTGATGGTAAAGACGAGGAACGGAACGTTCGGCTGCTAGTGCGCATGTCTGTTCCGTGGTTTTCAGCAAGTTCTACTATTGTTATTTTGCAAGTGGTTAGTTTAAAACACATTACTGGTCGTGGTCTTTCCTTACATCTTGTACTTTCTCTCTCTTTCCAGTTGTTTCTACCCTCTTCTCTGACCTTGTTTTAATTTTGGATTCTTTTTCTGATTTTTGGATTACTGATCTCAGTTGTTTATGATCCTGACAAAGTTCTTAGGTTATCCTTATATTTTGCTAGTATTCTCTTGTTGGTTAATCCTAATCTCCTTTTTTATTGGTGGATTCTTTCTGGGCTCCTCTTGCATGTTCTGTTATTATCTATCTTGGTTATGTGCCCAGAAAATATTAATATTGTCCTTTCATTATCGTTTCCTTAATTGTTTCGTCAAGATAGTTATAGATTTCTTAATTTGATGTTTTTGTATTTGGTATTCCATGGATAATTTTGATCTTTGACTTGTCCATACTCCCATTGAGACTGTAGTTGGCTTCCATCTCGCACAATAGTTTGTTTAGTGACTGTATGATAGTGTCAAATTTCAAAATGTGTCTTATGTTATAAAAATTTTGTGCCCAGTTGTACATTTAGAGGATTGTAGAGAGAATGCACCAATAAAAAGGCAGATTAGAAATAACAAACAAGATTAGGGAAACCAGCCAATGATATGAAATAGCTTGAGAATCGTCTCAGTATCATGAACAACTCCGATCAGTACTTTGTTACAGTCTAAAAGACATACTATTATACTTCATACGTTTGAAAAACAAAAAACCTAGTTAATTCTTATCGACTATAGTGTTTTACATATTATTATTATATGCATAACTTAAGAGTGATTAGAATACTAATTATATACTGTGATTAAAATAGCTTAGTAATTACTATAGAATACTTTTACAAGTATATTGTTCTCTAACAATGAATTGTTTCTTGTAAAATGATATTTTGATAAACAGCAATTCAATAGTGTTTGTTCTGCTGGTTTATTACATGAAGTCATTACAAAACTGTTCTGTAACATATGAGAGTCATCTCTAAAGTAAAGACAGTTTTGTTGTTAAAAATTAATTCAGAAAAATATGTGTAAACAAAGTAATACTGAATAAAATACGTAACTTACATTAATGGTCTACATAGTCGCCATATGAATTAAGACATTTGTCATAGCGATTCACCGGTTATGTTATTATTATTATTATTATTAGCGGATTCTGCCAATAATGGAAGACGTTAAGCAAATAGCTCAATTAACTTTTCTTTGGGTTCTTCCAATAAACTTTCATTCTTTCTGAGAAAGCTTGTTTATGTTCTTCTGACCATTTTGGCCTGACTTGTTTTTGCTGTGGTTGCTCAGGTGAAACTTCCCACTTATTTACTTTGTCTCAAAACGTGTCTCTTTCTATGATATTGGTTGAACTTATGTTTGCACGTTCGAGGTCCTTATGAATTTCCTGAAGCCATGGTGTTGAGGTTTTAAGTGCGGTTACATAGTCTACAATCTTCTTAGTCAATCGATCTTGTGATAACCTACTAAGATGACCAAAGAATTTCATTCTTTGTTTCCTAAAGTCAATTTCAATGTTTGAATACTTCTCCGTTGTTTTGATTGATTGTAGCCTGTAACCGTCTTCAGTAAGGCTATGTTATTATTATTATTATTATTATTTGCATCAAGCTCCCAAAGTGGAAGTCGCTAAGTATTTAATTATGGATTACTCTACTGGGTACCTTCCGTTTTTTCTCCACCCAGTATGCTTTCATTCTCTCCGAGAATGCCTTTTTCCTATCCTCAGTCCATTTAGTTCCGACTTTTTGATGTTTTCCACCAGCTTGACCTCCCAGTCCTCAACGCATTTCCGGTATTTCTTCCTGTCAGTAGTTATTTCTTTAGGAATTCCCGCAAGATTGAGATCCTCTTTAACCTTTTTTATCCAGTCTACTCCATTTTTAAGAGAGTTAACATATTCCACTATTTTCGTGTTATCCTATTCTCGGGGAGTCATTTAATATGTCCGAAAAACTTAAGTCTTCTTTTCCTCATGTCTGCTACTATATTAGAGTGCTTTTCGACTTCACAATTCTTCTGTAGCCTGAAACTATTCTCTGCTTCCCTCGGTCCAAGTATTTTCCGGATGATTTTTCTCTCCTCCTTCAAAAGAATGTCCAAGTCCATTTTACGATTAAGACTCAATGTTTCACTGGCATATGTCATTGAGGGCTTAATAACTGTAGAATAATGTCTCAATTTAGAGTTTATGGATAAACATTTTTTATTATAGATATTATGTACAAGTCCAAGACCTTTCCGGGCTTTCCGAATTCTATCGCTGTAGGCTTCCTTCTCAGATACATTTTCCCCCAGATATTTAAAGTTAGATACTTTATTTATTTTTCCATATTTGGTGTCAAGCTCTTTGACTTCCGTATTATGGCAAGTGAAGACAGTTTTTGTGAAGGAGATTTGTAGTCCAATTTTCTCGGCACACTCCTTCAGAGTTTCAATTTGTTTGATGGCCTGTTCTTTTGACTCAGAAAAAATTGCCAAGTCGTCCGCAAAGGCCAAATAAAGGATCTGTAAGTTTTTATTCTTTCTACCGAGATACATTGGACTCCAATGATTTTCCTCTTTCAATGTTTGTTCCCATGCTTTCATCACTTTGTCAAGGGCTAAGTTAAAAAGTAGCGGAGACAGTCCATCTCTTTGTTATTATTATTATTATTATTATTATTTATTATTATTATTATTATTATTATTATTATTACATTACTACATTATCATTATAATGTTTTTGTTATTTTTGAATTACTGCTTTGTTGTTGTTTTTCCATAACTCAAAATTTCTAACTAGAATTTTCCCCCATCCCTTGAGGATTCAAGTTATAGAAGTTCAACAACTGTATTTTAATATTTTTTTTTGTATTACAGTACCTTATGCCATTAAGGCTGTTTGGAGATTATCAGTATGGTGTTTTCTTCTTAAATAAGTAACTTTTATAATATTGTTAAAATGTGGTGTACTAACCATTAAGCTTTACAGTACTCTATTTATCCTGTATATTTTGAGTGATTAGTCGTGCCTCTAATTTAAGTTTAGATTGTTAGAACTGTTGTAGTGGTGATTAGTAGCAGATCCCCAGCGGGAGGGGGCATGCCTGAAGTATGGTAAACTATAGATAATAAATTTATACGAAATTATTTTACTAGATTAACTGTCAAACAAACAAATTTAGAAGTATTTTTATATGCTGAAATGACTTCAAAATGCAGTTTTTTTTTTGGTTTAACGTTCGACTGTTTCCAATTACTGCTAATGCAGACGGTGAAGGATGAAATTATTTTTGTACCGTATGAAAATATGCCGTGCCTGAATGGGATTCAAACCCAAGACCAAAATGCAGTACTTAAACACAAATTTTCCAGGCCCCTATCAGTTTTTCCTTGCAGTCACTTATTCTCTTTCAGGGGAATTCTAGATCCAACACTAGTAGCGATTGAACAATTTAAATGACAATGATCAAGCTATTCTCAGACACCAGTATTCAAATTCAAAAGTCAAATCTAAAAACCAAATTTGAAGTTAAGTGGTTTTAATATTATTAATTTCATATTGCTGTAGTTTTTTTTTAATTCATTTCATGTAAGTACTGTTTTTATGTTGGCAGTATATTTTATGGTAATTGTGCTACCTTCCTTGTTCTAAAGTTATTTTTCTATTTTTTTTTCTAGCTTGAACTACAAGTTCATTCAGAACAGTCAGTTTTTGAAAGAAAAACTATTTCAGATGCCATAGCCGAATTTATTATATTAGATTTGCAACTGCCGCAAGTCGTTGAATCGGCAGGTTTCCAGAATTTAGTAGCTACGTTGAGATCACCTTGTGAAATACCAAGTAGAGTTCGTCTCGTTGAAGATATCATTCCTAAATTGTACAACACATTCAGAGAATCAATTTTGGAGGATTTGAGTTGTGCATCAAGTGATATATCCTTAACTGTTGAAGAATGGAAATCTGACTACGGGCAGAAAAATGTTACAATAACTGCTCATTATTTACAGGTATGTTGCTTTAACCAAATTTTATTTAAATATTTTAGAATTTAAAAATCCCAGCAGCAGGCTGCAGGCACAGCCCCCCCCCCCAAAAAAAAAAGAACACCACCAGGTGAAATAGACCAGGAAAAAAACAACAGGTGTTGTTGGGGGGGGGCAGCAGAGCAGGTTGGTTTAAAGGATTTTGGAATTTTAGCTGGTTGGCCGGCCCAGCACAGCTGACTTCTATGCCGGAGTCCAGATTCAGTTCCCGGTCAGGTCTGGCATTTTTTCATTTGTACTTCACCTAATATTTGTAATGAGAATAATAACGTCAATAGCTTACACGTGATACTCAAAAAACAAGTCAAAAATAATATCCTTGGGATAAAAGACTCTTAATTATTTTAGTAGAGAGATCTATAGAAATAGAATTGATGAATTAAGTAATTTCCAAACAAGTTAAACAGTTAAAAGAAAACCTGCTCAGCAAAAACTAAGAAGAAAATTTTGGATGCAGCAAAAAAAGATGGAAGAGGAAAAACATCAGAATGTTAATTTCCAGAAAACAAAAAGAAAGAAAAGTGAATGTGTTGTAATTATGTGATCCTGATTTGATCTATTCACAAAAAAAATACAGTACATTATATTCTTTCAACAACTCAATTAATTCTTTAAAATTTTCTTGTCAAAGTATGCTGGTTTGTACTGTTTCTTACGTTCCATGATTTATTTTATGCAGTTGTACTGAAACAAAGGATTAAAAATTTTGGTGTTATACGATAATGAAATGCAGGTATTCTAGAACAGCTGCCCCAACAGTCATCTCAATTATGTTTAAACGTAGAATGCAAAAATTTATGTTATAAATAACTCGCCTCTAGTTAACAGGTGAACCTTATTTATTGGTGGTTTATTGATCCCATTTTGGTAGTTTGTATAGTCAGATTCCAAAGACCTGCTAAGAAAGGAACATCTTTGTAACATCTAGTATTGTTTTTGCAACTTGTATCTGTGCTTATTATAAAAAACTATGGAGTTATCATTTTAACCAATGCATCATTACTGTGTGCAGGCAAAATCAATTTGACTTATAAATCATTTCCTTTCCAAGCAATGGTTTTATATCACCGTTTTCCATTCCTGACAAATTAATTAATTTTAGTTTTTAGTGCGCTGTACCCAAAAATCTTATTTGAAAATAGTACATGCCAATTATTATTGTTATTGTTTTGTTATTAGCAAGGACAGGAGGATAGATTGCAGAGTAAAGTGTTGTTGACTCACAATTGTTCACCATTATATGATATAAAACACTGGTCTCTCATATTTGATACTTTGTTAACCACCTGGAATATTAATACAGATAAAGTGAAGGCAGTAGTTGTGGCTACAACTGAGGAATTTTTACTAATGGCTCTCAGAAGTAAAAGCTTCACACTTATACCATGTCTTACATTCACCTTGCAGGTAAGTAATATTCTGTGTTAAAGTTGTACCCATGTACAGTATTATAATGTTAATCAGTGGTAATTTTTACTTTCTCTTGCCTATATGAATATATAGGAAGGAAAGTATGGTTTTCATGTGGATTTTTCGAAATCGAGTTTACACCGGATCTACACGATTTCAGACCCCCTGAACCCAAGAAACATGAACAGTTTTTAGCAATTGGTCTGTGTGTGTGTGTGTGTGTGTGAACAGAATATCTCAAGAACGGAACATTGTACAAACTTGAAACTTAAGTTAGGTACTACTAGAGTACTTGACATGAACATTTTCATTAAAATTGGTCAGCCGGAAGTAGTAGTTTATTCATATCATTTTCACTTTTTTGCAATTTTCTCAAAAATTGGTCCGACAATTTTTCTTAAAAATCGCCTTATTTACTAAATTTTTTATGCTCTACAAGATAGGGTAGGTGCCATGTCTGCTGAAATGCTTCGGGAGGTTGTTTTTGCGTAAAAAAATTGTTTATTTTTTAAGATTGGGACTTTATTATGCATTTTAGCGCAAAAATGTATATAATAAAAGTTGTAGAGCACTTAAAATCCTACAACTTTTATTTCAATTATTTTTTTGTATAACGCTTGGTTTAGCGGTAATTAGCGATTTTGTTGGTTTCTCATAAAAACAAGTAAAAAATTGATTTTTTTAATATTTCAGCCTTAGTATGCATTTTACTACAAAAGTGTACATAATCAAATTTATAGGAAATTAAAAGATCTACAACTTTTATTGAAGCATTTTTCTCTACAGAGCCTAGTTTAGCGTAAAAGAGTGATTTTTCCTTATTTTTAAGACAAACTGAGGTTGATTTTCATTTTGCGTCTTTCACTCATGATTAAAATAAGGTTATTTTTTCGTTTATTTCTAATATTTTATTATTAATGTTTGTATATATTGTTGATATTCATTGGCAAGAGAAAGTCGTGTGAGTTTCACACCAGATTTTTTTAAATTGTCATCAATCATTTTCCTTAGTCCATCTGTCCGTCACACGCAGATGTCAAAAACTGCAAAAGATAGCAACAAAAATGGTTTTTGGATTCGTAATCTATACAAAAAGTTAGTGAGCCTAAATTAGGTTTGAAGTTCTGATTTCAACCAGCCGGAAGTGGCCCCAAATGAAAGTCAAAAAATCAGTGTCAGAAACTATAAAAGATAGCAACAACTTCTGGACCGAAAACAAACTTTAGGGGACAATGGAAAGTTTTTTTTTGTGTTGTGGCTTCAGGAAGGATCCCCCTGAGTGTTTTGCAATACAGATCAGTGGGGAGAAGAAATAAGGTGGTAAGAAGAGAAGTGGGAAGTGGCACGCAAAATACAGCAATAATTTAATAGTTTATCGCTTTTGTGAGTCAGAACAGGCGGAAGCCTAATTCTTGATTGTGAGAAGAAGTGGCTTTAGTTTTGGACTGAGCTCAAGAAAGATATGTTTATGAGCATTTGTCTTCATATTTTTAAAAATAAAAAGAAAGTAAAGTTAAAAAAAACAATAAGGAAAAAGTTGAATTTAATTATGAGTTAAAATTAATATTGTATTAGGAAATTTTTCTAATTATATTTAATTGCACAAACACTCTTATGGTATATTCATTATTATGTCTCAATTATGCTTGGCATGAGGCTATTTGTGTACTCCGGGACTTTGTTCACCAACCCATGGTGAGACCCAGTGTTCTGTGCCTAATTTATGCAATATTAAATATTAGAGTAGGTTCTATGATTTATTTATTTTTGGCTCTTTATTACCATTATTTACTTTCACCGTAAATTCAGATCAGATTTAGAGGAAATAATGGTTAATAATGAGTTGAACAATTTTTTAATGTTTTGTTGTAGGAAGCTTGTATGAGTGGTTGTTTTTCATATCCTGATGTTGACTGTGTTGTTCGTAAGATTCGATTACTGTTGTCTTTGCTATACAGATGTAGCAATGCAGTTACTGTCTTACGACTACAGGAACATTTGTTGCAGGTCAGTTATTATGTTTTCATGTTTTCTTTGTTCTGTATAAAATATAGTTTTAGAAAATAAGTAAAA
Source organism: Catonia carolina (assembly GCA_035578175.1). Lineage (NCBI taxonomy): Eukaryota > Metazoa > Arthropoda > Insecta > Hemiptera > Achilidae > Catonia > Catonia carolina. Next base: position 326,044,498 of record JAQMRL010000001.1, on the reverse strand, counting down.
ATTTTTAAATCAACTTTTATTGGAAATACATGTTTTCTGTTCTTATTTTTTATTTTTATTGGTTAATTTTGAGTATGCGGGGGAAGACAGAAGGTATAGAATAAGAGATAATGTAATTAGGGAACAACTGGAAATGGACAGCTTGTTAAGGAGGGTTGGACAGAACCAAGTTGAGATGGTTTAGCCATTTCAGTAGAGTAGAGGAGGGAAAACTGTTGAAAAAGATGTACTTGGAGATTAAGAGTAAAAGACCAAGAGTAAAGTGATGGGTTCAGTTATGGATGAATTAGGTAAAAGATGTGATGCCAAAAAAGCAATGGAGGAGAGATGGTTGAGTGATAGAGAGAGGTGGAGAGGAGTTGTGTTGCGCCTGACCCAAGGAAACTTGTAAGAGGAATAAAGAAGATGATGCTTTTTTACAACATTTCTAAAAATGTATTTCTTTGTATTGTTCATTTTTTCCAAATTTTCTATTATTTCTTTGTTAATGAAAGGAACTCATGGTTGGAATAATAAGGCGAAGCCTGTATAGTTGTAAAACAAGTTTTATTTTAAAACAATTTATAAATTGATGTGAAAGATGAACAATTTTTGAATATGAACCCTAGTAAGATATGGAAATTATCATGTATATTTTGGTTAAGTGTAAAAATGTTTGTTGTCCTGATCAATGAGTGTGCTAAGTTCCTTTTGACCATTCCAAGTGAATGCCTAGACCGTTAGCATCCTTTATATGTTACATACAGTAGCAAAACCTTCTAATGTGCTAAAATTTGACTTGTGTATTGACAATATTCGACAATATATAAGTGCATTTAGAGTAGTTTGTATCAAAAGTTTGATTACTAATATCCTTTCTTTTTGTGTTTTAAAAACAGCACTGTTCTATTGTCCTGATAACCCAAGTTTAGTTCATATCTTTTGTTTAAACCCATCCGTTATTCGTAGTAGTGTCCATTATTTTTGTGTTTTATACAATAAAGTGTACTTTTGTTAATTTTTGTGTTGTAGACATTTTACATAAAAAAACCATTGGGATTACAGCGATGAAAAAAGCGCACATTATTTGGCACTTGGAAAACGGGGATATTGCAAGGGAGTTCAACGTTGGACACTCCACAAAATCTGCAATTTTGAAAAACAGGGAAAAATTTAGAATAGTTTTGATGAAGGTAAAGAGAAATCGAAGAAACTTTGACTTAGTCAAAAAATAAAATACATAGAAGAAGCTCTTTTAAAGTAGTTTACTTTGCTACGGGCAAACTACATGACCGTAAGTGGATCTTTGCTACGAGAAAAGGCCAACATTTTTGCAGTAAAATTTGGACAAACACCTGTTGCACCAGCTTGGGTACAACGTTTTTGGCAACTGTACAATATCAAAAGTGGAAAGATCACCGATGAACCTGAAAAAATTTCTCATGAATGTTTACAAAATGTGTGGCTCAAGTTAACAGAAGGATATCTGAATGGATAGATCTTTAACACCGACGACCGTCAGACATCTGTTACATTGACTATTGCTTACAATGGCTGGAACTGGCTGGTCCCTTGGAGGTCATGTATCTAAAAGCTACTGTATATACATACACTCTGTAAAGTACTAACAATGATGAGAATCATTGAAGATTTAAAAGTTTTGTGTTGGCTGTTTTCTTTTTTAAAAACTATGTTAAATATTTTTGTTATTATTGATATTTATCTAAAATGAGGTTAATTTTGTTTTTCAGCTTGAAGATGTTTCTTTAGTGCTTGATTACCCGAAAATATGGATATCGACATACACAATGCTGGAACAGTTGTTGGCACGGCGTTCTATTATGAAATTGGTTACTGATGCGATAGATGCCTCTTTGTATGAAAAAGAACTTTTAGATATCACTGATGAAGATTGGTCTCTTATAGAAGATGTAGTCAATGTTCTAGAACCTTTTAAAGTATGTGATGTTGTTTTGGGAAATTACTTTAAATATGCATAGTTTTAATAGTTTGGAGAGTAGTGAATGTAGATTTGCAAATAAGCTCTGAAATATTTAATGGAGGGGTCAGTGCAGCTGGCTTCTGTGTCGGGGTCCTGGTTCGATTCCCATTCAGTTGTGGTATTTCTTCATCATCTTTTTTCTTGTGTCATCATTCATCATCTGTATTAGCACTGTTTTATGAGGGTGTATCGAAAAGTAATGCCTCCATCACTATGGATATATTGTTTACATATTAGTGTGCAATGATAGATTAAACTGTCCCCTACTTACCAGTATAATCATTTTACCACATAGTCACTGTTAACAGCAACACATTTACACCAACGTACTATGCTTTGGAAAAGTCTGTCAAGGATATGTTTAAGTTTTTGTATGGTGTTATTTCCTCACCTCCGCTAACACCGAAGAAAAATGCATGTCCTTGAGATGTTCCTTAAGCTTCAGAAAGGGGAAAAATTCACAGGGTGCAATCTGGGCTTTAAGGTGGATAAGGTAAAACATCTTGAAACCCAAGTTTTACTAGTTCTGTTTGCGTTTTCAGACTTGTGTGAAGACGAGCGTTGTCATGATGCAGAATGGGCTCGTTGTCTGGATAAACCCTACGCCATTGTTTCAGATTTGATAAAGTAGTAACATGTTGTTCTGAGTTGACAGTATAGCCATGTGAATGATACAATCACAATCAAAATGGTAAATATGACTTTCCCGGCAGATGGCATTGTTTTGAATTTTTTGGTTGCCACTTTAAATTGCCCCTAGAGTGACTTGTTTACAAAGAGTTCCAGTTCATGACTAACAACTTTTGAGACTGTCCGACCCATCATTAAAATAGTTATAGCAATGGAGGCATTACTTTTTAATACGCACTCGTACAAAACAATTGGACAAGAAATTAAACAAAAATTTACAGATAGCTGACGGAATTGGTTGGTAGTAAAGCTACCTCAAGAATGATTGAAGAGAATTTAAAAACTTACTACAAAAGAAGTTATTAACACAGATTTTCTTGTTGGTTTTTAACATGGGCTTTGTATTCTCAGATTATATACAAATTTCTCAGATTTTGTCTTCTTAGTTGATACCAATATAGAATTGTGAAGATTTTGATCATGCACTGAAGCAGCTTTTTATTATAAAAAAAGAAACACAATTTTAAATATTTTTAAAGTGCAGAAGTGTGATTATTGTGGGTATGATGTACCTTATTCAATATCTTTATAAGTTGTTATCCATTAACACGTTTCGGGAAACTAATTTAATATTTTCAATGAAGATGCTTAGTTTATAGGTTCTACAAAAAACCTGTAGAAAAGAAGATTTTGTCTCAGGAATAATGTTTCGATAAACAGTTAGGTTACCTTCCTAGATGTACAAAAATCTTTTGTGTATAGAAAAATGGGTGTTATATGATGTTTCACTGGATTTCAGTATTTGTATTATCATATTTTAGTAAATTCATTTATTGTATTAATAATATTGTGTATGTAATAAAACGTTTTGTCTGGTTCTTTAAGGTAACCACAATGACGCTAGCTGAGGAGAAAACACCACTTATATCATTACTAAAACCTTTAGTCTGGCAGTTAATAAGTGTACACCTTAAAGTACGTGAAGATACGGATTCTCCGCTTTCACAAAAAATTAAACTTGATCTTACAGAAATATTAAAAAATAAGTAAGTTTTATAATTTCCTATTTCAGACCCTTATAGTTTTCCTGTCATTTTAATATGAAAGTTATCTTCGTAATTTATTTATTTTTGATTTACCGACCTAGTAATTGTATTTAAGTTCATACTAAAATTATCTATCACAAAATTATATTTCAAATATTGTTTTTCAGTTTCTTTTATGAACTAGGGTCATACATGACTAACTAACAGTGGGCAAATAAAGGGTGATTCAAAAAGAGCGCCGGTTTTTAAATGGCTGGTAAATTTTTGTTTATCGGTTGGCAACATTGTTTGACCACATTTCTATTTCGGAGAACATTCCGATTGACGATTCAGTTGTAGTTTCTCTTGTTCGCAGTGTAGTACTCTCGCAGTCTGTGTCTAATCATGGAGAAGTTTACTATTGCGCAACGAGTGTTAATCGTCAAAACATTTTACCAGAGTGGAGAGAGTTATGCGGCTACTGTCAGGCAACTTCGCGGTACTCTAGGACGTAATGAAGCACCGAATGAATCGACAGTTCGCAGGCTCATGAAAAGGTTTTTTGAGACGGGTTCAACAGTCGACCTTAAAAGTTCTGGACGTCGTCGTTCTGGCCAAACTGAGCAGAACGTTGCATTGGTTCGTGACAGTGTGGCTGTTAGCCCAGCAAAATCAATACGTCGTCGTTCTCAACAATTGGGTTTAAAATGTTCTTCTGTACGGAGAATTCTTCGGTACGATCTCCAATATCACCCGTATAAAATTCAGTTGACGCAACATTTGAAAGTGGCAGACCACCAGAAGAGACGACAGTTTGTTGACTGGGTATTGAGAAAACGGCAGGATGATGACACCTTCGCAAACAAAATCATTTTCAGTGATGAGGCGCACTTCCACTTAAACGGTTTTGAGGCGCACTTCCACTTAAACGGTTTTGTTAATAAACAGAACTGCCGTATGTGGGGTTTAGAAAACCCTCGCGTGGTTAATGAAAGGGAAATGTATGCACAGCGAGTGACAGTTTGGTGCGGCTTTTGGTCGGGCGGTGTCATCGGCCCTTACTTTTTTGAAAATCAAGAAGGACAAGCCGTGACAGTAAATGGAGACCAATACCGTACGATGATTAGGGAGTTTTTGTGGCATCATTTGGATGGAATGGACATTGACGAGTTGTGGTTTCAGCAGGATGGTGCCACCTGTCACGCTGCACGAGAAACAATGTTGTTGCTCCGTGAACGGTTCCAGGATCGCATCATTTCTCGTAATTCCGACCATCAATGGCCACCAAGGTCGTGTGACTTGACGCCTTGTGACTTTCATCTTTGGGGTCATCTGAAGTAATTGGTGTATGCTAATAAACCTCGAAACATCAATGACTTGAAGGAGGAAATTCGACGGGTTATCGGGCAAATGGAAGTCGAAACTTGTCGTGCAGTAATATCCAATTTCATGGACAGAGTTGATGCGTGCCAGCGCAGTAGAGGAGGACACACGCACGACATCATTTTTCATACATGAAATCGGAAGGTAAGATGAACTTGTTGATGTATTTATTTTCAGTTTTTCAATAAAATAAATCTCTTAATTTGATATATCAAAAGCGGCGCTCTTTTTGAATCACCCTATACCATCAGGTCACAAAAATGTAACAGAAAAACAATATTTCAATAAAATAAACTGATAATATGAAAACCAAAAGAAAAAGCAATTAAAATTTAAACAGTTGAATAATCAGGAATTGTTTAAAACCTTTATAATTTGTTGCACATAATTTTGTTTTTATTTTAATGACAAAAATTTATATTTATTTATTTTTAGTCATTTATTAATTGTTCTAGTCTTCAGCTTGTTCATGCGCACATGTAAAGTTTTTACCAAGTTGTTTTTATAATACGACTGTTAAATGGCTTTTCTGTGTGTATTGTGTGTTTAATGAATCTCCAAAGAAAATTGTAATTAGAATCCAAGCTTTGTTCTGTATATAAATTTAACTGTATTGTTTGTAATTAAACTATTTTATATATATAAAGTGATTTTTTATATTTTTAAGCCAAACTGAGGTTGATTTTCATTTTGCATTATTCACTCATGATTAAAAAAGATTATGTTGTTTGTTTATTTCTAATGTTTTACTACTAATATTAGGTTATATTTTTCACTATTTGTATTTGCAAGAGAAAGTTGTGTGTTTCACACCAGATTTTTTCTTTCAATAAATCTTTTAGAGTAAATATATATACTGTGAGGCAATTATTTCAGGGCTGTAAACAGCAGCCCAATTGTGCACTTCATAAAGTATTCTGATTTTACAGGTACAGTGAAGAGTCTGTAGATACTATGTTGAAAACTGCAACCACATTGGATCCCAGGTTCAAACAGTTGCCATATGCTATTGAAGAAGTAAAAGCCATGTTAAATGGTCCTATTAAGGTTGAACTTATTAGGATGATGGAACAGGCGAGTACATTGTCTTTAGATAATAACGAGAAAAATCAGCTAAATTTGAAAAAGTCTCGACTGTCAGGTATTTATTATTTAATTTATTACTCCATGTATGCTTTATTGTAACCAGGAGCAGTTTGAATAACTTGTATTTGTATTTAGAATCTCTTGTTTTTTGTTTTTTTTTGTGTAAATCTTTAGGGTTTTAAACTAGGCGGACAGTGTAAACATTTACATAAAAATTAGACAACAGCCAGATTCTGTTAGATTTTGGCTTTATTCTTCCTCTTTAAAATAGGATACTGTTCTGTTTAATCTATCAAATAGTCCCTCTTACAACACACACAGATGACCAACTATTGTGTTTTCATCTTTTGAAGGGCCTATCCATATGGCTTCTGGGTATTAATAATTTAGCCGTATTTGCCAGATACTTTGGATCCATGCCCATAACAGGCAGGTGGAGTGTTAAATTATGTGCACTCGATCTGCTGGTTCCGGGGCTACAAATAATAGTTTTATTTCTTATCACATTGGCAGAAAATTGTATGACTGTAGTATTTAAGAACAGAAGAGATAGAGGTGTAAAAAGCTCTAGTCAGAGTTATCTCCTCTGAAGTAATTAATTTCATTATAGAGCCAGACCCTGTGGTGAATGAAGTGAAGATGTGATTTGCAGGATGGAAAGTAGATTGTTTTCGGAGGGCCTGGAGTGCTGATAAACATAGGCTGCTTTTCCACTCAGGCAAGATAAACCACCTTACTCCTCGTTTTACTTAGTAAAGCCTCTAGAGGTTCAAACCTGCCTTTCGGCTGATGACCTAAACAACAACATATTGGATCCATTCTGTACCTTCTTCGTGAACTTAGCCATTCACAGTACCTGTACCTGAAGTTCCTCTCCGATATTGTCATTTCAGTTATTTGCTTCATTCTTTTAGTTGTAGTAGTGTCTACTATTGTCTGGGTTACATAGATTAAAATGGGCCTGATGTAAATTTTATAAATCCAGGCTTTGCTTTGGTCAGAAATAAATTTGTTTTTTCGAATCACTTTTTAGAGACAGCCACTGATTGTTGCTGCCCTACTACTGACCTATGTTCTGACTTTTTCTGGTTGTCTGTCACTTGATAAATTTAATCCTAGGTAATTGAAAGACATTATTTCTTGGATTATTTTTACATTTAAGGATAGTTTACGTACATCCTAAAGGGTTCCTAGAGATTACCATCCATTGTTTTTTCTCTGTTGATGTGAGCGTGTTAAATCTTTCAGTTGTGGTTTCAAATTGATGAGGTGTCTTCATTCCCTGCACTAACACCATGTCATCTGCATAACATAAAATGACATGATCTAAAATGTACAGCCTCTTTGTAGAACAATAAGAAGGAACATTTTTTTACGTCTGACTGCTTTGCAATTTCTGCTAATGCAGATGGTGGAGAATGATAATCTATGAAAATGAACAAATGTCAGACCTGATCAGGAATCAAACCCGGGACCCCGGTGTAGAAGCCAGCTGCACTAACTACTACGCCAACGGGTTGGCGTATATCAATTATTATTGATACAAATAAAGTTTTTATTACAAATAGTACAACTGATAAATTTAATTATTCAGACATGGTACAATGTAGAATCATTCACAAATGCAAGTAGAGTTTGTCAAAGTTATGTATATGTAGCTTTTGGGCAGGCTAGTAGAATACACATACAGGATGGGGAATACATTAGGGTAGTTTGCTGTGCTTCAGTGAATGGACGGGGAAATACGGCCGCAACTACAACACGCACTGCTCAGAGCCTTGTGTTGTAGTTCTGTGGAAATTGTAAATTATGTTTCTTAGTGCAGTTTTTTAGAAATTATCGATGATGAACTTTACTGTTTATTCTTGGAGGAATTTTTCTTGGCATACTAAACGTTCCATTATTTCCAATTTATTTTTCTTCAGCTAATATTTTCCTTAAAGTGTGTACCGATATATCACAAAGTTTAGCAGAGTGCTCATTATAATACATTTACTTTAGCTTCTCAGCGTCACTTCTTTGCCTATTCGTGTTTATTTCGGTTGAGGCATTACAAAGCGTTATAAGTATTTTAAAATATGCACAACAGAGTAAAACTGGTTAAGGTAATATTGAAAAATATTGTTTAGAGAAATATTGAAAAATACTATTAAAGTAGTTTGGAAAATACTGTTTAGAGAAGTATTAAAGTATTAAAAAATACTATATAGTAGAATCGCAATGCTGAAATCTTACCACTGGAAAGTACACAAAGCGACTGAGTTATTCTTCAAAAGAGTGTTGTCAAACTCCACTCTCTGCAGCATAACGGTTCATACCCTCCCCCCTTCCAAAACAGCCACATTCTCAAAAGCAAGCAAAATGAATGACTGCACATCAACAGAGCACGCATACATAACTTTGTTCTACCCTAGCCCATTATTCATTTATATTTATTTAAATAAGGTTGTGTTAAAAGAACTGATTAAACCGTTCAAATAAAATTTTAATAGGTGTTTTATGGTTTATTTTGTTTTTATACTTGTTCAGGTATGGAGTTCCTGCTCGGAGATCTATGCACCACATCAAATTCACTATCAACAAATGAGAGAGCTGAACTAGAAATTAATCAGTATCAGTCAGAACCGACAGCTAATCTAGATCATTGTCCTTTGATATGGTGGCAAAAGGCTAATATAAAATTCCCAAATCTTGCCAAATTGGTTTCTAGTTATAACTGCATACCAGTTACAGCAATACCTCCAAATAGAATTCCAGTTGAATCTCAGATATCTTATGACATAAAACGTGCAAAAATATTACCAGAGATTATTGATAAGTTGGTATTTTTAAATGCTAACAAACCGATTACTTTTTAACCAGGTAAATTTATTGATACAGTTTATAATAGTTTTGTTTTAAAGTTACTGAAGAATAATACAAAGATTAATTAATTCTGAATAGAAACTGAAAACTAAGGAATTATTTTTAAGTTGTAAAGCAAATTGAGTTTTGTTAGCACATGATCATGGATTTTTATAATCTAAAGCAGTGTTTTTCATTGTGTGAGTCGTGATCCCCTAGGAGATCGCAGGACATGTCTAGAGGAGTCACGTAATACAGGGAAAAATTAATTTTAAATAGTTATAGTTATTTATTTTTAAAAAAACACAATAATTGTACAGTACTTTTGCAACTTTCTCAAATTCAATTAACATGAAATTTGGGCTTGTTTGGAATTAACCAATTTTTGAATGTTAGGATTTATTTTTGTTACTCGCAAAACGATGTCATTTTCCAGTGCCAAGCAATTTCTTGATTTTGGTTTCAAATTCACCGTTACGTAAAATCCTTGTTCATTGTTATAGGATGTGACAAATGATTTCAAAAATTTCAACGCTAGTCTGGATAGTTCTGGGTATTCCTTTTTAATACTTAATCCAAAATTTGTTGGCACAAGCTTTTGTTGAAAGTTAATTTCATTTCCTGATCACTTGATAAGCTCTATCATGAAGATGAACACTTATACCGTAACGAACTAGAGACTGCGGATGAAGGCAGAGCATAGTGACCTAGATCACAGCTCAGAGCCAATAGTTTTTCATAACCTCGTATCCTGCGTTGTCACGTTGTGGTTCCACTGTAGATGACAGCCTAACAAAAAGTCAGCTGGAGTTCGGTGGAACAGAGTGTGACTCAGCGAAGGGGCAACCTCACATCCGATTGTTATTGGCTACATCTCATCTGCGTCTAGTTCATTGGGGTATAGCTCAGCATTTTGTACAGCGTGCTCATGAAACGGATTGACTCCCTTAAAAATATCCACTCATATCCTTAAGTAAAAATTACAGCTATTTCAGATTTTTTAATTTTCTTCTTCTTACTATCAAGGATTAGGCATAAGCCTGTTTCGAACTCACAAACAATCCTACACATATACACAAACACGAGATATTCCAACCCATACATCTCGACTACTGCCATCTCTTCGAGGTCTTCCTACTGGAACGTATTCCGTATCTTTGAAGGGTAATCTCTCCTCTGGCATCTGTTCCAAATGTTGCCTCCATTGATTGCGGTACTTCTCCACTTTTGCATTCAGACCAAGACTTATTTTTTAATTCATAGGGGGTTGGCGAAATACTCAATCTAAAACGGGTGTTGCTGTGTCTCAAAGGTTGAGAACCACTGATTTAAAGTTTTGAAATAACCTTGCTTTTATAGTAGCTTCAAGGAATCATTAGTAGGCTCATTAGAATCATGTTTGTAAATATCTAAAGTTTTTTAAAAGTATCTGACTCAATTGAGCTTGAGAATTCATTTTCTCTTTGCTAACAGCCTAATTGTATGTAAAACAGCCATAAAACAATGTAACACAACATGAGAAATTCCTATTGTTACTATAACTTCTCAGTGACTGCAAATTATCAGGTTAATCAAAAATTTTAGAACAGTACAGTTCACTTGAAATGAATAAATAAAAATCTTACAAATGATCAAGAATCTACAACAGACACACTATCAGCTGTTGTAGTGCTAAAAAAAATTTAAGACAAACATATGAAGTTAACCATACAGAACTGTGTAACACATTGAATTGGACTGCATGAGGCATAATTGAAGTAGCATTGGTTACTGTATTGCTGTCAGCTCAATGTGTCTGAGATATACAGTGTGGATAATATGTGTTGTTGTTTAGGTCAACAGCCGAAAGGCTGGTTTGAACCTGTAGAGGTTTTACTAAGTAAAACGAGGAGTGAGGATGTTTACCATTGCCTTCCTCACTGAGTGGAAAAGTACGCTTATCAGCATGCCGGGCCCTCTGAAAAGCACATATCTTCCACTCTGTAAATGACACCTTCACTTCATTCACCACAGGGTCTGGCTGTACAATGAAATTCATTACTTTCAGAGGAGGTAACTCTGATTAGTGTCTTTTACACCTCTACCTCTTCTGTTCTTAAATGATTCAGTCATTTAATTGGCTGACCATGTGATAAGAAACAGAACTATTTATTTTAGCCCTGCAACAAACAGATTGAGTGTAAATAATTTGACACTCCACCTGTCTGTTATGGGCAGGGATAATATGTATGGATATTAAATTCATGTTTGTTAACCTATGTAAAAACATACAATTTTTTTTTTAATTTATTTTGTTTTGTTTCCAGGATGGAATGGTTGTTGAAGGTTCTCATTGTTCATGATTCCTTCATCGATTTTTTGTAGCCTGAATGTTATGTTGCCTTCTTTATTATTTGTCTGTGAATCTATTCTACTGCTCAATAGAGCTTACGCAATTTGATCTCAAGAATTATTATTACATTAAAGCTATTTAATAAGGTGTCAGTCAGTGTACATACAGTGACTATGTAGATTTAAATGTAGATAAATTGTGATAAGTGGACTGAATTTTAATGTTAATATAGATTGTAATATTAAAAGAGTTTATGTTTTTATTTATTCATACATTAATTTGATGTGGGATGAGTAGATTTTATTTTACAATTAAGTGAAATGGTTTCCAGTAAGAGTATAACGCATATTTTCCACATCTGTGGTTGTTTTGAAATTATGTTCATCTCTTAAATATTTGTATTCTAGTGATTTTTTGCTACCTAGTTATGGTTATGATTGATATTGTTCTTACGAGTATGATTGAATAAAACTTACTGGTTTTGCCTAAAGACCTATTTCATACTAAAACAGTCTCTTGATTTTCTTTTTTTTTAATGTAACTAAACAAAAAATGACATTATTTTGGATTTATTTTGAACTAAAATAAAGTTTATTAATACAGTAAACCCTCGGTTATACAGCCATTATGGAGTATACTTTTGCTCGGATAACCATGGAATCAGATATTCAGGGTTTTCATTCCCAAAATATTTTCTGTTATTAGGCTGCGGATTTCTTTTTAGTGCGAGTAGGTATATTACTTGCACGCAAATTTTAAAAATGAAAATTTGTTTTTTCTGGTTCCTTTTTATATCTTCAACTGATGTCTTTCCGATTCTGTACTCATTCATTATAGACTCGATTGATACACCCTAGATTCTAACTTTTCAATTATTTTAATTTTATCACCAATATTAAGTACAATACATTTATATCATACTGACTGACCAAATTGTAAAGAAACATGTAAAAATGATTATTAAATCATAGTCACTAGTAACAATAAATGTAGTAAACTAACTCACGAGTTAAAACAGGATGTTTTTATGTATCTCTACAACACTGTTGTAGACTTAAGATAGGTGAGTGGCCTAACAATAAGGGTTGAATGCAAAACGTAAAATGTAGGATGAAACCCACTACAGTTGTAGCATTGTATATTAGGGTTGTGCGTTATTTAACTTTTCTAAAACCATCTAGAAGCTTAAAGTTTGCTGGGTGGGAGTAACCATTACATATAACTGGATTCGGTTACTGTGAACGCTGGACTACGCATGTGCATACTTGACTCTGCATATCTCTCTGACCTACAGTTAAATGTACACTCATGTTGTTGAAAATTGACAACACCTATAGTATTTTGTTGGGGCGCTGTTCCATACACTGTGTTATTGCATTATTTACAAGACTACTAAGGTAGACAAATATCTTGCTTAGCACTTTCCTTACGATAATTCATATCATAGAGTGTCATGTATTTAATTTTCTAAAAATATTGAATGTATTATTGTATCAAAACTGTCATTTTGTATCATTGTAACCTTCCTACCAAAATGGTTATGCCTTTTGCAACGTTTGGGTTTTTTAAAAATCTGGTCGGTTAAGTGAGTGGCGGAAAACTGAGGGTTTACTGTAATATTAAAAATATTGTATTAAATTTTGAATTGAGCTTCCTTACTCACACTGTCCCATTCATTTTACTTGATATTCTTAAAATATTGTACTTCCTGTATCAAGATTCTCCCTTAACAATTTAAATATAAGTTGTGTAGAATATGATATTTTATGTTTTTAGTCAAGAGTTGCCTTTAGAAACTAGAATTGATACTACGTAATCACTGGAATGGTAGTGATGAACTGAGTATCAGTGCATTGTTAATATTGTTCTACTCTTTAGATAATGTTTTTCATTGTGTAATATTTGTGTGAGTAACTTGTGCATTCATGGTAATTAATTCATTATCAGTTTAACTTAATTACAAAGCTTATGTTCATTCAAAAATAAATCTTTATAATGCATCCTGCAGTTTGAAATTAATTTTATTTTATATAATGAATTTATATAATAAATTTTACTAACGTTCTTTTAAAACTGCCTCAACTTTTATCTTTACTTACATGTGTTTCGGTGGATCTACCATCGTCAGAGTAAATAATATAATTGAAACTAAAAAAATTTTTTTTATTTATTTAAAATCTATAGAAAATTAGACATCTTCAGTCATTTGTATAACAGTACAGTATACAAAAATATAGTTTTATACAAATGACTGAAGATGTTTCATCTTCTATAGATTTTAAATAAATAATAAAAATATTTTTAGTTTCAATTATGTTATTTACTCTGATGATGGTGAATCCACCGAAACACATGTAAGTAAATGTAAAAGTTGACGCAGTTTAAAAAGAAGGTTAGTGAAATTTATTATATAAAATAGAAAGCTTATGTTGATACCTATTAATGATTAAGGCAATTCATTCTAACTGAAAAACAAATGAACAAGAGCTGTAATTCACTTAAATATTTTTTTCTAAAGAAGCATATAGCTTCTATATTAGGGGTCCTGGGTTCAATTATTTCTGGTTAGGTCTGGCATTATTTCATTACACTTTTTCACTTGACTCCTATACCCATCTACATTAGCATAAATATAAACACACGGACATAAAACAGAAACCATTCTGGGGATAATATTAAAATAAGGATTGTACAGATAGTTCATGTACCGTCTGGATAATTCATATTATCCATTGTCAGGAGAATGAACATGCATTTGCTTTTTATAATTTAAATTGTATTGTTATATTGTAATTTAAAGCCAAAAGTATGTCTTTATTAGCACGTGAATTGTGTTTGTAGCTTAATTTTTTTTAGTTTATTGTGATTTTGAAAAATATATTTACATTTTTATGAAATTTATCTTTAAAATATTATTAAATATTCTTAAACGTTCATTTTGTATTAAAAATATTTCAGAAAAACTTGTAGTCTTGAATTACACATTATTTTTAACTTTGTAATTTTAACTATTAATAAAAATGTCATAATTTTCATAACTGAACAAAAAAGTCTTTCTAAAAGATGGTGAACAAGTTATGAGATTAAAATTAGGTTTATAGATTAATTGTAGGCCAACACAGACATTAATTTTGATTAATGTGTTTATAATTTGAACTGTTTTCTAATATATTGACAAACAGTTTTTAATTTTAAGTAGCAACAATTCTGAATTAGTGAGGGTTTACTGTACATAGACATAATATTTATCACTGCCATCAGGTAAATTGCCTTACAAGTATTGTTTTATGAGTGCTTGAAATACCTGAAGTTAGTTTATGAATACACTGTTGTTTCTAGTTCTCTTATCATTTTTACTAAATTTAATGCTTTTGAAAGAAAGGTACAATTGAAGTTTAAAAGTTGTGGAATTTTTGAAATCTGTTAAAAGTTTTTTGATATTTGTACCAAAGTTTAATGGATTTTTCACTTTTTCATAGTATGGGTAAAAATAAAATATACTTAGTTAAAACAAAGTATTTTTATAAGAACATGCACAACTATAATTTGTTAATTATAAAATAAATGTGGATCATTATGTTCATATAAAATGTGAATAAATTAAATTATTTTGGTAAAATGCTTTAAATTGTTTTATTTTTCTGCTTGTTTTTGTTACGTAGTCCTTTTAACCCTTTTTTTAATCCTTTTAATTCCTTCATAACAAAAATTGTTCATTGGCTGTAAAAATGAAAAAGTGAGATAGTAATGTACTATAATATTAATCTATGTGAAAATTTGAACAAATTATTAGAATATTTTATATCAGTATTTTTTAACTCAAAATATAAGTACCAGAGTAGTTAAAATGTTCATGTTGTCTACTAAATAGAAGTTAAATGCTGTAGTTATTTTGAAATTTCTGAAATTTTGCTTCATTTATTTAATCGTTTTTGGCTTGTTAAGTACTTCAAATACCTTGCTCTTCTCATGTGATTTTGATGATGTATTTGAAAAGTTGGCTAAATTTTGCAGTAGTCATTTATAGCAAAATCTTGCCCTAAAAAATTATTAGGAGAGGTGTTCAACTTTTATATAAAAAAATAAAACAAAATAGAAGCGTGTGGTGCAATCATGGATGCAATAGCTGAACTAGAGTATCAGCCTATTGGTAAATGTGATGCTGGCAGGCCAAGAAAGAGATGGGTACTGAAACAGGTTCACACCCAATCCTTATAGAAAACAAGATTTTATTTTATTCCACCATATATTGAATGAATATTGAAATGAACATTCAATATATATATACATATATAATATTTACTATATTCAAATATTGAATGAATCAACGCCCATAACAGACAGGTGGAGTGTCGAATTATTTACGTTCAATCTGTTTGTTGCAGGGCTAAAACAAATAGTTCTGTTTCTTATCACATAGTCAGCCAATTAAATGACTGAATCATTTAAGAACAGAAGAGGTAGAGTGTAAAAGACACTAATCAGAAATATCTCTGAAAGTAGTGAATTTCATTTACAGCCAGACCCTGTGGTGAATGAAGTGAAGGTGTTGTTTGCGGAGTGGAAAATATGTGCTTATCAGAGGGCCCGGCATGCTGATCAGCGTACTTTTCCACTCGGTGAGGAAGGCACGGTAAACCACCTCACTCCTCGTTTTACTTAGTAAAACCTGTACGTTCAAACCAGCCTTTTGGTTGATGACCTAAACAACAAACAATATTGAATATGTTTTTACCTTATAGTGAAAATTTTAGTTAGTATGTATTGTATGTATAATGCACATAATGTATGTAAGTCATCCTCATCCTCTCTTGATAGCTGAACCATTTTTCCTCCATTGCTTTCTTGGCATCGCATCTTTTTCTGAATTCATCCATAAATGAACACATCCATCCGCTTTACTATGCTGTCTTTTGAGTTTTACGCTGTATCTCCATTTTTATTTTGGGCTAGACGGGACCTGTAGTAAAATTGTTAAAGAATGTAAACAACTTCAATTACTTCTCTTCTCAGTCGAAGTAGGTGTATTTGCAAAGAAACTGAAGTTGCGTAAAATATTGCCTATTTTTAAGAATGGGAGTAGCCAGTTGAAAACTGGCCACTCCAATCTCATGAAAATTGGGAGGTCCCCAATTAATAAAATTTTTGAAAAGGTTGTATTCAATAGGTTAATCAGTTTGAAAGCTTTTATAATCTCAGAGGATCAGCTTGGTTTCCGAAAAGGTAAATAGCAAAAACTTTAATAGACTCGCTTGTTAAACCAGTATTTGATATATTGGCTGCAGGAGAGAAAGTATTATCTGTGTTTTTAGATCTAAGAACTTAAGATTTAGAACTGAAATGGGTTCACTCTACCTTATTGGTAGAGTACAATACGTGGAGTTGACTAGAGTTGTTGGGGGTAAACTTACAAATATTATATCTGGAAAGCTTGATGTCAAAGTTGGCATTCTACAAGGGTCAATATTACATCCCTACTAATGCGGATAGAAAATATGGTTTAACGTCCGACTGTTTTGCAAATTGCTGCTAGCGCAGACGGTGAAGGATGAAATGAATTTTTTGTAACGTATGAAAAAATGCCATGCCCGAGTGGGATTCGAACCCAAGACCGCGTACATCAATAAATTACCACAACTTTTAAGATGTGCTACTGTTATTTTATTAATATTCTTGTAAATAGTTACTTTGTTTTTCCAAGAAAGTACATTCATGTACTGTCATGGAAAACCAGTGAATATGATAATGGATGAATGGCATGACATGAGTGATATGATATGCGGGAGAGCACATTCACTGACAGGTCGAACATTTTGGCTGGCCTGGTGGTATAGTGGCACAACTGGCTTCCATGCCAGTTCTTGGGTTCGATTCGCAGTCAGGTTTTCCAATTCTTCATCACTTATTTTTATCTATTACCCTTCACTATCTGCTGGCCCGTTGGCATAGTGGTTAGCGCAACTGGCTTTTATCCCAAGTTCGATTCCTCGTCAGGTCTGGCATTTTTTCATCACTCATTTTCATATATCATCATTCTCCACTGTCTGCATTAGCAGGAATTGCAATACAGTCAGATGTAAAACCAAAAAAATCTCTGCATTAGTTTTAATATGCATGACAATCTGACATAAAACCAAAAAAAAAAAAATATTTAGGGTTTGGAAACAACCCTGTGTTTTTCATCACACTAAAAAAATACTGTGAAATAAAATAATTGTCTAATTGAATAGTTTAATAAATGATATTGAATTTTGATTTATAAAAATATAATTATATTATGTATATTTTATGAAGGTTGTACCTGTTTAACAGCTGATGTTTGTTTGTATATTTAAATGTTTATTCAAAACATTTTAAAGAATAATATTCTTATTTTATCTTAATTTTGTAGTATATTTGCTCAGTATATTAACTTCTTAGTATGCATCCAAATCATAGTAAATTATTAACCTAAGTGCAGCTGTTAATTTACGTTACGGTTTGATTGGTCTGTCGTTAGACTTTGTAAGTAAGCTGAAAGATTTGATATACTGAGTGTTATATAAAATTGAAACTTAATCTAATCATTAACATGGCGAGCGAAGAAGTGCAGTTTCCAGAAAATAAATGGACTATACATGATAAATTAACTCAACTTCGAAATGTTATGAAATTACAAGGTAAAATTACATAATTATTATATGATCTGTAGTGGTTAAGATTTAAAAATTTTGTTTCTCTTTTGGAGTGATGGGTACCATTGTGTTAATGCGGTTGCTTTCACTTCGTTAATAAAAGTTAACAAGTTAGGTCTAAAATGTAATTCAAAAATATAATGCTGTAGCTAAAACCTTGACCATTACAAAACATAAAAACCATATTACTATTTCTGGCTTTGAACTCCCTTGTTTTAATAATTACATTTTATTCTTTCAGATCTTCTTCTTGTCGTGCCTATCCGGTTTCAGAAGTTGGCGATCATCATGGCTATGCAAATTGACCTTATTACAAATTTGAAAGAATTTGACTTTGTTTTAAGTTTAAATTCTGCTGGATATTTTTGATGTTATGATTGTAGTTATTCAGAACCTGGCACTATTCTAAGTTTATTCCATATCTTAGATTAGTTTGCTTTTGTATTAATGTGTTCTTTCTAGGATCCCTTTGTATGTTTAGAAAAAGCTCAAAAAGTGCTTGATTGATGAAACATTTTACAGTGTACATGATTTCCTTTCTAAATAGTTTTTGGTTGAAAAGTATATACCTTCTAATTAAATGTTGGGACAAATATTGTGTATTATTTGATATAAAGGGGTTGATAACATGCTTATTGAAGTAAGCAATTTGTTATTGGTAATAAATTTTGGTAAGTAATGAATTTTTTTTTCCGTTAGAACCACTAGGGATCACGATACAACTTCAAATCTCATTTCGCTCTGTTGTTCCTCCGTTCAGCCCAAACTGCCTTCATTCCCTCGCTGAATCTCTTCTTCCTCTCCTGAGACCATGCTGTTCCAGTCCTCGGAGGTCTGTGTCCACCCTGGAACTCTTTGATGCTTCGTATTTGGCTTCTGTATTTGTTTCTATCTAAGATGTCTCGTGTTGTAATGTGGTTCAGTTGTAGGTCTTTTGCTATTTCTCGAAACCATGCCTGTGTTGTTTTCCTGTTATGGCAGAAATCAAATACTTTCTTAGTGAGTCTGTTGGGATCCATTCTGTGCAGGTGTCCAAAAAAGAGCAGTCTTCTTTTCTTCATTGTTGCCAATATTGTCTCAGTATATTGATATATTTCTCTGTTGCTCTTCAATCTCCACCCATCCTCCGTGTGGTTTGGGCCCAGTATTCTTCTAAGAATTCTCCTTTCCAAGATTTCCAACCTATCTGTGTTGCGGTTGAGAATTAGACATTCGCTGGCATATAGACATTCAGGCAGGATAACGGTCTGATAGTGTCTGATTTTGGCATTTCTGGAAATACATTTCCTGGCGTATATGTTCCTCATGATTCCGTACGCTCTTTCCAACTTATTGAGCCTAAGGTACAATAAATAACTTATTGTAATGAATTTATTATATATGTTAAAATTTTAACTTATTAGTTTTATCTTGACATGTTTTATACTCCCTTCTAGAGTCTCCTGGATGCAGTTTTCTATCCTGGTTAAGTGCCCCAGAAATCTTATTCGTCTTTTGATTATTGTTTCTTCGATCGTTCCATCAAGACAGGTGATTCAACCTTTCAATGATTTAATCTTTTCTTATTTGGTCTTGCATGACCATTTCGATCTTTGACTGTCTGTTTCAAGGATTTTTCTTATGTAAATTCTTTTAATCCTAATTAACTGGTCCAAGCTTCCTATATTGTCATGGTACTTCCATCCTATAAGTACAATGTTGTCGGTTTAATGATCATTTATGATAGTGTCAAATTTTAGCGAATTTTGAATTGTTTATTTTTGTTACAAAAATTTTTTGTCCAGTGTTCCATTAGTTGTAATTTTTCCATCCTACTCCTCATAGTCAATGCTACTTTATTATAGAATATTTTAAATCTATATTACTGTACTTTAATGTACAAATGGTATTCATTTTCAGATAGAGCTGCGAATCAAAACAAAAATCAAGCAATAGCAAGATGTAAATACCAGGTAAAAGAAATAAAAAACATGTCAAAAGATAATGAGAAGTTAAGAAAAACACTTGATGTCAATATCAGAGGATGTGATCTGCGACGAAGAACAACAATGCGAAATAATCGTCGTTATCAACTTGCTTTTCAACGACTTCCAACAAATGTAAGAACATAAATTTTTATTATTCAATTATGTATATTATGTGAGTATACTTTGTAATTATGTGTACATTTTGAGGTTCTTAAAGTAATTTAGGAATTTAAAAAAAAATAAAGTATGAAATTTAACAAGTTTTAAAATTGAGTCATCACTTTTTATCTTAACATGTTGTGTGTACTTTCCTTTTGGAATCTCCTGGTTGCAGTTAATAAAAAAATAATACTATAAATGTCATACGTTGTTGCTGCTACTATGATTTTATATTTTAAATAATTATTCTTATTGAATGTACATTATATTTATTGAATTTTAATATTATTCATTAACCCATCTAAGTTCTGTTTCTCAGCATTCCGATTCCCTTGTACATCTTTTGCATCTGGCCATCAAAAATATTTGCAGTGAAATCATTCTGTCATAATGTGTCCAACACATTTCACCTTCCTTTAATTCAGTCATGTCAAAGATACGGCCCGCGGGCCGCATCCGGCCCGCGGGCCGCATCCGGCCCCCGGGCTGTATCAATATGGCCCGCGATCGCAATGTGTCACAGAAAGAAGAATCATGTTTTTTTAGAGCTTTAAGACTTCACTCGATTCCTCTACGGAAGTTTTAAAATGCGCACACTACATTTATAAGTAATTTTAAGGGCAGCGCGTGCCTAGACAAGCGAGAGAGATAGACAGTAACGCCATCTCTACCTGATATCAATGAGCTTGTCAAAAACAAGAGAAGTCAGGTATCTGGATCCTCGAGCTCAAAATAATTACCATCTTTTATAACTTTGATATGATTTTTTACAACCGTATATCATATACTGTACAATTAAATAAATAAAATGTTATAATAATTCAGTACATTTTTTGTTTTTTGAATCTGGCCCGCTTACACATTCTAAATTTAATTTATGGCCCTCTTCAAAATTGAGTTTGACACCACTGCTTTAATTCAAGCTTCAAAAGGGTTCTCTCTGCTGGTATCAGATTCAAACTAATAAATATATTAATGATAAATAATAAATACTTTTATCATAATAAAAACTTTTTATATTTATCTTTTACTGCTTTTTCACGTATAAGAAGCAGTAAAAGGTAAATGTAAAATGTTTTTATTGTGGTTTAAGTATTTATTATTTATCATTAATATGGATTCTGGTCCTATGATGCTAACTATTTAAATAACTTAAATAATTATAATAAATATAATTTATTGTTCATAATTTCCTCAGTAAATGTTGATTTCTGTAAGTAATGAAACACTCTAAAAGTATAATTTTTATTTAATAAAAGTAATTAAATGATATAATAATCCTAAAAATTCATATAAATTTTACTCTTATTTTGTCAGATAATAGTTGAAAGGATGTCGGAGTCATTGTTTAGTAAGATCAAAGAAAAGGATAGGTTGCTTTACAAGAGAAGGCAAATGGAAAATACATTGCTGGTTTTAAAGGTAATTGATAAGTTAATCCCTTATGTTAAATAAATTAAAATTAATTAATTGGATGGAACATCTATTTTTGCATTGTTGAAGGTTCTAGGTTTAATAACAGGCTAGCTTCTATAATTCATTTATCTGTATATATTTGGCCAAATAACCGCGCGCGGCATGGTTGGTGCAATAGTAAATAATTGACGTGGTCTTTGACCATATTTGTTTTAAATGTTACATGTGTTTTATGTATAGTTTATAGTTCCTGAGGATGTCTTCGAGAGAGACAAAAGATCTCAAATGAATGTAATACTCTGAGGTGAGTGTTATATTTAATTAGTTTTGTTTTGGCTGTTCATTATATATATATATACTCCAGAAAAACAACCGAGAAAATGTCTAACCTAGCAGCAGACATAAGGAAAAGAAGGCTGCAATTCTATGGGCACATCAGTAGACTCTCCCAACACGACTCACTAACAAGATTCTTATTTACATACAAAAAGTTAAATCAACAACAACATGGATTACACAAGTGAAAATAGACTTACATAAGGCACAAATAGACCCAACAGGTATTGGAGACAGAAACACATTCAGGAACAGGATAAACGAGTGGAATGTGATGCCAGAGAATGAGGTCCTTAGGAGGACAGGGACGAAGTGGACAGAGGAGAGGAAGCGAACACATGGGGAGAGAATGAGAGAAGTATGGAAAATGAGAAAGAATTCCCAAAAATAAGTCGGAATCTTTGCGCGATCTATCAGG
Source organism: Catonia carolina (assembly GCA_035578175.1). Classification (NCBI taxonomy): domain Eukaryota; kingdom Metazoa; phylum Arthropoda; class Insecta; order Hemiptera; family Achilidae; genus Catonia; species Catonia carolina. The sequence goes on along the minus strand of JAQMRL010000001.1, from coordinate 326,022,247 downwards.
GTCCATACGCATATAATAATAATAATAATAATATATATATATATTTAAAATCAAGTCATTAAAAGTGATTATAGTTTATTCAAATCCATATGTCTGCACCTAGAGCCACCAAATTTTACATATAGCAACTTTTAAGATCAAAAGAAGGTTTTCATAACAATTAAAATTGTATTTGTTGATTAGTTTTTTATTAATTAACGAAAAACAAAAGTATTGAATTCTCTAGCAGGGAATTTATGAACTAAATGTACCTAACTAAAGATAGTTACCAGTAGAATGTGCCACAGGCATCCACTGCCACCTTGGTAGGGTGCGGTCAAACATCACTATAATGGATTTACTGAATTTCACACGCAATGTTTGGCCGTGCTTCTTCAACATTAGAAAAGAAATGTATAAAAATACCTTTCATTTAACAGTATCAAAACCACAGTTTTCATTGCTGTGAAGCAAAATGAAAATTTTTACATTTATTCACCAAATAAAAAACCAAAAATATTGTTTATCCTCCAGCATTAAGATAAAATAAATAAATTTAATTCATATTTTCTATTAAAATCATGTGTTCTTTTCATGTGCGTACTGGGTACTGCTTGTCCAGAAATAATAGTAATGCATGTGTCAAAAGAACAAGTTGAGGTTGACAGTTGACTACGTTTAATAAACAACTTATTTGTATCACAAACTTCATGGGTTGAATGATTTCACTGTATGTCTAATAATCTGCACGTAAACTGGTATTTTGGCAGTCAGTTGTTCACAAGAACGGTGATCATTTGACTTAATGACCAATGACTCCAGTCATTGGTTCAAACAGTTGTTCATGTGAACTGGTTACTTTCAACATTCACTGAAAGACTGTAGTATATTTATATGTTTCACTTCAACATCACACTTCACTGTATTTGCTAATGAGTTGCAATACCTTACAAAAACTACTCGTTGTGAATGAATCATGACTCCTAATGAAGGAAGATAAACTCATCTGTGATGTGGTCAGCACTCTGGCTCTTATACCAGGAATTCCAGGTTTGAATCACATTTATGCCTAGCACTTGTTGGCCTTTTCACTTTTTACTCTTCATCCTCCAAATTAGTCTAAATATGCAAAACAATTGAGTGCAAAATTAAAAATAAAAATATGGATACCATTAAGCAAAAAATATTTTTATTCCTAACTTATGTAGCACAGTAAACTGACAACTTCTTCAAAATCTCATTTTTATTGCTGTTATTCTGCTTTGAAATCTTGGATAGAGAGTCCAAACTTCTCACCCATAAATGAATGAGTTTTCAACAATAGAATAGATGATTCTCTTTTTAGTGACTCAAGATATCTGATTATTCAAAAAAAATATATATATATATATGTTAATTTCTAATATTGGCCCTACCTTTGCCAACTTTGTCCAAAGTATCATTGTCTGGTGTACCAAATTATGTCAAAAGCATGCCAACATATTTATAGTTGTGCACCATTTCAATGAAGAAAATTAAATTAAATGTTAGTAAAATAGTTTAAATGTAGGTATTAACATGAATTGCCCATAGCCTAATATTAATTAAATAATTTGTATTACAGATTCAATTACATGGTTTAAAAGGAGCAAAGAAGTATGTTATGAAAATGTGGAGAGAGCAAGAAGTTTCAAACAAATTGCATAATATGTACGCAAAACAAAATTCTGCATTGACTATAAAAATAGCATATGAAAAGATGATAAAAATACTTAAGGAAGTAGGTATAAATTTGTTATTATGTTAGGGCCGTCCAGAAAGTAATTTCTAAAGCACAATAAGAAATTAACGACTCAAAATTTTTGAAAATACCTTAATTACTCTTTGTTTACAATAACTTACTTGTGTTAATACTTGTTCGTTTTTAAAATATGACACCATTGTTCAAGCACTTCTAGTGAGGCAGTAGCTTCCATAAAACCTTTATCATGTAAAATCACCACTATAATATTGTTTACAACTTACCTGAGTTCATTGTCACCTTGGAAGTTCAAAGATAAAGACAATCTACTGCTTGAGTCCCAGCTCCATGTAATTGGGAGGAATGCAGTGTTATAGTAATGGGAAATTGAATGAGTGTATGAATGAATTAGTAGTATTTCACAGCTGATGCATTTGTAGTTGTAGCGTGTACTAACTAGACTAAAAAAATATTTTATATCCGGCGCATTAATTTAATAAATACCTACCGGGTTATTAACTTGGTCGGATTCATAATATTTAACTTACCATTTTATATCAAAACATGTAAATAAATAATTGTAATAAATACAAACAAATATGTTAATTACGGAAAGTTTGGAAACGAATGTTTTGTATCAGAGTAATACCAACAATCGTTCTCCCAGCTTGCATCACTCGTTCATTATACCTCACCCGTACCCTTCACCCCCACAACTACATGGAGCTGGGACTCAAGCAGTAATAATGCCATGTTTATAGCAACCAGGTGTTTACCTGGTGATGTAATTTTAGTAGAATGGTTTACAAAAGTTGGTGCCTTGTCAAGACAATTGGTTAAACAATTATGAACTATTATTGAAAAGTAGTTCAGTGTAAACTATTTTAATTAAAAGGTTATAAAAGAATTTTCCAATGTTTTTTGTCAGTTCTTTATATTGGTATAGAATCTATGTTCTGGATAGCCCTCATCATTTCTTTTTGAATATAAACTTAAGTAGTAAGAGTTAGCTCTTCATTAAAATTTCTAATAAAATTCATTGAATTCTACAAAAGTCTGTAGAAAATATTGATTCAAATGAAAATCCAATTTAAGAAATTTTAGATAAGACAGTGTACAAACCTGCCCATAACAGACAGGTGGAGTGTCAAATTTTTTACACTCAATCTATTCATTGCAGGGCTAAAATAAATAGTTCTGTTTCGTATCACATGGTCAGCTAATTAAATAATTGAATCATTTACGAACAGAAGAGGTTAGAGGTGTAAAAGAAACTAATCAGAGTTATCTCCTCTGAAAGTAATGAATTTCATTATACAGCTAGACCCTGTGGTGAATGAAGTGAAGGTGTCATTTGCAGAGTGAAAATATGTGCTTTTCAGAGGGCCCGGCATGCTGATAAGCATACTTTTCCACTCAGTGAGGAAGGCAGAGGTAAACCACCTCACTCCTCATTGTATTTAGTAAAACCTCTACAGATTCAAACCAGCCTTTCAACTGATGACCCAAACAACACAGTGTACAAACACATTAAAACAAAATTTGAGTTCCATTTCTTTTTTGTGTAGGACAATATTAAACCATGTAAAGTAAATTTAATATTTATAGAAGCGCTTTTTCAGCCTATTCTTGACATCTATCACTTTAGGCTTTTCTCCTTTTTTCTGTCCATCAGTATTACTTTTGCTTTTCATTGAAGCCCTTGAAGTCAGTAATCAGTTGTTTCAATTTGGTTCAGTTCACTATATTTTCTCTGTTTATTCCGGTTTTTTCAATATACTTTCTGACTTTTTTAAATCATTTATCTGACACCTTAGGCCTGTTGTTTAGTGTCTTTAAGATTTGTTTTGTCAACTTTTTGTCATTCATTCTATACATGTCTCGGTAGAATTTTAGTATTTGCTTTCTGATCATTTCCATTATCCATTCGTTTTCTTGTACAGTTCTTCTCATCCTTGTGACTCGATACAGGTTATGGACAGTATGTCGTATCTACTATAATTATCATACAGTATTGAGAGTTCCATTAAATAAAGGATATTTTATTACTAATGGTTAAAATAAGTAAATTATATCTCATTTGTTGTTTTGGATACAGTATAATCTTTTCATAACTACATAATACCTTGTCTTTGGTTCTGGGTACTGGAATTAATGACTGAAAGATAAAGGCTACAATTTCATAAACCTTCCACTATAACTGTGAACAAACAAAGAAATGTATCTTAAGTTCATATCTTACGAACACTTTTCATTTGTCAATAAATTTAAAATATTTAATTGAAACATGGGAACATTATGTATGTCTCTATTTACAGAATACTTAAATATTCACACTATTAATGGCTTACTTTATTTTAGGATGCTCAAAACTTTGACAAAACATTAGCAAATTTGAAAGAAGATAGAATGATACAGTCAAAATGTATTTTGCAAGCAACTGAGATGGGACAGAAGGCAGTCGAAGATCTTGCAAATTTGCGCGACCAGTATAAAATAGAAGAGAAAAATATCCTTACATTAATGAAGAAAATGGATGTGACTGCAAAAACAATTAAACATGAGCTAGAACGTGTCTCAGCAAGCTGCAGGACAGTTATAAGAACAGAGGTATTCGTTTTATTGTTACTACAAGTTTATTTTCAATTTATTATTGCAAGAGAATACTCCTAAATACTAGCAATCTCCAAATTTCATTCTGAGGAACACTACCTGTTTGTTTATTTATTGATTTTAAATCCCTAGTAGGTGTACATACATAGTAACTAAATTAAATAAAGAAGCACTGGTATTTAATCAGTTTTGTTTTACACAGTCATGTCACAGTTCCAAATTATCTCTATCTAACTTAGCTACCTATTTTAAAACTCAAAATCATTAGCATATGTACTGAAAAATAATTTTATTTACTTTTAAACTTTAATGTATAATTGAATCAGCAAAATGTTTTCTTGAGCCATTAAATCTTTTTACAGATTCCGTGTCGTAATTGAATTTGTTGAAGAATAATCCCAGACAAAACTGAACTTTTTTACTTTCTCTTGCCTATATGAATATATAGGAAGGAAAGTATTGTTTTCATGTTGATTTTTCGAAATCGAGTTTTCACTGGATCTACAAGTTTTCAGACCCCCTGAACCTAAAAAACATGAACAGTTTTTAGCGCTTGGTCTGGTGTGTGTGTGTGTGTGTGTGTGTGTGTGTGTGTGTGTGTGTGTGTGAACAGAATATTGTACGAAGTTCAAACTTAAAACTTAAGTTTGGAACCACTGGAGGACTTAACTGAACATTTTCATCAAAATCTGTCAACCAGACGTAGTTGTTTATTCCTGTTATTTTTCACTTTTTTGCAATTTTATTAAAAACTGCTCCTACGATTTTTTTTAAAAATCGCCTCATTTACTACATTTTTTATGCTCTACATGATAAGGTAGGCACCATGTCCGCTGAAATTCTTGGGGAGGCTGTTCTCCCGTAAAAAAATGGTTTTTTTATGATTGCGGTCTTAAATTGCATTTTAGGGTAAAAGTGTGTATAATAAAAGTTGTAGAAAATTGAAAAACCTACAACTTTTATTTCAAACATTTTTTTGTATAACGCTTAATTTAGCAGTAATTAGTGTTTTTCTGTTTTTTTTTCATGAAAATCTGTAAAAATAATGAATTTTTTTAAGATTTCGGCCTTAGTATGCATTTTACGACAAAAGTGTATATAATCAAATTTATAGGAAATTCAACGATCTACAACTTTATTTCAAACATTTTTCTCTACAGAGTCTAGTTTAGGGTCAAAAAGTGATTTTCTGTATTCATCATCATCATCATCATCTGGGTATCCTTCCAGCAGGCCGGGTAGGATTTGAGTGGACGATATGCCTCCATCTAACTCTATCTTGATATACCTTTTGTATTCTGATATCCTGTAGTGTCATTCCTTTTGTTAGGAGATCATCCCTTATTTGGTCAGTCCATCTTCTTCTGGGACGTCCAACGGGTCTCTTTCCAGATACCTCTATGTTCAAGTACTGTCTGGGGATACGTGCCTCTGGCATCCTTTTTTTATTATTTTTTCTGTATTATTAAGCCAAACTAAGGTTGGTTTTCATTTTGCGTCATTCACTCATGATTAAAATTAGGTTTTGTTTTTTTGAGGTTAATTTTTTTTGTTTATTTCTAATGTTTTATCACTAATACATATTAGGTTATATTGTTCATTATTTGTATTGGTAAGAAAAAGTCGTGTGTTTCACACCAGATTTTTGTTTTTTAGAGCCTTACCCGATTTGGATCTATTCAAACTGAAGATGAAGAAGGACGTGATGACACTGATGCTGTATTGGTGAAAGATCTTAATGAACTAGAAGAGGCACTTGAGAGACTAAAATCTGTTACAGAGGTTTTGACATTTGATGATATATTTCCTAGGTAAGCAACTTGGGCAACATGATTATATTCACGTTACATACATGTTATACTACATAGTTTTCCATTATTTTGTAATTTAGAGTTACAGAATCTAGAATTTTGAAATAAAAGCATGATCAATCGATGCTTTAAAACTTCTAAACATATACTGCTAATTTTGGTTTTCTAGTGATTTTGAAGTCTTGTTTGAGAGCTTTACATCGTATATGGCTTTATCCCTTTATAGGGCAGTACTACAGTGAAAAATATACATGCTGTAAAATGTTAAATTTTGCTTTATAGGGACTTGACTAATGTATTTCTAGTGCCAGAATAGTAAGATATTTCCTTTTTGTTGATGTTAAGCCCTGGTAAGTATACTTACCAAGGAACGTTTATTGAAATGGGAATCACATAATGTTTAGTGGTAAGAATGCTTATTAAAACAACTTGTAGTAGGCCATACTATATAACCAAAAAATTTGTAGAATAGCTTATCTTAACTTTATATTCGCATGAATGCTTGCTTTCTCGTAAAAAAAACTGGAATTTCCTAAGCACTGCACAAAAGTAACAACAAAACAACACAGTAGCATATGTTGGTATGAATCCTTACCACATTCGTTCAAATCACGAAGCCAATGGTCACTGTGTGCTAATTTCAAAATGTGGATAGCCTTCTTACCAGAAAACATCTATAAAACCATAAAGTGCCAATAAGGTTCAACTGCGTAGCTTATTCTTAAATAAAATCTACCTTATTGCCAGTGGTAAGAATACTTACCGAAGACCTATAAAGAGTTATAACATAGTAAGTGAGCTGAAAAATAGTTTCATTTTTTGTTCATGAGATATTAATTACTTTATCTATGACCAAACTGCACCTCTTGAGACCATGACTGGTCTGTTAGATCGTGTCTTTTAATTTAAAAAATATTCTCTATCAGTTCTATGATATTTCATAATAGCTTTCAGCCAATTTATTTTTTAATTATCTAGACAACTTCATGCTCCACAGAAGTCTCAACCTTATGTTTAACATAATTTTCAGCCAGTGTTAATTATCAAGGGGACTGCTAATAGCTGTCACAACAGTTTACAGATAATAGAAATCAATCAAACTCTAATTAACAGAAATTTATTTATTTATTTATTTATTATGTAATACATTTATTGTTCAAATTTTTCAGTCGAACAAATCAGAGGAATGGTAATTTTTTAACCCATCCTTTGTTATAGGATTCAACAACAAGTTCAACAGAAAGTAAGACTTTTGAAACAACTCGAACAGAAAGAAAACTTGAGAGATAGTTTACTTGACCAACGTAATCAGCTGGAGTCATTGCTAGAAAGTTTAGAGCATACAATGGTGTCAACAACAGACTGGTATTTATTGAGTAAATGTCAGATTAATTTTTCAAATAGTTTTTGTAATACAACTACATTTTTTCAGTCTCCAGTTTTCATTGCATCAGTTAGCAGGGCCCTTAATGAGTACCATTTGGGCCAGATGGACAAGTTGTTTAATGAGATCGTCATCTTTCTCCTTCTCATTCTCCTCCACTTTTTCTCATCTTTTGTGAGACAGTGATAATAAATAATAATAATAATACTTTATTTCTGAAAAATACCATTTTATAATACATTCATCCCTATTTTCTCACTCACCATTATTCAAGGCGGTTGAAGTTAACACATATGAGGGGGACTCAAAAAAAACCGAACTGAGAGTACGCTGCCATCCGTAGACGTAGTAGAGAGTTCTCCTGCTAGATGGAGCTAGTCAAGATCTTCAACAAACAACTGCCCTGATGGTGTCAGTTTGTATGTTAACATTTGATCGTAGCGTTGTGTTTCTCTTAATGTTTTGGTGTTCCGCCTGCAACGTTGTTAACCGTCAAGCCAGTCTTCCACTGGCTTGACGCTTGCTTGGTTTCTGGGTCATACCCGTAACATTAACTCTAATCACCTGCAAATGACTTGGTCAAAATGTTTGGATCACTTTCAATCTCTTTTTCAAGTCCTGACTCAAATTCAATCGAGTGTTTTGTTGATCCTATTCGAGTAGGCGAGGAAAAAATTTAGCAGCAACACGCCTCATTTGCAAATCCTCGGTCAAAATCTGTTGGCATGTGCTCCAACTCACACCTGTCTCTTCTGAAATTTAGTGTTATTGTGAAACGACGATCCTCGTTAATTTTTTGGCGGATTTTTTCATCGTTTTGAGATGTTGAAGGGCCCCTAGAATAAACATGGCCTTTAGCACTCATGTAACTACATTTAAAGCACCCAAACTATTAGAAACCTTGTGTGTGGCTCATAGCATCCTTCTTGAAAGCCTGTTGAAGCATTTGGTAAGCTTACATTGCCGATTTTTCAAGCAGGAAACAAAATTTCAAACACACTTTGTTCTTTTAAATCTGCCATAACGACATTGCAGGCAGAACATGACAACAGTAAGAGAAACACAACATTACGATAAAATTTTATCCTACGAACTGTCGCCATCTGAGCAGTTGTTTGTTGAAGGTTTCTACTTGCTCCATCTAGCAGGAAAACTCTCTACTATGTCTACGGATAGCAGCGCACCTTCATTCCGGTTTTTTGCGTCCCCCTCATACAACCAACATGGTTAAAAAAACCATGTACAGTAACCTCTCTTTAGCCCGGCATTCTATAGTCCAGATTACTCCTACAGTCTGGCACCCCTCGGATTCAGGTCTAACAAAAAGTATTACTACATATTTTATAGTAATATATCTTACCTTAAACAGAAAATCAGCAGAAGTTGTAAAAAACAAAACAAAATCGGGTAAGTTCCAGTTTCACTTACAAAACTACGTAGTTCTGAACGGTATTGAAAATAGCTTGCACTTAACTTTGCCGAATCAAACAAAGCTTATAATTCTAGAGAAATGTTAAATTTATGTATTATACACAATGATTTTTTGAAAAAAAATTGGAATCATGAAGGCAAAGACATCACAGACTTTTTTAAGTAAGGTATGGTAGGCCTAACATATATCAATAACTGTAATACACATACAGTAATGTAAGGGTAATTTATTATTTTTACTTTCTCTTGCCTATATGAATATACAGGAAGGAAAGTATTGTTTTCATGTCGATTTTTCGAAATCGAGTTTTCATCGGATCTACACGTTTTCAGACCCCCTGAACCCAAACAACATGTTTTTAGCGGTTGGTCTGTGTGTGTGTGTGTGTGTGTGTGTGTGTGTGTGAACAGAATATCTCAAGAACGGAACATCGTATGAACTTGAAACTTGAAACTTAAGTTAGACACCACTACCGACCCGACACGAACATTTTCATCAAAATCAGTCAACCGGAAGTAGTAGTTTATTCCTGTCATTTTTCACTTTCTTGCGATGTTCTCAAAAACGGGTCGTATGATTTTTTTTAAATCACCTGGTTTACTAAATTTTTTATGCTTTACAAGATAGGGTAGGTGTGTCATATCTGCTGAAATTCTTGGAGAGGCTGTTTTCATGTAAAAAAATTGTTTTTTTAAGATTGTGGCTTTAATCATTATGAATTTTAGCGCAAAAACTTATATAATAAAAGTTGTAGACAATTTAAAATCCTACAACTTTTATTTCAAGCAATTTTTTTGTAAGACGCTTAGTTTAGCGGTAATTAGCGATTTTCTGTTTTTTCTCATGAAAACGTGTGAAAAATCGATTGTACAACAAAAGTGTATAATCAAATTTATAGGAAATTAGAAAATCTACAACTTTTATTTAGATCATTTTTATCTACAGAGCCTAGTTTAGCGGGAAAGAGTGATTTTTCCGTATTTAAGCCAAACTGAGGTGGATTTTCATTTTGCATCTGTCACTCATGATTAAATTTCGTTTATGTTTATTGAGGTTAGTTTTTTTGTTTATTTTGATTATTACTAATGTTAGGTTATTTTGTTAATTATTTGCATTGGCAAGAGTCTGAATGTCTCACACCAGATTTTTTAATATAGGTAGTTTATTATTTTAATTCTTTTACTGTTTTCTAACTTTTTGTTACTGTATGTCTAATCTTACAACGTTTACTTTTTCAATGTTTAAATTAATTTTTCTTTCAAAAATCTACTTTGCTGTGCTCTAAAACCAATTATAATAAATTCAGTGTTTTTCTTAACTGGGTGTGAATGCTAAAAATGTTTGTGGTCTGACTGGGTATAATAAGGCTAATAAATATAATTTCTCTACGATTTAATGCATCTATGCAAATAAAATTGTGATTTTGTCTGTACAATTTTTCAAAATGCTTCAAATTTTGTTTCTACATCGTTACTTAATTGACTGTTTCCGAGTTATTCTACAACTTAAAAATCTAGAGCAGCCATAAAATTTTAAGTGCCGAAATAACAGCTGGCTTTGTTAACTCGGTGAAAAATACAGAAAATGAGTCTTCTCCGCTTTTACTGAAAGCAATTTTTATTCAGACACTTAACAAATTTGAGCCCCATCTCTGCTCATTATTTTAGCTGAATCCCATTTTGGACCTGCAAACAGTAGTACAGTGCCATCTGGAAAAGATTGTACAGTACCATTTATTGGAAATTTTAACAGAGGGTTCACATGTAGTTTACAATATCATTGGCTTTGGACAGATAGTTCTTTAAGGCATTGTTGGCATTGTTTGCGGTGGGATATTTTTCTTGACAAAATGTTGAGTAAATAATCACGCAGAGAATTGATTTAAAATGATAATGATCTTCCAAGTTATTTTTTAAGGAGAGAAAAGACCAAAAATGTGAAGATATGTAGCTTAATTTTCCAGTGTTACTAGTGAAATACACCAACAGAAATGTGAACTGACTATGCAGTTATTTCACTGAGGCAAGTATCCTCATGGTAAAGTATTTATGGGATTATTTAAAAAATTTAACTTAATTGATGTTTTAAAATGTCTGTGTATGAATGAATTAGCCAGTAAGAAGTTCTTATAACATTCCAATATTAGTACAATATTAGTAACAAAATCAGTTAATGGTTTTTTTTTCGAAAATTTTTCAGGTATAGGTCAGAGAAAGGAAGACTTCTTGAAGAAACTAGTACATTAGATAATGATCGTCACTTGGCAGTAAAAACCAGAGAAAAAATTGGTGCATTACTATTATGCATCCGTTTAGGATTGCTCTCACTAAGCCGAAAACTTGACCGAATAAGTACTTCATCCAAATATGATCTCTTGCAAGGTGCCCTTGATGATGATACGCCAGAAGGAGTATTAATGACATTACCACAACCTGAAACTGATGGTCAGTTAATCTTACAATTAATATATGTTTAACACAGGATTTTATTTCTACATAGGATATGCAAATGCTGAAAATAATTTCAGCTAGATTTTTGTCCCTTTGTTTATTACAGCATCACGCAAGCATCGCTGAACCAATTTCAATGAGTTTTGGTGTTTACGTACTGAACATAATCCGGATGAGCATAAATTGTTCTAATATACAGAGGGCAGGGGGAGTTAAGAGGGAGGAGTAAATAAAAATGTACTGTATCTCATTATAAGTCAAAGTACCAAAAAATTGTCACATAACCAAAGTCAAGAAACATTTAAAAACAAATAAGTTTTCTTATGTGACTTTTCATTTTAATCCAAAATAATAAAGATATTTCCAATATTATAATGTGAAAAAGAAAAAAAAATTCTGTCACAATACACTACCTACGATGCTACGCTATTATATATATAGTAATAATGTTTTGTGTTACGCAACCACCCGTAAAACCAGTCTCCAGACCAGCAACTCTGCCTTTTTACTCGAACACACACCATCCATATTTGATGTATTCAGAGTTCTTACACCAAAGTCCTGTAATTCGGAGCAATTCCCCCTCCTAGTTTAAACACCTTTAGTTTCCAGTAGCATCTGTTTTGTCATAACCATCAATAAATCTCAAGGACAAACTCTTTCAGTAGCTGGATTTGAACTAATCAGGTGCTTTACTCTTGGTCAACTTTATGTTGAGTCCAGTTGGCTGATTCCATAGACTTTTGTTACCTCCACCATAGGAATGTTGTATAGATAAAGCTTTCCTCATGCTAGATCAGTTAGAATTGTTGAAATTATTTCCCCAAAAAGAAAGTACACTTATAATACCCATCACTGTGGTTCTTCTCACTTTAAGCACAAAAAAGTGTCTGGGTCATGCTAGGGCTTGAACCAGAGATCTTTCTACTAAAGAGAAAGAGCTTAAATAAGTATTCCACTATTCTGGCATTTATTTATACTTTTTAAGTCAAGGAGTTGTTTTTTCAAGTCTAGAACTCCAAACTGCAGAAATGAAATTCTTAAGGCCTGTCAAGGGTTGTACTAGACAAGACAGGATCAGAAATGAAGATTTAAGGCAAGAATTGGGAATTTTTCCACTTAATGAAAAAATAAAATTGTATCGTGCCCAATGGGTCGATCATTTAAATAGAATGCCCGAAAGTCGCTTGCCTATTTTAGCTAGAAGATACAAACCAGTGGGAAGTAGAGATATTGGCAGGCCAAAATAAAAGATGGTTGTTGGAACAGACAGAAATAGTCAAGGACATAATACAAAAAAGTTTTTATCTAAAAATTTCATGTTTTTGGGTTGTTCAATATTATTTTATAAACAAAATTTCACTTAAATCTTAATAGAGCAAAAATAATTCAGGAAAGAAAATGAGAATTTTTTTTGTAATAAATACTCGTATTAACTGTAGTAGGGAGGAGTATTCTTAAAAGCATTAATGTATTAGCATGTATTTTGATTATCCTTACTAATGCATGTTTATGGATAAATCAGTCTCTTAACTAATTAGGCCTACTTCAGTTTTTAGTAAATTTACTGCTCGAAAAGTGTAATTTAATTTGTATTATAATTTGTGTAACATATTTGTAGCACATCATTTGCATTACTGTTATACTAATCTATATGTTTTAGCTTTGGAAATACTTGGAAATGTGAACAGAAAGATGGAAATGTTAGTGCACCAAATAAGGAATATCGACCTAGTATTAACACACGAAATATATCTGAGAGGAAGACGTATGTTTGAAACAAAGATAATAAGCAAAAATGTTATTGAACATAAGGAAGATGAATACGAGCTAGGTAATTATTAACTTTCTCACAATCAAGAAATCATAGTTGTTAATTATCACTTAATCACTGATGGCAATTTTTAAAATTCATCATCTATCATTGTATTTTGTTCGTCCATCTGTCAGACACAGATATCATAAACTACAACAGGTAGCAACAAATGGTTTTCGACTTCGTAATCTACACAAAATGTTAGTAAGCCTAAATTGGGTTTAAAGTTTCGGTTTCGACCGTAATTGGCCCAAAACCGGAAGTCAAAAAAATCATAGTCAGAAACTACGAGGTGTGGCTATTAAATAACAAGACGGACGTAAAAAATTTCATTTTTATTTTATACATAATCACTTATTACCACCTTCAATATACACTCCTTCTCTATCTGTACAACGCTCCATGTGAATTTTCCATTGTTGGAAACAGTGCTGGAAGTCATCTTTTGTCACCTCCTTCAGGACACGTGCCACTTTCTCTCTTACAGCTCCACAGGCTCAAATCTTGTTCCTTTTAATGCAGATTTCACCTTAGGGAACAGTTAGAAGTCACATGGTGCAAGATCTGGTGAATAAGGTGGGTGTTCTAACACTGAGATGCTGTACTTGGCTAGAAACCTCTTGACAGATAACGCGGAATGAGCTGGCGCATTGTCTTGGTGGAGAACCCATGATTTGTCCTTCCACATTTCGGGGTGTTTTTTCCTTACTCTTTGACGTAGTTTAGAAAGTACCTCAAGGTAGTAATATTGATTAATTGTTTGACCTTCAGGAACCCAGTGAAGGTGCACAATCCCATGGATATCAAAATAAAAAACAATTATCATTGCTTTAAATTTTGACTTGCTCATTTGAGCTTTTTTGGCTCTCAGTGAAGTTTGACTCTTCCAGTGCATGGATTGGCGCTTCGTTTCCGGATCATAAGTAAAAACCATGTTTCATCACATGTTATTATCTTCTACCTGTTCCCTAAGGTGAAATCTGCATTAAAAGGGACAAGATTTGAGTCTGTGGAAGCTGTAAAAGAGAAAGCAGCACATGTACTGAAGGAGCTGACAGAAGATGACTTCCAGCACTGTTTCCAACAATAGAAAATTTGTATGGTGCGTTGTAGGGATAGAGAAGGAGTGTATATTGAAGGTGACAATAAGTGATTTTGTATAAAATTAAAATAAAATTTTTTGCAACGTCAGTCTCGTTATTTAATAGCCACACCTCGTACTATTGTACGAGCAACAAACAGTATGTATGAACCACCTTATGAGTATGTATGTGTGTTGTATGGCAACAAACAGTTTTCAGATTCGTTATTTACTCAAAAAGTTAGTAGGCCTGGATTGGTTTAGAAGTTCCAATTTTGACCGTAATTCAAGAAATCAAAGTCAGAATTTGGATACAAAATTAGTGTCATTTGATTCCTCTTTAAGAGTAGATACAGATTATTGGGTTTGAAGTTATGTTATTGACCAGAAGTTAAGAAATCAAAGTCAGACTTTGGAAACAAAAATAGTGTCATTCAACTCCTTTTAAAGGGTAGATACAGAAATCACTAATGGTTTTTGCCATCAGTCGAAGGTTAGCCTTCATAAAAATTGCCACCAGCGAAGAGACATGTCGTCTCATGAAAGGGATTTTTTTGTATTAATTTTATTATAATAGCAGCTGTTCTAAAACACTTCTTCTTCTTCTTAAGGTGCCCCATCCCTAAGGACATTGGCGATCATCATGCCCCACTTCACTCTATCTGCTGCTGTCCTGAAAAGCTCTATTGATGTTTTTCCACACCATTGTCGTAAATTTTTCAACCAGGATGTGCGTCGTCTTCCCGATCCCCTTTTGCCCTCCACCTTCCCTTGTATGACCAGCCGCATCAATTCATACTTTTCGTTCCTTAGAATGTGACCGAAATATCCCATTTTCCTTTTCTTTATGGTGTTGAGCAGTTCCTTATCCTTCTTCATTCTTCTTAGCACTTCCATATTTGTTATGTGCTCTGTCCAGGATATTCTCCACATTCTTCGGTAACACCACATTTCAAAGCTACTGAGTCTTTTCTCCATCGTCTCTGTGATTGTCCAGGCTTCAACTCCATACAATAGGACAGAAAATACATAGCATCTCAGTACTCTTGTTCTAATATCTATGCTCAGTTTTCCGTTACATAGTATTGCCTTCATCTTATTGAAAGTATTTCTGGCTATCTCAATGCGTCGTTTTATTTCCCTACTACGATCCCATTCTTCATTTAGTTCACAACCCAGGTACTGATAGCTATGTACTCTGCCCAGAGGTGTTCCCTTGACATAAACTCTAACCTCGTCAATCTTGTTCTTGCTGACCACCATGATCTTTGTTTTCTTTGTATTCAGTGCCATTCCATACCCCTCGCAGTATTGGACAATACGATCAACCAAGATCTGTAGCCCTTCTCTGCTGTCTGCAAAGAGAATTGTATCATCTGCATATCTAAGGTTATTCAGGAGTCTTCCATTAATAAATATGCCTTCATTTACTTCCTCCAATGCCTCTCCAAACAATTCTTCTGAATAGACATTAAAAAGTAAAGGGGAAAGTACGCATCCCTGTCTTACTCCCCGATTTATAGGTATCTCCTTAGATTTCTGCTGATCCACTCTTATTATGGCTCTCTGGTATCGGTATAGGCTGGCAATGATTCTCACGTCTTCGTCATCAAGTTCGGAGGTTTCTAATATTTTTGCCATCTTTTGGTGTTGTACTTTGTCAAAAGCCTTTTCAAAGTCAACTAGGCATATGAAAACATCACAATTAACATCTCAACATCTTTCTATCAGTGTTTGTACAGTGAATAATGCTTCTCTGGTACCAAATCCTTTTCTGAATCCTAATTGGTTTTCTGCTATTCTATCATCCAGCTTTTTATAGATGCGTTCATGTATCACTCGTATGAAGACTTTTAGAATATGGTTCATCAAGCTGATTGTCCTATATTCTTCACATTTCAGTGCATTTGGTTTCTTGGGTATGGGCATGAATACTGATATTAGCCATTCTTTTGGAAACTCTCCAGTATAATAAATTTCATTAAACATCTCTATTATTGTGGCCCTATGAGTCTCTGTTAATACTTTCAAGAATTCTATAGGTATTCCATCTGGTCCCATGGCCTTCTCATTTCTTACATGTTTTAGCGCTTTCTCAACTTCATCTTTGGTGATTGGAGGTCCCTTTCTTCCTTTTGGTTCTATGCTCTTTATTCTTTCACTGTCCTTGAATAGTCCTTCTATGTATTCTTCCCATCTGTCTATTTTCTCTTTACAGTCTGTTAGTATGTTATTGTTGTTATCCATTATATTTCCAATGCCCTTTTTCCTGTATATGCCAGCCGTCTCTTTAATTTTACGGTGCATGTTGAAACTATCATGCTGTTTATCTAGCTTTTCTATTTCTGAACACTTCTCTGATAGCCATAGTTCTTTGGCTTCTTTAATTTTCTCCTTGATTACTTTATTAACTTTTCTGTACTGTTGTTCGTTTTTATTCTTGTATGCCCTTCTTTCTGACATCAATTCTCTTATCTCTTGTGTCATCCATTGTTTATCCTTAACAGGTATGTCCTCTTGGAGTTCCTGCTCTATGATGTTTCTCAAAATCTCCTCTACCTTCCTCCATTTATCTGCTGTGGTCAGCTGCCCCTGCCTTTCCACCTCCTGAATTTCCCGGTTCACCCGGTCTTTGACCTGTTGGCACGTATTAGATTCTTTCAGTTTTCTCAAATTAATTCTCGGTATTTTGGTGGTTGCCTTCAACTTTTTTAGCTTAAGTTTGATGTCTGCTAAGACCGGATTGTGGTCACTTGATATATCTGCCCCTGGATAAGCTTTAGCCGATATTATGGCTAAATTTATTATTATTATTATTATTATTATTATTATTAATTTATTATTATTATAATAAATCAGAGATTTATTATAATATAATCAATTTGGTTTCTTCTTATATTTTCAACACCATCTCCAGGTGCTTTCCATGTATATAATCTTCGGCTTGGTAGTTTGTACCGTGTGTTCTTGATAATAAGCTCCTTATCTTTGCAAAACTGAACCAGTCTTTCACCCCTCTCATTACGCCTTCCCAATCCATACTCTCCCACCACTTCTCCATCCCTTCCCTTTCCTACTCTTGAGTTGAAATCGCCTAAAATCAAGTTTACTTCTCCTTTTTTGGTTTCATTGAGTGTTTTCTCCAAGTCATTGTAGAAGCTGTTTATTTGTTCGTCTGTGCTATCACATGTTGGTGCATACACTACTATGATATTTATATTGCATGGCGCAGCGTTTAATTTCAATAGTGCCAATCTATCTGTTATTGGTATAAACCCTTTGACTGACTTTTCCGTTTCTTTGTTGATTACTATTGCTACTCCATTGCGGTTTTGCGTGCTTTCGTCTCCTGAATAGTAAAAAATGTAATTGTCTATTACACTTCTGCCGCTGTTTGGCCATCTAACTTCACTACATCCAAGGATATCGATCTTCAAGCGTCGCATTTCTTGAGTTAGATTATAAGCTTTTCCTTTCTGATATAGACTTCTTACGTTCCAGGTGCCTATTCTTTTCTGTGAGTTCAATTGAAAGGCTGATCTTGCAGGTGTTTTTCTTAATATATCACAGGGATTTCGCACGCTGACGACCTGAGAGGCCCTGCGATCTTTTTCTCTTCCTCTCCTGCCGGATCTCGGCTTCCGAATTCCGTGATCAGTAATGTTTATCATCTTTGTTGCCGTTGCCATGATGATTATACTAGGGATATCTCTGAGATCTTTACTACAGTGGTTTCCTGTTGCCTTCTGTAGTCCAACGCCGTTGACCATACGAACAGTTCCTCCGCCTTCAGGACCGATTTATCAATCCTAGGACAATAGAGTGCGCTATCACTTACTAGCTCCTCCACCCGAAGCTGTTGGCCAGTCAGTGGGAGATTGCTTATACCGGAAATCGCTTGGTGTGGTGACTTTATACTAACCCTAAAATCTGGGCTGCCACTTCCGCCATTCAAGCCGTTTCTGGAGACACTCTCCTTCGCCATGTCTGCCGTTGTGGTCTTCACCCCTGCCTTTGGGCATGACCCCTGGGCAGAGGTCCGTGTTATACCCCACAGAACTGGGTCCCTACCTGAACTTGGCCACCTACTCACTCCGGCCTACTTGAGTGAGAGGTGCCCACCCCCGCGACTTGGACGCGCCAGGTAAGAATTCCTCATGTGGGTATCAGAGAAGGGAGCTCTGATTCCCCATGAGGCGGGTTAATGAGCATGTTTGGTCCATGCCCAAAGGCATGATCTAAAACACTATGATGATGGTCTAAAACACTAATCCGCCTAAAATAAATCCTTATAGTGCATCCTGCAGCTTGAATTCAACTATATTTTGTATAATAAACTTATACAGTAAATTTCAGTAACCTTTTTAAACTGCCTTAGTTTCTATTATCTGTCACTTAAACGTGTTTTGGTGGATCCACCATCATCAGAGTACACATTTGAAACAAAAATTTTATGTAAAATCTTTAAAAGATATTACATCTTCAGTCATCTACGAGGGTAGGCTGATAAGTAATGCACACATGCTTGTAGAAGACGAACAAAAAGAAATAGCAAGATGGGGTAAATAACAAATTAAAGTACAAATCTTAACCTACCAAATTATCTATTTATTTTTCAATATAGTCACCGTTAAGCATTACACATTTCTCCCAACGTTTAACAAGTTTTTTCATTCCGTCACTGAAAAATTCTTCCGACTTTCCTCGAACCCAGGACGCAATAGCTGCCTTCACCTCATTGTCCGAGCTGTAATGATTACCCTTAAGGTCTCTCTTCAGTAGAGGAAAAAAATAAAAATCGCAAGGCGCAAGGTCGGGAGAATACGGAGGGTGTAAAATTGGTTGAAACTTCAGGTTTCTCAGAGCCTCTCCAGTTGCACGCGAAGTGTGTGGACGAGCATTGTCGTGTTGCAAAATTATTGGCGCCAGGTTGCCTCTAACACGACAAACTCGACGTCGGAGGTGTTTCAGAGTCTGTATATACTGAGCAGAATTTACCGTTGCCCCTCGTTCCAGATAATCAGTCACATAAACTCGGCGAGCATCCCAAAACACAGTCAAAAGAATTTTTTTTGCGGACGGTTGTGTTTTGAACTTTTTCACAACAGGAGAATGTGGATGACGATATTCAGCGCTCTGCCTTTTTTCTTCGGGATCGTAATGATGAACCCATGACTCGTCCCCCGTCACAATATTCAAAAGAAAGTCGTCTCCTTCGTCACGGTAGCGCTTCAAAAGTTGTTCACAGCATTCCAATCGACGCTGTTTATTCTCGTCTGTCAGACGGCGTGGTACCCATCGTGCACAGATTTTACGGTATCCCAATTGTTCAATAATGAAGCCAACACGTTCCTTAGATATTCCAATTTGGTTTGCGATACGCTGTTGAGTGATTCGCCGGTCATTTTGAATCAAATCATCGATGAGTTTGCGACGATTATCGTCTGAGGCAGTGATTGGTCGTCCACTGCGTGTTTTGTCAACAATTAAGGCTTTTCCAGGTTGGCAATCACGAAATTTTATTACCCAACGATTCACAGTAGACCTATCAACAGTATCGTCACAATAAACAGCCTTTAAACGACGATAAATCTCACTAGGATTCACTTTCTCAGCAGTTAAAAATTCGATAACAGCGCGTTGTTTAATTCTCGTTGACATAGCACCAGAACACGACGCCATACTTCCACTACTCAAAACAAACTGAATGAAAGCAACGCCTTCAAACTGCGCAGGCTTGTAGAGGAGAAATAGTACTTCCACATGCCACCAGGCGCGCTACTGAAGTTTATTTAGTTGTCTTCTACAAGCATGTGTGCATTACTTATCAGCCTACCCTCGTATATTAAACTCGTTTTAAATAGATTCTTCTACAGATTTTAAATTTTAAAAAATTAGTTTGAAATGATATTGTGTACCCTGATGATGGTGGATCCACCAAAACACATGTATGTGACAGATAATAGAGACTAAGGCAGCTTAAAAAGGTTAGTGAAATTTATTATATGAAATAGAACTAACCCATCTACCAAAAACATCAATCTTTTCTGGTTGGTTAGGTCATCAGCCGAAAGGCTGGTTTGAACCTATAGAGGTTTTACTAAGTAAAACGAGGAGTGAGGTGGTTTACTATTGCCTTCCTCTCTGAGTGGAAAAATACGCTTATCAGCATGCCGGGCCCTCTGAAAAGTATATATTTTCCACTCTGCATGTGACACCTTCACTTCATTCACCACAGAGTCTGGCTGTATAATGAAATTCATTACTTTCAGAGAAGATAACTCTAATTAGTGTCTTTTACACCTCTACCTCTTCTGTTCTTAAATGATTCAGTCATTTAATTGGCTGACCATGTGATAAGAAACAGAACTAATTATTTTAGCCGTGCAACGAACAGATTGTAACAGATTCAGTAATCAGTAACAGTTTAATGGTAGATGCTCTTGAAGTAAATACACATGTTAACATAGAGTCCGTAGTACAGTTCTTGAATCAAATGTTATTAACAGTTAATGGGAAAAAGTGTCAGTACTTGCAGTTTAAAAATAAACATAACGTTAAAGAAAGTAGAGAAGTTGATGTATTTATTCATAATAATAGTTTAGAGCATGTAGAAACAGTGAAGTTCCTGGGCGTATCTCTAGATAGATCTTTGTCTTGGGACTTCTATACCAATCAAGTTTGTAGTAAAATATCATCTGGGGTATTTGCACTAAAACAAATTGCCAGATTAAATGATAAAAAATTACTAATGGCAGCTTATCATGGCCTCATTCTGTCTCATATCCGTTATGGTATTTTAGTATGGGGTAATTCTAGCATGGGTAATATGAATAGGGTTTTTAAAATTCAAAAGAAAGCTATTAGGTGTATGGTGGGAGCTGACCAGCTAACCTCATGCAGGCCACTATTTAAGGAGCTTAAATTGCTTACAGTTCCCTGTCTCTACATTTTTGAGGTGATTATGTATGTTAGGCAAAATAATTTTATGCAGAATTTCAATGTTCACAATCATAACACGAGAAACAGGAATGATTATTATGTGGCTAATCACTCCACAAAATTGTTTGAACAAAAACCTACTTATGCAGGGAGAAAATTCATAAATAAATTACCCCAATCTTTAAAGTGTTGTGAGGATTTGAATTCCTTTAAAAAAAATCTAAAAAATTACTTGATCGGTGAAACTTTTTATAGCGTACAAGAATTTCTTTCTTGATAGTAGTGATACATTGTGTGATTCTTATATGTATTTCAGGTGTTATATCCGACGACATGTCCTATACTCCTCCTGGAGTCTCCAGGGCGCAAAAAATAAAAAATAAAATAAAATTGAGTGTTCTACAATCTTTTCTACTGAACCCATCTTCATCCCTTAGACCCTTCTCTCCATAGCTCTCAAAACACCATCCATTCACTCCTTTCACAGTTGTTCTCATTTCCTCCATCTAACAAAAACTCATAGCCCAATCTTTTGTGACAACCTGTTCTCCTCCATATTTTTCAGTTGATTCTACCAGATAAGTTGTCTTTATTAAATTTTATCGGTTAATAAAAATTTTGTGACAACTTTCCTAAATATTTCTTCATTCCTAACTTGATCTGGCTTATTCAATTGACAACCCTACAAAAACTCATTTCCATAGCTGTTATTCTGTTTTGAAATCTTGGTTGGGGAGTCCAAACCTTTATTACAATGGTTTTGTAACAGCTGCACAAACCACAGCTTCTAATGTTAAAATTATAAAGTAAGTAATTTACTTAATACTAAATTCTACAGTTGTGAATAAAAACTGAATTATGTTATTTTCTTATAACAGCATTAAAAACTTCACACAACCAGTAAGCATCTTTAAACATTTTTGAGATCTTTCTAGCAACCTGATGTTTTTAATGTGCAAACCCCTTAGATCCAGGCTTTTTATAAAATCTGTTAACTGACTTTGCACATCAAACATCACTTTAGTTCTGATTATGGAAAACATCCAATTTTTAACTTCTGTTTATTCAGACTTCTAAACTTTCAAACTTTCTTAGTATCCAAAGCTAACTAATGAGTGTTCTTTGTTTTAAAAATCACTATAGAAAAACAATTAAAATAATAAAGTATGAAAAAGGGTAATTTACAAGAATTAATACAGTTATCATGGCCATGCTACACACTTAATAAATCATGACCCCACAGTATATATTTTAAAAACAGTTACCAGTGAAATAAAAGTATTGGTTTAAATATTTGAACAAGTGAATTAAATAAAAACTTAACTTTTTACTGAATTTGGGTTCATCATACAGCATTTACTATTCGCTTAAATTAATAACACAATCAATATTATTATCCTTAGCTCTTAGAATATCAGATAGGCATATCCCACCTGAATCATTATAATCCTCTTAACCCCTCTTCAAAGTTTCCTCAGGTCAGTAAAGTTACATTACATGATTGTAATGTTTCTTCAATCCAATCAAGAAAACAATAGTAAACCACTTAAGAAACAGTAAATTCATTCACTAAGTTCAGCCTTTTTGTGGCTCAAACCTACTTTAGAGTAAACAACCAAATTGAACAAAACAAATTGTGGTGTATTTCTGTTTCTTTTAGCTATGACCGAGATGTTGGAAGAATTGGGAACGATAGATGATCCATTAGTGCCAACAAGGTTGGATATTAAAAACCGCAGTGCACGAGTAATTGAGATATTTGGTACTCAACGCCACCCAACTGAACCCAAGACTAAATCACGGTTTATGAAAGCAAAAAGAAGATGATAATTTTGAAGTCTTGGGTATTACATGACAAACAATAATTTCAATTTAAATCTTTAAATTCATTTTTTACTAGTTTTAATAAATTATTATCCTTATGTGAATTTTAATAAAATTGTAACAAATTTTTGATGTCCATTCTCTGCTTTTTTTTATTAATGTACAGAGTGGTCAGAAATTATATATAGATAATATATCTATTATCTATAAACATAATAATAAATATAATTATCTTTATCACGTTTCATAGGTGAATAGAAAAATAACATGCTGCTGTAGTGTACCTATTATTGTGACAAACATTACTCTACAGTACACCGGATGAATATAAAAGCTTTTGACGTCACGACCCGGCAGTGCCTTACTATCCCACCTAATTAAAATAATTTTAAATTATTAATTAAAAATTTATTTAAAACTGATCTTCATTCTATTATTAGAAATACAACTTGTACATCTAATATGAGTAGGGCTAACAGGTTTGTGAAATAAACTTGCCCAATTTATGACAAATTAGTTATCATTAGGGCTGTGACATCAAAGATAAAAATCGCTCTGATGATTGCCAACCTTCGAAGCGGAGATGGCACCTGAAGAAGAAGAAGAGTCATCATTAGGAATTAACAATGTTTCCATCAATAGTTTAAATCATACCAGAAATGTGACTTCACATCATTGACGTAAGAAAAACGATAAAATAAATTACGCGTACAAATACAAAATTACTGACCAAGTTTAATGTTACGTAAGCACTAGTAAAATACACATCTCCAAACGAATCAATCAAGCCAAATATCCAATCAGCCGACAATAGGTATTCGAGTTTGTGGTGACAATTATAGATGATGATAAAACCATCCTGTTTCAATTTCACTGTCAACATTCTTAATAAAGTGGATGATTTTTTCAAAAAACTATCTTCACTGACTAAGCTACCTTCCATGTTAGCGGTTGCATTACCCATCATAACTGTCGGATTTGAGGTAGAGAAAACCCTCATTTTGTTCAAGAGGGAGAACATGATAGCCCGAAGGTTAATAAAGTGGTGTGCATTGACTGCATATGAGGCGTTGCGGACCAGAAGGGTGAGCTCAACGAAGGGTAGTTCTGAGAAAAACGCAGATTAAACTTTTTGATTCAAGGGCGAACTCAACAAAAATTCATGTTTTAATTATTCGTAATAAATTTTTATTACACTCCCCATGTTTTCCTCGTCGGTCAGTGTGTATACTACCAGTAACTTTTATCTTATGTAATACGTTACGGACACGTTTCTTACTAATCCCATGAATCCCACAAAACGCTGTCCGGCAAACATCGTAGATAACTGTGCCTATAATAATCGTATATCTTATTCTTCACAAAGTTCGACTAGGCCTACCCATTACATAACTTCTCTTACAATCAGTACTATGAAGAAGTTTGTAGAGGTAGCCATTTTGCAAATTGTAATTTTCAATGGCCCAAAATCATTAAAAACAGAAGTAATATTATTATCACCAACATTTTCGAAGCAGCCGCAAGAACAACGTTCACCAATCTTCCTGGAAACCACAACACTATTGTTACAACGAGATTCATACTGTTGACCAGTATTCCGTTGCTTTTTTGCTAAATTCTTCTTCCAATTTTTTGGGTTGGATCGTCTTTTTCGGGAATACCCAGCTTCTTCGTCTTCCGTATTGTCACCTGTATCACATTACATGACTAAATATTCAGTAGCAGACTAACAGGGTATACACGCATAAATCACTGAGCAAAAGACAGACTAATACTAGAGAAACAAGGACAGATATAACACATGTGGAGTGTACGATGCATAGCGATAGTAAGGGGAAAGGGTAGAAGTGGGGTGGGATCAGAAGCGCAGAGGTGACAAGACTGACGCCTTGCTGTTGAGTTCACCCTTCTTGTCCGCGCAACTATCGTTCAAAGTAAACTCCCTGATTTTTTCTACTTCTCTTTTCATATAATTTAAAAGGCGAACTCAAAAAAATATACCTATATGATTGAAGTTTGTAACCCAAAGATATCAAATAAAATAAAAACAAAAAAAGACCCTATGTTGAGTTCACCCTTCTGGTCCGGAACGCCTCATATGAACCATTCTTCTTTGCCGAGCCTACGGTGAATAGTGCTTTGTATCTTTATATGCTACAAGAGTATGTGGTACCACAAATCTAACATTGGCAATTCAATGTCTACTATCAACAAGGTGGTACACCTCCACATTAGGGGCTACAAGTTTGAAATTACCTGAATGTTGGATTGGCCACATATTAATGAACTAAAAAGAAAAATCAAAGTCGTAATTAATGTAATCACTCCAAATTTGATCAATAATGTATGGAATGAAATTGAATATTGTATAGATATTTTACGTGCCACAAACAGTGTTCATATGGAAATTTTTTGAATATGGCAAGTGTTGTCAATAAAACTATTTGAAATTACCTTTTCAATAAATCAACACACTTGTAAGTACTGTACATTGGTTTTTATTTTTCTATTCACCTATCAAATCCGCCAATAATTTATGACCACCCTGAACATAAAATATGTTTTATTTAATACTAAGTAAATGAATAGTCATTCCTCACAATGTTAATTTAGTTTGCATTCCCCTTAACATGACTACAATTATAAATGAAGAATAAACTTAAGTAACAGAGACAGATTGTTACTGAATTTGTAATTAGTGTGCGTGTCCTCTCTTCACCATTTTTCTGGTGTACTTTTTACTTTATTTTTAGTTGTCATGTCCGACTGTTTTGCACATTTATGACAAGCAAAAGATGAAATAGAATGAAAGAAAGTCCCAGACCTGACTGGGAATTGAACCCAACATCCCAGTGTAGAGCTTGTTCACCATATTATGCTGAATTCATTGACGTGAATTGAACAAGAAAACTCAATTGTGTTTTCTCAGGTATTAAATGAGAGTTAGATGGTTATAATATAACACAGCTCACTCAACCAGTGTTAATTAACAAGTCAAACCGGCTGACTCAGTGGGCCGGCCCAAAGGCCTCTCAGGTGTACTTGAATCATGGAATCCATGTAGAGTTACGAATTGGGGCACTCATCTTTCATGTTACAATAGTTTACCTTCACCATTCTATCTGACATTTGTTACCTTGCCTAAGAATATAATCCTTGTATGTGAATTATACTAATGACTGTCGTAAAATAAGGATTTCCATCATTCAATGGATCAAACACACACTACATAGTTGTAGTTTTACAATTCTTTTAGTGTAGCATGTACACTGCAGTTGTCATAATTGTACAGACTTAAATACAAGATGTATAATATAAGAGTTAATGACAAAATGACCTCACCCATGCATACTTTATTATCACCTTTGGTGAAGGCTTTTGATACTGTCAATCTACATTTCTACAAAAATTGGCGACTTGGAATTTATAAAATTTATCTCAATTTCTTACTTTTACTAATACAACCAGTAGAAAATGTTTATTGGTCTACCCAAAGGAACCGTTTTGTCCCCAGGGCTTTTTCTGATCTAAATAAATGATCTTTTGAAATTAAATATTAGTAATGGTATTTTAAATGATGATGATACAGGGTCAGTCCATTTCATTTCACCACTATTGCTTGAAAATTTTTTAAAAATATGATGATCACCCCTACCTACAAGTTTAAAATAGCCATTCATTTATTTTAACTGTACTTTGTTTTTTTTCAGAAGGCCTTTTTTTGTTTTGCTAGAGACTCAAATGCAAGGGTTTATGCAGTCATAGATATCACAAGGTGTATTTTTATGCTATTAACATGGGGTAAAAAAGCAACTTGTTCAAAATGCAAGAGATTCATTTTAATTTATGTTCATATCTTACCTAAAATGACTTAAGGGTGAAAGTCTTACAAGTAAAAATTTAGGAATACTTTACCATTATAATTTTCCCCATTTTCAAGGAGTAATTTTTCAAAGGAAAATGTACATTAAATATTTTTTTTACTTGCAGGTATTAAGTACCTCTAATCAGAGCAAGATTTATGCCTGAACTTTTCTCATTTTTTTTTAAGTCTCCTCTGGTAATTTTCCCCGTTTTCAAGGAGTAATTTTTCAAAGGAAAATGTACATTAAATATTTTTTTTACTAGCAGGTATTAAGTACCTCTAATCAGAGCAAGATTTATGCCTGAACTTTTCTCATTTTTTTTTAAGTCTCCTCTGGTATTTTGCTTTATATATATTATCATTTATAAGATATATAAAAAAGTAACTGTGAAGCATCTAAGAAAATGGTCTCCACAAGGTTAGGTGGTATACTCCCCCACACCTAATAGGACCTCTGCGTTTTAAGTACCTGGATAGTACATCCAGAAATTTTTTTATTTATTCAGTACAAATACAAAAAAAATTTACTGTAGGGATATCATAATATACTAGATGTTGGAAATTTCTGATAGCTGAAGAAAGGATAAAATTTATTAAACATGAAACCGACCTTGGAGATTAATGCTTGAAAAAAGGTACAGGCTGATACACACCAGAAAACAAAGAGATATTTAAACTGTCAGGAAAATATAATTTGTGAAGAGTACAAGTTAATTATTATAACTGTATGTTTATTAGATGCATAAACACAAATAAAGAAAATACAGAATACATTAATTTAATAATTAGTAAAATATATTTAACATAAAATTAGGTTACAGTCTTAGAACAGGATAAAATTTCCCAATAGGGGTAGTCACTTTATCATTTTAATACAAACACTTTAATCTTAAAAACCAATGAATTAAACAAACACACAATGATAATTAAAAACAGAAATCTTTCAATTATAAGATATTATTGACTATAAACTCATTCACAGAATTGAAATTAAGATAACATTATTTTTCAATGAAATAAATATTTTGAGATAACACATTTGTGCTTATTAATGTACACATATGTACAATAGATTGTTTGGATTTAAAGAATAAACGTAATGATTCTGTTTAACATTTTAAATGCTGAGGACGCATACATGCATCCAACAAAAACATTACCGCTTGACTGCAGATGCGTAAATGCATCTTATTCAGATATTACTTTATGACTATTTTCCAACTGGCAGGCGGCTTGAATATAGCTTACTGTTCGACCTGTAGTCCTGCAGGAAACCTTTCTAAGGCCCAGAATGCAGTAGTCCTGCAGTATCTTTGTATATAAATTTTTGTGGAATTTTAAGTTTGTGTTATTTTTTAACTACGGTCTGATTTCAACTAGTAAACTTTTAGTTATTATTTTGTTAACTGTACGTTATTTCTATTGATTTTTCCCACACAAATTATTCAGAAAGGGAATAATTATAATTCTTTTTTATTGTTTTAAGTACTTACATCAATGGAGAAAGTTTTTTTGTACTACATGTACACAAGAACCTTTAGTTGTACCTACTTGTTTCTTAGTAAAATTTAAAAAAGTAATTCAATTAAAATATTTTTTTACAAAAATTGTTGTACAAATTTCTTAACATAAAAATATGCAAATTTTACATAATAATCCAGTAAAGTAGATGAGTAAAATTTAAATTACAACAAGTTAAAATATTATAACACTTTAACATTAGAAAAAAATTATAATCATATAATTATAAAATGTTATTTATGGGCGAATTACTAATGAGAAAAATCACTCTCACAGGGCTAATACATGTAAGAGTCATACGGTTAGTCAAAACTGAGAACGCAACAGCAAGTCCAACCATATTTGTATTGCAATTGATGCCAATCCACAATCAAACATTGTGAATTACTGTACAATGCTTTGTGTTTATGATGTTTTTCTTAATGCAAGATATAAGACAACAGTCAAAGCATCAAAATGTTGTAGTACACATAATCACGCTTAACAAAAAAAACTGCTTAACAAAGACACTTTTATAATTTTTTTTATTTAATGTGAGCACTTATTAAGTTTCTGTTTTTTTTATTAAACTTATGTATGTAGTATTTTTTCGCATTTGTTTTAAATAAGTCACATCAGCTGCTTGGTCATGAGTTACTACACTGGGTTGGTTATGGAACAATAATTAAACTAAAACATACATTTTAATATATTAAAAATTCCTGACCTTAACAGGGAAACGAATCAAGGACCTTTTGCTTTAAAATTCAGTATAATCTAGTGTTCTAAACTGATGCACCATGGATAAAATTACATCAGATAGTAAGGGGCTTTAGCATTATTAAAATTGAAGTAAAATTTTAAGGTCAAATACCTCAGTGTGAACATATTCATTACAAGTAAATCAAAAGTAACTCTTAACCCTCTTGCACCGCTTCACATTTCACGCAAATGATAAACTGTAAATGTCAAAATACGCCCCAAATAAATCTGTTTAGCTAAGTTCATTACTGATAAAAACTTATGAAAAAATTACAGCTGATTTTTATAATATGTACGGTTTTGTGAATATAAAATATGAAAATCAGTTAAACTTTATGGTCGCCAAGAAATATTTCAAAAGTTACGTTATCTGAAAAATTGGTAAAGGCTAATGTTAGGTTGGCTAACTGTTAATTAATAAAGGCATGACCTAGCTTCAGCAAATAGTTTACAATACAAATACAAAAATTACACCAGTAAACGGATGTAGGGGAAGAAAAGAGAGGGTTCATGTGTCACAGCTAAGAAAGAAAGAATAAATTTCTCATCAACCTCTCGTAAACGTCCTTATAGCTTAGCTCAGTGACGGCGTAAACGTTCGATCTCTCTTCAGACAATAACAAACATCCACTAAAATACACTACAGTTTTAGCAAACCTAAAGATGAAATATTTCCAAAGTTACACTATCTGGAAGATTAGTAAAGCTAAAAGTTAGGTTGGCAAACTTCACCAGCATTATCATAAGTAAATAGATAGTGTTTTATATCAAATTTGACTACGTTTCAGTGTGCGTAATTTGAGGTATCATACGCCCTGGTAGCTTTATAAATACAGCCGCTCAAAGCTTGCAACTACCTGGACCTCGAATGTGCAGTTCCCAGCGCTCAAGGGTTAACAATATTACAATCA